>OX382179.1:1911731-3338397 GCA_947507545.1 Clistopyga incitator | reverse complement strand
GGGAGAATGCCATAGCCTAACCCACTTAGCTCAACCCTCAATGTCATTAGATGCTGATTTCGTTTTCTACTCGAGTATCTTTTCTTTACCATCGTTGACAATCATCAATCGTCAATTATGCAAAACGACATCCTATCCAATTGGTGCAATACTTGCGGAATTCTCGAATTTTCATCTAGCAATTCTCGTCGGGATGATGATAAGCCTTCATCCCATTTCCCAAGGTGCCGGTCGCCATCGACTTACCTGCAACAGTCACACAAAAGTAGTTTGCTTAATAATATTAATAATAAAATTTTTTTTAAACATTTATGAATGAACCCCTTGCCTTACGACTTAATTTTTAACTGTGCGTGCCAAAAGCGTTTCGTCTCTGAGACGTCCTGTTTATGTTTGGCCCCGTAGAACTATCACGTCTCTCATGAGTCATTGTAAGCTAAGGGATTAACTTGTAGTCTCTACCGTCCTAAGATTTTTTAATAAATTCGAAAAGCGAAAATTCGCTTCAAATTGTGATTAATTCTCCTTAACTCTTAAAATTTTTTAACAAAGATCAGACTTAACAAAGTCACATTAAGTTGTTTGGAATTATTACAGACATAGTGTGGGTGGTTATTTTTGGTAGGAAATCAGAAAATCGACGAATCCTCGAAAATTCGAATGACTTAATTTCATCGTGATACTTTTAATGGAAATCCGTTTAATTAATGGAAGCAATAATTTTCGTTAGTTACGATTAAGCAGCACCAACTAGGTCACTGATAAAGCAAAGCCGAGCTGACTGGTGGGCGCATAGGGCATTATAAATGGAAAGACGCGGGACGCTAATGCCTCTGATGGAAGTCGAGTGGATCGTGGGGACGCTAATTACGGTGTAAATGATAAAAACCTTATTTCATAGGAGCCCCAGTTATAACGGTGGGTGCGCTCATGGTTCAGACGAGATTCGCGCTCACGCGATAGTCAAAGAAATGTCGAGAGCGTGTGTAGCCCCGCAGCATAGGGGAAAAGGGAGAAAAAGGGTAGGGCGAGGGCCAGAGCCACACAGGTAACACTAGCGCAAACGTACAAACGCTCGGTGAAAGGAGATAAGAAAATGGAAATTTCGTAATGTTGGTCTGCTACGCTATGCGAAACTGCACGGTTAAAATTACACCGGGGGCTATATTCCTGACTATATGTGAGCGGCAATTGCGGGCTCTCGCTACAAATGCGCGAGGGCTTACTACGTATGGTCAATAGATGCATTTACGCGATCGCAGAATAACGACTATTCCAGCCAAGATACGCTTATATCGCCCACGTTGTCGGAGGAAAAAATCATTGTGTACTAGACGGCATCAGCCAAAGGTAATAGATTACAGCAAAAGATAACAGATCTTGCAATTCCGCAATAATTCTGCTGTTAAGGACGAATCGAAATGGCAAATCGATTGGCACTGCAAGTGCACTGAACCGTTGAAATTCATTCTACTTTTAATTATGAAATGCAAATAAGATTCCACTAATAACCGAAACCATAACGATTGTTATAAGGTATTTAACAGTTTTGTAGAAGTAAACTTAACATACGAAAGTAACGAACTAAGTGCCGTTACGCCTAAAAAAATTAAGATGAACCGGATCGCGTAGTTAATGTTGTTACATTTTTTGGATTTGTTCAATTTGTTATCTTTATGCAGATCGTCAAGTAAATTAAAGAACCAAGTACACGTGCTAAAAGTTCCGAAATATTAAGCGACGCGGTTACTTTTTAAAGGCGAGTATTAAAAATAATTGAGTTGGCTGGTTTATTAATACAAAAACGAAATATTCAGTTTTCAACGAAATTCATTTTTATGTATTGAATTATAATTGTCGGATAAATGCTGTTCAGCGAGCTAATTGGACGGGGAAGGAGGAGAGTCTGTTGGAAACAAAGAATTGGTTTTCCAACGTTGACGCTGTTGCTGTGCTAGTAATATAATTAGCTAATGGAAGTCTCCTCGGCGTTAGCCGCTATTCCTCTATTCTATCTATCCGCAGCCGAGAGCGGAACGACTAATGGTAGAAAATTCAAATATATAGGCCTCGAATTATCCTTCCAGCGAGGGAGTGAAGTCGAGGATTGTCCTGACTCGTGTCTCGCCGTTTAACTCGTAACTCAACCTTGTTATTGTAGTGATGCAGCGACATTTTTACCGCGAACGAGACCGAGACCCTTAATCGAACCATTTCACGACGTCTTTTTATCGATGACGATAAGTCGCTCATACTAACTTTTGTTAAGTATTCCACAGACATTTTTCATGTGGCTAATTTAATAGTTATGTTAAACTGGGATTATTATATTTAATTATCTATTAGTTATAGTTACTAGAAAAATGGCCTTATGGTTTTTCAAAAATGTTCCATAGAGTAAAAATTTGGCTTAACTCGGCAAAACGTAACGACGCTACGGTTTTCAACCAGATGTTAATACCATCGCACTCAGAGACATTGCAGTCGTGCAGTCAACTAAAACGTGACAACTATTAATTTTTAGTCCATGCAAGTATTTTCATAGTTATGGTAACTATTTTATAGCTCTAGTGACTATTTGGTGACAAATATTTTTTAAAAAACCGTTGTTCAAATAAAATGTTTAGCTACTAATACCATAATCTTATTTTAGTATGGGAAATATAAAGTATGCGTTATTAGATCTACTTTTTTCAAGATTTACGATTCATTGTTATTTTGTCTACGAACTTTAGGATCTAAAAATTGTACAAAAAAAAAAGAGTTTATATTTGCATTTGAAGAATGAAAAATTGCATTTCAATCTTCTTCGATCTATAATTATATCCCACACTATAGAATAATCAATACATAATAATATTCTATGGTTTCATAGGATATTGTTATGGGGATCATATTTGAGGATATTTACTAGCGGGAAAAACGATTACTTTTTATAATCAACTATCAATTCCAGATTTTTCTCTTAGTGTATGATATCAGTACGTTGCAATAGTTCGGAATAAAAAAGAATATCAAAGGTCTGGTGTCCGATATTTAGCTACTCGAATCGATGAAGATCAGCCCTTGATAAAACACGTAACAATGAATTCAAAGTTCTTTTTCACATCCAAACATATCAGATTCAAGCTAATACTGGTATTATCGCGAATTCCTTGAATTTTTTTGTCGTCGCATGGTTCGTTGTTTGCATCGGTAGCAAAAAGTGCCGAGGTATTTTTAGCACTTTCTTGCGGGTCTGGAAGTTATTTTTTAATAAAATTCTATGTCGGTGGAGTGCGTACGTGAGCAGTGAAAACGGTACGTATGCCTCGATCTTGAGCAACCAGCGAGTACGAGAGTCCGCAATGCTTGAAACGCGTGACCGCAGGCACTTCACATGTAAGCACCGGTCGACTTCTAAGCGACTCGAGAATTAGATTGAGCGATTACCAGGGTAACTACGTCGAAATCGCAGCCAGCCTTGAAAGGAGCAACAACTTTGTGCGTTAGAAAAAAAGACTGCCTGAATTTACGCGTTTCGTACGACAATTGGATTGGATTGGATTAATTTTAAAAACAATAATTTACCACTAACTTTACCAAATGATTATCTTAAAGTACCAAAAGTGTTTTGTTACTTGCGTATGATTTTTCAAAAGTACTTTAAATAATTCAGTAAATTGTCCATGCTAAATATATTGCGACATTGTTTCGTGCTTTTCGAAATAAGAAATCTGAAACAAATTGGATTTCCAAAAACTTGCCGAATACGTATAACACGTGAAATATCTGTTCTGTTTTATAAGAATTTAACATATCATTTTTATTTTCAGAAATAGTAAAAAAAATCCTAATCACACGCGCCTGAAGAACATTCGCGGTGTTGGGTTCTTGTTAAGCAAACGTCACGGGCACTGCAATTCTGATGAAAGATCTGACATCAAGTTCAATTTGGTTATCACGGGGTTTCTTGTTAACCAATCACGGCAGGAATAAAACGATGACAATGGTTTTCAGAAAATATCGTTACTCCTGAACTGATTAGGGGAGCATACTTTTGTATAAGAGTTTCGTTTAATATTACACATAAGAAGTTTCAGGTTCACAAATGATTAGCTCTACGAATAGAGTATTAAATAATTTTCAGTAATGGGTATTGCAATAATTCGGAAAGACTCTAACAAATGGTGTTTTGAAACATGAGCAAATGTGTTGGTCACAAAAAATGGTGTCTTCTACAACTTTTGGTTAATACACGTTTTTCTAACTCATCAATGATTTGTTGATTTGATTCTAATTCAATCGAGATTGTCAGTGTCCGCAACGACGTTAATTCTCTTGAACACACTTTTTTCTTGTCCTGGAATCCGAAAATTCTAATCGAACCTAAAGCCTGAGTAAAAAATGATGTTGCATCAATCCTTAATAGTTGGGACATAGCTGCTAAGATTTCTGTTCATGCATATGAAAGCTACGCAACTTGTGCAGTAGGTAAGTTGATGAATTTCAAGGGTGTCGACACTCGTCTTCGTCTGGTAAAACACCATAGACTGCACGAAGGACAAAAGGTTCGGCTCGTTAGCAGAATCGTTTCATTAATCTTCACCAGGAGCAGCAGCCCCCTCGCCGAATCACTATCACGGTAATTCCTATAATTCAATTAGCGTCACCCATCCCCTATTCTCCAATCGTCTATCTCGTTCTTTCTCGCTTTTTCTTTTTCCTAGCAGTATTTCCCCTCGCGGTCTCACCCACTTCCGTCCTTAGCTCTGTTGAGGGGTTTGCCGGTGACTGTAACCCTGTACCGCGTCAGAGACGTAGCTTATATTCCACCGCAAGAGACCTCGACTTATTTACGGATTGTGTTGTGAAATTAAGAGGAAGTCAGGGAAAAGTGGTGTTACTGCGCGGTGCACAGAGTTCACCCTTCCAATCGTGAGCACGCGGGGCGCAAGATTCCTGCAGGAAAGAGTCAGCAGGCTTTGCCACACCAGACACACCTCGTATATATCACTGTCGAGACGACTACTTCACTTCGTTCACCCCCTGAGCACGGCAAGTGGGAGGGTCTCAGATGACATCTCAAGTTTACCCATATGGAACAAAGAAGTGTAAATCAAACAATACTCGAAAATATATTTTTTGAAAATACAATAATATTTTTCTCGAAAAACGTGATATTAAGTGACCTTAAAGAGGTTTTATGCATAGGTCAGAAATATATTTACTTCGACACGGAAATCTACAAAAATTAAAAGATGACACGGACACAACGATTTTGCTGGGCTTGCAAATTCTTTGTTGAAATAATGATAGCATTAGGTTATTCGTCAGTTTAGCAAAATGAATTGTTCGCCGGGAGAAAAGATTTATCAACCTAACGGTTTGTTTGGTTCGGCTACTAAATAACACAATGTAGTGACTATTGAAACCAAAGAATTGCTGGCCCAGTTTATCTCCTAATTGGGAGGCTGTTAGGATTACAGAAAGTGGGTGAAAACCTTTCCTATTTTGATCAACACCTTGATTCGATTCAAGGTAACCCATAACTTCTAATGAGTTAACATTATTCAGATTTGGTGCTTGTAAATTGTTCGAGAATATTTAACAGTATTTGAAGAAAAATCAGGCAAAAGAGTAATTGAGAAATGCAGATAAAAGATCAGCTTACGTTAAATTTAACATAAGTAATCAGAAATTAGCAGGATTCAACATAATTTGTAATCAGTTCTTAATACACAATAAACAATAAAGTAATTCACAAGCAGACGTATCAAATATCTAATTCTACAAAAAGTCAAGACTGTTTCGATTATCCTAATGGTTTATATTCTAATGAATTATAAATTCTTGTCACTGGCATAATTTTCATTAAAATACAATAAGATATGAATAGAACCATTGAAATTTACGGTTATTATACTGTGATATACCATAAGCAGCGGTAGGTACCTATGAAAAAAATTACTCGAATGCTGTAACGGTGGAAAACACGGTATGAATAGCTAACGTTGTTGTCTCACGCGTTTGAGACAAGTGAACTTATTCGTGAGGCGAGTAGCCTAAAAATAGAAAGAAGAAATGTAAGGTAGAGAAAAGCTATGAAGGCACCACGTCGAATCGTTTACGTGTCCGTGTGCCATAAGCAACAGGAATGGGGGTGTCTCGAGATTGCTTTATTATAGTACGTATCATGAAGCACAGCGCTTCATCATATCGCGTATATGCCTTAAGCCTTTGCACGAGAAGGAAAAAAGCATTCTGGTTGTCTTTCTATGTGATAGTGGAAACGCGTGATACTAGCATGGCCTAGTGAATACTGGCATGACAGTGGCTCGTAAAAAGGGTGAAAAAGGGACCCAATAGATTTTCAACACGCTTTCGACTTTTAGATTACTCTCAGCGATCTCAACGACGCCTTCCAAAATACAGGAGAACGGGGCGTAATGGCCCAGCTCTGTACAAATTTCTTTTTCAGCCCTCTGTCCATAAATGTGAACTTTTCGCAAACATCGCGGAAAGTGCACTTTCCCGACGTCGTATTAAAAAATTTCATCTAGCAATTGAGAGAAAAACTGCCCCTCAGCTGATGTGATCGAAGTCGGAATCGGAGGCGAGTAAAAACCATTTTTCAGGTTATTTCAGTGGGAAAAGAAAATAAACTTCGGAATTAAAGCTTTTGAAACAATTCCCTCGAAAATAATTGATAAATGACTTACACAAAAAGTCTTGTTGCCCAGCCTTTAAAATTTGTACCAATCATACTTTAGGTTGGGGAATGTGTGTTCTTACTTAAGGGTAGAGTACTTTCGCATACTTTTGTTGCAACTCGGCAAGGAACGGTGAGAGTGTTTCGCTCAAAATTGTGCCATCGGACCCCGGTCTCCTGTGCGACCTAAGAAAGTATAGTGTACAAACGTGTATATCTCGGCGAAGGTATTAAGGGACCACGAGGATGGCATGCGTTAACGTTGTAAATCTGTTGTTACAGTGGAGAAACGAAGGGTTACATTCAGGCCCGACGTCTTCACGATTTCGGAAAATCCGTGGTCGGGGAATCTCACGCGAACGCCATAGCCAGTGGTTGAGTGGCGTTAGGGCTGAGGGCGAGGGCCTATAACGTTTACCATTGAATTGCCGAGGAGCGCGCATTGAAAGGCTCTTGAATAAATTAAGGGCGAGGCGAAAGCCCACCAGCAGAAGTGGCGGTCTTGCACATCGTCGCGCGCGTCCCATAATTCACGCTTTTTTATCCACAAAAGTAAGGGAAATATGGTATATATAGGTCGAGCGAAGTGGGAGATAATACAGTCGAGTGTGTCGTGCAGTCACGATCACCGGATTATATAACTCAGGTTGTACAGCAGGTCGTTAGGGGAAATTCGTTTACATTCCGACAAATTCTAATGAACCATTAAGGGAGTATTATTGCGCAGTTATATTATAGCGTCGCTATACCTACGAATATCTTTTTTTAGTAACCCTACGAAGGGAGTTGACGACTGCTCGCTTCTATTTCATCAGCGCTTCTCTCTACGGACTTCGCTATTGTCCTTAAAAGTTAACTATTCCGTGAAAATGAACTGAAGCACATCAAGAATACGGAATTAAGCAAATAATCGAAACGGGATAAAAATCTGGTTATAGATTCGTATTATTTTGTAACAATACATTTTGCTTTGCTTTTCTATAGTGACTCAAGTGACGACAATAGTCATACTGCAATTCTCCACATATTCGATACTTCCATCAAGTAATCCAACGATAGTGCTAAAAATATGAGTGCTATTTTTAAATTAATTTTTTTACTACCCGTGTTAGAAAAATTTGTCTATATAGAGTGACGATGGATCCACGAAAAGACGACTACGAAAAGTTCACCAACTGGGACGATTGTAGACTAAAATATAGACTGATGATTAGTGCAAAAATCTGTATCTAGTAAATAGACATATATCTATAGATATACAATATATACATAGATATATTTATGAATACTAGATGTGGATTTTTGCAGTAATTATCAGTCTATACTCCAGTCTACAATCGTCCCATTTGGTGAGCTTTTCGTATACGTCTCTTCGTGGATCTATCGCACTCTACATAGACAAATTTTTTTTTACACGGGTACTAATACTTAATGGTTCGAATTGAACTCGAAGATGTGAGCTATCAATATTATGTAATGACCAAGCGAAGAGTTTGGGTGAAGTGTAGATATTGGTATTGCGAATGGACTGACGAAATATCGAAGAGAGAAAATATATAGTGATCATCGGGAATCGAACCCGAATTATTCTGGTACTGAGTAAAAGCGCTAACCACTGTGCTAATGTCATATATATATTTCTCTTATTCGAATCGTCTTCTTATATGCAATGCTGACCCGTTACAATTACGTTAGTGTTTTTATGTAAATTGGTTGGAAAATAAATGTTACGTATCTCAATTAAAAGCTTTCAGTCAGTAAGAAGGATATTAGAAATTGTGAGCAGAAAACTGATAAGTTATAGGCAGGAGGGCGAGTAAAAATAATGAGGGAGGGTCTGATATCTGTTCGTGAGAATCTTCCACAAGAGAGTTTGGAGTAATACTTGTCTTTGCCTTGGATCAATGCTGCTCTTATCCCTATGTCCCAGCTCGAAAAATTCAAGGCTTTTGGAAAGTTCGTTTGACCCAATAAAGTGGGACTCGGGAACATCCTAACTGTCCACAGTGAGTAGACGAGGGTGAGCTATATTCGAACACGAGAGATTTCTGAGGGAGGGTTTCGAGGACGCACGTATTACAAACGTCGTTCGACGACGATCGACGTCGAAGGTTTTTCGCGCTAAGCCACTTATCGGGAGGCCCTAAGGTTCTACCTCGCGTTCGCTTAATGCGAGATACACTTGTCGCTGCGCGATGCTACAAGATGACGTTTCTCAAAGTTCTTGTGGGGTGAACCCTCTTATCGACTTGTCTCTTCTCAGATCCAAGTGGAAACTGCGATGAAACGTAAGAGATGTGTCAGATCTTGCTAGAAAAAATAATGAATCGAATCAATCAGACCCTACACACACTTTTTGCCTCCCACTCAGATCACAATAATCTGCGGAAAAAATTGATTTTCAAAACTGTGGATTGTAAGATTTCTGAAAAACCTCAACTATAAATGTGAAGGTCATTTACCAGTAATTAGCTTAAGCAAAATTCACATTTTAAACACATAACTGACCTTAAATTCATAAAGTTACCGTAGATACCGTTACTTTTTAATAGACCATTGAAAATAAAAATAGTTTCACGAATTACCAATTGATAGTTGGCCATTAATGGTTATTAGAATTACCAGGGTGTTTCTCAGACGTATTCTGAGATAAAATTACTTGGATAAACTAAATAAAGAACATTTTTTCAAAATAAAAATCATTTTTACAGTTACTGAAGAAACATTTATTGTTCCGTCAACTGATTATTCCTCTTAATCAATCGAAGATTTATTTTACCACGTGTGACAGCTGATGTCGAATGGAAACTAATTTCTTTTGTCATTGCAATTTTTTCGTCTGCTATTCCAAAATTAATTATCATTTGTAATTATCGAAAAATTGAATTAAAAATTCTTTCCCGCCCCTCCTGCGAGCAGACATGCTCGTTTTGTGTATTATAATAAGATAAGTTTATACGTTTTTATAAATGACATTATCCGTAATATTATTCCGTAAAGAAGAAATGTTATATATAAAAATATCCGCGTTTGTTTTTTTTTAATATTTATTACAACGTATATGATCTATATTCGCCAAAGTTTAAGTTTCGAAGCATTCATAATAATAAAATTGAATGCTTATGATTTATAATTTACTGATTCATAATTATTATTTATTCTATTATAGAACTATCAAATTTTTATATTGTTTTTAAATAAATGTTTAAAAGAAAGTAATCTAAAAAATTGCACATTGACTCATTTATTTTATTGTTCGGTGGAAATTATCCTGAACAATGTTTTTAATTGGACTATTTTTGTACGCAGTAGCGATATCTACTTCCGATATTCCCAACGGATTATGTTACGCCATTTGAGTACAAAGCAAAGCAGGGGAATAAAAAGACAAAGGATATAAGAAGGAAATTCTCCCGCTTCGGGAGACAGGGCTAGCCAACTGATGATGGGCGAAACGTGCCTCGACTCCAGACCGACGTCTTCGGCTCCTCTTCGTTTAGTTGGTCTCGCAGGTATTGGACATGGAGCTATAGGAGATACAGCAACATCGTGCACTGAAGATTCGTAAACTGTAGTGTTTATACTTTAGAAGAAATTCCGCTTCAGCTTTAACTGAACATTTTCAACGAGATACAAAAAGCTCCTCAAGCTTTTTTTTTTTTTTTCAATTCTGTACCGTGCGATCTCGCCTACTTGTCTATAGTAAGAATTCCCGAAGCAGAGTTTCTATCTCTCGGATTTCCTCTATCCTGCGTCGAAAATGAAGGAAAGAACGACAGGAAAGGCTTCGACACGGTACTCCACTTCGGCAATCCTCGCAAGCACCGTGGATGACGACGCAGAGAAAACGCGAGCCTCGCGAGCACGGATTTCCGCTTTAGTCGTGGCGCGAAGCAAGTAGAACGAGAAACCGAGAGATAAGAGTGGCAAGGATCGTTGCGAAAGATGAGGAATGCTTAAGTCTCCCTTCACCCTACCAAAGACTCGGAAAGTACTGGAGGTGGATACCTCCAGTAGTTTCGCATCGACCCTTTTTACTCTACTTCTCTGACTTCCGGTTTTTTTTTTTTTTACGGTTGTAACCAGAAAATCCTCGTGGCTACGAAGCTTTTGGGATTCCGCAAGTAATGGTGCCAGATTGGTGATATTCCCGCTGGATTTGAAGGCGGCCTAAGATTTTTGGTACTAAGATTTGTGAACTTGATTGATATCAGAAGCATATTTGGTCGTTTAGCATAAGTTTCTGTCTGCAACGAAAAGTACACAGTTAATAATATTTGAAGAAGATACTTATCCTTCTGTACATGAATGAATGAGATCCATGTTTAGATAAAGTCATAAACCGAAATTCGCAAAAATAGTCAGTTGTGCAATATGTTAATTTTATATATTTCTTGAATTTATTAATAACTGCCAGTTTTGAGAGAGAAAAAACAGCAGCTTCATATGCTTCGCCATGGATGTTTGCTAGTAAACTGTCATTTGGCACTTTAGAGTTTTTTCTCGTGTGTGTGGAGCAACTAGAGACCCGTTCACAATTAGAAATATTCGAATAACGAATATTTGCGAATAAAACATCTTTATTAAAGATTAATGTTAAAATTATTCAAAATTAAACAGAAAAATATTTGAATATTTTTTAATATATTTCTTTCATACTTAATACTTGAATATGAGTATGATTGGAGTATAATTTCGTTCAATACGACATCCTCTCCATACTTTCCATTTTTCAAAATACTTTTTTAATACTCTTTTCACTCTACTTTGTTTTCATGGCCTTCTTTTTAATATTCGTCATCTCTAATCATATTTTACGCAATCAACCGCAAAAAAAATCTTTTCTTCCTGTCAATAATACTACAATCAAATCATCGTAGTCTTTGGAAAAGAAAAGTTAGCAGACTTGAAAATTTGTGTCGAAAGCATTCATTGTGAACAATTCTATAGCATCCTTGAATTTTATGCACTTGAAGGGTTAAATGATTCATTTTTAATGGCAATCGTTCATCAAACTTGTTGTATGTTGGAAAATCAGAAGTCATAGTATTTCTTCTATTCGTCTTGATATATCAATGCCAAAGTGAAGAATAGATGAATGCAGAGTAAAGGCATCAGGCCATCAAGTGGTTTGTGAGCAGGTTGATTAAGTCACCAACTAGTAGCCACCACTGCTACCACACACAGCTAGTATATGCGATGCCTTTGGCTGTTTATGACTTGATCGTGGTTGCTCAGACTTGTATGGGATTCGAGATATATGGAAATATGGATGGATCTAGTGTAGCACTGGATTATACTATCATACACTATAGTATATTTCACCATGTTTCCATGCAGTGAGTGCAGCATGATATAGCAGCAACAGCCTTGGGCCAAACTTTCGTATAAACACACGCAGACTATGCTGCTCATACGTTGAAGCCGAGTATAAAATCGATACGCTGCGGGATATAATTGTCCTTCGGGAACGGTCTGTTAAGAAGAGATTATATTGAACTTTGAGTCTATGAACTTAAACTCCATGAAACTTGGCTTGTTGTTTCAACATCATCGACTATCGGGAATACACAGATTTGCATCATAACATCTTCATATTCATTGAACTTAGAAGCTTGCAAACGATAAAAGGACCTGCCCTTTTTGAAAGCTTTTGAATCTGGACCAACCGATGAATGCCCAGTTAAGCAGACGGAAAAAAAACGAGTGAATAAACTTTTTTATACACATGCTTTTATGAAAAGTGTCTATTCACTGGTCCCCGTGCGTTTACTGGCCGGTTTGCCCTACTAACCATTACGACGTCTGCATTGAAACCATTTATGAAGTTTATTACGAGATAACTTTTACCGCCTTTTCATTATGTTAGCCACATAATTTCATGGATTTCGGTACGAAACGTCATCTTATAGATCGAAAAGGTAGCGTAATCATTTATATGCCAAAACAACGCTTAATAAAATATCGTTAAGGTAATGTCAGCAAAATAATGCTTTAAAAGATAACACATTTTTCAAAACTTCTCAATCCAGGGTCAAAACGTAATATTAGGATTCTAATTGCCACGCGTGCCTCAAATTTCTATCCCAATAACAGTACCTTAGAGCAGCAGACCTGGTACCTTCATCGAAATCATTTAGAAGAGTCACTACACTATGGAAAGAATGCAATACCAAATTCGTTTTTAACGAAGAGTTGATGCATTGTCGGGAAAAAAATCACATCTCGGGGCAACTCCAAAGCATACATCGTGGGGAAGATGTGAACGCAGGGTCACCGAAGGTGTGTGAACGATTTATAGGAAGTTGGTGTTCCTAAAGGCGTTTATTTGGACCCTCCGCAAGGTCCTATAGAAGGAAGCGTTCAAATTTACGGCTATTTAAGCATTCTCAACTGGCGTGGCACGCTGGCACCGATTTCGAAGGGCTCGCTGTACGGCTTTGGCTGAGTGCAGCGTAAGGGGCTGTACGACACGTTGTAGCGAGGGACGGACTTGCCAGGGCAAAGGCACGTGCGACATATGGGTAAATTAGAAGTTTGCGGCTCCTCTGAGTGTTGGTCGGTTGGATAAATGGCTAGAATTCAATGCGGAGATGGCTCTCGGTGCGAGGTCCCTCATTGCTCTCGAGGGACTTCAAGCTTCGCTGGTTTGTTGAGGTTCCGCGTCTAAATTAGTCTATATTTGGGAAGCGGGTTAGTTCTTTCGAGGCGCCGTGAAGATGAAGCCAACGGAGTTGCTTACTGTACAAACTGACAAGCAAAGATGGGGGCCTAAGCGTTGAAAAAAGAGCGAGACGACACGATTCCTAATACACCTATAAGCGTTGAAAGCCAATACGTTTTTTGTTTTGTTTTGTGAAGTCAGAACGGAACTGTTTGTTTTTACGAGACGACGAATTGTCGAGTGAAGAGGACCTATCGTCGGTATGTCATCAACACGTTCACTTCAGGGTAGCGATGAAAATAAAAATAGATGAGCTTCCCACGATGGCATGAAGCCATCGCGTGCACTACCCATTCGTCGAGTTGGACATTCTCATGAAAATGGGAGCGCTTTGATAAACTTGATGTTGACGTATCGACTTTCCATTATCTCTATCGATAAGTGCAACAATGACGGTACTCAAGATATTGAATACAAATTTTTTTCTAAATCCAGGCAAATTCATTTGCCTCGTCAAGGCACTATTCATGAATTTCTTCAGATTTTCAACCGAACTTGGTAGGAAATGGTATTATTATTAATAAAATGTATCTTGGGAATTGGAAGGCACAGAAATACGTGTCAAGATATTATACGTGGTAAGGCAAATTTGCTACATGTTTCAGATACATTTAACATATGAAATTGGCGAAGGTCTAAAGATATTCTGTTTACACTGAGGGAATATTCTGGTGTTAGTAACAATAAAGTGAGAACTTTTCATTTTTATATTTTTTATAGTTACCATAACCATGAAAATAGGAGCATATGGACTGAAAATTAATAGTTGTAACTTAATAGTTGACTGTACTACTAGAATTTCTGTGAGTGCACATACGATTTCCGTTATTCATGACAAATTGTTCGTGCTACTTTAAACAAAGAGCAGATACTCGTGTTTCAATATCTATGCGTTCTGCTTGGGTCGAACTCTAATAAAGGGCACGTAAGGCTCGATGAGTAAAGAAAAAAGTTGATAGTATCGTCGAGAATAATGAAGTAAATAAAACAAATCGTGCTTTTCCTCGATCAAAACTTAACCATTGGGATACAGTGCACAAGCGGATACCGAGCTCCGCTTCTATAACGAGCAAAAAAAACGTTTTACGTACCATGCCATCTATCTATCGAAGGGGCTTTCTCTGTCGCTGAATGGAATTGGAATAGAGAGAGCGTGTGGTGCTGCAACGAGAGAGAAAGAGGAGGGTTGAAAAGAGGCGGAAGGTTTCGAGGAGGACGATGGCGAACGATGGGTGCCGTGCCTGTAACCACTCGCTAAATCGATTTCCGGCGTTCCCGCACTAGAGAACATTTTGTCCTCTTGCAGTGCGCCCTCTTTTCCTCCCCGATGTATCGGTATTAGTGTGACTCGAGTCGATCTCTCGAAAAACGAATCGCCCGGCGACCCCTTCGTTAAAACGATTTCCGTACGTGCCTCGGTTTCGGTACCGCACACGGATTGTCCAAATGTACCGCACACTGTACCTACTGCCTACCAACGACTACCTCCTTGCAGCGCAATACATTCCTGAACTCCTCTCTCCCGAATTCTCGCTTGCGAAATTTCTTTTTCTCCGTACCTTTTAATCGCACGCTAGGTATTTCGAGCACCAACGACAAAACTCAATAGTTTATTGAAGCTGTAAAGTAGATGTACCGTTAGTGGCCATTTTCCTTATTCTATTATTCAGCTTATTTGTTTCTCATAATTGCATGCCGATTTTTCGAACAAATTCGCATGACCTCATTAATTGGTATATGTTTGACGTTTTGATTTGTTCGAATAAATGTGATAGCCACAACCGGGCCTAAGGTGACCATAAAGGGGTGAGCTGTTTTATATTAGTATGCAGATTCTGCAACAGCAGGATTGGCCTATTGATTAGCTGCATAACGTAAGACAGCTTGTACGCTTCCAAAAAATAAGACACTTACTTTTCTACTTTGAAAAAATCCAAGGAATTGAATATTTCCTGCAAGGGAAACATTTTCAAAGATGCCATTTTTTGCTTGTTTTCAACCATGTTAATTATAATGAATATTTTTAGCATTCGGCACTCGTCGTAGAGTTCAGGTTACACAGCTGGGCTAAGATGGTTTCGCAACGTCCAATTCTCTCTGCAGAAGGGCTCTGTCCATTCTGAGTGCAGAAATTACCATATTTCTTTTCAGGTTTCACAGAAGTTGCAAGAGGATTTAGTAAAAAAAAAGTTGCTACGTAAAGAAAAATGTACACTACAAGGGAGTACTTCATCTGCATCTCTTAAAATTTAACAAGCACCAAGGTGTGGGTTACGTCGGCCCAACGCTTGTCGAGACATCGAACCAACGTACGAAGAAGTTTATGATGACGACAACGTCCCGCAGTTTGGAAACGACGTTCAGTCCACATTGTATAATAAAATGTATTGATAAAAAAATTTTACGAAGAATGATCGATCTGTTTCTTGTGATTAGTTATCTTGACCACTGAATTATCTTTATCTCGAAAATGTTGGTCTCGACTTAACAGGACTTATAAATTACCATCCATTGGCCAACTCATTGATTAGACGACTGAGTAGTTTAGGGGCCATCAAAATGATATGTAATTGTTAAAAAAATGTCCCTTATCTCCTAACGGAATTAGGCGACTGTATTTTACTCCGCGGTTGTGCATTAGGGTGGCCCTCAGTGTCTCCGGTCTTCTCCAGACCGCAAAGCTTTTTGCTGAACGCTTGAATGACGAAGAACTCCCATAATGCGAACAGGAACCCGTCTACGTCCCCCTCCCCGTCTCTTCCCCGATCCGACGTCTCGACGTCGTCGCCGTCGTGCAAGTTAAGAATCCAGACGGTATATTAATCATCCACAACACTGAAGCCCCCGTAGAGATTTCGATATTTCGCCAATGCTGACTCAAACTTATTTTACAAATCGCGTTCCGCAGAACGGAAATGATAGTATTTATAGTAAATGATTTTATACATTGTACTTCCGGTTTTAACTTTGGAAGAACTCCAAGGCATCAAGTGCTTGACTTAATGAAATTAGTTCAGTGTTCGAGTGTTAAGTAATTCGAGTAACAGAATAAACTCAATTATTGCTGTTATTTGGCTATGTAACCTCAGAATTGCTTGCGTACGTAATTAACAGTTTGCCTCGAGGCGTTTGATAATGAAGGTAACAAGGGACTTGCATTAATGTCACGCGTATGCTATACCTCCACCGCCTGCACTCTAAACTAGTGCACACTCCAGTATGTACGAGTGCAACACGTACTTTACACAATTTTGCCACGGGGCAAATTCTGTGACTGTGAAACTACGAGGCAACTATTCCAACGCTGAATATATGTGGCCGGACCGACGCTGCTGCTGCTACTCGACGTAATGTCCGGAGTTTAATTCCCACAAATTTTGCCCTCCCGAAACGTGAGGACCACTGATAGAGAACGAGTGTTCCATTGGTCGAAACAAATTTACTTTCAAGCCTGAGATGTTTTTGTCGTTTACCCTAAAATTGTGCACTCTAGGTTTATAAGTATCAATTAGACTTTAATGATTCTATGAAAAAAAGAATGGCCTACATAAAGTATCATAAGGTACCAAAGTTGCTTTCGAATTTAATTGATAATTGGAATAAAGACAACATGATTGAATTATCAATACTATATTATTATTATTTTAATTAAGTGATATAGTTAAAGCTTCGATTGAAATGATATTTTCGAAAGAATCTTCTGAGAAGTCGTTTTCTGGACGACTGTTCTCACTGCGGTCACGAATCTCATCATTATCCAACACCTGTCACAATTCATGCAGCGTTTAATTAATTTTTGTTCCTGCTACCGGATAAGCAGTCGATAAATATACAGAATTTATGCAAACGGCTCAATTAAAATATGTACATTTTTTCAACTTCGTAATTAAATCTTTAATGGAAATGCGAATCCCAGAAGTCAAAGGGAAAAAAAGTAAAATCAAGGGAACCAAGTTATAAAACAAAGTGAGGGAGTGTCGGAGATATATGCACCTCTCACTACGGGGAACCATTATCAGTTTTTACCGCAATTTATTAATTATTCTAGAAAAAGGATCAACTTCAATGAGCTGCAATAACAAAAATTGTCATACTTCAATGCTTTTATGCTAAGGTTATTAAGCATTACTTTTTTTATTGTATATAAAAAGGAAAGTTTTCCCTCAAAAACTATAAAGAGTACATAAAAAAATTATCAACATATTTACTATAATTTAATAATTGAAAAGAGTCGATTATAAAGAATAAAAATCGTCGCGTAAACAAAAAACAAAATTGTTATCCACAATTTCCAGGATCACCGCAATTCATTTGATTAGAGGTCCACGCTTTGAAAAGCTTAGAAGGCTGGTGTCTGTTTTGTCAAATACAAGCCACTAAATCCGCGAGCAATGTAACTCCACTGGTCGGAGTATCTGGTTTCGCTCTTTTACGCAATTCAGACCAACACAAACCGCCACCAACGAGCTCGGTGGTTTTACGGCAAAGCGAACAAGAGTATCGGACCGATCTGCGCTGGATGGGTAATTAACCGGGTCGTCTTTTTCATACACAACTCCGAGCACAGTTGAAAAAAAAAAAAAAAAAAAAAAAAAACACTCCCGCGGTGGCGGTGAAAGGAAGTGTAGCGAAAAAAGAGGAAAAGTGGCGTTATTCATCCAGCAGAGGGGTTAATCGGAAAATGCTGTGGGAGAGATATGAGTCAGAAAATTTCTCCCTCTCCACAGGGGAGATGTGGGAAGCAAGGAAATAAGCGCCGAGAAATCCGCGGAAGTGAGAAGATAGATAGATAATGTGGTAAGAGCTGCAAAAAATGTGTAATTCCTGAAAAAGTGAAAGAGAAAAAGGAAGACTGCGAAAAAGGGAGCGTCACTATAACTGCACGGAGGCAAAGTGTCGTCAGCAAAAATGCGCCGGATGCTCTCGTTAGGTGATGGTGGTAGGTTGAGCGGTGGATGGCGTTCCGTACAAGGCTGTTTACCCTCGCGTGGGTGAACTACATCGTAATTCAAAGCGTCGTGTCCTGTGTGCGTACGTGTGTGTGTGTGTGCAAACTCTGCTACTCGCTATTTTCCTCTTTCCCTTTTGCTTCGAAAATTCTGTCTCACGCTTGGCATTGCCACTTTCTCCGTCTGACACTAAGGCTCAAGTTGGCTTGCTGCTTCTGTTGGCTTTCTGTCGCGAACTGAGAGAAGGAGAGGGCCTCATGGCAAAAGCGTAATTAGGTTAACGACACAGGTAACGCTTTACCGTTAACTTTAGTACCGGGCTGTAAATGGACGGGGTAGAGATGGGTGCACCCCCGGCAAATCTTCATAAAGCTGCTCTGGAACGTATTACTCTCTCCCAACATCACATAGCCTCCTTTGCTTCAGCTTTCTCCCTCACTCCGAGCTTGATTGTCTAGATACTTGCTTCCTCTCCTCCACACTATCTCTACCTCTCCCGGCACAGCGTCCTTTACGCTTGGGTCGTTCCAGGCGAGATGGGCGCCAAAAAAATGGTAAACTTTGGAGCAGTGCTAGAAAAAATCTCATATCGGTAGTTACGAACAGTGATGCAGCTATAAAAATATCCAATATCCAATATTATGAAACTATATAAAATTTGGTTCGTAAAAATGCTTTTTATTCGTGTTCTCCTGTTTATGATAAGAAATTGTTCATTTTATAATCATACAGGGTTTATGTCATATATGAGTTATAACGACGCTGTAAAGTGCACGTTGCAGTTTTTGATATATTATTCATAAATGTACGTAATGTTCTTTTTTCTAAATAATTACAGTTACGACAATGTTATAGGTTCTAAAAAGTTATTGCCATTTTTGTTACTCAACATGAGTAGAGAATAATTACGCAACCGCTTGAAAATTGTACGACTTTTTAAGCTCACGTCGTTTCGCATTTACGAATATCCTACCTTTCGTAAAATTCAAATCAACTCATGTATTTTAATCAAATTAGTCACGATTTTTTAACCATAACTGCTTCAATGTCTTCTAAATTTGTATGTGAAATATCCAATATTTCGAGAGTTTGAGCAACCCAAACATTTGAAAGATTCAAATAACTATAAAATGCTAAACACCTTTACCGATCGTCACCAAATTTAATATCTAGCATTTCTGGATATTATTTTATTTTCCCACAGTTCGCACGGAATTGACAGAAGTTGACGCCAATTAGAGCTAAAATTCATATATTTTTAAAAAATCCAAAATTCGATAAAACATGTATTTTTGTGAATCTCTTTGTGATTCAGTTCCAAAGTCTTTAAAAAGTAATCTCATCATAAAAAAACAGCGCGATAGCTGATAATTTTCGCCACTAAAAATTCCATGAATTTTCCACAAAATTCAAAACGGCGTAAATTTGCTATGGGCGATTGAACAACGAAAAACATTATACCAAAGAAAGAGACGTCTATGGCTTACATGCTTCTCAAATTCCAACTGACTCGGTAATCAAACTCTCGATGAATTTTCCACAAAATTCAAAACGGCGTAAATTTGCTATGGGCGATTGAAGAACGAAAAACGTTGTACCAAAGAAAGAGACGTCAATGGCTTACATGCTTCTCAAATTCCAACTGACTCGGTAGTCAAACTCTCAATGTACAGCCATTTAAATCGCTGGAAGTCGTAACACACATCCATCAACACATTGTCTCTGAACCATCTGTTTCATTTAAATACTTTTGAATATCATCACGTGAAATAGAAAAATAACGAATTCGTCTATAACAGGTTTTTTTATGAGAAAAAAAATGTCATATCTGTCACGGAGACACCATATCTTCGGAGTGTATTACTCGTGAATATACATCATGTTACATGTAGGTATGAAACCACGCCAGGAAAGATGTTATAGACAGGTGCGGCGGAACCCTCGCTCACATGGTACATGCACCGTTCAGGCTTCTAACTTTTACGAGGGCAACTTCAATTTTCCAATTTAGATAAATGCCCTGCAAGCAAGCCTCGTGCTACGCATTTGTATACATTATCCGCTTAGCGCTGAGTGAAAACTCGAATGCGCTCGTAACTGCGGTGAGGATGAGGGTACGAGCAATTAGTGATATCGGGTTATTTATCTGGCAAGTTAATTGTCCCTAGAACGAATCGCTCGGTACGTTGAATAGTGTAATATTTCAGAAAATTGTCACTTCGAACAAATTTAATTTACAATCTTTAAGGTGCGAACTCGCGACTCTAAAACGCTTCATGTGATACTGGAATAATGAAAAATTGCGCAGTTTAGTTCGTTGCTATGTTTTTACCATTTTTCCATGGATATATAAGGACGAGAAGTAGCATGCATTGGCAATAGTCTTGCAAGTGATTTCAACGACGACGACGACAACCACTACAATGTCTCTGATTGTCATCTTAGGCCTGGTGTGCCTCATAGCTGTCACCAATTCGTGTATTGTCCCGGACAAGAAGGTACAAATATACGGACTTAGCTTGCCGGACGATCGCATAATTCGTGAATTTGTTGTCACTAAAAATCGCATTTTAATCGGTCTTGACTATTTCATCGCAGGAAGATCAGGAGGTGCACATTTTCCACATTGGCTCACCAAAAGACTCACCAGTAAGTAATGACATTGCCACTAAAACAACGACTAAATACAGAATTGAGCATTTTTTATATAAATTCAATTCGATAGTGACGAAATCGTAGCAAAAGTAGTGCAAGGGATGCATTTATTCCACTCTCGATAAAAGTTTATAGAATACTCGACAGAAAACCTCTCGCTCAGCTCGTGAGAAAAAGTTTTTCGCACTCGTATCGTAATGTACTGTTAGATTAACACCCATTTTTTTTTCTCGTAGTTATTAATAAGGAATCGTGCTGATTCATTTTTTAGAGAAGTGCTTTTATAGGCTAGCTGCGCTATCGTCGTCCTTTTTTCAGAATCACGAACCGGATTTCATCGAATTGCACGTCCCCGAAGGAAGACGCAAGCGAGAAACATACAAACATGAGGAGTACTTGGTAAATGGATGCGAAAGTGACGAGGACTGTCCTTCAGGAGAAGAATGCGAGTTGCAAACGTTAGAATGTCGTAAGTTAGTTAAATTGAACATAAAAATATTGACAAATCAACATGACTAAGAAGCTTAATCTGCGCACAAACGCAATTTATGCGTTTTTTTCGATTTTCCAAATTACCAAAAGTATAAAAAGCACCAGTGGCATATGATAATTCGATTTTTTTCTTCTTCTCGGTGCAGGATCTTCTTCACATGTCGCTGATTCGAAAATTAACTTACCAAGAATACTGTATGGATGTCTCATTCCAGCGATGTAAAATGTCTACATTGAATCGGTCAGTTTTTGATGTGCTAGTAAAATAATGATGTTAAATCGGTGATCGCTCAAACGGAATAAATAAAGCCTTGGTATTGGGGAACTGAATGGTCTATTATTTAAGCCTGGAATCCGGTGGCATTTCCACATTTCGATGTTATAGTACAAAACCATGTACAAAATGTACAAAATTCGTTCGTGATCAAATTTACAATAACCTGCCGTCTTACAAACAAATATTTGAAACAATCATCTGCTTCAATTTTGTATATTTTCAAGTAGGATGAATTTCCCAACCGACGTAAACTAATCCTGATACGAACAGACTGGGTTTATATATTAATGGGGTTCGAAAGCTCTTCATTCCATTCTGTAATCTGAATTTTACTACATCCATTCCTTTACAGATCAACGCAGATTTATTGACCAAATTCCATTAGACGAAAAGCCTTACACTCGATGAGCTATAAGATGTGTAGAATCGAATCTCAGAACGAATAATCATTAAGTCATCCACGTTAGTTTAAATTTTGTGGAATAAAAATAAATTTGCAATTAAGACAAATGTACGACAGGAAACTACGGAAAAAATAGAACAAAAGAGGCTCACTAGTGAAGACGAAGCAGGCACGAAAAGACAGATGGCCAAGTAGCGATCGAGGCTCATTAACAGGGTTGGAACTTTTCGAGGGTACGAACGTATAAGATTGTCGAGACGACTTCTTACTCTTCTTCATACTATTTCCCTTTTCTTTCCGTCCCTTTTAAATTTATCGCTAACAACTGTTTCCGTCTGGTGTACCGTGGTACCGAACCAACAGCAGACAGCCCTTGCAGCAGCGGCAACGGCGGCAGACGAACCGCAACCCGATCGTAGAGGCCCGGAGGAAGACTTTACAACTCATGGATTTACAGTTAAAATCAATTAGAGCTTAATTGGCGCCCGGGGGTCGTGCGGTGGGAGTTGGTCTAAGGGAAGGGTGACGCGAGCAGAGCTAGGTGATCCACCCTCGCGCTGTCCAATGAACCTCACGCTTTTATTTTATTTTATTTTATCGGACTCCTGTAACCGGACGAATTGTGCGCTATCTGTGTGTGAATTTATCTACAGATACCGAGAGTACGTCGGTGTAAGCGGCATTGATCGTGGCCGAAACGAACAGATGACGTTTTTCGTTCTCTAATTCGGAGACCCGAGAATGCTCTCGTTTGCTCGTCGCCCATTCGCTTCATCGCAACGATGAAAAAAAAAGGCTTTGGCTTCCGACTTCAATTTTTTTCACGGTGGTCGCCGAAATCATGAATTTCTTAATTTACTCTTTGGAGTAGAAAAAGTTGAGCGAAATACTACTTCTACTGACAAGTCGTGATGAAAATGCATGACGACAGTACCGGAAGTCCAAAGAGTGTCTCATATGGAATTCGGTATTGTTACGATATATACATATTTTCAATGAATAAATTAATAATAATAAAATGAAACGAGGGGTTATTAAACAATGATCAACTCACTGGAACTAACTAATGGAAATTTCGAGACATTTTGAAATAATTTTTCGAATCCGATAGAAACATCGTTAATCGTTGTGCGAATGAACTGGCAGCAAATTTAGAAGCAGACGAGGTTTTCAAATAATTAATAACTAGGAATTTGACGGTAACGAGCACTTCGAATAATTAACTGG
This sequence comes from Clistopyga incitator, assembly GCA_947507545.1. Lineage (NCBI taxonomy): Eukaryota > Metazoa > Arthropoda > Insecta > Hymenoptera > Ichneumonidae > Clistopyga > Clistopyga incitator. Next base: position 3,314,979 of record OX382179.1, on the reverse strand, counting down.
CTGAACCGGATTCTCTGCTGTGCGTCGCCATTTTGTAATGGGCGCAACAGCGCTTTTGTACTAAACCTTCCAACCACGTTAACAAACTATCAAAATTGGACTTAAAAGCACGAACGATGTCCTAGTCCTGGCGCCTAACGACAGCCAATTAGTGCACGGACGTAGCGGCATCACCAGCTAAAATGCATAGCTAAAGATTGTTACACACTTTTAACATAGGGAATAACAATTATTAAAGACGGGGTGAGATATAATTTTCAATAAAAATTGGAAATACAATACTTTAAATTGATCGTGTACCAAATTTCAATGTGTTAAAAATGCAGCAACGCATTATCTGTCGGAACGTATATCGCGCAATTACTTCGCGTTTTTCAACAAATTGTTGATAGGTATTCAAAGACTTCTTCCTTTCATAATTTTGCAGCATATTGATTCGCAAGACCATTATTTATATTCCTACCAAATTAAACTACCGGCGTCTTAACAAATTGATAATCTCCGTTTAATAATCTCTTATGATATTTCATTCTTACTTTAGGTATTAAGAATATGGATGCATCGCAATAATAATAAATTTAGTAGAAGTATATCAGTGTTATTTTGGCCGGTATCGGCCAACTTCAGCCTCATAGGTTGGTGACCTCTTCAGCAACACTTCATGCCAGATTTTTCAAATTCTATTTACCCTTTCAATGGTAAGTTGACCTAAAATGTCATTCGTAATTGTCCAGAGGTTTCACATAATGATCTGCAATTGTTTCTGTTTCCGAAGCGGTGCAAAAAATAAACGAACAAAGACGAAGTATCGAACGCAACTAAGCTGAAGAGCAAAGGAAAGGGACATAAGATCTAAACATAGAAATGTCGGTGTTGCGTGCCCAGCGCGCCTAGCTCATGGGAAATCGTCGTAAAAATTCGGTGTCGGTGCGGCGAGAAAAGTCGGGACACGCTTCAGTGAAAAAACAAATTCAATGGTTTATTTGAGTCTCGTTCTTTGGGTTAGCCGACGTTTCGTTTAAAGAGCTCCGACATCGCCCGCCCATCTCGGTGCTGCTCGTCACTGTGACGAGCCGAGACATCGAGAGCGCGGCCTCGCGTGAACCTGAAGAAGTTAAAGGAGGAACTAAGCTAGTGGCGCGAACGAATGCCACTCCAGACGCCGTCGTTTCAACTAAACAGACTCGTCTTGCTGAACGCGTGCGACCGCTCAGGTCGAAATCGCGTCTCGAAACCAACGAGTGGATATTGCCGGCTGACTCGGGCTAAGATTTACGGTTTCTCGGCAAACGCCGTGCAACAACACAGTGCATCAACAGTGGCAACAGTAACGTAGAGCAAAAACGTAACAGTCGTAACTTCTTTCCGCAGCCAAGTAGCCCGACACCCGGCGACCCGCACACCCTGCAACGCTTAAACTCGTGGACACCCTGTTGTACACTCCTTGGCACGCCGATCTTTTGTCGACGACTCACAGCAAACTTCAATTTGAGTTTACGTTCTTGCTTCCCTTTTTCTTGAATTCACATTTGACAACTGAGGTTTAGGTTGAGTGATTGGGTGAAAGTTGTCACTCCACTGAAGGAAAAGATAATTATCAATGTCGTATTGATCCCACAACTAGAAATTTGAATAACCAGCAGCATAGTTCGTTGAATTATGATATTGCCCTACCCACTTTACAAATGAAATAATCAATCAACGTATGTTTGAGTTACCTCATCACCTCACTTACGCAAACCAATTATAGAAAGATCCTATAGGGTCCATAGTCGACTTATTCTCGATCCCCATATGAACCATTTTGGGCCACTTAATTCTGCCTATACCGTAATTATTCTGCGATACTATGTATTCCCTTACAACTATCTACAGTGAGTCTTTACATGACATAACGTACCTTCATTGTTTTAGGGCCTAGATTATTTTTAGCTACACGTATAAATTGATACACCATGATTATTCCCAAGCACCCACACACCCCCGCTCCCCCTTCCACAATCCCTGTGCTTCACCGTGAGCCTTCATCAATTGACCATAAACCAATTAATTAAGCATGCAATATGCAATGATATTTTGTTATTCCTAAATCTACCACCAAACTCAGAACTACCACAAGTGCGCGAGCGACAACAATCTTTTAGTGAACTTACACAAATTATCGTACTACAAGTCGTGATCCCTTCAAGTTAGCTAGGGAAACTATGATTTTTCTGAATGAAGAAAAATAAGCATCAGTAGGGTTTCGCTGATAATTCCAAGGGCCCAGTAAAATAAAAAGGTAAAAGTGCTAATCCCATAGTCGCGCAGGGTCATACAGAAAGAAATACGATTTGACTGGTAAACTATCGTAACTTTGCTACTCTTGCCTACCCTTTGCTACTCTTCCTAAACCCACTATACGCTGGCCGTGTTCTCTGCTCTATTCTCTTTTGCTACCCAAGCATACAAACTGGCGAGTTCCGCTGCCCAGGGGCTTTACGAGCAGCGATTAATCGTGAAAATAACCAGACACGAGGAATCGTTTAGACCCGGGCGCGTATGGCTCATTGTGCAAACGGTAAACGCCAAGCGAAAGGGCGGACGGGATCCGCGGCAGGAATGTGTGTCCGCGAACGTCGACATAATATACGGGGACAGTTACCGCGGGCGGGCGATATATTACTCCACCTAAGTGGTCGCTCCCGCAGCGTGGCGTACGTATACGTACGATCGGTGCGCAGGACACCCTGGGGAGATGCGTAGCGATGATGTAGGGTGGTCCAGTCCACTTGCTCAACCTCCAAAGATCGTCGATGGCACATGAACAGATCAACGAAATACAATCTCGACTCAAACCGCACCGACATTCAAGAAAACTACGTGATATGAAAAGAAAATGGTCCTGGAGACACAATAGCTTTTTTGTAGGGAATTTCACGATGAAACATTTTTTCAATAGAAGGTTGTGGTTGATTAAGGCTTCTTATAGGTTTATGCTAGAAAATAGTGAAAACGTAGGACAGTACTATAAATAAGTATTTAATGCTCAAACAGTCAGGAGCAAAAAGGTTTTCCGAAAACGTCTACTTTTCAGGGAAAATGTCGGCGAGGTATAGAATGAAACTGAGAAGGTGTAAAACACTGAAACAGACAATGAGGCTAAGATTCAAATGACACGTTTGTGTGATTTCGTTTGAAGGTGTGATACTTAAGAAGCTAAGGACGAAGTGGCTACCGTCGACTCACATTTTATTCTTCATCTTAAGATTCGCACAATCGCAGAGAGATATAAAAAAGTACGTGGCAGAATAGCCGAGTCTCTTTGATCACACAGACGTGCATTAAGTCATCAAACAATAGCCTTTCTTTTATGAAATGCCTTTCTCGTTTTTTTTTTTTTTCCTTTACCGATTTTCATGCTACATTAGCAGAGTCACTGGCAGAATGATCTAAAAGGGGTTCCATTTAAACCATGTATTTGTATATCAAGCAAGTCAGTGATTTGAAGCCCTAAAGCCCATGTCTTCAGTGACAACGCTGTTATATATAATAACCATTGTTAATCTTACGAAAATTAAAATATATAGAGAAACGTAGAAAAGTTGTTACTGGCGAATATACTGAAAAACATCGAATCAAACATGTGTGATGACTTACCTAAACCAAGAAGACAAATTTAATGAACATGACAAACATTGTGACAAAATCAAAAAGATGTGGTCCATCCATAAAATCAGCCCATCGACATCATCAATAGGTTTCACCAAGAGATCTCTCTTCTAATACATTTGGGAACTTGTTTTACACAATTCTAAGTATTTTTCGTTAAATGACCGAATGACGACGTACCTCCTATAACCTTTAAAACATAACTCAGTAATAGAAGAAAACAAGCAATGTGCAAAGTGCACATGAATGCATCAGTGAATCAAAAGCCGTCTATTTGCATTATGCACTTGTCAATTAAGCCCTTGTCAGTGACCCAAAACTTATGTATCTAATTTCAAACACGTTAGCCAGATGTTACAGATTCAACTTGTTGGTATACTCTTTCAGGCTTAAATGATTTACGATGTGGAAAATCAGTTAGCTCTCTGGTTTTTTCCCCTGAACATATAATAGTTCCTTCAACAATATCAAGTGATGTGCGAAGTTATTGATTGAAGGCTTTGAAAGCCCTACTACTATTGGTAATGTCGCCGTATCAGTGGCGGTAAAACGGGCGATCTACAGTTGCGCCAAGAGCCACTGGAAAGTCTGCTCGATCACTGGTGTTATCCATGTCTCACTCCATCTGATTCTCTCTTTCAGCACATCCAGTAGGCTGGCTCACTTGTTTTATTTTCGTCGGGGTGCGATGCGACGACGACGGACGAGCGCCGATGCCTCGTGCTCTCGACACGCCAAATTTATTTCCTCGACACTCGAATTCGCGCCCAAGCGAACGTTCCACGGCGACGAGACGATAAATTAAATCATTTGCAAAAAATCAGAGGGGCGAAGGAAAAAGGAAGAAATGAACGAGAAAAGGAACACGAATAAAAAATAAATAAAAAATGAAACTGGGTCCTATCAGCGCTTCTCGTGCACGTGGGGCATGGAGACAAGTGTATTGCGAGCTATAACAACGTTTGCGTTACACGCACAATTTCAAGGCTTATGTACACGCAGCAGTCGCTCTACAAGCATGCTGCTTTCACGGTCGAGCTAGACCTCTTTCCGAGATATACAGACTACGACGACGGGGACGTTTATAAATTGGTAGGATTGAATTCGTGGAGCTTTCTCTTGTGCAGACTTCTCTATCTTGTTTCTCTTGGTGTGTTACTCTCGTCGCCCGTTATCCTTCAGTCCCTCTTGCAGGCTTTCGCTCGTCGCTGGCAAGGCAAGTAAGCAAGCGAGCGACGCTGTCCATGCCATTTATAGAATTGATTTGCTAACGTCGCCCCGCTGGCAGTGCTCTTCGTTTCATTCCATTTGCACGCATACACGTAATGCATCGAGTGGTGAAATATTCAGCTCGAATGTGGATAGGTTCGACAAAGGCCATGTGACACAATTTGCCAGGCGAGTTCCGGATCGGCACATTTTTCGAAGTATCTTCGACAACCAACCCATCACTTGGTCTTTGGAAATGGATAGCGTACTCCTCCCAAAATCCAGTTCTCCTGAGAATTTGATTTACGAAGTACGATGCAATAAAAACGTTAGGGCAGAAGAGTGCGCTGTCCTCTCGAGCATCGATCACCATTAAAAACTGCTGGACTTTTCAGAACACCACCTTGCGCTTAGTCGACGATTTCCGGCTTCGACAATTCACTCGAGCCGAAACTTTCACGATTTCGCGATTCTTACACCGGTTCACGACTTTGGAAAATATTTGTCAACCGATAATGACACATAATAGTATGATGAATACCCGAATCATCAAAGTTTTATCGGATATTCGGCACACCAACGAAAACAACTTTTTATGTGAAATATAGATTCTTCCCTGAGCTCCTTCGCACCGAAGTACTAGAGCCAATAAATCATCAATGTCGCCATACGATAAATAAATGACCTCAATGATATCTGACCAAAATGCAGAAGCTCTCAGGATCTCGTCGAAACGCCATACCTCGAACCTCATATCTTATTTATCCTTTATTGGGTTTATATGGTTCGAGGAATGACCAGTCTTTCCTGCATCGCTGTATATGTTCGGACACAAGCTCTCATACTTCGTGGCCAGTGGGCACGAAACGACGGGACGTGACAAAAGAAATAGAAATAGTCGTTCTACGGCTAAAGTCGTGGGAGTTCGAAGACTAGCTCCTAGAGATGAGAGAGTGAGAGCTTCAGAATGTCGTACGGAGCTTGAGAAAGCGAGAAAGAAATAAAAGAGCAGAGAGCATATACTAGTCTAGAAGTAGAAGAGGAAAAAAGCCGTAGTGGTCTGGGTGTATCCGTCGTAAGCGACCACGGAAGTCATAAAGCCCCCCGGCAAATCTTTTCATTATCGCTCCGCGTAAGTGATACGTATATCATACTAAGCGGCCATTTCGCGGGCATTACTCGAGTGTGGGTGAGGGAAAAGGCTGCAGCTATCCTTGGACCACCTAAACCGACCACCACCACCACCCGGGGTGATTTTCTTCTCACCACGTACGTACTACAATATACGTATAAGTGGGTATGTATACTATGTTGTGAGGTTGGAGGCGTCTCTTCTGCAGAGCACTGAGGCCAATCCTGTGTATACAATATAGAAAAGTGAAGCATAGTATCGCTCATTCGTCTCCGAGTCAGGGATTTTTCCTCGCCCGCTTCGTTTTCTTTTACCAAGCGACTCTTTCCGACTATTCGTCTCTTCCCGCATTATATGTCGGCCGACTATTCCCTGTCTCGTTCACACGAAAATCCCTTTATTGCCCAGTTCTCTGATACATGCCTGCTTTCTCTCTGGTGAAATGTACTTCGGGGCGCAGAACCCTCGATTCGGGACAACGAACGGATGATCGCTGGACGCCCAGAATTCCAGAATCTGTCTGGCATACCGAGCTGGGTTTGGCTTTTATTCAAAATAATTATTTGTACCAATAAGCAACAATTATCAAGTATTTGCACTGAGGTTACGTTCACGTATATTAACAAGTTGAAGCAATTCTGAAAATATGATCAAACTTTAGAACAAACGCAGACGCAACGATAATGAGGCTTTTTGTGAAATTGAATTACAAATCGAGGACCTCCAATTATTTTTTGATGTATGCGACTTTATGAACCTTTCGTCTTCTAAATGATTCAAATGTCTTAGCATTCAAAGAAAAAGTAGCAGTCAGTTGTTGTTAGCTAACAACTATTAAAATTATACAAAAACCGAATATAATTATATATGTATATATACAAATACTAACATGAACTACACTTAACATTTATCACCTGATACTCACAAAAACTGCCATTCCGTGTGTCTCCGATTTTTTCTACGTATCGAAATAAACGCCGTTGAGCAATATAGCAACAAAAAAAACTTCCGGAGTCGTAAAAAGTGTGTGCAGTAAGATCGCCATGGTTGATACTAAAAAACCGTAACATAGTAAAATCTATGTTCCTCAAACGAGCTGTCGGCGAGTCACGGAATAGCGCATTATGTACAAAATTTAAATGAGCCGACCAAAGCCCCATTGGGACACCTAGACCGCCCTTACCCAGTTCTGCATTTCGGCGTTAAGTATTCGGTGGCGGCCGTTTTGGTAGCTAGTAAAATGATAACGACCCGGGGGAGGCTGACGCACGAAAAGCAAGACTTCGCTGGAAAGCTGAAGTAGTTGAGGGCCTAAGCCATACGGGCTTCCCACTTTTACACCGAAAGCACAAAATTACGGCATCAAGTTTATTACTGGCGCCCGATACGACATAAAGTTGCACTGAAAATTCACCGAACGGCTGAAGCCCGATCGATGAATCGAATTCCAATTGACTTTCAGTGGGCATCCAATCAGAGAGTTCAATGCAATCAGCAAGATAATCTGATTACCGTGTCTCTGGTCTCAGTTCGGTATTTTTACAAGAACGACCGATGCTTGGATACTTGCCCCGCGTCTCTATATTTTTCCCGATAATAATCGACAGTTTAAGCTACCCGAGAATATATCGAAGGGATGAGGGTCGTGAACAGCCCTCTATCGTTCCAACATGAAAACCACATATTTCCCGAATGACTGTCATGAAACGTTTGTCCACGCGGGCGGTATCTGCCGCTTCCCGACATTGGGACATTTCGGGAACGGTGCAGCAATGAGTGCGACATGGACGAGCTTTTTCGGGGTCTTTAGTGGTCGTTAAAAAGCCTCGGCGCCTGCTTCGATGAATCACGATCATAAAGTCAACCTGGAATTTGTGGTATTAGATTGACGTTACCCGGCTTAGATGGCATGCGGAGAAGCATGTGAAGATGCCAAGGAGAGTAGAGTGTTATGAAAGATATTTTCGATTTTTCTGGTCCTCAAACTATTTCAGTATCGAACGGCGGCAACGATAATCAAGAATAGAAGGCTCAGTCCTATCTGAAATAGACATCAGTTAAAATAAACCTGCCAAATGGTTCATTAACGACCAATCAGTCGCTTTGAGACCTGAATATATTTAGAAAAATCTCCGTACTAAATCGTCAAATATCCGATAAAGTCAGAGTGATCCTGAACAAGTTTCAGATAGAATCGAATGGGAACCAATCCGAGACTCTCTCCGCGGACTCGACGTAAACTTTTGTGTATTTTCACACCGTCTTTTCAATATCCTTTTCGAGACTTTTTTTCCATATCATCACAAATGTCACCTGCGTGACGTGAGTAGGTAGTAAATCTCTCTAAATGACTGTTCATTTTTGATCCACCTTACTGAGGCTTTTTATGAACGGACTTTTTAAAAATCTTGGAGACCTTTACCGAAAACCAACGGTCTATTAGTAAGCAGGCTTTTTTCTATTTCTGGTATAGAGGAGCATCTGATCCAAATCTGATTAAATCTTATCTTCTATTTGATAGATATTCAGACATAATGAGCGTATATTCAGCTATGAGAACTCTACATTGGTTGTACTATAAAACCAAGTGAACAGACTCAAAATTGCCAACTCGTCCGGACGTCGGGATTACGAATAACGTACACGGAGAAGAAGGTATGCTACCCGATAGCAGAAATATACTACCCGGTAGTATCTTGGTATGCTCGTATAGGGACAGCACTGCTTATTGCACCAGTAAGCATCTGTTTATTCTACATCTAATATGTTATGTGCTAATATCACCGATACTAGAATAATCGACAATACGAAATTGTATTGGTTAACATATTCCTATGGTACTCAAGGATTGTAATTTTATATCACAGATAGAATGACTCAGTGCAATCTTAGATTACACTATTGATCTCCGACGTAAAGAACTTAAACCTCAAAATACATGCGCCCGTCGACGTATATCGCGTCATCCATACCTTGTTTTAGTCAATTTTTATGGAGAATAAGATTGTACTTACAATACCACGTAGACACTCGCTATTTTTATCGTACTTTAGCTCGGTATATAAATGTTTTGCGGCGCAATACAAAACGCGTATTAACGATGATTTGGCGCGGCCCAACGACGCCGCTGCCCACTGAAGCACGAATCTAAACTAACCATTGTAGTATGCTAATCAATACAATCCAAATTATAATGTACAATAGCATAGTTGGTATCTGTTACATTTCGGATTGTCATATATTGTATCCATAAATACTAGAGGCCGTATTCTACGTGTTACTACGCAGATTATGGGAGTTGATATATAGAGTTGCAATGGATAGTATTTACTTTTTAAACCGTACTAATACATCTCAGAAAAGTGTTACAATCCGTCGATACTATTCACAGGTATTGAAACCGAACCCTTACTATCTATATCCTTACATTGCATAAAATATTTACAATAACTGGATTACCTTGGGTACAATTTTGTATCGTGAGGATGGCATGCTTCGTTCTATCTGGTACTATCAGGATACTTATAGATCGGATCAAATTGTTAAAATACTGTATTGCTAAAGTCTCAATATCTATATATTTCCATGTAGTATCTATTACTCTCCGTGTACTAATTTTTAGTAAAGACAAACTTCACGGTGGATATCGAAAGTCACGATGATGCCAAAGGCGAAAGGGAAAATGCGGGGGTGGAAAGAGGAAAGGGATAGAAGGGCTTGGGGTGTGGGGAAGTTCTGCATCGCTATCGCGTATTCTTGACGAGACGGCCGTTGAGCCATGGGATTGGATCTTCGGAATGCGTGTCTGAAGTCCTGCGTTAGTTCTGCGTTTCGTCAGGGAATGGGAGGGGGTGAAGGGGATGATTCTTCTGTCTCGCTCCCCGATGCTCTTTTCCACCCTTCTTTCCTTACCCATTTTCTACACTCATTCCTATATACTTTCCTATCGTTCTCCCTCTTTCACCTCTGCTTTTCCTATCTCCTTCTCGATTCCCAGCCTCCACTTGGGGGGAAGTTGCAGGTCTCGAAGATTTCCCGTGTGTTTTCAACACGAGCGGACTTTCTCGCACGCACGCAGAACGCGCCAGCAGACATTGCAAGCAAGCACAGGCGGCTGAGAATAAACGAGAACTTGAGAGCAGAGCGGAGAGGGCGAAGCTTTAATCTACGCGATGCTACGTGAGGTGTTTGCGGTCGAAGCAACCCTATGCAGACGACGTACTCCCTCCCTCACCTTCCAGTCTCTCCTAACAGAAGCTCGACTACCTCTAGCATCACAACCTTTTCCTTTCCTATCTCTTCCTCACTCGGTTCTTCCTTCCCCATTTATCTTTCCACCATACACATCGAGTATAGTGTTCTGTACGTTCTTTCACTCCTCCTTTCGCCGTTTATTCACCTTCTCCTTTTCTTCCATATGCTTACGCCACTGAACGAAGCTTGCATCGCAAATATTTAGACCTTTGCACTGGGAGGACTCTCTGCAGGAACATCGGTCTGCTTTTTTCTGCATCGACTTCTGCTTTTCTTCTTTCTCCCGCCAGCCTCGGTTCTTCTCAAGAGCTATGGGACTCCCCATAGACCGTAAATTGGAATATACCCCAAGCTCACCACCAAAGAGGAGAGAAGAGTGTGTAACGTGCACCATTGGCTGGAACACGGAACCAGACGATGAGGGAAAAACGACGTACATACATACACACATACACAATTGACAATTTCGTACAAACATGAACGCACACAGGTGGAAGGTCCGACGGAATTAATTACGATTCGCGGATACTTCGCCGCCGAGTTAAATCAAGACGGAATGGGACCTGGTGAATGAATATGATGGGATGGGGTACAGAATGAAAGTTGAAAATGAGAGGGAAAGGACAAACTCTAAGCTTTTGAAGAGCACGAAGTAAGATACACCAAGAGAAGACATGAAAAGTCGCAGCAACAGAAGTAGTAAGAGCCGTCTACAAGCAACAGTGGCATCGAATGGCAAACGTAAGACTTAGGAAGTTCTGTATTCAGTCAAAAGTTACCCGATTACTGTAAGACGCTGGTCGTCACAAGGAGACAGAAATTTTACGATTCTATGGACCTCCACTTTATCCATCCACCTTTTTGTCATTCTCCTCAGTACTTACCACTGTAAGTCGCGTTCAATTGACTCCCGATCTGCTTGCGCACAGGCTGCTAATCTTACCTTCTTATTTGTCCCCGCAGGAACTTAGCAAGACGGTAAACTTGATACAACGACGAAGAATTATGGAGATATATAGATGATGATGGGGATACTCATGTAATTGCATCGAAGTCAACACTGATTTTCTCTTCTCTGTTGTTGCCTTTTCTTCGGAGATGCAGATTCAAAAGTACGCGCCAACTCGTTGAATAGAAAAACAATGAGGCACAGATAGTGACGGCATTTTATTGCACGTCTGGCGTCGTTAACTAGGAAATCGTCAGTTGTCAGTCAACTTCTAAACTTTATCTATTGTCCTTGTGGAGTCTATTCGTAGGACTCACGTTTGAGGATTCAAGTTATTGTGCTCGTCGTTAAAAAGTTTTAGGCAAAGCCCTTGAGCCTTTCAGCGGTGATCCTCGCTGAAGGAAATCTTGGTGAATCCTCGTGCGGATTTTCGTGGAGTCGGACTTGCAGCGGGAAGGCTGAAGGGAACACAACACCGGACATTCGTATTTCCAAGGAATTACTAAACTTTGCTGCGGACGCAGTTGGACGACAGTCAACAAGGAGGGATGAGGAACGGACTATGCGAACATCAGGTTCGAGGCTCAGCCTCGAGGACGAAGGGCCAAGGACGAAAAGCATTTACTTGAAAGGATCAGACGCAGTGATCCCCGGCTTGACCAGTCGGTCCTCCAGCGGAGAACTAAATTGTGCGGCCGGTTCCTATCTAGCACGCTTCAGCAGGATAGCCGTCCAGTATCTCCGAACAAGACAAGGTTCATCTGACAGTTAAATGATTTTTTAAATTACCGTTCACAGATGATTTAGTATGACGCGTTCATAGCACCAAATTTCGTCTCAGAATACAATACTCATTCTCTGAAATTGTATGACGAGTTATGATTTTCTATGACTACCACGTGCGCAACGCCATTCTCATTGATTTATAACAAGTATTTCATCTTTCACGCATTTTACGGCATTGATAATATTGGCTTTTCAAATTTACGCTTCTGGAATTGGAACTGAAGCGAGGCGAGAGTTTTACGGATCATCGTAACTTTCTCGGCGTATCAGGTGCATGGGTTGGCGTAAAGATTCCACAAGCCTGGATATCAGATACGATTGGTATTGACTGCGCGTCGACGGCTAGAAGCAAGTAAGGAGATGTACGGGGATCTCACGTCAAGAAGCTCTCGTAAGTCTGCAAATCTTTGGAATCGTTCGTTCAACATATCCTCGACAGGTACGAAAGAAAAAGCGTAATATTTTTATGGAAATTTTCGATTTACGAATGGGTTGTCATATATCAAGCAACAAAAATTTTACAACGAAAGAATACGAGATACTTGATTTTTAACGAAATTTAATGGAAATCTTGTCGTTGCTCAATTTTCATTTATACCTAAAAGGGAATTGTTGGGTATCAGAGATCTTATCAATTTTTGTTTTCGAAACCCTAAGAATTTGATATTTGAGCTTTTGAACCGTAAACGAAAACGTTCTCCACGTTCGCTGAGAACTTCGTTATCCGGTTTGTGAAATAAAAACCAAGTACACCAATGCCGAGCATATCTCACGGCCAAACGTAAACTGTAGAAGTACAACGCTATATCGGCATGCCCTTTTCTTTACTATGCAACCGAGAGTAAAAACATGAATCAGGATTTAGGACTTGCATACTCATTCGCACCTTTTCTACGGTAGGGGCCGTATAACGTCAGAGAGTCATGACAAAGCGAACGGCTTGAACACCTGTGCCTTATAAGTCCCAGATAGGATTTTTCAACACAGCCAATATTTTCATTTATCTCGTATTTTATACGGCCTTCATTTTCTATGATAGAGGCAACAGACTACAAGTTTTTGTATCTTCTTATAGGAAATATGGCTCGGGATTGTTTTTCCACGTTAAAGGGGCCGAGTCACCTAAAATAAAGTTATAAGAAAAAATGTTTTGTAGACGATACCGTTGTTTTGAACAAACTTACATTCGAATTAAGGCTCATTAAGTGCATACAAGCAGTATAATTCTGCAATTTACTAAAGACATACAGTGTACCAGAATGGTGTGAATTTAAAAGTAACATTTTTCACTTAGCTTTCGTAGATTTCACACCAAATTGGTGGACGAATTTTAGTATTTAATATCTTGTTTCATCCGTCGAAGAGTGCATTGTATTATGAGTGTAGCAATCCTGGATGCAGGAAATTATTTCGTGAGATTTTATTAGAGAAAGATTTACCTGCACATTGAAAATCATAACTTTGTCATAAAGGTCTGAAATAAAAATTCCTCCGTTCATATTAGATTAGCATTCTAATTCACTCCTTGACAGATAAAATAAGACATTGAACACTACATTTTTTTCATCGTTTCGGTCTGAACTGTAACAACGTAAATGTAAGATAATAAAAAATCGCCTACAAAATATATTTTCTTTTTGCCTTTTTGTAGCTTACCCTTGACGTGCCATGACATATTCTGGTTATTATGCGTTGCTCTACGAATTGGTTGCATAAAGTTAAGGAACGCAATTTTACTTTACACATTCCATTCGGAAAAATCGCATTTTTACGCCGCGCAACCGTCCCGACTGAACCTGACTTGACGCACCGTTATTACAAAATAAAATATAAGTGCAACTCGTGCGGAAAAACCTAGTTTGCGCACTTGATACACAACTCACCATTGCTATAATGCTTTTTTTTTTTTAATCAAATAAGACACATGATGTAATTTATTTAACCCTACTACAGTCAATTGATGCCAAAAGTGCAATAATAGTGGTGAATAAAAATTTAGCACTAATTCGACCAGCGCGATGAGTTTTCCAGCTTACTTAATGCGCGAGATCACGTGGGCCCTCAATGCAGACGAAGCATCGCAAGGTTCCTGAAAACGTGAGGAGACGTTGGCATGAGGATTGGAAACTGAACCGGAGCACCGCAGCAGCGGTACAGATAGCGTAGGGTAGTAATCGCCCGTCGTTAGGGTCGGTACAATGCGTGCCAGGACGCGATTTCACGATACCACCCCCATTGTCTACGAGACCTCCTGGCAGTTCACGGTGTTATGTCCGTGACGACTGACTCCCGCGGTTTAACCTCCGTCGCTCTTTTATACGCTTAAACGAGCCCGTTGTCGCCCGGTTTCATCCGGAGTTCCGTTTCGCCTCACTCCTCTGCTGACGTCTTCAACTATTGATCCTCAGGACAGTCGTCGCGTCCCGTTTTGCACCGCGCGTTCACGTTTCCTTACCTTTCAAGCCTCGCCGTTTGCCGTCCCTTAGAAATCACAAGGGCATCGGTTTCTCGTCCTGCGTCACAACTATTCCAATCAGGAGATCCAAAAATCGTAACCTCCTCCACGTCCAGACATCAACCGTTCCCGAAATTATTCACAGACAGCTTATAAATATAGGTAGATTTAATTAAATCCTTGCCGGTCTGATGGCGAAACCGAATATACAACAGATCCGGTGGCAGGCTTTATGAAGATAGACGTAAGAATGCAATTCCATTTCATGGTTTTAAAGTTTAACGAAAGGTAGAAATACAGTGACGGTATATTGGTGTGGGATAGCAGAATTAGAGTTAATAGTTGGTGCAGGAGGTTGTGCGAAGAGGGTTTGCAAGTGTCACAGGTCTCGAGAAAAGGGACACAGAGTACTCAGTATGTAGTGGCGGTGGGAAAGGCAATTCTCCATCGCTAGACGCCTCAGCACGAATAATTAAAGGACACGAACTGCCGCGAACAGGTAGACGAATACCAGGTTATCCGGGCGAGTGGCTGGAATATAAATTAGCTACGTCTTAGGTGATACCCTACTGGCTGCTTCTCCTGCTACTGATGCTCGCGAGGCGACATCGAGTGCTGAGGAGCAGAGCTACTCCTATCAAACTTTCCTCCCAGCGAAGAGTCGTCGGTACGATGAAGTACAGATGAACTAGGTGGAGGCGCAAAACACTGTCGAATGCTGATACATAGTCACGAGAGTGACTTAATCTGCAACTGGGAATCAGCTCGAGTGCGTCTCGACGTGTTTCCATTTCGTATAAATACTTGCTCATCACACCTCATGCCACTATGGTCTTCAACAATATATATGGAAGGGTTTATTGATGATTGCAAATACAAACTGATAAAAGGAACTGGGATTATAGCTATAATCAGTACAATTGAGAAAACTCGACTAAGGGGTTGGAAAAAGTTAAGGCGATTATTTGAATAATTCCAAGTATTGTACTAAATAGTTGTCATTTTTTTGGGGATGTCTCGAAGGTCTAAAAATTTAGTACTACAAGAAAAGAGGTTTGGCGTCCTGAAATACACAAGTAGTCACATATTTGACCTGTCAAAAGTGCAATACTGATGGTTTAATTAAAAACAAGATGATTTCGAAATAGGTACACTCGGTGCTCGTCTCAGCTACAATTCCGACAATTATAACCTTATTATCCATGAGACTATTTTCACGCTCGCCATTGTTGTCATAACTGGCTCTGGTTGGTTGTCAATATTGAATAGATCTTGAAACTACCAAAATAGGCGTATCGCTCGATTAATAGTCTCAAATGGTTACCAGAAGACTACCATGATTCCTCTACGGTTATATTAATAGATTTTCTATTGTGACACGGGTGAGCTTATCATAAGAGAAAGTCTGAGAAATCTATGAAATCAGAATGATAACCCCGCTAATATCTACCTAGATATAACCATGATATTAATAATTGATAATGAATACATAAAAGTCATCACTATCAGATTATTATTCCAAGATACGCCTCGATCTTTTCACAGAATTATCGAAGCGAAACGTTGGATGAAACGGAGCTTTCAGAAACGGATTTCCAAAGATTCCTAGCACCTAGGGGAACATTCTAAGTAGCCCGAGATGCGATGGAGCGATACTTCGGTGAAAGCGAATGGGAAACAGTGAACTACGTTAATATACCACCAAACTCTCGACGGATTGGCTCACTTATCGCTTCTCTAGGGATTCTGGATGAACTCTCACCATTTTCACTACAGGCTAAAGATATATATTCCGAGAGATACGCCTGAGCACAGTTCTTCTTTCGCAAAGCTAAAACCTTGATGTGAATCAATCATGGAGATTTTTCAAAGGGAAAAAACCATCGAAAATCGCTAATTCCTGAATATTGTATATAGCGTCAAATGCACTGGGCTAAAAGTCCAGTATCAGTCAGTATAAATAGTAGTTTTAATAAATCTCAACTATATTATTTATGGTGTGATACCTATAAGGAAATTTCACAAAGTTCTCTTACTTAATCACTTACAGTTTAATTATTGATTTATACAGAACAATTAAAATATATGCTAGTTCCATTAAATAGACTCAAGGCCGATTTGCGTTGACGTCGCCCATCAACGCATCCGGTTTTCTCTCTACTTTCGAGTTATTTCCGTTTTTTCTTTTAATTATGTGAAATCCGCACTCTTAATATTTTTCGAATGTATTGTGAGTGTTTTAGAATTTACTTCATATACAATATCTCGCTTTTACAGTACCTGCAGGTCCTTAATTAAAGAACATTAAAAGCACAAAAATAACAATAATAACACCAATAATAATCGTTGCTGAGATTTTTGTTGAGAGCGTATGATGAACATAGTATAATATTTTATAAACCGTACGGAGGGAGGAAATAAAAATGCCCTTTTCGTCTTTTTAGTTTCCTGCGTTTGTCTTGAAAGCTTCTAATATCTGAATTTGTATTCTGCACTGGTGTCTGTCAATATACGTTACGTTGAAATCTCTGTATATTGCTCGCATAATCCCCCAAAATTCGAGGACTGCTCGTTCCTTTTGGTCTTCTGTTCTTTTTCCTTGTTTTCCGAGGAAATATCCCATCTGCCGTGGATGCGCATTCACCCTTGTCGTGCCCACCCCTACTCCTATCACACAGTCGTAACATAGAAACAATATGTAAAACGAGAAACGAAGAGCTCTCCGTCGCATATTCAAGATGCGAGACGCCACTGGGATCGAATAAAAAGAATTATTGCGTTTTATTTGCGGCGTCTGGGAGGTTTAGAGTATCGATGTCCGTGAACGACACTCCTGGGACATAGCCGAACGACGTTTTAGGGTCCTGAGGACAACTCGTTTCAGCTGGGCTTCAAGTAGACGTTTCGTCCGAAAACGAAACGACAAACTTCTATCCGCTGAAAAATTGCAATATTCGCTCGGTTGTATCACATGAAATGGAACTTAATCGATTCTATTTTTTGTTAGATTAAAAAATTCTATACAATTATTTCTAATTTGTCTTTACTATATAGAATAAGAAGTACAGAAATTTGGTATCATTTAAAAAAAAATTCGTTCAAATAGTAAGTGATAAAATATTTCATGAGGAAACTACAATTTTTTTTTTCTCAGCGAAAATAATAAATAATATTCCGTCAACGAAAAGTACAATATTTTTGTACATTGAAATTCGTTTTTTTTTTTTGTAAAACAAAAAATTGACGAACCTTTTTTTTTGCAAAAATGATAAACAATTACTGTGAACACTTGTGATCCTGAATTTTTTATGAACCCAATCCAAAATTCGAATTAACTGTAAAAACAATATAAAAATTTCATTTTGAATACAGCCTTTGTATAAAAACAGTATATCTTGAATTCGAGTGGCAATTGTATTATTCTTGGTTTATTTAATTTAGGTGTCTTTAGGGTAATGAATTATCAGTAGAATCGCGAAAGCATCGTTAGCTAGACAGTGCAAGCCACAGCTGACGAATCGATACCGCGCTGTCAGTGCACAAATCAATTTCAATTTTCATCCACGCCGAGAGAAGCTAACAAGCCTGAACGACGCACGATGGTGCAGCGCGCTGGAGTATTGTGGGCGTTCAGAAATTCAATCTGCGACCGGCGCACAGAGAAATAATTAGCGCGGCTAGAGCCCCTTTAAGGTCTTGATCCGTTGGATCGCCAGAGTAATCCCCCGAATATGAATATAATTTGTTGGCTGGCGCGAGACAATGAGCTCCAGGGAGTTGGAAGGCGACGAAGAGAGTGAGCGACATTGGGACAGGAGAGGAAAGGACAAGGAAAAGATGGTATGGAGGGCCTGGGATATAGATAGACAGGTCGACAGGCCCTTTCACAAGCAGATCAACTGGCTCGCGTGGGCGCGATTCAAGTGACTTTAGTTTGAAATGCGCCTGTCGCTGCTCACGGATAGATATCCTGGCATACCAAACAGGGACAGGACAGGGACAATCTCGTCCGCACTAGCGGATGCAATTGAGACTACCACATTCGCATCAACAAGAAATCATCATCATAACTCTCCGAATTCATCTTATAAATAGTTTAATGGATTAGAAATTGACAGGTGAATGTCTCGTTATTCATTTTGACTTTCATTCAAACCACTTCACAATTATACTTCCAATGTAAAAGATGTATGCATATATTTTTGCTTCCTCATAGAGGAAGCTTTGTTTTCATGGGAAAATTTTTTTTCGAGATTTTCATGTCAGTATGCTTAGAATCACCTAAAACGTCGAGAAAAATGGTTTAGAAAATGTGTGTGTGTGTTCCAGGGACCGAAAATTCAATCGTCAATAACTTGCGAATGGCACGATCGATCGATCTCAAATTTGGCACGCAAGTAGAGTATTAATTCCTCTTCAATTGCTGTAATTTTGGAGAAAATATATCTATGTATACTGATTTTATAGAATTTTTAATTTTTTTGAAAAATGTCGTGTATAATCTCCCACTTTCGTAAAAGTTTCTTTATAATTAGAGAGACGTTAAAAGCTGTTTGGTATTGAACCAACTTCATTCAGACACTTCCGTATTGTGTCGGGCAAATATAAGACGACACTTGGCACAAATCAAACCCGTTTTCCATGACATTTTCCTTTTTTGATCGCTTCTTCAGTCCTAATCATCGGATTATCCTAAGGAAAAAAGCATCTATTGTTCATAAGGCATAAGTACGTCATTAATAATCTGGCAGTTCTCGGCAATTTCGCACTCAAACTATCCAGGACTTTAAAGTTATGTTCACTTTGCATGGCTACAATTTTGTTCCGCAACGTCTGCTTTTTGGTTTGTTGCTTGGTGTTGCTTTGTCTCTGCTCGAATCTACGTAATAAGACTGAATAGTTGGAATATTTTTGGCCGCTAACAGCCAAGCCAGTTCATATCCCTCGGTGTATGCGAAGGTATAAAGGGGGATGACGATAACGGGTGAAGATAGTTTAAGGGTGAGAGAAGATGAGTGCCGGCGTGACACGCTGTTGCTGGTGGCGTCGCTCTGCGCCGCGCTTCACCCTTCGCCACTGGCGGATGGAATAAGCTCCGTCGTTTAGGAATGTCATTTTCCGCCTCGCTGTCGTCGCAAACGACCGCGGCGACGGTGGCTGCAGAGCGGGCGTCTCTCGCGACCACGACGAAAACGCCGACAACCTTCCATAAAGGTTCCCGGCTCAACATCAAAATCACAAATCTGGTATCCGACCTTGTCTGCCAGTTTGGATTACATGTATCATCTTCTTTGAGAGGCAGGCCAATTTGACTAGCAAATACAGTTCGTGACGTAATATATTCGGAGATATAGTTCGACCAATTATAGTACAGACGACTTGGTGGTCTGTCAGTATTAAGGGGGCTGAGTCGCCTAAAAAAGGTCACAAGAACACAAAATTCTGTTAAGGGGATGCTGGAATCGATTAGGCGATTCCTAGGCGATACACTATTTATCGTAAATATGGTATAAATACACTTTAAATTCTTCAGGGATGTAATGAAAAGCTTCGTGCTTTGACGTCCGGTCGAATTACTGTCCAGACATACAACAAATGTAAGAAAAATGTATATTTCTGAACCTTTCAAAAATCAATTTGGCCACTGACGAGATGTCAAAAGATCCTTTCAGGACAGATGCAAACGTTTCTGGGCCTCAGATGTGCCAAATCAAACCGGACGCCGAAGCATGAAGGTCTTTATTACATCCCTGTAGAATTCAAAGTATATTTGTAGCATATTTACGATGAGTAGTGTATACTACAATATCGCCTATAAAAATTTATTCCAGCATCCCGTTAATGATACGCTTCTTTTCAAAAATCTTGCACTTGGACTACATTTAATGCATACCAAGCATTATGATTTGCCAATTTTGTGCAGAAGGTTCTGTAAGTGCAACATAATTTTAATTAAAATTTATGGAAGTTGTAGTTATTTTGGCAATTATTTAATCGCACATATTTATTTCTAGCACATGCGATTATTTTATAGCGATCATTAATTTTATAAAATTGTTGCATCGATCTAAAATTGATGGTTACTTTCAGAATTACAGTCATCAGAATCATAATTTTCTCTGAGTGCACGACCAGCATGAACTTTTTGAGTGCAATGTTGCAATGCCTTTTACCTTTTAACAGTTGACTATACAAAGAAAATATAATATTCACGTTCTCAGTAGCTTTTGTCGTAAAGTTGGAGCGAATATACACCCACAAGCGCAAATCGAAAGTGATCTTGACAAAGAAGCAATGGGGTTGTGCCGAGAATCCATCCACCTGGTCTCGACCACTCCGCCCTTTCGCTGCTCCCGTCTCTCACTCACTGCAATAACACGATAAGAGAACTTGGACTTTGCCGAAACTAATCTACATACTAATATCCTTGACTCTGCCACGGAAAATCGTGGGTTCGTCTGAGCTGAAGAGTGTAAAGGGTGCAAAGCTATTGAAGTTAACACCTCCCGAACGACCGGACTTATACACGTGACGCATTTCAAGATTAAACCAAATATTTTCATTCGTTTTACCTACTTATCCATCGCCACGAAAAAAAAAAAAATAGTTGCACCAAACTCCGGCTTAACCGACTATCAGTTTAGCGATAAATGTCAAATTTGATAAAACGTGTTATGTTTTTGCTAACAGACTGGAAAAAAAATGATTATACACAATTAGAAAAAAAACTAACTTTTAACAGTGACCGGAATTTAATAATAATAACGAACA
Organism: Clistopyga incitator; assembly: GCA_947507545.1. Classification (NCBI taxonomy): domain Eukaryota; kingdom Metazoa; phylum Arthropoda; class Insecta; order Hymenoptera; family Ichneumonidae; genus Clistopyga; species Clistopyga incitator. The sequence continues at coordinate 3,293,772 of OX382179.1, read as the reverse complement.
ATTCTCGATCAGGTAGTTTCAAATCCTTTAGCACTAGTTTTCTAGCCGAAAAGTGTTTTCGATATAAGGCAAAATTGAACGGTTATAATAATTAAGAGTATTCAAAAAATCTTGACTGTGTTTTCATTCAATTATATAATATTATTATCGTAAACCAAAAAATCATAAAGATAGTTAGTCATTGAAAAATGTCACGTGCCCTGAAAATTAATAGGTGTCACATAATAGTTGCCATTTGCCATGATTGATACGGGTGTGTAAATGCACGCAGAGAATTTTGTAAGTCCAAAGTGACAGCTATATATTTATTTTATCCAAGCAATTAATAGTTGTACAAACTAATTTTTTAATAGCGGCAGTAAATATCAAATAGTTGTTTATACATTATTGTAGTTACCATAATTTCCTAATTAATTAATTCCCTTAAATGAAAAAAAAAAAAAAGTAATTTACCATTCCCTTCGTTGATACTATTATCCTAATTAAAGAAGAGTTATTTATATAATATATTCCGTAATCTTCCGGTGAGGTTATATTTCAGGAAGAAAATAATGGTACAGTTATAAATGTGTCTAATGGCACCCACATTTTAAATTTCATTATTTGGCTCATTTGTTAGTTAGCAGTTAGTACCTATATATTTTTAACCACTCACAGTCGGGACTAATCTCCCCTTGGAATTCGCAGTAACGTCTACAGACATGAGTAAATTGAGACGAAATTGGATGTCCACCCTGACTGCAAAATTACAGCTAGTCGGATGCGCAAGACCTCTTCATCTGACGAGAATAGTGCGAGTGACTTTTGTAAAATTCGTTTCTCCGCCATTTGCCTCCCGCACGAATTATTGTGCCGTCGATTAGTTCATCTGCATCTCAGACTCCCTCAAGGACCATTTTTCGTTCAGACATCGCAAGGCCTTCCGCCTTCGGGATTACCGATGTTCATTGAATTTCTCTTGGGTATGAGTCGGAAGAGACACCGGAGACGCTCGGCAATTATGGGAACGTCAGAATGGCGGGAGATGTATACACCAGACGATATCGACTTCCCCAAAGCCGTCGAGACAGAAAATAATTTCATTGAAGACTAGAAAAACCGATTTGTTCATTGTATTCGAACTTTCCGCAAGTATATTAACAAAGTGGCGTTTAACATTTCCACAATATGATAAACTTCAATTACGTATATTCAATTAATCGAAAACTCTGACAATCAGTCACTTCAATATTAAATTAGTAATTACGTTTACTAATTTTGCATTAATTTTTACATTTTGCCTCATTATGAAGGAATCTTTGTTTATTTTTAGTTTTTATATTATTAAAAGATGGAATAAGGGCAAAATCTCTTAAGGGGAACGAATTCAATGTTCCGTAACATGGCGCCATCTTCTCTGATCCTAGTGAACCGACAGAATGCGGTGTAGATGCGAGAGTCGGTGAGAGAGCGGTCGATGAACGTGCAGGAATCTGCACCGAGATTCCTGCAGCTCGCTTAACCACCGCGCTCACCGAGCCTCGGCAATAGAATTTGTAAAACAAACATTTATTAACTACTGATGCAACATTATAGAACTGCCTTAATATTGTTGTTCGCCACTAGATGTTTATCTCTTGGAGTGGAACTAACATTGTTGTAAATGAAAAATCCAAAAACTTCCATTTGCCGTTTTAAAGCGTGAAATATCACAAGTCAAATCGTCACAATATCCTTTTAATACAAGTAAATTCAAAATACTGACTGTTCGTCGTAAGTAATGACAACAAAAAATCCCAATTTAAACATAAAATATAAAAATAATTTTGTCTCATCTTTGATTTTCGATAAATTAATATACATGCGTCAGATCGTTATATGCATAACATTTATATTAAATTCAACATCTAATTGTGAAATGCATAATTTTTATTGAATACGATTATATTTAATAAACCTGTTATTAAGTATACAACACATTCATACGCCTGAAAGCTTCATTGAAAATATATTCATTTTTATAACGAACATTCTAGAAATGTCCCATTTAAAAAAAATGTTACTTGATAATTAAACGAAAATGTGAAAAAATTAATTGATTTTCATACAAAATCTGTAGAATATTGCTGCTAATGGTTCAACAGATGATTTTCAAAGGCCATCATTTTTTTATTCGTGGAGGAAAATTGAACTTCGAGAAGACATATCAATCTATGGTATTTTGTGCCTAGGAATAAATGTCACAAGAATCAGATAGCAAGACGTTATGAGTCCCATTATTTTTTATAATATTTAATTTTTTTTTCCAAGAAATATCCCATTATTTTTTTATAATATTATTTGATAATTAAACAAAATTTTAAAAAAATGAATGAATTTTTATACAGAATCTGTGGAATATTGCTGCTAATGGTTCAACAGATGATTTTCAAGGGCCATCATTTTTTTATTCGTGGAGGAAAATTGAACTTCGAGAAGACATATCAATCTATGGTATTTTGTGCCTAGGAATAAATGTTACAAGAATCAAATAGCAAGACGTTATGGGTCCCATTATTTTTTATAATATTTAATTTTTTTTTTTCAAGAAATATCCCATTATTTTTTCATAATATTATTTGATAATTAAATAAATTGAAAAAAAAATGAATGAATTTTTATACAGAATCTATGGAATATTGCTGCTAATGGTTCAACAGATGATTTTCAGGGGCCATCATTTTTTTATTCGTGGAGGAAAATTGAACTTCGAGAAGACATATCAATCTATGGTATTTTGGGCCTGGGAATAAATGTCACAAGAATCAGATAGTAAGACGTTGTGGGTCCGTGAGCTGCCCTCGACGAATAGTCGCGAGCCACCCCGAGTCCGATTTCATTTTAATCACGTAGCTTTTAGCGGTTGGAACTATTTTTCACAGTCTACAAACCGTGTACTGTATGGTGTATTATACATATAGGGGTTGAAGGATCGTGAGTAGCAGCAGCAGCAGCAGCTCCTCTTGGCGTGTCACGACCTCGTAATTCACCGACGATGTATTAATGTCGTGTTAGCAAGCAATATAACAATGGTGAATGGTCGCTCGCGCGTTCTCCCAACAGCGTTTGCAAGTCCAACGTTGTTCGACGTTGCACGGGTCGCATACGCAATCGTATGGAGCGAAGAGTAAGAGGTAAACTTATTAATACAGATGGCACGTCGAAACTTTAATGCACTCATGGAATTTCACACTTTTTTTTTCACAATAAAGTGGAGACTGTACTGATTCTCTTGAATAATTTATTATTTTTGCTAATGTCCCCCACAGTATACCGAAATTATTTTAATAGCGCCAGGCGCCCGAATTAGTCACGTCGAAAATATATTTTTTAATTCTGGCACTGTACGCAGTCTGTGGTAAGTTACGTGTACTATCACGCGTTGATACGCAGGTAGAATTTTAATCGATAATTGATTGATGTATAATCGTCTGAGAAAAAAATCGACGATTTTCAAACCTCGGATTTCAATATTTGGCGAACTCCTTGAACCAATATCTTTATTAATAATTATATGGGAATATGACATCGATCTCAAAAGTATATCGTCTACTCATTCCATAACGAGATTTTTCATATTCTGTAAAATACATTTCTATTCACAAAGACTTTGTTTTATTTATGAAAAAGAGCAAAAGCTCAAAAAAGATACAAAGTTAAAAATATAAGCTTGGAAATACCGAAATTTCCTAAAAAAATATCGTTTAATTAAGGGGAATGTAAATTTGTGCATGAATCACTCACAACGACAGATAAATTTATTTTGGGCAATAAAAAACAGAAAATCAATCACAATTGTGTAAAGAAATCATTTTTCCACACAGTAAATATTATAGAAATTGAAATTGTCTTAAGATCTTAGCAACAAATATATCAAAAATGATGTCATCATTGTAAATAATAATTTGTCAATTGCAAACCCGTACATATATAGTATAAAAGTTCGCGGACCCATAAAACCGATTATCACGAACACACAATAAATTACTAATCATACTTACACATACGCATTACGTACACATATATAAGCACTCTTTACTGATCAGGTATAATATTGTTTCCAATGATATTATAAATTGAGTATCATATCGGGCACTATAATACAATTGAAATTCAATAATTCTCCTCGCCCCAATATCCTCTTGGTATAGATTGTATCGAGTGAAATTATTGAAGCCTATACAATAATCTTATTAATTCTTGATGCATAATGTGGTATTGAACCGTGTCGACACATGCTCCTCGAAGCCTGAACACAAAAGACTCCACAAACATCGTTAAACACTTGAACACCCAGAAACAAAGCTTTTGCACGAAATGCATATTTATAAATAATTATACATTGAAAATCATGCTTGTTTGTAAGCGAACGACGGTACGTTAATAAAATAAGTTTTGTTGCAGCGTTACTTGTTATCTTCAACTCTTGCGAATCGTTATCACACCTTCCACATAAATTCAAAAATACAAATTCCTTGCCAAGTCCGATAATACCTTAAATTATATGTATTCTCAATTCCAACAAAATCTTGTATAAATAATTCTGCGGTGAGACCAACCTTATCAAGATGATGTGCAACGCAAATATAGATATAACTATAAGTCGTAGTTTCAAGAAGCCTTAACTATATTTTATATGCCCATAAATAAACGAGGAAGCAACAAAACGGTTGGGGTTAACTATAACAATAATTACATCCAATATCAATTAATAATTATCACTTGATAATTGTCATACTATCATAATTACGTGGGATGACAGTCTGAACAGAAAACTGTGTGTTTATTCATATTTCACGTACAAAGTACTTCGTCTTTGGAATTTTCATCCGAAAATCTATGCACTTAACCACGTCAAAGTACAAAGTATAAAGCAATTTGAGTAGAGGCTGGAGTACCTGTACGGTAAACAAAAGTTTCCTATTGGGAAAAGCTGGAGAGGCACGCGTCGCAATACCGCAGCAACATTGTCGTTGAACGTTTACCCCCGAGCACCGAGCGATTATCTGGAATCGCGAGATTGGCGTCCCGCGCACAGAGCCAAAGCGTGTTTCGGCTGACAATGTTATGGATCACCGCGGTGCGTGTACCAAGCGTGTGTGCAAAACCCTCTGTGCTCGTTCGCGAGTTTTTTACGTTCGTGCTGATCCCCGAACCGTTATGTTGGCTACGTTATAGGTACATACGTTCGCGTTGCTGCACGTATTTTTATTTTATTTTTATTTTTCCTTCTTTTTCATTCCATCGCCCCGGCAATGTCTCTTCTTGCCTGCTTGCAAAGCCCTTCGACCCGTATTCACAACCTCGAGTACCTCCACTTCCGGAAACACTTCACGTTCTCGCTATCTCCTCGCAAAAATAACTTTACTTCGTCTCGACAAAAGCGCGAGGTTATCAAACTCAAGAATAAAGTATAAATGAGAAGAGTGACACAAAGAAAATTCAAATAGTGCACTGGAATTTTTTTTTTTTTTTAAATTAATATGCCAGTTATAAAGCTTCGATGCATATATCGGAAATTAATTTTCAGATGATTCGTCATTGACAAATACAGTTTGATATATTAAAGTATTAAAGGAGATTACAATATTCACGTACTGTAATTTTCAAGTACCGGTATCGTAGAATTGTTATAGTAGTCTTAAATTCGTAATAAAAGTACGTCACTATGTTTGTTTGCATTTTTAACATTATAGATATGCTAGTGTAAGTAACTAAGTAACCGCATGCAACTCGACAATGAATTCTTTTACTTGTTCATAGATGTTCTGCCGATTTCAGGTGGAGGAAACGAAGAGAGCTTTATTCTTTTATCACGTACTCTTTAACGTACGAGCTTTTATGTAAATGAAAAAGCACAATGTGGACAAAATTTCCAAGTCGAAGAAAATATTTTTTGAAGAGAATTACATATATTCCAAGCTGGAAGCTTTTTGATAGTCAAAAAATAAAAAATGAAGCCTAGCTAACTTTTTTTTTACTCTCGTGGAAATGATTACAAAAAACGGAGCGTAACTGATTACAAATTTGATTCATGAAAATCGAAATTTACATTATTGTCACGAAACCAAACCTATTTGCATAAATTAACAACGAAATAGATTTTTGAAACCTGAAATTGGGGCGGAATTGCTGTAGATTATGTCTATAATTGGAAAAGTCTCATGAAGCGTGGCAAGGGATTGAAAATACGCCTCTTAACTTATAACTTAAGTTCGGATACGGAGAAGTACTGGTTTCCGGTACCTGAATATTTAATCGTAAATCTAGAAAACCAGCAGGATCTTCGTCTCCGTCGGGTAACATCGCGTGCTTTTCCTTATGGTGGCTTCGTTTCGACACCGTTCACGCATTCTTATGGTTGTCCCACCCGTTGCGTCGCTGTGCGTGCTCGAGGAACATGCATAATGAGTCTAATCGCTGACCACCGAAACTGATACGTGATAATAACAAAATAGATGTACGGTTTCTATCTAAGCGACACACACAAATTTATAGGTGATTTGTTTTCAAAATTAGAGTATAATTATTTTTTTACTAACTGACATTTTTCGTTGGCAGCAATCGTTTGTTTCTAAAATCAAAATTTCCAAGAAGTGTACTAATAAACTCTCCCTATAAAATCACTTACATTCGCATCAATTTTCGATCCAATATTTTCAATAACAAAATCAAACTTTAGTTCATTAGCTGAGCCGCATATAAGCCCAATGCTCAATTACCGACGATTATACGTTCGTTTCGTAAATTAGTTGATTTTTTTATTGATACATTGCATCGTTCAAAAAGAATAGGGAATATATAATTTAATTTCATTAAATTTTACAATTAATAAAAGTATACGACGCGATGATAAAACGGGAATTTTACATGGCCGGAAATTTATTCTGGCAAGGTCTTGTGTTACAAGATTGCGATAATCGTGCATGTTGAGGAACGCCAATGTTCTCATAATCTTTTGTAAACAAAAATAAAATAACAATAATATTCTGTATTGCTAGGGAAAATAAAGTTTTTCGAGTTAGCTGCACGTTGGCTTGACTTCCGTGTCGTTCAGCAATATAATTATAATATTACACGGCGGTGCGATACGATCGGTGTACAGACTTGCGGGGGTCCCGAGCAAATGCGGTCTTTTATTCCGCTCTCTCTGTTTTCCATAATTAATAACGTACCCCCTGCCTCTTCACGCACCCTTTTGCCACGTTTCTAGCACCGTGTCTCTCTCGCTCTCTCTCTTTCTCTCTCATCTCTCTCTACTCGCTTCTGCCTCCTCTCGTATAGTCATTAAATTTATTCACTTATTATTTTTCCTGTTCTACGTCGACCTAACGCAGAATTTCCCCCCCAACACACTGGCAATATACTTAACTATGAACTACCAGAGACGATACTACAAATTATTACGATAACAGGAGAATATGCCTTAATACACTTCTCTAAGTAAAATGTGTGAAATCCACAAGGCTACAATTGCCAATCAATCAATGAAATCAATTATTATGATTCCTCAATTTCTATGTTCTTATTTTACAGGTTTTTATTAATTACCACTGTTATTTGGGATTTTCCATTGGTCATCAAAATTATAAGCAACTGTCACAGTACCATTACTCTAATGTTTTTATCGAAATGCTCTGAAAACGTGCTGTTCAAATAATTTTGGAAGTAATTTATTTATCAACATCAAAAAAGTTTTTTTTTCAATTCTGGAAGAGTTCTTTTAAAAGTACGTTGAAATTGTTTTTGTTTATGTACTAAATAATGAAAACAGTGTACTGGAGAGTAATGGGACATTTGGAACTCTATATTCCATTGTCAGTCTATCTGATTCGAAGACAATGGAAATCTGGGCGACGTCATCATCTATTCCAGATTCTTTTCCATAATGTTTCGATTCTTCCTCGCTATATAGTTTTATCTGCTCGTTTTTTTTTTCTCCCTGTCTGCGGTATTCCGGAATTCGCTTATACTCGCGTAAGATCTGCCGCAGCCTCACCGAAGAACGTTGGGAGTTCGGTTGCCGCTGGACGGAAAAATTCGTGAGAAAAAAAAAAACGAAACGAGATGGATGATCGACAAAAAGTCAAGACAGAGCGAAGGGAGCCAGAGGGTCGAGGAGCTAAAAGGGAACTAAATTGAGGCCGCGAAGGAAAAAGATAGAAAGCAAACCCAACTGGCTGACAGAGCGCTTATATCGTATTCCACCACCGCAGAGAATAGATTTATCCATGGGATCCCTTAGGCCATGAAGACCGAGAGACGTATGGTGTAGCACGGTGGTAACCATATTCCATATCGTTGGCATTGAGGCATTATTTATTCCATTTCGGTGGCATTAGGGAAGTTTGGGGGTTGTTCTCCTACTGACTGTCTGCTTAGCCTGGTCTCCTTCCGTGTAGCATTTCTTCTTTTTCCCCTTGTTCGATTTGAATCTTTTTTTTGTCGAAGTTTACAGCATCCTCGAGGCTATCGATTCGTTACTGTTACAGCGCACAACATCTTCCTTATGACGATTTCGGACATCTTACAAGCCATAGAAAGATTTAGACCACCAAATTAGCTTAAAAGACAGGTAAAAGTATTACATCAAGATCGCATTGGATCATCTATTTTCAGTTGGTTGGCTCTATATCGTTGCTGCAACTAAATCGTTAGTTGCGCCATCTATCAGTGAAATTACTTGGCTGTGCTACATGCGCGCCACCATTGGTTGGACCCAAGTACCTTACTTTGTTGGAATACGAATGAAATTCATTGTATGACCTATACAAGTCATAGAGAAAAAAAAAAAGAGTCCCATTTACTATCGACGTTGTTTAAAAAGAGCATGCCTGTATTTTCATCTCAGGCTTCAAGTGTACTTTAGGGCAAATATTCACCATCACCAGAATTATTTATAATTTCCAATACCAGTTTTTTTTCTTCTCAGGGCAGAGAAGTTGAGCATTAATTAGGTCTTGATCGCAGGACTAAAGATTTTTTTGTTTTCCGAATATATTTCACCCGAATCTGCCTTTTTCGATTAGGAGAACATGCGTTACTCTACAATGGCTTCCTCGATAAACTGCAATGACTCAGGTACCTTGGCTCATGCGTTCTCAGTCCCTGAAACCAACCAATGATCCGGGCACTCAATGGTTTGCATGTAATTCATCCAATGAGTGTAGTTGTGCGATAGCCAACCTCGTAAGCCACAAGTACACTCAATATATTCGAACCTATATGGTTTAAGGCTTATTCTCAATGCCGCCGAGTACCACGTGGCCTGGTATCGCAAGTGAATGCGGGTTTAAGCAGCAGGAGCAGAAGTTTAGTATCACTTCACTAGCAGTACCTCGAGCATATAATACCATAATACAACTCTACCAGAGTACAAATCTGCCCGATCGAACACCCGACAAAAACTTCACCAGAAAACGTATTCACGAGATCGAACAACAGCTTTGTACTCTACAGCGCTTTAACTCTGCCAGAAACCAGGCCTCCAGGATAATCTTTACCGTATTATGCCTCTGTCGCATTATAGGCTATAATCACACATATCCGAAAGATTAACATTCTAAAATCACGATCTGCATACAATGCACTTATAGTGCGGTAGAAATGGTCCTGCATCATTTGTGTCTTCTGGTAGAGTTGCAATTGTATTAAGTTTCACCGGAAACTCGCTCCTTGGGCGAGTTGTAATTTGTTAGACACTGAAGGGAGACTTGATTTCTGATAGAAAATTGCTGATTTGGAAGAATATCAACGGATACCCGTTTTTTGGTACCCTTGAAACGAAGACTTGTTTTTCCCCTTGAGATGTAATTATTGGAGTAAGACTTTTTGTCTAGAAAAATTGTAATTTGGTTAAGTTCATATCTGATAGAGATGCGGATGTGCTTCCTAAGTTAATTCGAGGCAACGACAATACACTCAGTATACTTGCAACAATACAGTACTTACACTATATTTTCATTGCTGAAGAGCACCATGTAGTATGGCAAGTGAATGTACGTTTCAGCAGCAAAAGCAGAAGTGTAGTACCTCTAGCAACACCCCGAATACACAAACTTGTAGCGTCATAAGGAGTAGTACGTAGTTGCCGCAAACACTCACTTGCGTGACTATCGAAATAACGCGCGCAAAGTACGAGGACGACGCAGCCTGTAATGGTGCTAGTAGCAGTAGGTACTTAACGACTCGGGTAATGGTGGTAGCATCGGTGGTGAGGCGCCGTTGCGCAGCACTAAACCTATAAGAGAAGCAACGACTGTGTTGGTGTGCACTTGGTGCTTACTCTACACGTGGTAGCGACTTCTAATTGGCGCATCGTAGACTTTAATGGAGCCCGAAGGGCACCCCGCGTTCAGCGCTCGCGCACGCTATCATCGCACTTTCTATGTTTATGTTATGCGTGTAGTCTCGAAACTAGCGTTTATATACAGCACGCAGAGATTTCCCGAAGGTTCTCTCACGCGAGCGTCTTCATTCCCGGCTTTTAAGGATGACTACCCATCTGCAGCCTCTTCTACGATTTCGATCTACCCACTTAGCTCTTATCTGTTATGGTTTATCTTTATATCTTGATGACTTCTCGGCCTGCGGGCCCTCGACTTTTGTACAACTCTATCCAAACGTTTACATTGAAGACTTTTTTAGTACCGCGACTTTTTGTTTCCACTTAAGAAGCACTTTTTGTGCGATAAAGTAACGTCAAATTTTCTGTAGCTTAGACTTGCAAGGCTGATAAAAAATATGTCTTGAATTTGACGGTTTATCCGGTATCTCAACGCACTAAATGATTGCTTCAAAAGTATTCCTCAGCAATATATTCTAGGATTCAGGCGATTAGCAGAAAATAGATATTTTCGGAATGCAAAAACCTGTTTTGTCTTGTCTATATCACGAGAGAAATATCGTTGAACTGATTGCTAATGGAGTTTAATGTGGATAAGGAAGAGTGGTTGAAATGTAAAGGTGACTTAGCAAGCCGTGAATAACTGGCATGGAGAGAAGTATTGAGTGATAATTATTTTCGCAATATCCTCAAAGTAGTTTCACTCTCGTAACGAATTTATTGTATCTTCCTGGATTGTCGGTTGTAGTACCCGATTAATTTTCAAGCTCGAGAGGTATTCGGCTGATTATTTTTTTCAATCTACCAACCCAACCGCGACTGTTGCTTGCAGCACATATTTTCTGTCTGCACAAAATCCAATAAATTGGGTCCAAATCGACTTCTTATTCTTCTCTGTATTAGCCGGGACATTTTGTTTAATTTTTTTAGAGATATTCTCAAGAGATTCACCACCAAATCGCTTTCCTTGCTCACTCATATCGATGATCGTGAATAGCACTTTGACGTTTGAAACATTTGCATAGGTTACAAAGTGACAGAAACATTATTGTTTATCGCCTAGCAACCTTGCCAGGAAATTTTCGAAGAATTATTGATATAATTTCGACCTAGTTGTACTACGTGATGTTAAATACCGCACTCTTATTGGCCGAAATCGGGGTTAAAAATTATCATTATTATCACGAATATTCCGAGCTCTGCATTTATACGATTATTGAAATGGTACTGACACTCCGTCCCGCAATTGGGGCGAATAAACAACCTCGCTGGCACCCAAAGCCGGAACGTGATTGATTGCTATTTTGACGCGGATGTTGGGTTATGTGGCAGTTAACCCAATAGACACATATATGTATTTATATAAACATCAGAGATATCTTTTTTCTATGGTTTTCCGAAAAAAAAACTAATTCCAAACTTGCAATTCGTTACCACTATTTGCGAAAGTAACCAATATATGCATGCAAAAATTGACATACTAACCAGACATTGTTGTAAACGTTCTGCCATTGGTATCTTAGTAATGAGATTCCAAACATGATTGGTATTTAGATTCAGATATTATTGCTATTTACATCCATTATTAGATTCAGACTAACTATTGTAAATATCCAGATTCAACCTCACTGTCATTTCGAAGGTACCCGGACCGCAATCAAAAACCCGTTGCTTCATTTGCAAGAAAATAAAAAAATTGCAGGAAACCACAGCAGGTCTGTATCCAAAAACAGTTTAATATTTTTCGTCACGAGTTCGAGCTACGTCTTCAGAATCCAGGACTACAAACTACAAGGATTCAGAGGAGTGTAAGAGCGTTCGTTGATCCTTTTATTCTGGAATCCTTCGGGACGCCCGAAGCTCGCGTGGACTCGCACGATTATCGCATCGCGCACGTTTCTCTTCTTCCCCCGAAAAGTTTTTCACCGGGAAAGAAAAGAAAAAAAAAATGTCGGCAAGTATATATGCGCATCGATGTGTATACACGTATACAACATTACTGGGGCCCTCGAGCGAGATCTTGAGGAGAGATCAGTCGTCTTCCGGGTTCGCCGAATGCGGGTCCATAGCCCGAGGAACCTCCCGGGCCTAAACTGCCTCGAACATGCCACGCTGACAACACCAGAGTCGATGCACGTATCCAAGAAGCCCATTCCGTATTCAGGACTCAACTTGCTTTCGTATATATCGAGACGAGAAGAGAACGTGAAGGACGATGAGGAGAGCGACACGTTTTCTCGGGTTCTTGGGTATAAATGCGCTATCCCAGTTGTCATGTACCTACTCGGTGTTGTCGTCATCGTTGCCCGGACGAGCTTTGTGAACGGGCTACAAACGCTAGACACGAAATAACTCAAATTCGATAGACCGTGCTTCATTCTATTTATATGCGCGATGTCGCATGCTGCCTGGATTTTCCTCGCCGTTATACCAACTTGCAGGTATATATGTCTGTATTGAACACGTGCAGCAGGAATATCGCGTCACGTTGCCCTCTTCATCGACCATTATCCCATCACGTACGGTCGTGACTACAGAAAAAATTTCCTTATCCATCTCTTGATATCCATCGATAAGGAATCAATAAAATCGATTCAGGACAAAATGACTTCATGTCCGAAAAATAACAGCAATTAAGCTTGCAAAACATTAATCCAAAATAAACTTTCGAAATGAATCTTTTTGATTAAAAACTCCGTGAACAACGGTTTACACTAAATCCAATTTCCACTGCATCCAGATTTGTTCCGCTCATATTAGAATGCACTCTACGACAAATCAAATCCTAACACTAACATCAAACATTTGTTCACGGGTAAGCGTTGAAAGCTGCGACAAGTTAAAAAATGTATATGTTACACCCCCAAATGAACGTCTTCATTCGCATGCTATTCTCAAACGTGAGAGGCCATGACAAACTATCCAACGAGATGACAGATGAGTTGTACACCCTCTAAGCTTACATTTGTAACGGTGCAGCGGATAAGAAGTATCAGTACCAAGTGGTAACGAAGGATCAATCCTAATCCGACGATCCTCCGAACAAATCTCCCTCCAGTTATCTCCCTCTCTCTTCACCCCTGAAGTAAGGTACAACGGGGAACTTCCATGCTGACTATCTTGCTACTCTTACGAGTCCAGCAGTGGTATGGACCTGATCCTTGCAGGATCGTACGTTCGCTTAAAGCTTGCCGACCACGTACATGGGACAGAGAATCCAAGTGAGACGGTAGATGCGATCAACGGCAAAGTCTTGTGGCGTTGTTGAGGGGAGCCGAGAGAACCTCGTGCCATTTAATCGTGTGCACAAAAATGTTGTTTTCTTTTATTTTTCATGCCGGTTTTGGAGTCGTCCCGAAATCCCTTGTACGTTTTCCGAATAAATCCCCAAAGGAGTAACAAAGTTCACGGCGGAATGTTGTCGTGGCCATGGTGACCGTAACGCGGAGCAAGAAGAAGCAGTCCCGACTTATATATGCCCAGTCAAGTTTCACGCTCAGCGACCAGCACCGTGTACAAGTTTACACGACGAAAAATAATTGTCCGGCGATAAATTAAAGCATGGCGCGAGAGCTCTCGACTTCCATGCTACAGCAGCAGGTCCGGTGAAATGATATTTTATTATTTTCACTCTGGCTTCGGTCGAAGTGAATCGCCACGCGGCAGAAAGCAACGTAAAAGCAAAAGGCTATCACTTTGCTGCGGGCCGCACCGGTAACGAAATTCTGCACACGATCTCATTGAGTTATCCGCCGGTCAGTTTCACCGCGGGATGTCGCACGCGCGGATGAAACGTACCGTGAATGTATGAAATTTGGCACGAAACGATTATTATTAAATGACCTGGGTTATCGCGGTTCTTCGTGGAGCTAGTGAAAAAAAGGAGGATGTAGTGGATTACATATTTTATCATCAGCGGGTTGTTAGTTCTTCAGATAGATTATATAGAATGTACAGTCTGGAAAATCGTCGTAGTCTTGGGAACCAAAAGTGACAACTATTCAATTAATCCATTAGGATTTTTTACTATCAGGTGCAAAAGGTTCATCAAGCAGTAGCAATAGTTACAATAACTACTAATTAGGCATTGTTGTTGGTTTACGAGACATATCTATCGTTACATTAATTTTATTTAACTAGTAAATGATGACCGCTACTACTAACCTACCACAACCTGGATTATCATGTGATCATCTGCCATTAGGCAATTTTTGTTGGTCTTTTGCTTTTAATGACGAGACTAATGCGATCTCGTTGACCATTGTCACATTGGGTGTCACCAATTATTTGGTTTCTTTGAATTAAGCAAACCCATAAAGTAAACGTTTCTTTACAGCCAATTCAAATGCAACCTTTCATTGAAACCAAAGAAATTTCTCGTTGGAATCAATGAAAAACTAAATGAATTCACGCATTTCTTTAGAGTCAACGAAATTTTTTCTTTCGGTGTACGATAACGCCTGCATCAATATGGTTACTATGTACACTTAAAAAGTATAGTTGATTTTTTCTTATTAATACTTAATATGAGTATTTTCTTCTGGTGTAGGGTTACGAAGCTTGGACAACGATTGACGTTGTTCCGTGGCTGTAATGGTGACTGTAACTATATACGAGCTCTATACGTTTGTTTTTTACGATGGGCCTAATTGAGCTGTTCGTTATTTTGTCAACGGACGCCAACGATAGCCCTAGAGGCTCCGAACGACCGACAGACCGCGCTGTCTCTCGTTCGTCCGCCTTTATCGCCGCTCGTTACTCTCATCCGCCGTCTCAACTCGCTGCTCAACATTGGTCTCTCTTACCGCGAACGACCGAAAAGTTGTTCCAGTTACTTAAAGCCACTTGCACTCTCTCGCATCGGTTTCCGAGAGGCAAAACACTCTACGGTGGCGTGTAATAATATAAACTGCAACATTTTTCACCTTAACACTGTATTTTTTATTGATGCATAAATCAGAACATCGAATGCAACATTATCATTCCTGATATTTCGCAATTAGCTGTTACATTTTTCACCGCAGAAAACAAATTCTAGCCGAATCCCACTTCTCTAGTCCTTCAAGTATTTTCAACTTATTTTAGAATAGGCACTTAATTATTACATCTTCACGACTTCAGGTCGTTTTATTTAATACACAAATGTTGTAGACGCTATTCTGGGTATTTCGCGGTACACTAAGTTGAAAAGAAGAATCTCCTGAAATGGTGCACTTGAAAATGTTTTAACATTTCATTGAAGCTCTTTAGAAGCACTACAATAAATAGTTTTTTGATTATATATCCAAATGGTTGACCGAGAAATGGGCAGTTGATATAGTAATACTTCATACATTCACATCAATTGTGCATCAATAATATTCGACAAAATTAATTAAATTGCACTATAATGAGAAAGAAATCTATTGAATAAAAATATTATGATTTGAATGTAGATAAAAATGGTAATTTCCAGAATAAGTTGCGACCAATGCGGGATCTGGTAACCTCGTGTACACTATTTTTGGATAGCAAAAGTTTATGCTTCAGATGCTCAGCTATTTTCACTCTTCAGTATCGTCGATAACCACCTGTCAGAATCTATAATTGAATTTCCAATTGTAGTGGATGCTGTAGGTATCCTCCGTCTCTTCGTCTTCTTCTGCATACGTGAGAGTACAAGCAAGGACGGAGAGTGAGTAAATTCTAGTTGCTCCGTGCTTGACAGCAAGGAGAGAGGGCGTACCAACGTGGAAGGAGCAAGAGACAAGACAATATGCGGCGGAGAAGATCGTGCATTGTGAGGCTCTCGACGATAAGACGCCCGAGGGAGATACCGGATATATACCTTTATAATGTACCCGTTTATTCTCCAGCGTCCTCTTGTTATTTGTGCAAACTCAGGTCTCTAAATCATCAGACAAAAGAGGAGACACACAAAAAAGTCGTCGGGATTTCTCTTGTCAAAATGTTATCGTACAATTTCGTTTAATGTCGTTAATTGCCAGTACAAATTGTACTGTCAGACGTGCGCATTGGAAAAAAACAAAAAAATGACGAAGTTCATAATTTATTATCAAGCAGAAAAATCGTGGTTGATGTTGTAATTATCGGCGTTTTAAATTAACTCTTAGTCGAATTTTCGAGTACCGGTTTTTTCTTTCATTCGCTGGAAAACTTTTTTTTTATACAAAATTGATTCACTAACTTTTGCAACTGCATATGATTTATAAGAGAATTTCATTAACTATTTTGAGTGACCGTTTTCAACGATTTTTTTAAAACCGTTCAAGTGGAAGTGTTCGTTCCAAAATGTTCGACTTTTCGTTCAACTTACGAAATGAAGGTAATAATTAGGACGTGAAAGTGAGAGAAATTATAGAGCCGTGTTATCCCGTAGTAGTGCCGTGTTATTATTTCCGTTGCCAGTGGAGCTTTTCCGATTTTTCCGTCGAAATTATTGAACAGTTCCTTTTTATGGATTCAAGACACTTTAATTTTGTTATTTTTCAAAATAAACGTTATTCGCACCTCCAATGACATTGATTGTTTTCAGATATTTTTTTCTCGTCCACTATGTAAATTCTAATTTTGCCAAACTATAAGTTAGAAATGAACATAGGAAGCACCCTTAATTAATACAGTAGGAATGGCGCAGATTTTTTCTATTGAATCGGTGAAGCTTGCTAATGAAAGTAATAGAGCACTGTTATCCCGCAGTGCCATGTTATTAATTCCGTTGTCAGATGAGCTTTCATAACAAACCTTTTACTCGTTGCACTATTCATGAACAAAGCTGACAACTAGTTGTATTGTTTTCCTGCTTTCGCGACCTGTATTTTCCATCTCTACTTGCTCTCGCGCACAACAAAACCCGGACGAATGTAATCTCGTAATTAAATGTCGGTTTTCCAGCAGTGTACGCACGCCTGAGCCAAACGAACGAGCGTGGCGCACGCCACCCGAGCCGGGATGAAATCCGGGGGGCACGGCGTCAAAACACCAGAGCCTTTCTCCTTTTCCCGGTGCCCTTTCGCGTTGCTCGCAACTTTCCTCGTGGAAAATTCATTTGCAATTTTCCACCCGACTCGCCCGAGACCACGGTGCGTCCGTCTTGCGTTCCCGAGATGGAAAGAGAGTAGCGCACAACCGTGGAAAAGAGTTTACAACTCGTTGCTCGCGGATGGAAGAGAAAAATCGTGAAAAAGGGAGAATGAGGAGCAGCAAAGGAAGAAGGAGAGGGAGAAAATAGGACGAGTCTGGAACCCCGAAGACGTGGGTGAAGAAGAAGAAGAAGAAGAAGAAGAAGATGAAGAGCAAGAACAAGAAAGAGAAGAAGGGGAAGAAGGAAACGACGGTAATATGGTAGAGGCACATGGGAAATCTCGAAGCTATTATCATACTTTATCGTATGGCCCGTTTGCTCGGAACGATCCAAGATTGATTGCGACTGAGGAAGGACTTGCCGCTCCACTCAAAGAAATCTTGGCAGTCTTAAACTCAGAAAAGTCATAGTCATTCCTCATATAAGTGACTTGTTATAAACCCAGAGAAATCGGTCTGGTGGGTTTATTTCAATCAAATGTGAGATTCATTTAAAATCAATAGAATCTCACCCGGATCAAATAAATTTTATGTGGAATAAATTGTATTTGATTGCAATAAAATTTTATTAGACCGAACATCACACACATTTTTACCTCAAATGCCAGCATAATAAGATTTTATCGCGGTCAATTAGAATTCATTTCATTTCAATAAATCCTTAACTGCAAAAATCAGTTAGTACTTACAACATCATATTGCATAAAAACAACAACAACAAATGTAATCCAATACTTAGTTGCGTCTGAATAGATTGATTTAGGAGGTTGAGACAACCTTCAGGTTTACTCATTTACATCGCAGTCCTCTCAAGAGCATACCATAGTTTTTTTAATGATTTCGATGAGGTTACTTTATGAAAATCAATTCGATCATTGAAATATAACGTGTAATGTACTCCACCATTTTTGGTACTTCAATTAAGTACCGGCTACGTCTTCTTTTAATCTTATATTTTATCAGCACAACATTTACTACGGTCCGATTAACAGTTTTGGGGCTCACTGAAGTAAATTTGCAGTCAAAGCGCAACATTGTGGAGTAATGGTATATGGTAAAGTAGGCATCGACATTGTGGAGTAATTGACCCGAAATGAAAATGAATTTCATTGATTCAAAGGTCCTGCGGTTATTTCAACACAAATTCTTTTGAGTCAGTGACCAATTTGCCAAACTCCCCGCGAGCTCGTCGCCACTTTTTCTTGTTTCTCAGTGTACGTATTCAGATCGTACATTGGAAGACAATTTTTTATTTATACCATGTTCTTTATAACACAGTTTGTACGCAATGGCAAAGTAAAAATACGTATGAGCTTTTTTTGGTCTGTGATTCATAGACCACTAATATCTGATTTTTTTCTCCTTGTGCTGAGATGTAGTGCTGTTTGATCGCTAATTTTCTTGCATTGTTGATAATAAAACGAAAGAGGAAACCCTGACGTAGCCATCGGTGCATGCATCTTCCACTTTCAAGCGTCATCACGAGGTAGGATTTTATATCAACTCATCACATTCTCAGGACCAACGGAGCTTCCACTTTATACTGCGAGCGTTAACAACATAGAAGCTCGTTACTTTTTATTTTTAGTTTTTTTTTTAACATCCCTATTACGATCGTTTTCGACGACTTTATACTGCCCAAGAGTGGTAATATCGCTCTTTGAGGATATTACTAACGCATCATTATGTTATAAAGCCGTACTCCATTCGAGTCAAAGTTGCTTTCGCCAGGCAGATCCTGAATAGAGAAAATCCTTTTGCCTCTCGATGCATAAATGTGTCTCATTTCGTCGGACTGAAAGCTCCCGAGGAAAAGTCTACAGCAGCTTGTCTGGTCTTGGGTTATTAAAAAATCACTCCCTCAAAGTGGTTGAGGATGACATGCTTAATTCATTTTATTCTGTAGTTGTATTCTAGTATTTCCGAAAGTAGATATTAAACGTAGATTAGCATTTGCATTGCCAAACACTAGCGCATCAAATATATTCAAAATGAATTTGAACATTCATTAAATTATAGTTTCGCACATAAAACAATTGCCATTGAAACTTCGCACTCTTTGTACAACAACAAAAACTGCAAACTTTTTTCTGATATACCGACTCCATTATATAATATAAAAATAATCAATAATAGAACGTATTATAATATAATTTATATTATAATACATTCTATTACGTAATACAATATAATATAAATAATATAATGTAATGTAATGTATTATTATATTACATTCTATTATTGATTTATCCTTTTTCATATGAGATTTTTTTATTCATTTCCAAAAAAAAAATTGTATCGACAATCACCGACGTCATAAGAATAACCATAAAATGTTAAGTGCATATTCGTGAATTGTTGTATCTACTCGATACATAAAGAAAAATAAGAACCAATGAAAAATCCGTTTATATCAATTTCTATTTTGAAACAGCGGACGTGGCTCAGTTTTTTCAGATGTTTTTTTTTCTCTTTGTTTTTTAATTAAATAGAACTCTCAGGATGAAGGGTTTTCACCGAAGGCAGTATTTTGCGCAGGAGAATGCAAGGGGTCAGATAGTGGAGCAGAGTCCTCCAAGCGTTATTTTGCAAAAACACTGCGTTGTTTCGCAGTGAACATCGAGAGTTTATAACCAGTACAAAAAAAAACACGTGAGATAGATAAAGAGGACGCCACTAGTTGTATTTGTCGATCCAATCGCTCCGGCCGTGCACCACCGAATGACGCGAGCGGTGACGGACAACCGCGCGGATAGTAGTTGAAACGGACGACGAGTTTTTTTTCGCCGGCCCGAAATGAAAGTGGAAAAATAGGGAAACGACTAGGTGCATACGTTGCTCACCGTGAACTGGTTGCTGACTCTGTCTCTGGTGATATCGGTGTTGTTAAACAGTTTTTCACTCACATGGGATAAATGCGTGTCGTCGGTCGAGGCCGAAACGGACAAAATCACAAAAATAAAGTTGAAGGGTGCTACGGAGCGACGAAAACTACTCCATGATGCGTCAAAACTGCAACTAACTCAACTAACCCCGCGGAAATTGCTACCGGAGTGATATGGGGTTCGTTTCGTGCGTTCCAACCGAACGTACGGCTATCAGGGTCGGCAAAAGATCAAGAGCTCTGCAGTTCATCCAGTGCCCGCATGCAACTCTCTGTACACGAGTTAAGGTGACCGGGGTCACGTGGTTATGATACGATTACTTTTAAACTCACTGCAACTTTTTATTTCTACTACCAGAAATATTTCAATATCGTGTTCAATTTCCTTGGATTATCCCACAATGTAGGTAACAAAATTCACACGGATTTTATAAGAACGAGAAAATATTTACAAGTATCTCAAAATGGAAAGTTCGTGAGTGATGAATGCGCGATTAATTGTTACCGGTTTATTCGTACTTTGATTGTTTTCCGGTGTCCTCAAACACACTGGGATCAGAAACTAGATCATAAATTTACATTTTTTATTTATGTCATCAAAACCGATGAAGAGGCACCGGTTGTTTTGAAAATTTTAGGGGTACCATTTTTTTGCTTTGAGTCTAATAACATACAAATTGAATCGAAGTTAGTTATCAAGCATTTTCATTTCTTAATGATAGTATCTGAAGCAAGATCGAAGATCAAAATTGAACGGACGTTCACCCAAATTTATCAAGCTCTACTTCTAATCCGTATGGAACCGCGCTGACAGTGATTCTTACTCTTTTTTTAGAAAATTGACGCACGCTGGTACCAATTCCCATTTTTTGTGTAAATTGTAAACCGATACTCGGTTTGCAACAATTTTTTTTTTCTATTCCAATTTCAAATATTCAAAGCTGTAGAATAAACACTTTTTAATGTTGAATCTATGCTCTCATAAAATATAAATTCTTTCTGGATGTTTTCGAATACCAAAAAATTTAACTCACGATTTTTGCTAAGGAACGATTTAACCACCGATAATAATTGAAATTTCCGTATTTTGGAAATTCTGGATTTGTCAGTTGTGCTCTTTCGCCCCGTTCTTTGTTTAATACATGAGTGCCAGTGAACCTGTGCGTCTGTGTGGTTCCACCATTACCGCAACCCCTAGCAAAGGGTCGGTAATCGGCCGAGCATCGTCACCTAATTGATCCGATGGTCAGAGGCGACAAAAAAAAATGCCCGTACCTTTTTTACGGGAGACTAACGAGCCGAATCCCTGCACGATCATAGTTTACTCTTCGACCTCCGAGCTCTCTGCACCCTCCACACGATTTCCTCTAATGGTGCAGCAACGCAGTCTGGCCCTGTGTGTGCTTTCCTTGCCTTTTTTCCCTCTCGTTCTTCGTTTTGCGCTTTCGGACACGGTGTCCAGTGATATATGAAGTCCGAGCGTCGGCAACCACATGCGGGAAGCATCGTGGTTTCATGACGACTGCATAGCAAAGCACGTTACGTTATACCGTGAGAGCTCAGAATCGAATCACTTCTCCCCTGCCGTACAGTGACGCCGAACCATAAATCATCTGCTTGACGAGCTTGCGAAACGCTTGAGCACCATGACCGGATACGTAAGCACGCACGCGAGTCACGAAGTGCGACGTATATGACTTGGAAATTAGGTCAATGCACGAACTGCTGTGGAATTTGATTGATAGAATACCGTAAAGGAGAACAAAAGTTACAACAAACGAGGCAGTTTAATTGATAAAACAAAATATTTATATCATAGAATTTTAACTCTATTTCTAATTCCTATAATTTCCCATAAGGTCGAATAAAAATTGGAAGGAATAGATGAGTATAATGAGCTTGGCCGATTCTGGATCATGTCGATAATTTAGTTGTTATTTTACGAACTGGAGTTTCTGGAAATTAGGTCAATGCACGAACTGCTGTGAAATTTGATTGATAGAATACCGTAAAGGAGAACAAAAGTTACAACAAACGAGGAAGTTCAATTGATAAAACAAAATATTTATATGATAGAATTTTAACTCTATTTCTAATTCCTATAATTTCCCATAAGGTCGAAACGACGAATAAAAAATTGGAAGAAATAGATGAGTATAATGAGTTTTGCCGATTCTGGATCATGTCGATAGTTTAGTTGTTATTTTAGGAACTGGAGTTTCTGTCTAAAAAGTTGAATCCAAAGACTTTTCTCAAAGAATCCAACCTATCCTCTTTTTGTTGGATCGTTGTACCAGTCTGAAAAGTGTACTTCAGAATTACCGACACGACCTACAATCGAGATAACTTATCTAATAACATGAAGAATTAAAGGCATCTAATTTATTTTTGATAACCTGCAAAAGATTTTTTCTTAGGTAGAACAATTTAAATATTGCATGTAAAAATCGAACAGTACACAAATTCAACACAAAATTAGCACAGTGGAAGTTTGACTGAAAATATTATGTATTGCGCTTTAATACTCAATTTATGTAATAAACATTTCAGTGATAATTGTAGCAACATTATTTTAACGTGCTTAGGTATGACGCATAAATAAAACTGGGAATTTAATTTAGACGCGAATTAAAAATTTTATTCGTCTTAGTATGCATGTAATTAGTATTAGTATCTTCGTCACAAATAATATTTAATATTAATAAAGTAACTTTGAAAGCCTGTCTTAGAATCTAAAAAAAAAAAACGTTTCTATCGCAACGCGCAACTTTTTTCATACAAACTACCTGTACGCACAATAAACCAATTAAAGATTCGTTTTGAATATCCATAATAATTCTGGACAAATGAATTTATATATGCTGTTCCGGAGTCTTGTAAGAAAATTTAGTTGTTTTTATAAATTCCGGGAGGAAATTGGACTATATACTTTTTCAAAAGTCGTAAAACGAAATAAAACGAACCCTTTGACACAGGGTGTGATCAAACTCATTCCTTTTCTGTCTGTTTTTCTACTAATAAATTCGTGGATCATTTTGCTTTGAAGCGTTTGAAGCATGATAGGTATCGAGTGACTACAGGATACCGGGAGGTGTTCAAAAATAAAGGAGTGGAAAACGTCAAACAGAATTGAAAGCGCTGCAAGGTTCAATGCTTGCCGAGTATGGTACGAGACTCGTAAACTAAAAATCTGCTATGTAAAAGGGTATCAAGGGTGACATAATTGCAGTTGTACACCCTCAGATCACGTATCTTGCCTTGATCCGCGGTAAGCGCCCATGCCCATCGTCTCTGGAACGTTAATTACAAAACGGGGCGTACGCTTTGCGCAATATTCTCGCCTTATACACCGTAAAGTATGATCTGCTGCTCTGCCGGGCCACGGAAAAAGAACGACGGGCGTCGACATAGATTTTTTCTTTTCTTTTGCTTAGGGTGTTAAGCAAAAGTTCATTAAGATTCCACGTGTGGTCGTCACGATCGGTCTCAGTGATTTGCGCGGCCGACTCGTGAAAGCGACTGATCGACATAATTGCTAACCATCCAATTCCCTGGGGTTTCAATTAGGCTAGCTTCACGATTTTATAGCACCTCCAGTCGAAGATGCTATTAGCCTCGAGTCTAATACGAGTTTTTTAACGCCGTCGTTAGCATTAACGCTTCAATGTGTTGAAACTCTAGGTACTCGATGAGAAAGATGAACTCTGTCTCGTTAGGTGACAGCAATCGATTGATGGTGCGTATAACTGTTATCATGGCCAGAAATACAACGAGATAAACGTACATTTAATCGTTAGCCATATGAGTCGGCAAGATGAGATATGCCTAAGAAATGAACTGAGATGCTTTTGCTATTCGAACAAATCTAATTAGTTGGTTAGCCGAATTGGGTTGATTGATTGTGACGATACTTTTTCCCTTTGTTACCATTTCCCACAAAGTGCAATCATACTTTATATCATACATGTCATACAATCGTACCTTCAAAATTTGTAAGAACAAAAAAATCATTATTACCAAGGAAATAATTCCTTTGTACGGGGTACCTCATACTCACAGAAGTGAAAAGCAGCGGAGTGAGCGCGAAGAGGTTAAGGAGGTAGGAAGCAGGAGTCTCTCGACAAGGCGACCGTTACCCCATTGGAATAAATGCAAAGTAGGCCATAGTCACACCGTGCCAGTACTGCGGCTCTCTTGCCAAGGCGTCACTACATTACTAATGCCAGTAACTACGACCCTGTGGACCGATATAGGACGAGGGTAGCAAATGGGAAGGAGAAGGATGGCGGTAGCGACGATTGGAGGCAACAAGAATGAAAGTGGAGAACCGTGAAGCTGTAGGCAGAACAGTGAAAGCAGACAAGGAGAGGAACAGAGGGACAGACGTAGAAAGGGACAGAAAGTTGGGAAGCAGAGTCAGACGACTCGAGCGCTACGATATAGAGGTATAGGAGCGAGATACCGGGGCGGTAGCGCATTTACATGATATGAATATAATGGAGAAGGCTGCTACTGCTGCCGTTTCCTCTCGCTGCTATGGCTCGTGGATTCGCTCACGAACGAAACGCTACCTGTTGAACGGAGTAGGTTGAACCACGGCGTGACCTAGAGGATATTTGGCGGCCGGGTTGAGCACAGGCTGCTGAAAAGCCCGCGTGCAAATTCTCACTCTCTCCTTCACCGTAGGCCGCTAACCTTGCGAGGTCAGCTATCTTGACAAGGGACCCTAAAACGTTCCGCACCTCTCAATAAATTTCAATTGAGTGGACATCGAATGACACTTTGTTTCTCGATCAATCATACTTTTCTCACTCGTCGCTCTATTGAGCGTATTTCTTTTATGGTGATATGAAAGCGTGATGATGGCTGAAGGATAAGTTTATCAACACAGCTGAGACTCGGTGATTCGGGATACGTTGGATGGGGTTATCGGGGGACAACTTTTTAACGGGTTTACTGAAGAGTCAGCCCGAGCAGCCATTTTTGTAACCATAGTCGCATCATTCTTGCTAATAGGGGTTAATATTCTGGAACTTATCTGATCAATCTACGTTAGCTGTATTGTAGGTATTCAATGATCGACAGAGAGACGCTTGTGAACAGTTCATCAACTGGAACGATCGTGAACTGGGATTTCTGGGACCGGGAGAAATGTTTGGATTTAGTGTGCACGGATCTAAATACATTAGAGGCGATGTTAGAAAGCGATCTCTTTGAAAAATCAAGTGGAGTGGATTGCTGTTGAATCTCACGAAGTTGTTATTAATCTTAATACTCAATATCTGTATTGATCGATTATATGAACATAGCAACAATAGTAATCTACAAATCGTCGTAGTAAAGATGGTCCAATCCAAACTGAACCATTTACCTTAACAATCGAAAACTGGTTCCCAACTTATAATTTTATTCATTTTCGATGTGTAACCTTTTCGTGACTCTCTCAACCCTTCAATAAACTATTCTTTGTTCAGTCTCCAATGACAATTTTCCTCGTTCAATCAAATCGAATGCTTTTAGCGTTCATCGGTGTATGGAGTGTTTATCTTTGATGGACTAGAGCGCCTTAGAGGCATGGGGATTATTGTATAATTGTATAATTAGTTAATCAAGGGAGCTGAGACTAAGTGATTGATGACAGGTTGAGTAGACATGAAGGAATATCTCGAGTAGCCATTCTGTGGAGCCACCTGGTGTGTCCATCATGGTCGTTTGAGGTATCAGTGAGGGCAGTCGGAACCTGCTTGTCGAATTGAGACCTGATATCCTGAAGGTACAGTTTATATGATCAGGCTAGTTTAGTGTAGTTAACCCACGACCTCTGAAGGTGTAGGGTAAAAATATCATTTGTGGCAATTTTAGTACAGCATTAGTAGTGACCATCAACTTGATCATGTAAATGACGGTGATGGCCACAAATGGTGTAAAGGGCTCTAAACATTGTTGATCAAATAATTAGGTACTTTATGGATTTCACACTCAATGTACAGTTTGCTTTGATTCACGTAAAGTAATCTCATTTAGTCATTTTGATAGATTGAAGTGATCATGAATTGACATATACATTTTTGTGTGGACTTAAATGATACGTTTACCCTACCCAAAGAATGTTACATGAAGATAAACAATCCGTTTATTGATAATAATTAAAAATCTTCATACGTTTGCTATTCCGACTCGGTTGCAATTGGTTGCAACTGCAATTGATTGATGAACATCGTGAATATTGTAAGTACTGATTCAGAGAATGGCTTTGGGACCATTCGTGATCAATATCACCGAGCGCGTGCTACTAAGTAATTGAATGCAGGTCTCATGTGCTGTTGTAACGAGGGGGTGGAGATGGTCCATGAAACTTCTGAGAAATATTATTGTATTGCATGATGCAGTACTCGTGAATCGTCAATCGATGACTCGACGGTACATCTCGCACCCGAAAACGATAGTCATCCAGATTAACGCTATACAGCTACGTCAATAATACCTTGAAGTAATGCCAGAGTATTATTGACGTGGAGAGCTGAGATTGACGCCGGTCTCCCCGTCAATCGGACGCTAATAGGATTCCTTTCGTATAATGTGTATACGTCCTGCTGTAAGGATAAAGGGTCGCACAGCTCATGCAGAGAGAGAGTCCCGAAGGAAAAGGGTCTTCGAACATGAAATGGAGGATCTATAAATATGTATAGATTACTGTGTGCATGCGTGTAGGTATGTTTGGGTAACGGGAACCTTTAGTCGATTGCGCTGTCCGTACAACGCACCTGAGTATCGGATTGTTCGGTGTTTGACGAGGTGTCGGAACACCAGGGAAAGTTTGTCACTGATATTTCAAGTAACTGCAACTCACTACATGACAATTCATGCTGTCGATCGGCCGTTAATTGGATGATTTTGTTTTTGTTTCATACAGATTCAGGTTACGATTAAAAAGTAAAATCGTCGATAAACAAGGTAGTGATAATGTATACCAGATATGTTCATTATTGACCTCGGAAAATTTTTTAGTTTTTTTTTTTTTAATTACGCATTACACCTTTTCTCGTGCAGGATAGAATTATATA
This sequence comes from Clistopyga incitator, assembly GCA_947507545.1. NCBI lineage: Eukaryota > Metazoa > Arthropoda > Insecta > Hymenoptera > Ichneumonidae > Clistopyga > Clistopyga incitator. The sequence goes on along the minus strand of OX382179.1, from coordinate 3,266,378 downwards.
TATTTTTTGTTATTGAAATACAGAACTTTCACATCAGGCTAATTGAAAAAAGTACGAGGTCCGAAATTTCCTTGGTTGTAAAGACTTTTAAGGAAGACGAGTCAGTCAAAACAGTGTTTTAATATTATAAGGACTACTTTTCCCTTCACTGATGTAAACATTTTAAATAATTCTTCTCTTCAGGATGAACCCGAAGGATTTATCTGTAACATGACCAACCGTTTACGTCAGCTGGTTGCCTGGAAACCGGATTTCTGGATATTGCATTCTGAGCATGATCCAGAAAACACTCTTTGGGGAATGGCCTTCGCTAGATCTCATTGTCTTCCAATTTGAACTGCCCACCATTTAAACTGAGCAATTTTTTTCAAGGTCCTTAAAGCAGAGTTATAGACAAATGCATAAAGTATCACAATAATGCTGGTATCCGAAACATGGGCCTATGAACTTTTCACCTTTAATAAAAATCCCTCTCATTAAAAGGTGCACAGAATGTGACCTAGCTGTAACTGCGACAAGAATGTGACCTAGCGAAGGCCAATCCTTGAAGCACTGTTCCCTGGACCACGCGTCGAGTGTAAAGCTCATAAATCTGATTTCGAAGCAACCGGTTAATCCAATCAGTTGGATCATTTGTGCGAAAAAATCCTTCAGTGTCATCCTGAAAGGAGGGGATTATTTTTCATTTTTTCTTCGCTGGGTGTAAAAGGTGTCTTTATAATGAAAATAAATACTCGTTGACTGACTCGACCCCCTTTAGTAATCTTCGCATATTCTCCCACAAAATGTCCAGCAATCGATAATGTGTTTTTAATTTAATCACGAGAGCCTTTAGCAGTAAACGGGTTAACGACTGAAAAAGTGATGCACGATCTTACTAAAAGTGCCGAAATGAACTCAAGTGACTGGGTCATTATTTCGATCCTGTTCACTGCGCCACGGTACTAGAATACAAAATTTATCCTTGGAACAGGGAAACGGTTGCATCGCAGGATTGCAAAGGGGTGTTATTCGAAGATAGGTTGAAACGGAGAGCTCGATGTGAAAGCCATTCCATTCGTTGTAAGGCCGAATACGATCGCGCTCGTGCGTAAGCATGGAGCGCGAACAGAAGAGCCGAAGGGAGAGTGTGCTGATGCTGTGAGTTGCAAACGTTATGGGATAGGTACGGCAGCTCCAGAAAAGAAGGAGAGACGGGAGGGTAAGCTACGCGGCGCACGAAGGCAATATAAAGGCGCAATAAAATCACGACAACCAACAATATGACTCGTACCCCGGGCTCACTGACGCCAACGTATACCATTGGTTCATGGTTCTGCAGCAGTGACTAGGGTGAATCCTCTATGCAACGTGCACTGCACATACCCCAGGACACCCCGTGGATTCACGTCTCTCAAAGTCTCCTCTTCTACCCCTGGGTCAATTTTATTCGATACGCTACATCCGGCACGATGTACCGCCCAAGGCACAACTTTACAGCTTTCAAGTTTTCATTTATATCGCGGAAGCTCTCGGATAAAAGCCATTGAGGAAATTGTAGTTTCCGCTGATAAAAACGTTGCAGCGAAACTCGACTAGACTTTGAATCAGATAAAAGTATCAGGCATTTTGTGCGAACGCGACAAACTTCTTGATTTATTGTGTTGTACGTATTATTGTATGAAGTTTAAAATTTAATGGACCGTTATTTTTCATACTCTTTTTCGCCACTCCATTCTTAAGTTATATATCGAATATTGATCTTCGCGTTTTTGGACGTGCACAACATGCCGAACGGCATTGAGATGAACATCTCCAAAAATTTGTTCATGTTACTTCGGATGAAAAGCACCGCGTATTTGTGAAACTTTACTGTAGTGCAGCTGAAAAAAAGTTATACACACTGAAAAAATCTATTTGTCTTTGGATATAGTTAGTGACTATTCACATGTGGTTACTATTTTTTCCGAATCTGCGTAAACAGCAAAATCAGAATTCAACCTCAATTATCTGTATACATATTGTTATGTTCTTATGTCAATATTTTGATTAAGGAAACTATTATTTGAAATAATGGTCTGTAAAGTACATAATTGTATATAAAGTACAACTATGTAATTGTATAAACGGAAATCATAGAAAAAAAAATGTGCAAGGAACCAAGTTATTACATAGACATCGAATTACCCATATACTTTAAACTAAGTGAGTATGTATGTTGTATGTAATGCGGCGTACCTGATACAACTACTTTTCTTGGTGAAAAGAGTGACGTATTTATTCTGTACTTGACTTTTCAAACGAATTCATAGCTTTGTCCGTCGGTGGCTCGGTTCCAGGGAATGAGATCTTTCCATTTGCGAAATGTAGTGAAGAAGCTACCGTTTAACCGAATCTCCATAAGATATTTCAACCTGGGAAAACTATTACAAGAAAGTGTGGGTTCAACTAACTGTGCGAAAAAGGATAGAAAACTGGATAAGGCGTAAAGTTGGCGCAGGTCGAAAGGGGTTTAAGGCTGACGTTAGCTCGAATAGGGAATTGGAGTTAAAAAACCCAGGGATGGACATTAGCGATGCAAAATAGAGAGTAAGAATTGTAGAACGAAATGGTAATTCTGTAAAATGAGATTGAACGTTTTATCAAAGAAAAAAAACGCTGAAGTGTTTTTTTTTTATTTAAGCAACCTTGGAATTTAGACTTCTTAGATCTTGTGACTTGAAAATTAATAATTTTGAAGATATATTAAAAAATTAAAAGCTTCCCCAACACATACGAAAATCATGCGAGGAATATTTTTTTATTTGAATCGAAATTTCTTTATAATCTAACAAACTATTTTATGATCGAGTTCAATATTGTATCGTGAGTTATTAATATGGAAACCATCGGATTATCGTCGTTTGTGATGCGTTATTTTTGTGGAAATCCGATAAAAACGCTTCCATTCAATTGCAGTATTTGAAAGCTACTGTCCAATTGAATATTCATTTTTTAAGTATTATACACGGAAAAATTTGGAAAAGATAAAGGAGAGGAAGTCAAATTCTTCCACCGATTTCCGGGAGTTATTGTCGTGGAAATTTCGTGAAAAATTGTCACAATGAGATTTTTTTTTTATGTTGGTACATTGGAAATTATTCTCGGAATTCATGAAGTGGTGACGAATTCATTCGATTGTAAAGAAAAGCCATAGACGACAGGATGAGACTGACGGATGTACTCGTGTGTGTTGGGGTCAGAGAAATACCAGCCGGGAATAAGATGTCTGGAAGAGGATATGGAAGACAGACAAGAGACAGGATAGCCGGCGCCTAGCTTAGCTACTCGGCGACGACACCATTCACGCAGGTGGCAGCCTTATTCTAAAAACTGTTCACGATCGCTACGATACTATACCCCACACACATTACTACTCGTTCATTCATTCTTATTTATCCTCTCCTCATTCAGTTATTCTTAACCCTAAAAATGCCAATGAAAAAGCCAAGTCTTCACACAGCTCCACTTATCAATTTATTCATTAATACTGCTTTATTAATTAATAAATGGAGGTGTAATTACAATTTTTTTTTTACTTCTACACCAATTATAAAAAATGTTCTATGCTTTTATCACTAATTTTCGGTTACAAATACATTTTTCTAGCACTTTGAACCCTTTCGAACCCTTTTGAAAAAGTTACAAGTGTATTTGAAATTCAACATTATCTACTAACCATTTTTTTTTTTTTGCAAAACCATATATTTGATGGTCTAAGTCACAGCATCGCATTTTTTGAACGAATCTTAGATCATCTACTGTAATGACATTCTGCAGTTTAATGATAATGTTTCAAACAGTTCGAGGCCTTATAGAATCTCGAGAACCTCCTATTTAATCGTTGCATGGACGAGCCATGGAATTAATCTTTTTGGATGGGAAAGCCCATGCAATACATCCTTTAACATGAAGGTGGAGGAAGTTGCAAAACAAGTTATGCGAACTGCCTTTAAAGATCCAGATGCTGAGGTGCGAGACCCTCAAAAAATTTTCAAAAATGTACGCCTTCGGAAATGGCGTAAGAAATCCTACGGCACAAGCCAAAGTCGAGGACTCTAAGGAGATTTATAAAAAGGGATTGAGACCTGCTACGAGTGCATATGTGTGCAAAAAGGGAGGACCACACATCCGTCTGTGCACGTTATGAATGATGTAAAGCTTCTGAGTACACATGGGATAAAAGGACACGAAAGGATGTATAAGACGGACACCTGTAATCCTGAAATTCGATCTGCTCTTTTCTCGTGCGTTTGACTGTCCACATCTGTGACGCTTGTCGTACCGGAAGTCTAGTACCTACGGGACCGCTTATCGGCAGAGACATCGCAAAAGGATTGGAAAGGACTGACCGAGACGAAGGCGAAGGTAGCTTCACGGGATGAAGCAAACGAAAAAGGAGAGACGAGACTAATTTCAAAAGTTGCTTCTATCCGTGCAAGCGAGCCTTATAGCAGACTTTAGTTCCGGAACTCAAAGAAACCCGAACTAATAATATGATGTGAGGTAGCGCAATGAACGGGCAGTAAACAAACTTTTTGTTTAACGCTCGACCCTAGACCGGATCCTATTCAGATAATGTATTAACAAATAACCCCATTATGAATATTAAAATCAACTTATTGATTATTGACATGTCACACTCTAACAATCGTAAATTTATAAATCTATAATCAATGATGAATCAACAATGATGCGTAACTCAATTCACTGACAGGCACGTCGATTTTTGTGATAAATGCAATTGTTGATATCAATGTCTTGGAGAATTAAAGAGACGAAATTTAATTAATTTCATTGCCAAGGTTCATAAAAATATAAGTGTTGCAACATTGAAATGAATCGAATTATTTATTGCAAATTTATTAACAATCAATACGCAATGAATCCTAATTATTTACTACAATTTTTTCGTATATTTATCGAAAAATCCGCGTTCACATGAGCGAGCCAAGCAAGAAATAACTTCGTAATGGTGGTTTCATAGGAAATAATGACAAATAGAAGTGCAACTTTCTACTTTGGATCCTTTCTAACATACTGTCCCATTGGATAAATTCAAAGAAATATGGATAACAAAATATTTGCTATGGTCAATAGTATTTCTCTCGGTAGTTATTGGGGTTGTTATTTAGTTCGGCTTACGAGTAAATAAAAATTAAAGTCATGGCATGTAAACCAAGCATTTAACTCTGCGTATAAGAGGGAACGGAGAAAGCTATAGAAATATGTGCATGAAGCAGATATATAGTTATCATGACTGGACCAGACTGCATTTGCTCGATAAGCTTTATTGTGAAGAGGATCTACAGGTTATAGGACGACAGCTCACCGAGCAAAATGATTGAGTATCTAATGCTATTGAGCACTGGAGATTAGAGAGAGAGTTGTGCGGCCACGAGCTGTAACTCGGCGTGTGCACCAAAATACAAAGATACACTCCAATCTTAATTGACGTTGCGGCTACCTGAGTAGTCCCGTACGTCGATAACACGATATTAAAGTGGTATGTATGACGCCGGAGGTGAATTGTTTATTACTAATCCGGTTTGAGAACCGAGAAGAAAAAAAAAAAAAAAACGTCAATTCCCGTACAGACACAGTTTACATTAGTGTGAAATGTTGAAAACGTGAAATCTGGTTTAGTACCAATGATGGCGAGTCGCCACTGTACAGCCACGTCGTCCACAGATGCCATACCAAAAATTTAACCACCAATCCGGTGGTGCGATAAATTTCGAGTGAGATGCTCGTAAAAATGAAACGGATGGGGAGGCAAGACACGAAACTCTTCGGTGACTGCATTACCATCCTTGTGGGACCCTGAGAGAATAGTTTGATCTCGTTAAACGACCAACAGCGACACGTCGTTCATTTGTCAGGATAGTAACACGGTAAATCAAATTTTTTTTTGCTGTTCGTTTCCAAAGAATAAAATTAACCCGATAAAGCTTAAGACGTGAATTTATGGAAGGCGGTTAAATTTTTTATAGTTATTGTCAACGATATCGTCCAGATAAATTGAAACTTTCCGTTTTTTTTTTTTTAGTAATTTGACGCATTTTTATTATTGCTTGGATGTTCTCATAATTTCGAATTTTTTTTTATTCTGAAAATTCTTGAGTAATTCTGCAGTATGAATGTATTTGAAAAATGGGAGAATTCACTCATAAATGTATAAAAGCTTTCTATTGATATTGTTAAATAAAGAATTAAAAAATAGCTTATTAATCATTTTTGTTAATGAGAAAAATTGTTTCTAATATCTTCATTCACTTTTTTTCTTACATACTTGCCTGACACACAGAAATGGTACGACTACACGGTTATTATGGATAATCATATGTTCAAAACATACTTGAATTAATAAGCTCGCCTTTTCTACGTGAAATTTTTGCACCAACGAATTTTCAACGAGCGACGAGATATTTGTTCATAATTAAAATATGTAACATCATGCAGCGTGTACCGCTGTAATACACTTCAATTTAAATACTTTATCCTGCTGCAAGCGCATATTTTTCCCCGGATGTTCGGAATATTTACAGAACTCGAGAAAACGGGATAATATTAAATTCCTGCTGTTGGAAATTGTTCGGCCTTCCCTTCTGTTAAAAAATGTTTGCTTAAAAATACGATATTGAGGGATGTCGGATAGAACAGTTCTTCCCCGGTATAAAACAGGAAGTCATGAAAAAATTATTGCGACCCATCGTTTGCAGATTATTATCGCCAATTCAATTTAATAAAAATTGAAACCATAATTACAAATTGGTCCTCTGCGATTTTAATGGCGTTTTACTTTGTATTTAAGTTTCAGTAATATTCATACCAAGCACATATTTCGGCGTTAAATATACTGCAGTACTCATTAGACGTGACGATGTAAAATTGCTGTAAAAGGATACTTAACTCGGCATTTCAAAGGGTACGGAATAACATTTCATTAAAAATATGGTAGAGAATGAAAAAAAAATTGATAAAAAAGGTATTCGTGTCGTACATGACATAAAATACATATTTGTAGAAAATTATTTCGCGACATCATCGAAAAGCAATTATTTCCATTTTGTTGTTAAAAAAAAAAATTTTTCATCGAATGTTCGCACTTTCAAAAAATGTCAATGCCATTTTATCAACAAGTGCGATTCGATGATATGTCCATAACATTTAATGCCCAGCAAGTATATTGGTGCAAAAAAAAAAGATACGCAGTTAAACGTATCAGGTACGCAAAGTAGTTGTGGAACAACGTGGTGAGGCACTCACCTTGCGAAGAAAGCCGCGGCTGCGCTCGCTTGAGCCGGTGTCCCGGGAACACCATTCACGTTGTACGAATACTTGGTCTCCTGATACACCTGGAACGCGTTAGCTGGTTTCACGTGCGACGGCCTGTGATAATAATGATCACCGTACTTGTCACTGTAAACACTTTTGTCGCACGCTTGTTGGACGACTTTGGCGGATCCATGACCCTGAAGAGAGCGTGGATGGTTTTTCTCATGATTGTTCTGATGCGAACCCTTGTCGGAGGCCGCATGCTGATGTGACTTTTCATGAGCGGTGGGTAAAGGAGGCTTATCGATAGTCCCATAGGACTTGAAGTCATAGCCCTTGAGTTCCCCGTAATACTTCAAGTTCTCCACTTTGTAACCCACGTGACTTATCGTTGGCTCGTGAGCCAAGACCTTGTTCGCCTTGCTGGCTGCATCGTGATGCTTGTAAACGATCGCCTCCTGCACGGACTTCATCTTCTCGGCGAATTTGTTGCCACCGGTGACGACGTCGTAAATGGCACCACCGCTCTTGTTTTTGTCGATCTTGAGCATCGATTTTTCGCACAATCGACCTTGCGTTAGTTCGCTGACGCGTAACAGCGAATCAACGGTACCCTTGAACCTGAGATCACCGGCGGTGCAACCGGTGTTCACTTCCGGACAGATGACACCACCCAGCGAGACACCCAATATCACTCCTGCACTACCGTAACTGTTAACGACACCATTGGTACCCAAACTACACCGATTAACACCACCAACACCACTGACAACCTGATGGGACTGATAATTGGCCGTGCCCTTCGAATTGTGTTCCGAATATTTTAGGGTCTCGACGTCATCGTCGATGTAATCGTCGATTTTATTACGCGGCGCGTCAATCGTCGTCTGCTTGTGCGTTTGACGCTGACGCGTCGTAACGCCACCTCGTGTTGCTTCTCGCGCGGTCGGCGTGATACTGGCCAGATTAGCGGGCGCCTCGGTGCTGTGAGCAGCTCCCCCGCCGACACCACCACCGCCCCGGCTTCCCCCTGCTTGTCGTCTGCTTCCCTTCTCCTCCTGTCGATTGATAACGTACACCCCATTGTTTAATACAGCCTTTATACACCAGTTTTTCAATAATCTACCGAAAGCTTATCATTCCAACGAGCATTTACGCCAAAAATAAAAAGGATATTCCCAGAGACTATCGCGAAACGATTTATAATTAACTGAGCTTACAAGTTGGAAGTTAATATCTGCTAACCAGCCGAAGACGATAAGAGATGCAATAAACGCCGGGGGCTACTGATGAATAAACGACATGAGGATGTTTATGTTCGGTTATTCCGGTCAGAATGAACTTGGTGTGTGCGTTACCATTGAATTTCTTGCGGATATTTTAAAGAGAGGATGCAAAAGTTGTTCACTTTTGTATTCATCTAACACTTATATAGACTCTAAATATGATAATTAAAGTTTGTTCGTTTTGCAAAAATTTGTGCATCTCAAGTTTTTATAGTTTTCATTCATTTTTTCATCCTCACGGGCGAAACGTTTTTTCCATTAGGATTTTTGTATATTTTTTTAGGAACCACGGAATTCCGATTGGGTACACGAAGAAACACTTTCAGTCGAGAGACTGAACTTTTTGATGTTTCGGGTATGTTACTTGCTGCACAACACATCGAATATGTTACTGCGGCTATTTACGATTGCTATGTCAATGACTCTCGGTTAGTTGACATTACCGATAGGCTTGTCGATGTCAACAGGCATTTAATTAATTTATCAAACGATCGGGTGGCATTGCTAATCGAACCGACAGAAAATAGTTTTCATTCTAGATTACTAATTTATGGCATATGCAACCACCGTGCAATTCAATCTGCAGTACCAATTTTCAATGTTTCTCTCAACTAAACGTTTTACCCGTGCAAGTAATTTTTTTCACAGTGTATATCGAATTGACTGATTAATATTAAATAAGTGTTAAATAATATGAAATAATTAAAGTGAAAATTCATGAAATTCATTCACCTGACTCCGTTTGATGTCGTCCTGTCGTCTGCCGGTGACTTCAGAGTACTTAGGAGGATCTGGATGATATTTTGGTGGTGGTTCAGTCTTGGGTGGATCCTCTTGGTACCTCGGTGGCCTATCGAATTGCCTGTACTTCGGTGGTTCGACGTAAGGATTGCACTGTGATCTGTGAAAATTGTCCGTGAGATCTGATTGCGATCTGTTCATCTGGCGCCCCGTGATACCGTTTGGCTTTTGTTCCTGATGAGTTTGTTTTGCATGATTGTGTTTGTTCGCTCCGCTTTTTTCCTTTTTCTCGGTCTTGTCAGTCCCGTTTGTTTTGGCTTCCTTCGACTTATCCGTTGAATTTGGTGGACCATCTATCTCGTAGAACGTGAGCTCCTTTCCCTTTCCCAGAACTTTATCCACCGACGAACGATGACACTTGTTGTGTCGATTCTCGTGCTTCAACGGTGGGTCTATCTGATAGAAGGTCAATTCCCTCGAGTCTTGGGACCTGGATCTCGTCTCGTACGACGAATGATGTTGTCCCTCCGGCTGTGAATGACTCCTCGGATTTTTATCTGACCCTAGCTCCTGTGCATGGCGTGATGATGTCCTAGGATTGTGCACGGGGTTTCTCACGGAATTCCGACCGTACTCCTGGTAGTCTTCACTGTACTTTATACCTTGACGTGGCTTGTACTTTTCCTCAAATTGCGAGTAGTTGTACGTGTTAAAGCCAACTTGGTTGAAATTTCGACTAAGATTCGACGAGTTGTAGTCGGTCGACGTCACGGCTTCCATGTTTATCTGAAACATCAACCGAAATACAAACATTAACAAAGTCTATTTTTTGTTGAATTCAGTATAAATATGTGTTTCTAATATGATTCCTGAACTTTTTTAGCTGTCTGCGTCTTCGTCTTTGATAAGCAATAAAGTTTGATTCCAATTGAAGAATCTATTGTGCCGGTGAAAGAAAAAAATCGTTCTCCAGATATGCCGTAAAATGTCGAAACTTTTCAGAGCAGCCATCATCCTCGATGCCTCGAGAAGCTCTTCGCGTGTCTGCCAATCGATACGCGACTCTGTCCTCGAGATGCGTCAACGAAGCACAAAGGGTAGATGAGACAAGAGCGAGCGGGACTGCGAAACATAGCGAGATAAGTCAACGAAAAAGCGAGGGATATTCGCAGCAGCTAAGACAAGAATTTGAATTATGCATAATCGCCAAGCGCGTCGCAAAGTTGGCAATCAAATAATAGGTTCTTCCTGAAAAAGTAGTGTAGAACACGTGCGTACAATAAAGGGCGAAAACAGCAAAAAACCGGCAGGCCCCGAACTTTCAAATGCGGAGAAACAAAACCAAAGGGAAAAAAAGACGTCCATGCTTAAGACAAAGGACGAGTCGAAAAAAAAAGCGAACGGTAGGACGAACTGGAGGAGTAAACTCCGAGCCATAAATCGGTGAACATCTTATTCCTAAGCGTTCACCGACGCAGTATTTAGCGGACAGTGCGAAACAAAAAGCAACACCGGTGATAAATAAAATCTGACACGGTGAGGGCGTGACTCTCGTCGAATCTCGTGCAGCTTCGTTCTCAACTTTATTTTTACCCGTTACTCTCACTATCCACCCTGGTATAAAGTGCTGTCGTATGTTTTGCTTCGACAATGGAGGGGAACAGGGTCGATGCTACGGCCCACGTCGAAGCCTCGTTCTACTGCGATACGAACGAACTGGAACCATGGAAAGAAGACCATGAGGAAGAAGATCAAGCAGAAGAAGAAGAAGAAGAAGAAGAAGAAGAAGAAGAAGAAGAAGAAGAAGAGGAGGAGAATGAAAGATTGAAAGAGCGAATCTGGAAGGTGCGACGAGACTCGTCTCAGCGTCGACGTTGAAGATTCATTCCCAGAACGACGGATAGCGTTGGGCATCCTGAAGACGAAGGCAGAAAAGGAAAGAGTGAAAAAGGCCAGAAACGGCTAAGCGAAAGGGGAAGGAGGCAAGAGAATAAGACGAGAGACTGGAAGCGTTGGTGCGAGCCACGTACCGAAAAGGCGGTTTGGAACCGGTTCACACCTCGGGCACCCGGGGGCTAACCGATTTACGATACCCGAATGGCTTTCACGATGCATCGCGCGCCGCTGCGACCTGCCGATGTTACTCCCGGCGCTATGGTGTGCTGCTGGAACGGACGTGATGCCGCAAAGACGTTCCGAGCATCGGCCCCCCGACGTCACGTCCAAACGTACAGAGTCTCTTACCGCCTCGCCTTCCCCTTCAACATCGACATGTCGAAGAAGTGTTACGGCTGATGTGTGCACGCGGTACGGGTAATTCAGAACGAAGGGGCTCTTTACACCTCCGACTACAGTCTACCATAGAGCAGCGCAAGAGATCCCAAGAGTTTCTGATTCCCCTCCTATCTCTGCACTGCATTTCATTGGCTTCGCTCAAGGATTCTTATGGTCGCAGTCTCTTGTCTGGGATCAAGTAGCGAACGCCTGGAAGAATATGCTTCTTACGACCGCAGGTTTAGGATTACTTGTCGTCGGGACAACTAAACGGATGGTCGAAATAAGACAAGCCGCTTTGCAATTGACTTTTGTTGGTTTCGTAGGAACCTGACGTAGGAACATCAACATCCATGAAGGTGGTACAGAATCATGTTGAACGATGAATTTTTTTGGTAACGGTCGATATTATTCACCATTGTGTTATAGTTGCGCCTCTGGACAACTATGTTTCCTTTAAGAACAATAGAATTTTGAAGTGTGAATGCTTCATTAATTATTTAGGATTAGTAAAGCAGGATTCAAGAAATATTAATGTTTCAAGTTGTCTCTATGGAATAACGTCTCTAGGAAACTAGACAGCATTTTGCAAATGTGGTTGCTCTTTACGTCGTTACAAAATACAGATTATAATGTCAGAAGGCTACGAGAATAAAAGTATTAACTGCTATGATATTGACGACAATTATTTTGCATAAATCAATAAATAATACAGAGGCCAATATAACATTACTACAACGAGCATTACTCTATATTTACTGTTATTATAATGATATTAATAACAATATATGTTTTACAAAATTGAGCGGTAAAATTGAACGTAATGGTGTAACACCAGTGGATTCGATGCTTGTGTAGACTCAATAGAGATTGCTCCAAGTCACCGAGTATGTTGCATGCATATATCCTGCTCCATAACTTCCTCTTCAGGAGGAGCGAAGAGGCCACCAGGAATGCCCTCAGGGGGTTCTTGCGGTTATGTATTACAGACGGTAATGAAGACTCCGTCGTACTCTGCGCGGGAGCTGCGGAAGCCTAGCATCAGTGGCAGACAGAGCTGTTCAGAGGTGCTCCCACGAAGAGCTTGTTTATCACCTCACCTCAAATATACAATTAACATGTTGAAAAGGTGCCTGAGGTGTAGTTGCACTGTCCGCAGGTTGCAAGTCTATATTACCTGCTATTCGCTCGCACCATGAATTTGTTGTTGCTAACAAGACGATTTTTTCTTTCCCTGTAGAAATTAAATTAACCTCATTTTTATACGGAACTCATCTTTTCAACAAATGAATAAATATTTCGTAATTATCGAATTAATTATAGAATTCATTTAATTTACTTTTAGATAAAAATGAGATCGTATCTTGATCGACATTTTGATGCGACAAAACGCTATAATACTCACAGAATTATTACTATAAGATACGATGCGTGAAAATTGAACCAACGAAGCAAGAGAGGCGAAGGCAAAATATGTGCTCGAAGAAAAAAACTGTAAAAGCTATGTCTCGTGTGTACCTCAACCGAATGTAGACATTATAAGGATCATACGATGCAATTTTCTGCATTCCCGAAAGGAGAAGTAGGCGCACCAGCTTTGGTGCTCCGCGAGCTGCATTATCGGGGATAATTGAAGAGAAAATGTTGCTGCAAGTTCCTCCCTTTCCAATCTTCGTCGTTCTCACTCCCTCGGAGACCAGAGCCATAGACTTCAGATCTCAAGCCTCGTTTACAACTTTTCCTGTTATTTTATTATTATTATTTTTTTTGCTTCCGCTGCCCTCTCTGCACTTTCGCTCACGCCTATAAAATAATGAGGTGGGAGAGCAAACGACCATACATTTTGCAAAACCGCGGGTGAGAGTTCGAACAACCCGAGCGCAGGCCAACCCGCGGGCTCCTTCTTCGCTGAGCGCGCTCGTATATCACTGCAATAATGATCGATTTTTTCAGGACCAGTTTGTCGATTACGCGAGTCGAGAAAAAACTAAATTAACGAGATTGAAACTTTCGCCAATTATCACGTGGTGCATACAGTGCGGTGTTGTATCAAGCGCTCTCTGTGTGCGATTAAACCACCTGATTTTAATTGGCGCGTATTTATTTTTATTTTTTTTTTTTTTATATTTTATTACGCGCGTGTGTTTCGTAAGCCAGAATTAATTTGCAAAACATATTTCGCCGATTCGATGAATTACAATAGGCAATATGAATTATCGTTAAAAGCGAAAATTGGGAGAGCAAATTATTTTGAGATTTCATAAATTGTTCAGATCGGTCTTTCGATGTTTTTACGCTTTCGCTTCTCAATTAACTTAACCATTAAATCACGAGCCGAATTATTTTTTAATTTGATATTTGAGGCAAAACACGTAAAATTGGCCATCTCGTCTCAGTTGTGAGTTTTCATGTCGATGAAGAATGTAAAACATTTGTTTAACTGTTCTTCCAAGTAATTGAAGAAACCATTTTTTTGCAGATTTAATAAATGCATAATTATGCTTTTCATTGGTACCTTTACAACGTTGTTTGCAAAATCCATTTTTCCGCACAAGTAATACGCCAGTTTTTTTCTCATACTCTGTAAATTATTAAAATACAACGCATTTTTTCCAACATTCACAGCAATTAACCCTATCAATTCGTAAAATCTATCCCAAATTCGGTTTAGGATTCAATGCATTTCTAGATTTCTGCCTTAATATTAAAATAAAACTGCAGAATAGACACAGAAATATGATAGGCTGAAGCTGGAATACGTTCTGTGCATTTATAGAATTAAAAACATATATACAAACGGTAGCTGGATAGAGATTCCATATCCTAGATTCTAATCTCGAAAGCAATGTAAGATAAATAGTCCGTCCTTTTATTAAGAGTTTGGGAATGGATTCCATCTTTTATTCTTTTACGATTCCAGGCGAAATTCTCGATCGAAATTCCCCTCAAGAATCTCGGCAATATTGCTTTTATGGGAACGTATAGACCATAGCTTTAATGAATGGTCCTGTCAAATAACAACATTAAATCCAGAATTTTAATAACCATTAAGTCCATAGTATCAGACCACGTTGATGAATTACTTAATTTTTGACACAAACTGAGACGGCCAGAAATGGTATTATAAAATTTACCAGCGTCTGAAAAAGGGATTAAAAAAAATTATCCGAAAAATTCGATTGACCCGATACCGGTGAAGATTTTAAGATTACTGCAACAAATGTACACATTGTGTCAATATTAATGACAAAAAATGATAAATCTCGCACACCTTACATGCGTCGTATCGCACCCAGAATGTCAATGCTAGAATTAAAAAAAAAAAAAGGTTGGAGAATAAACGAGATAATTGGAAAAATGATTATTCTCGAATACGAAGATTCGCAGAAGAATGGCAAGGTGTAAAGATTTTTTGGGTGACTGAAGTCTGGTAGGATAGCTATTATGTAGATTTACGAATGAGCTGCTGCGAGTCCTCGTGAAGCAACGTTGAATTTCACGTGCAAACAGCTTCGTAACGGCTCGTGTTACTCGGTGTATCGAAAGAAGATTAAATCGGGCAAAAGGGGTGGCCATTGAGAGCGCGAGAGCAGACATAATTGGAGAAAAAATTGTGCATAGCGCCGGTAATACAAGCGGCGGCGCCGCCAGTGCTTGGGGGATCGTGATAACGCTGGTGTACTGCATTACGTATACATATAGTTCAGTATATTTACAGGACGCGGAGCTCGAGACCCACTACCGCCACTTAATTGCCCGAACCGGAGTTTCGCTGCTCATACCACTCTTGCACAGTAGCAAACCCGAGTTACAAGATACAAGAGACTGCAATGTACGAAGGACAGACTAAGCGATGGAGAGAGAAGGAGATGGCTAACAGAATAAAAGGAGAAGGTGGAGAACACAGCAGAAGCAACGGCACGAGCTGCGCGCTTCCCGGCAATTTGCGAATTATTAATTTAACCGTTCCCCTTTAACGTCACTGTGTTCGGTACTAATATTTTCCTGAGCCAAAGTGAGAACGAGAGAGAAACGAGATGAGAGTCAACGCAACCAACATACTTTTCTATCAATTCAGACACTTTTTTCCGACCTCTTCAGATGTTACTCATAATTAGCCAGATTTCGCTACAACGCGAAAGTACTTTTTGCGATTTTCGTTCACAATTTTTCTTTCAACGTCTTAATTTATCATTTTTCAATAATCGATACTTTGGAATTACGTGATCGTGCGGGCAATACGACAACGTTTCTTTTCGGCTTTGATTTACTTGTTTGGAAAAAAAGACGATTAAATCGGATTAAACAATAAATTGGGAAGATATCAAGGTCCCTTAAAATAATTAATCTATTTTGTTTATTTATTATACAAAATATTCTTCGAAGAAATTTTGAAAAATCTCTAGGCAATTTATCTGATGTAATTATATTCAGTAGATGACCGAGTTGTCGCCCATCTGGGTACTGGCAGTACAAAATGCGACTTGACTATCAATTTTGAGGTTCAAGGAATAAAGGGAATTCGAGTGGTGCGAATATTGATGAATATATACATTATTATTCCTAATAACTAAAATATTGAGGCAATACAGATAATGATGAATATATTAATTAATATTATGAATGAATACATTCTGTATTCTTCGCATTGCCAAAACATTTCGAACGGATTGGAGATTTCGGATTAAATTTTGATAACAAAACTGTATTTATTAATGAACAATACACACCAAAATTTTACTCCAGACCGGGGTCATTATTTTGGTTTGGTTTTGTGACTGCAGAGATAGGACAATAGCCATATATACATTAGTAAATATTCTTTTTTTAAATCTACGATACTTGTACAGTGATACACGATATGTACAAAATATTCGAAAGAGAGATTTTTAATCACCGTACTTTCTCTTTTAATATCCTGCGTACGTGATAATAACATGAAAGGTTGTTAAATTGACAGCGAATACCTCACAGGCGCTTTTGGTGCAAAAACGGAAGAGGAATGAAAATTGGCTCGAGAACGCGGCAGAGCAAATGCCACGAACATCTAAACGAATGAGAGAAAGGACAAGTACGGATTTCTACAGTAAAGGTTATATGTACGTATCTGGGATGAACAAAGTTTTACGCGCGTGAGCAAACACGCCGAGAACGAAGGCCCAACTCTCGTGCAACAAAGTTACGACTTGGCAAACTCATCGTGAAAGTGCGTGGAAGCAACGCATTATTAATACTATAAACAAAAGAAGTTTTCTAATTTTTCAAAATTACATTTCCGTTTTTTTTCGTGAAAAGGCTTGTACATTAATAATATTTAAAAAATCATAAAAAACTTAAGGTCGTCACCTAAAAAAAAAAACAACAAGAAGAAAAATTCTGTACATGACACCCTTCTTTTAACAAATCTCATATTCAAATTTTTCTTAATACATATCAAGTATTATAATTCTGCTATTTCGACCAAACTCGTGAAATGTAACCCTGAATGCAGTAGAAATTGGATTTACCGTGACCAGTTGTTTCGTGAGTTATTAATGCAAAAATATATACTTACACATTTAGAATCACAGCTTTGTAATAAAGGCCTGAAATAAAAATTCCGACACTCATACTAGAATTCACTTTTCGGTATAGGTAAAATAAGAGATTGATCACTAAAATTTTTTCTACCCCTTAGGTCTGAAAACCAAATTAAAAATGTTACTCTTTACCTCAGACCATTTAAGTGCACGGTATTTTTTTACAAAATAGCAGAATTATAATTATTAACTTTGTATGTACTTAATGAGATTTAAATGTAAGATTTAAAAAAATAAGGCTAGCATGTACAAATTTTTTTAAAAGTCTCTAAACGGCAGAATTATAATTATTAATTTTGAATGTACTTAATGAGATTTAAAAAAATAAGGTTAGCATGTACACATTCTTTAAAGGCCCCCTTAACGCGAAATGAATAGAATATTATTTGCAATTGTGTCACTGAAGAGAAGGAGACAAGTTGAACGGCGCGATTGGTATCGCCCACCGCGCTTCAACGATATCCTAACTGGATTTGCCATTTCCCCCTTGGGGTTACCGCCGCTGGCTCTCGTTCACCCACTTTTCGTTGGCATGGCTGCTCTATCTCTCTCTTTCTCGTTTATGCACTGTGTTCTCATGCTGACTGACCTTGCTCAATGCCGCCCCCCAATTGGATTAGAACCTCCGCGGGGCTCCCCAGAGGATATTACGCTGCGGCCCAAAAGGAACCGTTTTCGTCCGAAACATACACGGGTCACATGATTACAGTGCAAATAAATCAAGCCGCTTTATAGATTCATAAAAAAACCTGTAAAAACACGTTGGAAGTGAAACGACCACTTTTTATATATTTACAAGCGTATCAGTTTTTCGTATCGCTGACATGGATAGTAACAGACTTGATAACACGTTTGATTTTTGAGAGTAACAAGCCTGAAGATAAGAACATGTATCATAATTAGTTGTGATACGTCTAATGACTTGGAACTACTTGAAGACTGAGTGATCCCAAACTTATGTCATATTCAAGGGTTTATTAAGGGAAAACTTACGTCTCACTGCCAAATTAAATAGAGAATGATTATTTTTTTGGAAAACGAAAATTTGCACATTTTCTTATCAGGGACTTAAAACTTTTTAAAACATCGGGAAATGAGGTTCCGAAAAAAAGTGCGTATGTGTGCGCGTGCCAACCTTATAAAATTCAACCCGCTATATAGAATATATTGCAATACATAGGGCATTTCCGAGACTTCCCAAACTTGTCTTGAGGCCCGCTTGATGGCCCCACTTTTGGTCAAATTGTTGCAACACATTGTACACTCCCTCTGGAAGTAATAGCACAGTAGTGAGCACGCGTAAGCATCATTGCGTTTAAAAATCGCTCACTTCGGTTACACCAACCAAGTTGTTGATTACGTCAACCAAGTTATCGGTTGTATCGAAATGAGCTTGGTTGTGCTAACCAATAACATGGTGGTCAATCAATCAATCGACTGCCGCCCATATAACCAAGACCTTCCTTATTCTAAGTATTTATTTCCGTGTAATTACAAATTAAGTGATGTTCACGAATAACCGTTATACTGAATTCCAGCGAAATTGTTAAACTAATTCGAATTTTCTAGGATTTTGATTCCGTTTCCTAATAGGACTTAAGATATATTTGAATATAAAATTTAGCACTGGTTATTTCCACGTCGATGCTATGGAATATATTGTGAATCAAGAGCTTATAGAATTGAAAAAGTTCATTTTTTGGTTTTCAGGTTTTACGATCTTCGCGCAAGTTCAATGACTGATTCAGTGGGGATGTTGCAAATTCTACCAAAAACATTCCGCAAAGACGATGAAAAATACTCATGATGCGACGAATGCGGTTGAAAACCGACGGTGGATGCGACGAAGAACACCGAGAGAAGAGACAGCGAGTTGCGAGATAGGAGTCAACCGAGGGGGAAGACAACGCGACAGAGAGCGAGCAATCTCTTACGGTTGAATTTGTCCCGGTCGGGGAACGCCCTCGATCACTCTGAATAATCATCGCGTGGCAACGCGGCTTTCGCATCATCGCATATATCCGACGAGCAACGAAAAGGCGATGAAGAGAGAGAGAGAAGGACGAGTGAAATTGCAAGACAGAAAGAAGCCCCACAATGCAAGAACATAATAGAAACGAAGGCCAGAGGACGTTTCTAATGCCACGGATGGGTGAATTCGTAGGAGATGGAGAAATGATGAGCGGGAGGATTCCAAGAGGGTAGAGGAAGGATTTCAGCGCAGAAAGTCTCAAAATGATTGCAACTTCCAATGTAAAGTTCAGACCTTCAGATGCACAGCCGATGATGCAAAAATTCTCATGACAAAAGAGGTGAAAATATTTGGTATTCAATACTTTCATGTCCTTTTCGTGTTGACAGACGAATAATAGATTTCTCCAAGTAGTCGAAAAATGCACGTATAAATAATCCACGTAATTTTATGTACTATCGACGCGACGAATTAATGAAAGAACCATATTGAACATAGATGGTGCAAGATGCATTATGCGCGCTATGATAGCATTCGGCGATCTAAATTGATTTAAAATGCAACCAGAACATACGAAATTGGGCTTTCATTGAAGGATCTGTGAGGGGGGCGGGGGGAGGGGGCTGAAGATGGGAAATTCTGAATCTGGATGCTGTGCACGAGGGGTCCTCTC
Source organism: Clistopyga incitator (assembly GCA_947507545.1). NCBI lineage: Eukaryota > Metazoa > Arthropoda > Insecta > Hymenoptera > Ichneumonidae > Clistopyga > Clistopyga incitator. The sequence continues at coordinate 3,246,557 of OX382179.1, read as the reverse complement.
AGTTGTCGAGCTCCCGACGTATCGACAGACACTCACCCCCGAGGCTCACTTCTGCTGCTTTCCAATCTTGTTTTTTCACCCACCGAAAATTACGCGATTAATGATCACAGGCGCGGTACTATCCCGCGTGTCATGCTCTGTTAACTTTCCAAAGCTACCGCTTATGTGCTGGCGGGTTATGCTCTCCTCGTTTGCATCCCACTTTGAGGGGTTGGTGCGTGCGTGGTTTTTTTTTTTAATCATCTTTCTAGGCTGTTGACATAAACCTTTCGCATTGGTCCAATGCAAACGGATAAAAGTGCTGCGAAATAAACTCTTTTACCAAAAAAAAAAAAAAAAAACAAAGCTTCCTCTATGAGGAAGCAAAAAAGAGAGAGATTTAATCTCCACCCTATAGCTTGGTTTTGGTTATATTTCATCCCCATAAAAAGTTCTGAAAAAGTTCACAAAGTAAGATCAATTTCCTATAAAGTAATCCCACAAACATAGCTTCGCGCAAGGGCTGTAAATAAATTGGTTGTTGACGACTAAGCGAATGAACAAATATTATTCGGTAAACCAAACAAGGATCAAGTAATTTGAGAGAAGATAACAGAAGAACACTAATAGAAACCCCTTTGAGTTTCACCGTGATGGAAGCAGTGAAATCTCTCCTGACCGAAGAAAGCACAGGACAGTTTCAATAAAGAGCGCCTTTTAATAATTTTGTTAGATAATAATTTTGCCAATTCAATCTTTTTCCTGGTCTTCCTTTAGTCGTCGTAAGTGAGACTCGACTTCGTCTTTTACTCATAAAATCTTTCTAACGTTCGTCCACATAGCTCGTCTTCTGAGCATTAATTCTTGATGCGATTCATGGGAGTAATTGAATATCTAACCAGACCGTAAATTGGATAGCTTATAGAGCGATATCGTGGAAACAAGCACATTGGACTGAGATAAAAGTGTACAGGAGGCCAAAGCCCGTAACCTGTGAGCCTGTAACCTGTGAGCCGGGTTTATTCCTGGGCTAAGAACACCGTGAATTCTCCGGTAAGCTTGCTCAGGAAGCAAGTGAACTTAGGACGAGAATAGAAACAACAAGGAAAAAAAGGCACGTCTGATCAATACCAACATCTTCCACTGAGAGAGCAATTCGATGCTCGGGCGCCAGACAAGCTCACTCCCAGAGCTGATCTTCAATTTCCTGAACACCTTTTGTGCTCCTTACGTATAACTATATATCCCTTTCAACCGGCTTCATGTCCCGACTTTCCAGGACACTATAAACCGAGCAAGGATTTTCCCCTGGCTCATTTTAAGCCCTCCCGATATCCACCTCACTTTAATTCTCCATCTCCAGCGATTGTAATAATAGAAATTCACTTAATTCATTGACAATTAATTAACGCCGAGCTCAAGTTAGCTTATTCGATGTCTCCCAGTTTCGATTACTTCAGAATTCCACATTAGCCCGAAAAGTTTGGGACTGTCCATTTCTCTCGTTTTCTGTTGTAGAACGAATTTACTTTTCCGTTTTTATTGAACTTTCACGAGATGAAAGCCATAGTCAAGAGGTTTACTTTGTCTCTTGAGCCCATCGGTTGGCGAGAATCCCCAGGTGCTGCCCTAACACGCAACGCGTCCAGATTGTCCTTGTCCTTGTCCTGCTCATCATCGCTGCTGCTGGGCTTGTGAAAGGTTATCTGGCTGTAGGTGAAGCAAGCACGGATGGAAGGTCACGAACCTTTTAAAACCCCCTCTGTTATCCTTGGCAGGTTCCCGAAGGACACTCTTATCTCCAGCCTGGGATGTGTTTGCCTTGTTGATCTTGAGAAGTCCGCTAGCTGCGAAGAAAAGCTGTGGAACACTGAGAGGACGAAAGGGTGGAGGTTAGCTAACGTCCTGGATAAATTCTCCCGGCAAATACACGAGGTAACCGGACAACAGACCGTTGAATCGCCGGGCGACTCCGCGCGGGTACGAGGAATGAAATAATAAGCTCTAGGAACTGGAGACGCGTCGTGAAGAACCCGCATGTTGCCCAGAGAACCAAGGATGGCGTGGGTAAAGTAAAGAAAAGGGAGAAAAGCTTCTGGCGAGGATAAGACGACAATCCGTTGGGCAAATGCCACTGTCCCTGGGATTTAAGCTCCTGCATCGTCTAATGGCAGCTGAATTTCAATAGCAAATGGCGACTTGGCAGGCTGGAATATTGTCGGCTTTCCTGTCACTTTTGTTTGCTTGAAAGATTTGTAACGTTGCGATGCGGTCTGCTTAGAAGCGTTGACGGAACTCTACTGATGCTATACAAAGCCTTTGGTAACAAAAATCCTTGAGGATGCAGAGGAAGATGCTTGAAATGAGGAAGAAAGCGCGCGAGACAAGATTGATATTAGAGCTGGAAATTTCCGACCTTTATTGTACTGCTAGCAACTGTCGAGCCCCTGATGAATGCCACAGTAAATGAGGCATTGGATATTTAGTGAACTTCCTTCTTGATGCTTATTGAAAGAATTCTTGACGTGCACGTCTATATTCATCTTACATTCGAATATTAATCAACGTGACGGAAATCTCCATTATGATCCGACGGGAAAATGTCTGGATATAAAATTTCTGGCAACTGTCTGCGGCTGGAGTGACGTCTCTATCGAGGTCGCCAGACGAAATGACCTTACATATTTTAGTATCTAATTAAATTCGTGCCTTCAAAGTAACGAACGCGATGAATTACAATTTCACACTGCTCAAACAAAATTTGCTAATCAAATTATAATTTCTCTTAAGGAAAAATAAAAAACGGTCATTTCATGTCGCATTTTCAAGTGAATGCACTGATAATTCAATCATATTGAGTAACTTCTTTGGGTTAACGGTTTTTTTTTTTTGCGAACGGTGATATGCCCTAATGTATGATAACGTATTCGCAGCGAAGAGCAACCCCTGCCAGACATGACACGAGATCATTTTTCTCACACTCGCTTCCCCAATCTTAAGTGACCTTGGAAAAAATCTTGATCAACAAAAAAGATTTTATCATAATACTCACGTCGTCCGTCAACGTGACCCGAAAAAAGATCACCTTAGGTAAACGTTCCGTAGAACGGTTAAGAAGTGACAAAAACTGTAACAGCGTTATCGAAAGAGGTCGTTGAGAGATAGAGCCGGAGAGCATTGTGAGGGTAAGAAGGGAGGTGGTCCCTCTTTTAAAAACCGAAAAGCTGCCTCGCCCTGTTCCTTTTCGTTTTATTTCAAGCTCTGTCGGTTTTCGCTACGACGATGCTTCTTCAACTCCTACTCTCCACCTTGCAGATCTTCGCAGCCATCCTCTTTCTTCCGGACCGACGGGAGCAAACAATCTAACAAGCAAAAAGTCCCTTTTACACGCGTTGGACGTCAAAGTTGCCCAATGCTCGTTAAGAAATTCTCGCGTGGCCCGTGAAGAGTCGAGCGACGAGGAAGAAGAGTCCAACAGAAGAGAGGCCGCATAGCAGTAACAGGGGTCGACGAACATCCTCCTCGCGACGACGTCGAGCTATGAGAAAGATAGAAAGCTGTTGGCTTGGCCTTCGTTAGGAGACGTCACCGAGACACCTGGTGCACGATTACGTTCTTGCCAACACATATAAACCTCCAGTCCCTTCAACTTTTGTCCCCAACACCCATGGCCTCGTATTGGCGTATACCACAAGCCCGAGGGTTGAAAATCTGGAGAGCCTGTGACTTCTGTTGTACAACGATTCAATGACGAATGGGATGTCACAATTTTCAATCATAGCTGATGGCCGACAGCACTGCACTTTCAATGATGTGTGCTATTGGGTTGAGTACGTTTCAACCAAATCCAATGCATTCGAAGACAATTTGTTCAATGGACAGTTTGCTCAAAAGGTAATGAAGCCAAAGCGAAACCGTACTAGTTTCTAGTTAGATTTTTAAAATGTGTAATGACGTATGGAAGACTTAGCATAATGAGGACCTCGGATTGGAGGATATTCAAGGACTTGGAAAATTCCAGGGAAGTAGCGGCTTGAAGCCTCATAAGTTCATTAAGAAAAATAATAGCCTAAGGACGCATAGGGCTATTCAAATCACCATGGCCTCGGCGGGAGGTCATACGAATAATATACGTCGATGAAATTGTTCTGAATGATATCAGCAGCAGTGACGAGATATTTTTATAATATTGAGAGAGATGTGGACAGAGTCAATTTATCAATTTTAAAGGCCAAAACGGATCAACCTATTTCATTGTGTTAGGTCTATACTTCAAATTATTTGTTTTCACACTTTACACTCACTATTTAGAAATTGCATCCATCAAACTTCATCGCAACTTTAAACCTAATCCTCTATTTTATTTATTAAACGTACTTTATTCGACCAGTTACCCGGAGGCTATTGGTAAAACGGTATAAAGTATATTAAGAATGTTTGGGACGAGCTTAAGAGAAAGCATACAAGAGATTTGTTGCCTCGGTCCGTTATCAAGATGGGTGAAGAAAAAAGTCGCTCCATCGAATTACGAACACCCCGACCATGAGATTACCGGACATGATTTATCGGAAACCACGTACCATCGACGTTTGACGCCAGCAAAGAAATTACCCAACCACCCCGGGCATTCTAACCCACCACGAGGGCTTCGTGGCACGAGAAAACTCAGCGCACTGATCGTTTTACCCTTCCTCTTTCGTGCTCGAAGTATAAGAGAGCAAAGTTTTTCCGAAGTAAAGTAGGTATCACATTCGGACATTAAAGAGAGATATGCTTAGCGAGGAAATCGTACTGCGGAGAAAGAAAGAGATACTGCAAAAGAACTGTGAAGTCCGGGCGATCCTCGTGGCTATTCGACTCCTGGTTATCGTACTTCTTACACGCTTTGCTTCCAAAGAAATAGCGGCCTTCGATCCTGCACACTCTGTTTCCATCCATACCAGTTCTCGTATGCAGCTTGATAGATACCAGCAAAAAAAACGCGTAGAATCTCGAGAGGGAAGATCTTCGGGAAGCGGAATCGGAAGAAGATAAAAGAAAGTGGAACGCGATGGTACAGGATATCGAACGAGGAAAGGGAAGAAGGAGGCTTGATGGATTTTAACCCTAACTGGTATTCGATTACCGATCATTCATGCTGCTGCAGATTTCTCCCTCACTCATACCACGCGATAATCCATTACAGTTCTTGCTGGGAACTCCTTTTTCTCGCTACAACCAACGTTAGATGAGTCGAGGGTAGTAGACTGGCTTTTATCATTGCTTGCACCATAATGGTCAGTGACTCGGCAGTTTTCCACGGCTCATTGAGTTTAATTTCACTGTCCATAATATACAATACCAGTATTGGCAAAGAATTCTTGAGTTAATTTTGTAATTCATTTAAATAAATATAGAGACATTATTATAGTTTAAATAGGGATAATGATGTATGCGATATGCTTTGTCGTACCAAATCAATGTAGCACATATTTTTTCCTACATTGCGTATGTTTCACATCGAATAAATTTTTGATAATGATTTTTTTTCGTATATTGTCTATTATAGGCTTAAAATATCTAAAATACTATAAAAACGTAATTTACTTCATTTGGAAGTAATGAAAACACAGGTTATTAAATATCAAGAAGTCGGTTTATTATTGTTCAAGTCCGACGGGTCTTAAGGCGAAAATTTTCTGATACGAAAGACGATAGCGACCGCCGAACTTTGGATCTCTCATAAAGATCGGTAGCGTTCTTAAGTGGCCGTGAAAGATCTAATGCGAGGCGAGCTGTCGCCAGGCAAGTCGTTACAATACACATCATATATCCTTCCATTCGATTATAAAAAATATGTTGTCACCGTAAAGGAAAATAGGGACGTCCTCCATTCCCCCAAACGCTCAACTTTTTAAGCCCCCGTATGAGTCTTCCAGGGTCGGGTTGGTCCCCTTTTGACCAACAAGGTCATAGTTATTTTAAGATCCCCCCACAGACCCGATCCCCAGCCTAATTTTCCAAAAAGTACCTTGAGCGCCCCCTAACGGCGATTTTTCCAAGTCCTTCCAAACGTCGAATCTATAGCTCCGAGTTTAAGGTCAAGTGCGAACTCTCCCTTTGCTCGAATACTTAAAATTCCTCATTCTGTCCATCTAAGAATCTGGGAAAACTGCCACGTTATTTATTTGCTTCCTTTCTCCATGCGTTTGGTGTTTCTCGGCTCAGAAGATGAGAAAGCGCGAAGGGGGTAAAGAAAACGTCTGCGATGCGTATTTACTGGAACTTGGCGACGCTTTCGCTCTTGTTGGTTTCACAGTATTGTCCCACGCGCCTGAGGACACAGAAACAGTATATGGCAGCGGAGCTTTACGCACGTACGTTCCTTCGGGATATTTACGCACTTGTACGCAAAAGTTGGCGGTTCGTAGAGGGGTTCGAGTGAACACGGACGCGTGCGTCGGCCCTTTAATCTTCACGGATCAAAACGACGTCGAAGCGAGAAGGGAGAGGCAATGGCTGTGTGGTGCAATGGTGGCGATGGTCGTGGTGGGATCCAGGACGGCGTCAGAGCCTCGAGGACCCGATTGCTTCGTGTATTCGAGTGGAGGAGTCCCTAACAGCATTTCAAAGGGTCTTCCCACCCCTGTTGGCACCGCAAAGAAAATTGCATTGTAATTAAAACCTCGCCACCTTCGCACGAGAATCGCTGCAGTCTGCACACTGAGAAATCCGACTGAGTAGCAGAAAGGGGTAGAAAAAATGAGAGCCGAACGAGTCGAATATCGAAGGATTAAAATATAGCGTACACCGTACACACTATTGCACCGAGTGCGAGGATACAGTGCGATCAAACGATTCAAAGTGTATTCCTCACTCTGCAATGGCTTCTTTTATTTCTTCTCTTAATCGCTGTCTAACAAAGTGTCCGTTTATTATAATTGAAGAACGCAGCTACATTCGTTTGTTTCGTGGTCACAGACGACGAAAATTTGACAAAGTACAAAGTGGAAGATGAAAGGATTCGTGGTGTGAAATATGGATAAAAGAAATCTCCAATTTGCCGTTTAATAAAAGTTTCTTTGGCTTTTGTTTCATATCGGTTTTATACGAAACGCTCGTTAACACGCCGGAAACGCTGCACGTTTGTGTGGTTCTTCTCACGACTCACACAAATATCGATATATCGAATCGAAAATGTCTGTTGCCAACGAGAACTATAGGTTGAAAAAAATGCGATGATTTTTTATCGTTGCTTACAAAACAAAGTTCACTACACTGTCCATCGTATTATCAATCGGAGTCAGAATTATTTAAATGAATCTTTGCTGAGTCTCCGCAATCGCGAATCAAGAGACGCGTTAGCGTCTTGAAACAAGTACATTCCCCCGTATTTTTTACCGATTTTTTCCGATTGACAAGCCGTTGTATCTCTTACTCGAAGCAACTCATTCAAGCCCCTTTTGAATTTAACATAGAATACGAATTGTTTCGGCGATATTTATCAAATTTCATACGGAATACTTCGGAACGTTATTGTCTGCGCGAATGAAGTTTTGACCCGTCTTCTCAGATAAGTTTGTTTCTGTAGAAAGTTTGACGTATACCGAATGAAGTTCACGTGAGGTGAAATAACCAACTCTTCGCACATGTAGCTCAAATTGGAAACCAAACATTTTTCAAGATGACTTTGTAAAGAATTTTGTAACTCCAGAGCTAACCTTTTGCGGTACCTGCACAGGACACTGACTTTTCGGCGAAATTCAACGTCTGACAGAATCTGTACTGGCGTTTGGATTATTGTATAAATTATCTCGATAATTTGCCTCTACCATTTAATCTCAATTAATACAGTCGTTCCCCAAAAATAGAAATTTGAATTTGCAAGCCGGCTACAAACACACATCGACCGTATTACTGAGCTACCCATAAGCTTATTGTCGATCATCTGCTAGGACAAAGCAAATCGAAATACAATTTTTATTTACCATAATAAGTGTATCAACAGTTACGAAAAATTCAAGAAAGACGATAATAACTTATTTTCTGTTTTTCTGTAACAAGTTTCGATAATAGAACTTCAATAATAATCGTGAAACATGTCACCTCCAATAAATTTCAATGTGTCTAAAAATAACGAAGCGACTTTTTATTTTCTAGTGTATGACACATCGTTAAGTCCAAGCTTGTACTTCTTGTTACGTTTTAACATAACTCGTTATAATTCTCCGGAGTACCTGTACTCAGGTGTCGGGAAGGTTGCACCAACGCCATAGACTATATCCACGACGAGTGGTCGTTCAGCGTCTCCACGGTTATAATATTCCGCCATGAGACTTGGCTAATGATTTTCCAGCTGGAGCTTGAGCGCGGGCCTTCTTCGAGCTTTCAGCATAAAGTCGACGGGAGGAAGAGGGGAGAAGGAGAATGAGACGGAGATCGAAACAGAAAGAGGGCTTAAGGAGAGACTCTGAGCGCGGAGTACATATAGACGCTACGTATGAACAAAGCACTACTATCTTGGTGGTGTCTGCTCGAGGACGTATAATACGAGACACCGAAGGATTACGCAAACCAGAAGGAACGGTTATGCACGCCGCGTAGGTTTCAGTTTCCACGCGACAGTACCAACAGCGGTATAAGCCACGACGAGACGCAAAATCTCCCAGAATAAGGAATATATTACAATTCGTTAGGAAAACTATTAACTCAGTAACGAATCCATTATAATACACCCTTTCTCTTTGGCTGTAGCTACCCATAAATCAGCAGGCGGGCCAGAACGCTCAGCACGCCGAAACTTTAATTGTATTTTAACGAGTGGCCTTCTCCTTCTTTCCATTCTCCAGCTTCCTCGAAGAACCATTTCTTTCAATAGTCTTTCGTTCCTTAAGTCCAGGGGCGCTTGTTTTCATCCTCCTGCAACTCTCACCCCAGTTTCCATCTAGACTTATATTTTTCCCTTCCTTCCGCTCTATTTCTCCTCGACCAGCGATACACAAAACTCCCAATGACTCGCAATTTAAAACGTTACGGGGGGCTCTGCCAGTTGTGGAAAAAATCGTAAACAGAAGTTTAGCTTTCAATTAAAAATAGAATCCTTAATTACGCTCTGAGTCTGTCCGATGCATCGGCGACGTACGCCTTCTATGTTGACTCGAGATTACGCAGCAGCTCGCGTTTAATTATCTTTTGAGTTAATGAAGTGTAGAACCGGAGGAGATTCAATCGATCGATATCGTTGCCATTGATTAATGGCTTACTGACCATTATTGAATTCAATCGCAACAGGACGTGGCTTTGCAATCCACCGACCACGTAAGGAACGGCCGAACGCAGCGTGACGCCTGTGTCGCCGTTGTCAGACTTTATAAAGTGGAGACGCAGCTGGAATGATGTCCTGCACCCAATTGCTCATACATAATGAACAGCCCGACTGGTTGATGTACTAAAACTGCGTCGATGCGATAGGAGATTGGATTCAGTCAGTCCACATATGAAGGTGGGACAAAACGGGACGCATACGCAGAAGCATAAGCTTTATTACGACAGCTTAAGTGTATTTTTACTGCTTTTCACCCAGAAACTCGATTCTAGAGTGAGCGTGGCCGAATGGATCGGAGCGCGACTCACACGCAGTCCGGGTCCGGGTTCGATCCCCGGTCACGGCCTAACATTTTTTCGGAGGCCTTGTGAACTGCAAGTGGTTCAGATTCCATTATAAACAGTATGTCTCGGCTAATGACCTTAACAGTAGACGCCGTAACAAATAAAAATTAAAAAATTCGATTCCAATAGCCAATTTTGAGCGACGGCATAAAAGAAAGTGGGATTAAGTCGGCCACTTCCCTAAATCTGAAAATGTATAATTTTTTTCAATTGGGTGCTAGTAAACATCATCACCGATGTTTTCAATTTGGTAAAATAAGTATAATTTAAAGTAGCTTCGCTTGTTTCTTTAAATTGAGTTGTGGAAACGCAATTTGACCAAAAACGTTGGGTTGTCCCACGTTGTCCCTTATTGATTCATTGTTTGAAGATTGTTATGGTGTAAACCTGCAAAGTCGTTTCAGAAACGTCGTCTTTCGAATGATTCAATTGAATTATATCGAAAAACCGAGACGTAAGCAAAATTTCGGAGTGTCCCACTTTGCTCCATGATGCAGACAGAGATCATCCTAAGTTTTTATCACACCCAACCAATATCCGGTTTATTCTAAGATTTTTTAAACCGAACTGTGAATTCAAAACCAATGCGGTTGCTTGGAGGGCACGAGCTATGATAACACAATGATTATCGAAGTCATATACGACGGGTTTTGAATGGAGTCATCCTATTCTCAAGTAATAAAAATAAAACAAAAATAGTATACTAAAATAAATAGCTAGAATTGATGATTATAAGTAGTCAATACGAAGTCATAAATATATTTCGATATCATCCGTTCTCCAGTAACTAATTAGTCGTTGTCCTGACATTTTTTTCTGAGCAGATTGCAGATCATCTCTTATCAACTCCTGTGCAATTATTTATGTCAGAAGAATCTCGAGCTTCCTTATACTATTCTTATTAATTCAACAAGTTGGGTGGCCGACTAACGATGGAAAAAAAGATAACTGCATCGTATCCACCTGGCTAACGATCTTACGCACTTAACGCAGAACCGTATACTACCAGGTCTCCACCACAGCAGTCCATCTCTTCATCCCTCGTTGCCAGGCTCTTCCCTTTTATTTTCTACATACAACTACCCGCTTCTGTATATTATTCAACAACGTATTTTTCTCTATTAAGACGAGACCGAGCGTGGAATCTCGACGAATTCTTCTTCTGCCCGAGAAACTAACGGTTGCAGGTGCAACGAGGTAGAGGAGAGGAAACTCGTGGCATTCGACACTGGGGCTGGTCTTTCATTCCAGACTCGCGCGAGAGACACTTCCTCTCCTTCCTTCCTTTATTGACACGGCGGTACGTTGAACTCGAGTGGGTAAAATGCGCACTGGAAGCGCGGAAAATACGTAAAAAATAAAAGACCCGAGAAGTACGAAGGAGTGAGAGAGGACTCTGGTAGCTTTATCTCTCTGCATTATCCTCAGCTAACACGCGTGACCCGAGACGCATACCAGGTCCAAGCCAAGGATGGCAAAGTGCAGTGCAACAGTCTATGCAAGGGTAAGTCTCGTGTTTCCTTCTCGGCGGAGCAGAGATGACGCAGAGTTCCGCTGTTGCTGAGAATAACGAAAAAGTTCTTGTAACGAGGCAGTTGCGCCTCCCATTGCAAGGTGAACCCAGGTTGCGAGAGGTATTGCGACTCCCTGAAGCGTGGAGACCATGAGGACTGTCCATGAGGGTCAGGACTTTCCTTACGTTCACTCCGTTCACCTTGACGAAATTTCCAGGATCCATCTCCATGTCTTCTAGCTGCGCTGTCGCAAGATCTCATTTTTTAAAAATAAACATTCATCTTTTTATCGATACTATTGTTAAATATTGTTCTGCAATGATCAGCTGCATTTTATCGTTTTATTGATGCCATTGTTAAATATTATTCTGAAATGATGTCAAGCATCTTACAACAGATGCTCGAGTTTCTTAAAGCCAACATTATTTTTTGATGTACCTTTATGCGGATAATTTATAGAAAATTACGAAAATCCAATTAATGCATAAATGCTTGGAAGCACAAATGACAGGTCGTACTGTTTATTATATTCTGACGATAAACCTCGTAATTCAATTGCATATAATTATTTGTTTCAGCCTTGATGAATTAATTAGTGTACTGCTGGTTATCATTATGGAACAATTAGATGAAAATACATTATACTATCAATTTCAATTTCGTGTAATAACGGAATGCCGACAGCTTTATCCATTTGTGCCGGGTTTAGCCACGTCAAAGCCTGGAAATTAAAATGTTGCTTCGTGAGTTGAGAGCTGGACTTGCGCCTCAGGAAATCGAATGCAACTCTCCCGATGAAAACGAATCTTGTCAACTCTGGGATATAAGTGTTTCCATATCTCCGAGGACTTGTACTTGTCGTACTTGTAACCATGTAGGCAGCCCCAGTTCCCTGCGGCGGAAGCCGCTCGAATGCTGCCTTAATGGCCCGAGAGACAAACGCCGCAACGACCTAAACGACAGAGCATCACAGACACGCAGGACCACGAGGTGGTGCAAGCTTTCCCTTCAAACACATTACGTGAAGAGGGCAGCACTGCTATAAGCTCTACCCTCCATTGCGTGCAAATGCCAGTGATTTAATTCCCGAGACTCATCTTCCTCAATTGGGTACCCACTAACTTTTCGATCAGGCGCATGGCTTTCCGAACGCGATCTATTCAGGCTTAACCATAGACGACGGTATATTATGGGAATGTACGTCGTTTGAAAGACATCTATACTCGATGATGGTACATATCATATAGTAAATACTTCCCTCAATCCACAAGATAAGATAAGACGATGTGGTAACTTGACAAAGGTTTCCACTGACAGAATCAAATGGATTCGTGGAAGGTACCCAGCTTATGATGTAATGAGTATGGATTTAATTTGAACGTCGAGAAATCCTTAGCACCAAATATTCTACTTACATAATTAACATTAGAGCTACCGGTACATCGAAGTGGACATCGCTAGAAGAATTAGGTAATTTCGAACCTTGCTTCTTTCAGACCTATTTACAAGGAAATGGTTCTCATCAGAACCCTGAACAATAAGAGCAAAAAATCTAGAATATCTTAATCTCTCTCAATTCGTACTGAACCTCAAACTAAGGTAATTGAGATAAACATTTTTCAATACCATTACTTGAAGAAGAAAAAAAGTTGGTTTCGATGGTCTTAAAATAATGCCAAATATTTTGCAACTTTCAGAACACGCTTAGTCTATACAGAACCTCCTTAATGTTACAGACACTTGTCGCGCGACTCGATACTGAACACGCTGTTTTTTCGCGTTCGATTGTCGCCAGTGAAGTACGTTCATCAGAACTTGAAGAGTGGATTAAAAATAATGAAAGGTCGCTGAAGGGTCGTCGGGGTGCGAAATTTGGAAGACCCTCTTGCCAGTAGGTCTCCGATCCCCTAAAATCGAATGCACTGTCACCGGTATACGTTGTTGAACGGAGGGAGCTGACATACCAGCAGGCGGCAAATGTTTTCTTAACGAGAATATTTAATTTCGTCTATCGATCCTCCGGTGTGTAACCACTAGTGCGCCGGGGGTTAAGCCTCTGTTGAAAATTATTCATACACCCTGGGCGGCGTATCGGTTAACTAGGGTGGGCCGTTCAACAAGCGTTAACGGGTCCAGCGGATTGAAATATCGGAAATATTGCATCCAGTCCTGGGGCTAACCACGTTCAGTGATGCGAAGGCGATTTAAAAAATCGGAAAATTCGTTGGTGAAGTCGAGGAATGAAGGGAGGTGAGACAGAAAGCAAGGCGGGGAGTTTATAACCAACCACGGAGCACCGACGGCACAACCACGCCAGGATGGAGGAATTCGCTCGGGATTTTATCGAGAAAAACGAAACCGGCAGTGGCGATGCCTGCCGCGGCTCGATTTTCCGAAAGCTTGCGTTGAAACATGAGACAGCCCAACGAAATTCCTTAAAGCATCAGAGTCGAGGTATTTGCTGTTAGATTCCTATGGACTCGCTCGAAAGTGGAAAAAGCCCAACGTACACTTATAAATATAACTGTTTTATGTACATGCATGAGGAGAATTTTCCAATGAACTCAGATAAACGTGTGCGCAGAAATATTTTTGTAAGAAGATTTATAAATATTTCGAACGAAATTTTAAAAAACTATGAAAATATTATCAAATAATTTATGGATTAAACAAACAATTGGACTGATTTCGAAAATGAAATTGATTGAGCTTTCTTCGATAGTTAGGACAACTATCCTTAATCATATCTAAAGGCTTCTAACTATCAGTCAATAAAAATATGAAGACACCATCAGAGAGAATAATCAATATTCTTCAGTGATTTCCCTTTTTTTCTGAGTGTCAAGCAATAGGAATTGAAAAAAAATCATCAGTGTCGTTACCATCTCGAATAATGCTGCGATTAACGACTTCCGGATTTTTCGTACGGATTTTCTTTTCCATAAAAGGACGTCATGAGGATCTAGACGGGAGACAGGCTAGGGAAATTATGATTATCGGGTAAAAGGATAACATTTCCCAACAAGGACGCTGATCATCTGACTCCCCAAACTCAAATGACACATAAACATGGCGCCATAGTTCATAGCGTTCCCAACAGAGAGTTTAGCCAACCGCAGGAAACTATGATTTATAAGGATTCGGGGTGCGAACCGGGGTAGTCGACTGGAGGCTCGAGGGCTGAAGGAGAAGCGTCCTTTCACTGAGAAAGTCCTGATGACCTCGGAGTTAATTCCGATGAACCCCGCCAAGCGCACTGTAGTACCATTCTAGAATTTGTAACGCCATCCGACAGTGTTTACGGTCATAGATAGGATAGCAGATTAGTGCAGTATTTATTCGCCTGCTTTTTTGTTGTCATTGTAGAGGCCCAGAAGATTAATACCGGCAGATTTAGCGATAAACTTTTTCAATCATTTCTGCAAAATTGTATGCATGAAATGGCACTAGTCGTAGGTGATATAAATTAAAGATATCCTTAATATCCGTGTCTGTGTAAAGATTTAGGTAAGTATCTGGGCGAGTGTGGATCTGAGTGTGTGAGTACGTGTTCATAGGTGTCAGTATCCATGTCTCTAACCATATGTGTCAGTGTCTGTCGAAATGTCTGTGAGAATGCCTGCAAGAATATCTGTGTAAATGTCTGCCAGAATGTCTGTGAGAATATCTATAAGAGTATCGGTGAGAGTATATTTGTGAATACCTGTGAAAATGTCTCTGAGAATGCTGTGAAAAAGCCTGTAGTAATATCTATGAGAATGTCTATCTACAAGAACGGCCAACGAAATTAGCCATCCCCAAACTTCAATAATGCTAACTATGCGAGTTGCCGAAACACCCAGGCTAATGGAACTTACTAGTTCAAATGGAAATCACATCTACGGGAACCGTCATCCTAATGTTTTCCAGAGACATAATAAGTAATGGCCCAATGAATTGGTACGTCGAAGTGGAAATACGTCGTTTTCCTGGAAAAGCGGTGATAAGGATATTTAGGTTTTATCGGGGTGAGTTTAGCGAAGGCCAAATCCACTGGCAAGCAGAGAAGGAGGAGGGTTCGTCCCCGCAACTTTCGTTGCCTCCGACACTTCCCGTAACTCACATCGCCGGTAGCTACGGTTTGGCTTCGGACAAGCGCAGTGCTCGTGGCTGTAGCTGTGAGTCAACCAAGTGAGAACGGAACTTAACGTTCGAGACTACCCCTGTGCACTATATCCTCAGACGCCGACGACTATATACATCTCATACGATTCTCCTGAAGGATTCACCCCTCTCCGTTCAGGACACCCACATACATTTTCCTGCGACCCGTCTGATGAGAAATAAAGTGGGCGTAAATCCTCCCCTCACTCTTGCACCATCCCTTTTTCTTCCTTCCACCACTTTTCGACTATCCCTATCTTACTTCCTCGTATACAATGCCTGCAGATTTTTGGTCACTATCGTAACTCGCCTCACTTGAGAAATCCCGAAGAGTATTTAGGTTGCTGCCCACTACTTACCGGAAATATCCGACTTACGTATCTTTCCACCCCAAGTAATCGAGGTGGGGAGGTGACTGCGAAGAAATGACCGTGAAAAGGCGATGTGCTATGAGGGGCCGAAGACTCACGGTGCCCCCCACTGAGATCGTTAACTACGTTAGGAAATCGACGATAGAAAGATATAAAAACTGACGAGAGTAAAAAGGGAGATGAGTTGAGAAATAGGAAATGGAAATAAATCGTCGGAGTGGAGACAATCAATTGCGAATAGTGCTATGCCAGAAGATGCATTCGGGTAATTAATTAGCCGCGTAACTACGGAAGGAAATTAATCGCTCCGCATAAACTTCTTCAATGAATGTCATTTTTGGTTAAATCGCCTTCTGGTATTTGCATGAGAAATTCTTTCATTAGCCACAGATGTTTACTTGCAACTGTTAATGCAGTTAACTCACGGCTAACTTGATTATCAGAGCATTTTCCATTGCTAAATTCATGTAGAATTATTCAGAAACTATATCATAGAACAACAAAAATAATATTTTGCGTTAAATGAATTAAGCCATACGTTTGGTTTTCTTGTAGATTCATTTCCAAAAAGTTTGCGAGTAATGTTTGTATATGAAATTATTTATTTATCTTTTACCTAGCAAAGCATGAAAAAATAATCTATATATTCTGCTTGAAACATTTTCTAAAAATGTTATGTAAAATATATTTTGCTTTCTGAAGTTCGTTCAAAAGAGACATTTCTTGAATTTTTTGTTACACAACGTTTGCAATGCAACATAGAAATAGTTTGAACATCAAACTACTACAATAATGCAAAAAAAATAAAGCGCTATAAAATCAGAACCGGTTTAATTAATGACAGGGCAATCATGAACTTTTTAAAAAGCGAAGCTACAAAATCGAAATTTAAATATACGTTTCGTTGAAAATTACAACAATCAAAGAGCTGTCGCTCAACTTGCGTCTAAAATTTTAGCTCGATTGATGGAGAAATTCTTATGAGACTGAATTTACTGACTCGGGAACTCACATTCGGCTTTTTTGTTTTCTAGATCGATTTTCTCGACGTTATAATCAATTCTGAGAATGCTGACATTAAAATCAAGAAAAGTGTTTTTCTTAAATGAAAACAAAGATTTCGCTACGGGGAAGCAAAAATCACAAGAATCGAGTAGTAGTAACTGACTGATTGAGAAAAATATCAAAGAGGTTCGAGAAAAGAGGGACTGAAGTGACGGCGAATGCCGTATAGTATATACGGCAGCGAATTAAATTCCAGCACCTACGATTTTCTTTCAAGACTCAACTACAAAACTCACTTTCCAAGTCAGGGCGCACAATCAATCAGAGCTTTGTCGTTGAATGTCGCTAGCTGTTCGTCCACTGAACGAGAAAGAGGAAAAGAGGGAGAAAGAGAGGCAGGGCGACCATAATGATCGTATAGGAAGAAAGCGGGATAGGGAAAGCCGGAGTAAGAACGAAGAATGAGGGAAGAAGGGAAAAAAACGAAACATTTCGTATTCCGAGGAAGTCACGTCACATTTCTTTTCCCTGTTCGGTGATGTAGCGGCAGACTCGCAAGCGAGACGATAATTTATTCTTTGTTTGACGGTGTGGACGGTGTTCGCGCTCTCCGCTATATAGTCACCATGCGCGATGGCATGAATTTCCATTCGCGTTATACCACTAGCACCCCCGAGCAACTCTGTGCTACGTCGCAACCTGCGCATCACTATATGTATGCAGTATTTTCAACCCGTCAACCTCCCCGCCATTTCTCATTTTTTTTCGTGATGCCTGGCTACGCGTGAGCGTCACTGAACAAACCGGAAACGATCGCCACCATCCGCACCTCTATATATTTATTTCACCCCTATATAAAAAAAGAAGAAAAAAAAATGTGTTCCCCGTGATACTATAATTGATGTTTTTCTTGATGGTGCAACCATGTTTCACGTAGGAAAACACGCAAAGTTACGAATCATTAAAAAGTCATTTAAACGCCACGATCAGGTGAAAAAAGTGAAAGAAAAAAATGATTGCTTTATAATAGTAGATTATTATGAGAAACGAAGGAAAATTTAATGGGAAATTCTTGTCGAGCTCTTGTATTACCAGGTTAGGTCTGGATATATAACAATATTCCTTGGAGACATCCCACGGTTAGTCATAAATCTCGGTTTCCATATAAATCTGCAGTGGTCGCGCTACGACGACCTCATAGAAATATCTACACGAGATATTCTGCACACCCCCATCATCGTGTATTTATATAACGACAACGTCGCTGACAACGTCGACATAAACTCGCCGCTGGCTTGTTCGTGTCCGGTGGATTAATTTATGGTTCGTTTGATTTGTCTGAGAAATATCTATGGGGTATCCCGCGCGGAAAAAAACAGTCCAGGAAAGAGTCCAGATGGGAGTCTCGGATGGGATCCGGGATGGTGCCCGGAATGGAATCCGGGAAATCCAGGCGGGAGTACAAAGTGTACGCCCGTATGGACCTTGGGGTTTGATCCGATCCCAAGGTCCATTCTGTATTCTTCCAGTCCATCGGGACTTCATTGCGGATTCCTTCCGGGACACGAGAAACTCCATTTTGAACTGTCACCTGGACTAAGATAGTATCCAACCTGTACGATCCAGGAGTCTCGGTTCCCCGGCCGCACAGTCCATCCTGTGGTGTCCATTTTGGACTCTCACCTGGACTAAGATAATATCCGACCTGGACGATCCAGGAGTTTCGGCTCCTCGGTCGCACAGTCC
This sequence comes from Clistopyga incitator, assembly GCA_947507545.1. NCBI lineage: Eukaryota > Metazoa > Arthropoda > Insecta > Hymenoptera > Ichneumonidae > Clistopyga > Clistopyga incitator. Next base: position 3,228,151 of record OX382179.1, on the reverse strand, counting down.
ATCCTGTGGTGTCCATTTTGGACTCTCACCTGGACTAAGATAGTATCCGACCTGGACGATCCAGGAGTCTCGGCTCCTCGGTCGCACAGTCCATCCTGTGGTGTCCATTTTGGACTCTCACCTGGACTAAGATAGTATCCGAACTGGACGATCCAAGAGTCTCGGCTCCTCGGTCGCACAGTCCATCCTGTGGTGTCCATTTTGGACTCTCACCTGGACTAAGATAGTATCCGACCTGGACGAACCGGGAGTCTTTAACGGGACTCAAGAATTAACCTTGTTTTAATATAAATTTTTAAGTACACTTACCGTAATATTTAAATATTTTTTCGCTGTACTTCTTTCCATTGCATATAATGTTGCGTGTGTTGCGTCTTCAGGTATCCGATGCCTTAGATGGTTGCGACGATTTAGATCTCGTTCCCATTTCCTCGAGTCGAAAACATATATTCAGAAGAGGAAATGAAGCCACGCGGCGTGGACATAAGCCTATTAAGGTTACCAACTAGGACTTCGATCTCCCCCATCGAAAACATCTTCCAGAAGGTATCAAGTCAACTATACTAAGAATTCAATTAATCAAATTGAACAAGCTCCTGCCACAAGGTGCTTCTTATGTCAAAACAATTCGTATGCATTTACAATGAACTCACTAGCGTCAAAAGTACTACAATGCAAAAAACTATGCAAGGTAATAACTTGTATATTGTTTTCGCATAAAGGAAACTTTGTAAAAAATGGAAAATAATGAGGAAGCAATATGCAAAATTATACTTTGCATCCTTGTTTTACATCGATTTTTAAAAACCTGAAGTTTGGTGCAATTTGAGTCATCTATAAATAATGAAGAAAAATTCAAATTCCTATATAATCCAATGATCCTTGAATATTATTACGATCGCCTAAAAAATTTGTACACGATAGTGCATGTTTCGCAAAGGTAAATTCAATAACGTCACTTTTTTTAAAGTCTGAATCTTCCTGAAATCTGGACCGATTTTCCAATTTGCACTGAACACAATCGCAAACAATATTCCCTGTTCCTGCACTTACGAAAAGTTATGTAACAAGATATTGCTACATAAAACAAACAACTACTTTTTATAAAAATTAAAATTCTGCATCCACTTTGTACAAAATTGTAACAATTGTGAACATTATAGATGCGCTACTGCTTCACTTGTCTGAAGTTCAATTGTGCAAAATTCAAGTTCAATTGATTGAACGGTTCTTGCGCTATACGTTATTGAAATTTTGAAGCTCTGCACAAACACACACACTAGCGTTTTATAAAACCACTTTTTCCTATATTTTGGATTATTCATATTTTGCTGGAATGAAAATCTGTAAAACAAATTTTCATTCAATAAAATTTCCTCTATGAGGAAGAAAAATGGCAGCACGAAAAGTGTTCACCTAAAGAAGGATATAATGCTGTAGCGTTATAGAGATAATTTAGGAACAGTGAATCATTTTATTGTCTTACTACAAACGTTCACACTCCGTTACAATTGTCGGAGAAGCTAGCTTTCAAGTGGAAAGAACCGCTGTAAAGTGAGAAAGGGCGAAAGTCGAAAAAAAGAGCGGGATTTTTTATACGACACAAAGTAGCACTTTATCAAATGACCCGAATCTTTTTCGGAAGGGGAATCTTGGGAAGCAGTAGTCGTGTGAAAGTCGGGTCGTGGAAAGGTTCGAGTGCCACGCGTCTTTTTGCAGCCTCCAAACCGACTGGCAAAAGCAGTTCGGCTCCCCTTCAGTTCCGACGACAACTTTGAATGGGTCGCATTATTTTTTTTGGTATGGACGATGAAAAATTGGTGTAAGAATCTTCAGTATATTCGGTCATCAACTGGAGGCTCCAGAATCTTAGACCCCGGGCAGAACAACTCCAGTAAAGTGCGTTCGTAGGTCATTCACAGATCGACTTATGGCCAATTTTTAAGGGGTCACGAAAAGCTCCGTGGACACTGTTTTTTCATTTATGATGCTATTTTATAATAGAAAATATACATTTTCTGCTTCTCGGGTCGAGTCCCAATGAAAAATGATGGCACAATATTTATTGTAACTTGATTATCTTAACCCCTTAAATTTTGAACCCATAAATCGAAAAGGGAATCCTCGAATTTCGTACACTTTTCTCGGATGAAAAGTTCTCTTTTTTAAAAATTGTTCACAAAAATCCTTTCATTCAAGATAATAAAAACATAGGATGCATTGCTTGTAGAATTTCACCGCCTGTGATAACTTCAATACAAACATTTTTCATGAATATGGAAGAACTATTTGTGAAAAAATCAAAAGAATTTGTGCGGTGAAAGCTCATAAAACCAAATTCCTTGCAAGAATACATTTTTAAACTGACTTTCTTGAACAGATCTTGTAAATTACTGTCGAGTAAACTTGTCTTGAGAAATTTTCGTAAATGAAAAAGTATTAAAATCGGAATGCATCACAGGAGAAATTGCCATGGTGATGCCGGAGCCTCCGTTGATTCTGGCTTGTGTTGCGATGAGAATACAAAGAGATGTGAATGACGGAGAAACCCACGGAAGCGAAGAAGCATATCATAACCCAAAGGCATTCGCCGTATGCGACTCGTACGTGTATACATCCAGCTTTAGCAACGACGACGGATCATATAGGATCTGCAACATAAGCCCGTGCGCTGCGTTATTACCCCGCATACTACATACGACGTTGGTACAGAATATCTCGAGTCCGCTAGCCACGCCTCCTCCTCCTGATTCATCTCACGCCGATGCATACTATACCTTACACATATATCTTTGTCGAAGATACGGATTGCGTACGTGTGATCAGCAATGTCTCGAGAGCATCTATCACATATGTGCGGAATATAATACCTTGGCATATGTGCTTGATAGATGTCTGCAGTGCAGCGTAGTACAGTAGGAACCCACATACATTATCAATTAAACAGCTACATGAGATAGAATATCGATTCAAGAAGAAATTTGTGGTTCAACAGATTTTCCTTTAGCAATATGAAAATGACACTATTTGCTTAGAAAAAAAAAATGTACTCACAAACCCATAGGTTTTTTGGAATACATATTTTTTAAATTGTATTTTAACATTGTCTGAAGACTCAGAAGAAAAAAATCACGAAAAATAAAAATACATTACCAGCCACTAAATTATGGCACGAATAAATAATTGTAGGGCAGAACTCACTTCCTGTAGTATTCTATCACATTATTTTTTCCTCAGTATTTTTGTATCCCAAAATTAAAGTTTCGTTTTTAGATGAAATAATTGTTTTACCTTATTTTTTTTCACAAATGAATCTTTTAAAAGTGATATTAAAATTAGGAATGTGACTCTATTAACTAATGTTTTCATTCTATATTAATACTGCTCGGCGTTTAAAACTGGGACCCGAACGGGAATCTATTCAGATTCAAAATAGGACGTCCCTGTTAGGGTAACCCTGGCAAATCACGATCGATGATAAACTCTCATCCAATGATGTGGAACTAAAAAATCTATTTGGAATCTATTCCGATCCCAAGGCGGATAACCCATTTGGGGAGACCCGAGCCAATCCCGACCAGGATCCAGACTTAAACTGGGACTCCCCGACCGATTTCTGCCTGGATATTTACAGTTTTCATTGCAAGGAAGAGAGTTATTTCCGTAAGAGAGTTAGATTGTACCATTAATTATACAATTTTGAAAAACATATCAACAGTTGAACCATTAAAAATGGGTCCGTTGATGAAGAATGTCCCATGTCGATGGGCGATGAAAGCGCCTTGTGGTGTCTCGATTGATTTTGAAGCTGTGGCGACCGCAAAATAAATAACGTTACCAAGAATGGGAGTTCCTTCTCTTTCGCGTTCATCGAGGGTCGATGACGAAGGGAGGCACACGACCCCATCAACATTATCGCTGCGACCGCCTGTCGAGAGCCAACCTTAAGCGCTCCACCACTCTGCTCCATATAGAAAATACTTTTAAAGTGAATTACGCAACCCTCCAAAATTTGTCGGGTATTAATCATTCGAGGAGAGGCGCAAGAGGTTTGAGGTTTTCTTTTCAATTTCCCCAAATTAAAACCTAAGTGAAATATATTATTTCAGGTATTTATATTTTTTAATTCTCTAAATTACAAAATGAATTGATAAACTATTTTCTTGTGAATGAAATATCCGAAGCTGACCATATTTTAGAAAAATTCCTATGAACATTCGTTGATTTTTTGTTATGATAAGCACAAGAAAAACCAAGGGAAAAATTATTGATCGAATAAATACCTGTTCTATGTAATGCGATAAGATTTTCTTTTAAGTGTACGAAGCTTAAGTTTTGATCTGAAAACAAAAAGCATCCTTTGTAATGAAACCTAATTTGGAATTCCCTCATGGCTATTCATGCAAGAGCTTTGAGGGAATGTGATGCGTTTGGTGATATGAATTTTTTCGAGAATTTTCATACCCTCACGCATAAAATGTGATGAACTATTTTACATATTATAAATATATGTACAAGCTGACAAAGGAGCAGCTAGAAATCACGAGAAAGTTGCAATATGTGTTTGATAGCTTCGTGTAAAAAAATGGACTTCTTATCGGTGCGATGCACGAGGTTAGTAACTGTTGCGCCTGAAAAAGATGACTCTGAGCGTAGACTGGGTAAAGCCCGAGAATAAAGGAGCAGGCACTGAGAGACCATGTGGAAAGAAGGAAAAGCAGAAGGGCACCGAAATTCCTTGCCCAATTTACCATAAAGTTGCTGGTTTATGGAAGGAAAATATCCAGCAGCAAGGAAAAAGTACCAGCAGCAAGTATTACTAGAATGTAAGGGATGAGACGGGGCATAGGGTTTCGGAGGCCAAACATGATGAAGATATTAAGAACGAGGAAAAGCTACGTTGGTACGAACCAAGTACGGAGAGAAAGGGACAAGGGATACTTTGGCCGTCGCTGTTTCATTGCCACTACAACGAATAAGAAAGTACACGAAACTGAGAGGCGTACAGGATAGGGAATTAAAAACGGTTGAGCAGCCTCGCAGCTACGGCAGAAACTCGAGCGTCTATTTTTCTTTGCCGCGGGGATTCATCCTGGGAATTTATGAATGCTTTATTTAATTTGGGATTCGAATCTACGACGATGACGGCGACGTAGACGGCGATGAGTCTCTGGGTGACGCTACGGGCTTAAGGGTGTGTAAGGGTCGCGAAGGGTCGTACGAAGGGTTTTACAGCGAGCGACGGCCCGGTTAGAGCGGCCACATCTCGGCAACGACGTCGGGAAATGCGATAATTAAAAAAGCGCGGCTTTTGTCTTCATTTCGTCGCAGAATGAAATGCTTACGCGTTAAAAATTCAATTAGACAAGTGCGCCAGTGCGAGCCTCCCTTTGGGCCAACGTATACAAAAAGGTATAACGCCGAGGGAAACGGACCTGGGAATCAGGGGATAATCTAGAGTGCCTACTGAAAAGAAATAACGGAGGCCAATCTTAATTATTGATATAATTTGTTCTGGAGAAAAAATTGTGTTTTTCGTGTCAAGGTAGTTGACCCTTCAACGTCCAATCATCTTGCTGTTGAAAAACAATAATTTGCTTTACATGCGTGTTATTGTTAGATTAAAAAGATTTGCAATCATTTTTTTATTTATGTCTACCTTTACATGATTTTTACTGCCATTAAATTAAGATGTAGAATGCATTCCCAGTGGAACATGACTTACAAAGTGCATGAAACGTATCATTCAAAACAAGGCTCCGAAGTCAGACTTGGTATATTGTTTCCTCATTTCCCAATATCTTTAGAGCTTCCTCTACACGTTACTACAAAATTGATAAGATTTGAATAGATTCGGTTCACTAGTTTACGAGTAGAATGCATTTTTTTGCCCTTTATCATACACTCTTACACACACAGGTGCGCAAATCCAGATAATTTGTCTAAGCCACTTTTCTCGAAGTTTTAGACCATTCGTGTTCTAAGATAAAGATCTCTGAATCAATGATTTTCCGGAAACAAAGCTTCCTTTATGCAGAAGCAAAACAAGGAGTATGCTTTCAGAAAACTAAGATAACCTTCCTTGTTACTTTTGCTTGACGGAATCCTTAATATAATAGTTTAGTTTAGTTTCAATAGGCTCCAATTCCGCGGTACACCCTTCATTCTCTACCTTTTTTCTAACACTTTCCTACCTGCTCTTTACTAAACGAACCAAACTTCCAATGCATCCACCGGCCGACTTAGCTACATTAAACCGTATTCGCGATGAGCACACGGAAACTTCGTAAAGCCTTTACCACTACAGACGAACGTATATTCTTCTGGTCACAAAAGGTCTCAGAAAACCTAACCACCCACTCACTAATTGCTGCGCCAGTCGGCGCACAGTTAAGCGGTCACCCATCCAAGTTGTGGCTGCAAACAATGCTGCTTAACACGACGAACTGCCATAGCCGCACACCGACCGCACAACTATACTGTTGAAAAAAAGCAGGTAAAATTACTACATAGTGTAGGAAGCTCATTTACAAAAACTGGTATAGAAAATTTACTCCACGAATACAACGAAAAATTGATGTACCGTTTTTCTAATTTTGTTACAAAAGTAGTATTAATTATGTACAGTCTGCTAAATTCGTTACAGAAGACGTACTAATTAATGCTTAAATATACTAAACATGTCATACGAGTAGAATTTGTAATATGAATTAACTATTGTTTAAGTCAAATTGTTTAAGTCACATGTGTTTAAGTCACATGTGTTTTGAAATGACTATACACATATGCCGGAAGCTGTTTTACAAAAAAAAAAAAGTATAGAAACGTTACTACAACAAGTGTAACGTAAAATTGATATACAATTCTACAAAATTCACTATTAAAGTTGCGGTTTTAATATAAATCAACTTTTATTTTACCACACGTGAATTGAAATTGCATTTTATTTTGGATATTAAATTGAATTTCACACACGAGTGTAGTAAACATACATTATAGGGGTTTAGTACAAATTAATATATAGTGTATGTATTTTCCTAATATTCTTCACCGTGTACCACTATCGGTCCATAAAATAATAATAATGACGATGATTAATAAGCTGTTTAATAAACTATAGTCAAAAGATGAACAAATCATTATAATCAGGGTCATGGCACTGACGTTTGATTAACACAAGTTAAACTTATCTTTATTCATCATCACATCCTTGGACACTATCATTTTGAAATTTGACGACTGCATATAAATCTCGTTTCAACAAAAATCTCACAATTAATAAAAAAGATAACACGAAAACGTTACGTGATTTATGAGAGCTGAGTGATAACCACTGTTATCGCAAAAAAATGAAAACAAATGTAGGTTGGGGTGTAGATGCGACGACGAAAAAGCAACGAAATTGAGGGACGTCCACTGTAGTATATATTCATTTGCCTGGCAGAGATATCGCGCTAGCCGCCGAGTTGCTTCTGCGGTTGCTGAAGAAAAATTAAATAAAAACAAAAGAGTCGCCGGGGTAGAGACAATGAGGGAATAAGCAGTCGCGGATAATGCAGGGAATCACGAGTCCGTGGCGTTCAAACAATGGAATATCAGAATAGGCCCATTATTATCTACCGTAGACTCAATTATTTTAAGCCACTTTTGTGCGGCGCTAATGAACCGAACAAAGCCGAATATTAAGCCACCGCAGAGGCTCTCGTTTGCTGTCCCACAGCAGCACCTCCTACGTTTATCCCTCTTGGTTACGTTTCTCACTAACTTCGTCGAGCTTCCGTCCCTTCCTTCATTTCGTCCTTCAATGTGTACTGACTTTCAAGATTAATAAATCAAAGCCATAAAGCCTAAATTTCAACCATTTTGATTTGTATTTTGCTAAGAAGATTAAAAATACTAAGTGTAAAGTACTTAAAATATTTCCACTTAAGCTATATGCCAAGTAGTTCAAACAAATATTCATTTCAAGTTGCCCGTTAAGATATTCTATTTAGTCCTGACTACCCACCAAGCAAAAAACGCAAATTAAGCGTTCTACGGTGATCAACTTATCGACGCAGCTTCCTATGTCGCCACTTTTCTCCAAAACCGCAAGAAATGCCTTAATCAAATTTGGCACGATGGTTCACCGAAAGTAAGTAAGGCGGCTATTAAAATTATTCACGTTAAAATATTCACAATAAAATTAAAATTACGTTAAAAACTATACAACAAAAGTAATTTAACCCTCTAACGGCTGGTGGGACACATACGTCCCACCTACTTTGAAAAATCGGAACGTCCAGAAAAATGAACATATCGACATCGTTAAGGTCGCATTTTGAAGATGAAGTATGCATCTAATCATGAAAAATTCGACAAAGGCAAGAGTTGCACCCCTTCAGTTTCACACCCTGTCAAAAAGTGCGAAATTGCGGAAAAAATGAGTAATGAGGATAACTTTGAAGCAAATTTTTTTTGGAGTCGCGATCTCAAGTGTGTGCATTAAAATAACATAAAACATTTGTAGTAAAAAGGTCCAGACCAAAAACCACCCACAACAGTAATAAAATATCGATAACCACCCCTAGCAATTGTAATACGCCGAATAATGCACTTTCATTGATGTTCAGTGCATTAATATTTTTGAAAACACATGAAAAATTTATAGGAAGAATATCCGAATGGAAAACTACCCCTAACGGTAACTAAACATCGAAAACCACCTCTAGAAATGGTGATACACCCAAAAATTATGGGGGTTGTTTCTGAGGGTAGAAAAATTCTCGAATAATTTTTTTTTCTCTCATTGGGTGCTCATGTATTCAGATTCACCATGTACCAACTTTGCCAAATGCTCCAAAAAAACTCGGCTGTTAAAGGGTTAAGAAAAAAACATTCGAAACCACCTATTGAAAAAATTAATTAATAAACAAATTGGATAATTGAAAAAAAGTTATATAATAATAATTCGCACATTATCGTCGGGAGTTTTTCATACTCTTGACAAATTGATCTTCCATATTATATGCGAATGATTATTATTTCGTTATTTTTCGTTTGCCCATTTTGGTTACAATATAAACTAATTTTTAATTTTCCAAAATTTTTATTTTTCGAAACAATTATTTGTAAAGAAAACAAAAATCCAACAGCCTCGAATAAGTGTATTTGGAAAGACCTCAGGTACTTTATAGAGTTTATAAGAAAGTACTTCTCATTAAAATTTGTGTCCTTTCGAAGTAATTTTCATTCTACTTCAAGGAAGAGTTTTTCAACATGAAAATATATGATATGATGTAACATAAAAATATTGAAACAACGAAGGAAACTTCTAAGCAACGACCTGGATACCTTAAGTACTGTCCAGTTCGGGTCTTAGGTTTCCATAACAAAGATTAAAATATCCCAGAATACCAAGGGGCAAACGTTCTCGAACAAAGGTATAATAAAACTGATGGGATGAAATGGAAGTGAATACGGAGAGTACAGCAAAAGGTAATGTCGACAAAGTCAAAGAGTTAACGAGCAGGTCGATCCGATATACACACAGTTTCAAGAGTCTATTTAATGTTCCATTCCCCCGAGACTCAACGCTCGAATCTGTGCACTGTGAGAACGAGTGAGGACAAGGAAACTCGAGAAAATCTGCTCATTTTAGTCGAAAGGGTAAGCGAATCAAGTCTCATGTAAATGCAAACTAATACATATTTAAGTATTATCGCGTGCCGCGTTATTGTTCGTACGCATTCCGAATTACACCAACCAGATGGATATTATTAAAGCACACAATGTGTGCCAGCTTCGGCTTCGGCAATATTTATTGTTTATGTTTAGAACAAAATTGTATTCATATTTAGGATAACTTTAAACGAGAAACGAATTTCAAATGGTCATGTCAATTAGTTTGTTGATCGTTGACGAAAGCCCATTTTGCATAAATTTGTAGCCTACGATTTGAAATTTTATTTTGTTCGCCGTGATTCGTCTTTGACTTGATTCATCTACCATTAGATTGCACATTGAAAAATTGCTTTTTGTTATTTAAGATCAAAATGAGGCTTTCAAATTTTTGAAAAATGATTTTTGTTCATCGGAAAGTGCAAATATCACAAATACCATGATTCAAATTGATTCAACTCTTCTTCCATTGCGTTGTTCGTTTAAAAAACTTTAAAAAACCCGCGACCACTGAAATTTTCACGTCTGTTTTAACCACACGGAAACAACGACTTGGTTACGGTAACGAAAAAAATAGTTGGACCCAACCGAGTGACTTAGTGCTCTGAGAGACGGACCGTTAATTGCTTGGCTCAACTATTTTCAGTTGGGTCTGTATCGTTGCTCAAACTAAGTAGTTAGTTGGACGTCATTGAGAAAAAAAAAAAAAAATGTTTATTACAATTGAAACATAAATGAAGGTTAAAAAAAAAACCACCTTATTACGTCTTGTTATTCATCCACAATTAATTCCTGAACTTAGTGTAATTTGTCGGTCAATTATAGAGGAACCTCCCCTTAACTTAACTTAACGTAATTGTTCACTCGCTAATCGTCATAATTTTTCTGAGTTCATCCAGATTTCCTTCAGTTATATCGCCGCACTGGTCTTGCCAGTCTTCGTTCGATTCCACGATACAATGCATAATGGTGGCTAACAAAGAACCACCACCTGTTTTTAGTAACTAGAATTGGCGCGACAAGGACATTACTTGGTTGCACTACACGGTCGCTACTGTTGGTTGGTCCAACTATTTTTCTTAGTTGGAATACGAATAAAATTCGTTGTGTGACCTATTCAATCCAACCAACTCTGAATAGTAAATACGACGTCGTTATATGGACCAACCTGATGGTTGTAGCAACGAATTTTCACCCAACTAATAATTCATTAGTTGGCCCAACGAAGCCGTTTTGTCCATGCAGTGGCTCTTGCAATTAACATTCGCCGGCAACAATGTAAAACGACATCTCAAAACCAATAATTACAAAGACCGGAAAACGGCACAATTGCAATTTTTTTAAATCTTGCAACAGATATGGTAATGGTTACTTCGCTTTCATAGTTGTTTCGACAAATATGAAAACGTCAGATTTTACCGATTTAAGATAACCAACGATTTTTGAAGTTTCAATGCGATCTTAATGAATTCACGTCACTCACAAGCTTCCTCTTAAAAGCTACGTTGTGCTTCGACGTCAGAACGCCTCAAGCAGGTACGTGACGAGGACATCTCGTTAATTACCCATCTAAAGCAACAGTCGCTGGAACGTCGGGACAAAAATTCTGCAGTATCCAACATTCAGGAAGAAATACATGTTTTATCTATACAATTTCGCCTCACCCGTTATCCCTCTGCTGAATAATGACAGGTCTTCAATGTCGTTCAACGTTAGGATATTTCCAGTATGGACATTGACTTGAGGCACTTACGTCAACTCCTACGACTAATATTCAAGGAAGTCAGACTGATGATAGGTTAACGAGAAATTCGTAGATAACTGCACGCTTCCTTAAGAGTTAAACTGTGCGAGAAATTTGTGGATCGACGCCAGCTCTGCCCTCTTCTCCACTGCTTCTGTCGGCGAAGAGCGACAGCCCTGGAGAAGAGGGATGAAACCCCTGGAGCCGATGATATGATAAACACCCGAAATGACAGTCTTTCTTCGTCCTACAGCTTTCCGGTCTATACTTTCCTCTACCAAATGCCTTCTCGACCCAAGTTAATCACGTCAGACAACCGAGGCGCCTGATTAAAACTCTCCCCGTCCCTTCTTATTACTGTTATTGTTATTAGAGCGGGGTGCCAAGAAACACTCGGGATATGGCTAGCCCAAACTGCGGAGGCTTTTGCCACTTCTCCCTGTACGTATCTATATGTACAACATTGTGTTAGTATGCCGTTACCCTATATACGTATATCTTACGATGTCTTCCTAATCGTCGGAACTTTCGGGGTTATTAAACGGCTGATGACTCCGGGAATGAATCTTGGTTCGGACGTTCCTTAATTAACTTTACTCTTCGTCTTGCCTCTTATCAATTGCGTGAATATCCCCACGGGAGTTATGAATTTACTTATACTTTAGGGCATTAATAATAATACATTCTATAGTCATCTTTATATGGCAAAATTTGTCAATAGATATTAGGTTATCACTAAAGGGCTTTGAATTCATTTAATTCAATAGAAAATTCATATTTATAAATGAAGAGCAAAGCCGACATATTACTTCCTTATTGTTTAACTCACGAGGAAGGATCTGTAAGAGGCTTTGTTGACCCATTTTGCAATCGGAAACTTCGAAAAAAGAGGTAATTAAAAGGCTTGACTAACTATCTTGTTGGGAATGATAAGCTTCGTAGCTTTTTACTCCTATTGTCGAACCGGGATACATCTGTGCTATCATGCACATATTTGAATACGTGTATCCGCCGTGTTTTATCAGGTGTATGCAAAGTACAAATTGTAAAAAAATTAAGAAAAATTTTAATTGGTATAGAATCCGATTCCTTTTAGCAGTCTTGATTAAGTTTAAATTGTAGCATCGCTGAATATTGGTCTATCTAGTAGAAACATTGAATTCAAACGGTCAAGGTTGACCCGATTTCGAGCAAGAACGACAGACTTGGAACAATTCGAAATCCTATAAAATCCGAACTCATTTGAAGATTAGGCCCACATTCAGTATCGATCGTCCTTTCAAACAAATTTCTTTTTCAATAACTATTCGTCTCGGCGAATAAGGTGTGCGAGCAATTTTCAAAAAATCAACAGACGTCTCGATGATTGTATAAATTATTTCAATCTTAGAAGCGTAATTTATCTTTGATCAATTTTGTTTAGAATCTGGACGATCGTCAGATGAAAACCCAAAATTTGTTTCTCCGGCCACGACACTTTTTCCATGACCAAGCAAAAATGGTTTAATTTACAATAAAGATTTTATGATTTTTACCAACAATAGTAAATTGTAACGATCGATAAATACTCATTTACTCTCACAAATTTCTTCAGTATTTCATACTGCATGCGTTAACTCTAATCGTAAAGCTGTGCGGGAAAACTTGTGATTTTTATAACTGAACGAAAATTATTCTCGCGCTGGTTAAATGCGATAAAATAATTAATGCGCGAGCCGGTAAATACGTTTCCGCGCGAATTAACCGTGTATCGAGATATATGGAGAAGGCGAGAAAAAGAGTGAGTTAAAAATAATAATAATAATAATAATACTAATAATAATAATAGTAGTAGTAGTAGTAGTAGTAATAATAATGCAGCAAGAAATAAGAGAAACAGCAGGATGAAAATAAAAATCAAGAGCTACAGAGCGAGCCACTCGTTGGGGCGGCCGCGAACTCCACCTGTGCCGGCAAATCTATTCGGGAACATTGAACGACCCGGCGGCTCGACGGTACGCGGCGCCGCCCGGCTTATACAGCACTAATGAGACACTCGGCAAGGTTTTCGCTTTCCGATTGAGTAACGACCTAGAGCACCTCCCCTTGCCAGTGGGCGACCAGTCGCTTCGGACTTTCAATGTGTATTACCCCTCTCGCACCATAACTCGGCGCACTCCACGAGATATACGTAAATAATTCTGGAAATGTGGTTAAAAAAAATGAAAATAAAAAAAATAGAGAAAGGGACGGTCGGCATTTGAATTAACGAACGCCAGTAATAAATTTTGCCCCGATCCTCAATGCGTTGAGGATCCACATTGAACGCTCGCGATTATTCAACTTGCTCAACGAAATTCGCACGATTTAATCAGGCAGAATTTTTTTAATCGTTCGTTATCCTCACATCTTCTCAAATCATTAGATTGTGTCTGTAGAATTTTTATATGCAGTTAATGGAAAGTTTTTAATTACTCTTGAGCGTCTGATATGAAATTAACATTTAAAAATGTAATATTGGAAATATTTGAAGATCTGAAATATATCAGTTAAAACCGGGAAACTTTGGAAAATGTAATATCCATCACCTAAAATGAGTTAATTTACATGTTACTTTTTAAAAATCCTTTTAGGTACAAAAACGTAAATGTTGCCGGTATCTGTCAGCTTACTGTCAGTTTAGAGCGTTTTTTTTCCTAAATTCTTATTAAACTCATAAAAGTTAATCTACAACAAGATATCAACTCAATAACTCACCATCGATATAAGGCGAGGATTAATCCACGCTTGCTGCATATTGTCATCCAAATATCGTTTGGCAATCCTCTCGATTTCATGTGGCTCTTTTCGCTGTACTTGTATCACTGGTGGAGCATCGTCGTTAGCATTATTTCTGAAATAATAAAGGTCTTACATTAAACACTTCGTCAGTAGACACTACCGGAAACGAAAAAAAGATTCGTTGTCTCGCAAAGCTTAGTAAACTCTAGTTTTTTAAAATAAATTACGTTTTCGGTTTCTAACTTAGACTTTCAAGTCATAAAAAAATACAATAAAAAATAATGCCTATACCAAAATGGATGAATATCTGAAAAAAAAGTGCCGAGAATACTTTTGAGAGGCATTTAAATGTGACCAATTATGAGCAATATCTGACAGGCTTTGAAAAAAATCATCGCTTAACTGGCAGTGAATTTCTCATGTAAAAATAGCACCAAAAGTACAAAATTGTGATTGAGTGGATCAACGATCCGTTCTTTACTTTAAAGCGACGTCGCGTCCGCCACTTATTTCCAGGAAATTGGCGTCAGGATTGAATTGAAGCGCGAGCTAATACTAGCACCGCCACCGAGTTACCCTTTGATCAATCGCGGTTCCTTTCACGATGTGGTCTGATGCTTTGCCGCACAATTACCTCTAATGCCTTTCATGCTTCATTCATTTCAACGTTTTTGTCTATACAGTGATCGTTTATGTTTGGCAGAAGAGTAAAAATCACAAACTGTCCAAAACATAATAGTAGGGTAGAGTGGGGCAAGGTAAGACAGTCCGACGGTGTTTTAAAACGCGTTTTTACAATACAATACAACCGAATTGTTGAAATAACAACGGTCTTGAAATTACTTGTGTTTAAAGCGATAAATCAGATATTTACGAATTTAGGAAAGGGTCTTTGCTCTTTGCACTTTGCCCCACAAATTTTTTGCTTCACCCTTCAAATTCGACTATTAGAATCGAGATGATGTAAAAATTAATATTTGGCCTTTAATCTCATAGATTACCATCCTAGAATCATTATATGACCAAAAAATTTCACTACTGAATTGTCAGGAATTTCCGTTTGGAGATCTTCGCACAACATATCCTTACTTTTACCGTAAATTGTTCTATCCCTGATCATTTTTCAATCAATTTTTCTATGAAAGATCTCCAAATAAAGATTTCTATGCTCGAGCTAAACAGATTCTTTATACGGAGGGCAGTGCATTATGCAAATCCAATTTCCCCCATTAGTGAAAAATAGGCCAATAATTTCGCTAAGCAAATTAGCTACAAAATTTATTTCCACCTTTGAATGTGCAACACCATTCAAATGTCAGGATTATCAGACAAGTCGCTGATCTCCTTCGCTACAGGTATACATTACCAATTGGCCAATTGAGAGGACACATCAGATACAGATTTGACTGTTAATCGCTTGAATATCTCTTTATCAAGGTAACTGAATCTGACGTGCCTATAGAGATGTTGTCAGCCAGGAAACAGGCGTATTTGGTTATTAGGTCTGATAATAGAGATCTTACTATAGATAGGATAGAGAGAGAGAACGTTTAACACACGGAAAGCATACAGTAGAAACACCATCCGTCTGCGGGACCATTATCGGGCTATAGCCACGAAATTAACGGCGGATGGTCGTTGTTGCAGCCAATAGTTCGCCTCTATCTCAGGCTGAGCGGTGAAGTAGCTTGGCTAGTGCGTCAAACTGATTCTATTGTAATGCCAAGGCACATGACGACTATACATCGGGGTGGCCGACGTATAGTTGTAATATATAGTTTAAGCGCAGCAGGCGAGCTCCACCACAACACAGACCGATCTCGCAACCGCGGATACTCATTAGTAGCTATCATATAATATTGCGTACATAGAGCTTTTGAAACGCGCCCGTCTAGCTTCGTACAGAATTTCGAAATATAATCCATACTTCTCACGAACGAATCTCTTCATTACACGGATTCTCGTGGAAATTCTATTCACTGGTTTAATGGCGCAAAGCTATTAAAGGGATTATGCGCGAATACATATTTCCGAGGTTTAAGCTTTAGCATCTTGCGACTCGCGCCCTTTTACGCGACGATAATAAGGTCGCGATGAGTTCAAGAGGCTGCGAACCCCATTTGCAATAAATTCTGGTCTAATACTCTCACACGAGACCATATTCGCTGATTCGCTTTTCTCGTCATGGAGTCAATGGCCTAGCCAAGTCCATGAACTCTGTACTCCAATCAAAAAAGAATATCGACGTAGGCATTATCGAGCGATGATCACGAACGAATGAATACATTTTGAAAACATCATAAAATCGCTTCCTAATAAAGGCAGATTTGTTTTCGTGGTAAAGGAAATATCAGAAAAACGTGATTTTTAGTTTGGAACTGCCTTAGGTGAGAATACTTAAGTTAGACATTCAATACGTGTAAAGGATCGATAATTTAATCTGATCACCATAACAAAGTAAATATATAGAAGATTTAATTTGGCTTGCTCGTTAACAATATTGCAAGAGATATTGTTTGCACTCAGAACACTCATTTTATTAAGTGAGTCCATCCCTCCCTCTCCCACTCAGCCCTTGGACCTCCCACTGGATTCGGCGGGACTTAAAATAATCGGGGCTTGGAGTATCACAGATTTCTCACACAGAATTGGTATGTGTGCAATATATGCGAAAGATGCACAGTGGATTCCATACCGATTCGATTTGGGTCTGACACAAATTTGGATTTGAGCTAACAATATTTTCATTTTCCTAATTCAAATTTTAAAAAAGCATGGAACAAATTTTCGAACTCCTTTCAGAGTTGAAACAATAATACAGAAAATCGTGAGCTTAATCCATGAGTTCGAGGGTCAGGTCGAGGTTTAACCGGTATGGAATACCCTATGCAAGATATAAAATCCATGTTTCCGTTAAAAAATGCTGTACCTTATATATATTTCAGAATACACATATAGGAAATACATGCAGGGGAAAAGTTCATTCGAGACATATTCCAGATATACTCAAATTATATTTATGTTTTATAATCTGTGGAATGTTGTATACTCCATATACTTATTTTCCGCGGAGGCTCAGGCCAAGGTATTATAAGCCCCACATTTGCAATTAATAGTTATATCTTAATAGGTCCATAAAGAATTTTTCTCGTGTCCGGTAAAACATCCTCTCAGTACGGTAAAAAATCTTCACCATACATTTTCGCAAACGCTAGAAGAAGCAATACTCTGCCATTATTCGTATCACGACCAGACTACAAATTACGCTCTATAGCATATACTTTACTTTTAAAACGCGTCTACTTGGTAACAAGTTTTGCTCTTGGGATCGTAAAGCCTTCCAGCATGTGGAGCCTAGGAGCGAGAACTACGCAGCATCATCATCCGACTTATCATATCTTCTGCTCGGACGAAGAACCAGAGTCTATGATCGCGTCTCATTTCTCTCTCGTCTCGCCGTGCGGCGCACCTCGAGCACATACTTTCTTTTTCCTCAGTTTCTTTTTCGTCTGCTACTATGTCGGGCTACCTGCGTCTGTGTACGAGACGGAATGCGTTCAATATATATATGCATGTATGTATACGTACATCATACGCAAAAAGCAGTATAATGTACGTACCTACATGTTGAGGATATAAGTATATGCGAAAGACAGAAGAAGAAAGAGGCGTCGGCGTCAACGGCGCCAACAGAAGCTCTTCCTTACTCCTTTACTTCTTTACCATACACTCTTCTTTTCCCTACTTCAGCCGAGTGCATGTTCTCAGCCGTTACGTCGCTTCTTCACGCTCACATCACGTAAACTCGGGGCTTTGAATAACACCCTCCGACCCAACAAGGAAAGGAGTTAAGTCACACGATTTTCTACCGCTGAGCGTAGCCTTCGCAATGAACCACAGTGTGCCGCACGTATTGTTGCATTGAGGAATGCGGTAACATGGTTTTTCCGTGCCGATTCACTGTGAACGGTTACCACTGTACTTCACAACGGACCGATTACATCGGACCCCAGGCATTCAAACAAAGATTACACCTTTCTGTATATGGGAGTACTCGAATGAAATAATTTTCTCTTTTATCATCTATAATTCAAAGAGTGTGTATCAAATGATTGCCGTCGATTACAAAAATGTACATTGAAAAAGATTGGTGGAATAAAATGGTGAATAGTGTATTTTGTAAAATACAAGAAGTAGTTACTCATAAGATAAATTAGCAACCAACTGACATCGTAGCCCTCGTCTTATCCGCCGGTTAGTGAAACTAATGATTTTGGTTGGACAACAGGCTCTGAATCGTTGATCTTATGGACTATCTTACGCAATTTTTTACAACTGCGATTAGGTTGGCGATTTTTCGTGTAATCGCAAAAATGTTATTGTGTGTAAAAAGACTTGTAAAAGTGAATAAATAAGTCAGCAACACTGGCGATTGTGCGGTCGTTGTATGGCTTTGGCAATCTCTCGAGTTAAGCAGATTTTTTGTGGCCATAACTTGGATGGGTGACCGCTTAGCCGTGCACCGGCTGGCTCATCAACCAGTGAGGGGAAGTTCAGTTTTTCCGAGACCTCGGTGTATATACTTGAGTAAGCTACTTTCGTGTATACACTGGAAAGTCAGAAGAATATATGGCCGTCTATATCGGTACGGGTTTTCCGGAGTTTCCCCGTGCCCATGGTGAATGCGGTATCGTGTAACTAAGTCGGCTGCGGACGCATCGGAAATTGGGTTAGCTTAGCGAAGCGCGACAAGGGAGTGATAGGAGCGGAAGGCTAGGTAAAACTCTCACGAGTGTTCTTCGGAATTGGAACTGAATAAATCTAATTTTTGAAATCGTTACTTCAATTTTAGATAAAAAATGTCGAAGTCATAGTCGAAAAAATGAAAAGTGTTGTAGTGTTTTCCACCCTAGCTGTCCTAGAACGGTATAAAATCCATGGGTGTCGATATTGTCAATGTGGTTTGTAATGATGTAAAATATAACGGATATACTGATGAAAAGAAAATGTACTGGTCATTGGCCTCATTATCGATGAACTGCGCGAATGATCGAATGAGTGAAAAATTGATTGAATTCCGTTGGCAATTCATCGCGAGTAACAGAGGTTGGTGTGTGGCAGCATCCGAGAGGACCCAGTGCTACAGCCACAATCACCGGAGCCAATGATTCCGCCCAACGATTTTTACGGCCTCGCGGCCTATAAACTCGATAATTTAACGTTTGTGCCAGCGCGTGTACTATAACCTGACCGCGTGGTGTGTATCGTTAAATCGGCAGTCCTGCCCGCCCGCCCGTTTCGAACGATCGAAAGTACCACTCGTATAAACGCACAGAGCGTTTGCCAGAGAATGACTGCGAGTTCGAGCAGGGATTACTGAACCATGAGCGACCACAGCTCGCTCGTCACTGGTCCTGATTTTCTGCTAACCAGCAGATTACTTTTTTTCATACACACATATCCAACAAAAATGTTTGCGCAAAGCCGCAATAAAAATAATTCAACGGTGAAAACGAATCCCGCTCGACAGTTTGCCTTCTTTGAATTATTGCGCGAATACCTTTTTTTCCCCATCCTCTTGCGGCTTGTATGTCAGCATACAAGGTTCATGACAAGTTCGAGGATTCACTCAATGGCCGACCGAGCCTCTCGCTAGTAAACCTCGTTTTCTGGTATACAGCCAATTTTTTTAGTTGGGTGGAAAATTTTACGAAAAATGGAATATTGTACCCATCGCGATTGTGGGACCAAGTTGAATATTGCAAAATGGTGGAGATCCGATCATTGGACAATGAGAAACTACAAACGATATGTTAAAAAATTAGGAGACTAGCCATATTCAGAACGAGTTCTATAGTCTTTGAAACGATACTTTATTGGAATGCGAATTTCCCATTGTCATTGTGTTATTCGCGCCGTGAATGGACCTCGTGGTCGGTGCGGAACCAAGTTTGTGCTTGACAAATTCTGCGATTTAGTGAGAATTGTGGCACGAAGTTAACTCCAGCGAACGTGTTCGCTTAAATCGACTCTTTAAAGTAAATCCTTTATAAGAAGAATTACAGTTTTCAAAGGCTCATCATATATACACTGTATTATACTTATTTCCGGAAATTTTTCAAAATGGATTACTAACCTGCCTTTTCCTCCTTCATGGATATACAATGAGCTATGTAAAAATAAAAATTACCAATCTGAAAATATAAATTTGGGCCGACTTGAACATTAACGGAAATCGGTTGAGATATCTCGAATAATAATTATGACATCATGGTATTAAAAAGGCAGTAGACGTATTATGACCACGTGACCTTTTTTTAAATCATAAATTTCAATTTTAGTGTCGTGTATAAATTCCGAATCCAAATGTCCGTGTGAATAAAAATTTGATTGCTCGGTAAACACGACTACCTTTGAGCCATATACCTTATCCGAATTGCCGGAGAAATCTCTTTTCTCACTTACTTTGTCGCGAAATTCAATGTAGTTGAAGAAAACATATAAACCTCATTTCAAACGTGAGAAACCTTTGATCACGACGTCAGCAATCCGAGCTCTTCCTCAATCGGTACGAACACTTTGAGTTCTCGTGCAAACATGCACTACACGAACGAGAAATGTTCGACTATTCGGCGATTCGTTCAACAGCGAAGATCTCCTGCAGGTACATCAGACAGTCCCACGATCACGCTCACAATTCCGCGGACCCCATGTGAAAACCATCCACGTCTTCGTGTGTGAATTTTGCGCGGCTTGAGAGTCAAGAAGCAGTATCGGTTTATCCGGATGTTCGTTTTCTTGCCGCAAAGCCGTGAAGATTACTAGCCATTACGTACGTAAAATACAGTCTGGTATAAACATACCGAAGACGAAGTTTTGAAGAAAGCTTAACATTTTTGCGTCTGAGGACAGAGAATCAGTCGCCGCAGCAAGTAAATTCAGATTTCAACGCATTATTCGTAAACATTAATAAGACAAATCAGTTGCATTTGAGAATCGTTACAAGGGAATCGACTGAATGGCTTGCGATTTTTAGATTGGCAAGAAAATTAGTCAATGATTTATTGATAACATTGTATGAGCCTTTTATCTCCCAGCTATTTTTCTATCCGTTTCCTACATTCTAATAACTATTTCCTCCATTTCGTTAAACTTTCTTTACTAAATTTAAATCCTCAATATTAACCAAAAAATATTTATAAATAGAGTAAACCGTCCGACGCGAACCTTCCGATCGCATCGAACGATTGTCTCAAATTCCAATCGAGTCATATCCGTTCGCGAATGACCTCGAGTACCCGAGCACAAAATCTATGAGTTTTCCATGTATTCCGCAAACTAAGTGAAGTTCACCGGCCGCGCGTGCAATGCGCCGTCAGCATCGCGTGGTCCTTCCACGACCACCAAAATTTTCACCTCCTTTGCGCCCACCTATGATTTCTTCGGTTCGTCCGATACTCCCACTAATTAGCTTTATTTCCAATCTACTACAATGAATATATAAGTCAATTATATCGCGACTCGCGAGGTCTTTCTAAGCGTCGAATTTTTCAAGAAAATCGCGTCGAAGTTATACCCCGCGACTTTACTCATTCGAATTTTTCGAGAATTACACCGTGGAGTGGTTCTATATTTATTGTCTCGCATTGAATACTGTGAACGCGTTAAAACAATAAATAATATTCTCCGGCTTTAAACAATTCGTCAACGAATCATTGCCTGGTGGTCATCGCCAATTCAATTTTTTTAGCCGAATAAGTATCATTATATTGAAAACCTTTATTTTCTCGTGTAATAATTCAAAATCTGGGATTTCAATCCCTTAATCGAGCAACGACCCCAATAATAAATAATAAAATATTTAATTGTGTTCAGCTCTGCCTAGAAAAGTAGGCCAGGACGTAACAGAGCCAAATTCGTTGATTTAACGACAATTCAACGGTAGCCATTAAATGACGCCATTCTTCAAAACATTTCGATTCTTTAATTTGTTATTCGTAATCACAAATTTATGTGTTGTATTGTTGATATATCCGGTACAAAATGAGAGCAATCTGGATGAGGATGCCGACAAGATTATGACGAAGATAACGTATATTTTTATCACTATACCTCACTCGAGTTGCCCACGAGAAACTTCTTTCCACGTGCCGATTCAGGTGGTCATGTTCGACTGATTCTCAATACTTGATTGACCTAACCAATACTTCATTGGTCCAACCAATATCTTGGTTGACGCATATATAACGTTGGTTGATCCAATCAAGCCTTTTTTCCATTCAACCGCGTGATTCTATTGTTGGTGAGGAAAGTAATAAAAAGAAACATATAATTCAATCAATGTAACGTAGTTCAATTGCAACGTAGGTTTATTAAATCTAAACTATACGTCGATGCTCCAAAAGCCATTTTCGTGGTAAAATATGATAAATATAATAGCGCAGACAGAAATAAGTTGATTATATTTTCCACATAGACGTTGTCTGTTACCTAGAATTACAACATTTATCGCTTTTGACAACGCGAATCACCCCTCCACAAATTGGATCGTTTCCTCTAGAACCGAGAACATGAAAGTGCTATCGATATTTCGACATTACGGAGGATGATATCGACATGCTTGCCAACAAATTGGCGTGAATGTTGCAATGTCGGCTGTATCGTTACGCGCTTTAACGATCAAACCTACACGTACGTATTCGCGAAAGACGTAACGCAGTGGGATGGAGGGTGTGACTATCTTCTTGCTGAAAGTCATTGAGATACTATACCGGTACATATATTGATATGAAACGCGACAATAAGGTACAACAAGCGAGGGAAACGTCTGAAAAAAGCGGTTATTACAGACAGCATGTACGAGAAGGATGCTACAGATACTAAAATACTGAAACATGGTCCATACTGTTGAAATCTCGTAAAACCTCTTAGCCTCGGTTTGTTTTATGCAAATGGACATTTTCGTCCAGGGATCTGACGAAAGGGTAAGGAATATGTCAACGCAGTTAGCAGCCCAGTGCTAATAGTTAGTCGGATCAGAGGCAAAGAATCTGGGAGAAGGAAAACCGCATCGGCAGTGTTATCGCTGGGCCCAAGTTGACGACACATTCTGAAACGTCGAAGGACATAAAATGGTCAACAGTAGGCGGATCAGGTCGAAAATACGTGGCAGGAAGAGTCGTGAAAAGGGAAACCCGCTGCCACCGATGCTACTACCAATACGGCGGACCGCCTTGCTAATGACAAAGAAATACCAAGCACGTGTAAACGACAGAATGTCTGTAAGTTTATGAGTATCAATATAAAAGCCGCTATTACTGAGCTTGTTGCTATACAATAAAGAGACGCACTTTAAACTTTTTTTTTTGAAAATCAATATACCAGTTATAAAGCTCGGTTACACCGTTCATTGATTTTCAGATGGATTCGTCATTGACAAATACAATATTGGTATATCAAGCTGAAGATTACAATAATCGCATACTATAATTTGTACCGGTATCAACAGACCCGACCGCGTCTTGAGCCAAATACATTTATCTCTCTTCCATACCGACCGACAAGACGCTACCGCAGAATCTCTTACTCGAAGTAACTTATTTTAGTCACTTTTTTTGGGGTTAATGCGTTATATTACCAAAATGGTAGGTGTTTTCAAGATTTTTTTAGGTCAAATCACATACTACATTCAAGAATACTTTGTTTGAGACCAACGTGACCTTCTTACCTTTCCTCAGTGCACTGATATCGTGATTTATATCTCGAAACGGGTCTAACGTATTCCAAAAAATTCAGTTGTTTTTCGCACCTTCGTGATCCCAATATCTTTTGCAGGACTGTGACCTCAAACGGAATATACAGGGTGAGGCACAAAAAGTGTTACAGAGCAATAGCAATAGAATTACTGATCATATCCAAAAATGTTTCAGACAAAAATTTCAGTGTTCGAGGAGGCCATCATACTGGACCATCCTATTTATTTGTGGGCGGAGGCACTGAAGCTACCTCAAGGTCAACTCCACTTTTTAAAATGGCATCATGGAATTTTTTCCGATGACATTATTACCGAAAATAGAAAAATTGTTTTTGTAGTTTTTGGGCAAAACTAGAGATTGTCCAGAAATTTTTCTAATGATGTCTGTTTTTGCTGCGCAATTTTTTCAAATGTAAACGCTATTTGTATGCAACCAATTAGGAGAGACCCGTCAATGTAAAATATTTATTTGGGAATTAATTTTGTCTCGGCATGCGACATACCACTTAACTTCCTATCTATCTACCTGTACTCCTACACTCCCATATTGCACTCTCCCATTTTTCACTCTGTTATCTTTTTCCATTCACCGAAACGAGATAAAAGACACAGAATGTATTTATTCATATACATATATTGTGCGTCGATAATTATAGCAAATATATATTAATTCTTTGAATGATATCGACATACGTAAACCTCGTGCTATTATATAATTGCGTCAAAGTCTCAAGCTATTTCTTATCTTTGCTGTTCGCGGCTAACGCTTAGCTCGAATTAGTAGTAGGGATTTATGAGACAATTATTATTGGAAGATGCACAAGATTCCGGCTGCTATATAAATCCATCGATATTCCCAGTCAGTCACTATCTGCTCGTTTTCCAAGGCAAATTATCTGACAGTGTCTTGCATTATTGGTGGTAACAACAACACATCAACTAATTTCATCCTATTAGGGTATAATCCATCTCTGGGCAGCCTTTGCTTGAGGTAAGAATGAGAGATGCTTGTATTTTGTTAGAGAATACAAAAAACACAAGCGTTATAAAAACGCTTTTATGTTTATTCAGAATAAACAACACAACTCGATTTTTTAAAACTATTTTTAGTAACTTATGTTTCTAATTACTTTCGCAAATAACACTATCAATTTTGCAGATTAGTAACCGCGGACAACAAGAAGATGTCGGTTTTAAACTTCATTCTAATTGCTGTGGTGCTAACAGGAAACTTGTTAAAACCGTTCGCGTGTGGAAATCCGTGTAAAATCGACTCATCAGGGATAAGACGTAATTTTTTGACAGCAGAAGATATTCACAATGATGTTCGAGCACATTTGCCGAACGGATTAGATCTTTCGGGGAAAGGTATAAAATGTATCGATAAAAACGCATTCGACAATTACACTGACATAACGAGCCTTAATCTCTCGGCGAACGAGATATCCGAACTCCCCGCATTGATCTTCATGAATCTCAAGAATTTAGAACACCTCTCTTTAACTGGCAACAATATAAAAAGCACAAAAAACGCCTTCGTTGGTCTTAGCAACCTCAAAACCCTTGATATCTCGGGTAATCCGCTGACCGAAACCCTGGACGACAGTTGTTTCTTTGGACTTACAAGTTCGTGCGATATTACGATACGAGGTGTAGGCGACGTTGAGCAAATAGGCACAAATGCATTTACCGGCAGATATCCCACGGATGCTGAAAATACAGTCAACTCTGACAACAATAATAACGAAACGGAGTCTAAATCAATCCACGCCAGATCTGCATCATTAAATTGGGGTGAAAATGAAGAATCAGACGACGATGTCCATTTTCAAGTTTGTATTGAGGGGGGCAGCGTACAGCGACTAGACATTTTGGAATCGTCCGAGAACCTGACAAGTACTTGTAAAGAAGTTTCCACGAAATGGAATGGCTATGATCTTTCGAGAATGAATATATCGAAATTCGAGGAAGGCTGGAATCGCCTGAAAAACAAAAAACACGTACCGTCTCATCTGTCTACAATAAATTTCGAAGGCAATAACATCGTTGAAGTTACAAGCAACATTATGAACGAACTATCAGAAAACATCACTTGGGTGGATCTATATAATAACAAAATCGAACGTTTACAAGAAGGATGTTTTGAGCATGAGAATATATTTTCGTTGTCATTAAGCAGCAATTCAATAAGCGAGATTGAGAAAAACGCTTTCAAGATGCCGGCACTGTATCAATTGTATCTGAATGATAACCGGTTGAAGAACACGAAGTTTGCGTCTACATTACCATCAAGTTTAGTGGCGTTGTACCTTAACGAAAACGAGATCACTGAAATATCACCCAACTCCTTTTCTAACCTTAAAGAACTCAAATATCTTACTCTCGGCGGCAACAAACTCACTGTGCTGCAAAACCAGTGCCTGCTTGGTGCCACGTCTATCCAGCAGCTTATATTTACGGACAATGAAATAACGACCGTCGAGTCAGGTGCCTTTGAAGATCTCCAACCTTTTCAAATTCTTCTCGACTCTAATAATATAACTAGTTTCGAAAAAGGTACTTTTACCGCGATCACGGGATTGAGACAACTCAATGTTCAACGAAATAAATTAACTAAAATTGAACGCGAAATGTTTGATCAACCCAATCTCACACAATTGCAATTGGGGGGCAATATGATCAAATCAATCGAAAAGGGGGCTGTGAAAAATTTGACTAAGTTGGAGACGCTAGATATTGCCGCAAATCCTATTAACAGACTAGAGAACGGTGCACTATTTGGGTTGAATAAGACAGCCAAAGTTTACGTTGACGTGACCGCAACGCCTATCGAGGTTATACAGGGAGGTCTGTTCGACGATGTGTAATGATAATTCTATTACAAAACTGTTTTGGTTAAAAAAACGTTTAAACAAAACAGTGAAAATGTATGATTATGTGTCCGGGATACCTACAGGTATACCTACAGGTATGCCTACAGATACCTGTAGGTATCCTCGAGGTCATACAGGGAGGTCTGTTCGACGTTGGATGATGAACAGTTTATAGCAAGACTGATTTGGTTGCAAAAATGTTTGCGCAATACCTCGAAATTTTATTGTTATATCTAAGTACGAACTATGGTACCTATGCACTGTACGAGATTTACACCAATGTAAACAAATAAATTTTGAAACGACTAGTTTAGACATTTATCGGTTGTTCCCCCAGATATTGGCTACAGCCATTCTCCAACCAGGAGTATTGAGAATATCGGCCAATACGACGTTTCTATAGAATCTGATTCTACATATCACTGAGTATCATGGTATAGTGGCGAACTTTATGTTTATAGACGAGACAGAATATTTTTACCTCATACGCCAGTCGTACAGAATGTAATGATTACTTGAATTTAATAGAGATGCGTGCACATACGTAACGATAACAGTGTCGATTGACCTGAAGATTTCTTATCTATGCGCTTTCCAACGCGAATCATCCAATACTTTGTAGTTCCATACTAATATACTTTTGATACAAACAAATGTCGAACCAGCTTACATAATCGACAATGATAACGTTGCTTGAGGTCGCAATAGGGTTCATGATACATCCATTTTTACTGAATGCTTCAGTTATATATTTGCGTAGACTGTCTCGACAGTAATTATCTTCTAGTTCTTGGACACGAAATGTCAGAAATGTATTCGGTATTGTCTTAATACAACTAAGTGATCAATCGACTTCATCCAGTTCTTATCAAATTCATCCTGTTGGATAGCCGTGTCTACTGGTAAGAACAAACAACTCCAAAGTCATTTTCGGGAGAAACACAAAGCACGGGATTAGTCGTTATTTGATACCTGACGAACTTTAAGATTGACGATGGTCACATCGTTTGCAGATAAATAAATTCAAATCTTCTTGAAATATGAAATTTTCGATTTAATAATTGACCCTCCCGATAGAAGTCCCAAATTTGTTACTTAAAATACATGGGATTTCACTATGCCTTGGATTCAATTTTTTGTCGGGCCCCGACATATTTGTCAAATAATTTGTAACTATCAGGGAAATAATTAACATATTGAACCGCATATAAGGCTAATGATAACTATTTCGCAAAATATTTTAGATTAAAAATTTAGCGGCACCATGGTTAATGTATTGTAAAAATTACATACGAGTTTTCAAAATTTTTTCACGCCACAATAAATTGTCTGAAAATACAAAAACATCATATATTTTAATAAAGAACCGGAAAAAAGAGAAACAAGCATAGAAAGATATGTGTGCAAATTACATATACAATATTTTTTACCTTTCTACAGCGAGAACTTGTATGAAATGCCAGAAAAAAAATTAACCATGACGTCGGTAATTTTCATAGATACGAAATTTTGACGAACAAAAAACCGTACCATAATTAGATGTGATACAATGGGTTATATATTTTGTACGATTCCGCTAATGTTTCTCTACTTCGTAGCGTATATGTCAATTATATCCCAAAGTTACTGATTGTTCGAAAAATTTATAGGGGGGCCGGACGAAAAACTCAATGGAGGTATAGAAAAATCATCCATTTTCATCCATCCACCCCAATACATATATTCAGATGTTCATTAAGCATAACATGGCATCTGATTATTCACGATCGTCTTAAGAAATTCCCAATTCGCATTTGTAAGGCTTTATCTTTTACATCCAATTACAATCATGTAAAATTTCTGTCAATTTACAGATTGGCAATTGCAGACGACAAGAAGATGTCGACTCTAAAATTCATTCTTATCAATGTCGTCCTAGCAGGGAACTTGTTCGCTGCTGCATATGATAGCTCGGAATCTGAAGAAGAGAACTCATCATGTGGCCGTCCTGTATTAAGACCATGTGCGTGTGTAACGATAAATCCGTGCGAAATCGACCCATCAGGAACAAGACCTGATTTTTTAACGGCGGAGGATGTTCAGAAAAATCTACGCGGACATTCGTCGAAGGAATTGGATTTCTCAGGGCACGGAATACGAGGTCTCAATAAAAATGCATTCGACAATTGCACTGACATAACGAGTCTCGATCTCTCCAATAATGACATATCCGATCTCCCTCCGTTGGTCTTCATGAATCTCAAAAATTTGGAGCATCTTTCGCTAGCTGGCAATAATATAAAAGGCACAAAAAACGCCTTCGTTGGTCTTAGCAACCTCAAGACCCTTGATATCTCGGGTAATCCGCTTACGGAAAACCTGGACGACGGTTGTTTCTTTGGACTTACAAACTTGTGCGATATTACGATACGAGGCGTCAGCACTGTTAAGAAAATAGGCACAAATGCTTTTGACGGTAAATACCCCACGATTGCTGAAGATGACAACGACAAAAATAATGGCGAAACGGGACCTAAACCAATCTACACTAGATCTGCTCAATTCGGTTGGGGTACAAAAGAGAATTTAAATAATAATTTCCATTGTCAAATTTGCTTTGAGGGGGATAGCGTACAGCGACTCGACATTTTGGAAACGCCAGAGAACCGGACAAGTGATTGTAAACAAGTGTCCACAAAATGGAAAACCTACGATCTTTCGAGTATGGGTATATCGAAATTCGAGAAGGGCTGGTATCGCCTAAAAGACAAAGAACAAGTACCATCCCATTTGTCAGCAATAAATCTCAAGGGCAATAACATCGTTGAAGTTACAAGCAACATAATGAATGAACTCTCAGATTACATCACTTGGATGGATCTGGATAATAACAAAATCGAACGTTTGGAAGAAGGATGTTTTGAGCATAAGCGTATATTTTCATTATCATTAACCAACAATTTAATAGGCGAGATCGAGAATAACGCTTTTAAAATGCCTGCACTCTATCAATTAGATCTCAATAGCAACCGATTGAAGAACACGAAGTTTGCGTCTACATTGCCATCAAGTTTAACGTCGCTGAACCTGAACGACAACGAGATCACTGAAATATCAGCTAATTCCTTTTCTAAACTTAAAGGACTAAGTTATCTTAATCTCAGCGGTAACAAGCTTACTATGCTGCCAAGCCAGTGTCTACGTGGTGCCACATCCATTAATCAACTTAGCTTCTCTGACAATCAAATAACGACCATCGAGGCAGATGCTTTGGAAGATCTCAATCCTACCCAAATTTTTCTTGATGGTAATAATATATCTAGTCTCCAAAAAGGCACTATTACCGCTCTGACGCGATTGCGGCAACTAAATATGCAACGAAATAAATTAACCGAAATAGACCCTGAAGTGTTTGATCAACCCAATCTAAGACTCTTGCAATTGGGTCACAATAATATCACATCGATCAAAAAGGGGGCTGTGAAAACTTTGAGTAAGTTGGAAACTTTAGAGATTTCAGAAAATCCTATAAAAAGACTGGAGAATGGTGCACTATTTGGCTTGAACAAAGGATCCAAAGTTTATGTTGATATAACCGCAACGCCTATCGAGGTTATTCAGGGAGGTCTTTTCGATGATGTGTGACAGAAATATTATTTCAAGATTGTTTTGGCTACAAAAATGTTGCGCATCAATTCGAAATATTAATATTTTAACTAGGTAAAAACTAGAATGCTAATGCACTGTACAAGATTTAAAAAAATGTAAAGCAAGAAATAAAATTTGAAATTTCGATTTTGAACATTTATCGATTTTTCCGTCAAACATTAACTAGTCATTCCCCACCGCATTATTAAGTAATTCTCCTGCATTACTTGTACGTCTACCCACCAATCAAACTTTGGTCTTATCCCATTGATTTCTATCGGCAGCCCTCGCAGACTCATGTTCAATCACATTTTTCTACACCTGCGTAAAGACTTTGATGAACATTATTACTCGACGTTTTAGACTAGTTCTCCTTAAAGGCAATGAAACACCAGCGGGAATTTTTCCGCCTAATGTTTAACACCTATAAATTTGTTTTCTCTATCATACTAAATATTTTGTTATGAGAGCATATACACTTGACGTTGTTCGGTATTGAATTTGGCTTGGATCCTAAAGTGGTTCAGATTTTATGGAATTTTGGATTGTTGAAAAAATTTACGGCACGGCATTAATTTCTTCGAAATTTTATTTAAGATATCAAGCCCAAATTTAGTATGTAAACAAGATAATACTCTGCAATGATTATTTATTAATTAAAATAAGGATGCAAAGTAGAACCTTGCACACCGCTTCGTCGTTATTTATCGTTTATTACAAAGCCTTATCTATCCGGGAGTCAACATTGATTAACATGCTTCCCCATAGAAGTAGCTTTGTAAAATACAACAAACAACTAATGAGAGAACACTGTGCATGGCTTTGTATTAATGTTTTATTGAATAAAGATGCGCGTATGTAACGATAGATTTTCGATATTCTTGCTTTCTGACGCAAATCTTCTAATACCTCGTATTATCATACTGCTACAAATACATGACAAGCCAGCTGAGATAATCGAT
Source organism: Clistopyga incitator (assembly GCA_947507545.1). Taxonomy (NCBI): domain Eukaryota; kingdom Metazoa; phylum Arthropoda; class Insecta; order Hymenoptera; family Ichneumonidae; genus Clistopyga; species Clistopyga incitator. The sequence continues at coordinate 3,196,771 of OX382179.1, read as the reverse complement.
AGCGATCATGATGCTCGAGGTCGCAGTAGGGTTCATGGTCCACTGATTTTTATAAGACGGACGAGACTTCAGCCACTATATAATGTCGCCGATTGCCCTGATCAGTCATTATTTATCAGTTCTTAAGCACGGATTATCCTAAAATTATGGTGTCTTGTGGTAATACAAATAAGTGATAAACCGACTTCATCCAGTTCTTATCAAATTTATCCCTTTGGATAGTACTGTTTTCTGGTAAGGACGAACAACTTCTAAACTCTCTTCGTGTAAGATATGGAACATGCATACACATTAGCATGGATTCCAAAATATGAGTATGGATAATGAGTTGTTTTTGGACAATATAAAGTTTACTCATGACTTTCTTGCAAAATAAAGGTTTTTCATTTCGTACTAGGTTAACCACAGGCACTTGCGGGCGTGCTTGCAATACTTTCGCGTTGCTACGCTTTTATAAAGCTTTAAAAAGTCATATTTATTCGGATATTAATTGAGAATTCCATTTTTTTTCAATCTTTCAGACTGTGTTGAGAAATTTCTAATTTGCGTTTAGATTTATCTTCTATTCCTAATCAGAATAATGTAAAACATCTATCGATTCACAGATTGGCGTCGAAAGGTGACAAGGAGATGGCGGTTCTAAAGTTCATTCTAATCACCGCGGTCCTAGCAGGGAACTTGCTCACTGCTGCAGATGACAGTTCCGAATCTGAAGAAAAAAGTTCATCATGTGGCCACCCGGTATTAAGACCATGTGCGTGTGTTACCGTAAACCCTTGCGAGATCGACCCATCGTCGACAAGACGTAATTTCTTGACAGCAGAGAATGTTCAGAAAAATATTCGGGAACACTTGCCGACGGAATCGAATCTCTCAGAGCAAAGAATAAAAGGTCTCGATAGAAATACATTCGACAATTGCACTGACATTATGAGACTCAATCTCTTTTATAACGAGATATCCGAGCTCCCCACGGTGGTCTTCACGAATCTCAAATTTAGAGCACCTTCATGAATTTGAAATTTAAAACATCTCTCTTTAGCTAGCAATAATTAATGGATAATAATGTTTTTCAGCTGACAACAGTAATGACGAAACGAACCTTACATCTATCGACGGCCGATCTACTGCATTAGCTGGGGATGAAAATGAAGGTTCAGACCGAAATGTCGATGTTCAAGTTTGTATTGAGGGGGATAGCGTACAGCGATTAGACATTTTGGAAAAGGCCGTGAACTTGACAAGTGATTGTAAACAAGTTTCCACAGAATGGGACGCCTACAATCTTTCGAGAATGAATATTTCGAAATTTGAGAAGGGCTGGTTTCGTCTAAAAGATAAAAATCAAGCACCACCTAATGTGACTGTAATGAGATTGGAAGGCAATAACATCGTCCAAGTTACAAGCAACATAATGAACGAACTTTCAGAGAACATCACTTGGATGGATCTAAAAAATAACAAAATCGAACGTTTAGAAGAAGGATGTTTCGAGCATGAGCGTATATTTTCGTTGGAATTGGGCAAAAATTTAATAAGCGAAATTGAACAAAACGTTTTTAAAATGCCCGCACTCTATCAATTATTTCTCGATGAAAACCGGTTGAAGGACACGCAATTCGTGTCTACATTGCCATCAAGTTTAGTGTCATTGTACCTGAACAAAAACGAGATCACTGAAATATCGACTAACTCCTTTTCTAACCTTCAAAAACTTAAGTATCTTACTCTCAGCGACAACAAGCTCACTGTGCTGCCAAACCAGTGTCTTCTTGGTGCTACATCTATTAGTCAACTTTCATTCTCTGACAATCAAATTACAACCATCGAACCAGGTGCCTTTGAAGGCCTCCATCCGTTCCAAATTTTTCTCGACGGTAATAATATATCTAGTATCGAAAAAGGGACTTTTACCGCGACCACGGGATTGCGGCAACTAAATATGGAACGAAATAAATTTACTACCATTGAACCTGGAATGTTTGATCAACCTCATATTAGATACTTGCAATTGGCTAAGAATAATATCAAATCATTCAAAAAGGGAGCTGTGGAAAAATTAACTCAGTTAGAGACTTTAGATATTTCACACAATCCCATTGAAAGGGTAGAGAACGATGGATTATCTGGCTTGAACGAAAGAGCCAAAGTTAAATTTGGTTGACCGCGACGCCTATCGACGTTCACTGATGTGCGATGATAATTTCATTGTAAATATGTTTTGGTTACAAAATTTGGCACATTACTCCGAAAGATTACTATTATATCTCATTCGAAATTATAACAACAATGCACTGTACATGGTTTAAAAAAATGTACAGTAAGAAATAAATTTTGCAACATGAAGTTTGGGACATTCATCGATTTTTTGTCCGATATGGACTAGTGATTCTCCAACGAATTATTAAGTAATTCTCCTGCATTAATTATGATTCCATGATGAGATCGAATTGTCTTTTCATCACATTGATCTTTTTCGGTAGGCATGTCAGTCCTTCTAAACCAAGTGTTCTAAAAACTTAAAAACACTTTGATTCAATATAATTATACAATATTTCATATTATTTCTACTCCTTAGAGGCTGTGATATAGCCGTGGGAATTTTCCCTCCCAATGTTAAAGGCCGATAGGTCTGTTTCCCTAGCAAATAAGTGATTTTTCGACTATGTTGAAAAACCGTCTGAAGTTTAGCCCATTGCTAACACAATTCCGCATGACTGCTCGAAATATGAGTCCTTAATCTATTAAGCCAAAGGAAGTACATTTGAATATCAATAGGGAAGTAACACGACCTCCTGAATATACCGGACAAAACTTCCACAGAATTGAAATAAAAGACTGCAGGTTGATCTCACGAGTAAAGACTTTTGCCATTCCTTGCACGTTTAAACCTATGTTTCTTGGCCAAACATAATTAGCACGAACCTCATTTAAGAGAAATCGAAGAAGTTGGTAGAAACTAAAAGTCGAAAGATTTAGCCTGACGAGTAAGTGGGCTGAATTTCGTGACTTTAGGATACAATCGATCGATCTCGTCGTTAGAACTTGTCTGTTCATTCGGCTTCAGAAAAAGATACAAACTCAACTCGCTTTATCGTACCTTGCGGACAAGATTTAGCTGGCTCTGCCGGTGATTTGTGAGCCATTGTTCCCTTCGTCGTTTTAAGCCATGCCCTCGTTCGAGCTAAGCGCACATGTCCTATATTACCATAATGCCGTGATACCACTGAACAAATGGAACTTGAACAGACCGTATCAAAAATTGGGCTACCAAAATTAATTACCATTGATTCACGCTCCTCCTCCAAAACGGTTCAGTCCGATTAACCTTCGCGTTATTCAACGGTTCCATGTTAGAATTCAACAACGACAAAATAACACATAACAAAACACCACAAGCACAGCAGGGACGGTTTCCCCAAGTTTCGAAAAAGGTGTCATCATTTTGTAAAGTGATAACTAAAGTGACATAAAAAAATTGTTCGGTATTTAGAACTATTGATCATGATTACAATATTGATATGCACCAAATCCGCAATACATTTTGTTCCAAAAATCGTATTTTAATATTAATCGGATCCAACTCTGTTTTTACTTTTATGATTTACTTCAGCATGAATTTTACTAACTTTGCACGTATTCCAAATAAAACAAATAGTCACTGTTACGTCCCGGCCATTTGTCCACCCGTTTCCTGCGTTGTAATAACTATTTCCTCCATTTCATTAAATTTTCTTTACCACATTTGAATTCTCAACATTAACCAAGAAATACTTATAAATAGAATAAATCATCCGAGGCGAACCTTCCGATCGCATTAAACGATTGTCTCAAATTTCAATGGAGTCATTCGCGAATGACCGCGAGTACCTGAGCACAAAATCCATGAGTTTTTCACGTATTCCGCGAACTAAGTAAAGTTCACCGGCCGCGCGTGCAATGCGCCGTTAGCATTGCGTGGTCTTTCCACGGTCACCAAAATTTTCACCTCCTTTGCGCACACCTATGCTTTCTTCGGTTCGTCCGATACTCCTACTAATCAGTCTTATTTCCAATACACTACAATAAAACTATATACAATAAACATATAAATCAATTATAGCGACCCGCGAGATTTTTCTAAGCGTCGAGTCGTTTTTCCGTCAAAACAATAATAAATAATATTGTATCGGCGGCTTTAAACAATTCGTCAATGAATATTATCATTGTCTTGTGATCATTGCTAATTCAATTTGTTTTCCCGAATAAATATCTTTATATTGAAAACCTATATCTCCTCGCGTGATAATTCCAAATCTGGGATTTCAATCCCTTAATCTAGCCACGATCCCAATATTACGTAATAAAATATTTAGTTATGTTCAATCCTGCCTAGAAAAGTAGGCCGGGGCTATTTTATATATTTTTTCGGATTACTTTATCACACATACTGCGTACTATGTGAATGTTGAATTTTAATGTATACTTCTTATTTAGGCATTTTAAAGTGCTCGTGTATCGTAGCATTTCAAGGTATATATAGTGCTTTCGTTGTCAGTGGCATTCTAACATTGATATCATGGGGAATTTTCGGTGTGTTACTTTCACGAACATTTATGCCCGAGGTATTTGATATCTGATATATATATCATGGAACACTTGTTCAACAGATTCCATTCGTTATTTTCAACTTATAGATAATTAACGTTCGCATTTATTTGTATAGTCTGCGATGATTAAAAAATCGGGAAAAAATAAAATTGACATAACGCCAAGCTGGTTGGCATTTCTCCAGGTCACATGCATGTTAAGTTGAAATCGACATATGTTGCATGCAGATATGGAGATTATTTGAGATTCTAGGAAAATGCACAAAAACATAACGTTCATGGTGAGATCCAGAACACTCGACCTCGAGAAGCGGTGGTAGCGACTGAAGAGGGGAAGGATTCAAGAGGGCTCTTTTTTGCCAGTATTTAGCTGTGGAGAAAACAGCTGCGAATCAGAGCTGACGACTGGCAACTCGGGTACTCCATGCAAAAAATGAAATCTCCGTAATACAAACTTTAAGCAACCGTATCAAATGTTTAGTTCTTAAAAGATAATACCTCTTCGGCAAAAAGAAAATGTTTAACCACTTTAGAACCTAATATTAAGATTCATTATCTGGTATAGTTTAATGATGACAAACCTGTCAAGGCGAATGAGCAGTCCTCATTTTCTAAACATTTCTCATAAAGCGATGAATAACTGTCCATATTTTGAAGTTTTTTTACACACAAAAAAATGTCATTTATAAATTAAAAAATAAATACCTTGGAAGTTGATAATTTTGTTCGTTTACTTAGTTGTGTACCGTTCGATAAACAAGTGACATGAAATAAGTTTCAATCAGTTTGAAACGCTGTCGTCAATGAGAAACCAAAAATTCCAAAAACCAAGAATTTATTTACCAAACCGTGTTCACCGAATGTAGCCCGTCTAAGTAACTTTGTTTTCGGTGTACAAAAATGTTCAAAACTTCTGTGATAATTATATGTGACCTACTAAAAGTAATTATAGTAATCGATCAGAGTAACAAACAAAAAACCAATCTCTGTCTGAAATCAAAGTTTGACTGCCGAGCTATTTCGAGAAATTCATAATTTTATTGGGTATATACGATATATCCTACAATGCCAAGTAGCGTAACTACATGAGCGCTGCTACCAGAAGAAGAAGAAGAAGCAACCCGATTTGAAAGAGTATAGTTAAAAAAATAAAATAAAATATTAAAGTTCCTCGATACTGAACAGCCAGGAGCCCAAAAGCGATCGAAAACAACGACGACGTAAATTTATACGAGCAGCCACCACTGCCGTTCGGACTTAGGGCCATGAAGGCCCGAGACCCTAACATTCCCTCACCATTCTGCTAATTTTTTGCTTTATTTTTTAATTCTCTCCGCTGGCTCCACCATCTATTTATTTTTATTTTTTATTTTATTTTTTGCTATCACGAAAAGCAGATCGGTAGCGCAAGCCATCGTATAAGTAAGCCGAATGCATGCGCATGAGGGTCGAGAGCTCGTCGGGTCTTGTGTTCGGAAGAAAGAGACGAAAAATGATTTCCAAGTGAAGATATTGCAACGTGCACCGTGGAATGAAAATGCATACGGAGCTCTGGTTCACCCTCGACTGTCCACGCATCCAATTAGTAATCTCCGACGATCTCGTTGTTCCTGACCGACTCGACAGACAATAAAAACACTACGTGCCGTAAACTGGACCTCGACGTCATGTAGAGTTCTGCAGATTTCTACGAATGTATTGGGTTCCTTCGCCTCGAATTGTTATCGTACAATGCGGAGCAGCATTTATTTTTATTCCTACACATACTTTACTGGTCAAATAATTTATTTGGAACCAAAGTGGAATTAAATTGATTTCTTCGTCAAAAACTCACATGTTTTGTTTCAGAAATTAATTCAGCATTACTTATGAAATAGATGAACAAATGGGATGAGTTTAAAAGTAATGGCTTGGTTAACAATGCGATTAGACTTTGGGGAAAAGTGTAAAACATTTGTGTGTAGTGTGTGAATGTGAAGTGTTTAATCGGACCGAATTGTCCGCTGAACCCAATTCATCTTACTATTAGATCTTCCTGTATCGGCTTCGTCATCGTTAAGATACAAAAACTTTTTAAAACTCATCCCCTCGAGGGAATAGCTGAATGTCTGTAAGAGAAGAGATGAGAAAAAAGAAGAGAGAGAATGAAATCAAGAAGAAGAACAGACGAGTGGAAGGAAAATAAAGTTGGAGGCACTAGTAACATATACTTTTTTCTGCTAGGATATCTTTCCCCGAATTTCGATGGCCTAACAGGATTTCTTCCCTTCTTGAACGGATTCTATAAGTTTGGATGGTTACGATGTGTGGAATCGAAGCTTTTAGGGCTGTGAGACCAAACTGGGGTGCCCATACCCTTGAAATGCGCCTATATTATGATAATACACTTATATTCATATGCAATGGGGTCTCGCTGACGAGTGGCGCTTCAAGGGTGCCACCAAACGATACCCTACACCACACACTTGCTACATGGATACTATACAGTAGATACTGCACGCTCTTCTTCGTTCTGCGCATCGTAATGTAATACGATCGACGCTCAGTTAGGAAACGATGGAGCGTCGAATCCACATTGAAACCATGGCGTAGAGAACAAGGGTGAAGATCGAAAGATTTCACAAAACATGTGAAACAATTCGACAAACTCAAATTTAGTGGAAAAATGCCTCCCGCATTCGTTTCCTTTGAATTTTTTTGATTCTCACAGTGTTCTCTGATAAAGGCAGTCATGACGAATTTTTTTCAAAGTTTTTTTTGTATCAGGATGCTCAAAACGATAAATATATATTCTCGAAGATTGATGGTTGATGATCTGGCTTTAGGTATCGAAAAATTCGGAACTACGATTTTTAAAAATTACCGAACTGGTCGATCGAAAATATCACGGTCGGATGAATAACACTTTCGTTAATATAATCTTCCTTGAAGTTGATTGACGTAATGAAATTTTATAGTGTTGTGAACTTCGAAGACCACATTTATATATTTTACGTTGACATTCTAGACTCCAAGTGTTAAATGCGAACAAATATTGTAAAATCTCGAAAACAAAACAACTCCGCTCATGCTTTGTCAAAAAATGAACCCACTGAAGATACGTAAAATAGTAGTCATTATCTGAAATAGTGAATCGAAGAATCTAGCTAATCAGTATTTGACAATTGTTAGCAAACGCAAAAAAAGTAAACGAAAATATGGTTTATCAACACATGAAAGTTATTTCAGAGTCAGATGTGGTAGCATATATTACCTCATATTATCACTCAAGGTGGAAATTAATTAATATTGACCCGGTTGAGCGAACGTATTACATATTTTATGGCAACTATCAACAAAAAAGAATCCGTAACGAAATTTAAATTTCCATAGATTTCCGCGATTATTCCCCTCGATGTATGCATGATAATCCCATAACAAGAATTTTTAAGATATTAGTTTCACGCAATCGCTGGATTCACGCACGATTCATATTAAAGCACATAGGTCGTTAAGCGCCCGCACAGACATCGACGAAGACGCATTGAGACAAAGCAAAGTAGAGAAAGGACCTGCTTATTGCCACGTTTCCAGGCCTGCACAGCGTGGAGATCCCATAAGTGCGTTGTCTTGTCGTCGAACGTCGGGCGTCTCGAGGATCGGGACCTTTCCTTGTACGATCTGTCGAGTGGTACAGCCCATTCACCCCTTACAAGATAGTAGGAGTCCCTTAACGTCGTAGTAAAGTGCTTGGGAAACGCTCCCAGAAAATTTTTTAATTCGTCTACCCATTTCAAGGTATTGACGCTCCGGGGAAAGCGACCCGGGTATTCAACACTTCAGTCTTTTATTTTTCCCCGTCAAGCATTCGGGTGTTGGGTATTCAAAGAGCATTCATATGCGGTAAATAAAATAAATTATGCATTTTTTTATCAACTAGGTCACCTTTCTATCGTCTATTTGACATTGCAGATTTTTAATTTGTTTAATTGCCTGATAGTATTACTTGAAGTGGGGGTGGTGCTAGGTGTAAAATTCTCGAATGCAAGAAATTCATATGAATTCATTTCGGTTTGACTTTATACAGTGTTAGATTCTAATACTTTCACCGTGAGTATATAACTGCATTCACAGTTACAGTAATTATAAAAATCGTTATGGTAACTGTTTCGTAATTATAAAAATTATTTGATAGTTGTGGCAGCTACAAAAAGATTGGCCCTATGAACTGAAAATGAGTAGTTGTCACTATATAGTTGGTAATACCATAATTTTCTCTCAATGTACATATTTTTACGTAGATACGATTTTGAAAAATGTTCAACTTCAAGTTTGTTTTAAATTTTTTTACGCTTCAATTCTTGTTCTAGCTTTCTAAAAAAGGTATTATTTTTGTTTCTATTTTTGATTCACCCTGTAGAGTGTAGATCGATTTTCTTGGCTGCTCTTATTGGCAGAAACGCTTCGCAGTTACAGCTTAGAATTTCTCCTCAGGCTTCGTAACGTTGTTGGCCCGCGAAACGCTCGGTACCTGATAGAACGTGAATGTAAATCGCTGTGGCAGATCGAACAAGACTATCCTATAGCTAGTATATCCGTGTTACAAGCGAGATAAGCAGCTGCTGTAGTAGATACGGCGCCCAAGAGACGCGCACTTGGTTGTCGATTAATCGAAGCAGTTTTGCATTCTCAGAATCGAGATGTTATCGCGAAACGACACTAGAACACAAGAATGTAACCGAGCGGAGCAGTACTTAAAGTGCTCGAGAATTTTGTTGGTACTTGAAGAAAGAACATACTTTTTCATATTTTAAATACTGCCACGATGTACCAAGTACAACGTATTCGAACGATTTTTCATGATTATACTAAAAAAGCAAAACAAAAAAATTGTTTGCCAAGTGCGAAGAAAAAAAAAAGTTTTTCTTGGATCCTTTCAAGGGACTCTGTCAAAATTCTTTATACCTGTCTTTCTGGGAATGGTGCAAAATCTATTTTGCCAAGTTAGAAAACACTATTAAAAAAATCATTTAAAAAAAATTCTTTGAAGAGCACTTTTAAAGACTGCTTATAAAATGTCTTACTCGGAGTACTTGATATGTACGTCAAGTATTCGCATTATTTTTAGGTATTTTGCCGAGTGGTGGGATGTAACAGTGGAAAGTGACATTCGAATAAAAATTTGTTACCAGAAGTGGATATTGACATTTTTTTTTTTAGCGAATTCGTTTATGACTACGCACATATTTTTCGAATATGACAGCGTCCAACCCATATAACCGAGCATCAGGGGTTTTAATAAATCGCCCCGGGAATTTAATAAGCGTTTACGAGCCTCCGAGGCGTTGGAACATTATTATTATTTCATTTTATTTTATTTCCTTTTTTGTTTTACAACACATCGTTATTATCGATGAACGATGGAATAACGCGTAGGGCGTTAGCCCAGAGATTCAGAAGACGACTTGAAAAGGGCGCAAGAGTGAGAAGAAGCGAAACGTGCGAATTGGCAAAAACACGACGTGCTCTTCCCCGCATGAATCTCGACCATCCATATTCATCGGCATTTTACGATCTGGACTGGCCTATAAAAACCGCTGTGCGGAAGCCGAGAGAGAAAACGAATGGTGAGAGAAAGAATTATACACAGGGAAAAAGATAAGTGGAGCTCTTGCGAGGAGCATATTTTATACGGGGGAAATTAATTCTCCAGCACGATTTGTATAGTTCGATCCCATGTCTTCACTGCTATCACACAGTTCGATGGGCTATGAGTGCCCAATATCAGAGAACACCGTCGTCTCCGAAGTGACGCATACACGCCACTTATCATTCTCGTAAAGTCACACAAGTAGCTGTCAAAGATGCTGCGACACCCGCCACACTGCTTTTACATAAACATGTAAACAAGTTAATATTCATACTGCATCGATTACCAGAAGAAAAAATTGATTTTTCTTATACTGTCACACTCAGAGTATTTCTCATTTCTGGCAACCATTATGCACACTACAATTTAAAAAAAAACAATATTCTGATGTTATACTTCAATTTACAATAAAAGTATATTAATATAGAATTCATATACCGAATTCGTAAATCTCATATCTTTTTTTATATTAATTTTACTCACATTTTTTAACAGTGTAGAGGCACCTATCAATACTTATCACCATTGTTATGATTAACAATAATAGTTATCACAAAAAAATCAAAGTTAGAATCATGTAACTATATGTGGCAAATACTATATCAACCATACGTAACTACTGAATAGTTGTAACTTATAGTTTTTGGGATAACCATAATTTTCCTTCAATAACTAAATTTTAAAAAAAGGCTAAATTTGAAAAAAGTAGTTATCGAAACTGATTAATCGGTTATCAACCAGACGAGTTAGCTGAACGCTAAATACTAAGTTGGTGAAAGAAAAACACCCTCGTTCGTGGAGTAGCATTAGTAGCAGTAACCACCAGACATCATAATCTTACTTCACCAGTTGCATGGGGCAATCAGTCCCTAAGGCTGGCCAGCATTGCCATAGTTGCACTATTCAAGCCGTTCGTCTTACGTACTATTTTTCGTTACCAATCGAGAACAGTTCAAATTACAATTCCGATTTCGTTCCTCGACAAAACGTACGCCGGAAATGGTTGCCACAAGTACTTTTCGCCGCCCTTTCATAAGTGGCTTGTATTATCATAATACTTGCCACTTACATTTTCCAAAAGTACCTCATTTTTCTGAGTATCGTTGATTAATTCGAATGAACAAAAAAATCGGCACTTGATCTAGATAAATGTTTTAAAGTGATTATTCATGTTTTTCACAACATTCAGTTAAAGCACCTGCAGGACAGTAGAAACTAAACGTATATCCAATGTGTATAGCGAGGCTATCCGGCATAGAGTTCGTCGTAAACCGTAATTAACCGCTCGTTAAAGCTGCATTCGCACTTCTGTAAATGAGGACCGATAAACGAACACCTCGTGAGCGTGAAGCACTGTATTTTAGCACACCGTTGGCAGAAAACTCGTTGTCGTCGAAACAGCATCGGCGAGTTATCGAGAGTTCTGCATCGGGTTCCGCAATGCACGACTCAAGGAAGCTAACGGAAGCTTTTAATATTACTGACTGTGTGTAGGAAGGTATAACCTGCACGCAGACTTGTCGACGTGTGAGACAGGCTTGTATGAGCATTCAGGCCTTCCTAAGGCTCCAGAGCGTCGAGTTCAAGCTAGAGGAGTGTTTTATGAGTGAGTTTATGAAACCGTTCGCAGCGGGCGGTGAGCCGTAAGCGAAGACAACGAAGGATCCGAAGATCTGGTCCCTCGTCGTCGGCTCTCTCGTATTATTATTGCGCAGGTGATGATTCCGACTGCTGGGACACCCTCCGCTTGTACTTATACGACGAGTCGCCTCACACGACTGATAATACTACGCTACCCCGCTGCCATATTACCGAATAATTTAAGGATATTTCATACGATACGCTCTGGCTAGCGAAAATATATAATACGCAAAAGCAGGACTGTAGTTACTTCACTACGTAGCCCACACATCCCCAACTAAAAATTTAGCACGGTGAGATTTTAGCTATTCGCTTACATAGTTTTTCTTTGTTTTTTTTTTCTATTCCCAAATGATTAAACGCACAGTTTCATAGAAATGTATACAATGATGAAATAAATAGTGTATAAATTCGCTGCATATTAACGGAAAAAGTTTTCAGCGGAATTTGTCACAATTTTTATATATTTTATAATTATTTGAGTCAAGAGAATCTGTAAAATTGAAGCAATCATATTTCGTTACGTTCACTAAATAAATTGTATGAATTTTCTACATGTATGTGAATCAACAGAATTATTCAGTCCTACATATATAAAAAGATGCGAGACTATTTGCGTCGATAAAGATGGATTAATTCAATTATGCCTTATTTGAACGAATAAAATATTTACATGCAACAAAAAGGTATTTATTTGTATGCACTAAATGATATAATGAAAGCCAACTTAAGCAATTACATTTTTTTAAATTCATTCAATGAGTATATGTTTCATTTGAAAATCCATTTAATTTAAACGATTAAATATTAGTCAGTTTCAAATAAATATTGATCAGATTAAAACAAATATTGTTTTGATTCAACGATAAATTTAATTGGTAGGATTGACAATACAATATGAGAATGTATATTGTCCGACGTTTTCACCGAATAGTTTGATTGAACGAACACAATATTTGGTCAAAAAGTTTAAATATTTTGTCAATAAAATTTGTATTCCATACAATCTGATAACCAATGAAATATAAAATGAGCTCGAATAAATGATGTATTTGAAAATTCCGTTGATTCAATTATATATTTCTCTCAGTGTAGGAATGCTTATCTGTCTATTTCGGCACTGAGTTTGGGCTCCTTCACTCTAGTCTCCATGGTTGGTACACAATGGGTGCAACGAGGCATGAAGTGTCGAGTTTACTCAACAAGAGTTGTGCGAGTCGTTGCCGGGTAGGTTATGCGGAACCAAATACATCAGACATCTCGCACCATCCGTATAGCGACATATTCATAAGTTATAACTGTATAGTTGAGCTTAAGAGCATAAAGAACGTATTATAGCATTGATGGTGAAGAATGGAGAAAGTGATGCGGAACGAAATGTATCGAAGCACAGCAAGGATTTTGGTGATTTCCGGAGTAGTCGGACAGATATCTCGTGTTTAGATCTTTGGCCAAGAGGAAGCGACGTCCACGTCGTCAATTCAGTCTGACAAGAGTAGAATTCCATTTCGAATCTTCAGAACTAAACTTATAAAACTGCTTTTTCACGAAACAACTGGAATGCCACTTTTATTCGATGAAGACCTGGATCGTCTTGCCACTAAATGATTAACACCATATTTCATTTGTCTTCAACTCTCTAATAGAATTGCATTTCATACCTCTGTTACCTATAAAGTCCTAATTATTAACTTTTAGGCCAAACAAGTGTTTTCACAGTTACAGAAATTATTCAGTAATTAATATCGAATCGATTAGTTGACATGACCATTTGTCTTTTCTGCGCAAATAAAGATCCGGAAATTGCGGTTAAATACTTATAAAATAGACTAGTTTATGCGAAATATCATGATTTTTATAGTTTTTGAAGTTCACGGCTATACGATTTCAATGTTAACCGTAACCTTAACCATTACATTAGAAGTGATATCGAGCGCACACAAATCAACGAGTTCACGATTAGAAGTCATTGGGGCAATGAGTGTGTAGGGTTTAAAAACTGATTATGGAAACAGTAAACCTAAAACGTAACACCCCAACCGAATCATTTATTCCGATGCATAAAATACGCATTGTTGAATCAATTAGTGATGAACAACGAAGACAAACCACACATAACAAAACGCAGTAAAGCATAGCAAGGCTTTTGGTGATATCCGGTGTAGTCAGGAGACATCCCATGTTAGATCCTTCGGCAAGAGGAAACAGCGTCGAGGTCGTCAACCTCCTGTGACGAGACTAGAGCCGCATTTCGTATCCTCAGAACCAAACAGTAGAAGCTACAGCTTGTAGGGTTGGAGCTTGAGCCATAGGATCCGTGAGTAAGGACCTGCGAAGTGGGGGCCAACTGCACAACCGGGAAACCGACTACCAAGCATCTCTGCAACCCTCCTGGTCATCCTGCATCCAATAGATCTAGCACACGTACGGACACACATCACAGATCCATGAAAGAGCAAGCTTGGGCCGATGGTTACACCGGGTATCCATTGTCCGATGACAAATTGTACATCCAGCAATCCTTGGGCGAGCTTATCCATCAACATCAGGCGAGAAATGTGGCTCATGCTATCCTGCCCCATATCTGTAACGGAGAATAGCCAGTCGCCTCGACATTGTCGGATTAATCGACTTACAACGGTGCCAATCGAGATTCTCCACGATACACCGACACCAGACCGACTAATGTTTCATGGTGAAATAGACCACTCCTATGTCGATCATTGCCAGGTTACAAGCGTCTTGGAGCTATGACCGCGGTAATGAACTTTCGATAATAATACGGAAGAGAGGGAATGCTTGGAACAGCAAACAACGACTGAACACATCCTCTAGGAAAAAAGAAGAAACTAAAGGCAGGTTTGGAAAGATTGATTAATCCCATTCTTAGAAATCCGTTTGGCGTATTTGTTTTCATTATGATCTTACAGCGACGGTTGTGTTAATTTATACACACTATGTAGAGTGGAGCAAGTATTAATGAATCAAAAGGTAATATTGTAAAGGTAGTGGTTTCTACGCTATATTTCGTGGGTTTCCAACATTGTGGGGGGATGATTTGTTTGTTCAGCTATTACTAAGAAATTTCTTAATATTCTAAATTTTAGAAGAGTTGGATGGCTTTGAGGTAATTGAGGTAATTGAATCTGCAATGAACACGATTTCAACTTAATCTGGGGCTTAAAGATAACAACTGTGCCGATTTTGCAGAGAGAGGATTCAGTAAACTCGAAAATCGGAAGAGTGCATACATGGTTACCGAGAATCGTTTCACAGTTTACGCCCGTCATTTTGATGATCCGATCAATCAGTCAGCATAAGATACATGGCAGAATCATTGATCAGTGAACATCGTAATCAGCAGTTTGTGCTTTGATTGTACGAAAATCTGCAATCAAAGTACATAACTGTTGATCGTTGTCAAACTTAGTGATGACATCGACCTTGAAATTCGATGATGCAGTCCTACGAACTGCATCTTTCTGTGCAAGGGTTTTTTATAGTTTTTCATTTCTTTTTCCAACATCTGATCTCGTGCTTCATGATTCACGGAGAGAAAAATTTGCCGGGAGGATCAGAGAAAATGTGATGGCCGTACAATATAGTAGAGTCTACATGGATGTATGTGTTGCATTTGGGAGGTTCGAGTTTGCTTTGGTCCTGGAGGCAATACAAGTTGTACACGATATCCTGCTGCGCTGACACAATGCACGTTCGCCAATCTTGTAGAGCGACCAACATTTTCGCGGCTATTCTTCTCGCTTTCTTCCCCCCCTTACTCCTTCACACTATACGCCTCCACGGTCTAACACTTTTTTTCCTTGACATATTCTTTCAATACACGTCCTCCGAGGACACCTCTTATATCTTGTTGGTTCATTGTCAGTTTTTATTTTTTGTTTTCTTCTGATCGTCCACAATAAATTACAACCTACAGTACTTTCGATTCGCACAATATTTTTCTGGTCTCTCACTCTCGAGAAAGTTTAAGTTTAGAATTGAGTGAACGCCAACCTTCAGGCAACGGGTTAAATACCGGAAACATTGAAACAGAAATTCATGTCGATAAATTGCACACAAAATCAGAACATTCATATTACAAGTCACATTATCTCAATAACGATAAAACCCCTCCATTTCTCTGCATGTTTCATTTTTATGTGAAAGAAAATATGCCTAAGTTGTTTATAAAGTAGCAAGACAACGCAACTTTTTCGGCTTTCAAAAATAGTTCTAATTCACAGGATGCAATTTCTTCCACTCACTTCTCATACAGTACTTTTTCCAAGTGTTATGATTGGGGATTGTGAAAGTACTTCGAAAAAATGATTTTTCAGTATTTCGTGAAACTCGATGAAAAAAATTACTTAAACGCTTAAAATATGTATTTCAAGTACCAAGCAAATACCCAGGTACCGTAAATACGACGCAGCCCTGATGCTTTATAGTTCAGATATAAATAGCTTAGCTTCTGAGCAAAAAAAACACCTTAGCCATGTCTAACTTCTTTGCACATTTATACTTCCAAAGACACCTCTTCCGTCATACTCCTTCATACTGTCCGTACCGATTTATCCTGTCGTTTCACACCTTTCATTTTTATACATTTCCTCATACTTATCTTCACGCATGGTTGCCTGTGGATTAGTTCTTTCAGTGCTCCCATCTCGTATGTTGGATCTTCTGCGGCCATCGCTTCCTTTTTCTCGTCAGCCCTAACGTATCGCTATGGATTATCGTAAAAGCTCTCTCGCCACATCAACACTCGCTTATTAGACTTGACTCTGAGCGCAGTAGACTTGGTAAATGTAACCGAGGCGAGAAAAGCAGGTTGACGCCACAGTGGCGATCAGTCACACTCGTCGGCACGTGTGCTGTGTTGCAGCGAGTGGAAACGGGAGTGCACAACACGCAGAACACAGCGAAACTCCCAACACTGACGGATCTTTTGCACACGTCAAAACGACACGCAGCTGCAAGCGCATATTATCACTAACAGCGTTGTACCCGTTGTGATATTAAATTGAAAATTCGTCATAAATTTCGAGACCTCGACGCATTATAAAGCTTGAATTATGCGCGGGGAATATATACATACGCCTACTTTGCAACTGCATTAACGCTGCATACGCTTCAATGGTAATTATTCACCATTAAATAAAGAGCTAATTTCGACGAATTTAGTAATATATTTTTATTTCGTAATCGTACTAAATAATGCATTGTGCTACGGGGCTTACTATAAACTCTGCAGCCGAAAAATATCATTTTCCAATATGTCAGTCAACAAAAATGCTCGAAGGCTTGAAATAATTTCCTATGCGTAGAAACGCTTTTATTATTGCTTTTGAATAGTCAGAGGTGTACTTGCGTGGATAAAAAATTGACAGATTTGCATGTCATGATATTGAAAATCGAGTTAAATACGGAGAAATGTGGTTTAATAACAATTTCAAGTGATGGTAAACGAAGTTCAGTATAGAATTTTAACTCAATCTGAATAAATAGATTCTAGTTTTTTAAGCTATAAAAATACTAAAAACAATCTGTACAAAAAGAAACTGCGGGACAAAAACGTTTTATTAAAAGTAAAAACATTCCGATTGAGTTTTCACAGTGTCCACTCTGTATGAAAGGTGGGAAATTCTAAAATTATGTACAAGGCTCGATTTTTCACCCATTTCATTTCTCATTGAAGTAACTCTGTATAAAATAGAAAATAATGCGACAACATTTATGTACTCAGTTGTACTTTCTTCACAGTCTACTTTGCATTCTTGTTTTATGATATGAAATAAGAAGCTCAAGCTTTAAATGTGTGTAGGGTTACCATGGAAGGGCTGGTATGAGACACACTGTATCCCCGCACTTAAGAGAATATTATGCATAACGAATATGAGCTACACATTGATAATCTGCGTTCTCACGTTGTGCCACATGTTCATGCGTAACTCTAGTCACTATATGCACGTTTGTTTGTATACGTAGCTTACGTGGTATACAGTGTACAAATTTAGGTAAATCGAGAGAGGACAAAAACGCGTGCATCTATGCCCTGAAGGTGGTGGTGGCTGAGTGGAGCGCGAGTTAAGCAAGCCTACGCCGCACCTACCTTCAAGAAAGACACATCGAGGTCATGCTATTCAGAAGTGCAAGCAATAAAATATCACGGGGTGCAGATATCGAGCGGTGCAACGGTTCGTCGTGCCTCAGGCAGATCGATAGGTTGGATGACTTATTTGGAATCATATCGACAAGTGTACGAGTTAGAAGATCGTGTATAAGGAATTCTCCGTCACTTCAGCCATTTCTTTTCAACCGTCTCAGAAAATTCTTACAAGCAGTCAGACTTCATTATTTATGACATTCACCACAACAGTGCTATTTAAATGCCAGTCTGCGTAAAAACTCAATTCACTTAATTAAAATGATCGAAAAATGGATTTTTTCAATTGCATTCGAACTTTTGAAAAGAGTAAATATTTTTTATTTTTCTTATTGTGTTCTATACTTCCACCACATAAAAAGTTTTTAGAAAATACGTTTTGTTTGTAGAGAATGAAAATTCATAGAGAGTAAACATAAATAGTAAAATCTACTTTAATATTAGAAATTTCTTAAACTTTTGAAAATACGTGGCGGAACTCACAGCTATTGGATGCCTTATATATCTAAGCAGTTTAGTGCATAAAGGTATTCATCCCATCATACTATTATAGGATTGGTACCCTAGAGCTAATGCAGCAAATTCTGCTCTCGAAAGTGTGTCACCCGTTCCCTGCATGATTATTTAACGTTTAATGTCTGCTGCAACCCAGCTCTGTCTATTTTCCGTGCTAAGAGTACCTCAATCTTGATGCTGCAACGAAAATCTAACTCGCTTGCCAGTGGCGTCGCGCAAATCAGATTTTCTTCTCAGGTTTGAATGTTCCAGTACTTGATATAATATTCTGATGTGGAGCACAAAAGATAAGGTTATTTCCTACGGTTTTGTCGCAATATTAATTGCGGCCACTCGCTTAGTTGTATCCATTCCTAAATACGACAGAATAAGCGACGTTAAATTTTTTCTACACCGGGAGAACAATTCCGATTTAGTAACCATAAATACTGCCTATATTCGGACATATTTTGCACGTTTCTTTATGTACCGTCGACGCGCCACAATTACCGCAACTATTTAGATCCAGGGAAATAAAACGGTTGGTACAGAATTCTCAAATATGTCTTGTATATATGGTATATTTTTCGGAAATAAAATTATCTTTTTTTCTAAAGTTCGAGACCTTCTAATGTATTTAGATATTTTATGACAATTTTATCAATTATATCACAATTCAAATCCATGACATTGTCTCTGATAATTATTTGCAAATACTCAACATATCAGTTTTTCCATAATCGTGTACAATGTATGAAAATTAATAAAAAACAAAAATATCGTACATGGGCTACATATTATATATAACAATACATATTATTTCATATAACATCAGTTTATATGAGTAACGAATTGCAATACGTATCTCCAAATATCACTAATGTCGATATCATTCTCAGCCTTAAGATAATTTTATCGGGAACGATATTTGATTTTGATATGAAAAGAATCAATATTCAATTGGAATAAATTTTAAATACTTCTAATCCACATAAAGCATAAAACAATTCTATTTCACTCGGCGCGAAATAAGCGGATTATTCACACGGTCCTCGTGCGCAGAACTCGCTTTTCGTACCTTGCAATCAAAAATTTCTTCGATACTCGTGCGAAAAACCTTTTCCCAACCTGTGATTACAACACTCGTTGGGAAATTTTTGTTTTGCCCTCGTATCGAAATGTACTATAAGGGCTTCGAAAAAACAACTATGAATATCCGTGAACGCTCATAGAATTCGTCTCTTCGTGTTCGCCAAATGCGGTAGGTATATTACATTATATGCGGGAATTACATTTATTTGCAAAACAATTTTACTGTTTTCGTAGATTACCAGCGTACATCGACCCGTGAGTTTTTATTTTGCAACAATGTAGATTTTTTTGTCATGTAACGACGTGACAAAACTGACACATCGTTGATGCCACGAAGTCAACAATATTTTCGCATAATAATCAAACAGAAACGTATGTAGAAGGAGGGAATAAATCCATCCAATGACATGTAGTCCTAGGATCGTATAACCTATTCACACTACGATATAGAATAAACCAATGTGTAAAAGCCACCCATCCAGGACCACCCACCGCCAAGAGCGGTGGGTAAACCTGGGTAATCGTGGGTAAACGTGTCGTCGATTATTCATACAGGATTCTTGGCACGGGACACGTTCTAACCGCACACGCCGACGAGAGCCTACCTCGAATCATGTCCTCATACACACATACTATATACTTTGGTATTATATGGCGATGAACGATCCAGACCGAGACTCGTATTCTCTTCATCTACACATACGAGCTCAGGGCAAGTGCTAGTGTGTTCTGAAGTACCACAAGTACCTTCCACAGGGTCGTGTACCTACCCATCGGTTTGTGTAAGTATTACCCGAATGAATATAAGTGTATTCATGAATTAGTCGGTATAACTGCGCGTTGATACGACCATATATTCCCTGTTTGTAATGGTTTGTACACACCCGAGGCGGTACACCGTCCCGTTCTTGATATACGACGTAACTGAAGCGAGAACTTCATTGCTGGAGACACAACATGCACAAGTCAGCGTCACGGTGTATATCGTTGTGTCGTTCGTTGTGTCAAAACCGACGCCTCCACATGGTACGACACCTTACACTGCTCGTGCGCAGCTATAGGTATTATACCTTGGTATTTCCTCTATGCTTCTTGTCTCGTTCGCTTCTCACACTGAACAGCACGAGCAAAGGCCTCGCGGTGACGATAAAACAGATACCGCAGGTAATTTGCCGTCGTTATAGATGGCCCCAGACAGGGAACCCTCGGACCCCTCACCCTGCCTTTCTCTTTCTCTTCCTCTTTCTCTCTCTCTCTCTTTCTCCCTTCCTTTGCCCCGCTTGTCGCTCTTTAATGAGCTCCGGCTGTGTATTGAGAGACATCGCCAACCGGGGATGCCTCTACTCGACAAATTAACTAGCATCGTTAATAATCGTCGTCTATTACGGTAGACTCCAGAGTTTGCTAATATACGACAAACGATCTTGATGGTTCGGGATGACAAGTCAGCCCGATTATCAGTGTAGGTTGTATTAACCTGTCGATCAATTGACGATGCATTGTGCTTGGCCATAAAGGAAAGTTTAACTAACAAGAAGTATTCTGAGGTTTTGGGGTCAAGATACTTAAAGGGACCCACTCACCTGAAAAAATCGTAACGAAAAACAATATGTATTGATAATTTTGCATTTTTATAAAGAAATACAGTGTACCGGAGTAATATGAGATGAAACGTACGATTTTTAACTTGTCTTATTTGATCTGTCCAAAAGTGTATTTCGGGTTAAGTGTAGTCATTCTGAACCCAGTGAAAACTGCACTTTTCAACATATAGAATCAGACGTCGAACACCAAAATTTGTTCATCGGTTTAGTCTGCAAGCTGTGAGATGAAAATCTTTGAATTTTTGTCTCACACCATTTTGGTGCACTGTATGTCTTTACAAAATTGCATAATTATAATGATTGTCATGTACTTTTTTCGCGTTCACAATGCGATTCCACTTACGATGCGAATCAAGAGAGACAATCGTCAAAAGGATATAGATAAGATTACTTGGTATTTCCTCTATGAATGCATTACTGTTATTACAAAATCCTCCGAAGATGATTTTTCGTTAATTAACAGAAACATTAAACTTCATCGTGAAAATTGACATCTTTATGTGAATTTTGTTGTTAAGCTCATCGGAAGGTGCAATTATTGATTCAGCAAGTTGAACAAACTGTAACCAACCGTGAAATGAGTATACCAGAAACAAGAACCCATGGACTCTAGCGATATTGGTGTTACACTGACGCTTGATGTATTTCGTGGTGAAGATATGAAGAGGAGGGAAGTGATTACAGTACGAGGACCGAAGCTCTCCACTCTCTCACTCTCGCTCCCTTCTTACGGTTCTCCCTAGCCCGATGATTAACATCGTTAAAATGTGGATGTTAAATAAATTATAAATAATTACATTCGACACGCTAACGACCATCTGATCTGCCGAGATAAACCTCGTTGACGCGACGACCTGATACATCACATCAATTTACGTATATTGATCGTCGCACTACACGATAATTAAAATTACAGATTTCGCGTTGAAAAATTTTTTTCTCACCCGAACGGATTACCTGTTTGAATGTTTTGCCTAGGTTATAAATCGATTTGTTCCTTTATATATTTATTTGTTCATTAGTAATAAATGGTTTTCATTGACCTTAATTCCAAACATTCGTCGAGACTATTCATAGTTTAACATTGCATTCATGTTGTACATACAAAGGTCGATGAATTTTCTTGTCTTTCTTGTTCAGTATTTTCATCTGCACTTAGTAATCGCAAGCTATTAAAAGTATCTGGTAATTGATGATAATTGAGATCCAGTTATTATATTACCTTGGAGAATATGGCCATCGTTTTTACTTTCTTTTCAAATACGAAGTATGTACAAAGGGACGTATTGCAATTTTAAAAAAATCAATGCCTGGATTTTGTTTTAAACTAGTATTCACACTCAGCAATGCAAAACTTTTTTGTCAGTATGAATCGTTACTTGAATCATATCATAGTTATGCATGAAAACTCTCATGGTAAAAATTGTCTATTGTGTCTTTCACTCAGAAGAATAGTAACATTTCTGGTAACTAAGGTAAATGAAGAAAATTACGATAAAAAAATATATATTAATAGAATAAAAATGTGTTACTTCTAAGATTCAAATTTCTCTCGGTGTAATTGTCGTCAGTGCTGCCACAATTTTGCTGAGTACTTCGCCGCTGATGCTACCTTATTCGTATGGCAATCAGCACATGAATGAACACACACACACAATGTTCAATTCTCGAGATTAAATTCGAGAGCAGTCCCGTGCTGGGCTCGCGTTAATAGACGGATATACCTGTCCGATTATTAACGCGTGCCCGAGCGGGAGCAACCGTTGGTACGGATATAGCGCACATGCATGTCGCTGCCATTGCGGCCCTCGCCAGGGTGTCCCTCTCATTAATTAAGCCCTCTGACATTGAGCGATGTGGTTTGCTAGGGTTCGTCCACGAGCGCAAGCTAAGACAGAGCCAACCTCAGGCTCTCCCCTTCTCTCAACTTTGCCTGCTCCTTCGACCTAAGTTCAATTTCTGTCAGACCTCTCAGCTCCGCTGCTGTGGCTTCTGTGCTACGTTGTCCAAAAACTCCGACACGGACGACGACGAAAACCAGGACGACGACGTCCCAAAAAGCTTATATAACGCGATAAACGCTATCAAGACCCCACATCAACGCCAACTACCTAACCTCCCTACACGCACTATTTTTTTATCACACGATCTTCGTTAAATGAATGAAACGAACCCGAGAACGTACGAAACGAAGCATAGCCTAATATCATAGAAGTCCGACAGTCATTTGTTAACCGGAACCATCGTAATTCGGCCCTCTGTTGTTCTGTTAGCTTGCTAGCTTTTCAGCGTATTTATTAAAAATGAAACGAAGCTCGGAATCATTTCAAGAACGGGGGCATGAAAATCTACAAAAAATCTACAAACAATGCGGCATATTTTTTCAGATTCCAATTTGAGATATCCTCAGAGCGAAAATGTATTTTTGTAGATGCCTACTAGAAAGATTTCTTTTGATAGAAGAATAACTGTCAATCTCGCTGAGAGACTGTCAACTATTTGTTTGACTCAAGAAAATAGAGTTGGATTTAACTCCGAATTCTTTGGCGCATTTGTTCCGTGTTTTAACTACGAATTTGAAACGACTAATCCCAAGCTCCTCGTGGACATGAACTTTGAAAACACAATGGTGCGTTATCAGGGTCCGGGCGATTGCCTGATTTGTTTTTAATGTGAGCCTAATGCAATCTGGACTACTACACTATTTGCTTAGGTGCAGCCAGAAAAAAGTACTGCAATAATGGGAGTGATCACGACCCGTCCATCTACCCGAAAGCAAATTAAACCGTTGGAGATCACAATAAATGATACCATCACCATAAAAAAGTCGCAGGGGTTAGCATGTATAGTTCTGACCGAATAGCTACAATCACCACACTTGTTTGAGTATACTATAAAATTCTCCCCACACGCAAAAAAACGGCCTAGTTGGAACAATCAAGGCGCTTAGTCATATATGAGCCAGCTAAGTTATTGGTTAGACCAATCAAATTGTTCCTTGACCAACTAAGTTATTGGTTAGACCAATCAAGAACTTGGTTTGCCTAATAATAATTTGGTTGGTATACCCAATAACTTAGCTGGCGCATATATAACTAAGCACATTGGTTAGATCCAACTAAGCATTTTTTCCCGTGCATTCGAAAACCATTTTAGGGTCCTGTTAACTAGCAGAGCGGCAGCTTCATTCTCTCATGAGCAGAAGCTCTACATCGAATTTACGAGGACATTGGGAAATTTCAGTTCATGGCCACGTCGTCCCACCGGTACCTTACATTTTCCATATATATTATATGGGGTGCTACTAGTTAGTATATGTGCAGAGAATAGATACAAATACATATATATATATGCGCAGATATACATTACACGAAGCTCGTAAAGTCACCATCGGTGCTTCGACGGTATTAACGGCAATAAAACCTCGTAAGAGGTACAACGACGAACCGGCAGATTGGTGCAGAAGCTGCGGAGTAATATATTTCAACCATTATATAGGCAAAGGTATTATATTGACGAATCCTAGCGACTCGCTGCTCGACTGCCGGTCGTTAAATTATTTTATATGTTCTCGTAGCAGAGCCGGCGCCATCTCGCGCGATTGTTCGTTAATGAATTATCAGGTATTTCGTATGCGCATATTCCACATAACGGGAGGAGAAATTAAACGAGAAAATACGTTTGTAGCCTTATGCTTAAGTGTCATTACGCCCCGGTCACTTCGGCAATTTGAAACTGAATAAGACTGCTTTGCAAATGCGGAATTGTTCGAAATCTCATTGAAACTAATACCACCCGGCTTTGTCAATGGCTTCAAATGGAATTGACGAGAGGATCTCCCTCGATGAATTCTCGATTGCTTTAACGATTAAATGGACCAGTATTAGGACGCCAAATCGTATCTCGGCTACGTATAGTGGCGTAACTAGCGAACTACTCGCCTATAGATCGTTAAGTATAATAATGCTAATTGACCTTGTCGTAAAAGTTTTTAATGTCGCCAATCCAAGTTTGCTGCCTCATCTCTGCACTTACTTTTACGATTTCTAGGTTCAACTACCTACAGTAGATAGTCGTATTACGTCCTTCATCATTTTACGTCGTAATCATCTTTGTACATATGAGGCATTCTCTGTCAATTGATCAATTCATTTTTCTGTGACACCTAGATATTCCTTATAATTTAACATATTGTAATCTTTGATTGTAAGTACTTTGTACCACTTTTATTTTCGGGATGAGGAGATTTATCTTCCTTCTACTTATTGTTATGGCTTTGAAATGCATGAAACAATTATGAAACAATATTTTTTACATTTGAATCCATGCAACAAAAAGGTCATTGATTCGAAAACAGTTGTTTTGCAGACTGATCGAAAGTGGTTTTAAATTAACTCTTCTTTTTATTCTGACAAGTTCATTTAACATTGAAACAGTAAGATTCTATTATGCCTATTCTAGAGTACAATCTCATTTTATATTCTGGTTTTTAATGTAATGAGAAATTGCAGAAATCAGAAGTAATATAAAGTCGACAATGCTTGTTATAACAATATAACAATAATTTTATTGCAAAAAAAATCTGGAGTAATCTGGAAGAAAATGAAGTCCTCCCGCAAAAATTTCATGCACTGCGCTCGGGACACCGAAAAAAACGCATTACATATTTTTTTAATCTTAAATGTCAAGACTCTTACAACGGGATACTAGCATAACTAAAATTGAGCTAATTTGAAGGTATATCGGAGGTAGTCGAAAAATCGCGGCTGTATTGACACAGAATGCATCATATAAGATGTGCTTATGCCCTTTTCTGCCAAGCGGGAAAACGTATGCACATACGCCTTTTGGTGAGAAATAGGTGCAAACCCAATCCTCACAACCCAGCCCGACCAGATACGTAACTCAAGTTTCATTAACTTTACGATCAGCTACCGAGTCGTTAAAGTATTCGCTAGTGACTTGATTGCATCGAGTTTTAATCATGATCTCGTACAGTAGGTACACATCTATACGCCTCATACACCGCATTCGTAGGGGAGTTCAGTAATACAATTCTCATGGATGAGAGTGCGGATTCCGCGGTACTAGGCAGTGGAAATCAATTCGCTTAGGAATCTGGCTAAAGTGCTGGAAAGAGCCAGTGGAAGGGTGATTCAAGAAGAAAAGGGTTTGAATTGTATTTTAGGGAGCCACTCGAAGCGCCGAAGCTTCGATAGGTTTTAATTAAAATGAGCGGCTTCTTTGTTTTGTTGTAAAATATTTGCTAGGTGGAGGTTGATGTTGAAATTAGTTTACGATGATATAAAAATTAGGTGATGGAATTCATTCTTTTTTCAATGCGTTGTACAGTCTTAATAACCTGAAAATATTTTTAATTAACTTTAAAAAAAAGTGTTGAAAGTTAAAATGTTGGTAATTAATTTTGAAAAATCACTGTAAAATCGCTTTCGCTATTTAGCAACGCAATATTTATCAACGTGTAATAAGTCAAATTTTATGATCGGGTTTGCGGTTAGAGCCGTATTAGATTGAAGGAAGGATAAGGGAAAAAAATCTGGATAGGGTGAGATCCTCCCTTGGCGCGAAAAGTAGCGCCACACAACGGCAACGCTCGGAACCTGCCGCATCTCAATCTCGCTGAGGGTTCTTCCATCCACCGGTGGGTCGAGATGCAATTTGTTCTTGCAGTCGTCGGAGCTTACCGGAAGCTCCGCAGCCGGCAACGCAGGGAATTTTCGAGCTTTCCTCGTCATCGATCCCACGCACGAAAAGGTGCAAGCGCACTACGAGCGTTGCTTAAATTTTTAAGGCGCTAAATGCAAATGCAAACTTTGACAAAACAGTGGAAGTACTTATAAACAAATTGGGTTCCTGATTAAAATTCGCGAACGATGAAATGATTTTTTTTTTAATTGTTGAAATGAGACTAAAAAAAATCTCCGCAATTAAGCTTCAGACATACGGCATGAAAATATTTTATTTTATTCTATCGCTAACGCAAAAACTTTAAGTAAAAGCTGATGCGCTCATTCTTACTTAAAGACTCCTTGATTCTGTAGAAAAAAATTGCCCCGTCTCAGATACAGAAAGTAACAAATTTATGTTTTACAGTAATTTTGTGTTGCACCTTCAATTTCCAAAAAACTGGAACATCCGAAAGATTTTTTTCAGGGCAGGGATTTTTACGTAATTAAAACAGCTATACGAATAACCTACCACGGAAATCATTTTTCCAATAGCATTGTCATTATTCAAAAAAAAAGAATAAACACAATTGTTAGTCTAAGTTGAGGAGAATCAGTGAAATCAATTTTCTACTTGTATGAATTCGTACAAAACCCGTATTGAGGAATATTTCCGATGAAAAGCCACGATAGTTAAAGGTATAATGTAATGTTACTAATAATCATAATAATAATAATAACAATGCGGAAGCAAATTGATAATAGGAATTTTTTTTAAATTGATAAGTCCGTGTTACAGAGAGTATTAATGCAGGAGACATTTCATAATTAAGGGTTACCCAGAGATAAAAGCTAAGCAACAGTACGTAGGTATTTGAATCTGGCAGGCCTGACGATCGAGCAACGAAAGTCATGGAATCCCTAATATCACCCCTCTCTCGTCATCACATTAACGATGTACATCTGTATACCGTTCATACTCGAAGGACAAGTTAACCGTCGCGATTCGTTAAAGCATAACGGTTCGATAGCCAACAAAGGGTCTGATCCCGTCACTCGAGGTGACGTCGAAACACGATTATCACGCATTCACAGCTTCTAAAGGTCCCGCGAGCGAGTCAGATACCGAGGGATAAAAGAACCTTTGCTGTACTGTACCAAAACTGCTCAGTAGTTAAAGTATCCGGGTATTTGTCGGGTACTTATAGTACCTTTGTGATTAATTAAATATGAAGTACAAAGAACTTCCACGACTATTTTTATTCATCCATTTGCATTTGTGCAAATGTTAGATTAAAATCATGCAGGATTGAATGCACATGGTATTGAGTTTGACAAAATACACAAGAAAGTAATTTAACGAGTACTATTTTACCATTTCTCAAAAACATTTTTCCGTATACTTTCAGAACAACGTTTTCATGAATAATATTTTTTTAGGAAATTATGGAATCCTCTCCCTTGAAATTCTGTAAAAAGGATTGTCTTTAATAATGTTACCACTGGTTTTTTTTTTTTTTTTTTTTCAATATTCGTCAAAGAACATTTTTAAAGTGTATCAAAAAAACTTTATTGGAACATTTCAAAAATCACGTCAAAAATTAAAAAAGATACTTTTGTGGAATCCTGGAAAATAGTGCTTCATATTTTCTGTGACAAATGCACAAAACCTCCCTCTTTTTATGCCTGCAGCGTGACGAAGGCCTGTGGAAATTTAACTAGGTATGAAAAATTAATGTATTAATGTAACTCGTGTAATTTGCGGGTGCGGGGTTTGTTCTTCCTCATGCCTGCCCAACAAGCAGTATCGCCAGTACCTTCGCTACACGCTATACAGAAATAGACAAATGGACTTTTCGTGAGGGTGTTGCAAAAAGTTTTGTTATAAAATTGGTAAAAATTGTTTTTTTTTGGAAATTCGTAGAAAGCAGTTTTTCGAAGATCTTTCTTAGAAAGTATACTTGAAAAACGTTCTTTCTATCGTCTTTCGAAATTCTAATTCTTTCAAAATGATTGAAACATCGTAATTTATCATTAATCGTAATTTTCCATTACGATAATTCGATGTTCTTTGAATAACCCTTTTCGCAATATTTAATGTTTAATAATACTTATACACCTACTTTGAATACTGAAACAAATTTGTAATGAAAATTGTTACAGAACTTTGCATTTAAACCTTTTTTGTAACTTAGTACATTTTTTTAAATCTTACTCAGCTCGACTACTATTCAGAGTTGTAAATCCTCATCAATTCATGAAATATAGTTTGCAGTACAATTTGTTTTGTAATTATAATTTAATAATATTAATGTGTGATGATTATAAACTAGTGTGTAATTATTTGAATAGCTGAAAAAAATACAAATTTTTCCTTTAATATGGAAAGAAATAGTGAAAAAATGGATTACCGTGAATTTTTATTGAAAAATAATCATTTTTGCAGCTATTTAAAAGTTTTGGCATCGTATTGTAATCGCTAAATATAATAAATCATAATGACAAAAGAAAATTGTACGGAAAACTATATCTCCTGAATTCACGAGGATTTACAACTCTGATGCTTGTATTACAGATTTACGATTAAAATGAACTAAACACTATGTCCAATTTCGGAAACTTTCGCAATATCGTCGAGATTTTATTCGACCTTTAATTTGTAGCCACCGGCATCATATTTGCCAGACAATAATTTCTCGTTTCATTACACGATGTTTTTAAAAAGTCTGTGCCAGCGAAATAAGTACTGCAGTGAAAAGCCGGGTAATGGTACACGGGTGCACGAGGCATTGGATGTAATCTCCATGATACTGATAAAGCCCTGGAATCGGGTTCCCACAATCCGTCGAGAACCGCGACGTGTCCGAGCGGTTGCACTCGTGAGTACCGCAAAAGCCAGCAACGCAGCCTTAAAATGAGAGGGTATAAGTGCGGTATTCCGGGAAAATGCCGGGAGAACCGCGATTCAACGCGGATGAACGAAACAACGAGGGCATAGAGTCGATTCGTAGCTGTAAACGAACGCGTGTGTGACCTATGAGCAGCGCTAGTAGCGAGAAAAGCCCTTCACGGCCGACACAATGTTCGGTGGTTGGCTTTGTCGAAAATTTATGTATGCTTTTGAGCCTGCTTTTACTATTCCCCCATCACGTTCATGTCGCACTACTCGTCGACAATCATGCCACTCGGATCTCCATCTATCCCTTCCTGAAACGTTCCCTTTTTTTTCGGGAGCTGCCCTTCAACGATTAATTCAGACTCAGACACGTCATACCTTGTGATTCACCATTCCATCACGTGAAAATGAAATGTATTCGGAAAATATGTATTGGAAAATTGTAATTCACATATGGGTGATTATTTGGCCAATTATTGACCACACCTCGACGATTTCACCGTAACTTTATTTTTGTAGTATAAAACGACGAATGTTTATATACATTATACATCCGTTTAATATATGACGAATATGGAATTTATATTTTGGAGTACATATTAGACTGGGCCAAAAAAACGAACAATTTTTTTTAATGGTACTCGGAAAATATTGTTCATGATGACAAAAAAAATTATCCTGAAAGTTTGAGCCCTTAATATTAATATTAAGGGGTGTATCATTACAACTATCGATTTTTTTTACATCGGCCGTAATTATTACCCAAAACTCGTAAATTATGAATCTGAAAAATTTGATCTGTTAATATTTTTCACGGAAATTAAATTTGCTACAAAAATGCCTTCTTAGTAAATTTACTAATTATATTGACTATTTATTAATTATATTGACAGATGATTTTCTCGTTAAGAAATTGTTATTCAACCACGTATGAAAAAATATCGACAGCAATAGTAATATCAATCGGGTATTTCTGCGACCTTTTGCCGAAGGTAAAGGTTCATTAGTAGCGCTGACCAGAAGCTGTACTTCTGGTGGCCAGGATGCAAATACCTGGCGTTCTGCAGAGAGGGAGGAAGCGAGAGAAAGCTTTATAAAGCAGCAACGTAAGCTTTGTATCAAAGTCCCGCCCGTATGTGTTCATTAGGCGGTATTTAGCTTTACGCTTCAGATACTGTAACACAGCATGTAGACACACTGCACACATAGCAATTCGCGCCGAACTTCATCGGTTTTCATCGAATGGCCGCCGATACTTTTCTCAGCGAAAATAACGGTATAGAATTGCATGTACATACGCACTCTCGATTTCGTTGCCTTTCTCATCCACATTTTTCGTTTTCTCGTCGATGATGTTCAATGGACCCTTCAAACGAATAACGAGACGGGTTTTTTTTTAGAGAAAATAATTAATTCAAGATAACACAACTTTACTTGTTCATATGTTACCAATAATGCCGCTACTTCTTTTTAAGGGGGACGAGTCTGTCAAAAAGTCGTTTTTTATATAAGGGTATCGTTGATGATGTTCAATAGATACTTTTAACAAATAACGAGACGGTTTTTTAGAGAAAATAATACATGCAAAACAACACAACTTAAGTTGGCTATGTTACCAATAATGCCGCTATTCCTTTTTAAGGGGGACGAGTCTGTCAAAAAGTCATTTTTTAGTATAAGTGTAACTTTCTCGTTTACGAAAGGAAAATTTTTAAATAATTCCCTCGCTTCAGAATGAACCCGAAGATTTTTTTTGAAAGTCGACTAAGCACTTGCTTCGAAACCAGATTCATGAATCTTACACTCTGCGCGTGATCCAGAGAACATTACTCCAAGGATTGGCCTTCGTTTGCTCTCATTCTGTTCACAATCACACTGCACACGGTTTAAGTAGAGTATTCTTTTTTAAAGGTCCTTAAAACAGAGTTATATCAACAAATGTATAAAATTGCATAATAATTCTGTCATCTAAGACATGGATCTTTTAAAGTATGATCTTTAACAAAAATCCAGTCAGTACGAACTATTTGTTAGATGATCATCTTTTTTGTTTGCAAACATTATTCTACACCAGTTAGACAGGGGGATAAACCAGAAAATTAACATTCTATCTGGCTCTTAACTTCTGACGAGCTCTTAACTCTGCGTTCAGAGCTCTTAAAAAATCCCTTGGCGTACACGGGAAAAAAGGTTAGTTGGAACAATTCACTTTTTATAATTTGGTTTCAACTACTTTTTGTGTATGACCAACTCATTTTTTTCTCCGTGTAACTGGCGAGCTTAGCGCCAGAAAAAAAACTGTTATTCTCGTTTTACGTTCATTTTAATCATTGTACTCTGTTAGATTAATAGATTGATAAAACATTTTCGTAATTGCCAGACGAAAGTTTGCGATTAACTTGTCCCAAAGAGAAGCAATGGTTACTTCGAAGATCTGGTTGCCGCATCAAATTGAAAAATAATCGAGTTGAAGATGTCCTACTCCGGTGCTTTTCAACTAGTTCTTTCAAAGTGGAAGCTTAACGAGTGATTATTCAGCCTCAAAGTAACAAACCTGCTGTCTCTGAACGTATTTCCCTCTTTCAACTGGTCCACGTCCCTCCACGACTCAAGACTAATGAAGCTTGTGGTGTTATATACCTCTCGTAGCTTGAGCCAATTAGCTCACTCTTGCTTTATTGTATCTACCTTTAGCGCTCAGTCCCTCACAAAGCAAAGCTGCCTACTGTCTTCGACGTCTGAAAGGTCGTATGATGGACAAATAAAAGCAAAACTACAACAAACCTCGTTTCTCTGTAACTGTCATAGCGAATTCATAATGTTACTATAGACACCGAAAGAGATAACTATAAAAAAGAATGCAAACTAGATCCTTGCATATTGCTTGCTTATTATTGTTGGCTTTGCACAAATCTGCCTCTATGAGGAAGTATACATATATAGTCATCGATTTTGGCTTCCTCCTACAAAAAAACCTTGTAAAAAGTGACAACGCCGAGAAGGTTAGGATTGGGAGCTGTCCAAATTGCCGTGGAAAGCCCATAGGTAAATTGATGTGTACAGTTTTTGTCCACTACACAATAAACTTATGGCTATAAATTATATATATAAGTGTTTGCATAAAAAAAGGACGAAATTTGTTAAACTACAATACCACCATATATCAGGATTTCTTGAAACCATCTAGCATTACATGAATATTAATTAGAAAATGCTAGGAGTATGACTTACGATATACACGTAATAAAGAATATAAACCTCGCAAAAAAATATATAATTTAGTTCGTGATAATTGCGAACGTTGTCGATTATGTCTCTTGAGGAATCGAAACTTTATCGAACCTGTGTGTCACCTTTGGAATTGGATTAGTCGAATTAAAGTTAGGTATGGGATCCGGCGTAGCTTTGGTCCATCACGAAGTGTGTAAGGGAAAGTCCGCTCTTTCTGTCTCCGACATGGGCAGCTCGCACGAAGAGCTAATTGGCAGCCTCTAATTAATCGAATGACCGACGCAGCAGTAGTTACTGATCCATCCGATTCGTCTACTCGCGCTATAGAAATTAACTTTGGTAGTATTGCCAGACCAGACGAAGTGATTGAACTCATGTTTCGTTGGTCGTGGCATTGAACGATCAAGCTAAACTTTTGGTTATCGAGAGTATCCTCGAATCATAACCATCGGATGACCCGGTACCATCTGAGTGCCCTTGAATAAATCGAGGAAATGTGTATTTAATGTTGAGAAATTAGTCTTGACAATGAGGTGACACAATTATTTTCCCACGGTGCCGCAAAAGGTTAACCCTGTAACGATCAACGCGCCATATTTCCAACATTATGTCAGAGGCTCATTATTCAAAACTTTTAAAGTAATTAAACATTTTGTTTCTATCTGTATCAATCTGACCATCAGTGCAATTTTATTCTAGATGCATCCAAAATGGTATATTTTTTAATAACAAACACATTTGTTCGTCAAAATGTTAAAAGTTAAAGGTATCTGATCTTTTTACCAGACAGTGCATCATATTTTACATCAGTTTACATAATGTATAGTACATAATTATAATTTTTTTATCAATAGCACATCGAAAGTCGTAAAATCGCAAACTGAAGCAAGTTGCCAAACCCAATTAGTCATCGAGGTCCCTGATGTAAAGCCAACTTCAGACTACTATAACTGCTGCAGATCGCGCATTTTGCATCGTTGTATTTAGTGCAAAAATGATGTAACCCGTCGAAAGTAGATTATATCACAACATTGTAGTAGAAATAGAGTCACGTAGAGTCACCTATTCCATAAACATGCAAATATCATGTTTCGCCCCAAGAAAAAGCCATACGAGCAATGTGAGCTCGTTGTTGATAGTATCACTGTAATACAGAGTAGATAGACAGATAATTTTAGATGTGGTATCAATAGAAAGTACAAATTAATTCCCTGGGCCATCAGCGTGTGGTCAGCAACCCCGAGCTTATCCTCCCTTTGAGTATTTATGGCATAGTTGTACGAATATATCGCTCAACCAGTTGAACCATCTATTTATTCGCACCGTTAGCTATTCGTTAACGTTCTATGGAAACCGACTGCTCGCCGAACGCGAGGTAATGCACCTCTTAATTTCGAATATGCTGATGCTGCTGCTGGATCGCAGCGCGTTCACCGTCCCAGCATCCAATGAATCCCTTTGATATTTCACTAACGCGCGATTACATGACCAACAGTATTATCTTTTCCGTTCTATCTATCCATCTATCTATGTGTATCAATCTATGTAGATTAGTTAAACCTCTCATCACAACTGCACGGCCAAAAGAACTCATATATCTATAGTAGTGTCCTCTTTA
This sequence comes from Clistopyga incitator, assembly GCA_947507545.1. Classification (NCBI taxonomy): domain Eukaryota; kingdom Metazoa; phylum Arthropoda; class Insecta; order Hymenoptera; family Ichneumonidae; genus Clistopyga; species Clistopyga incitator. The sequence goes on along the minus strand of OX382179.1, from coordinate 3,162,123 downwards.
TCACGATTTCACGACTTTTTTGGTAGCTTAATGATCTGATAATTTGTCTATTTCAGGCAAAAGGTTTCTTTTTTATTAGTAAGAAGACCGTAAAAAATCCTATTGAATAGATTGTTTCCAATGATCTTAAAATTGATTTTTAAACATCACTATATGCGACAGGCAAAAATTCTCTATTGGAATGAATCAAAAGTATTGACGCATGTATCTATACACCCAATTTGATATGTATGTTCGCGGTGTATTAAACTCCATAAAAATACCATAAGTATCAAATCCTTCAACGGCTAAGTTTACTACCGATTAAATAAATAAATAAATTATTATGGAACTTTTTTTTCCAATATATAATTACAAAAATTCGTAATCGGATGCTGCGATTGGTCAAATTTCTCTATAACTTCAACATTTTTTTTAAACAGTTTTTTCCTCAATATAGTAAACATGCGAAGATGGCAGTTGACTATTATATAAATGTATATAAGTTTTCCGATATTGCCTTATACTTTTTTATTTCATTTAGGGAATGCAAGAAACAGAGACCTTGAAGAAAGAAAATGGAATAACCACCCGATTTCCTTCTATGAATTTTTTCCCATTGGAATTTTGTTCCGGGGATGGTTTTTTCATGTTTATCTTTGCCTAACGATATTCCTGCCGAACACAAAATTTTATGTCCCGTCAAGGCATATTTATTTCTTGCATATATTAGTTTTTCTGACATTTATAACAGTACACGAGGATCCCCGACTTCCGCGTTAAGGTGTTTGAGGTACGTAATGGCTTTCCAGTGTCGCTGAGCTATAGAGTGCAGTGACACGTGGGTTTACTAGCTAAACGGAGCCTCGAGTATTGCGGTAACCGCAGTACTCGAGCCGGTCGTCGTTCCGGTCACCGATGAATATGTTGAACGTTCGACCGCAGCTGCGACGAGACTGAAGTGAAAATATTGAAAAGAAGCCGGGTAAAACCGGGAGAAGGGAGAACGTGATGAGACGGATTGTATGAGGATTTCATTTACCCGCTGCAATCGAACGCGGCGAAGAAAAAACCGCACTAGCTTCTCGTTCCGCGCTCCGGATTAATTAATATTGCGCCTAGGTGCCTCGTTAAAAAATTCAGATAACCGCAGCACTCGTTTCCCTCGCCATCGATCATTGCAACCAGTGGCTGCGAGTTAATCACACATATACAGGCAAGGGAAACTCCCATACCTCGTGTTTCCTTATTTTTATAATTATTTTTCGAATTTAATTAATTTTTTCCAATAATGCTGCTACATTAAATTTTATCGAGCACTATGCGGTAAATTAATTAACGGGTATGCCAATAAATGATGTCCAGTATTATCGACGGTAATTAAACACAAACAAAAAATAACAATTTATGCAATGTTTTGTGTGTAATGTAGGCTTAAATCGATTTGTAATGTTTTATGAGCAATGCACTGTATAGGAATATCATTGTTTTCAAACCAATTCTATTACATTATGCACTTTATTATAGTAATTTTGTACGGACGTTTAAAAATAAAATTAGATGGGATATGTTTTCCTGGAAAAGTCCTTGAAAAATTACATGAAAAGCAAAGTAATGCATCATTTTTTTAGATTCACATTTTCTGTGGACAAAGCTCAGATCAGAGAGAAACTGCAACATATCTCTGTCAATAGATCGGCCTAAAGTTCAGTTTATTATGTTGAAACTAATCGAGTATCGCTTAGAATGTGAAAGCTCGAAATGCAGGTAAAAAGAGAATGCTGTGTTCTTGTCATTCATTTTTTGCAGCATTTGAACGAGGAGGACAAAGTAAATTAAAAAATGTTGATCCTTTTTCTATTTGCTTAGAAAATTAGTATCTCATCTTGAGAATATGGTCCCGAAGTGTCAAATCGAAAGTCCAATCGAATTCGAAGTTTAAACGTACCCAAAGGAGTGAGAGGCCTCATGCATTCAATGTACCGTCATGGTTAAAATTTATCACGATTAAATTTTGAACACCTATACTTCAACTTTTTTGCATGAACCATAATTTTTCCTAATAAAATATAAATAATGTTTTATCAATTGTTTTGGCAAGATTTTATTTTGTCAAGTCATCAGTGAATTTCTGATATTCAATCTTTTAAATTCATCTTAATGTTGTGCGCATTGTTATTTTTCAAGAAAACATTTTTTGATTAATAAATTTTTCAATGGTGAGAAGGGCCTGGGCGTTACCCGGACCATTTCTGAGGCGGCAACCTTAAGCAGCAGCACCTCAACCTTTTCTTAATATTTGTTTATGAAGAAAAAAAAAAGTTAGTTAAAATCCTAAGTAACAACTTATCATTCTTTGTAAAGCAATATACTTTTTGTGGTTTCATAAAAATCGACTATTTACATAAATCTCCTTCCTTAATCTGGGCCAAAAAGTGGAAAGGGTGAGAGCAAAGAAACGGAGATATTTTTTAAAAGTATATTGTTTACATTTACAACAATAATTTGTACCAGTAGCATTTATTATCCTTTGCACTAGAGTCATTACGATAATTATTATAAACGAGGTAACGACAATAGCAGCAGAAAGTCGTTATTAAAATTCCATAAATAGGGTCAAGAAGACGGTGTATAGTTATGACGACGATCTCCGGCTGTACGAGTCGGGAGATGCTCAATCAACTGAGTGTCGCTGCAAAGCAGGAGCTCGAGACATTTGGAAAAATTAATTCAGTCACTCGCTGCAGAGCCACTTTGCAGTTTGCTACGGGACCACGAGGTACTTCGTGACTTAAATGAAAGAAAATTCTCGTTCCTCTTAATTTTAGCTCCCACTACATATTCACGATGCACTGGTACTCAGATATTGCAGAAAATTCAACTCTTCGTTCTATCGACTAGCCAATTGTTAGTAGCAAATGCGAGATTAAAATAACGCTGTTGACTCGCATATCCCATCCTCTTACATAGTTCAAAATGGAACTAGTGGCTAGAAATTTAAGGAAAAGAACTGGCGCTAGAAACGAGGAGGCCCTTAAGAACGAACAAGTGGTAGACGAAGAAAAAAGACGACCCGTTGGGCGAGGCAAATGCCTGAAAATGTAAGAAAGAGGATTTAGAGTCAAGAGCGCTGAATTTCTTGTTCAAAGTGGACGGCCCCGAAGCGCCGACACCTTGTAAGAGGCCGTGACCACCCACGAGCCCTTTAGACACGAAGCCATGTAGTCGTTAGGGTAGAATCGCTTTTTCCTTTTTTTACAACATAAATTATCCATGCAACGTTTGGTGAACGAACGTGAAAATATCGAAAACATTTACTGCAATAATTAGGTCCACATTGGATTTTTGTAGGTTGCTATAGTGAAATTAACATAATTGAAAACATGAATGTGAAAAAAAAAATTTGACCGCCGTATTTGGCGCGTTTTCAAAGTGCAGTGAAATCTCTAACAACAGAATGTCAACGTTAAAATATAAACGCGCCAAGTACGAAGGTCAATTTTTTTTTTCAATCGAATTCATTAATTGATTATGTAATTTTATGACGAGTTGTCATTACTTTTACTTTCGTTCAAAATTTTATTTTTCCTACGTCGAACACAATTTTTTTTTTCATTAAATATATATATATATATCGTGTCGATATTTATGTAAATTCTTGTTTAGTTTTAATTTCATAGTTATTAATATGAGTATAATTTTTTTTTATCAAATGCGATTTCCATCGCCAAAAAATTTTTTTAAACCTTCTAACACCGAAACTAAGCGTCGGCCCACTTTCGAATTATGCTTAAAAAATTCGTTATGTGATTCACTATTTTTGATAATTTTTAGAGATTTTTAAATTTGGGCCAAATAATTAAATTTTCAAAAAATCGTTTAAAAATAAGGCTCTATCAAAAAAATCATAAAAACATTGAGAGCGTTTTTTCAGCCGAGGACATTAACATGCAAAAAATAGGAACCAATCTGGAGGGGTCGGGGTCAAACATTGACCGAGTTCGCCCGGAATACCTCATATATGTACCAATTTCTTTTGGGCGTATTATATATGTGTTGGTAGTGGCGTGTGTCATGTACGATGTGAAGTCGCGCAGGTGCCATGTACGGCATGGAGGTGCGCGCGTGCCGTAAAAATGAAATGAATTTGGAAAAATGAAATTTTTAAACCAACATGTCTTTGTTAATCCTATAACTTTAAGTTCTGGTTTTGGTCTCAATGGTAATATTTTATGTAATGCATCTTCCTGCAATAAAAAATATCCTCAAGAGACTCAAAATTGGTTTATATCATAATATAACCTGTTGAAAACGCGGCTAAAATGGGTCTCGTCGATTCGTAAATGTTCTTGTCTCCAGACGCTTCCGCGTCTCTTGATCTAAAATTATGATATTATAATAAACTAATTTTTTATAGTGCTCAGACGTATACATATATATCTTACATTATTTATATGACAGAGCAACTAAGTTGGTTAGCATTTCAAATGAGGCTTAAAAATAAAAGACCCATTGAGGTAGGTATCGAGCACTGGTTATCTATGGCATGTACCTATGTAAATTATATGAATTATGTCAAATAGATAAAATCGATGAAACACGGACGTATAAGTTGCCACGACAAATGGCGACTGCAAGTAACCATTATAGTTAAACCAATGGCGATGAAAGGTTTGCGATTGACTTTAATCCGTCCTGCCAAACTAATCCCACCTACTTACTTCCAAGTAGCCACCGAAATTCCGCGACAACTCGAAACTCACGTTAATGTAGAACGCCTTACACAATCGCAACGATAAGTCGTCTACCCGTGAGGAATACGAGCGCGTGATACAAGCCACGACCACACGATTTTCCACTGCAATTCCACTTGTCGCGAACGTCTGAGTGTTCTCCACTCCGCTAAGTATCGGCGATCGGTCAGCTCAAAGACCGACCACGGGCTATGTATACATACATAGTCTGTGATTGGTCTCCCTCGGTGCGATATTACAGAACTTGAGATTAAGCTGGGACACGAGAGTCGTAGAAACGTATTTAGAAACTTTGACGTGGGTCAAAGTGATTTATTGCAGACCAATTAATATGATTTATCAACGATACTAGAAACTACATTGTCATATTTTAATCACAAATTTGTCTTACGTTAATATGATTTGAAATATAAAGCTTCATTTTAGTTGACATATCAATCAAGATATCAAAATGACGTATCATATAACGTGGTGATTATCACGTGTTAATCAACTTTATTAAGGTAATCAGCATGCTCACAGAAAGTCTTTAAATTTCATCCTAATAGTTATTTTAGCTACTAAGTATAAACATAAAAATCAATTATAAGTATATATATATATATACTTTTGATGCAATTTTCAATATTTTTCTTGACATGTCAATATTATAGATACAAAATCTCTTACACTACCATTTTTAGGTCACTCGGTCCCCTTAATCGTGAATTCCCTTGACTCGTTTAATTGCACTTCATTTTCCTTCCCGTGTAAAGGAGACTAAAGAAAACTGCATACATTTTGTGGTGAAACAAAAAAGTGACTTGAAAGGGTTGGAGAAAAAAAATGGTGGGCAGGTTGGAATTCATCTAGGCAGCCTTTTGCGGAGGGAATGACAATAAAGCAGAGTGGTAGGCATTAATCCTAGGATTACGGGGCTTACACTATGCGCTACTTCAAGGCGGAGGACGGAGAGTGTACGTTAATTCTACGACAACACGCGGTTGATGATACCTGCAGCAGTGCAGCGTGAATAAATGAGAGCTGCTAGGACAGACAAAGACAGAGGCAGATAGTTCTCGAAGCGGGCTGCGACGACGACGAGATTTAGTGCAGCGATTTCGCAAAGGGCCGGGAGGGGCTTGTCGGAGCTATGCTCTTCAGTGTTAACTGCACACAGACGTAGGGTCATCGCCGTTCTGTGGACTCGTTTGACCTCACCGCCCCTGACACTTCATGCTCACCTATTTATCTTCACTAACCACACTAAACTCGGATATTTGACAGAGTCCAATGGAAATTAAGACATCTTCCGTACATACATACATTCAGTAATTGCTTGTGGACATTGTTCTTCGAATAAAGGAAATTTGATTTTATAATCTCATCGTCTTATCATTAAATGTAGTTCATTAAAAGCAAACAGTAAAAACTTATTGGAAAATAACGATTATCAGACTTTTTAAAATATCTTCAAAAAAATGATATTGTCCCGAAAAAAAATAGTGAATTTATGTAGTGTATTGGTTGTGACAATGAAAATATGTAAAATTTAAAAGAAGGTAAATATTTTTGCTTATTACTGAGTAAATTAATTATAACAAGAGTTATACCTCGTTTCCGGCGAGTTGATACGGTAACGTCAACATTCAATGATGATCAAATTCAGTCCATTTCACAAACTTACGAAGAATAAAGCTTTATTTTTGTTTTCAGAATTATTTCACTCGACTATTAAAAAATTATTTCCCTTTGTTATTGTATGTTTTTACCCTCACAAGCAATTACTTTTTTACTATAAGCGATATTACGCGAGAAACAATCTCTGGTCTGACAAGACATTTAGCCCATCACTGTCTGTAGGTATCACTGTCGATGAATAGTGATTGGCAGCGTCGAAAGACAATTATCACCAGGGGACAAAAGTCGACGACAACGACGGAAATGATTTATTTCCGCGATTTCACGTAGCAAAACGTCGTATATATATTTCCTTCCTAAACGCTTACAGCATCCGTTTTGGTCGCAATTACAATATTTTCAACTATTGTATCTAATGCCAACGAAAAATATGCTTAGAAACCTCCCAATTTGCTAATCTAATAGTATAGAACGGAAAAAGCGTGGCTCAAATGAGTTGACTGAGTTGACTGTAAAAAGTAGGAAGTCCTATTGTCTCCATCGGTAACATAGGTAGGTAAATGCAAACACTTGTCAGGAGCCGTTACCACGGCTTTTGAAACTATTTATACTTTTGTTTTTTATATATTTCCGTATACTGAGGGAAATATACTTTTGATATTAAAGCCGGGACAATCTGTGTAGGGGACATTCAGTATAAAGCAAGCCAGGTTCTCGTTTGACAGCATCTCTATGCTACGCGAAATCATCTCAACTATGAGAAGTTGTGCACATGGTTTTACTTGAGTACGACAAAGTTATACACAACATGAACTCTACAAGCGGGCGGCGTTACAGTTAATTATAACACACCGAAAGTCTGCAGGTAATTAAATTCATCAGACAAAAACTGTATACAGCAGGAACCTTCACGACGAAAGTTTGGACATCAAAACCTGGACATGAGAAACTTCTAAACAACCCTGACGTTCGACTCTCCGTAGTTTTATCCTACCCTGTACAATGTCGTGGTCTTCAGTGTTTCTATCTTATGACCAGTATACTAATTAGCTACTAATCAAGTGGTATTCTCCATAATTTGTTACATGTTAAAATACGTCACAAACGTGATTATTAAAAATCTGAGTGTTTTTACAATAAATAACATGGACATATGTATACATAGATTGCTTTCTATATTTTCAATACGCCATCGACAGTCTTGCTCGCCCCCTTCTGGTAGTAAATGGAGACGTCGCTTTCCGCTATAACTGCGCTGCGATTGAGCAACATTACACATTAATACTGTCGCCAATTTTCGACGCAGCTCATTGTCCGTGGTACCAAAATTTTTGTTGGCTCGAGATCTACCTGCCCATATAATATTATCGATAAGGTGCATTACACCCTGTATATCCTTAAATATTAAGTTATTGATATAGGGTGAATTTTCTTCTCCAGGGGCGATATTTTTTAGATTTTTTTTAGCTACGTCATGCGCTAAGTAATTTATAACCGATATAAGTGTGATTAGAAAATCGGGCGAAATCTGCGGAGAGTTCACTTCGCTGGAAGCTAGGACATCCACAACTCAAAAAAAAAGAACCAATAGGCGCACCGACAAAAACTTTATACGAGAATTATCGGCTATTTATCGGCTCTCGAAAAAACTTAGGTTCGAACAAATCGCACGAGCCGTTCAGGAGAAACCACCCCCTGAGCTTCTATACAGTGATTGCCGAATATCTCGGCTAAAAACAAAAAAAAAAGGTGTCTGTGTCTATAAAATCTATGAGGAAATTTATAGATAGTTATTAGTACAATGCAGCCATTTTACTTACCTCTGTTGATTGTTGTTTGCAGTCGGCATTGGGGTTGGCACCCTCGGTGGCGGTACCGGAATCGCCTTTCGCCTGCCACCCCCTGACACACTTTGGTGAACGGTCGGAGTTACGCGTCCCGTAGGCGCTATTCTCCCCGCCGTACGGGGACGTTCCGCTCGCACCTCCATAGTCACTCTATAATCAGTAAGATAATATTTATGAATAGAAAAATAGTACCCTTTTAGTTCTCACATATTTTAACGTATTAATGATTGATTGTTTCATTGGTTCATTTCGGTTATGAAATAAACGTACAAATCTTCATATGGGCAATATGCCACATTCGAATACAACAATTATTGACAAACTTTTTTGTTTCCTCGCGTATAGCATATTGTATGACAAGAAATATTAAAATTTAAAATGTCAGGATACTCAAAAATATCTTAAACTTCAAAGATTGGTTTCAAAGGTGGTTTAGACAGAAAACGGTTTAGTGTAATAAACACTTAAAATCTTTCGAATGCCCCAAAGAATATAATATTATTCAACTTTTATTACAATTAGAATACAAACTTTGCACATTGCTCTCCTGCTTGCAACCTTCTATAAATCATTCTCGATGAACATAATTCCTTGTAGAAGAAGCTTCGGGCAAGATAGGAAATATGATTCATTGTGAATGTTTGGATTTTTAACACTTCTTGATTTTTTATCAAAATTCAGTTCGATTAATTACTTTTACTTGCCATTTTCCGTTACAATGAAATAATAAGTCTCTACATTAACTGAATGAAGTTGTTAATTATCTTAGTCGTTAATTAAAATTTGCATGGATGACTAGCGATTGAGGTTTTTACTTAATAGTCTGTATGAACTATTTCTAAAGATTTTTAGTTACGAGAGGCAATGTGTCAAAACATCATTTGACGTATCCCTTGATGTTCTTTCTGCAATTCTCTAAAGTCGAAATAGACATAGGACAGGCCCACTAGCTGATAGAAGAAATTACTTAAATACGATCAATGGGTGGCGGCTTCTCTTTGCGAAATGAGTGAGCAAAGGCTGAAACAGCGAGGAATAACCAAAGGATACGAGCAACCGCCCATTGCGAACAGACAAATTGTAAATGCCTGGGGCGTAGTAGCAGAAGAAGAAGCATTATGAGTGGTGCAGGAGTGGTAGTGCATCAGTGTAGTGAACGGTGAGAGAGCAGTATGCGAAGGCATAAAAGTGCCATTTCTCTCTGCGGGCTCAAAAGGCCGCGTGACATCACAGAACGCTCATAAACTTGGAAAGAGCGTACATCACACATACCAGTTATTACTAGTGTGTACACGTAGCCCAGAATCGCAAGAGGAACGAACGAGGGAAAGGGAAAGCTTCACGAGAGACACAGCTACAGAAAAAAAAGCAGAAGCAGAAACCGATGCCGAATGACGCACAGACAGAACGCAAAAAAAAAGCGGAAATGTTCCGTTGAACTGAGTAACTAGAGGTAAAACAGCAGAGAATTATTCACAGAGTAGCGGAATTGTGCATGTCAGGATAACATCAAAATAGTCAATTTCATATAAGTGAATCCAGTGATTTAAAATAGAAATATCATTTCTCAACTAAAGATAGATTTGGCAAATGTAACGCTATTTTAGGCACGGGAAAAAAACAAGCTTTATTTTCAGATCCAAAAGTGGGCGGTACTCTGAACGGAAATTTAACTGACAGGGAATATGGAGTTGAACAGACAGGCCTCAAGCGAACTGACAGAAAATAAATCATAAGAAAAACCCTTCTTTTCATAAATCTTACATTTAATCCTCACTAAGTACATACCAAGCATTATAATTCTGCGAATTTATAAAGAGGTACAGCACAAAAAATGTGTTAGATAAAAACGTTTAAGAAAGTAAAAATTTTCATTCGTAGCTTTCACGGCAAATCGGTGATCAAATTTTAGCATTCTCGTATGGTGCAAACATAACAATTTCAATCCACACTGTAGTATTCTTTACTTCAAATGGGTAATATCCATCGTCGGAGGTGTTGAGGCGTGTGAGGAACCTTCGTTTAAGCCGCGGGGCTGCCACATTTAGGTTTTAAAGAGAATCTACATTTAAGCTCGGGCTGCTCAACAAAATCGAGATCGCTTTTTTTATGAACTGTCTTCAAGGGTTTGATGACATCTTTGTGTGACGATTATTTTCGATTCAGTTGAGAGTATCGTCGCTCAGAAAGCAGAAGATTAAACCGCTTCTGCCCAACAGCTTGATCTCGAGGATGCCTCCTTTTGAGAGGCACATGGATGCGCCTTTTTCAACCAGAATGCAAAAATCTTACATTTAACCCTCACTAAGTACATACCAAGCATTATAATTCTGCGAATTTATAAAGAGGTACAGCACAAAAAATGTGTTGGATAAAAAAGTTTAAGAAAGTAAAAATTTTCATTTGTAGCTTTCACGCCAAAGCGGTGATCAAATTTTAGCATTCTCGTGTGGTGCAAACATAACGATTTCAATCCACACTGTAGTCTTCTTTACTTCAAATGGGTAATATCCATCGTCGGAGGTGTTGAGGCATGTGAGGAACCTTCGTTTAACCCGCGGGGCTGCCACATTTAGGTTTTAAAGAGAATCTACATTTAAGCTCGGGCTGCGCAACAAAATCGAGATCGCTTTTTTTACGAACTGTCTTCAAGGGTTTGATGACATCTTTGTGTGACGATTATTTTCGATTCAGTTGAGAGTATCGTCGCTCAGAAAGCAGAAGATTAAACCGCTTCTGCCCAACAGCTTGATCTCGAGGATGCCTCCTTTTGAGAGGCACATGGATGCGCCTTTTTCAACCAGAATGCAAAAATCTTACATTTAACCCTCACTAAGTACATACCAAGCATTATAATTCTGCGAATTTATAAAGAGGTACAGCACAAAAAATGTGTTAGATAAAAAAGTTTAAGAAAGTAAAAATTTTCATTTGTAGCTTTCACGCCAAAGCGGTGATCAAATTTTAGCATTCTCGTATGGTGCAAACATAACAATTTCAATCCACACTGTAGTCTTCTTTACTTCAAATGGGTAATATCCATCGTCGGAGGTGTTGAGGCGTGTGAGGAACCTTCGTTTAACCCGCGGGGCTGCCACATTTAGGTTTTAAAGAGAATCAACATTTAAGCTCGGGCTGCGCAACAAAATCGAGATCGCTTTTTTTATGAACTGTCTTCAAGGGTTTGATGACATCTTTGTGTGGCGATTATTTTCGATTCAGTTGAGAGTATCGTCGCTCAGAAAGCAGAAGATTAAACCGCTTCTGCCCAACAGCTTGATCTCGAGGATGCCTCCTTTTGAGAGGCACATGGATGCGCCTTTTTCAACCAGAATGCAAAAATCTTACATTTAACCCTCACTAAGTACATACCAAGCATTATAATTCTGCAAATTTATAAAGAGGTACAGCACAAAAAATGTGTTAGATAAAAAAGTTTAAGAAAGTAAAAATTTTCATTTATAGCTTTCACGCAAAAGCGGTGATCAAATTTTAGCATTCTCGTATGGTGCAAACATAACGATTTCAATCCACACTGTAGTCTTCTTTACTTCAAATGGGTAATATCCATCGTCTTAGGTGTTGAGGCGTGTGAGGAACCTTCGTTTAACCCGCGGGGCTGCCACATTTAGGTTTTAAAGAGAATCTACATTTAAGCTCGGGCTGCGCAACAAAATCGAGATCGCTTTTTTTATGAACTGTCTTCAAGGGTTTGATGACATCTTTGTGTGACGATTATTTTCGATTCAGTTGAGAGTATCGTCGCTCAGAAAGCAGAAGATTAAACCGCTTCTGCCCAACAGCTTGATCTCGAGGATGCCTCCTTTTGAGAGGCACATGGATGCGCCTTTTTCAACCAGAATGCAAAAATCTTACATTTAACCCTCACTAAGTACATACCAAGCATTATAATTCTGCGAATTTATAAAGAGGTACAGCACAAAAAATGTGTTAGATAAAAAAGTTTAAGAAAGTAAAAATTTTCATTTGTAGCTTTCACGCCAAAGCGGTGATCAAATTTTAGCATTCTCGTATGGTGCAAACATAACGATTTCAATCCACACTGTAGTCTTCTTTACTTCAAATGGGTAATATCCATCGTCTTAGGTGTTGAGGCGTGTGAGGAACCTTCGTTTAACCCGCGGGGCTGCCACATTTAGGTTTTAAAGAGAATCTACATTTAAGCTCGGGCTGCGCAACAAAATCGAGATCGCTTTTTTTATGAACTGTCTTCAAGGGTTTGATGACATCTTTGTGTGACGATTATTTTCGATTCAGTTGAGAGTATCGTCGCTCAGAAAGCAGAAGATTAAACCGCTTCTGCTCAACAGCTTGATCTCGAGGATGCCTCCTTTTGAGAGGCACATGGATGCGCCTTTTTCAACCAGAATGCAAAACGGTTGAGCTCTTTGGAAGTGCTTCCCCCACTTATCGCCCAGCGTGCACACTTAACATACGGTTCTTTTTGCCAGTGCAGTCGGCTACATTTTTTTTTTGCCGCATCGACAAGCATCGCAGCGTCCGTGAATAAGTACGAGAAGACTTGCAGTACCAGAAATCCAAAGGACGAACCTAAGGGGGTCTTTCCTTAGAGCAACATCACTGCTGAGAAATGGAACGCTGGTCTCGCAATCCAGTTGAGGACGAGAAACATAAGTGAAGAGGAGCTAGACTGCGCGAGGATTAGGAGGGATAGCGATGATCCCGAGGGAGCTGCAACTTCTTGTGGAGTTAAGGAGCGTAAAGGATCTCGGTATCGTTGGTTGTTGTATGAATATATACGAAATAGAACGAAGAACTTTACTCGTGCTCGTTCATTCTTTGAGATTCGACGGTTCCGTGACTTAGCAGACCTTGCGGAAGAATCAAAACCGTGGGTGCGACGGAGAAAAACGATATTCCAACCGCGTCGCAACGTTAGCGAAGCACTTCCAAAATCGCGAAAGCTCTTTCACCAGCCGTGCACACGCTGATACGAGAGTTGATGAGAGAGAAAGATCTGAGGACGGTAGGAGCGCGGCCCGATGAAAAATAACGAAAGCGAAACGTGAAGCAAACAACGTGGCATAGACTGTTGCCAAAGAGTCGAGAAAGGAGAAGAAGGGCTGAGAGAAATGTTGCAAAAATTGGAAGAAAAGTTTGAAGTATTGTGAAACGATGGAAAAACGGGAACTACGAATTGAAACACCACTGCCGAAGCCATAGAGTAAAATCACACTTTTTTATTCGGCATTCTTCAAAATACCGACAATATTTAATCGTATTTCGACAAACTACGGACGTTCTACATCAAAACAAATGCAAGTACACAGGAAGTGCGCTGTTAATTATGGCACTTTGTATAGGATTTATTTCATAAATCAAAGATCCAAAATTTACTGACAAGGCTTTCAGAAAAATACGTGCAGGTTAAAAGTCACAAAAAAATGTCGCATTGATCACTAATCTCTAATATCTAATTTGTTATGAACCGAATTATTTTCTATAATCAATGCATAAGTTGGTCGGCTAACATCAAGTATAGTCAATGAAGTCAATTATTTTGTTATTATCTTGTTTGGACTACGGAATTAATGGTTTATAATACTGAGTTACTCAATTGCATTTCCGTATTTTTCTTAGATCGCCATGATCAAAGTTTACCCGAGTGGAAAAAAGTATTGATAAAATGGTAGAAACATCGCGAGGACAAACAAATCACGCGATACGATCTGCTGAGTTCACTGAGGCGAAGCTTTTACTGGAACACATCTTGAAAAGTCAGTCAATCAAAAACACGAGATTCCTTTGAAAGATTATTCTGATTCAAGTCACAAAGCGCCTCCGGTTATAAAACTCTGCAGTTATGTGAATACCCAATTGCTTCGGTTAAATATTTGATTGTATTTGTCACATAAGCTTAAGTCAATAAAGAATTTTCATAAAAATAAATTCAGAGTATCTGTTACCGATGTCAAGAAAATGTGCCTAAATACACGCTAAAAAATTTGTTCATTTGAATCCAAGTTTTGTATCGAACTCATTCACTTTTGACATTTGAAATGCCTTGCAATTTTCGCGATTATTTATATATAATATACATTTAATTTGGTCTGCACATTAATCGGTACGGTTGAAAATATTGTTTGAACAGCTTTTCACATTTCAGTTCCGTTCCTTTTCATTAATTACCACCAAGCGGCGGGTTCACTAGGCAAAGGAGAGGAACGATTAACTTGAGCGAAGAAGCACGAGGACAAGAGCTGCGAGTCGACAACCTACTTGACGCTGAAAGAAGCTTCGAAGAACTCTCCTCGTCATCTGGCTCGCCGCAAACTTTGAACAATGAGCTCATTATGTTTCAATGCGATGCAATTATTTGGGTCAGCCCCGACGATTATGCTTCAGCTCTCGTTCCTTCGGCCATTTATCTGAAGTTTATACCGTCGACTCAATGTCGATGAATTCCTGCGATAATTATTTGGAGTAGCTTCCATACTTGAATAAAAAATCTTCACCTACAGCTAACCCGTTAATAAATTAATTAAAAACTGTGTTTCCATATACTGAACTACAAATTCAAGTCCGCACATTTGTCTTGCGAGTGATACTTTAATAACAATAAAAAATAGTACTTTTTAAGTGAAAAACAAATCGATTCCTATCAGCGATCACGGTTTTTTCATTATCCGATACTCAATTCATCCAAATATACAGACAATACATCTGTCAGACAATACATCTGAGGTACGAAGAGATAGTCAAATATTCATTGTTAGTTCATGGGCTGTCGTTACTGTTTGCTAAAATCTTTTATTGCTACCGTGACTCAATATAATTAGTGGTGACGATTGATTGGTCAGTATTACGATTGGATTCGTGCGTGACCTTCGTTCGGGGAAAGTTTGCCAGTGTTCGGAACGGGGCAATAGTGCAACAGTATAATGACGTCTGTCACAGTAAAACATGCTAGCATACGTTAATTAACGTTATTATAGTATAAATCGACACTATGAAAGTGCCAAAACGGAAGGGGTCAATCCTGTGTTGCGTCTCAAATTGTAACAACACCTGGGTTCCCTAAGGCAAATATAGGGGAAGGAGGGGCAAAGTCTTAAAAGCAAATTAAACATCATATTTTCCAATATAATTCCATGATTGCGTATACGTATTGCGAAAATACGTGAATCAAAATGTGTTGCCGAGGTAGAAAACAAAACTGGAAATACCGAACAAAACAAAGAAGCTTGTAGCAGCTGTGGCGACATTTAACATGTGGAGAATAAATAAAAAACAATAACCTTCCATGTTGCAACAAGAAGCAGCAAATGGAGCAAGATGTCTATGGAGATGTGGTTCACAGATGCTGAAAGCGCTCGCATAGACAATCGGACGGTGCTACAGGAAAACACAGCCATTGACAAACAAAGACTCTGAGAAGCAGAATGGGCGTAATGCCAGGTTGGCTTTTCTGTAAAACCACAGTTTTCTCAACCTTTACCTCTCGTTTTTCACATGCTTTTCCCGTCGCAGTCATCAGAAGCTGGTGGCAGAAGAGTTCGCACAAATGATCCGTTGCCAGCAGCAGACCATTCCTAGTATGTCCTGAATGTCGTAAGAACATTCAACATCACGTGCTCGGCGCTCATAAACGAACAACGAAACAGTCATTAATACACGGGCAGAGCTCTTCAAGAACTTCCGGATCCATCGTACGTGATTCAGAATGGTCGTTGCATTCGTGATCCATGACTGTAACGATTATTCCAACTCTGTCCCGTTAGCCTGAAACTCGAACGCAAATAACTCGAGCTCCTTGTAAACCAGAGACTCGCAACAAAGTAACCACTTCAACAGAGCCTGAAGCAACAAGAATTCTCGACATAGCGATGCCATTGGAGGTGTCGCGATGAGAAAAACAATAATATCGTCCGTTCGCATAAGAAAGCGCCTGATGACGCTTTGCAAGACTGCGATACACCATCACCACCTCGACTGTATTGCAAACTCCCTGAGAACATCCGCAAGGGATGTATCGCAGTATGCAAAAAAAAAAACGTGTTGTCACGGCATACATCGTTGTATCCTAACGCGCGAGAGCCACGCCAGTTGAGCAGAGTGTTCTGAAGCTTGGTGTGCCGGGCGATCATTATTTCCCGGCGTGTTGTGTCGCTCAGATAACCCACGAGCATGAGAAACATAGCAATGCGAAGGCGGGGGATGCATAGGATGAAGACAATGCCAGGCAAGTTGGTTAAAATATGCAGCCCCCGGCGTGTGCGTGCTTTCGAGAGTCTCCGCCGGGGGTTGGGCGCGCGGAGGAGAGAAACTGGAGAACGGACGAAGAACAGAAGAGCGGAGGGGAGGGAGGAAGAGGTCGAGACTCTGGGATACCAGGACTCGGATACAGACTGGATACAACTCTTCTGTTTTCTGCCTCCTCGCACGCCCGCGCAGAGGTCGGAATCCGGAAAACACGGTATCATAGTACCTGCCTGCAGAGAAAAGCAGCCGGAGGGTTGCGAGCACTGTACATATAACCCATGCACCGGCCCTCCTCTGAGCGAGACAGAAACGGGAAAAACAACTATATGAGAAAGAAAAAGGAGTGAGGAACAACAGGCATTGAAGCATTGCAGCATGCAGACATGGAGAACCGGGAGAGGGAAAAAAAAAAGGATACAGAGAGGAAGTGAGAAGTGACGACTCTCGTGACAAATACAATAGAGGCATCTGCTTAGCAAATTGCAAAAAATAATCACGTTTGCTCGATTCACCGGGCGCATCAGAGCTGCAAAAGAGGAATGATGTGGGATATGGAACGTACCGGTGCATAGTCTGGTGCGACTTTCTAAAAGCCGGTATTCCATAACACAATAAACACGAAAGCTCGCGTTTTTGCTGTAGAACAGACAGTCTCTCATGCTACATGCTGATGCAATCGCAGCAAGTTTTTTTGGGGGGCTATGGGAAAATTCGAAGGAATTCACCATCGGTGCAGGCAGACAGAACATGAGGAATAACAATTTCTAACCTGTGTACCGTTCTATCGATCTGATAACTCCGATATTTGCGATGAATTAACACCGAGAAAAAAAGATTCGTTAAATCACGGAAATCTTCGCCAATGGAATGATATACTTGAGTTTCAATCCTATGTTTTCTTTGAATGATCACATACTCAATGAAAAGTAGCGACATTGAATCAAGAAAACATTGCAAAGAATTTGTCTCCTGGACAGTTGAGCAAAACGTAACCTATCAAATAACTTGTCGCCAGGAAATTTGAAAAGTTACTTAGAAAATATCTGATTACAGGTCGTGCTAGAATATTGAAAAGTGTTGGAATCATTTTACATAACTTATTTTAACAGATATTGTCACCCCACAGTGCATTTTTGTTGGTTTTTCGCTTTTAATGACGCGTCTGTTGTGATCTTGCTAACCATCGCCAGATTGCTTGCTACCAAATCTTTCATTACTTAGAATCGAAGAAACTATTCCTTATCATATGCTTATTCAGTAATTGTTTCATTACAGGCAATGAATTGTTTTCTTTGAAATTCAAATGCAACATTTCATAGAAAACAAATCAATTTATCTGTGGAATCAACGAAAACAAAAATCAATCCACCGATTTCTTCAGAGTCAATGAAATCTTTTCTCTCGTTGTGTTCTACCGATTTTGGAATACCGATATTTTAAATGGATTCAACGCTACTTATGGAACGTCACGTTTGAAAAAGATTGATCGTTTCATGACAGCGTTGTTATTCTAACAGAAAAAAAAGAGTTTCCTTTACTTTTTACTGTAGGTAAGAATTCCAACTCAACAGAGGATTTGGTCGGTGTTTTATGAGCCGTTTTCCTTTCTTGCACCTTGTAATTCCAAGCGCACTTCTGTAACTAAGAAACTGTGCACTCGTGAAAGACGTCGCAGTGGTGAAGTGTCTTAGACGTCCACTCAAGCTGAATTCTTTCTCTATCTCGCGAAACACAAGAAAAGCATAAACTGCATGTATATGCCCTCACCACCGATGCAACTCATAGTTGTGGACATTATCATCAACATATACTACGGCGGATTATACGGAACAGTACATTTGCCCGGTAAACCCTTTCGAAACAACTGAACCTCCAACTCCCAGTGGTTTTTTGCCGTTTTCTGGTCTCTCTATTCGTAGAAGACCGGATATTAATTCTCTGCTTTCTGCTTTCACCCGTTTCTGCTTTTCTCGCTTTTCACAAGTTCTATAGACTGGCGGATCTTACGATTATTGTTGTTCGTTCCGGAAAGATGAAAATTCAACGTTTATGAAGATCCAGGTTTTTTGGGTAATAGTAAACTCAACCGGTGAACGACAATCGAATGTGCAATTTACGAGCATCAATGAGACCCCAGTGATTAAAGTTTATTCGCTCAAATCATTACTCTGCCTTATTAGCGAATCTGTTGGACTGTCAAATTCCTTGATTATTCTTGTTTGTTTGCTAATAATGAAAATTTCCATGTCAGGAGATCGAAGACAGACATTCTGAAGTGCAATTTGCATATATCAATGATGCCTCGTGTGTGAAAGTATAAGTACAAGCCAACACTAATGTCCGGATTTGTTCTCATATTAGATTTCCGAAAAACAAATGTTTCCCAAACTCCGCGGCTTGGATCAATGATGTCCCTTGTAACCGAAAGCAATCCTAGTTAGATGTGACGATGATTAAAAAATGTATTGGTTCGTGGTTGTGATCTGCCGAAACCTAACCGGCCGCAATAAACACGTGCGACCATGCGTTACTTTCTCATGGTGATCGCATTTCATACACTCGCCCCACGTGTTTTACACGACTGAACCTTTTACTCTACAGTGCCGCTGCGGGCTTTGACATCTTTCTTCGTCGGTTTGTGCGGCTCGGGCGTTCCCTTGGGCACATTCTCGGCTGCGGTACGTTCCGGACCTCCTTGAATAACGAGCACGGTTCATCGACTACGAGACACATTCACTGTTGGACCCTTGAATTGAGACCAAAGAGTGCAAAACCTCTAGAATAACTTTGCCGAGTTAATAGTTTCTGCCAGACTAATTTCTCAACGAGATTATGCCCTGCCAAGGACAAAAAAATTCCCATACGTCCACAGAATGCATGGATGTATTCGTGGAGGTGCAAGTGACGACCAATAGGCATTAGTTATAATTTATAATAAAAATTAATTTAATTGTGATCCTTCTCATACGAAAGTTGTTCATTTTAATAACATGCTTACCTGAAATTGAATTTAATTATTGTCTCAAGGGTGGACCCCTTGACCCTTGACCCTTTTTGATCGAAAAGGGTGATATGCATAAATTATTTCTAATGTCTATTAATATTACTGTAGGTATCTGGTGTACACTATGTCACCAGATGGTGGTACAGACACTTCCACTAATCTATAAGAATGAGCATTTGTCAAACTGGAATTCTTGTTGTGTAAAAATAATGAATCAAGATAAAATGGTTGTACACAATTATCGTAAATTATTATCTCAGATTTTCTGCTCTTGTTTCAGTCTTTGTCTTCATATACAACGAGGATGTTTATAATTATAACACATGTAGATGGTCGATTGGTGCCAAGATCACAACCTTTCCAGCCATCTGGAACCTTCACCGAATCTCGGCGAGATAAATTTGTGACAAATTGGTTTACGTTACAGACAGCGACGGAAGAGAAAGATATTCATGCGCAGCATTGGGCGGGAAGTCTGCAGCGTTGTGAGATATTACCACACGATGAGCCCACCCAGCACCGCAAGAAGGCGCGCCTCTCTCATCGCCTAAAAATATAACCATTTCCCTCTGCGACGACGCGACTCGAACAGCTCGTTTTGTTCTTCGTCATCCAACTCTCTTTCTCTTTATAATTTAACACCTAATGCTAAACGTTTAACTGGCGCTCATAAATCAGCTTGCTCATTTATGCGAAAAGAACTTTAGTCGAGAAACTAAGACTATAAATCTTCGTGACTTTTTGCGCATTCATATAACAAACCATACGTACGCAATGTACGCAACAACAGCTTTTATCCCCTCAAAAGTGTCTATTCTTGAAATTAACGAAATAAAAATTATTTTTGGCATATTCGCAACTTCCTCTATTTCAATCATGGGTCAATTTATGGCGTAAATCAAATCAGGCGGGACAAATCTTCCCACGCTTTACATAGAGTTTTTTTCGCCAACTTTTTACATGGTTTCACTGAGCTACACAATATACCGAAAAGTTCGGCAACTATAAGTGACACGAAAACAATCATTTACGAAGTACTTCAGAATAATTTTATGTAGAGTACTTTCAAAAATACACTTTTCAGAGCACTTTCAAATCTTTTCCGTATTCGTGGTATTCGTTTTTACAGTTTTTCGAACAATTACATTTTGAAGTACTCTTTCGATTCCTTCGAACGCAAATTTTTGAAGTACTTTTTTGATTTCGTCGAAAAGTGTGCTTTACAGTATTCTCAATTTGCAAAATTTAATGCCACGTGTTTTTATTCAAACCTTCTCCCATAAAAAATTCAAAACTCCATTACCATTAGTTCCTCCTATGAAAGACTTTAAGACAAATTCATTCACAGAATCGTGAAAATACTCTCGTACTTCGTACATAGTTTCACTACGAAACTCTAAATACTGCCCATTACTATAATATTAAAATATTTGGCCCCGTACTTTTCGACATTACATCCAGCATAAAGCCTACATGTCTATTTAATCACTTCCTGACATTACATTCGCGCGGCCAGACTCACCGACGAACCAGTGTCTCCCGTAGATCCGATTACCATTAAATTTTCAGGAAGATAAAGACGCAGTTATCAAACAGCGAAAGGGGAGAGAGGCGCGGAGGAAAAGGTACGGACACAGAGACAGACCGCAAAGAGCAAAACGAGTAAAGGCGAATGAGCGATGAAGAAGAGAACGCGATGAAGGTTTGGGGCATGAGGGAAGAGCGAGGAACCGAAACGGGGGATGAGAGGGGGACGAGGCAGTGATCCCGCAAGAGAAACGAATTTACGCCTCGTTGACGAAACGAGAGAGAGGAATATATAGCAAATGTCCGTCGAGCCAGAAGCCTAGAGCCGCAAGCTTGAAAGTAATAATAATGAATGGAGACTCCGACGGGGGATAATCCCTTGGTCGTGTTTCCGGAATTCTGAGCGTGCTCCACCAGCGCCCCCACCGCATCGACATCCGCAACAGAACTACAGCAGCACCGGCGACTCTCGACATGAGCTTCGTTCGCTGATATCGAGACCAGCCAAAACAAGGAAAAAAACAACAAAAAAGTGCTGTTGTAAGAGCGCGCCGGCCAGGACCCGGGGAATAAACATTTTAATAAACGCTTCCGCTCTCTTCACTTCGCCGCCAAGCTCGGCGGGCTAAAAAATGCCGCGGCGTGTACCGGATTTTTCGATGGCTCTCGCTATATCTCCTCGTCTTCATTTTTCTCTCCGTCTCTGTCTTCCTGTGTGCTCCCCCTTGGTGGCGAGAGCGAAGGGTAGCTCCCGCACCCTCGACCTCCACTACCCTCGCCAACGGTGCTCCGCACCGATTCGACCTCTCACAATAGCTATATTTTCAAGGAAATTAAAAACAAATAACCGTACACCTGATGGCTGAACGGAAAAATTGTTTTTCGTTCTGGCGCTAATATCTTTAGTCCCGAGGCATTACTGCTACCAGAATCTTTTTATGCTATTGTATCCCAGAATAATTTCGCAATACTTTTTTTTTTTAAATAATTGCCACAGACATTCTACACAGAGTAGAACAATTTCAAAATTAGTGTTTTATTGACGTTCGTTAATCGAACCTCAAAAGGTATACATTGGACCATTGATAGAAATATATAAACACATTGTATCGCCAAGGAAAGAAAATGGAGTTACTTTTTAAATCTAATCTACGTTATCTCTTCTCGAACGCGTGAAATGACCGAGATTGTTTTTGATGAAGTTGGAGAGGCGCTTCTTACATAACTTGAGCATAAAAATCAAGTAAAACATCATTTCAGAATTTTCAAAAAAATGTTACAACAGACATACCCTACTACACTAATTATTTACAACCCTTGGTTTTTATACCTTAAGAGGCAGTGGTGCTTTCCCCACCACTTTCAAAAATTTTGAAACCTATATTCTCGCAAAATACTCGACGGAAATAGCTCAAATTTTGATATAATGTGCGGAAGTATTGCACAATTGGGCTAAGCCTCGGACATTTTGATATTCAAAGCCATTTACTTACGAGAATCGATAAACCAATAAGTAGGGTGAAGTGCAAGAGAGACAACCCTATAGGCATTTAACATTGGGGGAAGAAATTTTCGCCAGTGTATCACTGAGCGTTAAGAGTTCTGTCTTTTTTTTTGACGAAGGAATCTTAAACAAAGTAAGTCTTTACTTTGGGCAAACATCGAGCAAAGTAACTACTGCTAGTCCCAGGCTGATAAAGTGTTTAAAAGAGTCCGCCCTCATGTAGGACGTTGTACATAACCTCTATACCTTCGATCCATCAGTATCGAACATTGTCGAATGACATCACGTCATCTGTTCTGCCCTATCTATGCTTTTGTTGAAGGAAATTGATATCAAAGACGTTAATATAACCAGAATACGACTGTGTGACATTGTGTACCCAACCATCGATCAAAATCCTTTCAAAGTCCATCTCTTCATATGAGAAATGTGCCAGAGGAGGTGGCAGAGTTGCTCGTCTTCCCAACGTCAGCAGATGTCTCGGAGTATCTAGCGGCCAATCATGATTGACATTGCACGGTTTGTCGGACATAACCGAGATCTTTGACATTGCCAATCATGCAATGAACTCACAATATTAACGGCAACACCTTGCGACTGTCTATCAGATTTTCTTTATTACATTTACTTTTTTCATTGCTGCCAAAAATGTCCGTAGTTACTTATGCTAATTATACACTACTTGAAGATAATTGCATAATATAAAGATAATAACATGAACAATTGAGTAATTAGAAATCTTCAAAACAAACATTCAGGAATTTCAGGAAATTCAGCTTGATGTCACAAGAAAAATAAGTAAGTTGTCTCGCAGCATATACCGTTATTATTTTCGTAGAAATTGATAGACAACTTTTTGCCATTATTATTCTTGAAAATCAATGCACTATGTTTCTTCAGGAGCGTCGACATAAAAAGTGAATTTTCCTCGCGTTACTTCTCAAATTCTATGACCATTCAATGCTTAGGTGGCAATTAATGTATGCGTAATTCCTTAAATATAATCTAAACTTGAAATAAAACCGCAAAGGACACTCTTGCTTTATGAGGAATTAGATGAAGATGTATTTGAACCGAAAAAATAAATCGCTTGCCTGCAATACCTTGTCAGTCTTGAATCAACATTTGGAATAACGAAGGAAAACATATGGCAGGCAAATCAAAGCCAAAAAAACAAATCAAGATCCCCTTGAATGACTCAAATATCCACATATCGAAAGATTACATACATACTTCTCATATTACCGATTGCTGTGCTCACTTATGAGCTGTGTATTTATGTGACAATGGCAGGGTTAATGAAAGACGTATAGTGCCAGTTATGGATGACATAAATCAAGCGATGTGCAAAAGGGTCGCGCACCATGCCGCACTGCATACCGGAAACCTACCCTCCTTCACTCCCCCACATCTATAGCTCGCAATCTGTGTGTCACTTCTGATTCACGAGCTGCCATAGAGTTCCGCCCAAAATATTACGTAGGGACTAAGTGACACGTGTAAACGTTTATACGTTTTTTTTTTTTTCAAATTTGTTTATTCATTGCGGTTGTTCTAAATGGCTAAATTGAGTTTATACAACAAAATGCACTTTCGTATGTTTTAATGCAGCATCGTATATGAATTTTCATTTGTTATATTCTCGAGAGCAGAGCTAACGACCCATTAATTTTGAATGCACTTTATTTGTTTATTCAGTCCACGAATGATTATACTTTTCATATTTGTTTATTATTATCCCACCGTATTGGTAAAAAAAGGTTCAGGCATTTTCTCGTTGAAAACAAATTATGGTTTTTCGCGTACGTGGGCACACACATACGGACATTTTTTCTAAACCACATTTTTCTCGATTTTTTGGACAAAAAAATTAAAGATCCAAGTATTCAGGAAATACGCAAGTAGAGTGAGTTGGAAATTAATAGAAATTAATAGGAAATCAATAATAATAATGCTCTGCAGCAGACAGATTTCTTTCATGGCCAAATGAATGGAAAATTACTTCAACAAATTCAAATGAGTAAATTGTCGGCTATGCGCAGAATAAAGAAATTCTATATTGAGTGATTCAATCGGCTATACCATTTTCGCAAACGGGATTAAAATATTCACCGTGCGATGCGGAGCTTAGTAAGCTCATGCATAGGTCCGTTCATGTCAAAGAGCCAGCGTCCTGACGTTCCGATGAAAAATATCAAAACATATCAGAATATAGTACAGGGGTATAAAAAGGCGCATACATAAATTTTAAAAGTTTTTTCGTGAATAAATTTTACCACAATAATGATAAAGGTGAATCGTAATTTTTTAAAACTATGACGCTGTCGATTTGGCCTGGAATGCTTTGTATATGTGTCTTCTACCTCTTCACTGTACTCCGACATCTCGCAAGATCAGTCGAGCAATTATCTTTTCACTCTAATTTAATTAATTAACGAGATGCGCCACGCTGGAAGAAGTTGAGCTTCTTCTTCTATTTCTACTTTACCCATTTCCATCCATGGCTGCACCGCCTCCATTTTCGCACTACCTTTCGCGTGTTCTTTCGTACTTCTCACTCATAATACCTTATACCTTCAGGCCCTTGACGTCTCGGCTCTCTTAGACTCGTATACCCACGTGTTATCACACCGTCTACATTCGCTTTCCATTACTCGACTCAGCTTTTCGTTCCCACTCGGCCAATTCTCACTAATGAAGACCTACGAATCCCTGAGTTCGAACAATATACGATACACAACAAATATATGCTCTCACTCAGCCTAACTACCAAAATCTAGCTAGCAAAATCAACACAAGTACGGAGAGAGATATCGAAGGAGTTACACAAGATTACGAAACTTACTTAGACAAAGCGAGGTTGTAGAATCCTTTTCGCATTTGCGAAGACAGCAGATTCACATTGTAGTCAAATGCAAAGTTTTCTGTCAATCTACACAATTGGTATTATGATATTACCCATCTTGATTTATGAGTAATTTAAGGATTATTAATAGTTAATACTTATGACCATTTTGATATTTTTATGAAGTTTAATTGGTACCGAAATAAACGGTGTATTGTTAAATAAATGTATTTATTGCAAAATTGGACGTTGTTGAGTAATAATATCGTGATTGTAACTCCACTGGGTAATGGACAAGAAAATAAATGAATATAGCTAAGTAATCTTAGAGTGACTAAGTTTCAGTGACGCGTAGGGTTAAACTTTTAATGGTAAGCGATCGAAGGATGATTTTGGATCGATAAAACTTTGCAGGCTACTAGCTAACGGTGTATATAAAATTTGTCTGGTACCTACAAAAATTAGCAGAATCGGCAAAGAAAATCCTTTTCAGAGTCATTTTCCACAAAACGAATGAGAATCGTCTATCATATTCATATGATTGCCAAAAGGTGTAGTCTCCATGACATTCATTCCAATAAATGATATCAAAAATCTTGCAAAGAGAAGATAGCGATGACCCAATTTTTTAATAATATGTCCCATTATTGACCGAATAACGCGCGCACCAATAACTATTATTTTATTGGTCGTAATTTCTAGGAACAAGATAAAAAACTACCAATATTTAGGGACTCTATTAATTTCGTGAGATGCCTTTGACTTCCAAAAGTGACCAACAAATAATTCATGGGATTAAAAAAACGATTTCCAGAGACCTAGATACAAATTCAAAACACAAAAGATTCTTCAAAAAAATTGCTAAAACTCCCCTCAAACAGTTTTGTGAAATTGACATATTTTGAAAACCTTTCAAGAAGCTCGTCGAAAAAAAAAATGGACCAGTTGATGAAATTTGATTCAGATACCGCAGTCGTATAAGTACTGCGGATAAGACACTTGGCGAAGAGCAACGCGTTCGTCAATTTCCTCACGTTCGTGAACAGACAGCAAGCAGCTAGTACGTGCAGACTAGAAGGTATTCCACAGTGTTGAACGAAAGGTAGCACGTCGGGGTGGTGAAGGCATTGGAAGATGCAGTTGTGCAAAAGGGTCAGGATCAGCAACGGTCTGTCGAAAGGCCGGAAATAGGGAATGGGGTTTAAGGAAGATTGAGCTACGCAGCAGCACCACCATTCCGATTGCTCAAGGTTTGAACGGCTCTTTCGAATCAGCCGGAGGATGATTGCGGATAGTATAGAAGCAACTAAGGCCGAGTTAAAACGGCACTCAAACCGATTCTCCGTCGCGCCAGTAGGTGGGGTAGAGATTCGTTGTCGAGTGAAATGGGGAGAGGGTGGCCCTTGACCC
Source organism: Clistopyga incitator (assembly GCA_947507545.1). Lineage (NCBI taxonomy): Eukaryota > Metazoa > Arthropoda > Insecta > Hymenoptera > Ichneumonidae > Clistopyga > Clistopyga incitator. The sequence continues at coordinate 3,135,389 of OX382179.1, read as the reverse complement.
AAGAGCAAATGGCACACAGAGCTTGCTCGTCAGGAACGCAGATCATCAACTTCTTTGTGTTTGTACCTTGAGAACCGTGATCGACCCGACAACCGTCAAAGAATATTTTTCGGGCTTCCCAGATTCCATTAAAATTAACACGAATAGCTTTTTTATAATCGATCGACCATATGAAATGTAATACCTACAATTTAAATATCAAGTTTTTCCTATATGAGGTTCGATTATTTTCGTAGTTGCTTTAACTTTTTTGTTTATGAAGTAATTATGACATTAACTATCAACGAGTTGTTAGATAGGGTGACTCTAAATTTGAGATTCCGTGACTTTCGTACTTATTAGGCTCCAGTTCAATATTTTTCTCTCAGCGTAACGAAAACCTCTAATCGGATTTCTCTTCGCCCCTTTCATACAATACAATTGATTGTGCCTCGGTCATAAAATACAGTAGCCATAGCTGACACGATCATCGATTATCTGTATTTTCGTACAGGCTGATTCATACTTTGAGTCATTGTCGTAAAGAACTTGGGCATTCATCCTCTAAAGTACCTCTAGCTCTATGCCAGGTGTCGGGGTCTCTGTCTGGTTTTCCCTGATCTATAGATGAGTATTTTCTCATCGACTGAAGGGGCCTTGGGTAGGCACCCTTGTTGAAAGTGAAATAGGGGTCTTGTTTATGAGGGCATAGTAACATCTATCCAGGGCCACGGTGTATTCGAGAGGATCGGTTAGCGTTGGAGTATTGGCCCGAGGTTCACGTTAATACAATCGTTATCTAATCCACGGACCGTTTGCCAGGCCTCGTGCGAGCCGTAGAACCAGCGAAGCTACTCAATCACTATTACGTGGCCCTAATTGCCACCATGATTTTATTGCTGACGATCGACTGCTGGATACAATAGAACTGTCCATGAATGATGATCCCTCAATAACGGGACAATCTTAGTGCCCTTTTTACTATCTTCCTGATAGATCTTATGGTTATTCATTATTAGTCCATACGACTGAAAAAAAGTATATGAAAGTCATATCGATAAAGTAAAAACAACAGCTATAGTCAGCAGTAATAATCAATCACAATAATCAATAATCAAGAGCAATGCAGAATGGCAAATAGCTCAAATTCTAAGTAGATGCATAGACCCGAAAAGTGACCTTGCAGCGAATATCAATATTCGTTTAATCAGTGTAAAAAGCCAACTGATAGCTATCATATTGGCATCCTAGCCAGCATGTTATTTCTTTCCAAGGGAAAATACACTAAGAGACAAAGGGGAAGCATCGCGGGCTGCATTTAATCACGCCGTAACCCATTACTTTATGGCATTATGGCTTCAGTGCCGCAGCTACACGTTAAGCCGGGTGCTGTGGGATGCTCCCGCTTTGGGTATAGGTATAGTGAACCGCGGGTTGGTATACCGTACTATGAAGTGTCGACAACAACTCACAAGCCTGCAGAAGCAGTGCAATCTCCCAGACGCATTCCACCCAGCGTGATGATCGTCGTCGTCATCGTCGTCGCCGTCGTCGTCGTCGTCGCCGTTGAATCCATAAATCTAATGATGCGTTCGCACAAGAATCGGCTATGTTCCATACTACAAGGTGTGTACACACATACACAATCAGAGACTGGCGTGTAGGTAGTCGTCGACTTTTACTCGCGGAAGTCTGTAGATCACCGCGCGGGAAACCAGACAATGGGCTTGGTCTGGACGTTGATCCGCTCAGACGAAATGGAAATATCTTGCATCAGGAATATCGAGGGAACGGAAGGGAAAGATATGAGAAGTTGCTGAGAGAAAAAAAGGGAGCAAAGAGCCATAGTGTAATCCATATTCGTACATCGCAGAGCGTACGGCGTCGAGACTTACTGCTTTTGCAAGAAAAAAAGGCAGGTTCGAGAGGCCATAATAGACTACACGCATGCACGTAACATTCACTCACACACTCTTCGCCCCTGATTCGGCATATATCTCAGTCTTTATTGTTCGATAAGCATTCTCATACAATTGAATTCCTTCTTCTCCCTTGCTGGGGTATATGATACCTAAGTACTACCGATAGTAGCTCAGCTCGGTTATGACGATATTCCTCATCACAATGAAAAACATCCTGATATTTTAGATCTATTGTGTGTCATGCTATTGCGGTACAATTTTATGATCTGACTTGATCACTTGCACACTGCAAGTTCATTTGCAATGTCTGGTATGTTTCTCCTACTAGAGCACCTAATATTAGTTATTCATTGGGAAAGCAGTGACTTCGATCGGATCGTCTCAAATGGGAATAACTCCAACGTGCCATTGCGACGATCCATCTTGTCGTATACCTATTCAGTCCAAAGGACATCAATGCTCGGTGCAGCATTCCGATGCATAAACCTGTGGACGTGATTAATAGATACAGTCTGGAAATGGGACATGGATGATGAATATATCAATTTATGTCTCAGTTGACGGAATATACTCTGTAAAATAGTTCATTCAAAATTTTGATATTATTTCTATGGTTTCCTAACTCAGAAAGCAGTGCGAAATACTTTTAAAAGTCCTTTTAAATCATCAGTGTCTATAGAAAAATGGAGGTCGTCACCGAATTTTTTAAACAAAAGAAACTCTATTTTTCATCTATCATCTTAAGGGGAAGTGGCCCCGACCACTTTCCATCACTGCTCAAAATTTTGAAATCTACTTTCTCCTAAACCTAAAAAACTCAAATGTGGATAGAATGTGTGGAAGTATTACAGAATTGCGCTAAGGTTGGAAGGTTTTTCAATACTCAAAGTCGTTTGTTCAGGAAAATCGAAAAACAAAAAGGTGCGAGGGAAACGGCCCTATAGCCGTTTCAGATTCCCGCGACGAGATTCTCAGTGGTGGATTACTGCCTCTTAAGGGTTCGATTTAGATTCCCTGTTTGTTTATCACCTGAATAATGGTTGCAAATAATCAAAAAAGAGAAAAAAAATATATTGGCCACCTCACATTTTTCGATTTCGACGTGTGGTCAAATACCTAGCCACGTACGTGCAAGGAGACGTCTAAGGTTGTGTGAGTTCGCGAAACGAGAGATTTTCGTCGACTCGAAATTACGAAAAGTCGAAATATCAGCATTAAAGCGACAGATTTCCTTGTGGGATGGTTCATTGAAAAGAGAAAAATAAATAAAAAATATTGAACCTGACACATTTTTCGCTTGCGATCTGCGTGCAGAGGTATTTCGGAATAAATAGAGTAGCGGTAGCGCTCGTGATGCCAAGAGTAGAGCCCGGTATATCAGACGGGTCAGACAGGAATGGGTATGTGGATGCTTGGGGGTGTGTAGGCAACATAATTTTTTTTTTCAACTTGGCGTCGAGTCGCTACCGCGACTCTTGATGTGCAAAACAAAATTTGACTGAAATTCTAGAGTTTTGAGTTTCGACGAAAATTATTTTATGCTTATTTTCTTTTTAAATTCTGTAGTGACCTCTAAGTACATTTTTCATGTACGGATGATTTGAGATCATTTTATGTTGAACATTCGGCATTGCTTTCTAAGTTGATGAACCAAAAAAAAATCAACATTTTAAATTAAGTGCTCTGTGGAAGCACATAAGGATTATAACCTATTTCATTCCGCATTGGAATCGGAATATAAGTTCAACGGTCTTACTTGACAAATATAAATTTATTCGCGAATCGAGCAATGGTTTCTATGTTATATCTTCCTATGTTAATAACAATTGCGAAATGACTTTGTTGAAAATCGTCTGCTCAAGTCGTATTTATAAAAATGCCTGCTTGAATACGACATGGTTGAACGTATCTCGAGGCGGCTTAAGGAATGCGTTTTGGGAAAACGTTCACTCCGCAGGGCTAATACTTTGATCCGCGTACCATGTGAAAGCTGAAGTCTATTGGATAGTCCGAAGGAAACGTCGAGATTGAGGATACGCATTGGATCGTGCTAATCCATCTCCCATTGCGTGTATATATTCCGGTGGTAGGAGGACGTGCTCTGCGAAACATAGGCTATAATAGATATCAGAGACAGACAGCGAGAGGGAATGATGATGGTGCCATTTCCATTCAAATGGAAAGCCCCGTCTATGGAAACTGGAGAGGGTGCCGATGAACGGATGAGCGTATATCATCAACTCCACATCGTATGAATACGATGAAGGATTTCTAGTACTTAATAAAGTTATAATGAGGCCTCAGCCGATATTGCTGCTGCGATATTATGCGATGGTATGTCGAACTCCCGCCAATCCGTTGGAGAGAGCAACCCACATTATGAGGTCCAAATACTGTATGGTCACGTTTCCAGGGGTTAGAATAGCAGGGCGATTTGAGCTTTCACTGCCAGAAACATCTCTTCCAATGTAGACGATTGCAATACACTGCGACCTGGAGAGGCTGCGTGGCGAGTTAGTCTTGTATGATCGAAAGAATAACAAGAGCATCTATCCACCTGTTTCACAAAACTTGCTGAACTGAATAACTAGATTATAATTGCATCTTAGAAAACGCCAGAGTTTTCCTGTTTTATCACATCGACTCAATATTCCGGACTGGAACCAATGAAATTCAGGTAATTCGAGTCTAATTAATGTTTGCCCTAAATGTAATACATAGCTGCTAAAAAGGGCAAGTTCGAAATTTATCTACCGGACGTTAATACTCCATCGGTGTATCAAATCGCCTACGTAACTGATAGAAAAAAACTTTCGGATGAGAAAACTCAGGTTTAGATACTGAGAAAAACAAAGGCATTAGATTCTGGAAGATTTCAAATTACAGAACTGCCCGAGCAGATTTTTTCATCAAGCATAAATCAAAACCTCGTCAGGACCATATCAGATTATTGGGACCGTAAAACAGAGTTTTTACATGAGGTTAAACGAATATCTAGTGTGTTGTGTATGAAAGGGCAACACGTCTCCGAAATTTGGTCTTTGGTACACTCGTGAAAAAAGAGGTGGAATTCATCACAGTGATGGTTCACAATCAGAGAAAGCGAATGCTGGGCTGGGAAGGGTGCAGAACATCATTTTAAAAAAGAACGAAGAAATGAAAACCTATTGAGGGATATATTGGTGATCGGTGGGGTTCGATTAGCCGAGTGATTTTTTTTTAATATCATAAAAAAACGGAGAAACAGTTACGTATTGAGGGGTATATCAGTGATCGGTAGCGTTCGATTAGCCGAGTGATTTTTTTTCAGCTTCTAATATTCGGCGTTCGCTGAAGTCAGCGAGTGAATGAACTCTGAAGGGCATGGGGTATTGGCTCCGTGTACGAGGGTGCCTGCAACTCGAAAATGGATTTTATGACCCGGGGCTGCCCAGCCGTTGACTGATATCGATGCGTAATATATACTATGTGCGCAAGGTCAGCTATACGTTATTCTGCACGTCGAGGGGTGAACGAAAGTAATAATAAACAGTTTATCTGTCTGACGGGGTCTCCAAGCGGATTATGTCGTCGCGAGAGAACCCTGACTCTGCCCCTGTCTTGTCGCGTGTAACCTGAGAAGCCTGCGTACTATAGGGCACGAGGCATCAAGATCCGGCAATCCTTATCTCGTATCGTCGCAGTATAGTTCACGAAACAGTCTCCATCGCAGTCTGCATCAACCGACTAAGTCCAAACGACCGACTGGTCACATAACGGGCGTCACATGCGCTCAACACGCAGGGCATCTTGAATATTCATAAGTTTACGACCCTCATCGGCCTTGTATCAAATTTCTCGGTGCGCTAACAGAGCCTGGCGTGTTTATTGCACTATCAACACCTTGATTGATACGCAACTGTGTGATTTGAATGCTATGATAGGCGTACAATATACACGGCGTTGGGAACACTGGTTACTGATCGCGGAGCTGTTGGCGCAGGTGTCAAAGCGAATTAAGAGGTGGTTCAACGATTTCACGCAGAAACATAGCGTGTTCTATTTTTTATCGGTAAGATACGATCGTATCAAGAATCCAACGCTGCTGAATTCTTGTAATAGTTTTCTGACGTAAAAACAAAGTTAACTCCGTAAATTACGAATAGAAGTTTCTTTTTTGGTTCAGTGTCAAATTTTTGTAGAAAGTTTGACATTCTGATTGAAAAACATTGAAAGAACAGAGCTGGAAAAAATTGTTGGAACAATCAGAGAAACCAGGTGAGCCGCTGTTTTCCGAGAAATAACGAGATATCAAAAAGACCATCAGCCTATGGAATAAAAGGAAATGCGAGAGAGCGAACATGCAGAGTGAAAAATCGTGGGAAATAAATCAGAAGGTGGGATGAAATTGTCCGCTGCACACAGAGGTAATTCGTTCGAACTACAGTGAGGATTAGGTGCAAACAAGTTGACTGTGCGAGGGCTCTGATGCTAGGCAGTACGGCAATTACATGCAGAGTGAAAAAGGGGTTGGAATTGAGTCGGTGAGGCTGCCGCAGACTGGCCGAGAAAGCTGGTGCGAGTCCTGGCACCGCGTCGGGTCCGGTAAGTATGCAAGGGCGTTTAAAATCCCAGCGGAGGTATTAATATACGCCAACTGAAGGGCCGAAGGGGTTCGAGGGGTTGCTTTATATATTCCTGCTTCTGGTCGCGCTGATGTGTTCACGCGTTGGAGCTTCGAACCACCAGAACTCTTTCCCTCCCTCTCTCTCCTTTTTCACTATATTCGACTCACTCGCACCTGTTCGAAGCGATTCCGCGGGGTTCTCGATCTGCATTTAAATTGGCTAGCACGATTCGCGATTGTACGGCATTGGATACTACTATAGTTCGACTTCGGAGATCCATCGCTTCATTTTCCTTATGGCAAGAGAACGAATCACCCACCGGCTCAAAACGAACTACCATTGCAGTGATAGAACACTATCCGTCCGAATCCTTGTCGCTCGTTTGTCACTAGCTGCAGACAATAACCTTCCGGAATACCACTCTCAGAGAAATCATAGAGTAATTCTAACTATTGTCATATGTCAGTGAACTAATTAATAATAACATCTATTTTTGATTAGACTAAGATAAATAAATAAAAATACAAAGACGATCTGTTTTATTTGAGCATAAAAATAGATGCGTGGAGAAAAACTTTAGTTTTCCTTCTAACTTGCAAGAGTTCATGATGCCCATGAGAGCGAGTTGAAATATCAAGCAAATATTATCATCATTTTTAATTGCTTCATAGGTTTGTTAAGTCTAAGGAAAAACTTCCAACAAACAAAAAATGAATTCAATTGAAAGAACATAAAATACCATATAACACCTGACGACAGAAAGACTGAGATATTTAATGGGATAGAGTTGACGTATTGGGGTGAGCAGGGCCTGGAAAAATAAATAGTGGCTCAAGGCGTGGGTGAAGAAAGACACGAAACTGTAGGTGGGCTCTTTTGAAATATTGCCGCCCATGGTATGTTCGCCTCGAAGCTCTCTTCCCCATTTTTCGGCTGTTTAGCTCGTGGTCGCCGTTCAACTTGACGAATAACGCATTTACGAGTTAATTAACGTCACTCGAGACCACGACAATATACATGTATATAGAGAATGGTCTTCTCGGTTTGGAGATTTGTGCTCAAATGACTTCGAGGCACATTGCTTGAAACTATAAAAACGTCAGGAAATTCCGGCTCGTGGAAATAAGAGAAAAAAAAATGCACTATGGTCTAAGCAGGTAAGTAGGCTCTTTGAGATCAACATCGACTTTTCAAGATGAAAGAAACGACGAGAACTTTTCTCCGCTGCACTTCAGTAGGGCTCTCGTCCAATGTACCCCACGCGAGTCCCCGACGAGGACAAAAATAAAACAAGTTCGCCGGGATAAACGGGCAAATCGTGCCGGGGAATAATTAATCCGGCACTCCCTACGCTCGACGTGACGGATTGAAAGAATTAATTACAAGGGGCTCGTTACTTTGAAGCGTTGAAACACTTTCAACTAGTGAACCACTACAATGATTCTTCTGCTCATGCAGAACGTTAATTATTATTCGTACACATTTCATAAGATTGTGAACCTACCCAAGCTTCTTCAGGCAAAACGGTAAACGCTTGCTGCAATTGAAAAGCACAATTTGTTTTTTGTATCCAACAAAAAGAAGATTTCATTATCAAACGAACCCAGCCCCCAAAAATTCTAATGAGTCGGTAGATTTTAATCCTACAATATCCGGATAAGTACATAACGTAATTCCCCCGGATCCCCCCATTTTAAGGTGATTTCTAAAGTTTTATTCAATTGCGACAAGGAATCGTTCGAAAACTACAGATTGAAATTTTGTTTCAACAAGAGAATTATACCCTTGGGTTTCATGACTAATTCAATTGCCGACTTGGTACCCAATATTTATTCCACGATTTAATGGGCTTATTATTTATAATTTTCGTGCAGCGTGCAAAGTGTAGACACGAAGTGTCAGTGATTGAAGGGCTGCAGTTTGCGCTTCTAAAGTCTTGAGTGCGCGAGACACTCAACGGGAAGACAGAGTCTCGCGGTGTCAGGTGAGACTAGTCGGCAAGCACTACAGACACCGGCATAGAAACGCCGAGAGTGAAGCACAGAGGCAATGTGAGCACAGAACTTTAGCTGGTTGATGATGGGTGTTGGTTGGTTGAGGGCACGTGGAGAGACGAATGCAAAGGGAAGGTGGGTGCGCAGCTTGGGCTGTTCTCAGCGAAGGTACGAGGCCGCGGACAAGATACGTGAGTTTGGTACAAGTGAGACCGAGTGAGAAAGAAGAGGGTAGGATGGAGTGGTGGTGGTGGTAGTAGCAGCAGCAACAGCAGCAGGAGAGGGTGTAGACCTTGGTTTCTGGCAGGGGTTGATGATTACGGAGATCAAAGCAAGCAATCACTAGACAACGAGAGAGAAGACGTCGGCAGCGCCTGTGGCACACACAAGAGGGAACCAGGAACGAGTCGAGAGAGTACAGCACCAATAGCAGCAGAGCTACACCGACAGTAGTGGGACAGGTACTCGCGAGACGCTCTGCATCTCAAACATGTATTTATACAAACAAGTTGCAAAAGATATACGTACGTAACATTACCCCCCAATCTCGTGCACACGATATCGTTGGCATACGTTCCCGTTCCCGCCTGGTTTATTCTTTCTTATTTTTTTTATTTCTCTCGGAAGGAAAATTAATAAGCCGTTAAAATAATTGCGATACCGAATAAAAGCTCAGTTACGATACGAAAGTGATTATGGTAACCGTAAGTCATAAAAGGAAAACAATCAATCTGTGATTGTATTCGATAAAGTCGTTTGCTTGCTCATTTTCTGGACACTGGGAAAAGTAAGCGCGTGACCACACCGGCCGCAAGTACTTGAATGGGTCACCACCTGTACCTGCTAGGAATCATATGTGTTTTTTTTTAAATCCCGAGTAACATGAAAAAGGAACGCAAAAATGAAACTCTTCAGCTCCTGATGTGTTTGAACCTCCTCTTGAGACTCCCCACACCCTTATCATCCAAATCCAGATTATTGTAAATCCCTCTACGAGCCACCAGACCCCAATTAATCTGAGTCCCCCTATGATCATAGAGGGAATAATAATTCAGACCAATACACGGCACGCAATCAGTGTGTGTTTAGAATTACCAGAATTATGCATCATATGTTGTGGATGTTACGTGGATGGATAACCGCTTAGCCGCGCATCGATTAACGCGCTATTGAACCCGAAACAATTTTTCTACAGGAAGGGAAAAACTTTTGTTGAATCATCTTCGCCCGTGAAATGATATACTTGTGTTTAAAAAATATATTTTCTTTGAATAATCCCAAACTCAATGAAAAGTAGTGACATTACAGCTAACATTTCGGTAAATTGATTAATCATTTTTTATCCATTTTAAAGAAATCGTTTTTGAGACATTAAAACAAAGCATAACCTGTAAAATAACTTGTCGGTAAAGGGATAAAAGCACTGTAGAGGTGACTTGAAAAATATGTTATTCCGTGCCGTTCAAATTTTCAGAAAGGTTATAGAAATCATCTTGCATCACTTACTTGAACAAACATTGATAGTCGGCTATGAATTCTTTGGTTTTTCGCTTTTAATGACTCGCTAAACACGTCGGTGACTGAATGCCGCCAAATATATCATTTCATTGAATGAAGGAAACTTTGAATGTGACATTGCACTGAAATTGAAGTAATTTGTCGTTGAAATCAATTTTTGGAAAATGAATCTATCCATTTCTTTGGTGTCAATGAAATCTTTTCTCTCGGTGTAAGTTTCTAATGTTAGTAATCCGTAAAAATAAAGCCACCTGTATCCTGTAAAGCCACATGGTTGGGACGAAGCAAAAAATAATTTGAAAAATTCTGATGACCTCAAATGATTATAAAAGGCACAAATAAAAATACCATCGATTATAAGCATTTTCAAAAAACTTCACCCTATACCAAGGTGCTTTTTACAGGGCGATAATTTTTGGTTTTTTAAATTCATTTTTTATTATGTCGTTGCATTCCAACGATGCGAACTTCAACAGCATATGCAAATGTGGTGCATTAGGATTGGAGCCTGCGAAAACGTCTCGAGAGTGATCTCAAGAAATGGAATGGGACGAAGGAGAGAGAGTGATAGTAAAAGCTCATAAGCTTATTGAGAAATATTCAACAGAAACTAATGAAAATATATATATGCATATACAGAAATAACTTTAAATAATCCGGGCTTGAGGCCCCAGGCTCTGATTATTGTAAGCTCCTCTGTGAGAACTTAGAATAATCGAACTTTGCAGAGCCAGATTTTTCTTTGATTTTTCAAACTAAACGATAAATTTAGGAGTGGTAAGAGTAAGACAGAAAAAATAACGACCATTTCTCTTAATCGAGTCCTGGTTCCCATCTTGTAAGATCCAATTATTTTCGGTTCGTGTAACTATGCTTCAACTTCAGTAAACTATTCCAATATTACCGCAACCAACTTCAACTACCGTATAGCGTCATTTGACTTTTACCCGCCGTTACATTTTTATATATTTCTCATCACAATACTTTTCATACTTCAATCGAAGTGGTGAGAAAATTACTCATCAATGAATGATCATTTTTTCGGTCCTATAACAAAGCTAGATCAAACCGTTATTATCGATAATCAATGATTATTTGTCAATTATAATTAACGAATCATTACTTTCGATTTTATAAATGTGAAAGAACGTATTGCGCACGTACATTGTAACGTGCATAGTAAATGCGAATATTTCTGCTCACCGTCTCGATTTCCCAGTTGCAAACCCTTTCCTCACTGCTCTGGCCTCTTCAACGAACCCCCGAGTGTATCGTCCAACGTTACGTAGAAGGCAACCCCTTCCCCTTTACCGTCCCACCCGCGACAACCCTCTCGAGCTGAGTTAAGGGTGGCCTGTTGAGACGCGACGCACCTGCTAGCTTCTATACCTCCTGCATGCTCGCTTGCTCGCCACAAGTGTTCTTCTAAACGAGCCCTACTTCTTATTCCTGTGCTACACCACACCACCAGGTTTTGTCTCCCTTTTACTCCAAAAAGACCGGAATTGCCCGGACGCAGATATGCTACTGTTACCTTTTCTGACGTCATTTTGGTATTTAAAAAAAATTGCACTCACATCGTTCAAATAAATGATCATTTAGGAATATCAACATTTTATGAGACTCGAGCCTTTTTCTGTGCACTATCACTTGCTAAGACCTCGAAAATTCAAGAAGAACCTTCCACCCTTCTCCTATTAAGAGGGCTTTGGATATTTTGTAACAAAATAACTTACAATTTTTTGTTATATGCAGATTAAAGTTTGTTGTTTCCGAATACCGTGTGAAAACGCTTTAACTCATTATGTTAACCCTTCGAGCACTAAATCTGATGTTCTACACTTTCTGATGTACTCTATCGCTCCAACACGATATCCCGTCGAAAAGATGTACCGGAATATATTCCAAATAGATTCACGGTATATGTTAAGGTATTTTTCGCTTTCATATATTTTTCCAGATACATCCAAATTGCGCAATTTTTGACAAAGATATGTCTTCTATATTTTAGACATATCCTGTATATACTTTATTTCTGTGTAAGCGTTCATGGGATTACCTCTCTCGAGTGATTCGGTTAGTGTGGTTCATACTATAGCTTAAGACTGGATAGTTTTCCCCTTAACCTCTCCTGAACGCAAAAATAATGACAAGTTAATATATTGGAACTTCATTTTACACTTTTGCTTCCTGAGATTTTCATCTCAAGACGCTTAGAATGGTCTAAATTATAGAGAAAAGCGATTTAGACAAAAATGTACGTGTGCGTGTGTGTGCCGTTTTTATGTCAGTACGGTAACAGTCGTAATTTTAGATATATATTCGCTAAATTTGAATAAAAATTGCGTAGAAATTGGCCGAATTGAATTTTGACAAAAATGTCTTTCAACACTAAGTAGGCTTGCAAACGATGGAAGCCAAAATCGATCAAGATATTGTTGGATAAAGGCAGCTTTTTGAAAAGCAAAAAATAGTGAGGAAGTACTTTACAAGGTTTTACCTTACTCGCTTTTTTAATACTTAAACAAATTAACCACTGATTTAAAAATATACACTGAGAAAAATTTACGTCTCTGCCGACCGAATATCTGACTGCTAGAGCTATTTTCAAGTCTGTCGGCACAGCAGTGTAACTGCCCAGTTCCAACGGCTGAACCCTTCCGCTTTACGTCGTCCGCTTGCAGAAGCGAAACGGTATAGCTGTAGGAACTGAACGATGGCTAACTTCCAGCGATCGAAAAAATGTTGAGGTTACGAAGGATAGCCAGCGTCACGATCGAGCTGCGCGAGTCTTTCCGGTCGTCGCCACCCACTTTTCTAGCGTACGCGAATAGCTCTTCCAATTGAGCGTGTAGCTCTTGCATCGGCGCGTATTGTTCCCACAGCTATACTGGGATTCTTACAGCACGCGACTAACAAAATTTCTCCAGTAACTAAAGCATACGGTTCTGAGTACTCTCTCGCATAGATATAGTAACCAATACAATACCAGCAAAACGATATTGCTGCTAGAGCAATACGCATTGGTTATGTAAGTAAATTCATGGTTATAAAAAAAAATATGGACGCAGCAATACTTTGTTTTGTTGCTGTCGCCATCAATTTTTCTCAGTGTACCGTCAAGAAGTACCGACGTGTATTACGGCGCTGGTAATTCCGGCGTTCAAATGGAGCAAGTTTTTAATTAGCCAGAGAGACAGACTTCATCTTCCTTTATCCATGCCACTATGATGGCGAAGATTTTTACTTCTACCGATTGCATTACACCACTGAAGCTCAAACACTAATATTCGTAAATCTTAAATATTTTATCAAACAGTTCATTCAAGCGAGCAAGCATCACTTGCCCAACGATTCAGATCTCATCCATATCTCCTTCTTCGTGAAACTGATGCTCCATCTTTGTTCACTCTGATTGCAAACCAAAAGAGGATTCAGTCGCTAAAGAGTTGACGAAAGATTGAAAGGAGCTGGGAATCACGAAACTGTAACAGGTTGAGCGAGAAAGTACGGGCAAAGACGGAGAAAAGCGCAAAAGTTACCGAGGAAAAGCTGCAGATAGCAAGATATGCAGGGACAGATGTGATAGCCAAGCAACTGAAACGAAGGAGCAAACTCTCGATCTCAGCCAGTCGGAAAACTTGAAACATAACGAATACAAACAACCGAAGATAAATTCCAAGAATCCTCCTGACAGCACTGCGACGCTCCGCTACGACATGCAGCGCCCTCTGCCTCTAGCGTCATAGAACCTCGGAATCAGACGACACGCTGAGAGCTTTTTAATATTAGACTGATATTTTATCATACGGACACGTCGCTTGCTGATTTCCCCAGACGTTTTGTTGCGACCCAGACCTCGCAATTTCTCTCGATACGCTGGCGCAGTCATAAAACCAAAAGGCTAAAACGTATTGATATACACATCAAGCGCCATGTGTTTTAAGTACGCAGATATTTTTTCGCTTGTATCAAATATGAAAAGAAAAAATCTTCTACCCGGAGAAAGGATGAAAGTTTCATAAAAGTATTTTTTAATTCTTGTAACTGTTTCTCAATAACTCCACAGATTTTTTTGTTCAGGAAAACTGCTAATTAAAATAATGTGGCAATAATAGAAAAGTCATGGTGCTGCTTTTCAGAGTCTTCAAAAAATCACACAAATTATAATTGCCAGATTAAGATACAATCGAAACTTAAAATTATTAGTGAAATTCATAATTTTTCAATTTTCAAAGATTACAAGTACCACAATAGCTCCAAATAAATGCACAATCTCAGTACAGTGGAAACCCATAAGCAATAGAATGGTTACGAGACACTACGATTCCGCGTAATTTATGAAAGTGAACGATAAGACATTTTGTTTTACAAAAAAAAATAATCCTCTTTGAAATAGACAGGAAATAACGAAATAAAATTGAGTGGAGTTGTTACCGTCTTATGAATGACTGCGGTTCGAATAGCATTCGTGACGCCGCCACCTTTGCGGTCTCTCATTGATGAGAGGAGCGTGCGGCTGGAGAAAGTCGGAACGAGCGCATTGCAATCACGATAAATCATCGTCGAGAACGCGGGGCGAGGTTCCCCGGAGAGGAAGCTCGTTCTCTGCCTCGTTGCAATCCTTTTCGGCTTTGCAGATGCGGTGATTCTCTCGGTGTGACCGAAAGCTTTACCGAATCCGAATGAAATATTGATGAAATATTGATGAGTGCATGCTGGGGCTTACAGCTCGTGCACTACTGGTTATCGCGTTGGACATTCGGCGTTCTCTTGTACCTTCGACTCTTCCTTTTTGCTCGGTACGGTAGCCCGTTCATTTGTTCGCGACGACGATGACGAGCGAGCCCGAGCGCAGCCATAAATATGCACCCGGTTTGTGGGCTCGTACAATGTATGTCTGTACGTCTTTAGGTCCGCGTCGAGGTGCTATATACGACCGATTCATCGGTGCATCATGTAGACCTACAGTAGACCTTCCCATAATTCAAATACATGCTCAACCGCTTCAACTCTCAAAATCCATGCAAATTGCTTTCTCATCATTTACTCTTCTATTATCATAATAAATTTTTGCCTTCTTTTATTTACACCAACAACCAAAATTCAGCTCTCAATTATTTGATTCCAGTGGTATTTTTTATCAAATTCGATTTCAAAAAAATTATTCTGAATAAATGAAGGTAAAAATTGTAGCCTATGACTTTTCATGTTAGGGTGATTTTCATTTCATTTTTCAAACAATCTTTCTTGAAAGAACTTTTTTCTAGTTTTTTTTTTAATGTCTTATGATAATCCTAAAACAAAAATAATATGGAATTGTATATGCGATAACTAAACAAATAGATATGATTTAAGAATAAAATTGCTATGACGTGCCGTTTAAGTATCAAGAAGATAGAGAAGGCAAAAAAGCCTAGAGCCAATATTCGGTCGCAAAAAATGAAGGCAAGGATAAAGTGGTCGAAAAACAGATAGGGGTTACCGAGCAGGCAGTGACCCAGACAGAAGCGCTCGCCAAGAACGCCACTGGCATGCATCGTGGCTTGCACATCAAGTATGCGCGTACATAGGCATGAAGTATATACATGTATATATGGTACATATTTTCATATATCTATATCTCGTATGCATCATATGAATATGTACACTTGTGTAATAGCAAAGAATGCAAAGCCATACAAACATACAGTAGAATCGCGTTTTACTGGGATAGGCACCGTTTTCCGGTCGGGATGAAAAGATGAACAACTTTTATTGTTTCAAAACAATTCACTCAAGTACGACTCGTCGGACAAAAAATTGTTTCCTATACGAATTGTTGGATCTCTTCGATAAACTAGTTCAATGACAATTTTTAAAAACCTTAACGAATGCAAAACACCCTTTTTCATAAACAAACAAAAAAAAACTGATCAAGGGCCTTTTTAACACCACCCTACAATATCGTAAAGCTCACTTTGTTATCAACCCTCAAGCTTCGAAAAAAATGTGTGCAACGTCGGTAGTTCTTTTCACAAGTAGGTCAGCTAATTAATTATAAACTGCAGGCAATGATCTGGTTTCACGAGTAATAAGGAATAAATAATCAGGTTCCTTCTGAATAACGTACGGCCAAAAATAAAAACATTGTGTTTAATACTTTCAAGCTTACGAATGATTTATCGTGAAATGCAGAACAATCAAACCTGTGTCAGGCATAATTCATCATTTAGGCAAATATTCCGGCTTTGAAATGCATACAAATATCATCTTATAAAATTCTTGATAAAAATCTAAAAACGATGTACTTACAACCAGTTTTTAGAAATGACCGAAATTTCTTTGCAGCAATTTGGAGCACTGGAAAGTAATCTAGTATAGAAAAACACCAAAAAGGTTATGTAAACATGTCCTAGTTAAGAACGTCTCGTGTACGGTCTTATATCTGTGGAAGGAAACCATAAAACGCTTCCCATCACTTCGCAGATGATTTACAATTTTTGAAAATCGATGAGAAGCGCTAATTGGATCTTATGAAGCCATGACCAAATCTGCGAATCATTAAAATCGCTTCAAAGTCTTCGAAGAGAAGTAAGCTCAGAAATGTCTCGGCAGAACTGAAGCCTGGACTAATTGGTATTCGCAGACTGTTCGAGGGTCGTTGTCTGGCCGATTTACCCGGGCTGTGAATAATAATCCTCGAAGCTCGGGGACTTTGGATGCGGACGACGTCGACGACGACGACGACGCTGACGACGGTCCACGTCGACCGCGCGTATCGCGTCGAGCGAAAATCTCCTCAGAGCGCTGGCTTTGACGCAGAAATTACTTGCCATTGATTCGTTTGATTTGTCGTATATAGGTCTTTAAATAGACGACCTACGAGTGTGTGGACCACCCGAGCTTTCGACACAACGTGGACATTGCCGGAGCCATACGGCAGTACAACATCAACGTTTCGAACATTTATTTATATGCTTAGGTCTAAAACCTCTTCGCTTCTTCCTCTTCCTCTCCCCTTTGCATTAATCCGCACGATATTAATATCGATTACAATATTCTTACAGGACATTCGACATTTTTAGGCCGTTTCTCGAAGAGAGAATGAGGAGCAATAAAAAAAATCGAATATCAACTTCGATAGTGAAGAAACTAGGCACTGAACCTCAAATTTTAATATTAAATTCGCAAATATTCTTTTAGAGCTAGCATCATGCCGTTCACTCTACTAATCCATCAAAAGATATTTGGATTATTTTTGCCAAGAGAGCGTCAACAAACTTCACTACCACATGGTTTCCTGTATCACAGGGTAGCCGAACCTCCCCTATCTCGCGCTATTGTAACTTGGTTGTTATCGGGACCGATAAATTCTTACAATCGCTTTTTTCTTTCCACGTGCCATGCCAAAAGCACCGTTTTTCATGCAGGTGTTACGCGAAAAAAAATGTTGTACGTTTCTGACGAATTGTTTCTTTTTTAGTCCGAACCCTGTTGGACACATTAAATGTTCCTGTAGTATGTGGTGGTGGACGAACGGATGCGATGCTCCTGGCGTCGAAGTCTGCGACGACGATGTCGTCGTCGACGGACGAAACTGGTGCGTCAGTCGCTGCTATGGCGAGTGGTGCTTCAGACTCTCGAACCGCTTAGCGGGGTAATATCGGGCCCGATTACATCACGTACGCGAACGCACACACGCCGAACGCCAACGGACTATGTGGCGTTCACAAAGCCATTAGAGATTGAAGCGAGAGTATCAGTGGAATGAAGAGCGCAGAAGATAGGGGAGTTCGGAGAATATATAGTATAGTACCCAAGCCAAGCCGAGGGGCTACAGAAATGAAGCAACGTGTGCGCGAGAGAAACGAGATATGCAATGCATACCGTAGTGCATTAAATGATAATGGGACTCTACAATGGGTATCGGCGAAAGCGGTCAAAGATAAACAACATAATTTCTAAATTACCATAAAATACAAATAAGGATCTTCGAAATTAAAAAAAAAAAAAAAAACAGCCACATAAAATCAATTTTTCTTGAAAACGCACCCCCTCCCCTTTGCGTCCCCTACCGATCAGATTATCACAATACATTTACAGGTGGAAAATAAAAATTACATTTCATAGAAGTTGTCACCGCAAAGAATATTCGGCTAACTACTCGTTTTTAAGATTTTCATTTTCTGAACTGCAAAGAATTTCCCAGATTTTATATTGTCATAGATAAAAATCCGAATAGTTTTAATTTAATAATAACGTTAATACTGTCAATGTATTAACGTTGTTCATTATTATAAATGTAGTTGTATTATTATTTTTTTTTAATATTGCAGAAAGGAGCGTCTGATATTATTGGCGAAAACCCAATGCAAATCGGTTGAGCCGCTTTCGAGTTTATCGGTCAACTATGTCCAAAGACTAACCTTTACATTCGATGAATCCTGAATTGGAGTGACATTTCTAAAACGGCTACCACAAAATAACCGTCAAAAAGGTTTAAAGACGAACAAACCAGGTAAAATTAATTCCGCTTCTCGATTTCTGCTGTCACAAGCCGGGCGCAGCCGCCATATGGCTGCAAAGCCGTGTCCCTTTATATCCCTTACGCCCATTGGGTTCACTGGTGCAACAACCGGTAAAGCTCTCCTCGCCTTGGTGTCCATACTATGGTTTCCAGTCCCTCTGGTATAACGAGGCCCCCGATCACCCTTTGCATTTGAGTGAGACAACAGATCGTGCAGCAGCACCAGCAGCCTCAGGGTGTACTACGTACGTACGTTGTGCGGTAGCCATGGAACACGCGAGAATCGACTCTCGAACGGCCACGCGGCGCACGCCGAGCGCCCTGAGTGCGCGGATTACCCATTGTTATAACCGCGTCGCTCTGCAGCACCATACACGCTTGCATGTGAATACCTACGTGCGTGTATGGTAACTGCATACCACGCAATAGTGCTTGAGGTACGAGCCTCGTCGCCTCTCGAATAACATCTTGTCGCCTGGTATTGGTGGTAGAGTATTATTATCGGCACAACGATAAATCGTGCAGTGATTGGCCACTTAATGTACCTCAAGGCTTTCACTGTGTGCGCCGAATATTTACATGGCAAACCGTGATATAATCGTTTTCATCGGATTTTCACGTATGCAGCATATACAAAATACATATTTTATATACATAGCACATATATACAAAACGCTATGAATTCGATATGTTTATTAAAGATTTTATAACTCGGATATACGTTGAATATATGAGAAATATATGCGAACGAAAAGTATAGCTGAGATATAGGCTACACTGAGAGAAAGGCCATGGTATTTGTAAGAATAATACCATAATTGAAAATTTATGTTACGCGGACCCATATTTTATAGTGGAATCAAATTTAATACAATTTATCGAACTATTGTCTTGAACTTAAGTAAATTATACAGATTCGATAGTACATCTAAATATGCGTCTTATTTTAAAAAACTGTAACTTATCATTAAAACTGTACTAAACGAATTATGCCATATCTAACACATTTATGAAATAAATAATGAGATGTAACCTCTGTCATATTTACCGCTATTTTCATTTTGCGGTAACTTTCACATGTATTGTTGTCTGTTTAGGCAACTATGTCGCATAGTAGACGAAACCATACATTTTTCTGAGTGTGAATATATTTAGAATGTATTTTTGCGATGTGAATTACCCAAAAGTTCCATGTCAGCTATATATTTTTGGATACATCTCCTTTCCATGGCGGTTGGCATTTATCAGAGATTATAAACTGGCCAATCACTGGATGTTCACCAAAAATTAGTTCGTTCATCATGCATTTTATGATAGAGGCGCAATACCAATCTCGGCTAATTAGCTAAAGACTGCCTGTCACGCCGGGATTACAATTACGTCCTACTCCTGTTGCTGCCATGGATCGCTCGAGTGGCGTAAAATCTTGCATTCCCGCCGAGTTCTCCCGTCACAAATACACATACCATCACTGACGCGTGTACGTTTCTCCCTCGATACGCTACGTCGTTAGCATCCGGTGTACGGCAACCACGGAAACATGCCCGGTGATAAGTTTGACGACCACAGATCCCTCCGAGAGCTCGGATAAAGGGGCTGACAATACGTAACACACAAATCCCCTTTTCACCCTGTTTACTGAAATTGCGGTAGAATGGCCCGCACGTCAGACAAACCGCTGTTAGTGATGTCGAGATGGACGTTACGCAATCTTATTGAAAGAAACGAAACACATGAATAACAATGGCTAATGAAAATTGAGCTTACTCAACTGTTAATTATTCAAAAAATAATATTTTGGCAAAAACCAATTTATGTGTGAACGCGTTGAAATTTTTTGTCTATGAAGGGGAATGAGTCACGTCTAAATAGTTGAATGAAAAAATTATCAGATGTCATGTATATCGTGAAGTGTATTAAAATGACGAAAAAATTACATTGTATTATTCGATCAAAGCATTTTTCGTCCTTTGTCGGAGTTTGTCTTTAGCCCACTTTGCAATTTCTCCACTCTACGCATAATGCTGACTAGGCTACTAAGTTGATTTGCCTCCATGAGGTCGCATTTGCTTCTCCATGAAAAGGCCCACCGTCTGAACGGAGTGAACTATTTTTGCTATCCATAAAATAGATTTATTCATCGATACAATAAGCAGCGATTAAATTATTTCAGTTCTTAAATGGTTTACAAATTAGTATCATCATTTATTAACATTTGCCCCACGTCGTAGGTGCATCTATTTGTGGAGAAGAAAATGAGACCTTAATGAAACAAATCTACCAAGCAGTTTAGTCAGCATCATGCGCTGAGTGTAAAAGAAAAAACTGCGCTCGAACTTGAACAAAATGAAAAGGCACGCACGTCTTTGTCCTAAGGAAAAAATTCTTTCATTGAGTACCGACAATACAGTTTATTGGTAATCTTTATATAGGATATGGATATTGAATATTGAATTTTCAAATTCAATTATTTAAACCTGACTCTATCCCCTTTAACACGTTAACTGCCGTGTCACCCGTATTCGGGTGACAGCAAAAGTTCTCATCAGGCCACGTCACCCGTATTCGGCTTACAGTGGCACGGGTGGCCTGACGGGGATTTTGTTGTAAACACGCGTGGCAGTCAACGTGTTAAGAAAGCACACTCAATTCTTAGACCGCTCTGATATTATCAGACATCAAAAACAGCCTTGATACTGTCTATCTGTTTCTCTCAGTGTTATCAACTAATTGGCCCGACGCAATTGCTCTGCAAAGCTCCACTCATGCCCTGAGCATAGAAGAAGATGATACGGTGGCGCGCGTTTCCATAGAAACCCCTCTAACACCGAACTACGCTTGCAGGGAAAAAAATTGTTTTCAATTATAGAAGAGGATATTTCAAAAGTGCTTGTTTCCACTATTTTGATTCCGAAAAATTGCCAGCATTCAAAACGGGTTTGTTATTTTTAACGGGAACGGAGTTTGTATGTTCAATGATTCAAAGCAAAATTCACAAACTGTTCAGAAGCACTTCCCATCTATTCCATATTCCAAAGCTTCAAACATAGAAACTATTTAGATCCTGCAGTGAACAAATTGATGACTATTATGAACGTATATTAATTTGAATTATAGTGAAAACAAAAATCTTGAATTGAACGTTATGAGGGTAAGTAGGGAGCAAAAATACTGGTTGCTTCCACTATTAAGTTAGGTATTCAATGCTTGGGACAAGCCATCAACAGCTGGTGCGAGAAAATATTTCGCGGAGCTGGTTTTGGCGTGTTGCCCCTAGTACAAACTATCGTCCTGCAGGGATCACTGTGTACCATGCCGCTACACCGGGGCGTCGTTTCCTCGTCCTATTCGGTACACACACGCGCCCCGTTGTGTTGTTAACCAGCCACCGGCTAGCCCCAGTGTGTATGTAATTGCTATGTATATACCATAGAATGAACCCAACATGCACTGCATTACAACGTGTTAAGGCAGTTACGCCTAATTTGATCGTGACAAATACTGATATTAATACAACAAAATGGTCGAATCCAATATTAATAATTTGTGGAAAATATTTTTACCTTTTCAACAATAAAAAACTAATGGAGATATGTTTTTTTATTTAAATTAGAAATAATGCTTGAATTTATTAAAAAGTTGATAAACTTTAAGACTATCCAAAAAATAGTAGCCACAATTAAATGGTTTTAGAAAAAAAAAGTATCTCCAACATTTTTACCTCACATCAATAAATAAAGTTACAATAAAAGTCGTCGTTTGCAACTTGCAATAGAGTTTCAGACATTAACCCTGTAACGTGGTACATTTTTGGCAGCATCAAACATCAAGAAGAGATTAAACATAATTTATACCCTGACTTATTTATTCTCACCAGCAAATGGAATAAAACGGAACTTGCGAGTGTGTTTGACTTTTCCGCCCTTATCGTCAAGGGAATTCTCCAAGCTCTCTGCTCACTTGCCAACCAGATACTCACGAGGCGTGAAATGATATGAGAATTTTAATACATACATAAAAATAAAAGAGCAGGAGAAATATGTGGGATATGTGCTGGAAGGGAGAAGATGCAAATCTATACTGATAGAGCGACCCGGTGGCGAAACAGAACATCATATACTAAAAAAAAACGATTTCATTGACTCCAAAGAAATTAGTGGATTGATTGTTTTTCCAGTGATTTTAACGAAAAAATTCTTTGTTTCTAATAAAATGTTGTATTTGAATTGTAAATAGAATATTTCATTATCCGTGAGGTAACATTTACTCAATACTCAGATAATAACGGAATTGTTTTCCTGATTGAAAGAAACGATAGTTATAGTGTCACCCAATCTACCGATGATTACGTTCATCGCATCAGCCACATAAAAACGTCATAAAAAATAAATCGTAGTAGATGATGACCCTTCTTTCAAAAAAATTTTGCATTTGACCCTCATTGAATACATATCAAGCATTATAATCTTGCAATTTTGTAATGACACAGTAGAATGAGTGAGATACAAAGCAACATTTTTGAATTGACGTAACTTTCAGAACAAACGGATTGACAAATTTTAGTATTTGAAGTCGCATTTTATTTGTCGAAGAGTGCATACTGGTTTGAATGTAGAAATTCTTATTTCATCAGGCATTTATGACATAATTATGATTTAAAAAATGTTAATAAATCTTTTAGTTATTAGAAACTCGTTAGATAATTGATTAGAGTAAATCCAATCCCCACTGCATACAGGATCGCTATACTCAAGCTAGAATCCACTTTTCGACAGATAAAATAAGACAACGAACACTGAAATTTATTCATTAGTACAATATAGAAGCTACAAGGTATAAATTGTACTTTCTATCTCACGCTACTGCATACCGCCTTAATAAAATTGCACAATTATGGCGATTGACATAAACTTGATGACGATTAAAGATAAGGTTTTTTAAAAGAAAGGGTCGATGTATCACTATTTGTTCCAATAAATGATGTGAAATAATTTTTATAACTTTTTCCAACCTACGGCACGGAATAACGATTTCTCTGTCGTACTTTTATTCCTTTAACCTTTAACGACAAGGTATTTTTTAGGTCATGTTTGGCAGCTATAATCAATGTCACTACTTTTCATTAAGTGTGAGATCATTCAATGATCGTTTCATTGGCGATGATTCCCATGATTTAAGGGAACATTTTCTCTCGGTGCATGGGATTTCAAAGAATTTTCACTAGAGAAAGAAAGGTCGGTTGCTCTCTTCCTTGGGAATTCGCGCAGACTCGCCGCCGGGCGAGGAGAGCCAATAAGGGAGGAGGTCGCGAGTGATTCCCTGAATTTCAGATCGCTTGGTGTTCACTAAGGCGAGAGAGGAAAATCGCGCGTCTGGAAATGCGTCCCTCTATTATTCAGTTGTTCCTTTATACCCCTTCTCTTCTCGTCATCCCTTTCCCTTCGATGGAGAGGTAAGAAGGGAAGGGGTTAAAAGTGATTCTTACCTCTTCCTTTTCGCGTGCACTCTGTGAATCGAACCTGTCTATTCCACTAGTGTTCCTTACAGAGTTTCTATCTTCCTGTTCGTTTCTTCGATGCTTTTCTCGTGTTTTTCATTGCTCTTGCTCTTCCTTCGCCGTACTTACCCTCGGGGAGAAGTCTCGATCGACCACCGCGCCCTCAATAGACGTAAAGACGAAACTGGAAAGTGAAATCTACGCAGGAAAGCCCCAAAGCGAAAACGAAGGACAGCCTAACGAAAACAATAAAGAGCGATTTCTTCCGCACCGTCTAGCGTTCCGTTGCTTCGAACCGGCAAAAACAGAGTCCCGCCTGGGGAGTAGGTAACCCTCCCCGGAAGCATTCACGCAGCTACACTTTTTTCCGCTTTTTTTAAACCATGGAGCATTCTGTTCCCGGGCAAATTCCCAGGAGATCTTTTTTTTTTTAGTTATAGTAAATAACTGAGTACACGAGAGAAGAAAAGCTATTGCGGAAATGTGTGCATTAACAGATTGAGTGAAATCAAATGAAATTTCTCTCAGTAAATACAATATTCTACTGATATAAGTTTGGTTTTCAGAAATTTGCAGCCTTGCTGAGCAAGTACGATGGCCAACCTTTTGTAGTTCAGCATTTATTTATTCACCGCATGTGGCAGCGAATTACTAACAATTATTAAAAGATATAGGATTTAATCGTGGAAAATTGAAAACTCAAATGATGAAATTCCACGAGGCAGGATAAATAAATACACCCTACAATGTACACCGTAACAATGAAATACAATATTTCCATCCTTACGGTTCACTACGACAACCGAAACCCTTCGGTTGGGTGTGTCCATGACAAATAAATGAACACGAGTTGGAAATTAAATATTTTTCAAGAGATGATTGAAATATCGCCTTTTTAGATATATTTCATACGAGTATTTCATAATGCATGTAAGAGGTATCAAAATTCGCTGAAAACAATTCATGATAATTCTCGAAAACAGGCAATTAAAATGATTACGAAGTTGCAACAATCAAAATCACTATACCTTTCCAAAAATCCAAAAACTTTTTGCATATCAAGAATAGTTTTCCAACGAAATTCTTAACTGATTGTTCTGTCCAATTTCCTAACGTTGGATTTTTTGGATAACTCTTTTTTTGTCGGAACGTGCCACAGTTCGAATTGTATTAAACTTTTGGGTGAAAATGGACGTGTAAAGGATGTTTAAAAGTTTAGTTGAATCAATGTGCAGATCAGCAGCTGCCTAGTCGTTACGAAGTTAAACTGTCGCGATTCGTTCCTCTTATTACCATCCAGAAATTCTCGCCCCTGAAAAAGTCTTTTCTAATTGTTGCAAGACCACAGGCTGTGCCATCCTATATAGAATACAGGAATTCTACCTCAGCATGTAACTCGCGAAAAGTTTGTCGTGCAGCGAGAAGTTAGTAAGCGCATCCAGGGAGTCAAAGTTCGAGTTTCCAGTGGATCAGGATTGCAGGACCACGTGGATTTCTTCCGGTGCGCTGATGGTTCCGCCGGAATAAAGTAACTATCGAGAAGTAATTTCGTCCATTCGCTTACTCACTCGACATCAACGCGCGAGTTCATTTTAATTCCAACAGTTGCACGTCCGTCTCCATTGTTCCACGACATAAACGGATATACGAACGGGACTTGCGGTTGGGATTCAACACGAGCGGTAAAAACGCGAGTCCTTTAGTATACATATATATATATGTATACATCAGTCAGGGCGAACTTAAACAATTTTTATTTAAATCCTCGTAAGCGGAAAAACTGTTGGCCCATGAAAAGTAAGAGCATCTCTTTTGTCGGTAAATGTAATTAAATGAAACTGCAACGTAATTGAAGCTGAATGGCTGATCTTTGGAATGATAAATGGCAGATAGTAATATACACTTTTCAAATTTTCGCTGTGAAAAATAATATGGATTCCACGAAAATGTTAATGCAAAAGTATATATACTCAATTTAATATAAAAGTAAGATGTGAAATTAATGTGTGGCATAGTAGTAACGCTGAAAGCAACAATATTATTGTAAGTTCCGTTAATATTACCGTAAAAGTACGTGTATAGCACAAATTTAATTTTTCAATTCATACACACAAAAATGTGTAAATGTTGTTTATATAGCGAGTGTACGAGGAATGTAAAAAATAACCCGTATATGAATTTAATCTGTTTTCCTGTCGTATCGGTGGTAGTTCGGTTTTATAATTTATTTAGTACAAAAATTGAGATGCCGGGCAAAAAATTTTTTTTTAATTAATAAAGTACGTTTGTTGTTAAATTCAGGTCGGATCTATAAAGAGGTTATAATGTTTGCAGGAATTAAAATGAAAAAAAAAAAGTGTACTGACCCCTTTAAAAGAAACCGTGTGGTGGCCAATGCAGAAATGGACACTGATGTCATAAGAATTTTAGCATATCTGTTGCTCTGGCATCGAAAGTGATATTAAATTTTTCGACGATTTTTAATGCCGGAAATGTGCACGACCGGTGAATATTCATGTAATTATCTGCCACCCGCGGTTCGACGAGACATCAGCCCTTCGTGTAGATAGGAACAGGTATTCATACAAACGTACGTTAATTCAGAAGAGAATAATAACTGCGTGGTGTGCGCGCTGCTCATCCTCAAATAACATTTTCAGCTCATCTCATGACATATAATATATCACGATATTTATATGAACACGGAACTCCGGGATGAATATAATTGTGAATATCAGGCCAGAAAAGAGAACAGATTCGGAATTAAAAGTGCGCTCTTGGCTGGAGTTTCTTCATTAATTTTTAATGGGACGGGATCGTTGGTTGTGCTCAACAGTCAACGTGCATACAGACTCGCCTCTCGTAATTAAGTCCCCATTGCCTTATAAAAATGTCCGCTACAGTATTAATACGAGAATATAAGGACCATTGATGCCCTCACTGTCGTTTTGTGACACAAGAACGCTAAGATTTATAAATAACGCTGATGCAATTTTTGCCGCACACAGCATATTGCATATATCTATAGGGTTTTTTGCGTCGAATCTGCCGCTGGTACATTGCAATTTTTTGTATAATTATTTAAAAAAAATTAATTTGCTTCATAAATAAGTTGGCAGAATTTGCCAGACAAATTGCAGATTTTGTTTGTTGTCAATACATTAACTTCGTATATATCCATAATCTGTACCATTTTCGAATAAAATCAATTACGTACTGGAATATTTTCAATGAACATGATATTTTATTAAATTACCAATTTTTTGTTCTTACGCATCCTGAAATTATTCGCCCGCAGCGTTCAAAATTAATTACTCAGGCGTAAGGGGAAGAGAACGTGAGAGCTTGACCGTTCATCTCCGCCCACTGGTAGCTTTTTAGTGCTGTAACCGGTCGGAACGGATGGGAGAATACCGAAGCAATAATTATCACGTTAATTGATTTGTGGCGCTAGCTGACCAGAAGCACAAGGCCTGCCACCGCCAGTAACATCAAGCCCTTTGCGTGACTGGAGAAAGCTTGAGATTACACCTGGATTTACGTATGAAGATCTCACCTCGGGCAAGATCGTCTCCACTTGGTTTACTATTTCAACGTCGCAAAGAACAGCAGGGGAACGAAAACACCTGGTGTCGATGAAGCGCTCTTAGCAAATTAATGGCAAGAAAATTGCACGCAAGGCACAATCTGAGAAGCAATTTTGTAACATACCCGAGCGCGATATCACACTATTTATAACTGTGAAAAAAAAAAAAATTATTGTGTCGGGTGCAAAATTATTTTGCAATTAAAGTACCTTGAGTACTATTATACTCAAAAATAATGTGATACTTGAAGCACATTGTTTTTAAAGAACTGTGATAATGTACTTTTGAAATAATATAAAAACTGTGACTCTTGAAGTAGTTAAAAAAGACGTTTTTAAAGGTCTGTAGAAAAGTACTGCGTAATGCATTTCGAAATAGTGATACTAGTACAAAAAGCGAATTTTTCGACAATTTTTCTAAGACCCAACTGCTATTGAACCGATTTTCTTCTTCTATTTTTAATAACCCACTACCAAGAAAGAAGTATGTAGAAGGGCTAGATGACAGATTCAATAATGTGCGAGATATAATTTGACTACAATTTTGTTCCGATTAATGATTCTAAAATCAGAATATTTCGTACATTATCGCGTTTACCCCCTTCTGCAAACTTCATCATCATGGGACAGAGAAACTACAAAAGAACAGTTCAATAGAGGATGGCCTTTACTTAAAAAACTGGGCTTAAAAGAAAATACGAACTATAGTAAAATTAAACGCGATTTAGCATTAACATTTAACATTTTTTATAGAGCATGAAATTTCCTACAGAAATCTTATAACAAAATTTCAATTTGGTACGACCAATCTCGAGATATAAAAATCAGAAGACCGCGGAATTTTTTTCCAATTCTTTTTAAATGGAGAATAAAAAATTACGGACAGACACCTCTAAATATTAATATTAAGAGCTGAAATTTCAAGAGGCTCAATATCTAGTAATATTCTATTAACTTTCCAATGTTCTGCGGAAAAAAAAATTTTTAACAGTCTAATAAATAGTATGCAAAAGAACGAGATTTTTCGAATTTTTCAAGTAACAATACGCTTTGGGGTTATCGACATATCACCAAACCAAACAAAATGTAAGCAAACGGTTTATTTCGAAACCGAAACACCGTAGATTCTGAGAATTTAGTGCGTTTTCCGACAAAATGCGATATTACAAATCCTGAAAATTACAAAATTTTTTGAGAACATTGAAAAATCGGGTGGCTGGATTAGCGTTGAATATCTCGTATACACTTCAAATACTGCCTAGCTCGTATTCGCAGTGGTAATTAATTTCCATTTGAACAATAAAAAAATGCATATTTTTTAATTATGAATCCCAAAGCTTTCAGTAAAAGCTTTTATTCAGATATATGTTTTGCACAGCGTCAATGGAATTAATTAATGCTTTTGCTTTATGTATTTTACGTGCATTTTCAAACGGTATAAAATACAGTTGATTAATTGGTCTAGGTATGGTGTGTATCAATAAATAACGCAGCCAGATGAATTGGATGACCACTCTCGCTGTGGCAAAATAGCAGAGACGGGTACAGATACACGTTTGTTTTCCTCGAACAAACACTTGGCACTCACTCAAATACAGAGACTATGTAATTTGAGTAATTTAATCGAGTACTACCGCGGTATCCTCGTGTTATGCACAGCGGCATGAATCGATATTGCGCTTGCAATGTTTGCAGTCATTTATGTTTGCCGTACGAATATACGAGTGTTTATGCGCGTTGTGATCCAGCAAATAACTTGATTTTCTGTGTTGTCAATAACGGGAATAATGAGGTGCTCTCATCGTCCGCGTACCTTTCATTTCGCGTCAATGAGCTCAAGTTGCTTTGGCCCAATGATACAAATATCGAGGTTATAATTGTTCGTAATTCGGAAACCCACGGGCGACTATCAATAAATTCAAACAGACCGGTTTGACATTTACGCAACGTCAACAAAAAATATTTACTTTTGTTGATATTGCAGGTTGTACATTAGTTTAAAAAAGGGACAAATTATTTACACACTTACGGAAATTGAAGTAGTTAGTCGTGGGAACATATAACACCTCCAAATTATTACGGATTGCGAGTGTGTTCAATAATTTGCTGCATTATCTTTTTTTCACCTGCCGAAGAGCAAAAGCGCATTCACGGCGGCTGATATTTGTCAGAATAACTACGATTATTTGAATTGAAGAAGATACCTGCAGATACTGCAAACCGCTTTCTTAACGATGTATAAGACATAAATTTACAAGTACCCCATTTTTTGGTTTAGAATTTGAAGCAACAAGAAGTATTATCGAGAAAAAAAATCAGTTACATCAGAGTAACCACTTCTAATTATTATATAGTATAATTTCTACTGATTTCTAATTATTATATAGTAATAATAGTGATTGATAAGTCCAGAAAAGCCAGTTCTTTATGAAATTTCTTAAAACAAATTCTCTGCCCAATGAATTAATTTAATCGGGATTGGCTAGTAAACAGTGCTGTGATATTAGCAGTAATTGACTTTGGATGTAAACAGAGTGGTTGTGGTGTCCGTTTTACTGAATCACTATATATAGTCCATTAGACATCCCACAGGATCCATTAGCGGCTTGAGAGCCGATGGAAACCCGAAGGGCGCCCTCTGCCTCCCACGGACCTCGGTATATCTCATCGGTCCTTCAGTCCTCTCCTCTGACTGACATTCCAAATCCTTGCACTTCTACTGAAAAAGTCAAGACCTCTGACCGAGGGAGATAGGGAGGACTATAAGGAGGAATTTTAACCTCTAGAGCACTTCGCCTCAAATCTCCTTTGGCTTCCTGGCGAGTCTCCGTCGTCAGAATGTCATGTTTTGCTGACAGCACTTACCCGCGGACGAAGTAAGAGGATTTACCAGCTGACACAAAAACGGGCTAAGACATCATCTCGCACAATTTTTTTTTAAACAAAATATCCACCAAAGCTCTTGCGTCATACTTGATTTTGCCTGGGTATCCGAGGAAAAATGATCGATAAGTACCTCAAAATAATTTTTTCAAAAACGTAGCAACTATATCGGTTCATATTTCACAATTGCGGTAATGATGTAAACCAGATATACCTATTTTTATATATTTTTATAGTTTCTATAATTACGGCGTATACTTATTTTATAGTTATGTATAAATAATTTTGTGAATTGAATAAAAAAGAAATCAACTGACACGCGATATTCCAAAAATATTTTTGTCAAAATCATTTTCAGTGCAACAAACTTTGAATTAATTATTTTGCATTCGGAGTTGCAGACTTTTTGTTTGAAAATTTCAACGTTATACCAAATTCGAACTCCTCGGTTAATTGTCACTGGATGCAATGCCAAATACCTTTCAATTTTGGCAGCATTGTTTTTCGACCAATTAGCGAAAAACAAAGGATTTAGAACAAAATGTATATTTCAAATGTTCCAATTGATAAAGCAGCATATTGGGTTCATACACGAGATAATCCCCAGAAGAAGTTCATCACAGAAAAAGCTTCCTTTATGAGCAAGCAAAGAAATGGTATATTTCACCCGAATAGTCGCAGGATAAGAGCAAAAAAACTCCGAGGCGAAATTAATTGATTTCGCGAATTCAAATGCACGGCGGTTTTGCTTCCTCATTAAGGTTGCCCCGTATTTTTATTTTTTATTTTTCATAAATCGCGGTGGCAGAAGCTACAATAGTACAGCATCAGCAGTTCACGCTGTACGCGTATAGTCTGTTAAACCGCAATCCTGTACGCCACAACGATTCCGGGCGACCCCGGCCGATGATATATTTTCGTTCTCGATTCCCCGCGGGGGTCGCCGCCTGAATCGTTAAATACACACGCGACCGTACAACGGTGCAGCAGCAGCAACACGCTGCGCTGCCCTGGTGTATGCACGAAAGGCACGAGACCTGCACCGGGCCACGTGCAGCGCCCCCGCCGCTCGTAATGGACGCGTTTGTCCGCGGTCCATTAAAAACACATCGGTTTTATTTGCGTGGGTGCAACGGTTAGGGCTTTGAGAGAGAAAGGGAGTAAAAGCAAATGAGAAACAGAGTGAGTTGCGGGCTGTATATATGGTTGCGGCATCGGTCGAACCGCAAACGCACACCTCCGTCGATACTGCAAAGCTTTCGAATAATTTTCATCGATCGCCAATATCAACAAGTCTCCAATAATATGCCCTAATCCGTGCTAATTTACTTCCATAGCTTTCTCCAATTGTGTTGTTCTGTACACCTTGTTTGTCACATATGATATATACTACAGAATTTAACAAAGCTCTTTTTGAAAAAAAAAAGTCGTGATTTGATGGTTTGCTTTCTCTAAGTACATAGTGACAATGATTTTGTAAGATTGATGTAAGCCGGTTTTTGGTAATTAACGAATGTGCTTGTTAGAAAAATTTTGATTGGTTTTCCAATTTTTCGCATTTAAGATAACGAAAAGGGGGTGCGATATTTTGAGAATTCAACAGTATAGTTTTTTGCCTTTTCTAGTTGTACTATTTAAAAAATGTAATTCTTCGAAAGAACTGCTGTACGATTTTTGTAAATCTTCAAATGGATAAGATTTTTTTTTAATAAGAAGAAATATAAATTTTTTTTTTAGTAAACTAATGAAAATGTATTAATTCCGTTATGATATCAAGGAAATTAAAATTTCAATTCACTGTTCTCCGTGAAAACTTCGAGAAAAAAATGAGGTTAGCATGTCAGGGAATTCACAATGGCAAAAAACATTAGACAAGGGGGTTTTAAAGAATGTGGTGCTGGATTAATGAGCATGCCAGTTTGTGATTACGTGGCGTGCTTGTAACGTTTAAACCTCTTATTTCTTATCCTAACCAATGTATTAATTCGTGTAATAATAATTAGTTTCCTTGTCACAAACTGGTTCACTACATTCCTCTGTGTACGACAAACAACTACTTATCGCATCGATCTAGATAACAATAAAATACCCCCTCCCCCCTCCCACCCGCCTCCCCCGACACACCCACAAATAAGCATTATAAATCATTTTCTTTTACTAAAATGGATCATTACTCAGGCCCATTGGGTTCGTATAGGTAACTACTCGAATTATTGCTGAAACTATATTAATAAAATCTACCCTTTTAAAAAAAGAAAATTGTTAGAACGACACATATACATATGCTCTCCCTCTCTGTCGCTCGTGCCCTCTTTGCAATCACCTTCTTCTTTACATATTTAAAGAATTTCGGTCTATACACAAGAAGACCTTTCACCGGCGATGCAACGCAATACCCACACGGGTCAAATATGGCCAAATAAATGAGGCTATGTTGACCCGGTCACGAATCGTCCTTCGTGCACCGGGTTACCGGAGAGCCAATATTTATCCAGCCATTAAATGGATGATCCGAAGTGCCGCCACTGCCCGGAGTCTCCTGCAGCACTGATGCGTACATGCATCCGAAGAAACGATGAACGGACCGAGATGTACAAATTTGTATACGCGGACCAACGTCATTTGACCATCAGGGATCCGATTTCTCTTTGCTGTGAATATTATGCTTTGCCATACCAATAAACGTTAACCTCTTTCTCTGAGGAAACGAAAAGCCGTTATGTGCACATTTTTACAGCAGTATTATCGCTATAGATTTTTTTTCTTCAACGAGTTAAGCAGCTTCTCTCACGGGCAGTACTTGGATGGGTGACCGCTTAGCTATGCACCAACTTGCGCGTTAACTGTTGAGCGGGAGGCAGTTTTTCTGACTTTCTGTTCTATTCTGATACAGCGGAAAGTCAGTAAAATATAGCCGCCCGTATCGGCGCAGGTTTTCCGCAGTTTCCCTGTGCCCTCGTGCAAATGCGATACAGTAGTGCATTAGGAACGAGTGGCCGCGAGTAACACTCTGGGGGGAACTCAATCAAAATTAAAGGGATGGGCAACTCAACAAATGGAAGGAGATGACGGGAGTGGGGAAATCGAAAAAACCTGAAGAAGGTATACGAAGGAATACAAATAAATAAATAAAAAAATTCATAATTAACAATGAGTTTTTGACCGACTCATTTTTTTTTACTTCGTTTACTCCTCATTATGGAAGATCACATATGTTCGTATTTGATCTCCGCCATCACACGTTTACGACTATCGTAACGTGCTTCTGGTTTTTATAAACGGAAAATCGTGAAGTCTGCACGTGACACCGACTTGTACAAATAATTTACGTTGTGGCGTGCACCTCGTCGGCATCATATACAAACTATGTGTACCGACTTATGTGACTCCACAGGTCCAGGATGCATGGAACCACGTGTATATGTTTCAGGATATAAATAGCACTGCATTGCTCAAACGTTTTTCTAATTTCAGTAATATCGAGCAGAGCTTCCGGTCCGTAGATCTCGACACTCCGTTGGCAGAGAAGAGGCTTTAATTGGGAGGATCGACAAAATAATTTCTACCACCGCACATTTCTTTAAACGTTGTACAAAATTGTGAAAAACTAACAGGAAAAGCCATTAGTGGTCGTAGCAATGAATTAAAAATTAAGCAATCCCAGAGAGTATCGCTATCTTAAGGGGACGCTGGACCGTTGTGTTGTGCCGTACGATTTCATAATATATTCAGTAGAAGGGATTATTCTGAAACATTCATATACATCAGACCACACAGAAAAACATTGTTTCGCTTAGGTTTTTCTTTCGTTCATTTGTTCTCGACATTTGAGGCCGAACTTCGAACGGTCGGCGAAGCGTTCATGCTGACATTGCAGATCTTTACAATTTAAAACATACGCATTGCATATTAATAACGCATGGGTTATCGATATTAAGAAATTGTAGATTTCTACATAAATCTGTACGGCCCGGAGCCCAAAAGAGTAAAGTACATCTCTAATTACATACACTGAAAAAAAAACTACTTGAAATTTAATGAAGAAGTACTGGAAGTTTTTATGCATGAACTGGTATACGAAATTTTATATATAGCCCAAAAGAGTAAAGTACATCTCTAATTACATACACTGAAAAAAAAAACTACTTGAAATTTAATGAGGAAGTACTGGAAGTTTTTATGCATGAACTGGTATACGAAATTTTATATATAAGTGTGATCTAAAGTTAATGCGTAATATAGTAATTTTTAGAATTTACTTTAATTTTACCACAAAAAACCATCAATTTTATTATATAATTCTATACTCAATTCAATTTCCCAGTTGATGCATAAAAACTTCCAATATTTTCTAACAGTGTATAAGAGATATAACATTTTTTGCCTCATTATATATCTATTTTATTTCTATCATGTATCTTCAAATATTGATATATGGCAAGCCGTATCTGATATATATATATATATATTTATTGAATATATCTTGAATCGATTTATCTAAGATTCTCTTCTGATATTTGAAATTTTCCTCACAATCCAAAGTGGAATAATTTTTCCAATGTTCAAAAAAACAGGTAGTTGTGCTGCGACTCAAAGAAGTTACTGTCACAAAAAA
This sequence comes from Clistopyga incitator, assembly GCA_947507545.1. Taxonomy (NCBI): domain Eukaryota; kingdom Metazoa; phylum Arthropoda; class Insecta; order Hymenoptera; family Ichneumonidae; genus Clistopyga; species Clistopyga incitator. The sequence continues at coordinate 3,100,279 of OX382179.1, read as the reverse complement.
ATCAGACAAACGGTGGCGTTATTCGAGTCGGTCCTTTCCAATTTAGAAAATGTCACTAGACTTCCCAGTTGAACGCGCACATTGACCCACTGCTTTCTCGGTAAAAGCGCTTTCCCATAAAACCTAAGAGTCCTATAACTCACGAGAGTCTGGAACTCTGCTCGTTTCCTTGCACGAGCACGAAAAACTCTTGTTTTATCTTCACTTATCCGAACTCTGCAATCTTTAACAGCATCTACAACGCTGAATTTCGAAGGAACTAAATATTTTAGATAGTCGCTGATGAATATCGAAACGTCGAATAATCCGAAAATTGAATTGACGAAGACTTCAGAAAGGGTTTTCGGTTCAAGTATTTTTTGTTCAATTTTTCGACATATTTCCGTTTCAGACGAAAAATAATTTTTGGAAGGCACATTCTATTGCATTTTTAGTAATCCCAGCAAAACTTATTTATAAATTCATTCAATGTTAACCAATTCAAAATCATAAAAGTACTTAAAGTACCGGAAAGTATTTTGCGTTATCTTATTTTAGTACTTCAAGATCCAAAATAGTATTTCAGCACTTTGTCCAGTGTTGAATGAATTTCATTGACGATTAAGGGGATGCTAGACTGGGCGATTTCGTAGTATACACTGTTCATCGCAAATATGCTAAAAATGTACTTCAAATTTTGCAAGGATGTAATAAAAACCTTTGTGCTTCGGCGTCCGGTCTGATTTGACACATCTGAGCCCCAGAAACGTTCATATTTTACTTCAACGGATCTTTTGACATCTCGAGCGGCCATATTGGCTTTTTAGATGTTCAGTAATAGACGTTTTTTTAAACATTTGCTCTATGTCTACATCTATAGCTCTATGTAAATATGCTATATTTACAATAAATAGTGTATACTACGAATTGCCTAATCATACATTTTCATTCACAATACATTTTAGGAAACCAAGTTTTTTTTCCACTCGGTCCAGTGTCTACGAAAACGTCAATTCTGACATCTTTGATAGTTGATAACTTATCGTTACTACGAGCCCGTAGTTTGCTGAGTCACCATGGCGTAACTGTGGAATTCCCGAGGGAGATCGCGAAGGATCTGGGAATAATGTAGGTGTAGGAAGTTGGCTAAGGCGACGCGGAAATCCAAGCGCTGTCAATAATCCATGGGAATGTTTCGAAGCGAACGTGAGGTCGCTGGGCCACAAGTAACTTGATGTAACTCCTTGTGGACTTTCAAGACGGATACGACGAGAGGTTCCCGGTAGTTAACACCGTCCGGTGAGCATCTTCCTGTCAATAATCGCCCTTCCAAGAGCAATACTGCAGAGCTGCTTCCAGTTTTAAAGTCAATCGGTGTCGAACTTTAGCGCTGCTGGCGAAGCCCGTATGAAGCCCGCTAATGGTCGCCTTCCAGACACTGGCTATATAAAACGCTGCCAGAACGTCGGGGACATTTTTCACTTCGAAGACTGTAATTGTTCGCCGGTATCGATGAACGTGTCCGTTTAATCGAAAAACCGATATCCTCAACCCATCTAAGGTATACGATACATATTCTAGGAATTGGATAATGCTGTTAGGTATATAAATATATAAGACATTGTTTCTCAAGGATTCTTTTTACTCGACCTATCGAATGTTCGTAACTAAGTCTGAAACTTCATCACCGTTAACATTTTTTCAAGTTATCATCAGACCCACGAATTTCGGTATCGATATGTTTTAAGAATCCAGCTTTAAAATGTTAGTGCAATTTTTACGGTTTTACCATTTTTTAAATAATAATTGAAGAAATTTACAAAAAACCTGTATGCATCACCGATATGTGTTTATTGTGGTACACTGCGCTTTGCAGCAATAATTCAAGCAACTTTTTCTCAAACATGTATACATCACCAATGTGTCAATTGCAGTGCACTGGACTTTAAAGAACTGTTGAATAAGAATTGTACTATTTTTTAATGATACTTGAAAGAAGTATCGGTGATATTTCAACATTTTTGATCGCTGCATTTGGAGCAATACTTTTTTCGCATTAATTTCAAACATCTTCTGGATTGAATTCTTGACCATAGGTATTTATTCTTAACAAAATAATGGACGTACTGTCGACAATTAAAGATGATTACAATCAAAGCGACTTGGGGCTCGAGAATCCAATTCACAAAGTCGGAATGTGGCAGTGTTCTACGAACCAATTGAAACATATTTGAAAAAGTGATGTTGTACATTGCTGTAGTGTATTCATAATTAATAATGACGAATAAGCACGTAAGTAAGGTCCTGCCCAGTAGTGTCCGAATTCAAGAAAAATATTAATTATTAACACCGCATCACAGTTAACGACAAATGAAACCCTGAAATTAACAAATCTAAACAGTACATCTCGCCGCCGAGTTTTCCACAGCCCTTATCACTTCACCTTTGCAACTTCGATCCGATCTCAAAATTCATCTAAAATTCATCGAATTGCATAAATGTCGCAATTTTTTCACATGTGTATTAAGCAAGTTCTACGGTATAATCGAACTCACAACACTCAAAACCGAATTTTCTGATTCCGAACGAAGAATATTGTCTCAAAACATTTAATTCTACGCTATTCGAAACATGTTATATTTTATGAAAACCCTGAACACATTTTTTCTAAATTGATGGCTTTAAGTAATTGAAACAGAAAATTGCTCAGGCCTCCATAATCAAAAGCCTCGATTAATTAACTGAAAGATATTATGTCACAGCGTAGTTATACGTATCACTGAATCCGGAGCTGCATAAAAAATTTTTTCTCCGGATCCTGAAAAAATAAGAGGATCGAGCTGACGTAGTTTAATTTATGACTGCGGTAGAGCGACCCTAACCCAGTTTTCTTCGCTTGAATGTCTCCCCGAAAGACTAGGAGAGAAGGAGAAGCAGGAGAATAAGACGGTACTGGGTCGAGGGGTGCCGGAGTCTTTGGCTGGCGTTTTCTTTGGCACCCTCAGTGCATTTTGATCTATCTATCTCTTTCTTCTCCTTCTTCTTCCTTCTCGGATTACCTCGTCCTACTCCTCGACTACTCGACAGACGGTATCGCGTCTGCCTCGGGTCTAGACGACCTAGGCCAACTTTTGCTCGTCCCAGGAAAAGTTCGTCGTCGCCGGATACATGTCGTCGTTCTCGTGCAAAGTATATAATACAGAGATACGCCCGCATTGCAAAAGCACATGGATCATAATAATTCTGGTCGGGAAGCAGGAACCAAAAGCGTGCCAAGAAAACCTCCAACTTGCGCCTGTGGCTCTTGCGATATCGAACTTTTCATCCGAAGTAAAAGGATAAGGCTCTGTCTCTCCTGGTTTCTGTCATTCCACGCTGCAGCGGTTATATATAAACATCTATATATATATATATATATATATATATATATATATATAGTGAATGAAGAGACTTTCCCTCATCTTTTAGTCAAAGGCTGCAGCGCTACTTTATTAGCTTTAGGCTCACAAAAAAATCCCGAAAAAGTTTGGAAAGTCAGCTCGCTGTTTGCTTGACGTAAGGCGTGTTGAAAGCAAAATTTCTTCAAAAACAAGCAAAGATAAAAAGGAATCGGCAATATCCATAATGACTCAAACGACGAGAAGAATGGAAGGAAAAATAAAAAGTACGATGGGAAGAGTAGAAATAACTGTGGGCAACCGACCCGAGCGCACCTTTTTGGATCTCTCTGTTTTCATGTTTAATAGATGTCTGTACAGCCTTTTAAAACTCCAGCCACATTTCCCATTCATAGATACAACTAAGGTTCATTAGTATCGATGGGTTGTCTTTGTTCATTCTTTTCTTCATTAAGACGTACAAACGAGTAGAAAAATTCGTTAAAATTCAGATCATCGCCGTAGCTCCTGCAAATTCGCACTCATTTTTTTTTTTTTTGCTACTATACGTGGGTTGGCTGGAGTTTCGAGAGACGAACGAACTATCAAGCATAGAAGCATAAGCCGTCGAACCGTTGAAGTGTCATCCATTTTATTATTTAAAGGCTCACATTGATGGAAAAGTTGCGTACCCGTCCAACTAAGTTGAACAACTTTTGATACCAGTACATCCGGCAGAAAAAGGAAGACTGCGGGGTGAGTGGGTATGTGCAACTCTTCCTTTCGCATCTCATCAACCTCCTCGGGTTCAGCCAGGATCCTGGTCAAATCGAATTTACCAGACCGCAACTGGAGAATGTTAAATTAGAAGTTAGCCTCGATGCGAGGGAATGCAAGGGATACACGTTAACGGTTACTCAGAAGGTAAAAAAAAAAAGGAAAAACCCGTCAAACGAATCGGACTCCCAACGTATACCACGAAATTCACTGGATTCGAAAGTAACAAACTCTGGTTTCGATGCGTATAGAAATAAGAGACGAGGGGGGAGGGAGATTCGGTCTGTCGAATGATAGGAAGGTTTGGTATCTCCAATATATTCCTGAGACAACCATATAATTCCTGTTTTAAGCAGACAAATAGCCTACTTTAAGAATAAAAATTGAAATCTCAACAATAACTTATCATTGAAATTGAAAAATGTATACTGAATGTAGAAATAGATATACGCGATCATACTATATAATATACATGTTCAATATCATTTTTAGCGTGTACTTTAATGTTTGGCATTCTCACAAAAAAATTGATTGATTTTCGAAAAATTTGTTAATCAACGACGGACGAAACGCGATGATGAAAAATGCCTTATCGTATCATTGTCTTCTGACTGCCCTATTTTGTCTGTGGTTAAATTCGCAATCGGTAAAACGTGACCATTAACACATAAGCCTTTTCGCCTGGACACGTTTTTCTAACCTTGTTACAAATCTGTCAAATGAAATGTTATTTTCAAAAGGTATATACAATGAACTTCTCCTTTTCTTTCATCAGTAAAACTGAAATCTGTATCTGGGAACTTCTTGATCCAGGAAACGCATAGAGGCGGCAGAAAAACTTCACGCATCCTAAGGACGAAATAAAAAGTGCATCCACGTGGAGAAGCTGCAAGTTGCATGTACGTTTGATGCAGGAAAAACGCTTCATTGTTGAGTACGTAAGTAGCTGCACTCAAATACTGCCCACATAAATGGGAAAGAAAGGAGCAAACAAAAGCAACATCTTAATCCGACACTCCACATGTCCTCCAAATGGTAAATGAACGGGAGGGCAGAAAAGAGAAAGAAAGGAAAAACAGTAATGGATCCATTCTTTGGCTCCACTTCTACCATACACTACGCAAGAATACCATTCTCTTTTACCACCACCGTGTCACCCCAGTCTTGCACCCTGAAACGCTTTTCCGACTCCCCCAATAACGCTCGAGACCAGAAACCCAGTCTGGTCGCTACATTTGCAAGAAATGAGAACTACAATATTAAAATATGTATCCAAACCTTCGGCAAAAAAAAAATTATTAATTTTGCTCTAGAACTAATTTTGCCAGAACTTTTAACAGAACCAAACTTTTCACTATCCAATCACTTAAGAACCCCACATTAGTTATTTTTTAGAATATGTCCATCGTTATCCTCTGAAATATTCGAGAATGTCAGAGAAATAAATGTAAACGACGTCACGTGACCTTTGAGTTTTTCCCCCTAAAAAAGATATAGTACTACATTCGTAACAAACAACAAATACAAAATATTCTCTCTGATGAAACCAAAACCGATAGCAACTGGCAGATTGTTAAGTACCAGTGGGTCTATATATATATACTTCGTAAATTTAACAGCGCACGCAGAAAATTGTGCATTTTAGTCGCCATATTTTTTGTTCATCAATCGGCGACTCTGATTTTGCCGCAACGGCCCATAGAAAGTTGATATAACGCGACCCTAGTTAATATTAAATTATTCATTGAATGAATTGCAAAAAGCAGCCGAATCCCAATCTAATGGAAGAGCAATACTCTGTCACAGATTCTCTTTAATCGCGCCACTTATCGCCACTGTTGAATCCTTCCGTTTTTATATGCATCATTTTCTCGAATCTCATCTTTCAGTTGATCAAATCAATTCACGTGGAATGGCATCGCAAATACACGTCCAATTATTCGTCGAGTGTGAAATCGTTTCGGCTCCGGTTTCTCGGAGTTCTCTAGAAAATCCGCGTTATTCCGTTGGCGAGAGAATGACAAGGCAGGAGGCAAGAGGACGAAGGATGAAAACAAAGTGCAGTGACGTAAACGAGAAAAAGTTGGGTAGAAGAAGTTGGCGGATTTCACGAGCGGAGGAATCAGAGCCGACTGAAAAGAAGAGAAGGAAGCGGCGAAAAGGAAGAGGAGGAGGACGCGGAGTAGCGCAAGCAAGTACGAGTACATTATTCATTCTGTCTCGAAGGCTGCTCCGACGGCGTAGCGCAATTTCCCAATGAACGTCGAGGGTTTTCCCGCTCGCGCGAAGATTTTTCATCGTCTAAGCCGCCACCAACTCGAAAGGCCTTTCCAGCAATTCTTTTCTCACGCGCACTTCGCGCTGAGTCTTTCATTTTGGCGTGGCGGTTCCACGGTCGCACAGCCTCTCTCTCTCACACTGCTTATTTCCTTCATTCGCGCTTCACCGTTATACCCTGCTGCTAAATGTAGACTTTTTTTTATTCACGCAGCTCTAGGGATTTTTTGCATTTCTCATGCTCTAACTTCCTGTAGTTTCTTTCCTTTCTCTCGTTACTCCAAACTCAAGAGGTTAACTCATAAAGGCCTAAAACTCCCAGTGAAAGCTTCGCCTTTCCTCTCTCTCTCTCTCTCTCTTTTTTGCTACCATATACATCACCTGAGCCACTTCTTTGGTAGACCTTTTCAATGTTTCCAGCTCGTGTTCGGAGCGCTACCAGGATTCCCAATAATAAAATTAGGCAACACACGATTTATTGAAAGTCGTATGGCTTCGGGGTATTGATTCGCATTGTGCGATTACGCAAATTGCGAATCATTTACGCAAAAGAATAATAAATTTGAGAAACACTATTTTAGAAACATTGAAAAAAGGTACGACAAATATGTTACAAGAAAACTTACATATGAATGATATGTCTTTTCTAAGGCGGCGATGAGGTGACGTAATGCACTGTACTATTTCCCCCGACAATTCGGAATAAAATTTTTTTTAAATGTGTATATGTAAATTTTGTAATGTTTTTAATAAACATTACAAATTACTTGCGACTTCCAGCTTAAACGGTTAACTCGTAAAGGCTCGACGTCGAGGCGCCCACGCTAAAACCCTCACGTTTTTTACTTCTCCCTCTTTCTCTGTATCTATACATACATACAGATGCTATTACCAGAGTGAAAGAGGCTTTGAGTAATATAGTGTAATAAAGTACGAGAAATATACAAGGCGTCGATGGTGCCACGTCGTCGCGCGAATATCTGTGACGCAAAGTAATGACCCGTGGCCTCTTCAACCTCAGGATATTAGATTATACTATAGTCAATCTTATTTTTCGATTGGCGTTCTTTGTCGACCATCGATCCCACGTATCCGACTCAGTCACGTATTAATGTTTACACAAAACCTACATATATATACGTATGGTTATGACGTTGACGGTACTTGTCCGCGTTATTACTTTCACTACGGAAATTCTGTTCCGTCGCGACTAAACATTTTATCCAACTGCTAAAGCAAAAGGCAATAAGTCATATTTCCTTCTTCGAGATGCTTTACAAGCACAGACTTCAACAAATTTAAACCTGTTAAAAGATAGTGTGAATTTGAATACGTGTCGACGAATTCCTAAAGACGGTCCGGGAATAAAAATAGTTCTTCCGATCGACGTTTCGATCTCTACGTGCAGATGCTCTTCAAAATTTCATTCGAGCTGTGTATCACCATCCAGTTATATATATGACTTAGGAGCATTTCCAATAGCATCCGGGAAAAGATATCTGATCGAGTATTCTTGAGTAACTACAACTAGATGATGTTAGTTGTACTTAACTCAAGAAAACTATGATTTATGTGGCAATTAAGAGTAGAGATTTTTCCAATTGTTAGTCGACATATATAAAAATTCTCTATATTCTCTATTGTAACAGGAAACCGGGAAATTCGTTGTCCTCGACGTCAGAATCACGTATCGACTCCTCGAGAACGCTCCGTTATATTTAAGCGTTGATTATAAGTCGATTACGCGTAACCGTGAAATCTCGAGAAATTATTCAATTCGAACGGTTCTAAAACGGCGCCGTGTACAGTCGAAATCGAGGGCCCATCACGGACTAAGAATAATTTATGGCAAAGGGGCCCACGACGAACTAAGAATAATCCATGTCAAGGGGGCCCACGACAGACTAAGAGTAATCCCAGTCAAGCGGGCCCATCACGGACTAAGAATAATTCATATCAAGCAGGCCCATGACGGACTAAGAATAATCCATGTCAAGGGAGCCCACGGCAAACTAAGAGTAATCCCAGTCAGGCGGGCCCATCACGGACTAAGAATAATTCATGTCAAGCGGGCCCATGACGGACTAAGAATAATCCATGTCAAGAGGGCCCACGACGGACTAAGAGTAATCCCTGTCAAGGGGGCCCACGATGGACTAAGAGTAATCCGTGTCAAGCGGGCCCATCACGGACTAAGAATAATCTATGGCAAAGGGGCCCACGACGAACTAAGAATAATCCATGTCAAGGGGGCCCACGACAGACTAAGAGTAATCCCTGTCAAGCGGGCCCATCGCGGACTAAGAATAATTCATGTCAAGCGGGCCCATGACGGACTAAGAATAATCCATGTCAAGGGGGCCCACGATGGACTAAGAGTAATCCCTGTCAAGCGGGCCCATTACGCACTAAGAATAATCCATATCAAGGGGACCCAAGACGGACTAAAAATATTCTATGTCAAGGGGACCCACGACGGGCGAAGAATAATCCGGATTAGGGGAATTCTCATGAAGGAGTTTCCTTCACAGAGGCGTTGGTAACAGCGACAAGATTTTTATATAACATAGACGGACATATCAATTGGTTCACTTTTTGGTAATACATATTTTAATATGGATATATATGTATACAGTAACAGTCATCAACGTGGCCAAACCGCACAATTTTTTTTCGTCTCTATGACTTCATTTCCGGTACAATGGACGTAAACCCGAGCAGTGCGTGAGCAATTGAGCCCGGACAGACGGAAAGCAATCCGCACGTACACAAGCACAATTGGCAAACAAATATTTCATCGAGCAATACGCACCTCTCTCGAGGACTCAACCTGCCAGGCAATTTTCCATTTTGTCCTTTCTCAGTCTCTCTTTCGCCCATTGGAATTTATTCCAACTCCGTCTTGTTTAATTTCCAATCAAACCAGTATTCACTGGAACGAACAATAAAATCCCGATTTGTAAATCAAATCCATCAGTAGTCTGCATTGTAAAAACTAGGCGAACCTTATGCAGGCAATATATTTGTTTGTTCGTTTTTTTTTTTTTTTTTTTCTTGTTTTTATGAATACACAGCAGTGCTTCGACTCTCGAGTTACATGCAGAAATTGACAGCAATAGTTGAGCGGGGTAACACGACATAATTTTGGTTCGTCCCCAATCGAATTTTTCCATACCCGGAAAATTCCGCCTCACTTCTGAAGGCTTCATCATTTTTTTTGGCAAAATTAATACTCTCATTCAATCCACACGAACCTTTAATTTTTTCGGAAACGGTCTATAAACGCTCGGAACTTCGCAGATATTTTAATTCCCAGCCAAATTTAAATCTAAATCAAACGTAAATTTTTATTTAATTGAAAAAACTAGCAAAAGTCAGCTCAAAATAAGCACACTAAAAAAATTGACAATAGTTTCAACGCGGCAAGGGCAGCCAATAAAGGGAACAACAAAATTAGAATTAAAAATAGGATTTGCATATGGCTTTATGAAAATTTCATTATGCGTATAATAACACACTGAAAATACAACTGCTTGTTCTAATGGATTTTCAGTTGGTGTGAAAAATATTTTGGATATCACAAATATATTTGACACAATTGAATCCAATAATTATTAACATGTTAATTATTAAAAATTTGATTGCTCTAACGAAATATTCGCTGTGAACGATGTAACTTATTGAATTAAAAAATCATTTTTCTCAGTGTATAAACTATATAAGAATTTTGTATGTGAATTTTGTCATAGCGAAAGCTTTGCATGTAATCGTCATAAAAGCATGATAGAAAATTTCTACTCAAGAAGATTTATATTTTGTGGTGGATTTAAAAGCCAGCTGTTTGATATCGATTTGCGGCTATTGGACGATAAACCTCTTCGAGTTTTCGAGGCATTCATGCCGAATACAGTGTGCGGTATATATCCCCGTCGTCTAGTACGTTACAGATATATACAGTGAATATCGTTTCCACGTATAACGTAGTACATCCCCGCCTGCCTTCGCGATAGTGGCATCGATGTTTGTGCAGCAGAGCACAGTATATATACTACGTCGAACGCTTAGACTCTCCATGTCGACAATTCGGCCTTGCCGTTCGCCTCGGATACACAGAGTTGATACATATACCATACAAATACCTCTGTAACCGATAGTACCCTGGGATGCTACCACGAAGCCACCGTTGCCGCGAAGACAGGATGTTTAGATTGAGTCAGTCCCGGTCCTTTATTGCGCTATGCCGCCAATGTCTCGTGCAACACGAAGATCACGCTCCTTACGCGCGCGTTTATACAAATACTGTTCCACATTTTTTTCTTCACGACAATTTTTTACTTGAACTTGTTGCAACATTTATTATAGAAACTTGTCAGGCTGGGCTAGGCGAATTAATTATTTCCGGTACAACAAATCGCCCCGATATTTCATGGTATTAATGTTTGAGAGGCATTTCTGGTTGCATTCCGCACATTTGAAAATCTTTTAAATCATCCGAGAGTACTAAACTTTCACCATCCTCTCAAAAATTTTGATAAAGCCACGACAGCATCTTAGCATCTTAGCTGTACCATGAGGTGCTCGTACGCTAAGGCTGGGTCCTTACTTTATTTTTTTAAAATTCTTGTATGCTGTACGGAAATATTTTACGTCGCTAAACATAAACTTTCTATGCACGTCATCGAGAAAATGAGTTTCAAAAAAAAAAAAATGACGAAATGAAGGTATCGGTATTCATTCGACTTTTTAGTTCACATTTATCGAAATTTCTGTTATAGTTAGAATCGACCATTCTGATACTCTTGATGAAGTTCTTAAGTGTACTAAGAATCTCGCCATCTTTTAATAATTTAAAGAAATGGTGGGAGATGTGAACATGAATTTGGAAATGTCTTTACACACTTCTATGTTTTTCAATTTTATGTTATTTATGTTTATGATGTTTCTTTACATGAAAGACATGATTTATCCATCAAGAATCAACGATCGTTTTTTATTCATCCATGCTTCTATTTTTTTTTTTTTGTAAATTTTTTTAAAAATCTCAATCCGAACACTGCCGCAAAAAATTAACAATTCACTTCTTATTTATTTATTAGAATCCTGTGGGTATTTTCGTAGAAAAATATGGGAAAATATCTGTAAGTTATTTGCTACGATATTCAAGAGGCGAACCGATATAATAGCTGCATTATCCGTTCTTTGTACAGAGCCTTTGGCCTATCTTTCCTTTCCAGTATTGCCCCACTCGCCCACAGCCTTAGAGAGACGCGGTATATACCGCGCGGTAAAGGGAATAAACGAGACCGTCGGTGAAGAACACAGAGGAAACCATCGAAACGGATAGGGAAATGGATTATTGAAACTGCGAAGCTTGTCGGGAGTCTCCGGCATGCTCGACATCGTCCTCTCCTCGCTTCCTCGTCGTTTCATCTCGGCTCGCTCTTTCTCGCTTCGATGCAGCTTCGACAATTTCCAATCTGGCCCTTGTGTCCCTTTCGTTCTTCGTTCCTCTTCCTCCTCGTACTCTCCTTTCGTACCTCGCTCTTGTATGGCCCGGTGTTGGACTGATACTCCGAGCGGTCCCATTGATTTATTTAATAAATAGCGCGCCGCACGAAGCGCGGCATTTATATTAAAGCAAAGCCGCACGTTCGACTCGCGCCTGTCCGCAAACCCAGAGATATATGCCTCTTATATGTGTGCGTGAGTACACAAACGCGGGTATATCGGTTGGCCGTGTCGCGCGAGCTACGATTTATTGGATATCGTGGGCGCCTGTGGCTACGGCTGCGAGCATCGGCTTCGAGTAGCAAAAATCGCTTGTGTCTCTCACATCGAGAAACGCACGCGGTGAGCCCTCCACAGTTGCACTATTGCGCTAGGGATGGGGATTCGTATCGAGTACCGGCGCTCCGATTGTAATCGTGCCGCTCTTTTTCTACCTTCGTTCTTTTTTTTCGACTCTTTCTCTTCTACTGTGTGCCCCTCGGTACTAGTAAGGTACTTGTAGCTTTTTGAGCCCCTCACACCTTTCATTGATCGTTTCCTGATAAATCCCATTCTTTCATCAAGCTTATATTTCCTGACAAATTCTATACATTCGTCACCCTCTAATTTTTATAATGAAAATTGGGCTACGTAGGACGTAGGACGTAACATATCCTTCTGACTTCCCGGTGTACACACGAAAGTTACTTACTTAAGTATATACACCGAGGCCTCAGAAAAACTGACCTCCCGCTCACTGGTTGATGAGCCAGCCGGTGCACGGCTAAGCGGTCACCCATCCAAGTAATGGCCGCAAACAATGCTGCTTAACTCGGGGAATCCCCAGAGCCGCGTACACCGACCGCACAACCACCAGTGCCGGTTAGTTTTTAGTACTATTTTTTTTTAATGAGTTTATTGCTCCGGTACCTGAACAACTTCTTTATGCAATGTCCAATTTTACTTACACGCGAACACGAAAAAGAAATTAAGAAATTAAAAATAAAGAGAATCATAGTCCGGGCGCCTGAAACTGTATTCGAATAAAAATTGAATGTTTTTAGAGTATTCAAAAATTTAGGTGATCCAGTTGGGGTGGGATATCTCATATATTACCAAGAGCCGTGGTTGATTCACCCAAGCTTTTTTTCGGGTAAATTTGGAATCCTTATTGTGGCCAAATCTCTGCCAAATCCTGAATACAAATAGTTTCCTATTCAGAAGCCTTTGTGCGGATGGCCTGGTTTGAACCTAGACTTTTACTAGCTTTATGATTTGCAGCGTGGCCCTATTTTCAAAAACCTTCACGTATAGAAGCCCTACCAAAAAAACTGACAAGGTCCTATCCCTTATCGAAATTAGCATTCCGATTTTACAAAATTCCTTTTATTCCATAAATCGTAAAATTATTTGCTAATCGATTGTGAAAGCTAGACCAAAGGCCTAATTTTATATGATTTATATTAAATGAACCCTTTACTTGCGGTATAGCGAAATCGCAGTGCAGCTCTGCTTTTAATGGTAGGCAGAAACTTAACATATCGTATTTCTATTTCTCGAGTTCCATTGGAGCCTTATAGTATATGAGGCTGCCTGTATTCTAGTGCTTCTGCTTCTGGGACCCGCAGACCGACCAACCGACCGTTCTCCATCTTCATCGCTACCCACCATACGCCTCACTACGGAGTGGCCCTCGAGTGTCGAAAGGACACGACCCTCCGCGTCTCGTCAGAACCGCACCACCACGCGAACGTTCCTTCACCCCTAGACGCACCGTGCGCGCCAAGTACATACGTTTTCTCCCTCATGTTCCAGAGCGAAATCAACCCCTACGAGAAGGCTTCACCGCAGTAGCAGCACACATTGCCAAAGCAGTACCCAGTCATCGTATGCAGCCTCGAGAGCCTCACTGTCGTCGTCGTCGTCGTCGGCCACGTCGTCCTACCTACCACGAGAGAACTCTTGCCGCACGTTTCCAAGATGGCTGGGAAACGAGCAAGAAAATATGTGGAGCGATTGAATATTTATATAATATTCACCACCGATCACCATCCTATACACCGTGAATTGCATCGAATATATGTTTATTTGTTGATAGCCGGGAGCCAAATATTATAATTTATAATAACGTAACAGAATTCCCGACTTGCAGAAATGATTTTTATAAAAATTAAAAAACGCAGTACTATTCCTTTATAAATGAAAATTCAGTTTAGTGGAGCATTTATCGATACAATAATCATCTCCGAGTTGAAAAAAAATATTTGCAGATGCTTCAACTACTTTTTAGTGTCATCTATTCTTATAGAAATAACGTAACAAGGAAACGCGAAGAAATTGTAAATGCAGATGTGATATAAATATCGAAGATACGTGGAAAAAAATGTCGAGGAATCATGAAATAAGTCAGGTCTCTTTTCTAGGACCCTTGAAAGAGGATGAAATGTTTGAAAAGAAGTATAACTGCTGTAGAAGCAAAATCACGGACGCTGAAGTACAGACAGAACAAGGGGTCGTCCCTTATTCTTGTCTCTATAACTTCAAGTGCTTATCAATAATTCTGCAATTTCGAATTCGTTGCCGATAACAATAAAAGAAATTCTATTTACCACAAAGGGACAAACCGGTGAATCCTAAATACTATTACTATTGTCATGTGCGGAAAAGTCTCTAATGACGTACAAAAAGAATTAAACAACTATATTCACTTGTTGTATACTGATCTTTTTCAAATAGTTTTTCACTCACATCAGACATACGCCATTGAATTTACAAACGAATTCCCGACTATGCAGAGAGTAACAAAACATCGTGTATATCTATCTGTTCATTTAAAAAGTGACGAAAAGATTTTGTAGATTTGTCAAATTTACATACCGTTAAATGAAAAGTAATAAGGACAATGGTTGTGTTTCGAATTTGCCATAACAAAATGTGCAATATAATGCATGTGCAATTTCTTTTTCGCAAAATAAGAAAAAAATATTTACAAAAATGAAGATGCTTTTTTAACGAAATTTTTTTAAAAACCAGAAATTGGGGTAAAAATTTGGTAAAAGTACAGAAATTCAAATTCAATTGTTAATGTCGGGCTTTGATGTAATCACGGCATAACATGCGACGTCGGTTTTTCCGAAGTCCTATACTCGTAGCAACTCCAACCAAGGAGATGAAGTTCCAGCAGAGTAAATAGTGGTATTCAGTATGAAAATCCAAATCCAGAAGGTCGAAAGCATTTCGCAGGACTCCAGCAGCATTCAAATGTCCTGCACGCTATTCCCATGTACCTTGTTCTCTGTGAGTACGCTATAAACGAGCTCATATATACTTTTGTACGTCTACTACAGCGTAGCTATACGCGCATCGTGCATTCCCGTGATACGGTCGCTACACGCGTTCTGAATTTTTATCGGTTCAACGGTAGTAGCGTAAACCTCGGACATAATATCCGCGAGCTCCATTCGTAGCTTCGTACTGGACAAACGGTGCAGTCTCGTTGGCAACTGACTAGTCGTTGGTCCAAGAAGACTTACAATTCGGTAGAATACGTCGACTCTTCACTGAGTCTTCTACTATTGACACTACCTAAATCGTTATAGGCTCAGATTTTTTTTCATTCGGTAGAAAATTGACTTCGCGAAAAATGGAAATAAGCCATTCATCTCTGTTCCTTGCATAAGACTTGAGAAATCGAGCCATCTCTTTGTAGAAAGTTGCGATGATTTGCTATATGATTTTATTGAGACAAATTTTATTTTTCTCCCCCTTTTCAAAAATGTCTGCAAAAACGTGATTGAAGTATTTGTACCTTTAACAAAAAAACTGTATCCATCAGAAACTTTAGAGTTTCACGAACAAATTATGTAATTATATATTGTGACATTTTTAGTTTAACATACTACTCTATATTTTTATTTTTGTGAAACTGGAAAACCGTCAACATTTCTATATGAGATTAGCAAAAAATGTTGTTAAAAGTACAATAATTGAATTTGGTGTCTGCTATAATTTCAGAAAATCGAATAAATAACGAAAAATAAATGAAAATAATAAACATGATAAAACCGACTTCATTTCCCAGTAATCCAACTTTCCGTAACCATTTAATAGTTGCTAAAACAAATGTGAATGCGACAGCAGTTGCTTGTAGATTGACAATTAACCCTTTCACAAATACGAATTTTTCCGGTGGAGCAATGCCGGCAGATCGCGGCCTCATTATAATTCCCTCACAATTTTTATTAAGTTTTTACTTTTGTTGAGAGCTTAAGTTGCACTAGTAATTGTTAGCGACCCTAATTGTCTGACTACTGTTGATAGTTGTCCATGGTATTTCTCGAGTCTAGCGCGATTTCCACGGGTGCAGCATCCCCGGTTTTGCTTTTTCTTAAATGGCCAATCGCTGAACCTCCGCGAAATATGGCCACGCGAATATTCTGTTTCGCGTTGGAGGGTAACCCGGGAGAAAATAGGAGAGTGCAGGGTGAGCTGCGTTGCTGCGCTCGGCATTACTTGGCGAATCGTTGGTTTCTTGTTCTCCGAAATCGCAGTACATATTCTCTGTCTCACAGTTTTACGCCCTCGAAATAGCACTGCGTGGTATCGATAGTCGCCCGGGTAATCGCGGGAGAGAAAGCATCGAGGTAAACTCACTCTTGGCACGTACCCCGACCAGCAAATTGCCAGTCTCCGAAACGTGAATTTTTCGCTGCTTTGCGCTAAACAAAAATACAGTAATAAAAGAAGACGGTATATATGCAGAAGGCATATGAAAGAGGCGGGGAATAAAAATATCCCACGGGAATGGCGCGTCGTTGCATTACAAGTTGGAAGGCGATAAGGAAAATAAGCCAGTGTAAAATAGTGGAAGATACGTACAGACTGAGACTGTTTTTAATGGACGTTGTTCGAAGGGTGAAATGCAGGGGGCGGGTGATGATCGAGGGGAGGCAGTAAAAATGAAATGAGACTGAAGAATGGTCTGTGCGAAGAGTGGTAATAACAATCCTGGAGTAAAATAAACGTTCCTCGCTGATCAACGAGTCTAAATGGCTCGAGGAGCTAATTCGGAGTGAAGGGGAACGGCGGAAGAGGATGAAGACCCGAGGGGTGAGACAGTGGTGTTGATGACGATGACGGGGAATGACAAAGCCACCCCCTGCGGAGTACCCGTTCGATTGAATCGCTGAATGAACGCGAGTGTCTTATTCATTCTACCGTTTTCAGGGCCATAGAAAACCTAGAACTCTCGACAAACTGCACCCAGCCCTTTTCTTCACTTCCTCCCTATTCGTTCACCTCTACCAGCCCGCCAGCCACCCAGTTTACTCACTTCCAGTTATCGAACGCCAAGTTCTGTTGAAATTTGACTACGCAACCGTTTTCGTCTAGCGTATTTTCTATTCATGAGAAAATCGTCGAAAACCAGAATTGGAGTTAATCTTCCAAGATATTTTGAAAAGCACTCAACAATTTAGCAAAATTGCAACCGGTTTCCGGAGAGACCTGAATAGCGATATAAAGTTGAATCTCGTAGCTTTTCAATACTACCGGAATAACCTCTCCAGGTTGTTTTGTATTTTTTTTACTGAGCGATTTGAGCTTATGCTTCGTGAAGGGCCAAGCATTCTTTCGTTTCGATTGTGTTAATCGCGCTCGTACTTATCGTCGAATATTCGCAACAGAATCGCATATATCATCGCATATGTTGGTCAATTTTTTTCGTAAATCTCGCCGCACTGATAGAAATAAATGATTCTCTTGAACCCCGGCATAGCTACACTGCGAAAAAAAATCGGCTTGACATTTACGGTACATGTACACTGGAAGTTCTGATGCATAAGCTGGTATACTAAATTCACTATGCAAGTGGGACGTAAAATTTATTTTTAGTGCACTAATTTCAATAATTCGCTTTAATTCTACTGTAAAAGTACGTAATTTTTTTCTGTTTACTTCAATTTTATTAATAAAGTACCTAAATTTTATATGACAATTGTACATTAAATTTAATTGACGATTTTATACATAAATACTTCCAGTCTTTTCTACCAGTGTAAATACGCTCCAAGTAAGTAAGTTAGTTAGATTCGGCTATTTTGTGACTGGGTTAACAATCTAGTCGGTTGTGACAACCAATTTGCCGGTTGCCAACTTGTTAATTTATTGGATCAACAAACAGATTTATCGTCACAATCAATTTGTGTCCGCAACTAGTTTAGTGGACCAAAATGTTTGTTTGGCCCGAATGATTATTTATTTTTAGTGTAGTTCAATATAAAAGTAGCTTGTTGGACAATTTTCTGCTAAGATATTAATATTAAAGTTATTAGTTCAAGGCATAAGTGCAAGTACCAATTTTTAATCACGAACCCAACCGCATAGTATACCAGAGGAACAATAACTCGTATTCCCGATAACTTGAACAAATCCCACATGTCTGATAAAGTTGTATAACACATGCTAGATACGTGCAGGATGGTCTGACTATATGGCGATCGATGAGTTTCGCATATTGCTAGTTCGTAGACACCGGCGTAACATCTACTAAAGTAGTATTACAGCTAGACGTTCGCTACTTTCATAACTGTTACTGTTATGATTTGAAAACGACAAATAAACACGTAGCTATTCATTTGTCATTTTCAAATAATTCAAAAGGAACGGTTTCCCAATACTCCAGATGGTCTCATAGGAACCACACTTTGAATGTCATTTGGATCCTTTGTCGGAACTCCCTTCGCGCGAGATTCCCACAAGGTTTCTGTAATGTTACAAATCGAAATGGAAATATTCCCAGTAAGACGTCAACATTTGGCGAAGCGAAGAAAAAGTAATTTTCCAGCAAAAGCAACTTTTTCCCCTTGTCAGAAGTCTTCGTGTGACTTATTACACATGCGTACCCACGTCAAAAATTTGATCTAATCAATTCCATCATGACCTTAATAGATTTTCAGCCCTCGCCAGACGCTCAAACGAAGGGATACGTGCGAACTTAAAGGATTTGCTGCCACGTGGCTTCAAATTATAGGCGTGCGAACCGTTTTTAATTTTTAGTCCGTAAAACTGGTAACAAATGTTAAGCTTCTTTCTAATGCAAGATTTGCAGCAGAAAAAATGCAAGATACAAGGCCGATCGGATTGCGGTAAATTATAATTAATTATGACCAAGTGTGGCAGTCGACATTTGATTGGCTATATAGTTTTTGTTTTAGCAAATTAATTTTTTTAAGTTGCCCACAGAATTCTTTCGGAACGGACAAAAATTCCGCTTTTTTATACGTTTTTTTGTAAAACTTGACAATGACTGTTTTTTTGTTGTTGTTGTTGTAAAGTTAATAAAAACTTCTTATTGATGTTTGGAGACAAAAACTTATTGTTGTAAATATAAACATTTCATTAATTATTTACTGTGTTTTTGGAACTCCTAATAAAAAGAATACTTAATAAAACCGACTCCATTTTTCGAGTTAACATCGTTTCCGCAACTAACGATGGGTGTAAAAAGTAAGTGTTCGTATAAAAAGAGTTGCGTGGATCAACAATCAAACCTTTAGGCGACAAGACAATTTTCCGTGTTCAAAGAAATAATTATTTGCTAATGTAGTTTTACGAATAAAAATATCACTTTTTTAATTGTCACGTGTTCATATATTAACAAAATAAAAAAGTAATATGAATTTCTAATCGAGTTCCAGTTTGTATAATTTTCCGACATATCTCGATTACAATTTAAACAGCGGTTTTTAAAAATCTCGAAGAATTTGCTGCCATGTAGCTTCAAATCAAATGCGTGGAAACTAGTTGTAATCTGCAGTTAGTAAAACCGCCAACAAACCCGCAGTTTGTTTTTAGTGCACGATTTTCCAGCAGCAGACGGAAGCAGCCCAGTTACGAGGTCGTACAGGTGGTTTACAGGCCATATGGATTATTGACTTCAGCAAGTACAAATTTACCGGGATTCCGAGTACCGCTCATATGTCTAGCATTGGAAGCTTGTGCTCGAATACCCACTCGCAAATTTGGTGGTTCTCCGAAGAGGATCAAGCTTTAACCCGAAACCTAGTAAAATCACGAAACGGCTCGGTCAGGCTTCCGCTATTCCGTCCCCTACGTTCATTGTTACTGCTGTTGGATGTACCTACACCATCGCAACTGCCAAGAACCACGTATTCGACACAACCGTCTTGATGTTCAGAAGTCACCCTGAATTTACGAACAACGTGTTTGAAGTAACATTGGGAAGGTGTGGCATATGTAATAAAAGTTAACCTGACTATTTTATACTTTTCAGAATAAGCATTTCGCGGTCGAAACCTTCACTCAAACATTTTGTGAATTCTGCAGAAAATTTTTTGTCAACTATCGTTAAAAAATGTACAAAACATAAAAGTAAAAAATGACCAACGTAAAAATTTCTGCGGACTTGTTTGGATTTTTTTTATTTTTTAAAGGATATAATCAAATTAATTTGCATTGAACTGTATGGAATTAAACCATGTTGTTTCAAGGGAGTCATTTCAGCTATCGAAAATTTTCCGCACATACAATTTAGGCAAAATATCGTCAGTATCTGTTTCAATTTTACCGCAAGGAGAAAAATTGTATGTGAACTTATTAGGATAACCGGAATGATCAGGACTTTTTTATCTTTATTCGTTTAAACTGATTCTGCCAGCTGCCAATTATTTCAATTCCACAGTAACGTTGCTACCTTCGATGCCATGAAATAATCGAGTATTGGGTGCACAGATTTTCGTACTTTGTTCCAATAGTAACAAGAGTAATAAATACCTCAAATTCCCAGAATAAATTGATTTCAATGCAGTTGAAAATCGAGCGCCGGCCAACTATATTGATTTCGTCAAGTGCAGCAGTTCCGGGCAAAAGGGAAGCACACGAACGCTGTCCCGGCGAATATAATCGTGGCGTCCGCACACGTGATGTTACAATGTTTTATTCATACACATCCCCGCGGGCTCGTTGTTCGTCAAAATTTTTAATTCACCGTGAAATCTCACCATCGCGCGGAAGTCACGAATATTCGCTGTTTTACGAAGCGGAAAAATCATCGATAAAGCTGGATTGGAGCAGTCTATCATGACCCGGAATTCACGAGGCAATGATCATTTTGTCCGTTAAATTGGCTGTCGACAAATTATCTAGAATAATCCAGAACTTGAATTCCAAGATTTTTCTCTCTCCAAAGTCATTTTCTGCGGTACAAAATTGAAGTTCTGAATTTGCGTTACTTCTATAGAACGGCTACTAACTAATTAAAAAAAAATAAAAGAATTATCCGGTCTCTCTGAGACAAACATTTTTCTGCCTCAATCGGTTATGTAATCGCTTAACTTTTCCATACAATATATAAAAACCGCGAAATTTTTCTGATTTCCTGTGCCAAGTAAAAATATCCCAACATTTTTCCGGTCTCCTGTACCAAATGAAACTATCCAGAAATTTGCCAATTTTCTGAAATTGAAGTTCTGAATTTGCGTTACTTCTATAGAACGGCTACTAACTTATTTAAAAAAATAAAAGAATTATCCGGTCTCTCTGAGACAAACATTTTTCTGCCTCAATCGCTTAACTTTGCCATACAATATATAAAAACCGCGAAATTTTTCTGATTTCCTGTGCCAAGTAAAAAAATGCTAACATTTTTCCGGTCTCCTGTACCAAATGAAACAATCCAGAAATTTGCCAATATTCTCTGATGACGCGTACCTCGTAAGTCCGAGTCAAGTTCTGAGAGGTTGAAGGCACTTGAGCAGGACCATCTCATGGAGATTGCGACCCAATCGTAATGATATTATTCCGCGATTGATATTGTACACATCCAGGCCAATTGCTCTGCTGAAAACCCTTCACCCTCTCGTTCTCCTTTTTATTTCAATCGGACTCTCCCGACGAGTGTACGTCGTTTCAGGAGTTTTCGGATATTGCGACCGAGCGTTACGGTACTTCTACTTGAGCTTCCAGTCTGCGACTACGCTCTGCTGGTACAACGTTCGCCAATTCTATTCCCTCCTATCAACTCGAGTGCCGGAAAGGCAACGACAGAGTGGAACGAGAAAATTTTCGAACCAAGATACGTTTCGACAAACGAACTGCTCTCCAGGGATGAAGACAATATAATAAGGGATGTCCCAAAACTTTAGCGTCGCAATGACATTTCAATCTACCTCGAGGACGTCACTAACGATAATCATCTTATTTCGCGTGTGCTCGAGCAACGAAATGATGGATAAACTGGTACAAGAGCCGTACTTAAAGGCTGACGAAGCGAGCGAGTGGTTCATAAAGGTGCATTTCACAATTTTCCTTAGTGCGCATTCTTCCGCGACCAAGAGGCACATAAAGACAAGCATTGGAGATTGGAACGAGTGTTGAAACTCGCTGGAAGATTAAACCGGAAGTAGAAGTGCGTCAGACGTCCACATCGAAGCAGCGATGGTCCGACATACAACGAAGCTTTTAGGGTAGTTCTAAAGGAGCGCACACTAAGATTAAATCGAAATTGCCCGCAAGCTTCAAGCTCAACCTTCCGTAACCAAACGTTATAGAGCACTCTACGTCCTGTTTCAAAATAGCAGCGGTAAAATACATGGTTTTTTTTTTTGTTTTTTTTTTGTTACGAGGTTGCGCGATACAATTACTATTATCAAAATCTGTTGGAACGAATCGGTACCGAAATATTCAACGAATAAATAAAATTTTATCTCAGGTGCAAATTATTCGCTTTGAAAACCGAACAGCTACCCAGGTTGAAAAAATACGAATCAGTGAACCATATTTTCACATAATACCCTAGAACATATTGTATATGACGAAAATCGTGCTTCGATGCAGACCACAAATAATTATTGTTTGGCAGCGCACAACAGTTGATAAAACCCAATTTTCTACGTACTTTACGAGCGGTAAGCGCTGTAATATTCTCCAATAATTAATAAAGCACTCAACAACCGTTTAATACGCCACAAATATTCGAAGTACCGACTGTAAGTACGAAACAAATACACACGTACTCAGATTACATTCCAATATTATTGTGAAATAAACACAAAATACATTTAGTTAACAAAGATTGGAATTCTTATATTTAACCGGTATGAAATATAACCCAACTCTCTATTTCTTGGATAATACTTTTTTTTTCAACCCGAAATTCGAAGGATGTGAACTTATCGGACGCAAATGAAGTATTCACCGATTTCGGTGCAACGAATCAGCTGATTTTTTTTTTACCTTACCACTATGATCCCGTTGTATAATAGAATTTTTATTTTATGATATTTTTTATGTATGGCATTCTATGCCAATTCTTTTGTTAGAATAAATTGTTTATTGGTTTCTTTTTTTTTTTTACAATGCTGTCATGGACGTGTAGAATGTTGACACGTCATTCTGAGGTTAAAGTGATGGTACCGTACCTTATGCTGCCTATTTTCCCTTTTTCGGTTCTGCTCCGATACTTATTCAAGGCAGTTCCAGCCACGCGACCAATTTCACGATTGAATGGCGAGGCTCGTGTGCCATGCAGATACTCGTTCTATGTTCCCGTGTTCATTCTAGTGCATGGGAGCCAGCGGCCGAGTGCCAAAAAGCAAAAAGTGTTTTGTTAGGCGCCCGGCAGCCTGCCTGCGGCCTCTGACCCGTCACAGTCCACATAATTAGAGAAGATCACACCATGTGATCCCCCAGCTTCGGGTGCAATTTGCAAATAGGGAAGCCACTCCTCGAGATCAATAAAAAGATACCGCTTGACGTAAGAAATGTCTATTGGCAATCACTAGGAGGCTTCAAAACATAAACAAAATGTTGCAATTTGACACTATTTGAATTGGTAAACAGTAATAATTGTTACGATTAATAAAGTTGACAAATTCTGCTTAGAATTACGAATTTTTAAAGAAATCTGTCTTTTCAACTAACTCGGATTTTGGGATTAATGGTTGTATTGTTCTAAACATTATTGTTCTAATATAATAAAATATTGTTGTAAAAGAATGAATTCAAAAAATCCTTTTTTTTTTAAATAAGCGCAAGTCTCACTTTTTCTGCCAGTTAATGATGGCTGCACACTTATTTATCACTGTAGATACTTTCCCGCACAATTATCTCACACTGTAGATACTTTCTCGTACACTTATCTTACCTGTAACGATTTTATCGTTCACTGTCACCACCCTTGATAAGCACGAAAAGATTTTCCAGATTTCGTACAATTGTTACGAAAAAATATGTAACTTCACTCGTTGCGAAAATGGAGGTTTTATAGAACTTCTTTTTTTACATCGTCTGAAGTAAAATTTCCAATACTCGGAAAAAAAAACTTTTTTGTAACTGGTAGGATTGCAACTCTCGTCATCGTCATTGCAAACCCACACTACTAGTTTTACTGCACTAGTATGATAATACACTAATGTAATATTTGTGCGAACAATCGGACTTCCGGCGTCGATTGTGAAGTTGTGGTTTGTGCAGAGCTTCACAGCCGTGCCCGAAAGTCCACTTTTCAGCACTAGTTTTACAAAATACTATTTAATTAGTTCTTTTGGCCAATGAAATTTATTTTCCGAGTAACTCGAGATTAACCCTTTGATTTAACGCAACTTATTTTGCTGTTCAATTTCGACATACCTAATTAATAATTTTTTTACTATGCATGAGTAAGCAGCCTGGGGCTGAAGTAACTGAAGAATAGATAGATGCAAATTGCTGGTAATGAAAAGCGGGAATGCCTCTTTTCTTCCAGACAATCGAGGGAATTGAATCGTCCGCAGAAGTGCACAAAAAAATGTCTTTATCCCTTTTTTTGTGCTCGGTGTGTGAGTGGTTGGGCTAGCGCAGAGGCGAGGAGCCGGCGTCGCAACTTTCTCACTGCCGTGGAAACACGTCGCTCAGTCTTTCCCTTCCCGCTCACATTTCAACGCAGCCCTGAGACTAAGGACTTTTTTATTCCCGAAGTACCATACCTCACGCTCGTGTAGCAAGCAGCGCTCACTGCCGGGCGGATTGAATTCCGAGAAAAACGGATTTCGGGCTAGTACCGCTGCCGCGCTCGAGTTGGCCAAACTCGGGCGCGCGTGGTTGCGGGGGATGATGGAAAAGTTACGAAAAGGCCGGCTGCTCCACTCCCGCTCCTCTGGCTTGCCTCCCATTATTGGCACGTATACCTAATACGCCCAAGGACGTGAATGTGATGCCAAAAAAAAAAAAAAAAAAAATGCGGTGACATGTCTCTCCTCTGTATCAGTGACTCCGCCTATTGGAAATATCATTTTTTATTGTTATTTTTAGTGGTACGAGACTTTCAATGGCCGCATGTGTACAACGTAGTTATTTTTGGCTACGATAAATACATTTTGTGCACAATTTGGTGAATCGCTTTGGCCAATGGGCCATGGACAGCAATCCTGCAGTCCATATACCTCGAACATGAGTGTATTCGGGTAGTTTGAGATTTAAAAGTACAAAGAGGGTCTTGTCGTTTCTTTTTATTCTCTTCTTTATCTATTTGTATTTTTTCGTTTTTTGTGTTTTCAGTTTCACGTTATGTGTCGTGCGGTGTTGACAAAATATATGCATATACTAATGTGAATGTAGAGAATTTCTATCCGGGATTTTTTTTTGTTTATCTACTTATCTGTCTATACTTTATCTTTAAAGACTTTGTCTTTACCCTACCTACACCTCCTTAATCTATTCTAACCCGGGATGTAAAAAAGGGTCAATTGCAGATGCATTGAATATCCATAACTCATGATATGAACTACCTATGTATATGTATTGGACCTTGTATATCCGGAAATCAGTCTAAAAATGCTATATAGGTTGATAAAGAGAGGTGTAAAACAATCAACGTTAAACGATGATAACACTGACATAACACAACACGATTATGGCCAATACCATGTTGATATCGATTACGTAACATTGAAATAATCGTTATTTTTTGTGTGACGACCGAAATATTTTTTTATTTTTCCCACATTCAATCCCAACTATTTTTAATATTACTCTGCATAAGAACAATATGATTATTCGTGACGAAAAATACGCGGCTTCAATTAAGAACGACACAAAACCTGATTAATTGATTAATGTTTATAGCTACCAACGAGCCGATTGTGCTTAATCTGCTTGCCAAATTTCCGTTTAATCAATCGAATGCCACATACAACGAATTTGATACAAATAAATTTTAACACACACACGCACACACGGGCCTACAGAAACTTCCAGCGAGACATTTTATCCGCGCCACTCCTTTTTACATTAACAAATGTTGTACCCCTTATATGAAAAAATCAATTTTTCTTTTATTGGGGAACTTCTTATTTTAAATCTGTTTTCAGCGACACATCACAAGCACTACACACTATCCAACGTGCTCCAATAAGGTGCCTTCCTAGACACTTGCCGCTGCACGCTTTGAAAAACTTTCTCATCAATTCGAGGCTTCTCTGTTTGCTCGACCCTCTCGGACCCCGCGTTACTTCCTTCCGGGTTGTCGCATGCATTTTGTACGTGCGAGAATAGAGTAGGTCGGATTCTTGCCGGCGTGTTCAGCCCCTAGGCACTTGACACTGTGTCTAGGAGTTCTTGAAGATAAGTGAGGCACGATGGACACCTGCTATAGGTGGATCGCTATCCGACTCGTAGATATCAGATATCTTCTCTATGACCTGTGAACCGTGCTTGTCCCCCCTATGCACATGGGCTGATAAATGTGCCACAAAAGAGCCGGAGTCTTAGAGTAGGACATGAGGAACTTTTTCCTAAGCCGTATTGAACCGACGTCTTGAGATCTTATAACTTTGATAGCCAATTTGGGGCAAAAGATGAAGATGATTTCTCAGATTTTTTATTTTATTCGAATTTAATTATTTCATAGCACTCACACTCACCGAAATCGCGGTAGCACAGTCGACTAAAAAGTGATCACTATTCATTTTTAATCCACGCAACTATTTTCATCGTTGCGATAACTATGAAAATAATTATAGTAAATATTTGATAGTTGCGGCGGCAACGATGAAATATTTCGCCGCACAAACTAAAAATTAATAGTTGTCACTTTATAGCCAGAATATTGTTCTTTTTCAGATCTGCAGAAAATTTACTGTACTTTTGTGGGATTACTAACAACAATTTTCCGGGATGCATAAAGAACGAGTAACTTGGCAAAAACCGAAGTGTAAAGAAAAAAAACCTACACAGCCACGTTTCGGAGGCTGCATAATATCTCTCTTAAGGTATTAATATTGCAACATAATTTTGTTTTCAGTTTGGTCCAGAATTGTATGTGCGTTTATTCTATAATCACTTTATATGTATAGTGCACCTAGAACGAATAGATTCCCAAAATCTGGATCTATTATATTCTTGAGCTTTTTAAGTACAATTTAGCATACGAGTGGACCGCACAGAATCTCGAAGCCCGAGAGCTTTCTTTCAGACATAAAAATACAAAGTTAGAGTGAAAAAAAAAATTCTGCATTTGAGTTATTTACGCAAGACAGTGGCGAAATAACTGTGCCATAAACATAAAAAATGAGGTTTTCCCCAAATGAGCTCATCTGATATTTTTTTTCATTTCGATGCCAAAACGTGAGTTAACATAGAAACAAATACTGGAAAATAAAACCAATCGGTTCAAGCACTTTTGGGTTGACTTTATTCAAGCTCACATTGTGTGAGGGGTAAACTATGCGTATCAAGGTATATAGCAATGGATGTGATAAGTCATGCACAAACGTTTCGGGTAGGTGCTCGTAAATTGCACTTCAGTGTAATAAATCTATTAGGAAAAGTCTGAGACGTAACGAGTAGACGCCGGCTTAGATCGAGCTAAGCCCGGCTAAACCTTGGGTTATTCGAATAATGCAGAAAGTTGGCGCCCGCGAGCTCAACTCGAGCTGGGCAGCTGCTTCACCTTCACCTCCGACCTCAGAGTGGTCGGACTCTGTGAACGAACACAAGTTATGCGTCTGGAGCATTTTGCGAACAACACTCTTCCCGGTGTTAGTATCAACGGCCCCCGTGACTATGGGTTACACTCGCCACACACGGGACTTGCCACCCAGGAAACCAAACCACCTATTGGTGGCTAGGGAATCGTTAGCACTCGACGACCCCTTGTGCTTCGCCACTTGTGTTTCTTGAAACAATGAAAGCTACCACTGAAGCTGCTAGTCTCTGCTGCTTTCTCAACAGATCCCTGGCCACACTCGCTTTTAGTACTCGATATTAATAATTTATTATTAACCTTAATTACTACATCGGTTACCAATTCCAATACTAGATTAGTTCCTAGATAGTTCCAGGATAAATTCATTAATAATGGAAATTATTAATTAGCAGTACTAGAAGCGCTTGGACTTGCTAACGAAGAAATCTTTGTTTTTAGGAAACTTATTCATGTTCATATTTTTGTTAAATCTGTGGACACTCTAGACACCAACATTGTTCAACTAACAAGCTCTCTCTCTCTCTCTCTCTCCCTCTTTAGATTTCGTGAAATGAAAAGAAATATTTGAGTTTCGATGCTATATTTTCATTGAATGATCTTAAATTGAATTGATAAAAACTAATGAAGAGTAGTGACGTTACATCAAAGAAATCGGCGGCAATTCGTCCGTTTTGTCAAGGGTGCCACAATAGGGTTTCCATGTTAGGGCCAAATCACAACCTACGCGAAAGGCTTTCCCAGTATCATTCTAGGCTGAAATCGGGCCACCCAGACCGGACCTCAATGAGGAAGCCTCAATGAGCCTCGTTTACACGGTGGGAATAACAAATGAGGGCATTATTTCAACCCGTAAGTAATTCCCTAAAAAATCAATCCTCATCTGAGAACATGTGCGGATACCCATTAAAGATATAATAAAGGGTAACTTCAATCGATATAGAGTAACTCGAACAATGTCAATGAAAACGTTTAAATAAAATATTACCGCAATTTTATATTTTTAGGCGTTGCCGTGCGTTGGATAAGTAAATAACAAGACATGTGTTATCATTAAAGTCGAGTGTCACACTATAACCGAGTAACACGCTCTTGAACATCTTCAGGCCGACGAAGACGAAGACGTTGAAGGTGATGACGTCTTATTCACGAGTCTCATAAAAGCTTATAATATTCAGAGTGTAGATAGGCTTATTTCAGTGAGAAAAGCAAAAGAAGAGCACCGTGGGCCGACCATCAAGGTACGAATAAGCAAGCAACCCCTGGCAAGCGATGCACCGACTCGCGACTCATCCACGCGCGGTACCATAATTGCGAGACGTTAATTACGCGATGAATGCACGACGCGCCGGTAGCTACTACCGCTAGTTACAGTTGAGTGGCGACGGCGGAGCCACTGCACTGTGGCTGTGGCACTGGATCTCTCGTACCACACACACCTGCTCTCCTTTTTCTTTTCACTGATCTCACGCTCTTGCCTCTCCGTCTCTCTTAATGTAGCTAGCTACTCAAGCAACGCCGCCTCATGGTGTCGATTCGTACACGCACCTTGATACCACGATGTGCCGTAAACGGGATCGTCTACGCCGTCTCAAGCCCTCGAGACACTGAATACGATTAACCAGCAAGACGCCAACTCACTCGATCAGCCAAGGCACTTGCCAGAGCAAATAATCGTTATCCACTAGATAGCAAATTAAATAGATCCCAAACTTCCGCAACGGGATCGGCGTAAAGTACAAATCCAAATGGAAAATCGTCACCCATGTTTCGTATGCTAAATATTCGTGTTTATTATATTTTTTAATTGCATCCAAAAAGTATGTTTTTTTTTATCAAAGTCAACAAAACAGAGGCACGATATTTATGGTTCTGAACTAATTCAACTAATTCAACGTACGTATTCACGTATTCAAATGACTTTTTGAATTCATTAACGTGACACGTGACTAACTTTATATCGTGAGCTTTCATGAGTTCACGTATGAAGCTGTTTTATCAACTGAGTTTGTAATGTACTTGATGCTGAATTCGTTATTCACGTTTAGTTGAGTGTATGAATTTGGTTGATTATGTTGACAGATTTTTCAACTTAGGATACACTTTTGTTTTTTCAGTTAGTTAATTTGTTCAAATGCACATTATAAATATTTGATGGGGGATAAATCGGGCGTTTTTTTAGTTACGAACATAAAAAACAGAGTAAAGCAACAGTTTACAGAGGACATCGGAAGAAGTTCAAGTAGCAACGTTATATCATCAATTGTAACCCAAGAAGTAGAAAACACAATTATTCGGTACACATCGACTTCCTCGAAAATAATACCGTTAAAAATTGCACGAATTATTCGGTTGAGGAAACAACGTCACGACGATTACGATGCCAACGCAGCGGAGAGAAACGAACAGGTATAGTCCTACTGAACCAGTAATGCGCACTGAGATGAGGAGAATTTATTTCCTTGTTTAATTTCGGATAAGGTAGTCTCTATTAACGGATATTATTATTATTTTCTTTTTCGATACTCTTTGGAATTGAATGTGAAATTTTCATTGTGGACCCTTTAATTTTTTTAAATATACCAATTTGTACGACTACTTGAAAGGGTTTCCAAATTTTTTTTTTAAATATGCAAATTCCCTCTTCAAAGACTTAGCAATTTTTTCCATTCAACTGAGCATACCTTGAAAAAGATATATAGATATATTAAGACTTAAAATTTTTTATCCTGTGAGCCAATGAATTTATAAATATAATTTATACAACCTTGCACGGACTTTTTTTAAAATTTAAAAACAATGCATTTTATATGAAATGATTCTTTATCGACAAAAGTGGGCATAGTATTTTCGCAGCTGTAACTTAAATGGGTAGCCGCTTAGCCAGGCATTGTTTTTTACATCTACTGCTGAACGGGAGGCAGTTTCTCTGAGCTTCTTCTGTATTTTTATACAGTAGAAAAGCAGTAAAAATAGAACCGCCTGTATCGGCCGGGTGTTAGGCAGTTTTCCTGTACCTTCATGCCCATCCGATACCGTAGAGCGTTTTGGGAGAGTAGCTGCGGACAACGCTCAAAACAGAGTTTTAAGGATGAAATAGGAAATAAAGGGGAGGGTATAGAAAAAGTCTATAGGTGAAGTGAAGAGTATTCAATGTATAAAATGATTGTTTGTGTTCCCTTTCGGTAGAAACGTTATAGAATATTCGACTTTGTATGCAATACCCGAAATACCAATAGCATAAAATAAAAACTACCCAAAATCGTAAAATCGAATTTTCTACAAGCGTATTCATTTTCAAAAAATCTGCTTATCCAAAACAAATATTCGATCTTCGACATTGACTTTCAATCTAGATTTATATCTTGACAAGAACTACAAAAATTCTGGGCGAATCAAACCTTTGCGCAAGGATGAATGTTTCATACATTCGAACAAAACAAAAAATTACGATTTATCGATTGAAAAATCTACCCTCTTGATCTTTACATACAAATGCGATTTCCTTTTCTGAAAATGAAATGTAATATGCATGTCGGATGAGACTTCATTGTTTGTACAAATTTTTGAGAATTTTTTACTCAAAATTATTAAGGATCTTTTGAAAAACACATTTTTTTGTCAATAGCTTCCAATATTGCAAATATGCTCGACAAGCATTTAAGGGTTAAGCTTTCGTTATACAACTTTGATCAAAATCAGTGATACAACATGGACAACACGATTGGGTGAAACTCAATGGTGTAAGCTTTACAGTTATGTGCCGTCGTTGCTGTACCTGATATCATCCACTGTATTATTCTGTATATCGGAATGGATCCATTCGAAAGATACAAATACGTATGCACGTTAGATAGAAATAAAGCATATTGGTACAGAGGTATATTCTCCCCACACTGCGTCTACCACCCAACAAGCCATAATAGTCCTATCCGACCGCGCAGGTACAACACGATGGCTAAAGGCGAGGAGAAGGGAAGTAGGGAATAGAGTAGAGCTCTTTAATTAGCAGAAAAACCCACTCGAGGTTTTAACCGTGATTCAATGGGTTTGCAAAGTAGCACCGACGAGGTCGACGGCCTATTGCATATATCCATGCACCACACCGACCAGAAGCCATTGCGCTACCACAGGAGCCAACTCTCACGACGCTTCATCGAGTACCTACCTACTGCCAACTGCTACGAGTGCTGCGCACGGTCGAGTTATATCGCTCGAGGACTCTGCCGAGCTTCCCGGATTCGTCAGACTTTCTGCTCGTTCGATCCCATTTTTTGACAATTAAATATTGAACACTCTAATAAATTAATACGCCGAAATATTATTTTTCAAACACATGCCCAAAAAGTGCCCTCTATTCGTCCCTGCAGCGCGTGGCAAAAGCTTGCGCTTATTGGTTAGGCATGAGAAAAGACTGCGCACGATCGGATTACAACGCTCGAGGACTCTGCAGAGCTTCCCGGA
This sequence comes from Clistopyga incitator, assembly GCA_947507545.1. Taxonomy (NCBI): domain Eukaryota; kingdom Metazoa; phylum Arthropoda; class Insecta; order Hymenoptera; family Ichneumonidae; genus Clistopyga; species Clistopyga incitator. The sequence continues at coordinate 3,067,939 of OX382179.1, read as the reverse complement.
TTCGACAGACTTCCTGCTCGTTCGATCCCATTTTTTGACAATTAAATATTGAACACTCTAATAAATTAATACGCCGAAATATTATTTTTCAAACACATGCCCAAAAGGTGCCCTCTATTCATCCCTGCAGCGCGTGGCAAAAGCTTGCGCTTATTGGTCAGGCATGAGAAAAGACTGCGCACAGTCGAGTTATATCGCTCGAGGACTCTGCCGAGCTTCCCGGATTCGACAGACTTCCTGCTCGTTCGATCCCATTTTTTGACAATTAAATATTGAACACTCTAATAAATTAATACGCCGAAATATTATTTTTCTAACACATGCCCAAAAAGTGCCCTCTATTCGTCCCTGCAGTGCGTGGCAAAAGCTTGCGCTTATTGGTTACGCATGAGAAAATATTTAGAAAATTCATATACTATGTACATTAATTTATACCAAACGGGTGTACGAAATTCAATTTTATCTACGAAAGAAAATAAAAATTTAATGTACGCCCAAGAAAATCAAAGTTAATTTATATTAAAAACGCGACTTTATTACTGAATTTATTAGAACTGTGTATCAATTGTACATTACACTCGTTGTTATAATCTTTCTATACCCGCTTCTGTAAAAGAGTTTCCTGTTCATGTGCAGTAATAACTTAGTAATAACTTATTATTATTTAGTTATACTATACTGAGCAATACTTATCTGCAACACTTAATGTGTCTTCTGTAACGAATTTAGCAGCCTGTACATAATTAATATTACTTTCGTAACAAATTTACAAGAATGGTACATCAATTTTACATTGTACTCGTGAAATACATTTTTCATGCCTGTTTCTGTAAACGAGCTTCCTACACTATGTAGTAATTTTTTCCTAATTTTTTCAAAACAATGCGCATTAATGAAAATCAATGACTAATGTCAATTTGTATCAGAATCTCAACATTCCATTAATTTAATATCTGAGGCGAAACGATTTATGAACTATAAATCAAATTTTCTTCAATAAAACATTTTCATCTTTCGCTATTATGATAATCCAATATTGAAGAGAATGCGCCGGGTCATCCTCTATGAAAAGCTCCAGTAAATTAATAGAATCGCACAGCTGCTGCTCTCAAATTATTATTCAGTAATCCACTCATTGTGTCTATAGATATTTTTTATCTTATTGTATTTTCCATCCCGGTAGTGAACGCGAAGCCGCGAAATTCCACTGAATAAAGTTATTATTATATACCAAGATTTAGCGGAATATTTCTGGTATTTGTTCATATTCTCGAAGCCCGATTAATTAATCGGCTCATCCGTTGTACTCGATAACTTCCATTATTTTGTTTTTATAATAATTAATATATTTTATTTTTACCGAGAGAAGGAAAGGGTTTTTAGAAGTTCATTGCAAAATTTAAATAATATATTGAAAAATATTGAAAATTATTTAATTTAACAGTTCTGAAATAATTTTATTTTAATTGCAAAACCCGCGAATCACCCAATACTTGTTCATCAATCATCAGTTAATTATGGTGATGGAATCGATTATCATTACTAAGCGTCATTACCGTGAAACGTTAAGTCACACATGATCCGCCGGCGGTTGCAGATCTCTGATGCAATGACGGCAAAATTATCAATTGAAGGTTCGATCTGGGTTGGTTGTCGGCTACCGACTCACACCCGTGAGTCGTACGTACTCCGAGTATCGGGCAACTCAACTAATTTACTCTAGACTGTTAAAAATATTTCAAGGCCTAAAATACTGAATAAAAAGTATTTCAGCAAATACCATTTATTAAATTTAATTTAACATAAAAATATCTTGTTGGCAGCATACATTTTTATAAAATAAAAATACTAATATATCAAACACGACTTTTATAACGTTTTCAATGTATTATACATTGAGTGTTACTGTTTATAGATCAGGCAAAGATATATTTATATATATCTATTTATATTTAAGGTCGTGAGTTTTAGGAATGGGTGGGGATGAGTGAGTGAAAGGTTTATCACAAATAAAATACAAATTTCGCGAAATAACAAACACTTGTTACGGCGTAAAAACCCTCACGGTTCAGAGGGAAAAGCCGTAACAAGCGGATTCTTTATTTATCTAAATTTACTTTACAACAACTAAAAAAGAATGAAGTCAATCGACAGTAGTTGTCGGACAAATAGGCACTTATTATCTAAAGAGAATCTAAAAACGCGGACAGTAATGTAGGCGCGACACTAACGATTAATACTGCGACGAATGATCATTCCGCAACCTATCGCGAGAGATCTCGTTGTACTTACTACTTACGGACTGGCGTCACAAACCAGCCGTCTAAAACGCGGCGTTGAGCCACGCAGCGTGGTCAAGCCGGTCACGGGAAGCGCAGAGAGTGGTCTCAACCTGCACCACGCGCGCCCCAACGTCTTGGGGATCCAGACGCGTGATGCCCGGGCAACCAGGGTGTTGCCGCTTGCTGCGCTCGCCCTGGAACGGGTCACGTATCACCGTGGACACCGTTCCCCAACAATTCCCTATTGTCGCCTCGAGGCACACACACACACACACGCAAATCGGCTAATACGCAATTAAACTTCCTTTATCGCGAAAGGAATGATTATACCGCGAAGGGAAGAAGCTACAACGTAAGGGATTAAAAATCGCTTCGAAGACCGAACGTAACGAGAAGTATAATACGCGAGGTGTTCACTCGGGAATCGCTGTCGTTCGACTGTGTCGTAAATCTGCATCTCTTCGCGCGCGTCGAGAGAACAAAAGGCCCACGTGATCGCCTGCGCGGGCCCGACGTGCGCGCGGGCCTACAGACCGCGGGCGCCAAAACGCGTGCGCTACGACGCGACGACGAACCCGTGAGAGCGCGATATTCAAACCGGCGATGAAAATAGTAACGGCGCGAACATCCCGCCCGCCTTCGTCTACCAGACGAACTAAATCATTAATCTACGCTTAAACAGTCTTAACACCTTCCTCGAGATGCAACGGGCAAAGACGAGCGATATGTCGACGAAAGGATGAAGTCGCGGTCTTTACAGTTGCCACCCGTACAAGACCATCCGGACCTGGGTGCACCTCAACGATTCGGCCCAACGGCCACTTCGACGGAGGGTGGTGATCATCCTTAATCAGTACTAGTCTCCCTATACAAAAATTCTCCGTTGGTGCCCTCCATTTCTCACGCTGTTGCAGATGGAGTAGATATTCCGACGACCACCGCTTCCAAAACTCGTTTCGAATACGCTGAAGTAACTGAAAACGATCTAACCTATTCTGCGGCACGTTCAGTGAATCAGCCTCTGGGATCAACGCTGAAGAACTTCCGATTAGAAAATGAAAAGGCGTCAGCGCGTGGAGATCATCGACGTCCGAACTCAAAGCCCCTATCGGACGCGAGTTGAGGCAAGCTTCAACTTCGACTAGAACCGTGGTCAGCTCCTCGAAAGTAAGAGTGTGTTCACCTACCACCCTCTTTAAATGATGTTTTACTGACTTGACTCCGGCTTCCCACAAACCCCCATAGTGAGGCGCGCTCGGAGGAATGAATACCCATCTGCAACAGCGTGAGAAATGGAGGGCACCAACGGAGAATTTTTGTATAGGGAGACTAGTACTGATTAAGGATGATCACCACCCTCCGTCGAAGTGGCCGTTGGGCCGAATCGTTGAGGTGCACCCAGGTCCGGATGGTCTTGTACGGGTGGCAACTGTAAAGACCGCGACTTCATCCTTTCGTCGACATATCGCTCGTCTTTGCCCGTTGCATCTCGAGGAAGGTGTTAAGACTGTTTAAGCGTAGATTAATGATTTAGTTCGTCTGGTAGACGAAGGCGGGCGGGATGTTCGCGCCGTTACTATTTTCATCGCCGGTTTGAATATCGCGCTCTCACGGGTTCGTCGTCGCGTCGTAGCGCACGCGTTTTGGCGCCCGCGGTCTGTAGGCCCGCGCGCACGTCGGGCCCGCGCAGGCGATCACGTGGGCCTTTTGTTCTCTCGACGCGCGCGAAGAGATGCAGATTTACGACACAGTCGAACGACAGCGATTCCCGAGTGAACACCTCGCGTATTATACTTCTCGTTACGTTCGGTCTTCGAAGCGATTTTTAATCCCTTACGTTGTAGCTTCTTCCCTTCGCGGTATAATCATTCCTTTCGCGATAAAGGAAGTTTAATTGCGTATTAGCCGATTTGCGTGTGTGTGTGTGTGTGCCTCGAGGCGACAATAGGGAATTGTTGGGGAACGGTGTCCACGGTGATACGTGACCCGTTCCAGGGCGAGCGCAGCAAGCGGCAACACCCTGGTTGCCCGGGCATCACGCGTCTGGATCCCCAAGACGTTGGGGCGCGCGTGGTGCAGGTTGAGACCACTCTCTGCGCTTCCCGTGACCGGCTTGACCACGCTGCGTGGCTCAACGCCGCGTTTTAGACGGCTGGTTTGTGACGCCAGTCCGTAAGTAGTAAGTACAACGAGATCTCTCGCGATAGGTTGCGGAATGATCATTCGTCGCAGTATTAATCGTTAGTGTCGCGCCTACATTACTGTCCGCGTTTTTAGATTCTCTTTAGATAATAAGTGCCTATTTGTCCGACAACTACTGTCGATTGACTTCATTCTTTTTTAGTTGTTGTAAAGTAAATTTAGATAAATAAAGAATCCGCTTGTTACGGCTTTTCCCTCTGAACCGTGAGGGTTTTTACGCCGTAACAAGTGTTTGTTATTTCGCGAAATTTGTATTTTATTTGTGATAAACCTTTCACTCACTCATCCCCACCCATTCCTAAAACTCACGACCTTAAATATAAATAGATATATATAAATATATCTTTGCCTGATCTATAAACATGGTGCCCCGGGTGAGGAGTGAGTGACTGGTTAACTATAGTTTTAATAATTTTCATTTCCAGTCCAAATTGTAAAGATTACCGGTTTCAAACACTTTGCGTATTTTCTAACATTGTAACGGCTCTCTGTCATTTGTTTTGTATCGAGACGTAGACTCGGCTTTGTTTTCGAGGATTATTATTGTGTTCGAAAGGTTGCAGTAAGAGACATTGTAGCGCTGCGCGGCAGTCGAGCGTTCGCGATAACGCCCGGACCTCGGCCGGCCTCTGTTTACGTTTCGGCGTTCTTAGCGCGCGAGGCCTAGAGACGTGCGCGTGTATATCTATAGGCGTGCTCGAGTAGCGAGGCGCACGGACTCGGGTTTGTTTACCTAATACGACTACTCTCGCCGGTCGACTTTAACGCGCGTTATCTTGAGTGTAGATCGTACGGGTTAATAGAACGCTTATACACATATTCTTTTCAGCTTCGTCGTTCAGTATTTACATTTGCTTCCTTTGTTATTGGGGTGTCGGTATACACTATGGCTCCTACAGCCTTACGAAAGTTAACAGCGCTGCAATTATCTCGCGAGGCCGAGATTGAGTGTATTCGTACACGCTTGCTAGCTAAGCCACGTGAGTCCCTCAGTAAAAGCGGTGTGCAGTCGCGCTTGGACACGGTAAGGGAAATATGGGGAGAGATTAGGAAAACGCACGCTGAGATAATTGTCAAGGAAGAGGCGGACACAGACGCTTACGTTGTTGACGGTTGGTTTGAGCGTATTCAGGCGGTACGTGAGAGTGCCCTTGACGATATTCTTCCTTTGTTGACGCTATTCGAGAAGAGCGACGCCGACAGTAGTGTATCAGAGTTGGGCTCTGATGGTCGCGTAGCCAAGCTGCCGCAAATTCCTCTGCCAACATTCTCGGGGAAGTATGAGGATTGGGCTAGTTTTTCTGATTTGTTTAGCACTCTTGTCCACGATGTTCCAGGATTATCGGATGCAACGAAGCTGCAATATTTAAAGCTGTGTTTGAAGGATGGGGCTGCTGAGCTCATCAAGGATGTGATGACAACCAATGCCAACTATGCGGGCACCTGGCAGGCTTTAAATAATCGTTATCATAACCCCAGATTGATAGTCAACAAGCTGTTGACCAGCTTCATGGAGATTCCACATCTGAAAAAGGATTCGGCTTCGGAATTACGGGCCTTCGTCGATGAAACTCAGCGCATTGTTCGGGCGTTAGGAAATTTGAAAGTACCGGTCAATTGGGACGTTTGGCTAATATTTTTACTTTCAGATCGCTTGGATCCAGAATCTCGGAAACTGTGGGAAGCGGAACTAAGCGCGAAGGATTTGGTAATCGAGGTGGGCGAGGATCAAGGTTCGGTCTCCGCTAGGCAGCTCCCAAAGTATGCAGATCTTGTGAAGTTTTTGGAGAAGCGGGCGCAAGCATTGGGAATGGTGACGACTGACCGTAAGGCGGAGAAAAGGCCATCTTCCCAGTTCATCGCGGGGCCTCAGCCGCGGAAGGTATTCCACGCCACTTCTTCTCGGCCGTCTGGCTTTATCAAGTGCTCCCTTTGCTCAGGTGCGCATTCTCTCGCGAAGTGCTTCAAAATGAGAGATAAAACTCCACACGATCGATTGTCCCTTGTCAAACGTTTGCAACTTTGTTTTAATTGCTTTGGGTCGCATAGGGTTAATACTTGTAGCTCTTCGGGACGTTGCTCGGTCTGTCAGGGCAAACATCACAGTCTGCTGCATCTTAGACCTCAAAGAAACTCGCAGGGGGCACAGCAGAATTCTGGCGGAAGTCCAGCAGAAAAGCCAGGCGCCAATCATCCTGTTGTAGGTTTGCATGCCGTTGGTCTTTCGGTTCGCAAACGAAGTGTTATTTTGGCGGTGGCTCGAGTACAGGTGATTGGTCCAGGAGGGGACTCCACTTACGTGAGAGCGCTTTTAGATCAGGGATCGGAAGCATCATTTGTGTCGGAGTCGATTGTTCAGCTGTTGGGGCTTGAAAAGGAGCGGACTTGCGTGCCATTGTCCGGTATTGGTACCAGTGCAGCGGGCACTGTGCGCGCGAAGACTCAACTCGTCCTAAGGTCCATGGTCGATTCAAAATTCGAGCTCAAAACACAGGCGCTTATTCTTCCTCGTCTTACGTCGCAGCTTCCAGCGGAGAGCGTTGCTGATCTGGATCTGAAGCAGTTCGCCGGGCTCACTTTAGCAGAACCACAGTTTTTCGTCTCGGACAGGGTGGACATTATACTAGGCGCCGACGTTTATGGGAGGTTACTTAGGCCAGGGTTGAAACGGTTCTCTCTCGGGCAACTAGTCGCTCAGAATACCGCGTTTGGATGGATCGTTTCAGGTACACTTCAGATGGCGACTTCACGGCGGGCGGAGCCGTCTATAGCTCACGCGCCAACGCAAGTCTCGCATTGCGTGTCGGTGCAAGAGCTGGATCAGAGTCTGCAGCGTTTTTGGGTACTGGAAGATCTACCAGCGGCCGTTGTTAAGTTGAAGCCTGAGGATGAGGCGTGCGAGAAATTGTTTGCTCAAAATCACACACGCGATGCACAGGGTAGATACGAGGTGCGGCTGCCGTTGAAGCCCAATCTGCCGCGCGTCGCAGGTGAGACGAGGCAAATGGCGCTCAGCTCACTTTCTACGACACATCGTCGCTTCACTCGAGATCCAAAGTTGGCTCAGGCTTATCGAGAGTTCATGGCGGAATACGAGCGGTTAGGACACATGGTTAGGGTACGAGATGCAGATGTCCGACAGAAAAGGGCGTGGTATTTGCCACATCATGCGGTGGTGCAAGCTTCCAAGTCGTCGTGGAAGCTGAGAGTAGTTTTCGATGCCTCTAGGCGTACTCGCGAAGGACAGTCTCTTAATAATTTTTTGTTCACAGGTGCTCCTCTTCAAGGCGATCTTTCGTTGATTCTCCTTAACTGGCGTCGGTATTTATTCGTATTTACAGCAGATATCGTGAAAATGTTCCGGCAGATTAACGTAAATCCCATCGATCAGGATTTTCAGAGAATCGTTTGGACTCCTACTCCTGGCGCCGCTCCGGTTGATTATCGTTTGACCACCGTAACATATGGAACGGCTTGCGCTCCGTTCTTGGCGATTCGGACGCTTTTGCAATTAGTTGAAGATGAGGGAGTTCGATATCCGCTTGGAGCCGAGTGCCTCAAATCCGAGACGTATGTAGACGACACGTTTGCTGGTTCGGATGACCTCTCCACCGCAGTTCAGAAACGAGTAGAGCTTACAAATCTTTTGAGTTCAGCAGGCATCTCGCTAGACAAATGGGCAGCCAATCATCCGGAACTTCTCCCCCCGCAGGCCGTGCAGGGTCCGGAGAAGCAAATCGACTCAGATAAATCAGTGAAAACTCTCGGCGTTCATTGGAATCCGACTAGGGATCAGTTTCGCTTCGACATTACAGATTTAGCGGAATTTTCGGCGGCTTCAACAAAACGGTCCATCCTCTCGAATATCGCACGATTATTCGACCCGCTAGGGTGGCTTTCTCCGATCACTGTGACCGCAAAAATCCTAATGCAGGATTTGTGGATACAGAAATGCGATTGGGACACTCCTCTGCCTGCAGATCTCCGTGAGCGTTGGTACTCGTACTGTAAGTCATTATCGCACTTACCGTCTTTGACAATCGATAGGTGGATAGGGATGATAGGTATTCAGTCGTATCAGATTCATGGGTTTTCTGACGCATCCTCCAGAGCTTACGCTGCTGTGGTATATTTGAGGGTTGAGGAAGGAGAAGGTAAATTTACCGTGTCGCTGTTAGCTGCTAAGACGAAGGTTTCTCCAGTAAAGACAGTCAGTATTCCGAATTTAGAACTCTGCGGTGCAGCACTCCTCGTTAAGCTTATTTGCCACGTCAGGAAATTAGACTTTCTTAGTGCGATCCCGGTTTTTGCTTGGTCTGATAGTCAAATCGTTCTTACATGGTTGCGCAAGCATCCGTGCAATTGGAAGACTTTCGTCGCGAATAGAGTATCGTATATTCAGACAGAGTTGCCGTCAGCTACGTGGGGACACGTGCCGACGAAAGAGAATCCAGCCGATCTAGGGACCCGAGGCTCGGAACCTGAGGAGTTATCACGGACTGACCTTTGGTGGCGCGGACCTCGTTGGCTTGCTCAATCCGCAGAGCAGTGGCCGCAGCAAGCCGAACGACAACAAACTCTCCATGCGCGAAAATTATCCTCGGAGTTGGACATTTTGACTCGATTTTCCTCCTTGACGCGCTTGATTAGGGTAGTGGCATTTTGTAGACGTCCGATTCTCATCAAACGTAGGAAAAAGGAAGGTCACGAATCGTTTCCTTCATTTCTCACTTCATCGGAGCTGTCTGAAGCTCGTCGTATTGTTATCCGCTTGTCGCAGGTTAACAGTTTTGGATTCGAAATCGAAACACTGGTGGCAGGAAAGAGTTTGCCCAAGGGTAATCGACTCAGCAAGCTAAATCCATTCTTATGCAAGGATAACATTTTGCGTGTGGGTGGCCGACTGGCACACTCCAATCTTCCATTCGAAAGTAAACACCCGCCGATTTTGGCACAACAATCCGCGCTCAGCCGGTTGTTCGTACGCTCTGCTCATCAGCTCTGTCTGCATGGCGGGCCTACCTTGACGTCCAGCGTCTTGATGCAGCAAGTCTGGATTTTAGGCCGAAAACGATTGGTCAAGTCGGTGATTCACAAATGTGTAAGCTGTCAACGTGTTAAGCCTCAATCGGCTCAACAGTTGATGGGTGATCTTCCGGTTGATCGCGTGAGAGTAAGTAGACCATTCTCAATATCGGGTTTAGATTATGCAGGTCCGGTCCAGGTTCGTACTACTAAGGGTCGTGGACATCGGACGTACAAGGGTTACATCGCTGTTTTCATCTGTTTTTCCACGCGGGCAATTCACTTAGAGCTGGTCAGTGATTTAACCACGGCGTCGTTTATTAGTGCGTATCGTAGATTCGTTGGAAGAAGAGGGCTTTGCAAGAAGCTATATAGCGATAACGCCACTAACTTTCATGGAGCTGATAACGAGTTGAGGGCGATGTTCGAACGATCGTCGGAATTCTACAAGGGGACTGCTTCCGTTCTTGCGAACGATGGGACCGAATGGGTATTCATTCCTCCGAGCGCGCCTCACTATGGGGGTTTGTGGGAAGCCGGAGTCAAGTCAGTAAAACATCATTTGAAGAGGGTGGTTGGTGAACACACTCTTACTTTCGAGGAGCTGAGCACGGTTCTAGTCGAAGTTGAAGCTTGCCTCAACTCGCGTCCGATAGGGGCTTTGAGTTCGGACGTCGATGATCTCCACGCGCTGACGCCTTTTCATTTTCTAATCGGAAGTTCTTCAGCGTTGATCCCAGAGGCTGACTCACTGAACGTGCCGCAGAATAGGTTAGATCGTTTTCAGTTACTTCAGCGTATTCGAAACGAGTTTGGAAGCGGTGGTCGTCGGAATATCTACTCCATCTGCAACAGCGTGAGAAATGGAGGGCTCCGACGGAGAATTTTGGTATAGGGAGACTAGTACTGATTAAAGATGATCACCACCCTCCGTCGAAGTGGCCATTGGGCCGAATCGTTGAGGTGCACCCAGGTCCGGATGGTCTTGTACGGGTGGCAACTGTAAAGACCGCGACTTCATCCTTTCGTCGACATATCGCTCGTCTTTGCCCGTTGCATCTCGAGGAAGGTGTTAAGAGTGTTTAAGCGTAGGTTAATGATTTAGTTCGTCTGGTAGACGAAGGCGGGCGGGATGTTCGCGCCGTTCCTATTTTCTTCGCCGGTTTGAATATCGCGCTCGCACGGGTTCGTTGTCGCGTCGTAGCGCACGCGTTTTGGCGCCCGCGGTCTGTAGGCCCGCGCGCACGTCGGGCCCGCGCAGGCGATCACGTGGGCCTTTTGTTCTCTCGACGCGCGCGAAGAGATGCAGATTTACGACACAGTCGAACGACAGCGATTCCCGAGTGAACACCTCGCGTATTATACTTCTCGTTACGTTCGGTCTTCGAAGCGATTTTTAATCCCTTACGTTGTAGCTTCTTCCCTTCGCGGTATAATCATTCCTTTCGCGATAAAGGAAGTTTAATTGCGTATTAGCCGATTTGCGTGTGTGTGTGTGTGTGCCTCGAGGCGACAATAGGGAATTGTTGGGGAACGGTGTCCACGGTGATACGTGACCCGTTCCAGGGCGAGCGCAGCAAGCGGCAACACCCTGGTTGCCCGGGCATCACGCGTCTGGATCCCCAAGACGTTGGGGCGCGCGTGGTGCAGGTTGAGACCACTCTCTGCGCTTCCCGTGACCGGCTTGACCACGCTGCGTGGCTCAACGCCGCGTTTTAGACGGCTGGTTTGTGACGCCAGTCCGTAAGTAGTAAGTACAACGAGATCTCTCGCGATAGGTTGCGGAATGATCATTCGTCGCAGTATTAATCGTTAGTGTCGCGCCTACATTACTGTCCGCGTTTTTAGATTCTCTTTAGATAATAAGTGCCTATTTGTCCGACAACTACTGTCGATTGACTTCATTCTTTTTTAGTTGTTGTAAAGTAAATTTAGATAAATAAAGAATCCGCTTGTTACGGCTTTTCCCTCTGAACCGTGAGGGTTTTTACGCCGTAACAAGTGTTTGTTATTTCGCGAAATTTGTATTTTATTTGTGATAAACCTTTCACTCACTCATCCCCACCCATTCCTAAAACTCACGACCTTAAATATAAATAGATATATATAAATATATCTTTGCCTGATCTATAAACAGTTACAATACCTGTATATTAAACATAATACACCTTGTATTTTCACAAAAAAAAAAAAAATAAAACTTCCTACACACTATATTAATTACTCTTCAAGAAATTCTTAACAGTGTAGTTACTCGTTGCATTAAATCTCCTTAACGCTCAGTGATACACCGGTGAAAATTTCTTCGCCCAATGTTAAATTATCTCTCTCGCACCTTTTTGGTTTCGATTATTCTAAACAAACTGCTTCAAGTACCGAAAAGCCCAAAGCTTCAATACCCAACTCTGCGATACTTTCGCACACACTATCAAAAATTTGACCTCTTTCTGCCGAGTATTCTGGGAGAAAATAGGTTTCAAAATCTTGATCTGTGCTGGAAAGTGGTGGGGGAAGTACCACTGCCCCTTGATCCACCTCATGCACAGTTGGCAGATTTTTGTTAGCAGGAAAAAACGCCAACAAATAGATTTTGAAATCACGAAGCCCTTTAGTCAGTCGGTGAGGATTCGAGTTAGCAACACTGTATGTAATAGTTTGGGCCGTGACCGTAACAGTATGTCGAGCGCGGTCGCGCAGTCACGAGAGTAGCGGCATAAGCACCGGACGTGGATTTGCCGACTGTGTAAGTTGTGTGGAAAATCATGTATGGACGTGCCAGCGTCGCGCCTATATGTATACACCGAGCGGTAGGAACACGATGGCGCTCACCGTTCGCAATTAAATCAAAACCAAATTACGTGCGGGGAAAATGAATAATTACCGAATACGAGAATGCAGCAGCATGTAGAGTCTAGCGTAGCCGAGGCCGTCGGCAGGACGACGCTGCTGCTGTTACCGTGCGGCAGAACCTTTTGCTGGCACAGTGGAAAAGCTTCGGCCACCACCGCTACGAGCAACAGCTCCCCTGCCATTGCAACTGCATTCATCCGTGTCTGCCACTCGAGTTAGTCGGGCTCGCTTTTCGCCAAACGTTAACACAGTAACGCAACCATATTTTCCATAGCCACTACAATTCCCAACACCGTTAACATACTTTTTTTCAGCGTTCGCCCTCTGATATTCTCCCTCCCTCTTTGCCCCCCCCCCCCCCCCCATCCCTCCGGCAAAGCGGGAGACAAACGTTGTTTTTGATTGAAATAATCCTCCGAAAAAATCAACGGTAAAATTCATGGCAAAAGCGACGTAAAACTTTTAATTGAAAATGAAAAAAAGACGAATTGTAATAGAGATATTGGATGCCGTGTCCCTGGGGTAAGGTATTTTTTTTTCCTTTTCGCATGTCCTGGGTTATAATACAAAACCATTGGCCAAAATTTTGTTTATTTTTCGGGTCATTTGTTTGGTTATAATAATGGAAAATTATGAATATTTTTCATAACTACAGCGAAGAATCAGACAAACGATGAATATTGCTACTTTTCTATCTACGCTTTTGTGTTACCGGTTTGAAGATGAGTGACGGACTCATATTGTTTGACATAGGTTCTTTCAATTTTTTTGTTTTCAGTATTTTGAGCTTTAATGAAAAATCCATTGGGCAGTTAGTAAAAAATAAACACTTGAAGGAGTATGAGAATATGTGCGTGTTTTTTAAATCCTATATCTTTGATTATAATTTTTTAGGGTAAACGCGATTCTTTCTACGCTGTACTGAGAACCCGAAAAAATAATCGAATTTTCATTTGTTCTGGTGAATATTTAAATCCGTAACAACTTCGAAATCGACACAATCGCCTCCGTTAGTGCTTCACACGAAAGCGAGCCTATACTTCACATTCATAGCGCATCAGAATGCTATCCTATACCAAAACTTAACAACAAAATTCCACCCGTTCTCCAGCGCAATGCACTCTCACTATAGGGCGCCGGATGTGCAGGGGTCTACAACTAATTGCAAGAACTCGTATCGGTGACTCCTATCTGCCGGGCTGCTCGTTCCGTTGAGCTCTCATCCCCGCGACAGATTGAAGTGCACCGATCTCACAAAACAAGAAAAATCTCAAACATAAAAATTCTCAACCAAAAAAAAAACGGTAAATTCGGGGAGAAGTGTCTCGAAAATGCTTAAACACAGTAATAACTGGTAACAAAAACCCTAGTCATCGTGATTTCCAAAAAATCACGTCACAATATATATGTGCGTTTACCATATGTATGCACATTTCCACTATAAAATACGGCAGATTTTGCGTTGTGTAGATTTCTATTCGCGTTGGCATTCGACAAACTATATGTTTGCTCCACCGGCTCTGGATTCCTCGACAGCTGTGCACAGTTCATTTAATAGCCAAAGTTACCAACACGTCCCTTTAGAGGCATCGATGACGAGCCGAGAGTCAACAGACATCGGAAAGCTTGACTTCCACTAACGGGGACGATACGACGGCAATAATCGTTAGGTAGATGTTTACAGAACATTAGCCAATGCTCATTTTATTATCGAATGACCTGTACATCGATAAACGTAAGCTGCGTTTGATGCACCCACGTGTAAGAAAAAATACAACGGAGTGCAGATGTCTACCCTCCACCACCTCTCCCTAAACCTAACCTCAATACTTCCGTCGAAGATAAAGTGTATGGGGCATTCCATGTCAAATCGACTTTTTTAACATAAATCTTATCATCGTTGAGATAAACATGCGTGGACTTTACAATCTACAACTTTGATTATGATATTACACTTGAATATCAAACATTTACTATCGCTCTCACTTTAAATACTAAATAGAAAAATAAACAAGTGTGTTTTCGAAACACACTTTTTGGTGGTGCCATTCCAAATTTAAAAAAATTAGTATGCGTTCTAAAAACACAACGGCGGAAAAACTTTACCTTGTTAAAAAAACTGTCTTTAAAAACTTGGCTCTGTTAGTTTAATATACCCGATTATATAATTGCGTTTTTATTCAGTTTGACAAGTGACACTTGGTTCGCCAACAATTGTATTGCAAGCTCTATGCTTCCTATCTCGTATTAACTGACTCTCGTCTACATATGCACTGACAAATGTTGTCCCAACGCGACCATACGTATCCTGCACCGTTCATATCATCGCGTACTACAGAGGACAGTGGCTGTGGCTCCCAGGTCTAGTACAATGTACAACGCACCGACGGTTTGCATCCTTTGCGCTTAGTAATTATTTATAAACACCACGTTCGGTGGTAGTACTCGATTAGGAATCGGGCTAATATTGTTTTACTCGTAATGGGGTTCGTCGCCATGTACATGGCAATTGGCACGCCTGACACACGTCTCTTTAAATTATTAATTGGCGATCAACATGTTTTAGGACGGAACCAAATATACTTAACATCCATTGATTTTTTTTTTTGTTTATAAAATAATTTTAGTCGCAATAGTGAAAAATATTATTATTTCAGAAACTACATTAGCAATACAAATTAAAAAGTTGGTTAATATCTTTTCAGTATTAATAGATCAGCAGAAAGATTAAATGGAAATGTTGAAGAAAGACGTCGTTCCGATTTTTTTTAGTTCAGCATATTCTTCTTTCCAAAGTATTACAATACCATTCTGGGTGGGGAAGTTTGCCCAATGCAAGGCCTTAAAGGGTTTTCGCACAATACAAAAATTGTAGTTGAGTGAAATTACGGAAAGAATTATAAAATTTCCAATTATTCTGCCAATTATTTCGAATAAGAGCTTCACTAATTGAGGAATATATTCAAAATTATCGATGAAAATTTAGAAGTTCATCTTACCGGCGGAGTTTCATGTAAGTTACACAAAGCCATTCACAAATTCAATTTTCCGGAAAGAAACATTTCAGCTTGCCTCTAATATTTCGACATATTCACGACCAAACCAGCTTTTGGTAAGGAAAAGTTCCAAAACGAAGAATCAAGGACAGTCCCATTTAAAGAATTAGCTCGTATAGTAAAAAACATTAGTGCGGCGGGTTATTTTATGCGACTCTGAATAAAATGTACCGGAGGCACACATAAATACGAGGATTCTGTCGATTTGGCACAGAATGCCCTATATATGTGTAAGTCAGTATTATGTACGTATATGTACTTTTTTATATAAAAAAAACTAAATATATATGTATATAAATTATTATTATTATTATTATTATTATGATTATTATTATTATTATTATGCGAAATCTATTATACCGGAAAATGCGATATCGATATCGAAGCTGTGAACCATTCAACAAATGCTCGATCAATGTGATTACGCGGTTACCGTCAAATCGTTCGTCTCACGCCGATAAACAGATTCGAAGGTTTCACTCGTATGAATCGACCACTGAAGTTTACGGTTGTGTAGTACGTTCGGCGTCGGTTTATTCTCTGCACCAAAATATAGCAAATACTGCAGCGAACCTGGCCGGCCGCAAGCTTTTCCAAAATGAACAGTGATAACGCACGGGGAATTGACGAAGAACTACACAAAACACGAATGTAGGATTGGACACGGTCAAATTTATTAGCTTCTGACTATAGAACGTATGAAGCGCGTCGGTTTGTGGATGCATTTGCCTCAATCGTTTCCAATTATAAGAGACAAACGTAATCGGTTATCTATATTCAGCGGCATTGATTCGCATTTTAGCTTTCTTTTTTTTTTGCAATAAAGTACAGAATTTTTATCGAATTAAACTTTTGATCGAGAATGTATATGCAATATATTCTCAAGCTCAACAAGGAACAATCTCCGTTAAAGTAATACTAAATAAATATATAGCAACTCATCGTTTTTATTTTTTTTATCTTGCAGATTTTTCATATTTTTAGATTCCAATATTCCCGTGGGGTTTGTGCAGTACAACAGATGGGATCGCGCGAAAACAAAAAAAAATCGATGGTATTACGGTTGAATTAACTGAATATTTAATTCTTCATGATAATTCCCTATGAAATAATCGTTATGAACGAAGCCCGAGGCTAAGCGCACCGGTATACACACACACACACATATATATATATATATATATAATCAAAACGCTAGGCGTCTTTCATAGAACACATGGTAAGCCACTATCCATCCGAGAAATGTGATGAGACGAGGCGATGGTCCTGCGTCCCAGCAAGCCGATTAATTACGCGACTAATTGGCGACGCAATTTCTGCAAGACGTTAGGCGCTTTATAGAAGGGGATGAGAGTGGGGTGAGAAGGAAACCAAGCCACTGTGGAGCGCGGAATATCTCGGCGGAAACAGCACGCGCCCTGCGGCAACGAGCGCGATTCCGGAAGGCCAAGAAGGGACCGGATAGAGCGAGAGCAAACAGCACGCCTTCGAAAACAATGGGGCGCTATTGGCGAGAGGCTAGCGCTCTTCGAATTCGACAAACTCGAATAATCGTTCGCATTCGCACTGCGTCTGGGCTCTCGAGCGACCCGACATAAATTTTCCATTCTGACTGAAATAAATGACAGAAGAGAAACAGAGAATGGGACAGAACGAACAAGAGACGATGAGAATTCGCTCAGAATTCCGAAAATTGACAACCGGCAATCTCTCTTGCTAGCTCTTCGCTGCGTTCGGTCGAGTCGTTATTTTTGCTGCAACGAATACGTTACGACACGAAAGAATTTTTTTCGGGATCCTTCTTCGCTTCAGCTGAAACCGCGACAAACTCGGTCCTTCGAAGAAGCAACGGCGACTGTTAACTTGAAATAAACATCTACCTCTTAACTTTCCATTTCTGACACAGAAATAAGCAAAGTAACAAAAAGTAACTTAATTTTACAATTAGTGTAAAATAATTCAAGTATTTTTAGTACCTAAAGTACACCGCATAAGTTCCATTAAAATGATTCGAATGGCTTTTTTCAAAATTACCCAAAAGTGATTTTCATGGTACCTTCAATAACTTCTTATTAAATAAATCTTTAAGAAGCGATTTTACGAAAGTACGTCAGAGAACTTTTTGTGGAATTTCGAAGCGTGACTTTTTGGAAAATGTTCATAATTTATTTTCCAAGTATTTCGAAATCATGAGGTCTGAAAAGAACTTTTCAAAGCAGTTCCAAAATGTGATTCTAAATTGAATTTGCAAAACTGCAAAACTAGTTTTTGATGGATATTAAGATATCACTTTCAACGTACATCTACTAAAAATAGTTTTCAGAAATTAAAAAAAGACCTCCTTAACGTACTTCGATAAATCGCTCTTCAAAGAACTGTAAAAAAATTATTTTAAAAGACCTTGGAATGTTATTTTTCATTGAATCGAAAAAGGGCTCTTAAAAACTTTGAAAAGGTTGTTTCTTTAAAGAACTGTAAAAAATGTATTTTAAAAGACTGGAATGTTATTTTTTGTTGAATCGAAAAAAGGCTCTAAAAAAACTTTGAAAAGGTTGTTTCTTTAAAGAACTGTAAAAAATGTATTTTAAAAGACTTTGGAATGTTATTTTTCGTTGAATCGAAAAAAGGCTCTTAAAAAACCTTGAAAAGGTTGTTTCATTAAGGAACTGTAAAAAAATGTATTTTAAAAGACTTTGGAACGTTATTTTTTGTTGAATCGAAAAAGGGCTCTTAAAAAACTTTGAAAAGGTTGTTTCTTTAAAGAACTGTAAAAAAATGTATTTTAAAAGACTTTGGAATGTTATTTTTTGTTGAATCGAAAAAAGGCTCTTAAAAAACTTTGAAAAGGTTGTTTCTTTAAAGAACTGTAAAAAATGTATTTTAAAAGACTTTGGAACGTTATTTTTTGTTGAATCGAAAAATGGGTCTTAAAAAACTTTGAAAAGGTTGTTTCTTTAAAGAACTGTAACAAATGTATTTTAAAAGACTTTGAAAGTTTATTTTTCGTTGAATCGAAGGAGGGCTCTTAAAAAACTTTCAAAAAGTTGTTTTTTAAGTATGTTAAGCAAGTGATTTTCGAAGTATTTTGTAAAGTATGCTTTTGATTACTTACAGTCATGTTCATTTATTGAATGGTATGTACCTTTAAATAGCAATATAGCAGTTCCGAGGTAAACGTAATTATTGATGAGGTTTGAGTACTTTATAAATAATAAAGTACGTTAGCCAAGAACCAATCGAATACCCGGATACTGGAGATGCCGAGCGGCTCTGGTCGCGAGTAATAACACATAATATCAAAGCTTTTGAGTGGAGGACTTACCGAGTTTTTATCGAGGATTCTCGAGGACGTTACCAGAAGCTTTTGGCACGAGTCTCACGTATCGTCGTAAGCCATCGGTCGTACGGTGCGGGCTCGTCTGCCGAACTAGCAGCAAAGAGGCTGCAAGGAGGAGAGGTATGTCGTTGGAGAGATCCTTCGATCGTTGATGCACGTGATCCGAAAAGACAAGAGTTCCCGTCCCAAACTTATCACTTTTTCTCCTCTTCTCTAAAATCGCCTCTGCCCCTTTATCGTTTTTTTTCCTTTTAAATTTCACTTACACTTATATATTCACTGCGCCATGATTATTACGTTAAAACCATTTATCATAAATATCTATTTAAACACTGATTAACCCCAACTTTAATTACTAACTGCCCATAAAACATAAAAGAACAAAACACAAAACACCGACGACGCGACTACCGACAAGTCGAAGGACGAAAGTAAAACGAAACAAAAAAACAAATCACGATCACTCAATCACTCGTCGACGAAATTTCGCGCGACGCGTTGTCACCCGGCGAAACTAAATCAACACGAACTCGCGGTGGTCACGCCAGCTTGTTTACACACGCACGAACAAAGCCTCGCATAATTCGCGGCGAATACTCGATTAAGACGTTGCGCGGTGAGATTGCAAAATGGCGGGGGGGGAGGAGGGAATCCGAGCGACTTCGTGAAACTTCTCTATGACGGTATTACAGAAAGTCTCGAGACATCAGAGACACTGTATCTCGCCGGGCTTAATAGAGTTTGATAAGTCCTCTGAAGTCTGACGAAGCACAATGTCTCTTCGATATACTTAATCCGCTGCCAAAGCGAACTTTTGGACGATTTAGAAATTCAGCAATGCTTCTGCTATTAATACTACATTATTTTATCAATATATAGATATATATATATATATAAATACTTCGATCTTCTAATCAGCAAAATTGGCAGGACGGGGCGGGAATAGATGCGTAATAGTACGTTTACAGTATATCTGCTTATACGAAGGCTTCTTATTCTAACGTAATAGTCCGATATCACCCACGTAAGTGGTGATAACTGTCGCGAGGCACGTTGCACAGTGCCGAGCAGTTCGTCGTGTGATTTCGCGGGCTCTAAACCCTCGCGTCCTAGAAGAGCGCGAATACACTCAGGATGCGCGCGACCCGGCGGCTGCGCGTATACTGCCCACGAGTTCCCGGCTCGGAGATCCCCCCTCCCCACTCTTCGCAACTGCGGCTTGTGCCGTCTGCTGAGTTGCCTGCGGGACCCAACCAAGGCAGTAGCCACGACGGAATCGCTCCCCTCGTACGCTCGCTCGCATTTTTCCCTTCGTGTTAGTCCCCATGCGACTTTATGGGCTATGGGGTATTATACCTATTGGGTATATATGCATGCATATATATATATATATGGTTTTCTATATACAGACTCCCTCGCAATCCTTCCGTACACTTTCTGTACACTCTTCCAGGTCGTCTCCTGAACGCAGACCTACGACTCCAGTCGCGACCAACCGCACTGACCAACTCACCTCCCACCCCTTCGCCACATTAACAGAAATCCTCTTCCTCTTATCTAAACCATTTTTCTACTTAAAATAAAGTGGGCGAACGGGTTGGACTTTTCGCTTCAAATTTATTTACGTGTTGTGCGGGGGATATGTTTTTTTCATGGATATAAATCCTCGACTATGCTAATATAACCAATATACGGAAAAATTGCTTTTTTTATCTTTTTGAAACCGGAAGTTCTGAATAATTTGTCCAAATATTTGTTACGTTTAGTTTTTTCACTAATTTTATTCGAAAAAATCTTCATTCAAAAGTGAAATAATAATACGAAGCTGTTTAGTACGACAGGAAACTAATGTTTTAGCGACAACTTGTAAAAAAAAAGGATAGAAAATTTAAGACATGCGTGCAAAACAGATAATTCAATAATGCGGGAAATTATTTATCTATTTACTAATTTGAGTTCTTGATATTCTCTGACAAATTATGGCCATTTTTTTAATTCGTGATTATGGACTGTAAGTAATTGGTACCTGACAATCGTTTTCGAGTGGTTGTGCCTCTCATCTTCAATGTATGTATATTTATATTCTGTAATGTAATCATTAAAGAAGAATATGATAACATGAGCAGCATCGACAATTCTTAATATTTACATTGCACACGATTCGTGGCAGCTGCATTGAAATTTCATTTCAGTCACATTTTAGACCACAAACAATTGGTGAAAATTCTGGTGATTGTTGTTTTGAAATTAAATATTGTATTCATCCCTTCTATTGAATATTCCATTTTACTATAATTTATCTATAAATACTGATAAAATAAATTAGTTTTCTAAATGCTCTCTTTATTTTTATACTGCATTTCATAAGGAAATTTTATTATTCGTGAAAATAAAAAAAAAACCAAAAAACATTCAGTGTTTTTAATCGTTATCAAGGTATATGTAGAGATTTTTCAAATCCTTTTTGTTTATTTGGATTTGCAGCTGCGACTGCTGA
Organism: Clistopyga incitator; assembly: GCA_947507545.1. NCBI lineage: Eukaryota > Metazoa > Arthropoda > Insecta > Hymenoptera > Ichneumonidae > Clistopyga > Clistopyga incitator. Next base: position 3,046,690 of record OX382179.1, on the reverse strand, counting down.
AGATCTTTGTTCCGACATTAACATATTTATTTATTCTAAATTGGGTACTCATTATTCGACTACTATTATTAATATTTTTCAATATTTGACTATCAATATTAATTTTTTTGTAGATGAGAGGAAAAAAAGAAGTTTTTATTGAATAATGTACCTTATCATTTCGGTACTTGATAAGATGGAAAAAAAAAATCCATAAAAAATCATTGTCAAAGTAGATGTGTACCGCCGGCCTATTTACATTTTTATTCTGTTTGTAACAGTAATGCATAACCTCGTGAACTCAACACCGATATGAATCTCACCGGGCGCTTCACGACCAGTCATTCATCTTATTTGATTCATCAGCTTCTGCTAGTAGTCGAGTTTCCTCGACTACTGGATTAAGTTACTTTGGATATAGCTACTGCTGCGCCAGTTCACTACACGGGGATAAGATCTCGCAGCGTACGAACCGGAATTGAGAGAGAAGAACGCGCGTGCCGAGTCGTCCCTTCTCGACGTAAAGACGTACTCATCTTTTTGCCTCCTTGCCTCCACTCGCCTAGCGTCGACAGCGAAGCCCTGTTCGAACGCAGCACGTGTAAGTTCACCACCCACGCCTTTTGCCGAAAAAAATATTTACACGGCTGTAAATCTTTTCTCGTTGCACTTTTCGGTGTTTTTACTTTTCAAAATCGTCCAATTTATATTGTTAATTAAATTTTGTAATTATAACAAGAAAAAAAGTGTTGTTGCCAAATGTCCAATTTTACTTTTTGGCATTTTTACAATTCATTTTTCACTTTCCTGCTTTCTATTATTGTTATTTTATTTCAAATAATATCGGGTATCGTAAATAGTTTTGTATAATTAGGTCGGGAATCCCACTCGTTTTAAAATTATGGTTTCCGTTGGAACCATAATTTTAAAAAAGACATTGCTCGTTAGCAATGTCTTTGAATTAATCAAATCTAATTGAGTATCGGTTGACTTCTAATTCGGTATAATCAGCATCACTGCGACTAGGTACACTATTGCAAGAATCGAATATCGGAATCGCGAATAATAAAGAGAACTTTGTTTAACGCAGCACTCAACAGAGTATAATGAAGGGACTAACGTATGGCTATAGAGGACGCGACCTCTAACATTCACTTATGCTCAGTGACGCGACGATTGCACCGGAGTTGGGGAGAACTAAAACCTCACAATGTCATGCAGTGCTATGTTTACCAACGTTTAGTTGACTGTACAATCAACTCGCATATGATACGCGTTTCACAACTACTGTGAAGTTCGTGCATATGTCATTTATAAAATATGAAATATATACGGATCAATCATTCATACATACGAAACATAAATAAATAAATAGTAGGTACGTGAGTGGGTGCCGGCGGAGAAAAATCGGGCCATTTTTTTACATTTCTGTAGAAGTTGTATTCTGTTACATATCAACCTTATTTCGAGTACTCGTCATTGTACATCGGACCTCCGATAATATCGAGTATCCGATTATACATAGAACCTCCGATAATATTGAGTACCCGATTATACATCGGACCTCCGATAATATTGAATATCTGATTATACATCGGACCTCCGATAATATCGAGTACCCGATTATACATAGAACCTCCGATAATATCGAGTACCCGATTATACATCGGACCTCCGATAATATCGAGTACCAAGACCCTGTTGTTCATCGGTTCTCCGATTATATAGAGTACCCGCGATAATACCGAGTACTCCATTATACATCGGACCTCCGATAATATTGAATATCTGATTATACATCGGACCTCCGATAATATCAAGTACCAAGACCCTGTTGTTCATCGGTTCTCCGATTATATAGAGTACCCGCGATAATACCGAGTACTCCATTATACATCGGACCTCCGATAATATCGAGTACCCGATTATACATCGGACCTCCGATAATATCAAGTACCAAGACCCTGTTGTTCATCGGTTCTCCGATTATATAGAGTACCCGCGATAATACCGAGTACTCCATTATACATCGGATACCCACTTATATCGAGTACCCTAGTTTTTTTCAAAAAAGTTAATGAACAAATCCCGACGAGTACTCGACCCAACTCAAACACCGAGTACCAGAATAATTCGAGTCCAGACGGTATACGAGTTGAAAAGTCTGTTAATATTTTTGTCGAATTTACTGTGAGACTGAACAACACTAATGAATTGTAGGCGAAAAAGCAACAGCATAAACAGATATTATTGTACATGTGTGTACGTACTCAAGTGCGGAGAGAGCGAGAGAGAGAAGGACTGGTGGGGCCTGTGTGGCTGACAGAGGCGAGCCGCCTGCAGGCGAGAATCCGAGTCTCATCCACAGCTGAGCATCCCTTATGTGCTTCCATCCCCCATGGGCATTCCCTAAACCACGGGACTGGACATAAACCAGAGTCTCCGGCTGCCTTACTACTATACTCGCTGAGCAACAGAACACTGGCCACAGGATGATAACACTCGCCAGACGGAAAGTGAAACAGCGAGGGATGAAGAGTGAAGGACAGAGAACAGCGATTATTCGTAACAAAAGCATTCTACTAGTCCAGACCTGAGGTTCAACGTGACATTGAGAAACGGACTTATTTGAAGTCTCCCAGGATTTTATACTTTCAACGAAACAAACTTTACGCCAAAAATATTCGATTAATTCACCAAAAAGCAAATGATCAGTCGTAATCAAGGCGGAGCAATACAGAAAAGGTATTTATTTGATCCTTGAATACGTAATGTAAGTACAGAGAAAAAAAACTTTCGAAGTACTTCAAAAAGTACTTTTCCCAAATTGGAAAGTACCCTTTAGTAATATTTTGGAAATATTTCATTGAAATTCTTTCTCTTAACTGCTAACAAATTTTGCATTAACCATGTATATAAAAATTTTAATTTCTCAAATGTTAGACACTTTTCTGAATTAAAAAAGTGAAAAAATAGCATTTTTCAACATTAGGTTTATCTGTTACATTGGAATGCAAATTTCATTCAACATTAAAATGATCGATGCATCCTTAATAAAATAATGATATGAAAAAAGTACTTTTCCCAAATTGGAAAGTACCCTTTAGTAATATTTTGGAAATATTTAATTGAAATTTTTTCTCTTAACTGCTAACATATTTTGCATTAACCATGTATATAAAAAATTTAATTTCTCAAATGTTAGACACTTTTCTGAATTAAAAAAGTGAAAAAATAGCATTTTTCAACATTAGGTTTATCTCTTACATTAGAATGCAAATTTCATTTAACATTAAAATGATCTATGCATTCTTAACGAAAATAATGATATGTACAATAAATTTGTACAATTTATACGTATTTCATGTGGTCAATCTTTTATATAAGAATTGCAAACAATGTTTCATTGAAACAAAGAATCACTATTTAAACATTACGGAATATATATTGATGACTAAAAATACAAAAGTTAAAGACATTATTATTTTTATGTTTCGTATAAAATTGACATAAATTCTGTAAATAGACTGTGAACCAGAGTCTTTCAGTACTTTGCCCGGCTTTGGACGTATGTAGTGCGACGATGGAGATATTGTGCTCACCCATGAAAGCGAATCTCGTTCAAACATTTTGTAATATTTTCGAAACCCGGAATTTAATATCGAGTATCTGCTGGAAGGCCTTTTCATAGGAAAAGCATCCTTATAGTGCAGCAATACAATTTCACAATGAGAAAAAGAGAGATCGCCATTGGAAATTGGAAAAACTTCAATATCAGCTAATACAACAAAAATTCGACGAAAAAGGTCGAACCAATATATAATATCTCAAAAAAATATTCAATACGAATTGCGTATGTCGCGATAAGCGAGTCGCCTATCGTTTAAAACAAAAATGCGATCACTTGCTTGCCCAAGTAAGAGCAAATGTTTAAAAAATTTTGAACTACTGAAAAAATGTGGAATTTCAATATGCAAATTCTGGTGGAGCACATTTCCGGTAACCGATCCGAAGGTAACCACATCTATCGACCTTGCCTGTGTTTAGTAGGTGGAAATATTTGCCTGGAGTATTATGCCCGTCATATCGCGGCAAGGAGATCTAAGGGCGCAATAACGAATATTTACGACGGATAGGAGAGCTGAAGGAGGTAGAGGTACCTAAGCATGTACCTAAGCGTATTATGTGCAATATCGCGTACGTGCCCTCGAAGCCACTGCTGCAGTTATCCGTGGGTGCAAGAAAACGAGTCTGAGCTACGAGAGACAAAACGAACGTACATATATGAAAAGAAAAAGAAAACAAACAAAAAAATACACACCGCTGTGAACGATCAGGATTGAATTATGCGTCGGTAGTGCGAGCGCTGCGGATTCAAATCGATTCCATACATCACATCAACTGGCACCTTTATTTCCCTCTCTGGGTCCGTGCAACACGGAAGGGTTAACGACACTCTTGGCCAAGCATTAAATTATCACAAATTAGTTTGAATTCCATTTATAGATAATAGAGAATGTGTAAGCAAAGTGAGCAAGCCTCAATTTTGTGCAAAGAAAAATCAAAATTTTCATATCAGGAAACTAAAAAATATCGAAGTTACACCAATTTATTTTTTTGTGACTTAATTCTAGTGAAATAGTTTATATTGTATAGGCGAATTGTTAATAGGTCGACGGATTACCAATTCATGGCACGTTAAAGGCAGTTACGTTATAGAAATTGTTCCGGTGTCGTTAGGTCACGCTGTATGGATGGTGAGAGAGAAAACGCACATGCATCACGCACAAACATAAACAAAAACAGCGAAGGAAAGACATTACACGAATGGGAAGTTGGAATAGGGCGCGAACTAAAAGAATAAGAAAGGTACGAGCAACGCGCTCTCGTCGGCTTTTCTTTTTCTTCTTCGTTTTTCTTCGTTTTTCCTCTCGTAGACCACACTACAGCTCCGTTTTCCATACTGCCATTTGTTGAGTTGGCTATTCAGATGCAAGCCCGAGCGTCCAGACGATCCACTGCAAACATCGCTGAGTCTTTTCAACGCAATTGTCCAACGGCGATGCTCGTAAAGTCCCCAACGTCGGAAAAACGTTCTACACTCTAGACAGGATAGAAGTTGCACAGAAGGATGAAAAAGTTGCGAATGCACTTGAGACATCTTGAAATAAAATTAGAATTCGTAGGTTATTTTCAAGGTCCTTCCGTAAATCGTTTCGCAGATCCATTCGTAGATCATTCTACAAAACATTTTATAGATCATTTTGCAAATCATTTTGGAAACGACTGTGTAATACCTGATATCTGTACGTTGCACTGAGCGTAATGGAATAATTGAACGAGTTCTTCAAAAACAAGAAAAAAAAATCGTTCAAAAAACATTTCTTCGGTATTAATTGAAGGACTTCCTCGAAACTCGTTAAAAAGTACCTAATCGGTGTACTTGGTACATGTATACTCTGTGTACCGATTTTTTTTTGTACTTCCAATACTTAAATTAATTTGCCTTCAGTACTTGAAATACTGTTCGGTACTTTGCTTAGTATAATCTCTCGTGGATAACGTTGTAGACAACTTCGAAAGAAAATTTTGTGTAGATAATTGCACAAAAAATAACTTCACAGATAATATTATAGATAATTTCGTAGATTTGTACTTGAAACTTGGCTTCCTTTGATACCACAACGGCTTTGTATGGACCAACTGATTACAATTCAGAACGTTTTGTTCTGGGTATTAAGCATGCTATACTACTCCATCAAAGTTTCGAGAGCATTTAAGGAGAGAAATCAGAACGCGCAAACGATGGTTAATTAAGTGAAACCGAGTGACCCGGAAGAGACGTCGTTGTCGTCGTCAACGTCGACATGCCGGTGGCTGCGGGTAAAGTTCGTCGGCGGGATAAATCGTAACTTCAGTGAATATTCCTCGTATACCTTCACTGGAATCCTAGAATTATTCGCTGAATATGGGTACCCTCTGCTCTTCCGCATTTAGCAGATCCAAGTGCACCGCTAACTGCGTGAGTTTAACCAGCGAGTGGAATGTTGTGAAGATGCGAATACCTATACTTCTATAAGATGTTTCAAATAGATTATTCTGAAAACAAATCCCATTAGCGAAAATTAAAAACAACATTTCTACTCTGACTATATAGTAAAATGAACAACAATGGCCTTTGGCTCTTCAGCATGAAAAAAATCCGATGATAAAATTTAACGATTCATTAATGATGGAATGATTATCACCATTTTGTGTTTGGTCTATAGAACCCTTAATTAAATTACTATAAATATTCAGCGGCCAAAGTGATAATTATGAGTTGTAATTATATGATTATAATAACAATAAGGAATCGTTTGACTAAATGAATAACTGCATATTCTAAAATTATTGTCTTTATTTGTAATAGAAATATGGAAATAGTGTAAGGCAAAAAATTATTGGATGGTTATAATTCTGAATAACTTGTGTGTCAAAGCAAATTCTAAACGAGACCTAAAATTAGTCGTTTCCACGTCGATTTATTAATTCGGTATGAAACAATCAAGGACGTCTTATATGAAACCATTCTTGAAGAAATTTCATTATCATCCGTGGCAGTGATATATTAATAAAGCTTTCGTCAAAGGAATAAGCAAACTGAATCCTCGGACGGAAGGGTATAACTTTGCATTTTTGCATTCTCGTTACCTCCAAGGAATTCTTTGAATTCCGCGGTCTTGTCGTCCAAGGCGATAGAGATTTATAGAGATGAGCGACGAAGCGTCGTAGAATGAGCGACAAACCAGCGGCAGCGCAGGATAACGATAAGCCAGGGCGCAACGTCGACAAACGCTCATGGCTCACTTTAATTATCGTCAGCATTAATAACCTCCTCTCGCATCCTTTTCCCCGAGACGATCGTCGAATGAACGCTGTATTCTGAATTTTCTCCACGCTGGGCAACTGCCCACTGTGCTTTCCAATTTTAATTAGAAACCAACGCACTGACCTAACCACTCGCTTTTGTTTACTCATCTGTTTGATAAATTATGTATGGGTTATCCAACGTTAATGTAGCTATTTTTTCAGTCTCTATTTGATCTTTATCGCGATTCACCCGACGCTGATACTTCTTGTCAGTTTATGCCGTGATTTTCTGCAGATTTTCAAGTAAAAATTAGAGAAGTCACGTTTTCGAGAAATATCCATAAATTCGGAAGGAAGAATCGAATACAAAATTTCGTATGGAATGTTAACATTATTTATAGATTATCATTATTTGCCAACATATCGTCGAGCTTCTCTGCAACTGCGAAATATGCACGTTGATCATGCTCAATTAAATGTTTGTAAACATAGCAGTGCATGACATTGTAAAGTTCTCAATTCGTCCCAATTTCGGGAATGCGACTTCGTTTGTATTGCGCACGCGCTCAAACGCGCCTAGTGTTGCAGTCGACGCGCTGCGACGTGTTGCTGGGCATAAGTTAGAAGGGCGCGTCCTCTATAGCCATAACGGCCGACGTTAGTCCCTTGATTACATTTTGTTGAGTGCGGCGCTAAACAACATCTTCTTTATTATTCGCGATTCACCTGACGCTGCTATTACTTGTGAGTTTTTTCCGTGATTTTCTGCAGATTTTTAAGTACAAATTAGAGAAGTCACGTTTTCAAGAAATATTTATGTATTGGATTAAAAAACAAATTTTGTATGGAAAGTTGACGCGATTTATAGATTATTATTATTTGCCGCCATATGATCGAGCTTCACTACACTGCGAACAACGTATCATATGCAGGTTGATCGTGTACTCAATTAAATATTTGTAAACATAGCAGTGCATAACATTTTAAGGTTCCCAATTCGTCCGAATTTCGGGAATGCGACTTCGTTTGTGTTGCGCACGCGCTCAAACGCATTTAGTGTAGCAGTCGACGAGTTGCTGGGCATAAGTGAGACGGACGCGTCCTCTATAGTCACAACGGCCGACGTTAGTCCGTGATTACGTGTTCGTTATAAAATAGTATGTATGGAATTAATAACGACATATATTTTTATTTAATAATACAAGTAGAGCTTTCCTTGCAACACCACTTTTACTACAAAAACAGAGAACACATACACATACATCATTTGGAGTTTGCTGACACGAACATCCTGAATAACCCGGTTTAAAAAAATAACAAACTTTTCTCTATGAGAGAATAAAATAGAAAATACCAGTGTATTTATTATTAATACTTAATTCTTCCTTTTTGGTGCAATTTGCTTTCGTGTTGCGAGGAACATCGCCACCTAAAAGTATGCAGACAAAATAGTCAGACAATGCGAAATACTAAATCCAATTCGAAGTTGATGCGTAGGGTCTAGTAGGTGAGAGACCCTTTGCCATCGGACGACAGCCACGGGCTTGTGACGTCGTCGGCGTGTGCCGGGCCTAGGGGTTGCCAGAGACTGCCTTTGTTTAGCGTCGAGTGCGCGTGTTTCGTTTCACTAGCAGCGAACTTACGCACATCCGTATCCCAGTGAAACATTTGAGCCGTGTGCGCGCCAGTTCGTTGTATGTACCACGGGCTTGCGTTCGCGTACTAGGTAACTTAACCCTGTACCCACTTCCAACCTTGTACCATCCCTTTCGACGACATAGCCAAAGCGCTGCAATGCTCGATGGGGTTGTGCATCGTCTGTAGCATAATACAAACCAGCATATGGGTAATTCCATTTCAAATCGGACAAGTGGAAATCCGTATGTTCTTCCGTTTTTTTTTTAATTTTAATATGATATACGGTAATATAAAAAAAGGGTTGCACACCAACTTTTGGGTTTGTGCGAATTTTTGTTCCTCTTCGAAAATGTGATGTGAACATTAGCAAGAATACATAATGAATATGTTATATTTATTATTATTGTCAAATTTACTAGTTTGATAATTATAATGAATAACCGACAGTTGTGGATGCGCGGTCGGTGCGTGCCTCTGGCGGTCCCCAGAGTTAAGCAGCCTTGTAGGCGGCCATAACTTGGATGGGTGATCGCTTAAACAGACAGAGGTTTGCGCGCCACCTGCTGAGCAACAGTGTTTCTCAGTTTCTCATGTATTTTCATGCAGCAGCAAGTCAGTAAAAATAAAGTCCCCTGTATCGGCTAGGTTTCCGCAATTTCACTATGCGTTCGTGCAAATGCGATACAGTAGCGAATAAGGCATACGGAAAAAAACATCCTCGTAATAAATATACACCATAAATACTAATTTAATAATTTTTATTCAAAATTTAATCTTTTGCACATTGGATATCGAAGATAGAATATAATTCATATTGCATTTTTTAACATGGTCAAGAATATACATTTTTGACCATTTATCTTCTCCTGCAATTTTCTTTTCCCAAAATAAAAGTAGTTAAAAAAACAGTGCAACTCTCGCATGTTTTGAACGAGACAATAAACAATGTATGTATATATGAATAAAAAGTGAGTGGATTGGCAGAGAATGCCTTGTATACAAGGAGCTCCGTGTCAACGAATCGAGATGTACACTCCAACAAACATGTAAAAGGAGCACGCTTACCTCTACCTATACTTGCGCAATGAAAATGCGTAGGTAAATCTTCACGTAGAGACCCACTACAGCCGCAGTTGTACCACTACCAAGGAGCAGACAGTCATTCCTTTCCTTTCCTTTTCTTCAGCTTCCGCCCCGCGAGCCCTAACGTTTTATTTATCACTCCTGATGGCTTTTGCCTCTTGCTTTCCCACTCACGAGGCAAGGGCGGCGCAAGGCGAGAATTGCGAGCTGCGAGGCGTTTTCTTTTTTTTTTTTTTTCGGGCGGCAATGCATGTCTACACATATCTGCACTGCCGGGGTATAAAGTATTCTCTGTCAGTACAACTATTTTTTCTTTTTACTCAAAAATTTAAATATCGAGCAAAATTTTTACATTATCAATATATTCAATAGTATAAATGCTTTATTCAGCAGCATAATAAAATTAATATAGATTCTGCAAAATTTTCAATTTAACTCAAGATTATGAGTAGAATGGGTTTCAAAACAATATAGTCTTACTTCATATAAAAAAAATTGATTGTGTAACATTTCGATTCTGACGTAAAAAACTTTAAAAAATCGATGAAAAACAAAACGTGCGGAATCAGGTAGTATATATATATATGAAATTAAATTCGGTGTGATCTCTACGAAAAAAAAAATACTTGAAATATCCACTGAAATATATAAGTTACTAGGGCATGATTATGGCTCACGCACTGAGTGCCCTTGCATTTGATGTCACACTTGCTCGTGTTCTAAAATAAAGGGGCCCTGTTTGGGCCTTATCTTAGATCCTCACAGGGGGACTTACAAAAATTAGAGCATGAGGTCTTTTGGAACTTAATGATAATGTCGACTTGGGTGTGCAATTTTAATCCGACCTGATCGATACTTGACACGATACCGGTCGCAGTTCGACGGTAAAATGCAACCGGATCTTTTTATAATACAGAGAGATATTACGCACGTATATAGAGCGGCGAAAAGTCCTCTATTAACGATATATCCGAAATATACCACTTCAGAATATATCCGAGGGATTTATCAAGGTAATATCGAAAACTTTGCGGGATTTGACACAGAATGCCTTATATGTTAGCGTGAAAAGGATCCAACTCCGACGTCCGTACGCTTAATCCACGTCCGCGACTTCAGCGACGACTATGACAACGAGTAACCCTTCTTCTTTCCTTTCTTTTCCAGATTGGAGCTTTTCCTCTGCCTTATACGCCCTTTACCCCACTCTTCTGTAGAAGTGGAGAACCCTTCTCCCCTACTAATACTGCCAACGCCAAGTGTCCATCGCTGATGATGCAGGGGTGCTACTGTCGGCATTTGCCATTCTCTGTGATCTTTGTTTCTTCGCAGGTAAGGCTCTACAACATTTTACGTAAAGGGATGATTCCGGCTACAAGAAAATATTATTTTTCACTTGGGTATCTCGCACAGCTCTGAGTTATGCGCGGACTAAAAAAATAAGTAATGGAAATAAAAATAGCAAACGTTCTCGATCCGCTTCGACTACCCGAGGAAAATGAATTATGAAGAAAATTTGCCTTAGATAAAAGAAATTTAATTAAATGAAATCGACGCTAATATCATCATAAGATTATCATAAAATGCAATTTTTTGTACAAATTCTCAACAATTGATTATCTCAGACAATTTTGTTTTAGAGCATGGGTGCGGCGCTGATTAGCTTCGATTCTGCTTTGGAAAATATAAAACATTACCAAAGTAACATTTTTATTACGTCGACTTAAAACCTCTATAAAAAAAAATCAATATTCAACGAAAGCTGATCGGCACTTTGACAGTTTAAAAAATCATTAATTAAAAATAAATGCAACATAAATTTGAGTAGCAACTCCATAGACTTAAATAGTGCTGCTCATTTGAATGAAACTAAGCATTTTTGGGGATGCGGAAATTGGAAATTTATGTGAAAGCAAGAGTTGTGCATTTTTTGGGAACGCAAGGGTTATATATTTTTGCTAAAACCAAGAATTTGTCATTTTTGCTACCTCAATTTTAAAAATCTGTACAGAACTGAAAAAATCAAAAAAGCCCGACGCGTCCTTCGATAGTTTGAAGCCAATTCATTAATTGATTCCCCTAGAAAAGTTGGTGGCAATCATGTGTCCCTATCCTGTTCGTGATGCAATTGGTTGTGGCGAGACCGTGCGACCGAAATGTAGTAGTTGTTTGTTATACATCGTTCCATTCGCCTAATTCTAGTAGTGATAAATAATTAGTCTGAATGAAAATCCAATGGGAGCTGATTCGCAATTTTCTGAATTCTTCTCTTAAATAATAATACCTATGGAAAATATGTATAACACTCGAGACGTAATATCCGGTGGTTATCCGAGATACCGCTGTTAATACATACGTACGTCGAATCGCCCGAGCGCTTTGAAGGATTCTGAAGGAAGTTTTGAAACGAAAGTTGGCCGAGGTTGGCTGCCTTCGTGCTCGAGAGAGAAGAAGTAGAGAGAAACAAATGGACGCTTAATTAACTCGCGCGCGCTTCTCCGCTGAACTCTTCTCTCACCCTTCCGCTCAATCCCATTCTCAACCGGGTTTCTAACCCTCAGACGCAAGCACGGAGAATTTATGCACCGCGTTACCACGATTTTATATGCGATGTACCGAAATACACCTGTAACTGCTGGCTCAAGTCCAAGTGTACGGGCGATAGAAGAGTCTAGGGGTGGAGAATGCATCAGTCAAATCTCCAATTCGTTTTCGGTACCATAGGCATTTAATTTGTTTGGGTCTGAGTACAGTACGAATTCCCCTTCGATGATATATGAGCCACATCCAATCAGACATCACCTTTTTTAAATGGAACCTTATATTTTTTTGTCGATGACGTTATTACCGATTTAATTTTTTTTTAAACTGGCGTTGACGTTGACACAGAAACTATCGTCTGTAACATTTTTGGATATGATCAATAGTTTAAAAGCTATTGCTCTGTAACACTTTGTTTATCACCCCGTTTAGTCTTTGCGAATAATTGTTATTAGAACGAAGAAATAATCTTTTTATATCGAATATGTTTATGCGGTCAACCGATTTCTTTAGAGCAAAGTGTCATATTCAGATGATTTGGCATTTGTTTTTTCGAAAATCGCATTGTCAGAAAAACAAGAAAACTTCAAAGTGATCGAATACTTTTTAACAAATTCCGCAAATTGCAAAAATGGTGAGACGGTGAAAAAAATGCAAGTCAAGGAAAAAAAAACCGACTTTAATCGTTTATTATTGTCAAATAAACTAATTAACTTTTTATTACATCTTTCGGTCATTCAATATAAACTATTATAATCAGCAATCTCTCCGAATTCAATGTCGGAAATGTTTCAATTTTCAAAAATATTTTCCATCAATCCATCAATGTATGAAATGATCCTATATATACTTTTCATTTCACGAGAGTAATTTTCCAGCTTCCTACAAAATTATCTTTACCTTTACAGGGACTTAGTGCATACAGAGACCGTTTCAAATCTATTCTGCGAAATAGTATCCAATCCCATTCAGTTGCCATGTCGCGGCACCCCCTGAATCTCGCGGTTTCTCGATATTCGATACAGAGCGAATTTCCTCTCGATGTTCAGGTGCGCGTTGTACTTGTAAAAAGACCGTTGCCGGGAATTGCAGCACGCATACGTAATAGAAATCGTGCAGAGCCCCGTATGAGAGACAGAAACTACATTCAACATATAGGACACAACACGAAGGGCGTGTGCACTGGTGGATGGCGAATGGCATGTAGAAAAGAGAGAAAACGAGGCAGAGACGAGGCGAAGCAAAAGGAGAAAGAAAATATTCCGTGGAAGAAAGTTTACACGGTATTCAGCCTCTGCAAGCTCAACAACCTCGAGTAAATAGCTTATTTATTTGTGTACGACACCGGGTCTCGGTAACAAATGCGGATTGCCATACCATTTATCCCATAGCGAAGCTGCGTTGATGCGCACGGTTGCGCCGATGCAACCCCTCTGAAACCTCTGGAGGTTTATCGTTAATCTGCTATTATTCTGTGATTACCCTCTCTCACGATACGCTAGATTTTTTTCTCTGAATTCTATTGTCTGCCGTCTTAATAAAAGCCGATCAACCTTCCATCGAACCCAATCATACTGGGCTTTCGCTTGTAGAAGGAAAATTGATAAAACTGAATATCATTATTCGGATTAGAAATTTTGTTCATTTTATGAGTTGTAGTTGTTGTATTTATTAATGATGACGTTTGTTTAAGCGTTTATATTGAATAGCATGAAATACATTCGTTAGCTTTAATTATGAATTATTTTCTATGCAGTGAAAAGTGTATCGTGCTTTTCTTTATAACATTAAAAAATTAGGACAAAAGCCCTCAAAACTATTAACCTGTATAACATTTTTAAAGCTTTGTATAGGTGCTCTCCTCTGGTAAGCGATATATAAAAATACTTATACGTAGAACATCCGGTTGGAAATGAGAAAGCTGGTGCTAAACCTCCACGGTGCAGTGCTATTCCTTCCTCCCCGTAATTCCCACTGAATCATCTGGTGGCTCCGCGTTTTTCCATTATGCCATTTTTATGGTGCACGCAAGTTCGCGCCCGATTACATCCGCACGAGTGTTGAATTTACTTTTCTCGCGCACAGTATGCCGCTTCTGTACTTACGAACCGCCCATACTACGTTTCGACCTTACATTTCCGTTCATGTCTAGCGTTGGCCGATCGTCAGCACCGCAACATTGACTCAACCTCCACGCTTCCAGAACCCACTCCACCCTTTTTTACCTCGTAACGGTGAAGCTCCCTCATATACTCACCCAGTGAGCAAATTGAAAAATTCTTCGTTGCAAAAATGTTCGCCAAAAAAAGTTAAGCCGACTCAAAAAAAATTACACCCAGCTAATATGTAAAAAAGAAATTCGACTGAAAACTTTCAGATTCACGTGCTTCAGCACTGTCAGTACTGTTGTAATTATTAATTATTTGCACTATCTATGACATTACTGATTTAGAAGATAGTCAATAACATCAAATAATAACTAAGCATTAACAGTAAAGTATATTTCACAAATTTTCAAAAATATGTTATGAAATTCCATACCGTACTGTTGAGTGAAATTCGAAATAATTTGTCGCTGTTGATGGATATTGAAATGACAAGTATATGAAAACGGTTTATGAAGAGCCCGCTTTATTAGTACTTTACGATACTAGTGCAATGAAAACTTTTTTTACGAGTGTGAGTTGTAGCCCGGATCGAAGGCGACTGTTGTAATCACACAAGATTTAAAAAAGTTTCTCGCACGCGTTTGGTATACAACTTTACGCCACTAGTGCGAGAAGTGCGAAGTCGACGCTTTACGCTTGGAGTTCCATAAATAGATTTTTGTGACCTCCTGCGGAAGCAATGTCGCTAAATTTCAACAATAATAAATTCGAGAGCACACTTGCAACCAACACTATACTTTTGAAAAAAAAAAAATAGTATCAAATATTTTAGGAAAAATCAATTCTGTTCACGTTTATATCATTTTATCGGCGCATAGAATACAAACCGATTGTTCGAACAGAATTCAAGTACTTCCGGTGATAGGCTGGGAGGCTGAGAGGGAATATAAAAGGTATTGAAACTGCGACACGGGAGATTCGACAGAGTGAGATTTCATTCGACGGCTTGGCCAGAGGGGCCATCCTTGCAAAGGGCTTCCTGTAACGGAAATTACACGATATCACGAGTCGAGAGACGATCGCATTTACGTCGGTCCTTCCTGATATCCTCTCCTTTGACTAAGTCACTGGCCTGTCTACATCTACCACCGCACAATTTACTCAACCGTCACAAACTGGACGCAAGGTTAGCTGTGCGATATCTCATGTATTTTGTACTATATACGATTTCGCTACAGCTTGGACTCTAGCGGCGAGCTACACCATCAGCAGCACCAGCAACAGCAAAGCCGGAAGAGGATGGTTCTGCTCTTGGCAGTCAAGCTTACAACAGCGCTACAAGCGAAACAGAGAATCCTATGACGTACACGTCTGCTAGTTTAACTCAGTTTATGCTCATCGTTCATGGTCTGCCTTTGACACGTGAAATCGTAACGCACGCCTAAATCTCTCTCGCCTTCGGCAACTGATATCTATCTTCCATTTTACGATAACAAATCAGAGATAGGCAGAAGATAAAGTACGCGAGTACAGTTATTTCTTTTGTCCCCAAATACTACCGTACCTTTTTGTATTGCAAATACTGTTATGCTGTAATACTAACAAAGTATTGAACTTCTCCATAAATACCTTTACCTTAGTATTCTTTATGTACGATGATACAACCACATCGAAGTCCGATAAAGTTTATGCAGAAACAAATAAAATTCACACGACATTGAGGCCCAAAAAGCCACCTTCTCTTATGATAAAACATCCGTAAAGTCTCTGGCATACTTCATCCCTGAAATCGTTGGTATATCACAAAATTTGCGACGACAGTTGCATGAGATCTCTACGAAGTATTCCAATATGAAGGCCTGTTTGAAAAGAAAAACTAATCTTTTGTACGTCTGCCACCAATATAATACATAAATTTCGACGAATAGAAGTTTCTTGCTCTCTACTTCCAATGCCGAACATCGAAGGACTGCTGAAAAATAAAAAATCGAGCGAAAATCTCATTCAAGGGATGTTCTCTGCGAACGGATTTTACAGCCTGTGAAACGAGTGAGACAAATGAAACTAACGTTGGTTAATCATGCATACAGAATTTCACTAGATTATCTGGATATAACCTAATCCTAGTTATTTGAGATTATATCACCTCGGATCATTTCTGCCCTCGCTTTGTCTGGCAGCAAATTTACTCCATGACAAAATTCACGCACTTCGTACTCTCGAAGCATGATATGCTGTATAAAGGTGCGAGAGTAAAGAGCACGTCGTTGCTAGTAGAAAATTTGCGTACCGATGAAGCTATCTCGATACGAAGTTTCCATCGTTAGTACACTCAACACAAGATCAGAATATGCTCTTCCACTTGCGTTATCTTCGGTCAAATAGACCGCAAAGCAAGCCACGAATCTCTTTTCAGTTGCTTGGATTATGTAAGTACCATTGCGGAGGATCTCAAGACAAGCGCGCGAAAGGAAAAGCAAGCAGTGACACACAGCTGCTTAGGCAGATTGAAAAAATATAGTGCAGAAAGAAAGTCCGGAGAAGGAAGGGGGCGCTATACACAGAGAACTCAGTCGGTCTAGATCTATCTCAAAGGCGACATCTCACCGCACAACGCCGAGTCACGGCAAATGGCTCTCGCAATCTTTTCCCTGAACGCACTAGAGGCGCCTCAGTAGCAGCTAGCAACAGAGTGCTTGCCATCATAGCAGTATAGAATTGAATGCTTTGCGGGTGTATCCTAGTCGACCCTAGGCGCCCCACTATTCAGAAAATATTAAATGAAAACATTGGAGAAGCACGAGAGGAAAAGAAATGTCCACCAACGACTCAGCCACCCGGTCCTCCACCTAATATTTGCGCAAGAGACATATCGCAAAGGAACCATCAGTAGACGCTCGCTTTTCTTCCATTTTTCCTACTGCAAACGCGCTCTCTCGTTCACTCTCATTCTCTCTTTTTTCAGCTCCTCTTCTTCTTAGTGCCGTATGTATGTAGAAAAGGCGAGCACAAGACCTTCCTCCGGTTACCTACGCGCCGACTGCTCCCTATCCGTACGGCTGATGTACACCCACTCCTTACATTGCATCTCACTGGTGAAAGAACCTGGCCCTGTTGTGTCTCCGAACCCTCGAGACACCCAGCAACGTTCTAGGTAGAGCAAAACTCTCTGTGCACACTGGCTCACCACAGAAATCGCATGAGATCGAGATACACCGTTAGAGGGACTGTTTAAAATTTTCTTGAAAGGGAAAGGATTGAGGCCTTTCGAATCTGCAACTGCGAGTGGTACACCTTGTCGGCTCTTCGTATGTTTTTTTTAGCGTTCTGCAACATTTGTTTCTTTAGCAAAGTATTTCATTCGCGCTTCTTGTTCTTTTGGATCATTGTCTCTTTGGGTCGTACTTCAATTTTTCTTTTTCTTAAAGAGGGCTTTGTTTTCGGGAAAAAGAAAAGTTTGTGACAGATTTCTCAAAGTACTTCAAACCATCCAGAAGAGTAACTTCAGAGACCACAAAGTCAGTGGACACGGAACGTTACTCTGCGTACACTATGGCAATCGCATGAGATCGAGATACACTTTTCGCGAGACATAATATTTCTCTTCAACGGAAGAAGATTAAGGGAAATTGTCTTGGGGATGTAGCGCCTTACGGATCTGCGAATCGCACACATGTTTCAACTTTTTTAGACTATTGACGATTTATGTTTAGGACGTTGATCTTTCTTTATTATATTGAGACAAAAAAAAATTTTTTTCCCCTTCAGAATTGTATTTGTTTTTTCTTTTTTTTCGTTTATCATTTGTTTAAATGTCAAAAAAAAGGTTTAAAAAAACGTGTCTTCTAAAAAAAAATCGGTCCAGTTAGAAAAAAATTGTTGTGATGACTTCATCGAACAGAGATCCCTGCAAAGATTCAGAGGGTGTTCACCATTCACCGAAAATCGATGCCAATCGGTTGCAAAAATTGGAAGATGAGGTTAGAATAACCAAGAATAAAATTTCGTGAAGTTTAGCTAGACTCGTCAGTTTACCTGGTTGAACTATAATTCGTTTCTCAATTTAACTTTATTGAGTGCTGCAATGATTTCTCCAACCTTCTAACAGTCACAACTTTTCTTTCAAAGCAGCTGCTCAAAAAAAAATCTGGAATTCCTATAAATGTTAACCACAGTATGAAAACCATTTTAAGTACTATTTTTCAGTATAAATGTGCAATGCAATGGAATTCAAATACTGCAAAAAATGTGTGGTATAGGTTTGCCGACTTCGCAACGAGGTTGACAAAATGAAGTGGCAAAAAGCTGCAGCAGAGACAACGATAGAGCGAGCAATAATTCGAGGTGCAGCTGCCCTAGGTGGACGTTACAAGATCCATGTACCAGTTGAATCAGACATGGAAAGAATCTCGAATGAGTCGATGGATTCGTCCCGACTGTTGAAAAAAAAGCTCTGTAGAAGTGAGACACCAGGGAGTCCTGCTGATCGCAATAATATCAAAGGGGATAAGCCTGGGGCGCAGCATTGTGGCCAGTACACGCTCGGCTGAGTTTTCGAAAATTAAACAATCTCCCATTATGAATTGGAAATATTCAGCCAGATCCAAGCACAGCTATGCACAAAGTACCCTTTGTATAGAGTGAATATTAACACTGAATTAATACTGGCAAAGGATCAATCGAATGAAAGCCTACATAATCATAATAATAAAGTGTACACGGAATATCGATAATAATATACCTACTTATATGGCGCAATGAAATTATCGATAATTACGAGTAGAAACGTATTAATTAATACTTCGTCACACCAGTGAATAGCCTTTCATTGAACGGTTTACACATTCATAATCGCACATACGTGGCACATTTTGTGGTCAACTGTTTAAAAAATTGCAAACGAAATTTATTGGACGAAATCACTTGACAATCCAATAAAAGGTCGCTTTTTATTTATCAATACATTATTGGTCTACTTTGGCGATGAAATTTGACAAATTCATTAATATTTCGTCACACCATCGAATAGCCTTTTACTGAATGGATTACGCACTCATAATCGCACATGCGTCGCACATTTTGTGGTGAACCGTTTGAAAAAATTGCAAACCAATTTTATTGGATGAAATCACTTGACAATCCAACAGAAAGTCACTTTTTATGGACTAATACATTATGAACCTAGTTCGACGATGAAATTTGACAAATTTACATATATGGTTGTACAATACGAATTGTATTTCAAAATGTGTATTTGAAGAATTTTATAAAATGTTTTTTATTTAATTCTGAAAAAATCATGTTCATAGTACTCCGAAAACCTATTTTTGGAGTGTTTTGAAACAAAAACTTCTTCTCCCTTCCGGCAAAGGGTTTCGAAAATTCTTGGAACACATAATTTTTCAAATACATAAATTTAAAAAACCCGGTGAATTCGGGGTGTCTTTTAAAGTAGCCAGAAAATGTTATTTATGAAATATTTCGAATTATTCATGTCTTTTAACATTGACGTAGTGCTTTTTAAGCTACTTTTCGAAGAATTTCTATTCTACCTCAGATACTATATAAGATTTACAATAAATCATATGTTTTAGAAAAAATTTTCGCGATCCTTTCTCATTTGAATGAATTGTCTTAGATATGCAAGGATCATTATTGTCGATTGCTTACAGTCAAACTCATAATCCCAAGGGTATCCGTTCGTTATCCCCAGAGCCACGTAATTATACATTCGATATGGTCGTTAATTAATATGGAGTAAAAGTACCGCGACACGCGAAAGAGGGTAGGAGCGAACGGGGGACCGAATTTCGAACGCCATAGTTTAATTACAAGTAGCTGCACGCTGCAACATAGTGTGGAAAATATAGCTGCATATATTTATGGTGCAAATTCAGAAGAGCGTATAAGCTATGCTCGTAAGCACCTCATACGCCTTTATGGCATTAAGTCGATTTATTGGATATATATTGCAGAATATTCAGCACACGTATCGAAGCCTGTAGTAACGCGGTAGTCTCGTGGCTTATAGTTCAATGCATCGCTTCAACTTATTATGTGGTATTATCTACCAGGCATTCTCTCTCAGCGCAGACACTTTTCCTGAACCTCTCAAAACTTTAAAAATTACTTTTTACAAAATACTATTGATATCCATAAATTTAAAGCTCGATTTGATAAAAAAAATATATTTTCAAAAAATCTGCGTTTTCAATGAAATTTTGAATGTCGGTTTATCTTTGTATTTGCACTAACAGCAATAACTTATTTTTTTAGTCAAAATTAGGAGAAACTAATTTTCTCTCCGAATTTTGCCTAAATTTATAACAATGTGTGTAGAATTCACCTGGAAAAGTAGCGATACGTAACTCGAAAATTGAACCGGTAAAAACAATCGCTGTTCAGTGGAAATTCCGTGATGTCATTAATGACAATGGTTTATCGTACGAAATTCTGTGTAAATTCTGCAAATTTCCGAATCGAATCGAAGGAATTTCTTTGTGCAAGCGAAATCCATCTTTGATCTTCACAGATTTGATGGAAATGTGCGAATCATCGATTAAAAAATCGTTTCCATCTGAAATTGCATTGTATCATTCAGTGCATTTATTTTATCATAATTGATTGTCAGATCTTGCGAATCATAAAATATGTCTAAGAGACTCGGAAAAAAGCGTGACGGAGAATGCATCATATTTATCCGATGCAATACCGAGAAAGCCTTGATGCAATGAAATTCAATATTCTGTAGTTCTATGGCTAGCTTTCTCTCACTAGCAAGCTTTCCCTATACACGTATTAACACTTACCACTAGCCCCCGTAGGGCCGAGCTCATAATGATCTCACCCTCGCCGAGGGTAGC
The DNA here is from genome assembly GCA_947507545.1 of Clistopyga incitator. Lineage (NCBI taxonomy): Eukaryota > Metazoa > Arthropoda > Insecta > Hymenoptera > Ichneumonidae > Clistopyga > Clistopyga incitator. Next base: position 3,025,626 of record OX382179.1, on the reverse strand, counting down.
ATGAGCTCAGCCGCTGCTGCATCTCGAAATTCGAGAGTATTAATTATAAATCAAAGTGTTCGACACCGAATGCAATATAGTGTGTATTTGCGGCTAGACTTACATCGAGCACTGGCTGGACACTTGGAGCAATATCCACTCGTTACCCGCAGGGCGCACGCAACTCTAGAGCTCGTTAATTTCGTTACTGAAGGTGTTGGTACCAATTAATCGACTGCCGTTGCTAAGGGATATATTTATTGGAAATATTAAGAGAATTTTAACTAATTTAGGGATACTCAGATTTGTTCGGAAATCGATAAATTAATATTTTTATCACCGTTTTAATTATTGCCAGAACTAAGCTAAAAAATTCATTTGATCAACCCTGTACCTGCCATTATGTAGCATATTCATTGAATTGGATGAATTGATGTTTTTCAAAACATGTTTTACAATTTTAATCCTATAATCTAGACAAAAGATTTATTTTTCAAATATACTCAACTTTGTATAAGTTTAAAAATAGGAAACGCCTCAATTTTTAAAAATACTCAAATTAAATGAAATTTCGTAAATAAATAGGGTCTTTACTAGAAAACCATACATTGATAGTTAAAGATTTGCATATTAAAAATCTGACCAAACCACGTATGATTTGAAACGAAAATTTAAATGATATTTCTTAAACAAAAAAATATTGATCGGATATTATTTTCAATTAAGAATCATGAATGACATATTTCCGCATGCTGAAATAGGTCTTTACAATATAGACATCCCTCAGGCGCCCACCCTTAGCGTCCTTTATCCGCCCTGTTTTAATGGTGATTATTGTCGATGACTCCCGATATTCAATTACGGGGATCGATGCCCCGGGCCATTGTACCCCGTTAAAACGCCATTCACCGCAATGTGCGTATATTATTTGCCCTCGGGCCACAAGCGCTCATATAATACATATGTTTAATTTACTATTGGAAAGCAGTTCTCGAAACCACACTAAAATGACAGTTGTACAGCCCGAGGGCAATTCATTAGATGGGTGCTGAGGCTAAATCATTGGAAAACAAGGTAACTACTTCACTTTCAACCGTAATTATGCATCGATGACCGTGAAAAACAATAAGCCTTCAAACCTGAAAAGATCAAAAATAAATAATAGAGCATATCAATAGGAATCGATGGCCCGTGGGGAAATTCAAACTCGCTACTTTTTACTGCAATCAAGATAATGGCAAGTTTTTCTATCTAGTCTTCCAGATCTGGGTCGATAAACTGGCTAGATTCTAGCGCTGTGTGTAATTTTTCGCTGTCTATACTTTTAGTTATCATATAACAAAACTGTCTAACCCGGATAAGATTTCATCAAATCGCCTGGTAAGTGAAATTACCTAGGGATTGGTCTACATGGAGATAGCGTAACCCTCAAAAAATGAAACTATCCAGGCGCTGGTCCGATTAGTCCGTCACCCTGTAAACTCTGCTAGCTTCGTAAATAACCTAGGATTCAAAAGACCAGAATTAATAACCAATCGTTTCTTTACTGACCCGATACAGAAAAACTGCGTATTCGGAGCACACACTTTTTCATTGACAACAAAAATTTCTGCCACTCGATTTCGACCATCGGAAAAAAAATCTTATGGAAAATTAGCTAGATATTTAAAAATAACTTGCTCAGTTTTCGGGTTATGGAAATAAAATCCTTGCATTTAATTGAACTTGAACGAAGCCTTTTGTTCTTTGTGCTTGTGTGAAATTAAATTCAGTTTTTGTGCTTAAACAAGATCCCTTAAGGTTGGGGTAGATTCGACGGTGCTGTATACCCCGATTACGGTAATACCGGGCGGCCGATGCCGGCTAAGCAGCACCTCGATAGGGGACGCCAAACAATGTTATTCAAGCAAATCTGGATCGACTCTAGATGATCTCGTGTCTAGCCTCTCATCAGACAATCTGCTGCATGGAAACTATATAGACTAGACTGGACCAAAAAAAAAACGCACAATATTTTTTTTTAATGGTACTCTGAAAATATTGTTCATGACGACAAAAAAAATTATCCTGAAAGTTTGAGCCCTTAATATTAATATTAAGGGGTGTATCATTACAACTATCGATTTTTTTACATCTACCGTATTTATTACCCAAAACTCGTAAATTATGAATCTGAAAAATTTGATCTATTGATATTTTTAACGGAAATTAAATTTCCTACAAAAAGCTCTCTTATTAAATATACGTAGAACGAGCCGTTTACTTGTAATCGTGCCTCAAACATTGATTTGCTTTTTCAAATTTTTGTATGATTTTTTTATTTTTGTAACTACGAGACAAATTAATATTTTCAAAGATCAAATGATTATTTTTGTGGGAAATTTAATGCTCTACAAAAAAGGTATCTTAACATTTTTCAGAAAATTTAATCCTTCAAGAGTTATTCGACATTAAAATAATTAAAATCGACATAAAAAATGTCGAATAACTCTTAAAGGATTGAATTTTCTAAAAAATGTTAAGATACCTTTTTTGTAGAGCAATAAATATTCAAATTTTATTCATTTTTTAGCAGGAAAGAGACTTGGCCATTAAAGGGTTGAATAAAGCTATGGAAAACGAGGTAATAAAGTTATTATAATATTTCGTGACTATCTTTGAAAAATGGTAATTAACAGTATTTTCTACTCCGCAGGACTATTCATAGTTAACTAATGAGTTGAAATACAAATTTTCTACCCCCTCTTTAGTATTTCATTCACCAGGGTTGAACCTTATTCTGTCTGTAGACGCACATTCCCTTTTTCGAGGTGTCTGCGTTAATTATCCGAAATTAAAATAACGAAGCGCTGATATAATATATCTTTTTATACCGAAGCGTGGTACGGCCATCGAACGCAGAGCCAGACACGAACAGGTTTGTTTGTCACGGCGGTAATATGACGTTTTCATACCGAAATGAATCGTCACGACCCAACACCGTAATACAGTTGACGCGATCCTTCTCGTTACCCTCGTTTGTCACTAATGTGCACGTAACGCGAGGACGAAATGAATATATGTTGTATAATGTAGTAGGTACACGTAGTAAAGCAGACGCGTTTTCCTTCAGCTCCTGGAGCAGCAGGCTCGCGCTTTTCTGCAAAAAACGAGGCAGAGAAAGGAAAATAAATAAAGAGCGTCGTCTGGCGCGTTCGCATTCCATATCATTTGCCACAAAAGAGCTCTCGGAGCGGCGTGACTTAAAAAAAAATTGGACAAATAGTGAGGACTCCCTCTGCTGGTCGTTTGCCGCAAGGATGCTGTGTGTGCTACACACCACAAATCTCATGCAGTACATCAGTCGATTTCCCTCGCAGTCCTCCAACTAAATAGAGTCTCTTAATAATAGGCGACAAACGTTTTGTCGTTCAAGATGCCCTCACCGAAACCGGCAACGTTGCCAACCGGAAAACTCGTCAACCAACCACCTTCTTGAATACCGCCAAAACGTTAGTTTTCCGATAGACAACGGAATAGAATGTGACTTTTTTTATTTGCCGAAAAAACCACAGAGTTCCTACCATCCCACTGCAGTACGTCATAAAAATGAAACGGTCGAACACTTGATAGCCGTCTGCCCTATCTATGGCAGCCTCAGCCAATACTATCTGAACAAGTTATCTGCACAACCTGGTCATATAAATGTAACCGAATTTTTACTGAAATTAATGAAACCTCTCTTCTACGACCTGAACAACATTATCATGCAGAGAGATTTCCAGAGAGCTTTCTTTCTGATCCAATATTATCAGCGATTGAGATAAAGAATAGAAAATTCATCGTGAAAATGTCCTAAATTTAACAACAGATGTGCAAACAGATATATAACTTTTTGTAACAGATAAATCATCACCCCCTTGCATAATACAAGAATTACTGTATTTACTGTTGAGGATCTAAGAATCGATATACAATCTCACTGCAGAGTTTGGATTTATAATTCGATTACGAGAAACTACAACGTTGCACCTTTCCAACTCTTTGCTTTGCTATGTAGTATCAATATGTGGCATTTCTTAAAAAAACAGAATCAGAACAGTTCGAACAGCCATTTTGAAAAAACAGTTTAAAACACACATTTTCGAAGTTTTTCCTTCCAAAGAATTTTCAAATATTTCAATATTTTCTTTCAGTATTTCCTTCCTCCTGACCTTAATTTTTTCGAAATACTTTAGAGAGCAGGTATTCGGATTAAGTGGCGTGTATTTTGAATGTTCAGATTGCTCCGCAAATCTGAGAATACCTCAGGCACTTTCCACTTACTACTTTAAATGATTTTTAGGATTTTCTCCAGCTCCACACCGCCGCTTGGAGTGGAACGGAAAGATTTCTGTTGGTGCAGGCTCGCTGTTTCCTGGTTTAAAAAAAAAGCCACCAGAAAAAAATAACACCTCTCATATTTCCATTAAGTAAGGCAAGAAGGTGGCACAGCGTGCGTATAAAACAGGGTTGGCGGTGCGCTTTTACCGTGATTAGTAAGCGACGGGAATAGGGACTATACGCGGCGTGAATGTGAACGCACGTGATATATAGTTCGCTGTATACGAGAGACGGTGTTATACCCGGTACACAGCCTCGATACGCGAACGCTCGTGTAAATACGAATATTCTCGTTCGCGAAGAGTGTACAATACACCAACTACCGGGGATCCCATATCATTACGCAAGAGGATGCAACCGCACACGGCCTTCTCTTCCCTTATTGTAGATCGCTCAGCATATTGGTTTTTCTTTCCCAATGGTAAGCCCTAACTATTCAGCATTATACAATAAGACGGTATTTTTCGAGCGAGTGTACACTTCCGTTGCTCATGCATGCTGATATCATAGCTCTTATTATTCAGCGTCTGAGCAGATTAAAGTGTAGCTGTTTTTGAGGCATTTCCTCGTATCTCATTTTCTGCAGCTCGCTTACATCTCCATTCTCAAAATAAGCACAAAAACAAGCAATCGTCACCAAGAAAAATGAATTTTTTCCCGGACGAATACGTTTAACCAGTATTACGTAGTCAGGTCACTCCCATCTTTCGCCAATGAAGATAAAAATGTAAATACATATAATAACTGTTTATTGTGTTGCTAAAAATTGATCTATAGCGACACCTGAATTTATCATCACATTTGTAACGATCTTGAAGTTATACCGGGGTATAAAATCGCGTTTTTATCGGTAATTAAATAAAAAATCTTGGGGAATATTAAGTTATAATTTATTATACGAAATCTTTTGGAACATTATTAAAACAGACCACCGTTTTTAACAGTGTTATTCTAAAAAATGTTTCGGAACTAATTACACTTTTTTCATTTCTAGCTATTTAATATAAAACGGAAATTTTATTTTTTGCCATTAAATGTCCTGCAATACTTGAATATGAAGTTACAAAAAAAAATGTAATTGAATAAAGTAATCGAGCATAGTACGGCATATCATGTATAAAAAAAATTTGTTCTTGATTTTGTATTAACTCGGTACCCTCAATAACTCATCGGTAAGTATAGGATCTGATCCGAGGGCACCTGTAGGCTGTCTTCGGTATCAGTTTCGTACGTCATTCCGGGTAATCGTTGGAAGGGGGTATATATATAGATAGCATTGGGTGACATGGCTAGGGCCTCCTTGATCCTGTCTCACTCGCTCATGTAAGCATTTCTCACATCCTCATCCTCCATTGGCTCTTTCTCCCCTCGAAGTATCTTCGCCCTCGATGTCGTCGACTGTCCCGCTCGTGTTTCGTATATAATTACACCGTGTGCGCTTCAGTGTCAGGCGTTAAACGAGAGCTGGCAAAAACACGTGTAACTTCCAATCGACTGAGCAGTCACTCAAAGCAAAAAGGTTTGCCCGGTGTCCCCGCGGCTTTCTTAATTGGGTTATATAAATTCGGGGCTCGTCCTCAATGTTGCCAGGTTAGTGCACTTGTGCCGAATCTATTGCATTTACATACGATTTGGTATGTTGGCACAATTTTCCTCGTTCGATTACGTTTTTACCATTGACGATTTGGACACAAAAAATAAACAGTAAAAAACAGCAGGTTTAGAGTAGAGACATGATGTTTTAATCGTGCGCATAAGAAATCGAAATACATGTTAAGTATGAAGGATATTTAAAATTTGTTAACTTAAACATATAGTTTCACATAATTAGTAATTTGTTTTAACTTAATATGCTTAATTTAAACTTAATTTAATTTAAACGTGCTTAACGTACTTAAAATACTTGTTACTTATTACTTTTACAATGCTACCTCTCTGAGGAAGTATATTAACCGATTTTAGCTTCCGAGAGAAAGATTTGTAAGAGAAATAATTAGTTAATTAATGCGAAAAGTTTTATATTGCATACTTGATTTAAAAAGAAAAAAATTAGCAAAACATTAGTCGTCAAAAAATAATTAACAGAAAAGTCAAATACCTATAAAATTCGACTCTTCCACCGACCTTTACTAAATTATATAACTAGCGTAACTAAACATTATTTTGTCTACGTGGAAAATTTCTACTAGCTAGACCAATGATTTGAAAAATTTAATGCAATAACGAAAATTTTTTGAAAATTTCACATCCTCCGAAAATCTGAATTGCTTTGCCGATTTTTATCCAAATGCCGATTAAACCCGCCACAAGATGTGCGTCCGATTGGACGAGCATCTCACGCCACGACCTGCATAACAGCGCATAACTCGTATAGATTTCAATAAAGTATTTCATAAAAATTTGTGTTGTTAATTGAAACATGTATTATTATGTGCGAAAAACCCCGGCATTGTAGGCTTAATAGTTTTCGCCAAATTAATTCTTAAAAATCACTTTAAAAACAAGCTTCTAGACGATAATGCCGCCTTAAAAGTTAACTCTTAACTTTTGAGTCGTTTGCCAAAAACTTATGCGATTTACAGTGTCGACGAATATTTTGAAAAATGCAATGAGTGCAATTAATACTATTGCATTTTGGTGGTGCGCGCCACTCAACACACTAGAACTTTTAGTTCTCGCAATAATCCTTGTACCGCTGGGTGCAAACAAACCGATCAGTCTGGTCTGTTTATCGGTGGGGGTATTTTCATTACATTTCTTTGTCCTCGTCGCTGTTCCACGCTCTTTGTTATTTTCTAATTCCGGATGCAATGATAGTTATATACGCCCTAGTTCAGGACACTGTATACCGATGATTAGCAGGAACTCAAGTAAAAGCTGGGCATACATGTTCTGAAATGAGATCCGGCCAATAGTCAAATAAAGAAGGGGTGCGAAGCAGAGGCGACACGATGTAGCACACTTAACGCATATAATACTTCAGCAGATCTTCGACTAATGTGTAACACGTGTATGTATTTACTTACAGATCGTATTCATAGTCCAGCCAGCCCAAATTACAAGGGTTCAGAGTTTGGAGCATTTACTTTTCAACGCTGTTTATTCGCTCATTCATTCAAAAAATAAATTTTATTAACAATTTTTGTAAAAAAATTCAGTAAGTAAAAAAAACTATGCCACCATAATAATTCATCAGAAAATTATATGAAAATCGAGGTAATAAAAAAAAAATCGATAATTTTCATTGATCATTGACACTTTTTTCTTTTTATAGCACTTTGCAATGGGTTTATGCGAACATTTTAATTTTAAAAAATATACATTTGATTACCTACGTGATGAAATATTCTTCCAAAAAATGAATGCTCAATTATTTCCGTAAACAGGCTGCATGTAAATGGGGTAATTGGTAGGAGTTTCATTCCCGTTTTATTCATTTTTTAATTGGATTATTTGGTGATGAATTTTATTTTCAAGTAAAAATGTTGCAAAGTAGGCAGATACAAGTGTTTTTTCGGTTATTTCAAATTCTTAGCGCAGTCCGTTAAAAAAGAAGGTAAAGATGAAGAGTTTTTGTACATTCCAACATGATTTACTTCCGAACGATTTAACAAGTCTAAGATGCCTCAAAACAATGGAGACTCTGTTTCTTCTTCAGGCTACGTCAGTGTGTCAGTGTGGCATTCGTTGGTTGGCCACCTAAGTGCGCGAAACGTCTACCATGGTTGCAGTCAAAAGTAAAGCCTAAGGAAATGTTTGCTCAGTCTCTTATGGGACACTGTAAGGTTTGATACCGATTCCACTAAACAATCGTGAGCAATGTTCCGGCCGTAAACCAGAACTGGGCGAACTACTGAAAAGCTTATTTGCAATGTGTTTCTTTTTGAGTCACTGGAAATATTGTTCTTTTGAACGTTACCACTTCTGTTTTCTTGGACAAAGTATTTTCCAAAGGCCTTCGAAAAAAAAGTGGTTTTTAATCAAGAGGCAGAAAAGGGTGTTTGCATAAATTCCAAAAAGGCTTTTTTTGAAATTCTTCGAAAAACACTTTCTCATGTAGGTACCTTGAAAACTACTTACTCAAATTTTTCAAACACACATATTGGAGCGCTCTGAAAATTATATCCTCAAAGTACTTAAGAAAGTTTATGGTGAAAGTACCTAAAACGTACTTCGTACCTCAAAGACTTTTCGGTGCTTTCATCAGCTCCGAAGGTTTTATGGGCATGGAAATCATTTTCACGTAATAACAAATTTTTTGGTAGAATAAAAAATGTTGCAATTTCCTGCATGTTTTTTTGTTAATGATACTCACCTAATTGGCAGGAAAATTATAATGTCAATTTCTCACGGGATCGGAGATTTAAAAAATATTCCGCTCAGAATGTAAAAATGGAAAGTAGTTTTTTTTTTAAAGAAAAACCAAAAATATAAAAACAACTGCAGCTATCTTCATTTACAGATGAATATTGCATGCTGAAAGAAACGGGCGAAGCGTGTATCTGTCTTCGCAGGGCGAACGAAAATGCACGTAAAAGGGTCGCTTTAACAAATACGGTTTCCAGACGAACGACGTCATTAGCGATGTAAAACGTTATTTGTTTTTCGCAGACGAGTCTCACGGAGCGTTCTCGGCCATAGATCGTCGAGTGTATAGAGCCCGTCGTCCCCACTGCTCTTCCTCGTGTTACTCCTCTCCCAGCAGAGAATATTCCGCGAGTTTCATATAGTATATGGATGACTCTATAGTATATGCCACGAAAGGCAATTAAAGAAATGAGACACAAATTAGCGTATGTATGCGTAATGCGGCTCATTAGTTTTCACCTCTTCCTAAAGATCGTTTATAATGCGACGAAATAAAGTGACTGAAAGCGAAAGTGCCGGAACTTTCAATTAAAAAAGCACGCTGTACGTACTATATTCACCGGGACAAAGATAAGCCTCGTCACGTGAATTAACCGACCTTCAATTTTTATACTTGCCTCGAGGACCCGCATTTATACGTTGTCACAACTTGTTAAGTGTTGTTTTACAATTGTAAAACTTAGTGGTTCGGCAAAGAACCGGGATATTTTCATCGATATCTTCAATTCCATTTTGCATTTTGTGTGTTGATCATCTCCTTTTAGACAAGTAGAACAAGTACAATTGATCGAGTATTTTTTGTACTTTGCACATCGTAAAGTTACACAAGTACCAAATAAATCTCCGGTACTTTAAGACTGTTCAACTCGGATAAACGTCAATTACAATTGATTGATATCACGGGAATAATGCGACAAAAAAAAATTTTCAAAATTATGCTTTTCACCCTTTAAACTGAATGTAATTTCGTAAAATTATGTGAAATGTGCTTTCCGGACTTCACACTGACTTCATACCGTGAGGGACTATGGTTTCATATTTCTCTTTTTCCCGCATCTATATTTCATATTACCGTTAAAAGGTCTGAGTGCTTCATGCTAAACAAATCAGTGCTTTTTTGCAATACTTCCTACAAAGTTTGGTACAGTAAATATAGATAGCGAATGGGTGGATTGTAATGTATGTTATAGGATCTATTCTGAATGCGGAGGAACATTCTGAGTAATGAATACGTAATCATATTGACTAATTAAAGTTACTTTTTGAAAAGGTGAACTGTTGTTTGATTATATAGGAAGATAATAATTCGTGATAGTTCATCAGTTTTAATGTGAGATCGAACTGTTTGAATTGGTCGTTAGATCTTAATGATCTAATGAGCATTTAGGAATTCTAGCCAAACGCATAGTTTGCTTATATATGTATAGGATATTTTGGCTCGACAAAACTGCACCGTCGCGCGCCCATTCTTTGAAATAAAAACCCTAGCAACTGAAGATGATACATAAATAACACCAAAAATGACAGATCATTTTCTGCCATCTTTGGTGAAGGGACCAAAATGACGATTGAAACGACGAAGTTTCTTTTTGGTTCAGATCTGGCGGGTCATAAATTCCCAGTAACGATGTCAAAATGACAGCACAATGATGACCCAAGGAATTAGCGGAATTATTATTTTTTTCGTGAAATGATTATAAATTGGGGTAAAAAATTGCAAGTTCTGAACTAGAAAAAAAAAACACACATCATTTCTGCCGTCATTACGTCAGTACAAAAGGTTTTGTCTTTTTTGCGCATTTTTTGTCACATAAAGCCGCGATTAAATCGTCATCATTGCTACATGGAAGATCTGGTATTTGGCATTTGCACGAGCGCTATCTTTCTCGCACTTATAGATTATGTTTTGCACCAGCTTAAGCAATAACTGCCTAAACGACGGAAATACAGGATTCTACTATTCATGCGGCGGAATTTCTCCTCCCTACTTTTAGTACGAATACTGTCCAAATACTGTTTCATGCGTTCGACCGCGATGATTCTCGCTCCGTCTCGATGAATACATTCACGTCATCAAACTGTAATCCAGTAGCAGACAATGCGTACGTGATCGCTAATCCGATCAAGTTAGAATCCGCGATGTCGAATTGATACTACAGCGACACCGTCATAACGCACCAACTAGCCAGAAGAATAACACTGACAAATAATAACAATAAGAATGATTTTTCTTCGACAGGAATTTGTATATTAGGTACCCGGAAGTCACACCGATTTCACCCTTTTCTGTTGCTAATGCACCGTTATGCAAAACGTACGTAGAACAGATTGTGAAATAAGTCAGAAACACGATGTCGAATAGTTTTTCGCGACTTTCGCGTCAAATAGTGATTCTAAAGTAAAAGAAGATGATTCTTTAAACTCACTATCTTCCCATCGCATTTGCTTTGCTCCTGTTGGCCCTACTATCCAAATAATCGTTACCAAGGGACGCGGTGGCGTCTCGACGCCAATTATTGAATATAATTGAATACATATTGTTGTACAGTAGTAGAAAATATATAGAACAGACAGTAGGCCGGATAAGAGAAATAATTACCGATAATTTTTCGCCACCAGCAATTTTTCTGGTATATCTTCTTTTCTATTTTGTTGAGAAGTTGCTCACTAAGTTGTTTGTTTTATTATGAGTTATGAAATAAGAAAATCGTGTTATAAATTAATTTATGAGACTTGAAATCATTAAGGGGATGCTGCATTATATTTTATTACCGACTGCGTCTGTTCCGTGGAATCGATTATTCGTTGCCTCGTCGAATTACGGTGAAAGACTTACAGGAAATAGAAAGAATCGTATATTTCTGAAGGTGCTGTTGACGTTTTCAGCGGCCATATTGTTTTTTGGGAGATTCAGAAATATAGAATTATTTCTATTTCCTGTAAATTTTTCGGCGTAATTCAACCAGGCAACAAACCATTTATATACATATAACGTCTCTGTTAAATTTTAAGTATTTTCGAGCAGCTTTAGCGTTTCAAATTAAGTTTTACAGCTCGAACAAGGCTCAAAAATGGTACGCCAAAGACCGTACGATGACTGAAACGAAAAAACAAAAAAGCGTGGTTCTAATAGCCGCGCGGTGGATGCAAACATAAACTGAGCTCTCTCTCGAACGTTCAAATTACCCGCAGATATGCCTCGAAATATCTCGACTAATTAAAAAGGTGGACTGGCTTCGGAGACTCTCCGATGGTGGCGCGTCGGGCGCTGAAAAAAAGTGCAAACAGGAATATTCGCCCCACTGGCAATCTCTCTACTCATCTCTGGTAGTATATTTACGACGAATAATTGATTTCACAGAACAGACACAGTCGTTAAAAAAATCTGCTCCAGCATTCCCTAATGGGATTTGAAGCCCCCTGGTCGGTATCAAAGACTGTAATAGTTTTTCCAACGATGCCGTAATTTTAGGGCTGCAGAAAATAGAATGCCACTGCTTCTATCAATCCTGCAGTGGCATCCCATTTTTTATTGGGTCTTCAAGGTTCGGCACCCTCGCAAAAAGAACATTACAATTTTTCATACCGACTGAGCACCCTTACATTCCTTTGAACTCTAAAATTCGATTCTCCAGGTGTGAATGGATGATTTTTCAAAAACCAGAATTTAACCAAAGTAAGCGGTTCATTTATAAGAAATGTCTTATAAATAACCACTTGGATATTTTATATTGGTAGAATATCTAACGAGTAAAAATAAGGTTTTTTCTTATTGTTTTTTTTTTGCCTGGTGATAAATAATGTAACAAATGGCGAGCCGCTGATTATATCTTTCAAATCCGAATGTTCGGTTATGTTATGCCTTGACCGCCAAAAGAAGTATGTCCCACTGACGTCCGAGTACGCGCCGCGAGTAGTCAATGACGTTTATTGGCTAATAAATTAGTTGACCACAACAAAGGACGAGGGAGAGAAACCAGATTTATAGAAATCGACAAGGTATTTATCAAAGTTTTATACTCTTATTTGTCAGTGGATATTTTATAAAAATTGGCATTCTGTGCTTAATAAACTGTTGACATGTCCTGATGTTCAATTTTTATCAACAATTACCATAAGCAATCACGCAGGAACATTGCGATCAATAATCGCTTGGTTGTTCCATAAAATCATAAAATGTTGTCAATGGGTTTCTCATGAAATTGCGATGGTAATGGAAACTCTGAATTCGGAAAATAAATCCAGGAATGCTTATTAACCTCTCGAAAATGTGCGTACCTCGAGTTTAATAATGCATTGATTTATTATCAATCCGTTGATAATGATAATTTGAATTGTGTAAGAGTAATTCCATCCGACATCAGCCACGTAAATAATTGTGATACCTTTAATATTTTTATATACATCGGAAGTTCAAGTATTATAATTTTTGTAACTACCATATCTAATAACACTTTATTTAATTAAGTACTTGATTAAGCGCATATAGCACAGAAACATCAAAAGTTTACAATCTCGTTAAGATACTGTTAAAAGAAGTCTTTTTTCTGTCATGTTTCCCCCATGTGAGATAATATACGTTTAAGTGAACGAATTTCCATCGGTCGTAGTATAGCTTAATTATTCTATTCAAATTCTTTGATATATGGAACTTTTGTGAAATATTATAAAGGTTGTGAAATCTGTTGGAATTGTTCATATAAAAAAAATTGTTACGATATAATATAATGTTTATTATGTATTGTTAACAACTTGCAGTGGTTTGCATACAATGGGACAGGTTTTACTATTTTATATTTTTATTGTACTTAATACTTACTAGAACGCTGCAAAATCATTAAATTTTCAACTTATATACAAAAATTACATAATCAAGGTATCTGCTAATACTTTAGCAGAGACCTGGCTTATTTTTCAATAGCTTTTTTAAGTTAGAGCTATGTGCTTTAGTATTACGTTATCTCTGTGTCCATTCACAAATAATATACCACCGTAACTTTTTTATCCTTGTCTATAATGAAGATCTGCATGAGCACATGAATTGCGAGGAAGACAGAGAAGCGATGGGATTAGTAGCGGAAATGGCAGAAACTACTGATGACGTAGAGCAAGAAGCTACGATTCCAACAGCAGAATCAACACAGCCAAACATAGCTTTAGAAAACGAGATTTTGGACTGTATCGCCAACTCTTCAGTTATATTCAAAAGTCAGCAGAAGGGAGATCCAGAGCTGTCGTTTGAGGAAAAGAGAAAAATAGCAGATGATCTTCTGCGCAAAAGCTACAGCTTGTTTCTAGCCAGATTTGGAGAACACATGAAAAAAGAACATTTGAAATACTTCATCAATTCCCAAGAAGATTATGAAATCTGTTACCACGTTAAAAGACTGAAGAGATTTCTTAACAACACGTCGCGACAAATTGACGTTAAAAATCGAAGATATCAAGCTTTGAAAATGATGGTGGAAAAAGGAGAATATTTCAGCGAAACAGAGATGATGAGACGCAACCCGCTACTCTATGATCACCTGATAGGACAATATCTTACAGAAGAGCAAAAAAAGAAACGAGACAACATTGACACCACCAACATAACGTTTGTAAACTTGTTGCTGGAAAGTATAGAACGTGACCGGACGAGAAGTGTGAAAAAAGCTCAGGAAGATGCTGAAGATGATGTTCTCGAGGAGAACGACTCTGATGAGGATTCTGATGAGGCGGAAGAGAAAAAAACAACAGATAACAGATCTCAGACTCATTGGGGCGAAATGTCCAGCTCAAACGACCCTCACGACAAACAAGAAATGGAGAGAAGATTGCCGCAGGTACCTCAGAAAATTTCTACCAAGGAGAGACAAATTCTCAGAGAGGAATTTGTAACGCACATGTACGAAAGCTTTCTCGATGGAAAAGATACAGAATTTGATTACAGGTATGAAATTTTGTATTTGACATCAGAAATGGCCAATGTTTTAATTGAATTCATCCGAAATCCTTTTCGGTTCACATAACTATCAAATAACTAATAATCCACAGAAATAAATGGTACTTGAGATACTTTTTTAATATAATAAGTATCAAACTTCTGAACGATTTTATTTACAAATATATTTGCCTCCACTTTTGTTCCATTATTCGCAGATTTTTTCCAGATGACCTTTAAAAGTCACGTTTATGAAATACTTTTGAAAGCATTCTTCAAAATATGTAGTCCTTGAAATAGCTTTTACGTGGTAGTCAAGTAATTTTCAGTTTTTTGCCCACTTATGATTAAAATTAATTTTTACGAATGATTTTCCTTTATTCAAACAGAATAAATATTTTTTCACTCCCGAAAAATAGTCAGTGTCATTGAAATAAACAAGTACTTTGAATAGATCTTTCTTTGAGTATTGCTAATCTCCGAGTCTTTAGATTACTTTTACCATTCAATTGTAAGTTTTCGACCCTCATTTTGATAATCCTTTTGTTGCAGTATTGTGGATGATAACGAAGCGTACGACAATGTGGTCATACGGAGTCAAGACGAAGAAGAAAAATACTTCGACTCTGAATCCCCTGAAACTGTTCTCATGGAAAACGTGCGAGAACAAAACGATTCCGAAGACGAATTGGATATGTACATGAAGTCACTAAAGGTCAAATAATATTCACACTAAGGGTGACGACGTTTCTCAGGTGATACGAGTCATTTAAATGCTTTGTTATTTCCTTCAATAGGAGCAATGTCCAACGAACCAGCTAGCTACGGAAAGTCCGACGTTGTAGCGTTCGATGTACTAAAGAGCTTTGTAAGACTATAAACTGTATTTTTTTTTATTCACGAAAAAAACAGAAATGGTTATAACCAAAAATTGAGACGTTCATTGAAAGACCTTGCATAATATAGTCTTAAAATCTTAGGACTTAAATCCTTAAAGCATTAGAATAAAGCAAAAAAAAGTTGTCTTACAAGTTTGAAAGATTCATGTTATAAATTAAACATTTCCACATTTTATTTTCTTATAGAGCGGGCAAAATGTAAAAATGTGCTTACCTGCATTTTTTAAATGATATCAGATTGAATAATGATTCCGAATATACAGCAAAGTGGTTGAGATCAATTGGATGGATGTGTATGTTTATGTATACATTGGGCTTATAAAATACTATTCTTTATATCTCAAGAACATCGAATTGAAATATGGAACGTACCTAAAGTGTTTACGCTCTTTCGTAACCATTTATACAATAGTGAAACAATTGATCAGATATTATTAATTTTAAATTTATGTACTTTTCCTGTAACAATTTTTTAACTATCTAACTAAATATCTCATACAAATTAAGTAATTTTAATGAACGTTCGGAATTCGAGCTTGAATTGAACGGACAAAAACGTTTTTATTACATGGAATTTGAAATTTTTGAAAAAATTGCCGTTGCTTCAAGCAATATATTTATAGTAATATTTAAAGTAAAATATTTCACATGATTTATAAAAATATTGTTGACTCTATAATTGCACAAGTTCTAAAAAACAAGGATTCTAAAATCGAATATTGCCTGTCACTCCCGATTGTTCGCAACTTAATAACTGCATTACCAAAGCTAGAAACTTTCATTTCCAGAGAAAAAGTAGGGGAAATAGAAATGGGAATATTTTGAAAAACAAAACTAAAATATATGCATTATATTTATATACACACACAGACACATATACATATGTATATATATGGATATCACACAATAATGTTTCTTCAGGTAAGTGCTTCATTAGTGTGAAATTCTCATTTTCCACCATGGTCGATGTATTTTTTATGTTTAATGACAAATTTCTGCAGGAACGTTAATGGCACTGGTTTAACATTACGTTTCGCCTTCATTTGCCTACTAGATATTTTTGAATACAGGTAACACGAAGAATTATGATTAACCATAGGTTACAATCATAAATACGGTTGAATATTGATGCACTCTTTCATTATCACAATCTGAAACAGATAAACTTCTGTAATTTTATATTTGACAACAGATGAACATTCATCTTTATCGAAAAAATATGATTTTTGTTTATTAAAGACGAACATTTGGAAAGTTTTGTTTTCAATATTTCATAAAATCAGTATCTTTCGGAAAAAAGTTCTATTCTCCGAATAACTTTGTACATTATAAGAATGAGCGGTTAAAAAAAGAAACTGAGCCTATGTGAAAAGTGATTTTGGTAGAATTCAACAGAATTTGTTTTTAGGCAGACAGAATGGAATGTTACTTCCAGTGGATATGATTTCGACTTACTCACCTACTGTACTGTCACCGTATTCGCCATTGCCGAAACTTCCGACCAACGTTACTTGAGGAAATACTTCTTTAAAGGCCGTCGACTCAACATTTTTTTCTTGGAACATATATTCCCCACGTCCTTGACACGCGAACATAAATCCCACGGAATGCTTACGCAGTTGCACTCGCTCTTTCAATAACTTTAATTTGTCGAGGACCTTGTTTTTAGTGTCGCAGCTTCTTTTTAGAACTATTGACCAGCTACGTACATTTGGGCCGGATATCGCAATACCGATGCAAGTCATAGTTTCGCTGCATAGTTTTCCGCTCGCATCTCGTTTGCATGCTGCTAAATTTCTTACAGCGCTACCGGCGACAGCTCGTTCTTTGTCACTGAACATGTGAATTTTCAGTCAATACAGATTACGTAACAATTGTCTAATAATATTAGGCCAATCAGTAAAGATTTCGAATCTGACAAACGATATAAATGAACTTCGTCTTCTCATTACGTTATGGAAAATCATCTCCGAAAGTATTTTATACTGTAAAAAATTCACTATTTTAATGCATATTTGAATACAAATTCAACTTTGATATTACTGAAATGTTTGTAAAGCACACAGGAAAATCGGCAATATGGAATATGAACATCTAAGAAGTGAAAAAAATCTATTTGTTTAAAAACCGCATGATATTCTTATGTAGTTAATTTTTTCAACGCTCCGCGATTCGAAATTCGTGTTGCCGATTTTTCGTGGAGTTTAATCGCATTTAAGCGTATTTTAGGAATCCAATGATTTCAAGAAATCTTTCTTTCGTTTTGACTGAACTGTTAAATGTTTATTATTATTTAAATGTATTTTACCGTGGCAAGAGCTCGAGCATAAGATATGGACTGGCAATAATTGCATTTGTTAGCAATATAAAGCATTTTACTTTATTCTTTGCCGTGAGCAAATTTTTGAATGTCTTTTTGATCCTCACGTAATGAGGCTCGTCATGAAGTATGTAATTTTTCAAGGGAATGCATATAGTTTCGATGACTACGTCTTTGTCGTGAGGTAATAATATCCAAGCAGCCTTATCAGGATTTTCTTCTAATTCAGTTCCGTCCTTAATCACTCCGCTATTACCCACTACTATGTGGGTACACCCGGATGGTAAGGCTCTACAAGCACAATCTTCAACAAACAAAAAGCAGAGATTTAATCAAATATTATTTTTATAGAAACTTATGATTTTAAGACTACTTTCACTTGAGTAAATGTTTGTAGATTAATGGTTTTTGAACATTGAGTTCATGATTTGAAAAAACAGGAACATAATATTAAGATAACTTTGCACTTAAAGTATTTGGCATGCTTGATACTTAGCATTCAAGTTATGTCCTGTACTATATAAGATTCTAAAAAAAAGCGATAAATTGTCTGTAAGTCCATACCTGAACTCTTCTTCTGTGATACAGGATGACCTTCAGCGAAAGCTCTGGTAAACATTAAACTGAACATAGGTTTGCTCCATAGCTGATTGACAATCTGTTGTCTATTTGTCCATAAGTCATTCAAGTCATTGAAAAATGTGGCGGAAGTAGCTCCTCTTATTCTCCTCTCATTTTCAGCCGCATCGTTCCAAGTTCTGAAATGTTGCATTGAATAATCATTATAATATTCCTTGTGCAATACAAGCTCAATTCCATAAGTAATACCTGCAGACTTTTGCCGCACTGTGCAAATCTCTAGCACTGAGATTTTTGAAAATAATTGTTAATACATCAAACGTCAATTCTACGTCATTCTTGACGTATTCCTTTTCGTCGGTAGAATTATCTTCGTTTTTTTTTTTCAGAGCCTCATCGGCGCGAGTACAACGTGGTAATTTCGCTTTGCTAGGCGTTGTCATGGTGTTTGTTTACAAATGCAACAAGCGTTGACGCTTACCACAAAACCAGAGTTCGATCCCTGTGCACCTGAAAATAGAGCTAGGATATTTAATTAGCATCGAAATTTTTTCACGACCGTTGGATTATTAACTGCGTTTTTTTAAAGTCGTTTTTTATTTACGTGGGATGCTAATAATCCTTACTTTTGTTTTTTTTTAAGTCACTACTCCCATGAAAGAGCTCTAGGCAAATCTGCCGCTGCCATTAAACTAAAAAGTTGTGTATCGAGTGCACTACTATACAATTACGACGTGTAATCACTGCAGTTCAATCAATAAACATGCCACAGGATGTACACTTCCAAAATAACGTGTGTATTTGACTCGAACGTCGTCAGATGTTCATTTTCGTTAGGCGGGAAACTTTGAATCGCTTCATCGGCGCGATCATTCATGACTGGGCAGGACAAAACAAAAAAAACAAAAATTCACGATACATGAAGAGTAATGTGTTTCTTAAGGGTGTTTTACAAATATAATCCCGATGAGCATCGCTGTATTAGAACGAGTATTTCGTAACAAGAAGAAAATCTGAACAAAGGTTGCCATAAGTGAAGAGACTAGAAGTTAAATTTTGAACGGTAATATGAAGAAACAAACGGAGATGGTGCATTCTGATTTTGATAAAACATTTAACTAACTTTTGGAAAACTGGTTTATTTTATATTTATTCAGTGAGCTTTATCACTTAGCTATGATTTTTTACAAGAACTATTTACGTTCCTTAGTTCTTTTTTTATTTTGAAAATAACATGAAAAGTGATGTTCATTGCAGCTTCTAGCGAATTTAACAGTTTGTAATTACATATCAAAGCGTTCAGTTTCATTGAAGGAACATCCCATAAGAACACATTTAACCAGTTGCAAAAAAGTTCGAGTTTTCGATATTTTTTTGAAAAAGTTCGATATTTTTTGTGTAAGTGTCGTCACATGACGGTCACGAAATCTTGACTTGACACGAGCCAGCAATGTTGGTCATATTCCATCACTAAGTAAGTGGGTAAACCAATATGACAGCTGAAATGGAGCGCGAAAGTACGTCAGATAAATCAGAGAAAACGAAAATTGATAAATATTCAATTTTGCTTCCGACTTACAACGAGGTAGAAAATCTGCCGATTATTACGTGGCTTATTGTCAAGTATATGGAAGAGAGGTAAGTGATGATCATAACCTAACAGTTGCAACGTCTTATCTCTTAATTATCCAACCAGCATGATAGACCACCAGATTATTTTGTACGCCACAAAAAAATCTTAATCTACTGAAGAGTTCCCAATTTTTCTTCTCATTTCAATACTGATATAGAATTATTATCAAATAATTTGATTTTACTCAAATTAGCCATCTCTTAATAAACTGTAATTTAACAGGTTCAAAAAGAATTGTTGTTTATTAAATACAGAATAAAATTATTTAATGAAAAAATAAACTTTTTTTTCAGCGGTTTGCCCTATGAGGTCATAGTAATCGATGATGGTTCTCCAGATGGCACATTGGACATGGCTAAGCGGCTCCAAAAGCTGTACGGGGAGGACAAGATTTTGTTAAGGCCCAGGGAGAAGAAACTTGGTCTTGGCACTGCTTATATTCATGGAATTAAGCATGCAACCGGAAACTACATAATAATAATGGATGCTGACCTTTCTCATCATGTATGTTATAATATTTTCGCATCTCAACTGGGCTAAGTACCAAAAGGTACTTAAAGTACTTAAAATACTTTTTGAATAACGTAGTTTCGGTATTTAAAGTTTTTCTAGAATTAATTGCTCCTTCCCGACTTAAAAAAAAATTTGTTATGTTAATTAGAAGAATACTTGAAAATTTGATTTTGAAGAATATTGACAAGAAGCTTTAAAAATGTGATTTTAAAGGATATAATCTCTTTTTGTGTACAATGTGTTTACTCTTTTACAGCCAAAATTCATTCCCAAAATGATTGAGAAACAACAAAAGCTATCTTTGGATATTGTCACTGGGACGAGATACGAAGGAGATGGTGGTGTTTACGGCTGGGACTTCAAAAGGAAGCTTATCAGCAGAGGAGCAAATTTTTTGACTCAACTACTGCTTCGGCCAGGCGTCAGTGATCTTACTGGAAGTTTCAGGTAGGAAATTTTTTAAAAATTCAAAATTGTGGCAAGGGTCAAAATAGGGAATAGCTAAAATAGCAAAAATAGGAATTTAAAAAAATGGGTGTCTGAATCTGCTAAAACGGATGGAAGTAATGAATGTCTCTACAAATGATAAAAAGCGGGAAATAAGCGGCTTAAAATAATTCGAGTTTTTAGGAAAAGTACAATTATCCGAGATTTTAAAGGATACACTCAGCTCTAAAGGATTTAGGTATTGCCATCGAGACACAAAATAATGAAATCACCGAATTCCTCATTTTTACTCCGTATGTAGTTCGGACGAGAAATGGTGAGAATGTAGAATGGTCATCATTATAAAATTCGCTATTTTAGCTATTCGCTATTTCAACTGTCACTGAAGTAAATAAAGTTTCCTCTGTAAGGAACGCTATCAGGAGGAAACGGAAAATCCCCAGTACCTGTAAAATTAAGAGACATGAGAATTTTTTTCTCCCTAACGTGTGTACTGCTTTTGAATGCCGTTTAGTAAAGTTTTTTAGACCGACTGTGGCAGATACAAATCATGGTTACGTCCATTGCAGAGAAAATCGAATTGCATTACCGATCAAACAATATCACATTGCTTCAAATACAACATCACATCGCTGATTATATTGTAATGTAATTGTTTCACAAAAATAACCATATTGTGTTACAGGCTTTACAAGAAGGATGTCTTGGAAAAACTCATCAAATCGTGCGTGTCAAAAGGCTACGTATTTCAGATGGAAATGATCGTCAGAGCGAGACAGTTCAATTACAAAATTGGCGAAGTGCCCATATCTTTCGTCGATCGTGTTTATGGCGAATCAAAACTTGGTGGTTCAGAAATCGTGCAATTTATTAAAGGACTTTTGTATCTTTTTGCCACAACATAGGTACAATGATAATTTTGATGTTGATGTACACATTCCTTCATACCGTGTAACATAATATTGTTTAAATACATTTATAGAATTTACTTGATCCAAAGTTCGAAGCCTTCTCTCCTTCAAATTCTAAACAATACATCGAGCTCTCCATACTTTTCCATACTCTCCATACTCCATTTCATTTTTATTAACTAGGACTTGTCACTAATGCGATAACCCGGAAACAGATAAGTTCAAAAATCTAGAGTAAACAACTTAAATTAAAGCAATTACTAGATTCAGCAAGTATATGAGTTTTAATATGCGGCTTCAAAGCATTTTCCTCAAGTTTAAAAAAATTAAATTTGTAAATCTAAATATTAAAATAGGTTATATATTGTCCTGAAAATGTAATATTGCAGTTACAGTTTTGAAATACTGTAGTTATGCTCCTTTAGATTTTTCTTCCATGCATTGACATTTTTAGTCTCATTAATCAATCAAAATGTTAAAATCCGACTCAAAACAAAACGACAATGTATCGTTTTTCGCTATGCAAACAATTATGATTTCGAATTCATAACTGCCAAAAAGTGCTCACAGAAATGGATAACTTTCGCAATAAATCGAGCAAAACAACCCCATTAGGTTGAAACAACTTCGAAGACTAGTTGCAGTCTTACAATGTGTCAGATCCGCAACCCTTGTCTTATAAAAACCGAAGTTTTGAGTACGTATCCGTTATGAACGCTGATTTTGCAATCACAATAATGCAACGTTTTGCAACGTTAATATTAAATGTATATCCGTAATGTTACATAAAAGTGTAATGAGCATGTTACAAAACACGCACAATGTTTTTGTTACATATCCGTAACGCAGAATCGTTACATCGCCTGTTTATCATTCAATATATGCATTTGTAAAATAGATTACATGTTATGTCAATGTTACGTGTTCACTCATATGACAAGAATAATATCAGTAGATTACATGCAACTCCCACGCGATATTGCCGCAATGAAACGTGTTTGCTGGGTCAATTTCTTCCGCACGCGAATAAAGTATCCGATACATGAGGACAAATGTACATTTGCAAAACGAGCTAATTAAACAAAGGGCACCCGGCTGATGCATGTGTTTGTCCACGTGGCCATGAATGTTGAATATAGGACAAGTAACGATTCGGTGCCAGCTTTCAACCATCCACTCCGCCGCACCCTCTGGCGTCACGCAGCCTCCGATTATTGATCCATTACAGAATAGCCCGTCTATGTTTTGACAGTGACATATAAGAAATGCTATATGCTATATCCGGAAGCGGCACGTCAAGCCCATTGCAGTTTCGGAGCTAAAAACTGCTGTCACTATCCAGACAATTAATTGCCTGCAGTAATATTTAACTATTTCTTTTCGACGAATTGGTTCCAAGGCCAAGCGGTATATACAGAATATTGCAGAACATACAGCAGATAAAATCTGATATCTCAATTACTGTAAAAAAAGCGATTTTAATTTCTATTAAGATTTATTAGGATCAATTGCATTACATTTTTTTAAAATTATTAACGACTTTTATGATTTGTTAAATTCGTTTCATTTAATTTATTTGCTAACAAATGTACCGCAGTCCGACTGCACACCGATAGGAGCGTCCGACGGTAATATATAATGAAGTAGTGGAGATAAGTCGCAATACAGTTATCTTTTGCTCCACGAAGAGGAAACAGAAAAACAAGAAATGAGCTAGCATTTTCATTCCTGAAATAAATAAATGGAAATTTGTTTTTATTCTATTACACAAAAAAGTCTATGTTAAATTATGGTTCATTGAAAAGTTAATGGATTCATAAAAATTATTACATGATCCATTATAAAATGCAAATAATGTAGTTATTATTATATAAAGCTGTAATCTTTGGTATTAATACAAATACAAAAACTGGTTTCTCCTTTACAGCAAAGTATAATATAGCGATGAAGCCACCTCTTAAGTGTGCTCCACGCAGAAATAATAACCACACCCCATTGGATTACAAAGTGGCGTTTGGGCTGCCAACATAGCCAGGGTTGCCAGTTTAGTGTAATTGCATTCATTTTAGTAATTACGCTTTTCATAAATTTATAACGTTTTCATTATTGATTTGAACGATAATATAAAAAAATGTTATTAGATATGCTGCAAATTCCTGTAATTCCTCATCATATCCATTACTTATCTAGGCTAGAGAAACATTGCGGTCCGAATAAAAATTTGAAATGTTATATTAGTAATAACTTGCGCTGTTAAGAAACTCTCAGAGGTTTCTCATAGCACATCAGGACCGAATTTATCCCTGACATCACGCTAAAATTTTTTACTAGGGGCGGCTCAATCCTATGCTCGGAGGTAAGTATAATAGTTCTTTAATATTTATTATATTTTTAACAAATCTTCAACGTAATAAGTTTTTAAAAATTTAATCATTTTTTTATGACACTTGACAAACTTAAAGGACTTCATGCACTTGTAATAAAATAAACAAAGGTATTGGAGCCAAAATAACGCTCCAAACTTTTACCCGGCCAACAGACTAATATACCTCGAAGAACTTAACGTACTTAAATAATCTTTACACACTCAATAAAATCTACAAACTAGATGAACCCATCAATTTGAATAACTTCACTACATCATCTCAAGTCCGATAAATTAGTTAAGTTTATGAAATTCGTTGAGCACTTTAAATTCATGGAGTACTTTATATTTGTTAAGTCGATGCAAAAAACCAATATTACGTTAAGGTGTTTCATTTAATGCACAAATATTGACGCTCGTTACACTTACGATGCGTATTGATTTTTCATTACAATTTCATACTTAAGGTAATGTAGCACGCTCATTTCAAATCAGGCTTAATAAACATAATAGATGAAAGAGCGTATACGTAATACGCTTGTGTCTTAAGAGCATTGGCACTCTTAAAAATGGGAAAATTGCCTCTAATACCGACAGTGGTATGATATACAACCTTAGGAGGAGATTATTTTTTATGTATCACAAAACATATGAGTCCGAGAGAAATAGTTGCAATTTTTTGAACCCCGTCATCAAGAAGCATCATCGTCATTTTGAGAAAAAGCGAAACGTCACTGAAAGCTCAATTCACTTTCCAGCCAATGACACTTTGCTTTTTGCCAAAATAACAACAGCCTCTAAATTGCGGTCTTCCGAAAATGATCTCAGCATCTCTTTCGCGCTCAGTGTCACGTGTTACATATTTCATCTCCCCTTAAGGGGCTGATAAACATTTTCTTCTCGTGTCTCCCTCACGTCGTTGTGAGCGCTATTAGTTGTCTCTCTTTCACTTGTGTTGCAAGTCGCCTTAAACGAAGATTATTTTTCATGAATCACAAGACATGGTGCGAGGAAAATAGTTGCAATTTTTTGAACACCGTCATCAAGAAGCATCATCGTCATTTTGAGAAAAAGCGAAACGTCACTGAAAGCTCAATTCACTTTCCAGCCAATGACACTTTGCTTTTTGCCAAAATAACAACAACCTCTAAATTGCGGTTTTCCGAAAATGATCTCAGCATCTCTTTCGCGCTCAGTGTCACGTGTTACATATTTCATCTCCCCTTAAGGGGCTGATAAACATTTTCTTCTCGTGTCTCCCTCACGTCGTTGTGAGCGCTATTAGTTGTCTCTCTTTCACTTGTGTTGCAAATCGCCTTAAACGAAGATTATTTTTCATGAATCACAAGACATGGTGCGAGGAAAATAGTTGCTATTTTCCAAACACCATCGTCAAGAAGCATCGTCGACATTTTGAAAAGCAAAACGTCAGCGAAAGGTCAATTCACTTTCCAACCAATTACATTTTGCTATTTGCCATAATAACAACAGCCTCTGAATTGTGGTCTTCCGAAAATGATCTCAGCATCTCTTTCGCGCTCAGTGTCACGTGTTACATATTTCATCTCCCCTTAAGGGGGTGATGAACATTTTCTCCTCGTTTCTCCCTCACGTCGCTGTTAGCGCCATTAGTTACATCTCTCTTTCACTCGTGTTGTGCATCGCCTTAAGGGGAAGCCCACTCGTGTAATCTGTGATGTGTGAACTTAAGAGTACGCCAATGACACAGCTTAAAAATTCTAACGCTTTTTTCTCGCTACCAGATTTTCTGAATGGATCAGCATTGTGGAACTCGCTTTCTATACTTTATCTCCACTTTGCGTTATGAGTCCCACAAATCTAGCATTCCACAATGGAATCTAGACTCGAGAAAAACGTGTTTCAAGTTTGCAAGGGAAGTGTTGATGTCAAGCCTCCCCTTAAGAGCGAAACTATTACGAAAGCTCAGAATGTATTGCTGCTCGGTGGTGCCATCTGTTACGAAACGATGTTTTTGCTCTGGCAACGCTGGGCTCTGTCAGTTTAGTCGCAAGCTTCGTCGCGTCCAGTTGCGGTATAGAAGAGGGGTTGACTGCCCATCGGGCCGAGGGTTGAAACGTGTCATCATCCCCTCAGGAATTCGAGCTTTTGAGATGGCTGTGCCTTTTAGATCGGATATTTATCCTCTACTCCATTTTATTCTGTTACATTCGCGCTAGATTGTAACTTCAAACCTCGCCCCTATCTCGACTTACGGGGATAGACTAAATTAATCGCTATGCCAAGAAAAATTGGATTCAGCGTTGTATACGCCTCGAGTAAGTTTCCCCTCACATTTCCTAATATCCAATATATAATTCAATGAATTTATTTTTGAAACTAAAATCAGCGAACTTTTGTAATTCGAAGTGAAAACGTTCAACGATTAATGTTGCAACTATATAGCATACATGCGGGAAATGTTGGATTAGTACGCGGAATAATATATAGACGAAGATTCGGCAACATTGATTTTCTGCACGTGCAGACGTTTATGACTTCCTCATTATTTTAGTGTTCTAGTGATGATAACATAGTGCAATTTCGATTCTTGTGCTCGCGTTAAAAAAATATCTGAGATTATCATTTCAGGATAATAAAAATGGTTTACAATTTTGCCAAAAGTATAGAAAAATTGTAGGTGTATACGAGTATTCGTAAGGGTGTGTGTAGGTAGATGGGCGTATGTGTGGGAGGCTTGAAAAATTCAAACTTCTATATCTTAACAACCGCTTCGACGAACCAGTAGAAATTTTGTACGGAAATAGACCAGTTCATTTTCTTCACTTATAAAAGATTTACACAATAATTAGAAGAACTGTTCCGATTTTATTAGACTATGAAACTAAATAGTTGCCGCAATTTTTTAGAAATCGAAAATGGTACATTACCAGGAGCGGAAAAACTTTTTCTCACTAGTGTGAGGAAGATATTTTCCGTCAACTTTCTGTATCGTACAAAATTTTATTTGCCAAATCGCGGAATGAAGCTTTGATGCACGCAAAGCGTTCGTGAAAACGCATTTCTCGCACCGAGTGGAATTAAAATACTTAGTGAATTGAAACAACAACAAAAAATTCCACCACCTACTGATACTATAATGAAATTAGTTTTTTCCTTATACAGATGAATCGCTTTTCAAAAAGTTTTACAAAATACTTACCTTTCATTTACGCATTAACCAAAAATGGCATGAAATTGAATTTTAGTTTTGGGTTTTTTATGAAATATTATTAAAAAATATATATACATTTTTATTCATTTTTCTTTCACCCAAACACTCTTCGAAAATTGATGGAATTCTTTGTTGTTCGTATCTTTGTAGAAGATGCTTTGTTATCGTGAAATATTTTCTGTGCGAGGATACTTAAAAAATAAAATCTTAGATTCTGTCTATTTCTTAACGTGAGCGTATGTGTGCATGTCTGTTGAAATACATGCGTCGGTTTATTGTATTTTGCTTGCGCAACAGATTTGCAATATTTAAATCTCCGTATTTAAAAAACGACTAATAATTGACATGGGATTTACATCTCGGACAGAGAAGGTACGGTCTATTAATAGTAATAGATCACACGTACTTGAAGCGCTTATTCCAATTTTATTAGAAAACTTGCGGACAAAAATCAGTGTGTGGATTAACGGCCACACTTTTTACATACAATAACAGATTCTTAAAAAAATTATTAGAAATAAAGTAATGTTAAAGGACCATCTATATTGAATTTGAGCCATATTCATAAACAGGTCGGGATTGAGAGAATTTTCAATTTTTCGAAAAATATATTTATTTATTAAATAAAATATATGTTTTATATTGTATGGTTGAAAAGCATTGCGACAGGTTCGACTACACCCGCGTTTTTAAACGAGTCGTTAGTATCCTCATGCTCCACGTGTAATAAGTCATCACTGATTAAGTAGAGAAAAGTGGATTCTTTGTATGCGCAGAATTTAAAAAAAAATGAAAATTGATAGTGGAATCATGTAATTGCCTTGACTTGCCGAAATAAATGTAATAAATGTAGTTGATGAATTAGTTTTCTCATTTATTCTATTGTCGGGGTTATTGAATATCATTAAACCAATTGAAAGCATTTATACCAATTACAGATTTTTTAATTGCGATGAATTGTGGTATTCTAAAAAAATGATAACATTTTTTAAAAATAGGCGATGAGGAAAGACACTCGTCGTTAGAACTAAACGTTCACGGGCCGACTGTGAGAGGTTGGCAGAGTGCTAGAAGATGTGGATTTCCTCAGGAGCTCGTCCTGCGTCTCCACGGACCGACGAAGCTCACCAGGATACAAGTTCTTGCACATCAATATCTCATACGTAAGTTAACTGTATTTCTATTGTGCAAAAATGTGATGTATGCATTGTTCTTGATTTTATGCACCTTGAATAAAATATTGAGTGGCCAGAACTTAATTACAATAGTATACTATGATTCAATAGTATATCTCCCACGCGTTCTCTACAAAACTTGAAGCGAAAACGTGAAGCGAAGTGAGGCGTGTGAGAAATGGGTACTTCTCGCACTGAGTGGCATAATAGTACTTTACGATACCAGTGCAATAAAAGTTTTTCCTGAGGAGTGTCGGTTTGCAGCCTGAAAAGTTTCTCGCACGCGTTTCGTGTACAACTTTATGCAACGCACTGTCCGTGAAGGCACTTCATTTTAATTATTATTATGCAAAATCGATCTTTTCACCTCTTTCAACATGCCTGACTTTTTTGATATTTTTATTCCATCAAGACGAGTTTGAAATTCTCTCTGAATCTCTTATTTCACTGGACTTTACCGCTAGAACTACCTTAAATGGTAAAGATGATACCATTTATCATCGACCCCTCTATAACGTATAACGCGTTTATTCCAGCGGAGAAACTGGAGATCTGGACGACTCGCGAGGAGAACGCTTCCGCTTCGACGGATTTCACCTACTTAGGCTATATAACGCTGTCTGATAATGCCTCGACTTTGTACAAGAGCCGGGAGCTCAAGAGCGTCGCACTTCCGGAGACGGAAGCTCTCTCGCTTAAACTTCGACTCCACAAACCGCACAATAACGCGCACAATGTTCATGGACAGGTATAGTTCTATTTATACGCTCTCAATAATGTGATTTTAAGCTCGCGATAGCCCATTGAAAATAGTATTAGTCCTGAAACTAGTTTGTCTTTATAGAAAATATGTAATACAAGAATTAATTAAATAGGAATATTGTAAATACTTCTCAATATGAATATTTGATAAAGCTACTTAAGAAGATCACATACTGATTTTCTACTTGCATAGTCGTTGATCAATACGTGACGATTAAAATCGAACTGATATGATTTTAAATCATTTTCATGCATTTTTTACGGTAAGTGGAAATAAAAAAAAATTTGTTGCGAATAGGTGGGTCTTATAGCCGTGAATATTCTTGGCGATCCGTACGGACAAGAGCTGAGCGGTCAGGGGGATGCTCCTTATAATCCCCATTACACTTCCCCTTATGACGATTTGGCATTCGAGATGTACGTCGATCGGGAGGTTGCCAAGATTATTAGGCAAATGGAAGCGAAGAAACTCCAAGCTGCGGAAGGTCAATAAAATTTAATAAATATGTACCGCAACCCGAACGGGGTAGTACTTTGAATCCTCGATATTTTTCGATACCCAAAGTACGTTCTTTAAGTATCAATTAATACTAGCGTACACTTCGGTAAATGAATTACTTTCACAATGAACAGAGTACGATTTCCTAGTACGACTTTTGCAGAGCATTTTTCTAAAATTTTGTAAAAAATGCTCATCCGGAATAATTCAAAGTACTTTTCTTAAGTTAAGTATTGAGCTTACCGAGTTAAAAATACTTGAACCAGTTTGCACTTCAAGTATTTTCACTCGAAGTACTTTGTCCTTTCGTCTACTTTGTTCAGATCACATTTTGCCATATCCTATAGTTATAATTCATGTTTATTTTTCTTCTAACCAGAGGAAAGATTCGAGTACGCGTCGAAGCTCAAAGTCGCGATGGAAAATTTGCGAAAAGCTGGCGAACGTCTGGGAAAATACGAATTGGAAAAAAAGTACGCTATTGCGCTGGAAGATTATGACAAAGCAAAGGCGAAAAAGGCTCAAGCCCAGCAGTATCGCCAGCAAGTATACGAAAGCCTAGAAATTGAAGATTTGTTGGAACTTAAAGGGGTAATTAACCTTTTTATCAATGCAATTATTTCACCAATTCTCTTAGCATCTTTTTCTTTAAGGAATTGTCGTGATAGTCATATTCCATGCTCAATAGAAAAATTCAGCATGCTGCAAAAATCTCAATCGACCATAGCTCATTACTTACTTTTTTTTAAAAATGAATAGGTATTTGGTTACACAACAAAAAATAAATAAAATTGCCTTATGTACACGTGTTAGATAAAAAATTCTATACTCAGATTTTCTCACTCTCTGTTATATTCGGAGGTGGGGATTTTTTTTTTTCATAATAAATGGACAACTTAATCGTTGTGAATGTTCTCACTTGACTTTTTTTACCTATTAATAAATCAAAGCACACTTATTCTATAATTAGTACATTCACATGCCGTAGCGAATTTAGTATTTTTTTACTGGATAATTTATTGCGCAGCCATTGGAAAAAAATAATTTATCCTCGGTGGAGGGAAAGGACCCTTTGACTGTTGATTCTGCTGGTGGTACAGCGGCTGCACTTGCACCGGAAGACATATCTTCGCCCCCTCGTTTAGTGGTACCGCCGAGTCGCGAAGGAGCTTTGTCTCCCACTGGCCCGGCGCACCAACCTCCTGTATCGCCGTTACATCAAAAACCCAACAGCCCCGGTAACTCTTTAATTTTTAAAAAATTCGGAATAAATAAAAAAATATGGCAAATACAATGATTTTTTTAACAGAGGTCACTGATAGCCCACCGAACGGCGTGCTTGAGCGGCACAGCAATTGCAACAAGGGCTCTCTTCGTAGGAAAACTAAATCTGCAGGGCCCTCCCTCAGATCGAGCTACGAAGCTTACGAAGAAAGAACCATTCCCGCTCTCAGGCAGTGAGTTTTTAGAGCGTTTTAAAAAAGCACGTTTAGATAAAAGCCATTCTACTCTCTTTAACATATCATAAGAAATTCTTTCAAGGTTAATATTCTGATTTTGTGAAAAATATCCATTTTTGACTGAAAGAAAGAGTTTAAAACAGCCGAAGTACCGAATAGTATTTGAAGAATTAAGTACTTTCGGTATTACAAGTATAAAGTAATCTCGGCTCTCAAAATACATCCCAAGTACTCCGAACATTGAAAAATGTGTGTGTTTTAAATTTACAACTAATAATTTTTTATTGATAAAAACAGTTCGTTTTAAATTGAATAAAAAATCATCAATACCTTTTACTTTGTACATCATAAAAAATGATTCAATTAAAACACGCACCAAAAAAAAAATCCAAGTATTTGAAATTCTACTCAACTCAACATATTGGGAACCCGAGATTTTCGTATGATCTAAACACTATTACAAATAATCATTCGAATTGGTTTTTTTTTTTTTTACTAATATTTTTTAAATCGGTGGTGACTCGCTCCTCATTTTATATTAAATCATAAAATGGACGATTGAAAAAATATATATATTGCAGCTCGCATACTAATGAATTCACGAGAGAATGTCATATGGACAGTGCGGAGGTAAAAGTGACTTCAAAGCTCAACGACAGAGAGAAGAAACAAGCTGCCTTACCGATTTCCGTATTTGGAATGGATTTGGTATTTCTTCTTTATTTCTATTAAAAGAATGGCATTATTTATTGGCATTGTTTCTACATGAAGAAAATATGCAAATGCAGGTGGAAAAGTTTTACTCAAAACAATTTACGGATAAGGAAGAAGGACTCCTGCAACTGAAGGAGGAGCTGAGAACGTTCGATTCCGGAGTATTAAAGCACTCGCCGAATAAGACTGCTAGAGCAACAATTTTACTGTTACATCGGGCACTGAGAGACAAAGTATTCAGCGTTTACAGCTTAGCTGCCCAACTCATAAGAATTTTCTTCGCTGAATTCGCGACTGACAGGTGAGTACTCAATTTTCTTATTATGCACCGAAGATTCTTTATTCAAAATTTAATTCAATACACGGATGAAAAAAAAATGGAAGGGAAAATTAGTTTCTTACATATTTAAAATATATTTCTCATATTCATGAAGAAAAATGTAATAGTAATGCAAGTTTTGTGCTGAGTAAGTCACTGAAAATTAATTAATAAATACAATGTAATCTCGATACTCACAGTACGTATCAAGTTCAAATAAGTGCCTTCGAAAAAGAGCCTTTCGAAATTCTTCAGAATTACTTATTCGGATTGTTTGGTTTATACTTTAAGTATTTGAGTGACTTTATTTTTCAAAGATTTAAAGTAATTCGTTCTTAATACTTTGAGTATGCATTGCTTGTAATATATCGATCAATTTTGTTTAGCAGAGCATAATCCGATAGAGAATATTCAAGTGTACTTATACCATAATTTGGACGTTAAATATTTGCCAATTTTTCATCAACGTGGTTGTTATCTCATAATGTTTCATCGCAGGGTATCGTCAACCGAGATTGCACGCAGCGTTGATCGACTGCTTCCCGAGCTCTTGACAAAATCAGGCGACACAACACCGAGAATGCATAATATGGCAATTCATACTATTCTGAGCATGGCTGATTGCAAATGCGTGAGAGATTTGCACATTATTCCGGTCGCCCTGAGTCGACCAGTAAGTAGCAGTACCCATCAGAGATTGGCACTGAGTAGATTGGAAATAGTCGAACAACTTATACTAAATCATGGCATTTCAACAGATAAACAAAGGTAAATATCTTTGAGGGCTTGAGAATGCAGTTGCAATTAAAATACTATCAAATTCCATCTTATCACGAGTTTCAGACCTTTGCTATCGATGGTAAATTTGCAAAAAGCACAGTCTTTAAGTGCTTTTTATTAATTTTTCTGAAATATAAAAAAAAAAATAATGTCTATACAATAAACTTTTTTTAATACTTAATAAAGTACCGATCGAGTACTTTCGAATGCACTTTTTTCAAAACAATTTGGGAAAGGTTTGAAGAAAATACTCTAGTAGCGATTGACATATTTGGATATACCTTACCTTGAAAAACACTTTCTTGAATTATTCTAAAAGCAATTTTCAAAGTGTTTATACAGAGTACTTTAAGTATTCCAATTTTCTTGTACGTAAAATATGTTGAGTATCCCATTTTTTCTGTACTCAGAATTTGAAATACTTTTTAATACTTAATTTAGCGTTGATTTTATTAGAATATATCGATTCGCAAAGGTCATTTCTCGCAAATGTAATCAGATTAAAAATTCGTTTCCTGTGACAAGATATTGTAATTGTTGCAGTGGCCTGACATGTCGAACGTTGTCGGAATTGGGATGCTCGGGGCTGCATCATCCAGCCGAGGCTGTGAGAAAAGTTTCAGAAAGAATTTTAGTTCTAGTTTACAAAGTCAATCCTCGCTTAGTTCGCAAGCAGTTGCCGCCGGATGATGATATTACGAGAAGAAATTTGCTCTATCGACAACTTTTCCACGAATTTGACCTTATAGATCTTCAGGTAATTGCTTTTTTTTTTCTTTAAGGGCGTAAGCTCTCCAAATTAAATTTAATGTCGAAAAACTGGAACTTGATGCCTTTGAATTCCTTATATTTTGATCTGGTACATTTGAACAGGTTCTCGTTATAAACAATCGCATGAAACATTTCATACCATTTTTTCGTACTATAGGAAAAATAAAACACGCTTTTTTGAGTAAAATTATTGGAGCCTTGGGTCCTTGATGTTGCCTTTCAAATTTATAACAATTAATTCTTTGATTTTGTTTTTTACAGTTTAGTTCATTACATTTTGAAATCGAAAATGTTCGTTTTTTTTAGAGAAAAAAAGAATTGGAGTCTTCAGGAAAAACTACAGCCACTCCAACGCGTACAAAATCGATAGATAATAACGTGGCGAGTCTTACAAAATCGCCTACGAGAAGCAGTCCAGTTGTGAGCACGGAAAGTTCGACTAGTGTTACTTCTCCTTCGGAGAATAGCACGGATCATAAGGGCGACAAGTAATTATCAAAGTTTATGATTAATTACTAACGGAGCTTGACAACAGTTGAATTTCCGTTTAGTACTTAGTATTTTTATGCACATCTTTCAAATACTTTTTCTATACTTTGAATACTGGGATTACGTTGCCCTTTTTGGTACTTTGTGCAGCTCTGATAATTTATTTAGGATTACTTCCAAAATTTGTAAATGTCCTTTTTTAATTTCAGGCTGTGCATATTCTGCTTATCGAAGGGTCAGGTTTATTCTGAAGAGGGTTTGAATATACACTACTGGCGAAGTTGTCCTATGTTAACTAGGTGCGAGGCTTGCAAGCAAGTCGTAGAGATTTCCTACTTAAATTCACATCTGTTGAGTGAGTATTAAAAGTAACGTTAACAAAAAAAATCGGTAATTCGACATTTTAATAATTTTTATAATTTTGCAGATGAATGCGATATGCGAAACAATTACGTGAAATGCGATACTTGCAAGCAGGCTGTGCTCGAGAAAGCGTTTCCGGAACATTCCAAAGATGACAAGTGTACAAGTAAGTAACAAAGTTTATTGTACTCACCAATTTGTATCCGAATAGCACGAAATTTGAACGAGATTTAAAAAAAAATAGTTGAAAAGTTTATACTATTTATGGATTTAAAATTTTTGAAATGTCCGGTCAAATGTATGAATATTCATCAATAATCATGTTTTCTCATGTGAACTTGACATACGCAAATAAATATTTTCATACAGTTTATTCACTCAACAACAATCATGATCTGGTTTTTCTTCCTTTACTTTGGTACTTTAATAAATTATGCGAATTTGTGAAATTTCAATATTTGCAGATTAATAAAAATTTCTTTTAATTTCAGAACCCATAGAAGGATACGATCGGTGCCCTTTGTGTCACGCTCTAGTCAATCAAAATAAATGGAGAGATCATCTCATGGGAGAACATCCGTGCACAAACAACCCTCGGAATAAAATTAGTAAAAATCGTGAGTGTTTTTTTAAATAAACTTTATAACGAAAGGCAAAGTACGAAAAAGTACTTGAAGTACTACGAATAAGCCAAGTTAAAGAACTTCAGTATTACTTAGATTTCTTTGATCGTTATACTTAAAGTGTTTTAAGTGCCAAAAAATCTGAATATTCGAATAAAATATCACATATTTTGCATAAGAATTCTCCGAATAACTCCAAAAACGCGTATGGAAAAAAATGGAGAAAAAACTAACTTTATAAAACGATTCTAAAAGAAAGCTTGAACAAACTGCTTCAAAAAATACTGTTTTAAAATACTTTAAAAAGTTCTTCGTCTAAACTTCTTGAAAAGCACTTTTTTAAATAATACTAGAAGCACTTTTCTGAAATTCTTCATAAAGCTTTCGATTTACGTACCAAACGAATGCCTAAGTACCACCGAACTCTGAACTTACACAAATAATGAATTGAATTTCTAAGATTTGAATTTTTTTTTCTAGCCACAAAATCGCCATCCAACTCGCAAAATCTTAGTGGAAAAATGACTTCACCAACGGGACGCGATTACTAGCATTAGCTTGAACAATCCACTTGGTTGGATTGTCAAGAGTTCTAGAGGTTTTTTCGAATTTTTTTTTTTTCTATAAAGTTTACGTATTTGTTACTAGTGATGTAATGTTTTTGCATATTTATACATATATTAAAAATTTGGAAATAGTCAAAAGTCCCGTCCTCTAGGAGTTAGTAGTTTTGGTCACTACGAGTGACTAGTCTGTCATGGTTTGAATTAATGTTGAAGGAAAAATAAAAGTCCGGTGTTAATGTTGATGGAAATTCAAAATCCGGCGATTTAAACAAAAATCATTCTTCTCTTTGCAATATCACCGAAGCATTATCCATGCCTTTACGACAGACTCTAGCGTCTTGCCATTAAATTTAGCAACAAAAAGTTTACGATACATTAAATAAAATAGTTCAACGATTTTTCGGCAGGTCTCGAATATTGAGAATACCTCTTCATCCGGCCACATTTGTAATACTCTTACAATATTCTGTAAGGCTGTTAATCATTACACTCGACGAAACCAATGTTGTATTATATCATTAAAAGGGTACTTTACGCTCAAATGCTATGTAACGTCCTATGTAATTTCCTAATGCTATTATTAAAGAGAAAATAATTTACAATTATACATTAATCCAAAATTTTAATTCAATCAACAGAAATTCTAAATCGAGGAACGCCTTGCCCAAGAGACCGTAAATGCGAAAATATTCTATATTTTCAATTATGGATATCACAAAAGTAATAAATTCATATAACTAAAATGTTGCAAAAAAAAAATACAGATCGGTATTTAGGTACAATTTTCATTCATTAGAATTACGAGTAAGAAATTCGCGTGTTTTTTGTTCGAGATATTTCAGTGGATCGAGTATAAATTAGTTATTCGTTTATTAGAATATACATATTAACGAATGTCGTTCATACGGTCGTGACATTTTTAGACTAACTTCTAAAAGGCAATAGGCTCAAAAGGCTTATCATATATCAACAAAATAACAATTGATCCATAGTAACAATCTAAGCTGAGTGTCACTAGGTGATGAATATAGTTCGAACATTTTTGATAACCATTCTCTAAATTGAGAAATAGTTTACACCGAAGTGATGGGCTAAAAAATAACACCGAAAGATGCATACAATTTTTATTCGTCCAATATACAAACAAATATTTCTATTTTATCGTAATAATACATTAACACCATAGTATTTGCTAAACAGTAGACGTACGGTTTCCCATAACAATTCGATTTTTAGACTCAGTTGATTCATTAATTTATATATAGCTACATAAAATATGAATTATAAATTTCATCACGATTAATAATCTCGTATCCTGTAGTAATAATAGCTAGAGAAGATACAGAGTATTTATAATGAATCCGGATGCATTCGAAAGACGCTTTATCGGGATATATTCGTGTTTTGAATTTTACATCCAATTCGTTTGATCAGTGATTTCACCTCATCTTTATCGAACATCCGTCGAAAGTTGTCCGACAAACTCAACAAACAATTATAATATTTACAAAATTATAATAACACGTTTCCATTTATAGCATAATAAATAAAAATTCATAATACGGATTCAATTTTTATACAATTAATTTCATCAATGATTGCATCTAATTTTCAATAGTTCAATTCACTTTCTGGTAAAGTTCATTTATCACATTCACGACTTCTCTTTTTCGTTTTTTAAAAAGTTCATCATAATATGTGGGGTATTTATCCACGCCCAATTAACAAGCTCATAACCCTCGTATTATGGTGATTGTTATGAAACCAATATCCGGGAACAGTCTAACA
Organism: Clistopyga incitator; assembly: GCA_947507545.1. NCBI lineage: Eukaryota > Metazoa > Arthropoda > Insecta > Hymenoptera > Ichneumonidae > Clistopyga > Clistopyga incitator. Next base: position 2,987,825 of record OX382179.1, on the reverse strand, counting down.
ATTAGGTGTGGAGTTTTTCCTATACGGCTCTAAAACGTACTGAAGAGACAAAAATAATACATAAATAAGAGGGTCATCACCCTGTCGATTTGGCATGGAATGCATCATGTACAAAATTACAAATTAGCGTTTCATAGAAATTGGTGTCTTTTAGAGCACCAGACCATGATACAGCTGTCCTTCGGTATCAGATGATCTCATGCGATTTCGCAAATGCTCCAGAGTGTTGGCAAGGTGTTTCTGTATTTGCTCGGTTTCCTCGCTCACACCGAGATTAGGAAGTTCTTCCTTTATTTTCGCGATAACCTGATTTAGGATTTGTACAGTTACCTGAAGAAGAAAAAAATATGAGAATAAAAATAAAAGAACTTTCTTCGTTATTGTTCTTCGCTGAGATTGTTGTCATCTTACCGAAGAATTTTCCTTCTCGAAGAAGTAGATGTAGTGGTTTAGCAACTCGACGTACAGTTGAACTTGCACGGAAGTGTCCATGCACTGGCTTGCAATTCGAATGCCTTTTTTCAAACAGTCCAATACTTTGTTTCCATCTTGCATCTGATCAATAAAATTGCAAATATCAGCAGACAATCATAGCGAGTTAAATGGCGGCTTTACTGCTCAAAAATTAGTCGATGGAATGTTTTTGTTCGTTAAACGAAATCGTATTTAAAATATTATACTGTTGATTGTTTATAACAGAACTCAGCATTATTTGGAGTACGTGAATTTCTGTTACGTATTTAAGACGATCTTCTCAAAGTATTTTTAAAAAATATATTCAAAATTATGTAAAAACTTTTTTGGACAAATTTTGAAGAGGATCTATTCAAAGTACTTAATATATATTTTGACTACTGAGATTATTTCCGTATCAATGCTTGAAGTTATCTGTACTTCGTACTTTTTACTTTAAGCACTTTTCGGTACTTCGCCCATCTCTGCATCAATCGGAATTGAAAATATAGTTCGTTGTAAAATACCTCTTTTCCTCCTGTCGCTAAAGACTTTCCTGACCAGAAGATGTGCGAACAAGTAGCAACGCCGCGGCATTGATCGGGTTTCCTCAGAAGTTTGCTCGCGTAGAGAGCGCATTGATTTCTCACAGGTTCTGCGTTTTCTTCGCCGAAGCAGCTCATTTGTTCGAAGGTGGCGATTATTAAAGTGATAGCCGCTAGTTGGGCCTTTGAGTCACTGATCTCATCCTCGTAAATCGAGAAAGCTTGGCTCATGAATTCATAAGCAACCATTTCAAAATTGTCGAATCTTATTTCACCGATAGCGAGAGCTCCTTGAAGGAAGAGCCTGAGCGGCAACTCGGCGAGTTCCGCTTTCATTAGTGCGGTTATCGTCGCGTGACAGAATTGGAAAATCTTCTGACATTTTTTCTGCCACATGTCGTCCTAAACAAAATTAGCGTTAATAATTAATAATAAGCGATCTGCGAATGGCTTTTCAATGTAATCTACTTGAATATAAATATACAGTGCAATATTCGAATTGTTCATAACAAAAAACCTTTCAAGATGAAGGTCAGTGAGTAATTCGAATAATTGCGACTACTTTAAATGTTCGTGAATAACTTGAATATTTCATTCAAATTAAGCATTGAAATCTCAAAATATCAAATTCGAATTTAATAGTAGAACAAATTATTTGTTAATCTACACAACCAGTAATCCTGGTGATACCCATTTTTTTTTTGCCGTGATGACTTGCTCAGAAAGTAATTTCTTTAATGAGAAAAAGCACCGCATTGAATAAAAGATTTACTTGATGATCTAAAAACATATTTCAAACCTGATCTTTGAGAGCCTTGTAGGTGAACGCAAGCTGATACGCCTGAAATACTATTGGTGGAAGAGTATATTTTATTCGCTTATTTCCGCCAGCGCTAAAGTGTTTTCTTGCTGCGCTCAATATCATGTACTGCTGATCGGCGGTTTCAGATTTAAAGTGATGTATTAACCTCCCGAGGAGGCCTTGCTCCTCGGCGAAATCTTCAGGATCTTCTTCGATACTCGGCTGATCCGGTTGATCTTGTACCAACGGCGCAACTACTGACAAAATAGCATCAACTTGCTCTTGTGTGGGAATTAACGTTTCATTCTCGAGAATATTGGTTATAATGTAGACAGCAAGTAATTTTCTTCCCTCGTAATCAAAGTAGTCAAGTAGCGGCGCAAAGTGCTCCAGTTTTAAAACCGTAAGTATGTTCTTGTAATTGTCCACCGGAATTTTCATCAGTCTCGCTAATTCTCGCGACACCGCACTATTGTATTCCAATCTACAAAAATATTCAGAGTTGAATATTGTTTATCTTTTTTTTATCTTAATAGAGGGGCTAAGTTGCGTAAAATAGAAATCGGATCAGAACTGGGCAAATAATAAAAAGTAATTTAAACATAAAGAATAAAGCACTTCAAATACGCTATAATTTTAGTACTCCAAATGCATACATACAAAATGTAATAAAAACAAAATGTCTAAAGGTAATTTCAAAAATTTTGTGACATCTGTTTTTTTAAATGGATTGCAAAAGTGTTTTTCAACATACTTTCAAAAAAACGATTTTCAAAATACTACGAAAAAATACGTATTTTGAATACCAAAATTGATACCCAGTTACTGTAAGTATTGCCCGGTTCTGCCATGGAAACATATATATGCTTTTAAATCGTCGCCTTTCGGACAACATAAATATACTCACTTTTCGACGTTGAGTTTTTGGAATATCTGAACTGTTGTAAATAATACTTTGTCGACATAGTCGACTCTGTCGGGATAGCATTTGTGTGCCAGATTTATGAGTGCAACTTGCAACGAGACTATATCCTCTGGCGGCATGTCTTGTCGGGTCTGAAGAGAAAAGTCGCGTCAAAAGTGCTCGTTAAAAAGGTTACGAGAACTATTTTTCTCGAAGAAAACATTAAAATAACGATGTGCCCGACGAAAGTTGGATGTAATAACTGCGCGCTTGATTTTCACGGAGCTCAACAGTGACACCTCGACACATGTCGACTCGAGTGTATTAATCTTTGAAAAACGCTGATATTCGTTGACCCGTGTTATAAAATACAAGGACAAGACTACTATCTCATGTTCATGTTAATCAACTGAGAGTGTAGCGAAAACAGTGGATGTGGGTGTTATTCACACACATTCGGACGCTCCGCAGAATCGGAGATCAGTATTTGAAGTTTCTTGAAAAAACAACAAAAATTTTCGCTCAATTATTTTTCTAATTAATATGAATAACGATTGTGCAACCTAAAGTAACTTGTCAATTATATCAAGAGACTCAATAGCGCGTCGACGCGAAAAATTAAAAGGAATTCGTTTTGCCCTCGCACGAATCTCTCTCTTTTTCTCTTTTGTTTTGACCGAGAATTAACACTACATTATTCTCGACGTTCAGCTTCGTTTCGTCTGCTATCAAATTGTAATTCGAAGTATCTCAAGCAATACATCGCGAACGCCGAATGTCCAATACTTTTCATTTTTTATTCACATTAGAGAAATTGATAGAAGCCGTTCTCAGACTTAAACTAGATGAGATAGAGCTTATTTTTCTAGGATAAACATCACGGACTGTCAATCGCAGTGCAGTATCTGGTCATCACTGAACGGCTGTCAATAAGTAAACACGGAAAGTAATAAATTTCACGACTTCAATTAACGCACAATGAATTCTCATCGCTTGAACAAAAAATGGCCTGAATTTTTCTTAAATTGAACATTCCAATTTTTGCGTACCTGAATTATCGTTGCAACTTGGTCGCTGAAAACATCGAAGAGCTTGACATCCTGGGGAATGCCCGGTATTTGGCTAGGACTACCGGGACCTCCGACACCATCGGACCTTTGACTAAACGTAGCGAGACGATCTATCAACGATATTATGATATTTTTAACGTTAACTCCATTGTGGAGTTCCGCACACGATTTGAGAAAAGCGTTAAGTGTTTGCAGGTGGAATTCGTCAGGGAAAACCTGAAAAATAATAAAAATCGTCGTTAAGTCCGATATTTCAATTTAAACGCTCGATTATTCGTTCGTTTTAATTAATTACCTGGATGATGCATTCCATAAGGTACTCCTGAGCAATAGCATCCCTACAACTCACAACTTGTTCCAGAATACCAGGGAGCACGAGCTAAACACAGTAACAAGCGGTTCAAGTTACGCTATTCGGCATTCAATTGAGGAAAATGAATTATTGTAACGGCGGTAATCGGGCCATAAAATGTTAATTGTTGTTAAATGAGGAATTAAATACAAGAGAACCTTTTTGTATTTGTCGAGAGTAACGGATTCCAATTGGCTCAGACGAACAAGATTTGTTCCTACGAGAATTTTGAGCTCTTCACGTTCTCTCTCACGTCTCTCTCGATCCCTGCTGTGTCCCTGATGTTGCATTCGGACCCACAATTTGTTCATCTCAGCGAAATTCATGAGTACAAAATCTATGCTGTCACGGACCTGAATACAAATGTACTAGAAATGCCAATATCGAGTTAGAGCAAATATCGTATTTCTATCTTATGTCTATAACATACTGTTCCCTCTTCGTCATCGCCTTCCGACACGTCCGGCAATATATTGCGAGTGCATTGAAGCAGATAGTTCCGCAAAAATAGACCGCGTAGAGGATGCTGCACACCTCTGCACATTTCTACTAAATCTCGTAGTAAATCTCTTTTTAGGCACGGATTGGTTTTTATGTAAACCAAACCGACCGTGATCAATAAATATCTAAAACAGATAAACCAAAATATGAACCATGTGCTGCCATTCAAACAATACGTAAAACAGTATTAAGTCAAGTACCAAAAATAGACTTCAAGCATTAAGTACAAAGTAATTCAGTACTCAGTAAATCAGTACTCAAAGCACATATTAAATAGTTAAATGAAATATTCTTACAATCGAGGCACGATATTCCCTGCATATTGTACAAGTTCGTAAAGGTCCGCGACCTTTCGACCCTTTTGAAATTCATCCAACAAATAAATCTCTAAATGACGCAGCTCATCCGTGATGGCCATATCTGTTGGTGTACGTCGTAAGAAAAATACTATGTATCAATGAGAAAACTACTACAAAAAATACAAGTACGAAAAGGATACAAAGTTCGTAGTAGCTTTTTGGACTGAGAAGCGAAGTTCTCAATTCTCCTAGCATGGTCGACGCATGCTTTAAGGCATCCATAAGTTTATTGTGATCGAGACAGTGCTTCATCTGAAACGCCTGAACCTTGACAACACCAATGGCATCTTCCAGCAGCTTCTCCTGCTCCTCGACGCCGGACATTACAGGCGTCATTGGCTGTGAAAAGAATAAAGATACCTACCAGGTATTCCAGGTAGCGCCATATGCTAAATATGTAATTCAACCAAAGCGTGCGCTACTACCAGACATTAGAAGAAATAAATACTTTTGTGCACCTATTGTCACACAATTCCTAATTCTGCGTGCAATTAGTAATTCATTTATCATTTACAAATTTTCATCTAAATGCTAATTCCACAAGAAGCAATTATTTATTTCCATAAAAGTACTAAATTCTCGTAAAACTTTTGTTTAACTGATTTTAATACTATTTCTTGTGGCATTAGTATTCAAATTTTTGGAATCTCATTTAGTTTGTAATTGTCGTTCAATGAAAGTAGAATCCACATTTCAAAAGACATTTCCACTTTAGCAAAAATCAAATATACATTTCTTCTGGAAATAATATGTGAATAAAAAATAAATAGAGATTAATTACATCCATTCTATAAGCATGATCTAATGTAAACACACCATACAAATTTAGATGATGGCAAGCAGCTACACAGACGCTTATGATCAGCTGTGATCACAACTATTTAATCAATAATAAGTAATTATATCATATACAACTGTTTCAGATATAAACCTAAAGAGGAAACTTTTATGTTGACTACTTCATAAGAAAAATATATATATAATATACGTATAGCTGTTTAACTTATATACCCTTGTTTTCTAGCAGTAAATATATTTAACGCATGACTCCTATAACTTAAAAAAATGAATAATAAAATTTACGTAATAATAATATTTCCTTTTCTAAAAATTCATAGGAGAATCTCAGAAACACTCATAAACTGTTTCTTATATACTGTGTGAGTTTCTAGGTCTTATATTAATACCCCCATAAATGTTTATGTAAACATTGACATGGATATCTGTTTAAATGGTAGCACATGGCTATATTACATACATATTAATGTCTCCTGATCACTAATGTATTGAAATGAAATTGCAGCTGTGGTCCAAAACTTGTGAGTTATTAACTTACAAACTTCACATGTAATTAAAAATGAGCTATCTACAACTATGTGAATCTTGCATAATTATAAGAATATATCTAAAAGTAAAAGACATTCATGAAAATTTTTCTATGAATAAAAACACAAATTCAGAAATGGGAATACAAATGAAGATAGGCATTCTGAAGTTGACTTTGCAAAGAATAAATCATGATTTTGAGTATTCAATGATACCAAGTGCAAAAAAGCTGTGCCCAATTACATAAACGTAAAATAGTGTTTTGTCTAATTGTAAATTGTAAAAGCTTGACAGGCTGATTGTTGAATACTCGATAATTCAAACTCAAGAGTGACATTATTGAAAATTGTTGGTTATTCACATTTATTCAACCACTTTATCATTTAACATGAAGCCACATAAAATTTATCAGCAATGTATTCAGTACATCGTCGTCTGTTTAGTCACTTTGTAATTTTGGTATTTTCGTAAATATGTGCAGTTGAATAGAATTATAAGCGTTATTAAAAGGCATGATAAGTGACAGATTAACCTAATCGACGAGAGTGCACCTCGGTCGAATATTTTGATTAATTTTTATTGAGGGCATAGAAATTACATCGATTAGGAACGAAAATGTTTCTATGCAAATGAAACTTGCGTCGATTTCATGCAGCGGAAAATTTTTTTATAAAACGTTACTTACCATCGCTTTGTAAAAAAAAACACTTTGTAAGAAAAAACCGCCCAGCAGCTCCAATTCACGGAATAAGCTTGCCAGATAACACCCGTAACCTAAAATGACCGTTATTCCTGGCTCATGTCAAATGACGCGATGTCACGGTCATGTGACCGCCGACATGAAGGTGCAAGAGAAATTTTTACTTTTCTACCGTTTGCTTATATACAAGTAATTGTTAATCATTTCATAGCCTAATTAGAACTAATTGCAATACTTGCAAACGGAATAAATAAGACATTTTTTAAGTTACTACACAATAACTCGGTCGATATTGAGCAAACACCTTAGGTGGATAAAATAGAGGCCGAAAAGTGGTGCTTTTTATGAGCAATGGTTCTCACTTCGATATCGAACCGTCGATAAAAATGCCCTAGCCCTTATTATATTCAGTGACGAGGATGACCGCCACGTAATCGTCATTTACAACTATTTTCACGCCCGTTTGCACTGTAAACATCATTTCCCAAGTTATATGAATGAAGCGCCCTTCACCACGTGACTATCATTGCACAACTATGTAGATGCTATATCTGGGATCATAATTTTCTTTATTCCATATTAATATCGTTTAGAATCATTTCATGAGCATTACTGCTTATAAACAGAATCTTTGTGTGCACAAGTAAAACTTCATAGATCTCTATCTTACCGACAAAAAATCTGTGATAAATCGATATCGAGCGCGGCAATGTGTGCAATCGAGATGTGCAGAAGCGAACGGTGTGTGACAAAAAGTGTAGAGTGTAAAACGCGATGTATATGAAATAGAGTGAGTATAATTGAAATGTGTCGAAAACGGAGTGTGTATAATCCAATGCGGAGAAACAGGACATTTAATCGCGCAAGTGGAGAAAAGAAAGGTGTTCACTTGAATCGGGACGTGTTGGATAAACCAGAGGATAAACACTGTGTGCAAGCGAATTGTGTACGAAAAGGTCTGCGGAGAACTGTACGGTGGAGAACCGGAAGTGTTGGAGAATCAGGATGCTGGAGGGTAGGTAAACTCCCCTCAGATAGAAAAATGTATCTTCGACGTCATTACCCAGATAGAAAAACGTGCCGCACCTCGAGTCGTGAAAAATGCGTCATGTACATACTACGGCATAGAGCTGCGGTATTAACGACTCGGCGTGCTCAGCGGCACGAGTGCCCACACTGTGCCGGCATAGCTGTGGCCTATGCTGGCCGGGGCACAACGTGTCAGCACTATGGAGGCACAGCACCGGCCTCAACACGTCGTGCCGTTTATAAAGCAGCTTAATGCGGTAATACATTTTTGTCTTCGTAACTCCAGTTGCAATAATGCAAATGCCTAAGTTTATTTTACATGTGGCGTTCCCTACACTTTAAACAGACAGTACAAATATATATTTACGAAGATACGAATAGCCTTGTGTCTAACGCTCACATCCATATCCGTAGAGGTCCGGGTGCTAGTTCCGCGAGACTTAAAATTTATTAGTCGTTATCTGGAATCAAACACGTAGCTAACGACCAAATAAGTCCAAACGTGATATCGAAAGATGAAAATAGAGATGTTCAGTTAATTGTAGCACGGACAATAATTATTGAAAAAGAAAGCTTTCGGTGCTTTCGAGCAAAATTCCGGTGTTTTTGATATTTGATAAGCACTCAGAGTCTTTTCGGTGCTTTCGTCAGTGTTTGAACATGCTAGGACGGTGCTACCACTTCGAGTCTCCGCAGCGTGCCTGAACCATGCAGCATTCCAGCCCGACGTGCCGTCGCAATTCCGCCGATACGCAAGGCGGCACATTATACTATTTGGGCCATTGGGGTTTTTTTAGCCTAGATGGCTTTTACCACTTTAGGGACCTGTGCCACTCTCTTCTTGGGCCGTCGAGGTTATTACCAGTGCGAGGGTGCAAGCGGAACGAAAACCTAGTATGTAAGTATACATAGGAAGGCTTTTACTGAATATCCAAAACAAGACTAAGCCAGCATCGATATAACAAGTCTAATGTCTACATAGATATACATAACAAGGCTCCAGTCTATATTGGGTAATCATAAAAGTCCCCATAACATCCGATGGACAAAAATATGATCCCCTGAAGGTTTCAAGCTTGCACTTACATTCGAAAAAGACGTTTCTATAAAAGTATTCATTATTAATATAATAATATTGGCTATAGTTAAGGACTGGTTCATCGACACCATCTTTATCTTGTTACTACTTGCCAATAAATGTACACAACAAAGCTACGTTCGCATTGTACAGTCAACTGCGACACCCGCCTCTGTTTCGAAGGTTTAGAATGCAATTTACAAACCCGCATTGGCTGGTTTTGTCCAATGATCGAGAAATCCGGCTGTGCTATAATAATGTTCATATGACAAACAGGTTACTTCTCCCTAGAGAGTTTAGCTGGTGAACCCGATAGGGCAACAATGGACGCGTGGTGTCTTCACCGATAATTCAAGAGCGTATTATCATAATTTACAATATTTGAAAGTGCATTGATATCTCGAGAATCGTTTATCCTTAGTTTCAATGAAAGATTTATTCTTGTACAGGTTGTTACATAAAACATTATTTATAATCACTATATGTTGTTATCCACATGGTCTGTTTTTTCTTCAATGTACCGAGATTTACTGAATACAATGAATCGTTTAAAAAACTCACAAATATTGCGGTACTTAAAAATTCATTTAAATTTATTTATAGAATGCAGTGCAACTGAACAACATGGTTGTTAATAAAATCGTGTCAACCGTTTTGACAACACATTTTTTTTTGCCATCACGCACAATACTTTAAGCAGTCTTTTACTTGAATTATCATTTATAATGAAACTGTGAAAGACGATTTTTAACTCCGCCTGCATAGTTTTCATATATCCATAATAATATTAATTTTTTTGTTTGTTTGTTTGTTTTTTTTTGGTACAATTCACTCAAGTGCTTGATGCACGTCGTTGGTTGGTATCCACACTGCCTGCTGTAGCTGCACCTGAAAAAATCATTCATGCTGTCTTTATTGTGTGTAGACAATAAAAATAAGTGATTTCGAAGTGCATGTATGCTGTTATTGACGTCTCTAGAGGTTCAAAGATATTTATGCTCTCCTATCGCATGGCAGTTTTAACAACTGGCCTTATATTCAATCTTAAGATGTTGTGTTACATCGACCGAGTCGCTGTGAGTGCGAGTGCGATAGCTGAATTTTCCCGAAGTGTTATTGTTCGCCACGGTTGATTTATCGAATAAAGATCGTGAAGTACTGACTACAGTGTGCTAAAACGCAGTTAGTACTTCTGTTTTTTGTCTGGAACATGATTTGTGACCAAGAACAACGCTTTACAGTTTTTGTTACCGACCGATCAGTAACACATCATCTAAAACACATTCAGTTTCAGTAACGAGCCGGTAATACCTCTTCTTATTTCATTACCGCGTAACTACGTAAATTCCATTTTCGAATTTTCTGACCGGATTCCGATCTTTCTGTTCTGCTTTATCCCTCCTCCTCTTTCACCTGCATATTTCTGTCGTCATTCTGCAGTGCATTCTGTACTATCACCCTTTTCATGGTTCAAAGTTATGCATATTTTCTTTGTAACCACTTTGTATCGCATAGGTCGTTGGAAAATTTATTTCATGACCCAAATACAATTTTTATTCTATTCTAACTTCGCGTACCCTAATTTATAATCTGATTTTTGCTGTCTCCTCATTATCGCAAATTGAAATTTTGGAGTTTAGAAAAGTGACTGAGTTGAGATAATGAAACTCGTACGGAAAGAGAGACCATAAGCCCATCGATTAAATCGTTTTTGGTACAAAATATAATGACAACGTTTTTTTAAATTGTTTAGCTACTTACACTGCTTCGACTGGCGACAAACAATGTCCTCAGTGGTGTTTAGTCTACGTTATCTTGAAAGATAAGTTTAACATATCCAGGAGATCCTTCCAGAGCAACCGCACAGAATGGACAAATCGCTATATATCCATTGGTGCCATGAGGTATGGCTACTTTTTCCCAGTATCTAAAAAGTACGACACATTCATTAAAACTTATGTTCAAAAAACTTTCGTTGCAAATACTAAAGAAATGAATTCTTAACAATAATAATTCTTAATGATAAATTACATGATAATTCATATTTTATTTTTGTTAAAAAAGTCTCTGATACTTTTTAAAAATGTGATTTTTCAAGTTTGATCACTAAAGACAACATGAAAAATAAGTGTTTTTACATACTTGACTGTTTTTTCGGTGGCCATGTGTCCACAAGGGCTAAAGGCATATGTTGGTGGACCGCTGTCAACATAAAACGCTGGTTCGATGCCCATACAGAGTTTGACAATCGGACCCGCTATGAGGCACATCGGACATCGTCTTGTTACCTTATCCTTCTCTTGGCCCCAATCGTGATGTCCTTGTACGTGACCACATTTGAGATAAACGTACGGTTGCTGTTGCGCCGAATCGGCAGCAGCTTTCCGGGGTATCACTAACGTATTCAAACCGACCGGGCATTGAGGTCGACCAGCATTAATAGCATCAACCAATTCTTCTAAATCGTGTTTTGTCTGGAATAATTAGAAACCAACATAGAAGCCCATAAATATCTGCACTTTTGGGAGTATTGCAAGAATGTAGTTACTAAAGAGTTCTTGAAATAAGAGCGAAAAAATCGCGGATCAATGCTCTTCGGAAGTGCTTCGAAAGCGCCTTTTTAAAATGTAGTTCGACAATTGTACTTTCTAAGCACTTAAAAAAAAACCTTTTGAAGTGCTTGGAATGTGTACTTTTTCTACTTTTTTTTCGATCGAATTGGGTGAAGGCGGTGAATAAATAGTTAACCAGAATGAGTTGCTTATTGTAGGGTTCCATTCAATGAAATGTTTTGAACCTGTCGCTGAAAATTTTAAGGGACGACCAGAATATCGAAATATCTAAAGCGCCTAAAAAGTATCTCGCTTTTCATCGCAAAGTATGTAAGAATAAATATTATATAACGGAAATCCAAAAATAATTGTAAATGAACAGTCAGTCTAACTTATACTTTTAGTCGAAAATAGGCTTCTCCGAGAAAATAATCGCAGTAAATAATTTAAAAAAAATTAAATCAAAATTTCTCGTAAAGTTTGATAAAGTGGTTGTTCATCCAGTAGTGAAAGTTAAGTTATGTTGCATTCATCCTAAGACGACCTGTTGACGATGGTATTAACGTTTTATTGTTGTTCGTTGTCGTTACCGAGAGGAAAATACGCTTGCTTTGAAAACTCCTTATCTCCTTATTACGACAAAATATTTGCTGATATCGACTTACCGGAGATTTGGATAAACCTTCCGCAGATCGCCACAGCAACGTTGCGCCGCAAAGATCAATCAATGTTCCATCCTGAAGTATGTTATCTTCATTCTCAACGACATTTCCTTTCTGTTGAGCACTTCGGCTTTCTCTCAGTGTAAAAACGCCGCCTCCCACGCTGACCTCTCGCCAAAAACCGCATTGGGCCTCACCGCCGCAAAATTGGCCCCGTGGATGCATTATTAAAACTCCGTTTGTTGTTAGACCATCGATTTCGTGGTTTTCTTGCCATTTCGTCGCTTTCTCCTTATGACAAATTGTATTAACATACAATTGATGCGTAAACGTAGGTCAATATGATACACGCAGATTTTTTCATAAGAAAGTAACTGAACAATTTACGAGATGTGCAGAGCAATTTTTTTTTATTTCCATAGATTTTCTCGAAAGTTCAATAAAGTTTATATTTACAGAATTTTCTCTCGCTCCGCATTACTCGAAATCCAATCGAATAAATGTTTCATGCGAATGTGTGGTATATTTTTAATGAATTATATTTTCAAAGATCAGATAATTACCCCCAAAAAGATATTTCTCGAACTGTCAAATCCAGCAGCGTATATTCTTGCGATTCTTGGGTCAGATCGATCAGTTAAAATTCGACAAGCGAACCTACTGATGGTGCTTTGGGCCACGCGACTTTCGCTCGCAAGTCCAGCGTCACTGCCTCCCGGACATGTATCCATTACAACGAAATCAATTGGAGACTCTGAAGACCGACCGATCTAATAAAAATAAATGGCACAATAAATTTCGAAACGTTCATTGAGAATCAAGTGTGTTTTATTATTTAATTGAACATTGTCATTGGATTGTTCACACAAATGTCGAATTATTGTCTTCAATTCCGAATTTTTCCTTTCGGAATATCGATTTTTTTATTTTGTGCGAACTCACTTGGAACATGTCGGTATCTTCATCTTCCGTATATTCAACGATAACCGCTTGCGTCCGTGATAGTGTGTATGAAATTGAGTGCTGCTGCGTGTTTAATATAGCTTGCGAACTGTGAGGCGTTTTCACCACGTAATGTTTACTTCGTTTGACTCCATTTGGTGTTGGCCTTTTCACCAAAACAAATTTACTTCGACGTCTCCCACGGTCTCCGGGCGGTAGAAATCCATTGTAACTAACGTATAGTAACGATGAAGAGCATTAAGTTTTTGATACTACGTCTTTTAGGTATATTTGGAGCTCTATCCATAAAAGTGTGAATCAAAAACAAAAACATTTGAAACTTCATCTTGCTATCTCGAATTCAACACTTTTCAATAAAATGCAAATAATGCCCCAATATGCAAAACAAAAATCGGTAATCAGACATTGTTAGGGTAGCAGATTACGAATTCAGACTTCAAATTTGCAAATTATGGAAAGTGATTAGATTTGTACTTTGCTTCCGCCTTTTTTGAATTTCTAAACTTCAAGTTGCGATAAGCAATCAGACCTCGACGAGCGTTTCTGAGTTTCAGAATTTCAAGTAAGTTACCTTTTATACATGGTTCACGATCTTGAATTTGTTGAGTGTGAGTTAAATTCGTAATCGGTGACCCTCAAAACAACCTAAGTATCGATTTTCATGTAAATCGTGTAGCTTTTTCCATTTCTGTCCACTACATTAAAATTATTCTTGATTTTTAAAATCTTATGTGTTTTGCCAATCAAAGACGGTCCGAATTTCCTTCGCCGATATTTTTCATTGGCGGTAAAACGATAATGCCAAATTTCTAAATGTGCTATTGTTTGTAATCTATGTTTGCGACTCCTGGCAAATCTCTGATGGATGATTCAATGGCGCGCCTTTTTATACTATAGAATCGCTTGAAAATACGCTGCTTACCCCAGAATAACCAATTCACCATATTTGGTCAGCTGCTTAGGTTTGTCATGATTATGACCATGGCCGCCATGTGGATTCGCGTGTGAATGATTGTGGCTTTGTTTAGTGTGTGGACTGTGTGGTTGTCCCACTGTCCCACCCTCTGCTACAAGTAAAGGGCTGTCGTTGCTGCCACCATCAGATCTGTAAAAAAATGCGTAGATATTATTTATTTTGAATATCGTGAGTGCACAAAGCGCTTCGGTAACAAATTCTTCATCATAACACTTTGAATGAACGCTGAATTATTCAGGTATTGAGAATATTCGGCCATCCCTAATTTGTCGGACGGTTACGACACGAGAACTGGATCTCGACTGCCGATAACTTCAGCCGACAAATTTAGGCGCTCTAACGGCTTCTTGTACACGACGAAGAAGAAGCCGTTCAATTTAAGCGGATGACTCATCGTTGATTTGTTTCGTGGAGAACAGAGACGCAAGGTGTTAGTCGATCATTAACTGTTCCCTTTTTTTCATAACCCACAGCATTGCGAGAAAATGTATTTGTTAAATACTAGATGCTATTACGCGCCAAGTTAACCGATACCAATCTGTATAATGCATCCAGATAAATTTTATCGGTAAAGGTCCAATACCTGGATGATAAACTTCTGAACCCAATTTTGCAATCATTGTGACGTTCACGGTACGGCAACGATTGCAAGAAAATTTGCAACAGAATTATAATAGAAAAAAAATGGGCTTGAATACGACAATAGTGGTCATGTAATTTTTTGGCTAGCGATTTTTCGACTACGCAATGTAGTTTGTAACCACCTGTAAATGTAAATATAAATATATATACGTAACATAGCAAGACTCAGTATTAACGCAAAAATAAATGGAACTTAAGCTTTTCAGTTTATGAACGTAAGCTTAAATATCGCTATAACTTTTGTTACAAATATTTGTTATCAAATTTCATAAAGTTCATCGCTGAAGTGCAGTCAGTGCATGTACATTGTCTTGATACAGATATGGTGTTTCCTAGTTTTATTTGGACATTCTTATTATTTGATATCCCACATATCGGTACAGGAATGCACGTACATAGATGCACCGTGGAAATTTATTGTGTTGGAAAGAGTTTGTCAAATCGTGGACCGAATCTGGCGTACATTCAGGAAGAATATAAAATCTGGGCCCATAAACTTTCTCAGACTATGACGAGGTTTCTCAAATATTAGTGGCAGTCTCAGAAAGAGTGCGCTCCGGATTTTATGCGTTATTCTTCTCGAAAATCTGTGAATCTCTTCTTCAAGATTTCACAGGCTCTTTCCAAGATTTTACATACTTCCCAATCTTCTACAAAATCTTGCCAAGATTTTATAGACTCTCACCAACGTTGCACAGGCTCTTTCCGAGAGTCTGACAGTCTCTTTCTAAGACCGGAACGACTTTTTCTAAAACTGTTACCAAGACCCCATCCGAGACTACTTTTTTTGTGCAGTCATGACTTCGTAGGCAATCATTCGGAACAAACTTTCCGGTACAAGATTACGAAAATGTGTTGCTGCCTATAGGACAGTACATTCTGTGACGTATTTTTCCGGTAGCGAACAATTATCATGTCTTACAGTCGAGAACGAAAAAGAAAAATCGGGAACCGTCGCCTTCGGCCGTCCAACAAACTTTATCAGCTAAAGCCGTTAAATTCCAGGAGAGGAGCCTGCAAATCATAAAACATAGCTAATTCGGTAGCATTAAACCATGTGATCGTTGTTCTCTAGATAATCACGTGACAGTTCATATAAACCAGCACCTCTTATTCCACGATCTGATGAAATATTTAAACATTGCACGTGTCATCCTTAATTAAGGTACTGCCATTCTCCCAATTGCGAAATCGTTTGCAAAAGGGTTTTTCGAAGGAGATGGTCACTTTGTCAGCAACAGTCTACGTTTGCAAAAGTGCTGTGCTCAATATTTTTAACAACAAATTTCAGCACCCAAATGTCCTGGATTGTTTCCGCTATTGCTGCTGCGTGGATAAGAGACTTTATCATTTTTTCCGTGTTTCAATATTGTATCACAAGTAGTAGGTGCCTTTTATGTATATATCACGCATACAACGCCCCCTAACAGTGTCAACCAATTGAATGCCCTCAGAAAACTCAACTTACTTGAAGAACTTGACGTTCTTAGCATTCATAATGTACGTAAGAAAATTAAGGTCATATGTCGCACCGACCGAACCGCTACGAGGCTGAGTAAGATAGCGCTATCGACAATGCCGCTGAGAAGATAAAGATAGTGGATTTTTTTAGGGTGTCATTGTTAATAATTACATTTGATAAATGCTATGAATTCTTTCGGTTCGTAAAATTCCTTACATTTTCTAAGGTGATGTAAAACATTTCTAGTGGTGAGAAATGTGGACCTAATAGCACTCATTTCAGTTCAGATAAGTTTTACATAGTTTTAACTCCTTTTCCATATTGAGTCAAAAGACAATTGTGACATTATTAAAAATAAAGAATGAAGACAATTAAGTACCGGTCAGTTTGTTTCTTTTTCTAAGGTTCTTGAGATCAGTGAATTTTTTAAGTACGCTAAGTTTGTTAAGATCCTTATGTGCGCTCAGGTTCTTAAGATCTGAAGTACTTTGGGTTTATTAAAATTTTTATGTACGTTAAGTATAGTAAGTACGTTAATGGAGTTTGAGTACACTAAGTATGGTAATCCTTTTAGATTTGCTAAGTATGTTCGGTACTGTAGGTTCTTTAAGTTTCTTCACTGCGATAAATTAAAATATTTTGTATCTTTGTTTGCTTTATAAGATTACTTGAGTTTGTACAGTATGCTAAATTTTTAAAACTCATCAATTATACTAAGATTGTGGACTGAGTTGATGTCGAGAAATTTTTTAAGTTTTTACAGTACAGTACGTTCGCTAAGTATTTTTATACTCTTTTTCATTATGTTAAGCTTGTCGCTCTACAGTTTTGCTCAAATTTCCCAATATTTCCACAAAGTTCAGTTATAAGTTTTCCTTATATACGGCTTGCTCTTCTTCTTTTGCGATGCGTCTGTTGGATTTTTCCTCTAATATTCAATATCAATCTTCTCTCCTTTTTAATTGTTGATTCCTCACATTCGCACATATGTTTCTTTATGGAGGATGTATAAACCTCATCTTCTCTTGTATATAATTCAAGATATGTATATTTTCGATCCTTCATCTTTGTTCCCTTTTCATCCATCTTTTGCGCCTCTCAATCTTATTCAAGTTGTGTTTACCTCATCTCTAATCTCTTTATCTCGCCAGTGGTTTTCCATTTTTATATTTAACTTCCAGAATTTATATTCTTGGCAATACTCCGATTTGTCAAAGCTATTTCAATTGTGCAGTATTTTCTTGTCTTTTTTATTTTTATTTTTATTTCTCTTTCTGTTTTCATTCACAACTCGTTTCATTTCAATTCCGTATTATATTCAATATAATATCTTTATCTACTTTCTATATAGCCTACTTTAGTTTTATCCCTTATTTCAGTGGTTTTGAATTTGCAAGAAAAAATGTATATTTTTATAAATGTTTATTATAAATAATGTATATTTTATATTTTTTCTCTTGAACTGGTCTTTAGCCATCTGTTGTCTTGATTTTAATTCATTTTTCAAAACATCTTACAACTCTTTAATTAACTCAATTCCTATTATTCATTCAAAAACGACTTTGATCTCTGTAATACATTTACATATATTTTATTCATTGTCAATAATAAAAATAAAAACATAAATAATTTCCTTTAAAATTAAATATTTTATAATTGCAATATGTTCTACTTTTTTCTCAGATAAGGAAAAACGATTAAAATTGCTTTGTTCAGAATATACTGCATTGTTGGCTTTGATACTCAGATAAATTATTGTACTTAAGTATTTGAATGTGTAAACAAATTTGAAAGTACAGTAATTTTTCAGGTGGTTGACGTCTGTTGGAAATACTCACATATAATCTCAAGAGTATAAACAAGTACATTTTGTGCTGTTTTGCAACTTCATTGTGCTACTGAACATGACTCAAAATTTCCAATACGTATCTCGTACTTATATGTTAAAACAAGGGAAACAAATGTACCAGTCTTTGTCATCAGGCTAAAGGCTACTTTTGCTATAAATGCCAAGTAAATATTACAGTTTTATTATTAATTAATATTAATTAAGAAATCCAAAAATGCTTTCAAAAACCTGTACAATATCTTTTAGCAAACTTTTTACAATACGGAACAATACAATTTCAATTTATTCAAATATTCATGAAAAATACAACAACAACAAAATTTTATCTCCAAAACTGTCAATATTTCTATGATATAAATTAGTTCAAGATCAACAAAAGTGAATGATGTCAATTGCCATGATTGATAGCAGTCAAATTATGGAGTGCAATTTCAATTCAGGTAAGAAATACTTCAACAGTCGCGGTATTGTTAAAATTTGAACACCATCGCTCTATGCTTTTTGAAGAATAGTCTTTTTTTTACATAATATTGCTAAGTGTTTCATTAAAAAAATTTTTTCTCAACACTATGACATTCAAGACTGTATGTTTTAGCATGAGCAGCAAAATAAATACAATATGCTCCAAAAAAAAAAAGTTCTTTCTAAGAAATAAATACAAATTTAAAAAACCAATAATAATAATAATAATAATAATAGCCGACAAATATTTACCGTATCACCATCGTGGGGTCGACGTTGGACCCAATTTTGCCGAGACAGTAGAGACACGAAGCAGGACCCACTTTATCGTCGTTAGTACGCCGAATAATCATAAACGCTCGAGTGACAAAAACAACACAAAAACTCCACGAGTCTTAACAAAACAAAACCACTACCACAATAATATTTCTCTCACACTGCTACCTGTCGACTGTTAATCGAATTTGTTTCTTGTTATGCAAATACACGTTATGCGCACCCTAACCCTCTAAACACGCACAGAATAAAAGAGAGAGAGAGAGAGAGAGAGAGAGGGGAAGAAAGAAAAAAGAACGTGAGAGAGAGAGAGAGAAAGAGAGAGAGCGAGAGTATAGAGAAATAAATACAGGCATAGAACAGAAACTCTACGCTAGCGTCTCACTAGAAGCTCTCATTTGTTGTCCTTTTTTACACCCACGCTTTGTTTTGCATTCGCGTGTTTTTCGCGGGTTTATTTTAATTTTATTTTTTTCAGGCAAAACAAAAATTAGAAAAAAATCATCCGCGAGTTTCTCGGGCCAATAAAATTCGTCATTATACAGAAATTTGTTAGTCGAGTCTCTTCTTACAGACACCGAACTCTGTGCACTGACGCAGACTGCTTCGCCATACTCGACAAAATCACGAACTATTGTTGCGTCTTTTTGTCGAACTTGTGCGACTCATTTGTTCAAGATATAATCGTTTGTTTGGCTTCGAAAACGGCGATTTTACTGCGTTAACACTCGAGGCTTTTACCGATTTTCGATATAGATATGCACTATTTACAAAATTAGTTGCTCTATTTTGTCACCAGACGTTTTTTTTTCAGAGGCGAACACTGAGAAACGACGACGACGACGACATTTTATGGACTGACTACAAACTCGATTAAACTGACACACGGATTGAAGCCTTTGTTGATGATGAACTTTTTTATAACGTGGAAGGGGAAGTGGGAAGACGATATGGAATGAAAATTGGATTTTAACAACGGTTTCATATATGCGTTTCGGTTTACGGTACAATGTACAACTTGACACTCTACTGTGGCTCCAACTCAGCTATATAATGATACAACTTCAGGGCGCTTGGTTGGCAGCAATTGGCTTGTACCACGCTTGCACCAGCTTGCACATTCAGTGACAAATACTGAGGATAACGGTAATTTTTTATTTACCGTAATATTACCTTCGCATACTCGATATTATCACCGCTATTTTCCCACTCATAATATTGTGGCGTGTAAAATGTCGTTTGTAATTTTTTTCGAAAATTTTACGTGAATGAGATAACGTTAATCTTTAAGCAAAATAATCGGTATTTTCATGTACATTGAATCGTCAAAAAATGGGGCACCTGTAAGGTCATTTTACCACTCATAAATTTGTGGGGTAAAAATGGCGGTCATAATTTTTTTGGTGGATTGAACGCGTTACTTAGTTAATATTAATCTATACAGATGCAAAAATATCGGTATTTTTATATAAGGTAAAATAGTTGCGAGAAACGATGCTGTTATCGTAATTTTTCTTTCTCGTCAACTAGTAACACAAATATGATAGTCACAATTTTATTCGTCAATTTATCGATTTTGAATTGTCATTGATCTACTAAAAATAACGGTGTGTTTAGTGGAATTTTTTATGTCTCAAGATATTCTTAAAAGCTGTTTCGATAAATGATGGTGAAACGATTGTCTCACAACCCAAAATTTCAAGGAAAACGGCAATATTCTGGTCATTTAACCGGACAATAATGGTACGTTGAATATCCAGCTATACAAACGGTCGGCATGTAGGTGACCGAACTATACTATAGTATTACCGACGGTTGGGAATGCCATTGGTCGGCAATGCAGAAATCTACATGCTCTAAATAACTATTGAAAAAATCTGGGTCGGGGATTCCCAGATTATTTTTATGCAAGAGTGTGGTCATTATATGTTATTGTCACAGTAATACATGCTAGCAGACGTTGATTAACGTTATTACTTATGTTTTTCGGATAAATCGACACGATGAGCGCGCCAAAACGGCAGAAGTCAATCCTGCATGCGTCGTAAATTGTGACAACACCTGTAAAATCACCGTGCACTAATTTTGATCGTTTCTCTACGGCAATTATACAAGTATTTAAACGGAAAAGGAACGAAGACTAGATCACCTCGGTTTAAGTAAGTAAAAGTAATTAAACAATAAAAATTGTCAATAATTAATTAAAGTAATTCAATCGCAATATGACGGTACGTTTCGGCTGCAGGATAAAATCACTCGGAAAAGTTATAGTTGTAATGATCACATCTACATTACTTTACTGCGGATCAGCATAAACTCACCTGCGCAGAATGCAGAGGATACTGACAAGACGAAAATTCACGCGTATGCTTTTTACGAAATAAACAAAATAAAAAAAAAGCTATCGCTACAACCACAATTTCTTAAAAATAAATGAAACATCCTATTTTTCATTTATAACGATAGTTTTCAGTTGTTCACTTACTAGAATCGGCAATTCTTGTTTATGATATATACTATAGCATGAGAATCTATGCGTTTTGTCAATACAAAACTGCCAAGGTGTGCCACAAGCGGCCCTGGCATCTGAATGCACGAGGCCAATTAAATATTCGCGCACCGCACAGTTTACCAGCACTCTCTTCACAGTGCAAGTATGTCGTGCCGGTAAACAGGCCCCATTCCGGATGAGCCAATTATAGGCTTTGAAAAAATTTAAAAAAATAGGGTACTGTGCGGTCAGAAGCGGCCGTACACGGTTTTGACTATATCCAGTCGATAATTGGTTGTCCTGTAATTATTTTGCAACTTAAACACGAGGAAGGAATTTCATAGGGATTAATAAGAACATCGTCTTTAATCGAATTATATATTGTTTGTTTCTTGAAGCTGTTGTTCGATTCTATAGATATCAACTGCTATAGTATTTATATTTTATTCCAATGAAAAGATATATTAATAATTACACGTAACGCTTCGGATTCTATGGAGAAAAGACTCGACCGAACACAGTTTTATTTTATTTTCTGAGATGAACATGGTTTTTACGCCTTTATGGCTTGCTTACATCACAATGATACGCTCTTCTATTTTTACGCACGACTGACGTAATTACAGAATTAAGGAAAAAATATTCCAGGTGAATTTTGACGGCAATGTTAAGGATATATCCCATATTTGAGTCTGTACTAATCGGCACGAACAGCACCTTCATGCTGTGGCTGGCGATATTTACCCCTTCTTTGTCTTTATATCACAATTTTGATTTCTCGGGACCAGTAGGATGATAATCAAAATTTGTGCCATCAAAATCTGCATGGTTTACATAGAAGTAACTTTTTTTTCTTTCGTCCTTTCTAGTAAGACATTTCTTTAAAGAAAAGACATTCCGATGGAAGAATTTGAATCATAAAAGGTCCGACAACCTAACACGGTAATTTAGTAAATGTATGCACATCTACTCATGAATAATTCCACATTATTCGGGATGATGTTGCTACGACACCATCGCAGAATCGGCTCGTGTTTTTATCTCAACTTACTCAGTACATTTTGGTAGGAAATACGAGTAGCTAAATTTTTCAGCGCTACGTTTATTATAGAAGATGCAAATACTCAGTCGTTCAGCGGTAATTTCATGTAAAATTGACGGGTTAATTCGGATTTACTACTATAGAAATATCACCAAAACTTTCCTTATGTATGAACAAGGTACTAAAAGCATATTTTAATTTTTTTTCTATAAATGGAAAACAAGATGATTTTTATTTGTTATCCAATCTCTTTATTGGTTGGCATTATTGTTCTTTTGAATAACATGGTGTTTTTGAAATAGCAAGATGCAGCCCAGAAAAAAAAGTTTTCCATAAAAATTGTTTTACAATTTTCACATTCCGAAAAATGGAGAGAAAACATGATACGATTCGCAGACGGTGCTGTGGAAACGTCATTAACGATAATTAAGCAATTATCGTATTTAATATCGAACAACTCTTATATTTGAGAAAACAAATATCGAACCTGTAGCTCGTTTTTTAAAAACTAAGTACCATTGTTGCTTCCATGAGCGTAGGCGATAAGTAAATGCAGACAGATATTCGACATAAACCTGTTGTACGGCTAAGTCCAGAGTTCCTACAGTGAAAAATATTGCGTTATTACGTGAAACCCATGAAAATTGCGACACTTTTAGTGTTTATATCTGCCAATCGCTAATCAAAAATATGCGAATACTGGTTGGTACCTCTTCGCAGTCTATTTTTTTATTTATTTTTTTACAATACCGTACTCATAGTACTGAATATTTATGTTTGTTTCATTATGGGATTTTTCAAAGTCCTTTATTCTAATTAATTGGTATGAATTTTGTAAATTAGGTATATCACCGCGATAAACTCGTTGGTTTTCAATAATAAATAAATAAATAAATAAATAATGACAATGATAGTATGATATTTAGGATAATGAACATATACGACGATTCCTACGAGTACGAACATTTATATCCTTAATACCATTTTTTTTTTGTACACAATGTTGTTTAGTTCGACTAAGTTTTTATCTACGAATGGAAAACATTGATTTTCGGGTGTTTGCGTCCCGTAGCTGGCCATTGAGACGTGTTTCCTTATCTGTTTTTTCTCTTAGAGATGATCCACATATACACGTAGAGTAATACTCGCGCAAAGACAGCGCACAGTCTTGTTAGTTAGTTAAGTGTATATTTTAATAATATTTGTGATCGCTGGAACGATCAAACACACAAAAGTTATAGACATGTTTTTTTTTTTCACGGTTTTTAAAACTCCTCCGGTATCCATTTGTTACGTACATATTTATCTATCTACCACGCATTACCTAACTGACTTAGTCAGTGCGCAATTTTTTTTTTTTTCTCGATATTATTAGATATGTCAACAGTTAAGGTCACGTTTATTTTTACCGTCAGTAATTAACGTGAACATAACTTTTTTTATTCGATGCTAAAAAATTAACGTATTGCACACGATCCCGCATTTAAGGTAGAGACTAAGCACTTTTTTGAGATTTCAGTAGTGCGCACAGCTCAAACCTTGTTCAAAATGGTGAAATATAACAACTCAAAGACTTTGAGAATCTACTTACAAGTAAACTAACGTAAGAAAATTCAACAAAAATATTAGACAATTAATAAGTAAATGAAAAACGATTATTAACAATGGAATGAAGGTCTTGTCTCAATGTCCAGCTGCAGTGCAATGTCACACCGAGCTTTAGCTACTTATGGATGGATTACATGTATTGGGCCATCGCGGGCATAAAAATTCTAAACGACCAAAAAATCATTTACTCGTTCCTCTCGTATTATCGTAATCTATACAAATCAATATGTATGATCCTATTACTTTAAATACCTTACGTATATTATTCTGGCAACTATAAGTGGCTGCTGCAATGATCGAGAGAGAGAGAGAGAGAGTTTTCTCATCGAATCGGAGCAAGAGCAACCTTTCATTCTGTTATTTGCTTTTCCTTATTTCCATTTTTGGACGAAGTATCGTTGAGCAAGTGCTTCGTCGTTACGTCGCAGTTTCGAAATATCTGGCACGTCGAGAATTTACAATCTTCTTTTGTTCAATATCGCACAATTTTTCAATCAATTATGATCCTTTTTTATTGCAAAATAATATTTTCATTGATATTTTTTTAAATCCTTCGCTTCTTTGAGTTACTGATTACGTGGAAGGAATTTACTCGATACGTTCACATTTTATCGTCGCTGTTCTATGTAAAATACGATTCCTTTTTTGTTGCCATTGTAACATTTCGAAATTTTTGGAATCTCCCGAAATCGCTGACACAAATGTAAATTTTATTGATTAACGTAGTTACTGCGCTTCCACAAAGTTGTTAGGCGGTTTATTTATTTTTTTAATTGTAGTGGGTGGCTATTTTTTATGACCGCTTATGTACTTAAGCCATAAAAGTAGAAATTGCGCTGAATTAAAAAAAAATTTTATAGTTTAATACAAATTCCCATGTTTCCTCCAGTGTTTTTAGCCTCCACAATTTTTTGGGCAATTTCGGAGCACCAAATTTCGTTTCGTAGTCCAAAAGTTGTTCCGTCGATCCCCAGCGCAAATTTGTTTTAGTATTAACCGTAAAAATATCCAGTTAGTTTGTTTATGATGAAATTTTGTGGCTTCCTCAAACGATATGGCATTTTTTTACGGTCAAGACAATAGAAAACATGGTGAATTAGGAGAGTCGCTATTGAGAAACGAAATTTATGGTGGCACATCAAAATTGTTGAACGATTACGCATGACACTTTGAAAAAACTCAATGAAAACGTGTCTTTATGGAAATTCGCATTTATCAATAGGTATTTGTGGAATTTATGGGACATATCCATAATTATTATTCCTTAAGGGTAACGATACTGTAATAGAAATCACTAATCATCGCCACGGATGTTGTAATATAATATACTGTTGATGAGTTCGTGCATTAAACTTGCACAAAAAATTATAAACATTTAGCACTTATTTAACTAGTGCGGAGCGCAGCAACTACCTTGGATTTATCAGTTTTTACCCGCAATTGAAGCGACGTGCTCAATTCTCATTCCCATCATCTTCGAATGTCGTTTATCTTGAAAATGACCATCGATGGAATTAAACATTTCTTGTTTTTTGCGTATAAACATTCATATGAGAGTAGTAGACTATCGGCATCTCGTTACACAGGTATAAAAGTACGCGCGTCTGATCTACCGTTTAATATAATTTATAATACCTCGAGCGACTTATATAGGGGAGACACCCTGTGAAAAAGAACAAGAAACAACATAAAAACGCGCATAATTTTGTCATATCAATTTACAAACTACTATTATAGTGATACGAAATTTTGTTAGTATCTGAAAATATCAATTTCCCTCTTTTTACTTCCATTAACGATTATTACTCTGAACAGTATACATTTATATTAGCGAATGTATTTATGCTGGATTTTTGGGTCACTAAATGCTTTCAAGAGGAGGGTGGGACTATTTTTTATACGCAAATTATAATTTGTCCTAATATCGACAGAAATGTTTATTTCTGTACGTATTTTGTTAGCAGAGTTGCAGGATAAAGAGAAAAGAAAATAGTAACATGTATGAATAGTCCATATGTCTAATCGTTACTTCATTTATGCAACCTTTACATTTACGTATATCGACTCTGGATAAATCTATGTATATGATGTATTCTATCTATTACAGTTCCCTATGTATACTGCACAAACTACGCCCTATAAGCAACTTTCGTCGTCATTTCAGTCCTTCATTATCAGATTGCCGCGTATATCTCATGAGTTGTCATGTATAATATTACTAGCCCTGAAACTTTGATTTTTTCATTGGAAGTTAGATTTTTATTTCGATGAGCCGAAGAAAGAGAAAGAATTTTTTCAATATCGATATTCAACAAAATTGGAGCACCTCACACTGTTTGGCTAGTGTGGTGAATTTTGGAAAGGCGTTTTCGTACAGTTTTGTGCATTAAATGATTAATGATTGTATATTTGTTTCATGTTAAGAATTCTCAACTCGTATAAATATTACAAATTATGGACTTCCGCAAACATTAGGCGATTAATTAAATGACGTTTGGTCGATTATTGAGGGCGGGATTAGGTAACTTCAATTTCTGAGAGGGAACGACACTCTTCCCTTTTTTCCAAGAATAATCCGTAATTCAACATTGAGTCTAATTTTCTCGAAAGAAAAACATCTATAATTGCTAAACGTTTATCTCTATCAAATATCTAGACAATGAATTTGTAGTACATGTTTCAATAAAGTGAATGAGTCATGCGGCATTATAGTCGATAAAGAATTACGGATTATTCTTGAAGGGAAAAAAAGGTCGAATATTTACTTCCGCGGAAATCAATTTGAATTAGTCAATGTTTTTACCCGCGCTAAAAATATTTCTCGAGCTAATGACATTGATGGAACTCAGGTTACTATCCATTATTATTTATTGCACAAAACTTTACAAAGAAATAGCAGCGATTTGGCTAGTGTGAAGCGCTTCGATTTCCTTGATATACGAGAAGTCTTCATTTTTGCTCGGTTGAAATCTCAACTCGCGTATCTGTACAAAATGTGGCAAGTTCAGTATGACTAACTACTTGTGGTAATTTCCTGCCTACGTTAACTTGGCCTTCTTGTGAAATCTGGCGTATAATGTACTCGTAAGTTGACTTCGTAGTGTACATTGCTCACAGACTTTTATTTTGTAAAAGTGTGCATAACATTCCAAACATGAATTTCAAAAAAATCATACAAAAAGATCCAGAGCAATGTCCCTTGTATACAAATATGTACCCTACAGCACTATACACGTAGTATCAACACCCCATATCAGTTTGTTAAGACTTTTTTACCACCTAACATAATAATATGCTTACAGACGATAAAACATCGACTATTAGGACGATATAATTTGGCTCCATCGAATAATGGTATAACAGGACCACACGACGAATCACCAAAGTTTCCTCTGTTGTTAAGATGATCAGCTGGGTGGAGGTTCAGTGGGAATGAAACAAAAAAAGTGCATCGGCGTCGCAGAAATCGGATTTTAGTCAATGAGCTGAAGTCTTATACTCTATTTTCGCTTAGAAGATGTGCGGAGCGAGCTGGAGTTTCCATAAAGAGACTGGTCTTGCAAAAACGGTGACCTGGCCTTTTTCTTTCCCACCGACCAAGAAAACGTAAAGAGGAGCGGGTCCTGGTGTGCTGGTCTCATTCGCAACTAGTTTGGCTCGCTGTCTTTCAGCCCTGGAGGCGCTAACGGCTCGTCTGGAGGGTGAACCGAGTGCTAAACTCTTGGGAGGTGCTCTGGGTTTAATCTCTTGAAGTTCGAGTAGCTCAGCGAATGTTTGGGAGGCTGATCTGCCAGGTGCGTCCTCGAGAACGCTGTCCGGTGGGCTGTTCAACATCTTGGCGTATTTCGCGTCGTTGTTCGCTTCCAAGCCGAGATAGTTCGGATTGCAAAAGCCAAACTGTCCCTCTCGTATCGTCGGAGTTCGGTGCTGCTTCATTGAGGTCTTTCTGGGCCAATCGTCATCGCCTAGAGGATCGCCAGGGCTTCGGGCTTCTATACTAGCGTAGTCTGACGTCGATTCCTCGCCTTCTTCGAGATCAGCGAATCGTACCGATGCTGAATTCGGTAGTTTAGTTGCTGTCGGCGTTTTTGGCGTCTGCACAGCTTCATACAAATGAGAACTATAGCTCTCACCGCGAGTTGGTTGGCAGGCTTGATGAAGAGCAGCGAAATCCCTGGAATGCGTTAATTGGACTAAAATTTCAAAGCTGCCGTCGTAGTTGCCCCAGAGCAGAGCTCAGTGAATCGATCAACAAAGTCCGCCGCAATATATTCGTGGCTGTCTTAGAAAACGTACCCTTTTTCTTCAGCAACTTCGATGAGCCTCGTGGTTGGAGGTTCTCTCCTCTCCTCGTCGCTATCTTCATCGGGATCGACGAAGACAAGCCTTGCAGCTTCAACAGGCGTGAGAACCGGAGTAGGCAGAGTCAGGGCTCTGAAATTCGGCACAGAAATCGGGTCCCTCGTCATGCCACCAGGTCGTGAAGATTCCACGCTGTTATTCTTGGTCAAACTCTCCTTTTGCCTTCGACGTGCTATGGTATTGGCACTTCTTGACTTGACCATTCCCGTTGTGGGCTCGACGACTTCGCCGTCCACTTGCTGGAATGGAAAATACGAGTTTGCCTGGCGTGCAGGCTCGTTTGATTCGCGAACTAAGAACTCTAAGTCCTTTGTTTGTTATTGACGAGGTACGTCTACTTGGCAAAACTATCGGAGGCAAGATATTTATAAAACAGCCACGATACCTGCTCGTTAATCACCTCCTGGGGACTCTCCTCGTTGTCGTCATGACCACTCAGGACGGAATAACTGCACTTGTTAGGATGGCTAAGCCTGGAAAGATTGATCTGCGAGAGTTTCGAGATTTCCTTCAGGAAACTCGGTCTCGCAGGAGCCTCCTGCGGAGATATCCTGTTCGACGAAAATCTCGCTTTTTGATTTCGCTGTCGTGGCCTTGGATTATCTGAGCCTGGGCCTCGAATCAACAGCTCTGAGACTGCCAATGCTACGCTCTCCGCTCTGGGCTGAGGCTTTGGTCCTGGAACAGCTAATCTTTCCCATGTTTCGGTGCCTGAAGTACAAAAAAGATTTGTTTTTTGTTGTTAAATTGGCACGTGAGAAAATTTTGTATATAACAGCAAGCTTAACGTCTACATAACAGATTCACTGTGTTTGCGATTACATATCATGTTCTAATTGCCGTAATATGTTTATCTGTCGTAGTTCAACGTGCTTTTTCGTAATTCTTACCAAAATGAAATCTCCACAACTCATTCGTCGCGAGGCCTCCACTTTCTCCTCCGAATATCAGCATGCAGCTTGGTAATCTGCACGCAGCGTGGCCATGAAGAGGACCTGGACCGGGTTTGCTCTTCAAGAGACACCAGGAAGCAGTATTCACATCCCATCTCCAGCAATCGTTTCGCTCTTGGAGATCCGTCATTCCACCGTAAACGTACATCGCGTCGCAGTGCAAAACTGCAGAATGTTTGTGTCTGGCTGCTGGGCCACATTCGCTCGATGACAACAGATGCCAAGACTCAGTTTCTGCGAGAAATCGATTATGACCGTGAATAAAAAATGACGAATTACGCGAATTCGAATAATTTTTCTGGGAGACTGAAAACAAAAATCTTTTTGTTGGTTTCATCGGAAAGCGGTATTCAAAAAATGGTCGTTCATACCTCTTGATGTGTGTTTACAATCTTTAAATGCACGTCTTTCAAAAGCAATAATATTCTCAATAATGTATAACGATGCGTTTTATATTTCATAACTGGGATCCTGTAATGAATTTTTTTGCAAGCTCTCAAGTTTTCGTTGTTATTTGCATTTTTTAATCAAAATATATGAATGCAAAAAAAATTTGGAAACTGAATTTCTGTATATTTTATGGATTTTTGATCGCCTATATTTTTTTGAAAACTTTTTT
Organism: Clistopyga incitator; assembly: GCA_947507545.1. Taxonomy (NCBI): domain Eukaryota; kingdom Metazoa; phylum Arthropoda; class Insecta; order Hymenoptera; family Ichneumonidae; genus Clistopyga; species Clistopyga incitator. Next base: position 2,957,787 of record OX382179.1, on the reverse strand, counting down.
TTAGATGGTTTTTCGCGCTTAGATTTTCGTAATTTTTCTCTGTGTTTAAGATGTCATCTATGAGGAAGCAAAAATCGATTAACAATCTTCCTCGTAGAGGGAGCTTCATGAAAAGAGAAGAATATAATGCGGAAGCTAATTTCTACAAGTTCGTGCGTTGCATAATTATTCTGTTACTCTACCAAAGTGAAAAGCCCAAAGCTCCGGAGAACTTCCACGTAAGTCCTGGTAGCCACCATAGATGAGCATCTGGCCTCGATGGACGAGAGCGGTGTGTCCTCGTCGTCCTCTAGGAACTGCGCAACCTCGTTGTGCTCTGATCTTCCTCCAGGAGTTGCCCTGGAAAGAGGAAAGAACATTCACAGAATGGTTTAACAATCGAATAAGGCAACATCCTGCAATTGTAGTTAAGTGAAACGAAGGGTTTGTCTAATCTGCTGGTCAATTCAGCACTTTTTCAAAATTAAGCAATTTCGCGAGTCTTGGACAAGTATACGAGGTCCAACGTACAAGAGATTCCTTTCACAAAAGCCATAGAAATGCTGTAATTTGGAGCCCTTTATTCTCGTCGCAGAATAGCCACCGCTAAAATCCCTTGAGTACGATAAAGCCACGTATTTTATCAAAGGCAATACATAAGAATGCCACTAAGCCAAATTGTTCGATGATGTTAAGGTAGTAATCATCCCATTATAGTCATCCGTTCTTTGTTTATTCATTACGTCAATAATTTTGTGTTAATAATTTTTCAACCATTTTTTCTCCAATGTTCATGAAAAGTCATGAATATTGTATAAGAACAAAAAACATATTTTTTAACAATAGGTTTAGAAATGCCATAAAAACAAAAATACTGGACAACGGATTAATAGATAAATTTATTTTTCGTGTCATTCTTGAATAAATCGTCATGGGAAAACACTTTTTTGTTGTTGTTTATTTAAGTGTTTATGAATTAGGGTTTCTATGTGGGACAACAAATTACAGAAAATTTGTACGATCAAGGTATTTATGAAAGAAATAAATGAATAGAGTAAGTTTGAAAGTGATGGAAGAAATACGGGTATAATAAAACCCAGTCCAGCATATAAATATTAATAAATCAGCAATAATGCCGTATATATTCGAGAACAATTGTGACGTTTTTTTTTTTTCTATTTTAGAGAGGATATATATCGTGAAGGAATAAACAGCTTCTCTTCAGAACGGAACGGGGCTAGAAAGGCGGGAGACACGAACACGGGAAATTTGTGTATTTTCTACAGCGTACATATTACAATTTATGATACTGTTAAATCGGTTATGGCGAGCGTAGATAACATGCCGTTAGCTCGTGCTGTTACATGAATATTTAAAGGCTCCGTTCAAAGGCATTAATAACGAACCGGTGTTCCATCAATTTTAGCCGTACGAAAGACTGTACCGATCCTGCCGGGCTTCAAAATAATAGAAGCAATTGTGGACCCTCACTCGAGTATAAGTAAATTATTATCAAGTTTCTGCAAGGGGAAGAAATTCAAAGAAAAGGAATTATTCCATCAATCGTGTAACCTAATAAAATCATTGCCGTTGAATTAATCGAATCTGTTACGATATTTCCCGAAACTCGAATTTAGAAACAAATCAATATATATTATCATTTATAAAAAAATTAACACCCATTCGATTGATTTTATTGAATTGTTTTATTTTTACAAATTGAACAACAAACTATTGCGGAAAACCAATAAAAGATTTGAGTCTATATAATTGATAATCGATATAAAGATAATAAATCTATGAGGTTTTTGGTGGTTTTGAGCAGTACAAACTTTGGGAATATGTAAATAATTGAAATTGATTCGAGAAACCCGTGCAATAAATTTACCGAGATTCATTTTATTTTTCAAATGAATTTAGTGAATCCACAGTGGTGAAGAAATACGACTGCTTTAATATTCAATCGATCGGACAAATTTGTAAGTCTAAAAGCCTCGGCAAGCCTCTTTACACAAAGGAAAATTCAAGGGTCCCCCTTTGGCGAGCTCAGGGCTTTTACTCTGTTCCGCGTCCAATTGTGCTTTCACTCTTCTTCAATTTAGAACCTTCTATCTCGCCTTTTTTTCCTTTCTCTCTCTTTCTTTCAATTTCCCACCCTCGCCCTTAGCCCTGTCCCTTCTTACTCCTCGAACTTTGCTTTGCTTTCCACGTAATGTTCCTTTAATACCTTCTGAAATCTGCTCTGAATTCGCGAGCACCATAATCAAATTAGGTACTGAGGTATTCATTATTTATAAATCACTCACAAATTATCGTAAGAAGTGAGAAAATAATTTATGAATTTTTCATCTCGTTCAAGTCCTTTGTCCCCTTTAATGTCGAGGCATAAAAGACATTTTCTATTATTCCTACCGAAAAAACGCTAATTTACTAAGATTCTTCATCGGTAGAAATCCTTTAATCGTATTGAAGACAACTACTGAATAAAAATGGGTGTTTCGGTGTTATTCCTGTACTTAAGGTAGATAGAATTTTCCTAACAAATCGAATTGAACCTTCCAAAACCAATTCAGACCAATTGAACTTTATAACGAGTGCAAAATATTAATAAAATGTACGTCAATGTGGCACGGGTAGTAAATTTGTATAATCGTGAAAAACGAGTTTTTCACCCTCGTATCGTAATATAATATTGCACCTATGCCTGCACCGAGAAAAAAATTCATGAAAATGTTTAACTCTTTTGACTTGCCCAGTGCTATTTTTTATGAGAATTACATATTTTATACGTGCGATTGCAGCACCATTCAATTTCCATAATTTTTAGTTGACTTTAACCCCTTAAGCAGAGAAGACTCGGAATAATGAATCACAGCGTTGGGGCTTATGCACCCTTCTCGCGTACACGAGGGCTTAACCAATCGGGTTTGTCCTGTATCCACGTAACCGGGGATTTCAATAATACAAGCTCGACGAAGAACACGCGCTGGCAACCACGGAGTGGTGCACAGTGGTACATTGTACATGTACAATGACGGAGAGTGAGAGTGAGCAAAATGAGAGAGGGATTCACGGGTTTCTGTCATGGTCGAGTGATTAAAAACAAATGGAGCAAAGGTAGTCATGGTAACCCATGGTTGAGTGAAAGCTCTGGACCACGAGCGAGTTCTAAAAACTCAAAAGGGCGTGTGTGCTTTCTCGAGTCCCTGTCTCTTTCCGTCTCCTCTTACGTCCCTTCGTTTTCACACATCCGGTGTGTTTTATACTCGAGGGCAGACAAACGTTCTGTGGAAATGTTATGTACAGCATTCTAGCATGAAATTTTAGCCACCACTTTAAGGATTCATCACGCACATACATTTTTTACTCAATGTTTCATTCAAAAGAATGTTTTTTTAACTAGACGTTTTTTTAAACTACACGTGAGTCGATAAAAAAACGAAGTACCTTAGGAAAAAAAAAATAGGAATAAAATTACCATTGATAAATGACTTTTTATCGTATTTATCAATAATTTTATTGTTGTTCATTCTCATTGGATTCACGGGTTTCTGTCATGGTCGAGTGATTAAAAACAAATGGAGCAAAGGTAGTCATGGTAACCCATGGTTGAGTGAAAGCTCTGGACCACGAGCGAGTTCTAAAAACTCAAAAGGGCGTGTGTGCTTTCTCGAGTCCCTGTCTCTTTCCGTCTCCTCTTACGTCCCTTCGTTTTCACACATCCGGTGTGTTTTATACTCGAGGGCAGACAAACGTTCCGTGGAAATGTTATGTACAGCATTCTAGCATGAAATTTTAGCCACCACTTTAAGGATTCATCACGCACATACATTTTTTACTCAATGTTTTATTCAAACGAATGTTTTTTTAACTAGACGTTTTTTTAAACTACACGTGAGTCGATAAAAAAATGAAGTACCTTAGGAAAAAAAAAATAGGAATAAAATTACCATTGATAAATGACTTTTTATCGTATTTATCAATATTTTTATTGTTGTTCATTCTCATTGGTTTTTTAATGATTTGAAATCAATGTTCTTGGTATAAGGTACTTTTTCTTGTTAAACACATTTGCTGATGTTCAAGTATCAATGGAACTTTCGTTCACAAAATTTTTCTTCATTGATTTTATTTATAAAGCAGCGGAAAATCTCGATTTCTGCTGAACTTCGTCACTGAATACGTGCCAGGACGGTATGTTGAGCGGGTAAATCCAACTTCCGGTAGGATCCCCCGGAAAAATAGTAGCAGCAACGAGTCAGCAAAGCCTCGAGGCTCACTCGCGTGATAGAAACTGCGAAACGATTTTATAGTCATTTCCATAAAAAATTCTTGCGAGAGTCCTCGACACAGCGCGATTGAGAATTATTCCGCAGGGTTTACCGCAATGCGCTGCTGCTTATTTTTGCAAGGTCATTACATTTCGCCTTCCGCCAACGCGAGAATAAAAATCTGACTTGGAAATTGCAATTGCAGAATAATCAGACCTGAGGCAAATGCCTTTAGCAAAACTTACAACAGTATAATTCCATAGTTTAATATTTATCTTGCAAAATCTGTTACTAATAAATTAGCTTATGTTGCGTGAACAATTATGTATTTTTAACAGTCCTTGTTCGGTTAATAGTTTAATAATTAATATTTGGAATTATTACGACCATAATATAAATGATTTGATTTATTCAACATTACATTTGTTGGACATTATTATGAGGTTAAACATCATTAGCAGCGAAAAATACAGGTTTACAGTGTACTTTAGCTCGTAGTATTTGCCACTCAGACACGCGAATCTGATGATTACAATTCAACGCATGATCAACGACTGAAGATTAGTAGTTATGAAAGAAAGGAAGAAAGCATGGTTGGCGTACATAGTGAGGGAATTTTTAGTGGTCGCATGAGGCCCAAAGATGCTGATAGCGCGTTGCATGCACGGCAAGAAAGAAAAGTTGAGCGCACGTGAATTTATGGAAATCTGATAACAATTGAAATATCTGTGTGGACAATTTCCTTCTGATTTTCGTATAAAAGGCGATAGAGAATTACCCAATACGTAACATCTTAGCTTCAATAACGATAATGAATAAGAGTAATCAAAGTGGATTATGATAATACGAAATAGGACGAAAAAAATAGCTAGGATTATTGGAAAATATGAAAAATTATTGAAATATCATTTTTAAAGACAAATGGATTTTTATTTCGTAAGTCTTTTGGAAGTGACTTTGTATTAAAATATTAGCTCAATTTTACGATCCGATTAACCAGGAAGTGCGTTTCAGGGTCGATTACAAGTACGTTCACATTAAACAGTGCGGTACTTTTGATTTTTCTAATTTTACGCCAAGAAAAAATGGTTAATGAAATTGGTTAACAAAAATGTTTGTAAAATGTAATCATTTTTATTATAAATTTGATTCCCTGAAGTTGAAAAATTCCTATGATATAATGACAATTTTTTTTTATTTCATTTTTATAGAAATTTTATGAAACGATAAAATGTCGGGGATTTAAGACGCATTTCCGTATAAAGGAAAATATTAGTGGCACATTTATCGACGATTTTTCATCGCACGTATGCCACCGAGTAGTTCAACCCATCGGGTCCTTCCTACAGCAACCCCTCTCGTGTGCTATGAACCATTTCACAGTACAGCTTCTTGTTTATCGTTGGGAATCTGAGCGGAAATGCCGAGGAGAAAACTCGGCGATAAGATATCACCCAGGGAGAATGATATTCGTTTTTCGTTGCGCGTACCTAAAGCTGTAACAGTTTCCAAAGTGCTTCCTTATTACGAAGTTTCCTTTAGCAGAAAGCCAAAATTGGAAAAATGGAAAATCATGAAAACGAAATCCACAAATTTCTTTTTTGCTGCCAGTTGTTTTTTTTTATTTTTATAGTGCACCAGTTGTAAAGTGATGTAATTATAGTTATCGGGGTATTTCTCTATAAAGTATAAATTGGAGGTGATTTTTAGAAGAGAACAAATTTAAGTACATGCTTGGATTCGATTTCCGCCATTTTTTATACATGTTCATTGGTGGTTTAAAGATATCTATAAATTTAGCGGCAAAAATGTTGAGATGCGTTTTGTGCGGTGGCGCAGAATGGTAGCCGTTTTTGTATGTGAGTAGATATGTATCGAAACATAGAATTTCACTGTCGTTCAATACAGAATGTGAAATAGACTGCTCTATATGTACACGTTACTTTTATTTTATGTTTTTTATTTTTTTTAAGGAGATCGATCGATGGTGTCGACACCTGGGTCGACGAGGGTTCTTTATCGGGTGAACGTGTGGCTCCTTGAATTTTTAACGTGCTTCATCGGTCATGATATCTCCGCGTGTGGCGAAGGGTGGGTCGAGAGGAAAAGTGCGAGAACCCTTGGCGAGTGCTTCTCTTCGGATCGAATAAGGGTCCCGTAGAAAAGCTCACCCCGTAGATACGAGCTTAGCCAAAAGGTACATCCTACGCGAAGCGAAGGAGCTGTTGACACCAGATGCTGCCAAAAACGACCCTCGCCTCTCGTTTCTTACGTACGCCTGGGCCTTAAGACTACTAGATTGCACTTCACAAGGCAGCGGATGAAAGCGATGCTTCGCTCGCCTCGAGGGAGTAACCGGAAGAAGGGTCGCTTTGCTGAATATTGGATAATGTTGAAGAGGTATTGGCGAAAATAAAGCAGATGGTCTTTTCGCTTTGGTCATTATATCACTATCACTCTTCGATTATCCGCAGCTTTTCGTTTTTTATGGGAAAACATCTTGGGCACCGCTTTTTCAGCCAAGAGTGTCTTCGAAAAACTTAACGATACTTCTAAACAATTTGTAAAAAGGTACAAAGTAGATTTTTGCATTTTTGCTTCCTCATTGTCTTTCACTTCTTACAGGAAGTATGCTTGTCAGTTATGGCTGCCCCATAGAGTGACACTGCCTTCATGTCTTGCCAAAGTTAATGCGATTACATAAATTTTACGAGAATGTCGAAAATCGATAATATCGGAATCGCTTTTCCAATTTCGACCAAATCCAACAGAAAACAATATTAAGAGTGCGTCCACATATAACGAATTATTTAGCTAAATATCGTGAATCTCCCAAAATTCAGAGCCACCATGTCCTTTTCAAAACTTGAACTCACAACATTTTTCGTCGAAATTTCTGCGGGCATTTCGTGAAAAATTACAACAACCAAAGACGGAGTATTTCCGTACTTGTATGACAAATTCCAGCTGGATCGGTTGAATGGGGTTCTTGACTTATGGGAGATAGAAATTTCAAAATTCTCGTCACGCACACGTATACCTACGGCAATTTTTATCTAAGCCACTTTTCTGCATTTTTTTTTAAACATTCTAACGTATCCTGATATGAAAATCGGGGAAAAACTATTTTAGAGTAAATAAAGCTTCTTTAATTGGGAAGCAAAATGAAGGAAAATGATTTTAGAATCGTAACCGCTGTACTTTTGGAAAGTTCATACAGTAAATGTCTTCAGAATGTATAAAGGCTGTGCTGGAAGATTTGTGGAATGGAACGAAGAGCGTAAGATTCTCCATAATAAAAAAAAACTATGGTGCAAAGTTGTGTGAAAAATGTTGTTGAAAAATGGGTTTTCCTTTCATGCAGTAAATTTACGTGTGAAGGTTGTATCTTATCGAATAAATAATTTAGTAACTGACACGTTTAGATGACACGGCAATACAACAATATATTATTCGGTGATGAATTGTCGACGTACAACACGCTAATGCACTTTGCTCGTACACCAATCGCATGGCTCGAAATGTTCAACTCGGTAATTTCGTGCACGCGCAATTAATTACGAAATTGGCAGGTAGCCTGAGGCGTGCGAGAATCGAGCATCAATATCGGTTGTGAACACGCGGCTCAACAGACTATTGAGTTCTGTGAATGATGATGGGAAATTGGATTTGATATACTCTCGAGTCTTCCGATCGATCCAACAACGTCACAGTTGTCTCATGGTTGAGATGAATGGATCTCAGCCTCTTAAAAGTTACTTTGGTGTCTCAAAAATGCATGGAATATGAAATTATATACAATTTTTTACTAAAAACTCCATCAGTCGGTCTCAAGAATCCTGGAAATGACATTCGCGAAATATCCTAAGCTTTGCGAAAGTTAGAGTCCATTTTTTTTAATTCTAAAATTTCTGAAATCGAAATTTTATTGCTACATTGTATAAAAAATTGCATCAATCAAAAATGGGCTACTGCTTCACTTGCGGTCCAAATTCCAGAGCAATCAGTTGAAAGGTTTTTGGGTTACACAATAAAAATTTCGGAGCCTTGTACAAACACATATACACATACGGACATTTTTTTCTGAAACCCTTTCCTAAATATTTTTAACCAGTTTGAGTGGCCTGACTTGAATATCTCGAAAAAAAAAATGTTACGAAGATAAACATAGAAAAATTAATTTCTTTATTACTTTGCATATTTTCCAGAAATACTAATACTGATTTTTGAGGTCCGTGGAGGTTTTAGTCATTTGCATTAGCCTAAAGGCACAGTTTTTAATATGTCACGTTGCAAAATAACAGCACTATCTATGTAATACCCTTAACTTTTGCCAGACATTTGCCGTGTCCGTTCAGCTATCACTTTTCAGTGATTTACGGAGCAATCTAACGATCAATGAGTTGAGCCAAAGTGCCTTGCGTGTGCGATATAAGCCCCATTAATTTAAGCTCGACGTAGAGCTCCCTAGCTCAGTTTCGCGTCGCACTGCCGCAATTGATAACGTAATTGAGAACTATTATTTGAGAAGGGCAGGAGGGAAGCCGAGAGTTCTTCGAGCGTTCCAACGTCCTCTTTCGTGTCTCACTCGCCTCCCATCAGGAGGAGAAATCACAGGGATAGACTTGGAGATTTCAATTTCGCGCACGAGTTACATTCGCCATCACCCTCACCACTAGACTTCGTTATATTGAATTCCACGACGTAGTGGTACTTTCATTCTGCCTGCGGGGGTAGCTCTTACCAACGCATCGACATCACAGGATCTGATAATGGTCGTAGACGCCGGTGGGGTGAACATATTTTCGATTCCTTCATCCCTTGAAATTTCACTCTGTTATTAGTCTCGGGCAAGTAATAATTACAAATATTCTATCTTTCTTATAAAAATTCTATGGAGTCTTCAATAATAGTAAGTCGAATATTTTTAGGATGACGTGTACTAAATTACGGTGATGTTCATTGGGATTTGCTTTTACGTGATTTATAAATGTTATAAAATAATGCTATCAATTAAGGAACATAACAAAGAAGTTTGTTGTCAGTATCATTGAACATAGTAATAGAGAGTTTATTGAAATTACAAACTATGGGATAAATTTTCATTTATGGCAGATCACGTTACATTAATATTTATCACATTATTTTCTTTCAGTCTAAATTGTCCTTTGTAGTTCCTGGCGTAGCGAAATATTTTTTTCTGTGTGAGAAAACCAACTTTTAACTGCTCGAATCGCTAGATGTGAATTCGGATGGCATTACGAATAGGTTGGCTGGCATTACGCCAACCAACGATTGGTTCTGACACAAAATAATTTGCTAATGCCATATTCTACCATGCCTGTTGGTTGACATGTATCACTTCCGTGGTTCCTACACTTCCACCCTTTTCTCAATCCAGTACAGTTCTTCGTGTAGGATCCGTGACGGTGCTTTAATAAATGGAGCAGAATATTTTTCGAAAGCTGTACATACTTCAATGAAAATAGCTGTAATGGTCCAAAAAGCGTTATTGGAAAACTTGACAAGTCGTTTCTAAAGATGTTGTCACATAAAGGTACAAAGTGAGTATACGAAATTTTCTCATTACGACTGCTTTAGAAAGATGTTTTCACATAAAAACTTTTCATGTCGGTGCAGCAAATATCGAGTGAAGGAGCCATACGAGAGAATGAGGAAGCTGTGCATAGAGATAAAAATGTTGTATCGGTTGTCGAATGATAAAGGACAACTCGGCAGGACCCCTCTTAGAGTTTCTTGTCGCCAGGCCTTCATAATGACCATTAGGTCTCTTGTATGAAGCGAAAGAGAGAGCTTCTCGGATGCTAAGGTAGCGCTTAATGATGTCGAGCGTCGCAGTAGTAGTAGTCGTCGTCCTTCGAGTAGAAACGGCAGCGGTAGGTTGGACGGGAAGGCAAGGATGCCCCTGGGTTTGTCGCCGTCGTTGTAGGAGGGTGAACGAGAGCCCCCGAGAGAAAGAGGACCCATGTTTCGTCCGACGGAAAGATATAGCCTTTACCACGCTCTCGGCACCCTCGACAGAAACCACTAAATCAATAGCTACGTCATCGGTAACAAGTTTTACACGTTTCGTACCCGTCCCTCTTTCGTTTTCGAGTCTCTGTCCCTCATGCCAATCGACGTCAAGGGTGTCACGCTAGAGTGACGAGTTGGACCACCATATTGGGACAATACCGCGGTTGTAAGGGAGTATCACTTGATTTCCACTGGTTCAACAGCCCTTAAGACTCTTAATCCGACTTACGGCACGCACGTTTGAATTATTTGATCAGAAGTATTTTGTTGTATATATATACGTTTAATATTGTATCGATATCCTAAAAAAAAATGTTTTCCATAGATTTTTAATCTGAAAATTAAGTACACCGCTCCGATGATTATTTTAATAATGCTGTTGCTTTAAAAAAAAATCTCGAGCTTAAACGCTACGATATACCAATGATACTGTAATGGATATTAAACATGATAAAACTGCAGGTTTTTATGGGCTATATTTCAATCGAATGCTTCCAGTGATCATATAAAAAAATGTTCACTTGGCGTATTTTTGTAAACATAAACAGATAAATCGATTTTTGGTCCTGAAGTCTCAGTTTGATAGAAATAAAAAGTGCTTTTGAATTCGAGTATAGGAATATCCAGTGCACATACATTGGATTAACCGTAGCCTATATATTGTTCAGTTAGGTTTAACAAATTAAAGTTTTTTGACATATTTGATATTAATAAATAAAATTATTGTTTATCGTTATTTCTCGACTAACAAACGATTGATACTTGACAACAAATTCACTGTAAAACAAATGAAATAACACCCTTAACAATCCGCTTGATATTTACAGTATTTGGGTATTAATGTTGTAAAAGACCAACCTCGTAATTTTAATATACTGTTCAGAAAAAAATGTAAAAAACCACACGATTTTTCGGCCCCAATTATAAAAGGCTCCCTAATAAGCTCACAGAATTGTCCAGTAAATTGCACCCATAGAAGCGCTAGAATCCTATAAAAATTCTCAAATTGTTGCATACGAATATCGTCACGTTTGCTGATAAATATCGTGCAGGACATAGAAGTGAGAAGTATAACGCGTTTTACAGGTCCCTTGGGAATGTGGTGACCAAAAAAAGGGACGCTATATTGTCGGCGACCAGACACGTCTAAGGGTAGCGAATAAAGGAGCCGAGAGGACAGGAGATTCGGCAAGCAATGGAGCATATTGGGTCGACGGTAGTTAGGATCGAGCGGACGTGCTTCAATGTAGACTTCGGACAGACTATATTGCCTGCAGTGTGGCTAAACGTGGTAGAATGTAATAGCGGTGCAAAGTGATGCGGAGCTAACAACAGAGAATTTTCGTCAATTACGTTATCGCAAATAAAGGATATATGTACAAGGAAACTCATCGAGGTATTCCGTGTCAACAAAAAAACGACATACAGGGCATTCCACGAGTTTTGCAACAAACATAAGATGCAACAAAAATATATGTTAACTTTTTTTTCAAACCAAATAATTACCATTATTCATTAAGCACATTTTCAAAATTTTGCATTATCGACAATTGTAATAATAATACAGTCGCCAAAGCATTTCAAATGTATCAAAAATACATGGACTATCAAAGATATTGCAACTTCGATAACATCAATGGTTACTATTTATGACTCCCTGCAATTTCGTGATTTTTTCTGTTTTTTTTTGTTTTCAATTCATCACCTCTTATCTGACGCCTTCGCAAAAGTAACTAAAGGTAAAATTGGTAAATTTTCCACTGTCCACTACGGTTTCTCACATAGTTTTTAAAAAAGTGTCTTTAGCTGCTGGCGGATGCTCATCAAGGGCAAAAGCAGCTTTTGTCGAGCCAACTTCGAGTAAATTACGCTACTTAGGTTTTTGTTCTGTGAAAAATATCTGGTAATAATGCTGGAACATATTCCGATAGTTTTATTGGGTCTATATCTTGACTATCGCCCAAGTAATGGTTCGATATTACGGCATGACTCGGTTTCCTCGGTACAATTCCTTCTCTATCTTGGCACAGAGAAGATTTTTACTCTTTGGCCAAAGTTGAATAAGATGAAAGAGTGTAGAGCGAGGGAGTCGAGCATTATTGCACTTTCTGCTAGCCAAGTCGTTTCGATACGTCGTGGGATAACCTGGATTCGACAATTGTGAGAATATACAAGTATGGAGCTGGTGAAATAGATAGATTGAGGAAAGGAGAAAGGGTCGATTCGTCGTTATTTCTTCTCCGCTGAAGAGAGCAGAAAGACGACTCGGGGAACCATCAGTAAACTCATCTTGAATCGAGAGATATTCTCTCAGCAAGAAATACGGAACGATATATATTGCTTTTAAAGTTATGAGGGAATTTGTCGTGCGAAATCCGATAAAAATGGTGAGCAGGTCGAGGCTTCCTCGAAAACCGTCGCGAAAAATTCTCGGAGAAGGGATTCCTTTTTTTATGTTTTGCACGTTACGTATGCTTCGTGTCCGCAGTTGATTTGTCGTCGAGGGGCCGCGGGATTTTCAACGGAAAGTTGTCGGAAGTTGGGTCAAGAAAAGGAAATATAGAGAAGAAAATCTTGAAGGGAAACAGAAGGAAATACGAATTGAAGTTATGCATGCAATAATCTTAAGGTTCGTTAGTACATACTTTAAGCCGCCATTTATTTTTCATCGAAATTTTATCCCATACTTATTATTTTTCATTACATCGTGATTATAATATTTTAAAGATTTCATTGAGTCCCTATCAAATAGAGATAACATTCAAATGTTAGAAAAAATTATTTACCCATTTTTTCTTGTGAATAACGTTTAATTTTAACCAAGCTCATATTTCACGCGGCTCCGTTTTATGATTGTGAAATTGTCGTATACAATAAAATTCATTAGTGTGCATTAGGCAAAAGTGGTTGTGGGTAACACTTTGGTTAGAGAGTGTTAAGAAAGAAATTAAATGGATTGGGATCAAGGAAAGGGGTTACGTGAAAACTTGAAGAAAGCGTACGAAGGAAAGAAAAAAAGCCGCGGAAGAACATGAAGATTCCGCAGACTGGAAGTCACGTGCTTCATTAAGTAGATCAGCCTTCTGCTGAACAGCCATCGATTTTTTCAAATACAAGTTACTGTGGCACGTATTTCGAATTGCAAAATACTTAATTATGGTTAGCGTGAAGGAAAGAAGGTAAATAAATCATTATAATGGCTTTAGTGTAGCCAAACGCATACTTTCGCGGACATCGGTAGAAGGAATCGGTTTATATAAGCATTTGAATTTTTTGACGACTAAAATTTGGGTAAACTTCTGTTTTTCGAATCAAATGGAAGCACGAATGTAAAGTAGAATTTTCGTACATTCGTCATTTCGTACTTCATTATTTGTAATTTTTGATGAAGCTTCCTTTATGCGGAAGCAAAAATTGATAAACACATACTTTAATAGAGATAGAATTATCAAAAGTAAAAAATATTGCGCAAGCAATATGAAAGGGTCTACTGTATAATTCATTTAATATATAAATAATAAATCATTAAAAATATTTTTTTTTTTCAATTAAACAATGAAATAAAAGCTTATTCGTGTTGAAAAATCTTTACCTTGACGGTGTAAACCCAGAGTGGGGTTTCCGTACCAGCGGAAAATCCAAGCTCGCCTCCAAATACGTACAGGCAGTCCTTGTAAGCAACTGCACTGTGTTCCTGAAGAGCTGGTGGCCTCTCGCCACCCGGATGCAGTTCTTCCCATCTGCTCTCGGCTGAAACACAAAAACACATGCGTTAATTCAAGTGTAATAACGAAAACTGAAAACGAACAAATAAATAAAGTCGTGAAAAAATGTCAACGTCTTCAAGAAAAATATTATTAGTTATGATACATAAAAAATGCAGAATTGCAACAAATTGCAACTGCTTCCATCAACCAATTTTTCATTGTTGATTTTTTTTTCGAAATTAAATTAAATCACATCTAAATCACAGATATTCATTGATCAATATCTGGCTTCATCTTCTTTTTCACTGCTGGTATAATACAAAGACAAACGTTCTGTTAATTATTTTTAAAACGGCCTTTTTGCTAAGTAAATAAAAAAACATGTGGGTGGACATGAAAAACCAAAAATGGTAAATGTAACTGTATTTTTTATCTGGGTTCTACTTTAAACTTTTTGTATACTTGTAACATTTCGATACGTCACTAATTTTGCAGTGACGTGTGGAAGGAAAATTCAATTTTTTGACATAGAAATTGACCTCATGGGCAAAAAAGGAAGTTTATTGAGTGTGATGTCATCGTTATTCCTTTGCATATGTCATGAAACTTTTTCAAAGATGATTGTTTCCGTCGACGTATTCGTTTCTTCCCGACACAATATGTCTAACGGGGTAGACTTTGGCGGGCTCAACAAGAGGAATAATAAGTGCATTACAGCCACACAGTCTATAAGATTCTAATGTCGTGGGGAGACACTCGAGGTTCTAACGCACATACACATCAGTGGAGAACACGATGAAGAAAGTGCTCGGAGCGGATCGATGTCTCAGGCAAAGTGAAGCGGTAAGCCCGCAAGCATAAATAACGCAGTAAGGTCGACAATAGCTGCGAGTCGACAAGCGTTAAGGAAGCAATACATACGTCAGATAAAAAATTAGAATTTCGGATAAAAATAATAAAAGAGACTGAACAAAAAATGTCATTGATTCAATAAATCCATCGTTTGGAGGCCGCCAAAAACAAGCATTATCAACTTTATTGTAATTGGTCCAATTCCCATACAAGATCGAAACGATAACTCTAAAATAAGCAAATGAATATTTTATTATTTCAATGTTAATTGGGATTGAACGAATAAGAACTAGAGTTAATTCAAAACTATTTCTTTTGGCAGCTCGCAAACGAAGGATTTATCGAATCAATGACATTTTTGTTCAGTGGACAAATGGACGTCGTAAAATATAGGTCATTGATTTTTTATGACAATACAGATAAAAAGTAATTCATAAATCAGGTTAAAAAACGTATTAACACAATTTTAATCAGCATTGATACAAATATATCCTCATTTGTAGAACATCTGAGTTCTTTCATATTTTCAAAGGTTCATTTCTAAGACTTTCGAAAAGCCTATCCTAACTTCCTAAAACTTCCTAAAACTTTGAATTTGAGTCAAAAAATGCTAACGAAATTCTAGTTCACTCCATTTCCGTTCTTGTTATATGAATTCCCAGTTATTTTCTGATAACGTATATTTTTCATGGCTTTTTAATTTTTATTATTTTGATGAATTATTGAAAGGTAGTGAATATGTTTTCACAGAGAACAAAAAGTAGTTAGTTGGTACAACCACTTTCTTAAGGGTTCATTACAAATGAGTGTGTAAACCATTTATTCATTTACGAGATTGAACAAATGGTAGACACAAATAATTTATAGCGAACACATAAAAAAAATAGTTATCCTCCGCTGTTAGTTATCGTGTTCCTGTTCCCCCTTAAGATGTAGTGCCCTAAGAAAAAATAGGCTAGGCCAAAGAGCGTTCCAAAAATGTAAAATGGGTCAGTTTGACCCAAGGTGACCACGAAAGGTTAATATTTGCGCCTTCTCTTGTACTTGCGGTTCACAAGCCTAGAATCTCGTGCTGTTTGCACTGCAGACACATATTTCATAGTGCCGCTACTCTAAATTAGACATATCCGCACTTGGAGGACAAAGTTTAGCTTAAGCACGAAAGATAACCAGAGCACGTCGGTGCGAGAGTAGCGGCGTGAATAATCTCCGACGAACCTCTAGTTTGCAAGATAAGCAAACGAGGGCAGACTAAGTAGACTGGACGGACTAATTGGATTATTCCTGCCTGGTTGCTTATTTCGTTGTTGTTGTTGTTAGTGCATTTCGTTTAATTATATTACAATGCCGATATATTTTTCAAGATTACAACGCGTTATGTGTTTTATGAAATGATTTTACATACCTCTTAAGGGAGGGTTACATGTGCGTTACATGGAAAACGTCTGAAAGCCGGATTATAATATTTTGCGAATTTGAATTTAAAACGATTATTAAGATTTGACAATTTAGTATTCGAAAGAAATCAAAACCTTCCTACAATGATTTATGTTTAGGATCTAAAGATTTTTTTTTTCGGACGTCGCCACTAAAAATGATGAGCGTCAGATTTCTGATACGAGCTTTTATACCCATTTTATGAGTTAAAAAAATAATTGTTCAGAATTTTTTTTTTATTACGAATATTTTGTGGATATGGAAGAGTTTATTAAAATAAAAAAGATTTTCCGTTGAAAATTAGCACTTGATTCAGAATTTATTATGTCGGTATTAAAGCACACGTGAATGAAGCATCTTTGTTGAATTTTTGTTTTTTACCCGTTTCTAGGGTTCTCTTCGCTCTCCTAAATCACGTACCTTCGCAGCTGCTCCGCCCTGGCAATCTGGACCTGCGAAATAAATTCTCAGGCTGTTGGGGGAGGCAGCAGTGCGGAAGGGGGTAGCTCGAAAAATATAGAGGGATGGCGAAAGTGAGAGCAGAAGAAGTAGAAAGATACGTGATACCATATCGTTAAAGTATCTGTGTAAAAGCATTGCGTCTCTTTAAGAGAATTCAGACGAACGTGTAGAGGGAGTATCGCCAAGCAGAAAAGTATGCTATGCTCCCTTTTTCCTATCCTATTGAGCAATTCAAATTTATAATATTTCAATTTGTCAATGGTTCTAAAAAAACGTAACATTCGTTATAGTTGATTCGGTTTCCGTATGACAAATTCATATAGATGATCGGATCAATAGATCGATAGGTCGACAGATCGACAAAACAACAAATCGAGAAATCGACAAATCGGGTAATCGATAGATCGATAAATTGCCGAATCGACAGATCGACAAATCGACAGATCGACAAATCGCCAAATTGACAAATCGACAGATCGATAGATCGACAAATCGCCAAATTGACAAATCGACAGATCGACAGGCTGGTAAATTGCTAGACAAAAATCAATGAATATTCTTTCTCCGAATCTAGGACATCAAAAGCATGAACAATCTACAAAAAACTTTAGCTTCGTTTATTACAATACTTTTTCCGTATTGTATATACTTCGTATTTGCTGAGACATTAAAACAATTACCACATCCCGTATACCCTCCTCAAAAATCTGCTGCTGATCAATATAGTACGCAATCTTTACAGTCGAACTGTAGTATAACATATTTTTTTTGTAATTATGTCAATAAAAATGTTTCCTCGAAAGGACAAAGCATGCTCCAAAATTCAGAGTGCTTTATTAAAATTAAGGTGATAAACATAATATCAAACTTCAACATTTTTGTTCGTGAACCATTTTACTGAAGATTTGTCTATAGTAGTGCACGTACACGGATAAATGAGAATTTCCTGGAAAGAGGACA
Source organism: Clistopyga incitator (assembly GCA_947507545.1). Classification (NCBI taxonomy): domain Eukaryota; kingdom Metazoa; phylum Arthropoda; class Insecta; order Hymenoptera; family Ichneumonidae; genus Clistopyga; species Clistopyga incitator. The sequence goes on along the minus strand of OX382179.1, from coordinate 2,940,083 downwards.
CGGCGTTCACTAGAGGCGAGGTTTTTGAATGACGAAATTGCGGGCTGTGTGCTCGACGAGGTCGCTGACTGAGGTAGAAAAACCGATATCGGAAAAGCACGAATGTTAAATGCGATTTACGGTAACGCCTCGATGGGATCGAGAGGCTGTTGCCTCGGCGTCGATCTAGGCTTTTGCGTCTCTCATATCGAAACTCTCGACCTCATTTTCTTACTATATAGCACAATATTCGCTGCATATAGGCATATAGCGAAGCCGTTCTGAAAATATTTTAATAGACTCTGCAATTTTTATTAAAAAACAAACTTGTTTCATTTACATTGTTAATTACGAAAATTCATTGATTTTGCTTATCACGATTATTTCCAGAAATATTTTTAAAAAATTTTGTCCATGCTGTTGCCTTCAACAATATTTCTGAACGTTAAGTTGGCAATTATATAGTTGTGAATATTCAACTGGAAGCTTATGAAAACATTCCTGTGCAATGAAATATTCAAAATACTCCAGAAATATTGGGACAATATTTTGTGCTATGTGGGTCGTTACGGGTGGGTGTAAAAATAGTGAATTTCAAAATAATGTACATCCGAATATAAATTCTGGTCATTATTTTGAAATTCGCTAATTCAACCATTCACTATTTTGGTTTCATTTCGATAAGATGGGGATCAAAATAACGAATAGATGAATTAGTGAATTTACATATAATGAACTTTTGAATGTAGAATCGTCATTATTTTGAAATTCGCTATTTTAGTGATTCCAAATATTGGGCATTAGTTATTTTGATCCCCACCCAAGCAAAAATTCATTTAATAATCTGAAAATATTCTTAGTAATCCTTATTTCAAAAGTGAGTGCCAAATCAGCGTTAGTTCCGGTTCTCAAAATAAAAAATAAATAAATTTCGCAATTGATAGAAAGCTCTTTCATAAATCAAACGAATTCAAATAAATAAAAAACAAATTTTTCTTAACAAAAGTGAAATTTTCTATTGAATTTATCGAATTATTTTTCTGTAAATATTCAAATTTATTAATAACTTTGTGTCATTATCATTGCAAATCAATGTTTTTACTATCGTTAATGGCACTGATTTTCGTCAGATGTTTCTCATGTTCAGCGAGGCACTTCGATACCAAATCATACGATTCGATACGAAACCATTTTTTAATCATACATGAGCAAGTACATAAGGACCATCGTTAATAATTCTGTCAGACTGTTTCACTGGATTGCATTTGAATTTTTTCTGTTGTTATTTTAGCTGGAGCTCAGCGGTTCGAGTGGCGAGATGTTCCTAGTGGAAGAAAATGTAGATGATGCAATTCGCATGTCTGAAACCGGAACGATTGTCTGCGAGGGTCGTACGAAGAAGCATGTAGATACATATATGTTGTAGGCTGATAGTAGCTGGTTCCGTTGAAACTGCGGAAGGTGAACGAGCAACCGACAATTACAGAGAGAGAGAGAGAAATGGTAGGAGGGCGTATAACGTTGCATTGCAGGCTACAGGCTCGAGGGATGAAGGCAAACCGGAGTTTCCATGCTCGGTCGTTCCGCGAGAAGCAGGAGAGCGAACGAGAAGCGTCGAATTGGACCACTCTCGACTCGAACGTTCGTAACAATAGAAACCCGACGAGAGGGCAAGCTGGTGAAATTGCCTGGAGTACCCGCAAAGGAATTTCTCGGTGTCTAAGATAAAAAGATTCCGTGGCATAGCATTAGATAAATACATGTTTCAATAAATTCCGGATTTCCTTGAAACTTAAATAAAGGATCTCCTTGCAGCAACGAAAGTATGAAAAACCATCGCATAAAATGTCATTGATCAAATAAAAATTATTTTATTGATCAAAAAATCTAAACAGTAGATGCGAAATTTTCAGAACAAAGAAAAATCTAATATGGTTGTTTAATATTGGTGGAATTTAAACGGCAACCCCTCTGAAAAACTTGTCGAAAATGTTTCTCACCATTTACCGAGAATATTCACATAAAGGGATTAAAGTCAGGAGGGAATGAAGATTTCAGGTAATTTATATTCAAATTGATAGGCTCGCTGAGTTTGCCTCTTGGGTGAGCGTCCAATTCCACGTGAGCTGAAGGCACGAGCTTCGTGGTTTAATAAAAGAAGAAGAAAGCAGCGAGCGCAGTCGAATGAATGCGTTAATAAAAGAGGAGGGAAATAAGAGGGTAGAGATGAGGGGTTGCCGCTGCTGCTGCTGCTGGCATTGCTTCTCCTGCTCCCCTAACCGCAAGGAATATGTCAAAGTAATGGGCACCAGTCACAGAAGTGAGAGAGCTCCGAGAGCTTACATTTTTCAGCTCTCAGGAGTTTTGCAAACGTCTGTACCCGCTGCCGGGTACTCGCACTGCTGATGCTTCTTCCTGCGCACCCTCGCCGCGGATTCGTGGCTTCACAGCTTCCGTCGCGATTCCCTTTCCGCCTTTAAGCGAGGGTGAAACGCATGTGCCAACGATGCATGAATATTAAAGCCAAAGAAACGAATTATTCTCGTTGGTGGATCAAAGAACGGCAAGATTATGTAATTTACTTCCTCTGCTCAAGACAGCCTCCATTACTTGTAGCACATGATTATTAATTTACATTTTTTTTTAAATTGCTATCGAGGAATTCGTAACACATAATTTCCTCATCGGGTATTTGGTTTGGCGTGAAATTCCTGGGTTAAAGTTCCAAAATTCGTGTATAGGAATTGTGGAATTTCGGAGATGGATTAAAATTCATTTTTAGTGAAAAAAATTGTAATATCGCGCTTGAAAATTCGAACCATAGTCTAATGGTACGAGGCGCACTCACGAGGTGGCGCCGCGTAAAATCGCCAAGGGCTTTCGCAATTTACGCCTTCCGCTAGTTTCGGTCGTATGATTGCGTCGCTAACTCAATTTGCATCGTTAAATTTGATATCGAAGTTATTGGAAGTTATGGTGTGCAGAGCCCCAGGCATCGACAAGTCATAATCATTTGCAATTTGAATGAAACGCTATACCAGCGATAGAAAGAATGAGTGCATTAATGTTTATAACCTCAACTTTGAATCTGTCGATTTTATGCAATTTTTTAAATTTTATCATTACGAATATTTTCAGTGTGTTTCTCATTGAGAATCCCCTTAACATCAGTAATAATAATAATTTTTTAGTAAACTAGCAATACAATTCCTATTTTAGTTGAAATAACTTTTTAATAACCGATGATGGTTTTTTAAACCTCACTCGAGTGTCTAAATAAGATAAAGTCTGTACTCAATCACTTATTGAATCGTAATTCTCTTTGCCTGTCTTAGATCCAAGTGTTGTGACTTCACAATTAGAAATCGGTTCAAATATTGACGTTTTACATTTATTTATTTCTTCATGTTTTAGGTATAGTATTAGAAAAGCAGGATATTTTGGTTCGAATTTCCTAAAATGCATTTTGTGCATAAAAGGGAAGCACCAAGTGGCATTGCGATGCACAGTTTCCTTCGAACGCTATTGTTTCTTTCGAACAGCGCTGACTAACCCATGTTCTTTCCAATCAGATCGGTTAAACAGCGGAATTAAGAATGATTTCAAGAGGGATTATAGATTTTTTAGCTGATGAATCAAGTGGGAAGTTCTCCTCGTTAAAATAGCCAGAGATTACCTCTCAGTTACTGTGCAAAGAGGCTTAAAGCTCTGGTACAGAAGCCTGCTGGCGCAGTGTCTAAATAAGATAAAGTCTGTACTGAATCACTTATTGAATCGTAATTCTCTTTGCCTGTCTTAGACCCAAGTGTTGTGACTTCACAATTAGAAATCGGTTCAAATATTGACGTTTTACATTTATTTATTTCTTCATGTTTTAGGTATAGTATTAGAAAAGCAGGATATTTTGGTTCGCATTTCCTAAAATGCATTTTGTGCATAAAAGGGAAGCACCAAGTGGCATTGCGATGCACAGTTTCCTTTGAACGCTATTGTTTCTTTCGAACAGCATTGACTAACCCATGTTCTTTCCAATCAGATCGGTTAAATAGCGGAATTAAGAATGATTTCAAGAGGGATTATAGATTTTTTAGCTGAAGAATCAAGTGGGAAGTTCTCCTCGTTAAAATAGCCAGAGATTACCTCTCAGTTACTGTGCAAAGAGGCTTAAAGCTCTGGTACAGAAGCCTGCTGGCGCAGCTTTCCTGTGACAGCCGCTAGGGGGCCGGGAGGGCGTAAAAAGCGCTTGACGCAGACAAAAGGTGGCATTGTTTAGCGAGAGACCAACTAGCAGATACGACACGTGTGTGTAATCAATGTCGGACATCTCTAGTGTCGGTTTTCCAAGCACCACGCTTACGCTCAGATCTCTTTCACTCAGCACAGCTCCTGGAACACATTATTTGTCTCACCGATATTCCACCGAGGCTGCTTTGTCCCCGGGCACGTTTTTCCTACAGAGAAGCACCGCCCGAGCTTGTTAATTCACGATTCTCCACTTGTACGAGCAAGAACTCTCGATATTAAAGACCATCGAGATGTTAATGCTTGGAAGAGCAGGAAAATTCATTTACACGACAAACGAATCATTTTTGTCACTGACAAAGAAAGCTCATTTGTCTTTGGCCAGAGACTCTACTTCAAACCTATTTTAATGTCTCCACTTCACAGAAAATGATAAAACACGTGTCCTAAAGCTCGAGTAAATTTTAAATCAAAGTCCATTACAAGGCAATTTCCGAGGAAATAGGAGTGCAGAATTGGGACAATAAATTGCAAGAAAATGATTAAAGTCATTGCTGACTAAACACCGAAAACAAAAGTCGTACGAATTTCTATAATTTTGTTTTTCTCTATCTACCTCAAAAAATAGCCAATGCGCAAGACATTGAATTCCAAAATATATTAAGCTCGCCAAAAAAATTATTTTTGATTTCAAAAAACGTGTATTTCTGGCGAGAAATGCACTTTTAAACTGTACTATTAGTACTAATCGCAACGTCACAGCAAATAATAATATTGTTCATGTGAAATTCGAGCAGATATCAAGCTGAATCAAATTACAATATCGTTTTCCAACAAATGTAGATCTGCAGAATTGGAGAATAAAATGATGAGCTGTTAAAGCGATTGCCGAGTATAAAAGAAAAAAATTGTTTATATCCTCATAAAATTTCTTTCTCGGCTTATAATAAAACAGCGATGCGTAAAACTCATAGCAGACGATATAAAATAAAAATTTATGAAAGACATATCAACTATGAATCAGCATCATTAGTGAAAGATACAAATCACTTTTTTTTTTACATTCATTCATGAAGTCAGACCAAAGTTCTTTCAGGCCTCGACCTAAAAACGTGATGTTACACCCTCGTATATTGATATACGACGCAACCACCCGAGGCTGAGACTCATTTCTGTCTCCGTATATGCGCGAGCATTTTTCAGTGTGGACGAACGTTGTTTTCTTGCCTCGGGATTCTCGAGAATCTTTCATCCGTACTGCACACCCTTTGCCGAGTTTTCAAGCGAAATGCTTCTCTCGGAAGAGAATCAGAGAGGAAGCATCATAGACACTGTCCGGAAGCACAAACTTTCAGCTAACGAACGAGACCCTGCGCTCAATGGTCGGAAGCCCGTTTTCCCGGTGGATTGCGTCGTCTAGAGAGTATATACAAGAACGGTGATGAGTATATTTCACTCCATATATCAAACCGTGCAAAACGCTGCAATATTATTTTTCATTCCTCCGCCTTACAAATTTGTAGTGAAAAAAGAAAAAAAAAAAACACAGGACAGATAAAATGATAAAATAAAATGAAATGTTCATATATTGAAATGTCGAAATAGTAAAATTATGAAATCATGGACTTTATCGTTTACGGAACTTATTATTTTATGAATCTTGACCAGGGGTTTATACAGATTTTACAAAATGATTTTTAAAAAAGTTATTATTGCTCACATGCTATGTACCAGTTTTATCATCTCGGGACAAGCCGCACATCGTCGGACGTAGATGTGGTCTGCATTTTTTCTTTTTGCGCAGTTTTTTTCGTAATTTTCGTGCTGCTCTGCATTTTGTACCACCACGTGATCGGCCTCTGCGGCTCTTTCTTACTCCGCCGGATTTTCTGCGTCTTTTACTTCCGCCGGACTTTCCGCGTCTCTTACTTCCGCATCTCGAGGCTCTGTTTCTTCTTTTGCTTTCACGCCGTCGACTTTTGCCTCGCCGTTCACAACCACATCCGCTGCTACCTCGTCTTTTCTTGCTCGATCTTCTGTTACTTTTGCCGGTCTTTGGACAGAAACCGCAGGCTCCAGTACAATCGGTACAATCGCAGCACGCTGGCCTCAATACCGCAATCGGATTTTCTTTAAACACGTACTGGCCCTTCTGACGTTCGATTACACCAAAATCTTCGCAACGTTTCAAAAGTTTTGCAAGCTGTCCCGAAGAAGTATTATTTATTTTCGTTTATTTTTTAATTACCTTGAATTTTATCATAAAATTATTGGAATTATAAATTAGGGTCTGAAGTCACGTTTTATTGTGGGAACAATTAATGGAATTCGGATAATGTTTTATCAGCGCTATAGTTACCGGTCGTTTGATCGATTCCTTGGGCAATCCGTACTCCGCAGCCAAGTAATTTAGTATTCTTTTCTGCGGTGAGCCCTGGGCTTCACTTAGCTTTCTTATAGCCGAAACTACAAGGCCAAACGATCGCAAATCATCCTTCTCCATTATTCAATACGATGTCAAAGTATTTTCCTAGCAACGTGCAAGAAAAATTCTGCAAGCTAGGTGAAATGAACTAGAAATGTGCATTTAGCTGCCACAGTTTTATCCAGTTTTCTGAGGTTAGTCATTATCGATGCTATTTTAGTATTACAGCAACACAAAATATCGTTCCATGTTTTAGAAATGCTTGTGTCTGAAGAATATCAATCGTTATTATGGAAAGACTAAGAAACGTTTGGTTTTTAACAAGAATTTTGGAACTTAATGGTAGAACCAGCGATCTCAAATTGATTCGAATGAATTCAGATGACTATTGTGACTTTGACAGAACAAGCGAAGGCGGACAAACGTGGGATAAAGGATGGCATGGAAATTTGAATGATTTTAGCGCACAATATTTCCACTTCACTAAGTACAAAGCGAGAACAGTGCTCGAATATTTGTATTCATATTTTTGGAGCATCAAAGTACTCAAAGAAATTAAGTACCGGATTTTTAAAAGTACCGAAGTACGAAAAGTAAAATGAAGAAAATTGTAAGAGCCGATCGGCGTTGTATAATAATTACGATTTCGATTATGATTTCAGTTTCATAAATATTTATTTGCTCGGATAATAATCGTTGTTTAAAAAAATCGAAAAAAATTCACGCATCGTCTGGTTTGACAAAAAAAAAATGTTGGAGGTGGACGACCGAAAAAGCTGTCTCGATCGAGGTGAATAAATTTAGATCACGATCGTAACTTTCGGTAGTTCAAGGAAGGGCGGGGATTAAATTCAAGCGACGGATAAAGGGTGGCTTGAGAATTTGCATGATTCTAGTGCATAGTTCGCATTTCATTATAAAGCGGGAAGAACGCTCCCATGCTTTTATCGATTCTTCTGATATTCGTGTCCTCAACAATGCTATTTTATCATTATCATCATTTTTAATCTTATTTTACGTGGTCAAATCATTTTCATTAACACATCATTAACACACAGCGAATATGCTAGTAGAAACTTTTCTTCGCTTACTTTTTTTTAAAAACATGGGTTGCAATAATTATAGTGTATTTCTTATTGAAAGCTGTTCAGGATAATTGACAGTGGTAGTTCCTTTTTAAGTAGACTTGCAATATAACTCAAATTTTCCACAACCAATGGGTTCAGAAATCTCATAAGCGTGACTGGAAAAACGAAAAGTCTTCGTTGAACTGAATCACTTGTTTTTGAATACTCAATTGCTGGTATTAGTATTTGTATGTCTCGGAACATGTAGAATGACTTCTAGATTAGGAATACATAAAGAAATAGGCAGAAATAGGTAAATATGTTTTTCGAAATGAAGGACACTCAGGACCCGCATTTCCATAAAAATCCAGGAGTCGATTTCTTTTTGGATTGCAATACTTTCACTGCTTACATACTTCATATGTGATGAGAAAGTAAAAGGGGCTAATAAAATGATTGTTTCTAACAATAATTCTGGGCTTCAGTGACAAAAGAAGCTTTCTCGAATCCATTCAAACCAATTCGAATGATTTAAAACTTTTCTTAGAACAAGCGCGGGCGGAGATTGGATACAAGCGAGGAATAAAGGATGTGAAAATTTGCATGATTCTGGGGCAGAGTTTCCCCATTTCATTACAAAGCGAGAATAGTGACCCCCCTGGACGATCAATGTGCTCCTGCGGGAAGAACGAGAGCTTCGAGGCAGGAAATTAAAATTCGTTTTGGATAGAAACGTCGGGAAGGGCTGGTGATGCAAAATGCAAATGGAGGAGCCTCGATATCTCGACCTGTCGAGAGCCCTCGGGTAGCAGTACTTTCCCTTTGGAAGGGGTGCGCACTCGCGACAACTTCTCACAATGAAGAGCACCGCGGAGAGATCCTTCGTGGCGCACCCATTCTTGCACTCACCGGGGAGTTGTCACAATATTTTTATTCGAGAGAATAAGATGGGGAAAGAATCATTGATGCGACCCCAGAGCTTTTGAATCAAGCAAAGCGAGTGCGATGTAGATATGAGGGACGTTCTTTGTTAAAAATGTGTTCCACATACATTACCGGCTAAAAGTTTTCTCCGATTGGAATTAGAAAACTTTCCGATGGGAGAAATCGCAATCTGATTATTTCAGGCCTTCGAAAGATACTAAGTATACAGATTCTGAAAAAAAAATTATCAATTAATGATTTTGAAAAATCGAACTTCATTGAATTTCATAAAAATGAATATATTGGTTTTGTTTAATGCGGATGATTTTTTTCTAGTTTTTTTTTTATCATTTAGGGTTTTTATATTCGATGTGAAAAAATGGTAGTCCGGAATTTTACATATGCTTTTGTGAAAAGGCATATTTAAGTATATTTCAACAAAACGAAACTGATTTTTTTGTTATTCTGCCCAACCAATTATCAGTGACAACTAGTTTACACATAACTAATAAACAGTGAGTTCTACACACAATACTGATTGGTTCCAAATATAAATCTTTCTTTGAACTATAAATTATAAGTAAATTAATCTGACCGCAGACTTGCCCAGCTTCGCAAACTTGGTCCAGTATTGGGTGAGCACTGAATGCTAAGACCATGCCTAAAATACGACCTGGAAAGCAACCAATGGTTTCACTTTTTCCGTAACTATCGAAAAATACCTTAACTCGATAAATTGAGAAATACATTTCACGTGGCACGGAAGAAGAGGTTACCAATTGATAAGAAATGACCCGTACACTGGGCGAATACGTGGAGAGATGAAATAGTGCGTTACGGGATAAAAATTAGGAAAGGGAGGACTGGTGTACGCAATGCACCCTCAACAGAGAGCTGGCCCCAGGAGACGACGTGAATGGATCCACAACCCTTTTGATGGCTGCTTTAATATTCACCCGGAACACCATGGCGAACAAACCCATTTGATTAATAGTTTGCCCAAGGGGGTAGGTACGTCTGGTACGTTGCCTAGTCGCTCTCTATGTCCTGTGGCTCAACGAATCCACGCCTCCTGACCGATACTGACGTTACACCCGCGCATACTCTTATCGCTCGTAACAACATCGTTGTTAGAGTACTGTTCGATCAAAGCGTTGCCTGAAATAAATATATATTTTTTAAACTGCACACAGGTCACAGGAGAACAATCGTAGAAATATTAACTGCTATTAATTAACGGAATAAACATATTAATTAAAATAAAAACTAATATTCTTTTGTTGGAAATTATTATGCACTCACTGGTAATTAGCTAATTAACATAATGTATAAACGGTACAATAAACACATTGAAAAAAACATGATGAATATAAAAGTACTGTAATATTACTCTATAACTGTATATTAAATTTTATACAGCGGTTCATGCATACAAATTTCCGATAAATGTAAATTAATTTTCCGATCATTTTTCACAGGCGAGTTACTGTTGGTCCATGTTATTCGTGTGCTTTGTTATAAAAAAAGCTTTGCCTTCATAAACAAGAAAAAATGTATGTAAAAAGGTTTTTTGTAACTCATGCAGATAAAGTCGCACATTACGTGCGTGCAAAGCGTTCGTAAGATGGCGTATTACGCTGACATAAACGTAGATAATTTTACGTACGCCATCTGGTGTGTAAAATTATCTAAAATTCTTTAGATAACTTTACGCACTAGATGGCGTGCGTAAAACTATCTACAAGATGATTTTACGCAATGCTTCGCAGGCACGAAGATGTGTGACAGTATGTTCTCATTCGTTACCAAAATTGTACGACGAAGCGGCCATCCCGCGGAGGTTAGGAAGCGGTGCGATAAGCTCCGCGCGATAATGGCCGCTTTTTCGTACTAGTATCACAATGTACTATTTCTTGTACAGTTTCTTTATAATATTCGGTCTGATTTTTGCATAATCCCCGTTCAAAAAACGTACGGTAGAACGAAAAGCACTTGAGTCATCTATCAAGAATAGGAAAAACGATGAAAAGGGTTGATTCCTATAATGTATGGGGTTGTTGGACGTCGCAGGGGACGTAGTTGCTTACACATCCCATATTGGCTTTTTCTTTCTAGATGTACATTCAACTCTCTCTCTCTCACTCTCTGTTTAGGTCCATTTCACTTCCCCTTATGTCGATATTGACCGAACTGACCAGCGGGGGATGCGATGGTGATCCTCTTGGCTACTGGCCGCTGCTGTAGCTGCTTAAGACCTCCTCGAACAACCTCTATGTACCCTCAAAGTTTGCACATACCATAAAACCCCCGAGGTAGTTTATCGGCAAAATGTACACGGAACTTTTCATGTACAATGGGATAACTTTGTCCGATTGTAAGAACGGAATCTATACATTGTTACGAAAGAGAAAAATACAAAGTACTACCTTGTAAATTGATGTACTGGTGTGTGTGTGTGTTTTTTTTTTCTAATTTTCTATAAAACTACAAGTAAGCGAAAGTAATTTTACCAATTTCTGCTTGACCAAAAAATTTCACTATAAGGTACCAAAATCACAAGCAACATACTTTTTTGACTCGTCAACCTTAAATGAAAATATATTTTGTTGCAAAAAACTACCGAGTTGTTTGACGGTGGTTTTTACGGTGAATCAGCTGGAAACGACGGTGGTCAAAATTGCTAGGAGAAACATTTGCAAAATTATTTGATATTTGAGAAAATATCAATTTTCCATGAAAATTGCTTGTTTCGCTATTCTCGCTTGTTTCCCGCGGTTATTACGGGGAAACATAGTCGACATATCTATATTCCATAGGATACAGATTTACAGGAGACTGATCCATCTATAAATATCCTTTAGTCACTCGCTTTCCTCTGTTATCTCCTCTTTCAGGCACATTTATAACACAATATAGCTCCGCGATTTCTATGACAATACTACACAACGATGGTACCTACCCATGCAAGTAAAATTCACGAAGCGTGAGTAACGCATTCCTCGGAATCGAAATTGCTCGTGAGCGGACATTCAACAGACAGAACGCCATAAACCATTAAATTGGCTGGCATCAAGTTTTTAAAAAAAGTACAAATGCATACAGCGAACAAAACGTTAAATTAATTTCATAAATGGAAATTTCGCAAATTCTCAAGTTTAACCTTGTTTAAAATTGAATTACAGTCCTTTCAAAATATCGTTAAAAATCGTTATCACAGATGGTACTAAAACTATTGACATTTTATGGTGCCGAATCAATATTAATAATGTAGGGGGGAAAATGATTTGTATAGTACGACAAACAACTTTTCTGGAAATGTAAGACGAATTTTCTGCGATTTCTAAATAAGATTTTCCTAAGAACAACCTGACAATTTTCAAGTTCCTCTTTCGATAAATTTTTAAAGATACCTTAGATAAAAAATCTTTGATTAACGATAATCTTAAACCGGTATATATATATATAATATAAAACATCTCTTCTAAAATAAAAATTTTAAAAAAACATTTTGCATTGTTGGGATTTGCTAAACAAAAAAAAATATGTGTTCGGAAAAATTAACGAATTAATTTCGTTTAAAAAAAATCCTGTTACACTTCAACATCAAATGTCTTTAATATCATTGTTTAATATCATTTTTGTTTTTCTTTTAATTTCAGTCCTGTTACCCTAAACCGGTAAAAAAATTGTTTGTTAATAAAACAAAATCAAGTACACCTTTCACTCCAGATCGATTAATTTCCAATTAATAACTTGTCGCACGCTTTCGCCTGCGAAAACGACGATTCCTCGAACGAATAAAACTTTTATTGAACAATCGAAAAAAATTTTCACGCTAGTGTTGAAATGTACGGACCCGCGATGTTCAACAAGATAATTAGTTCGCGATATGGGAGCAATCTCTGTGGTCGCCTATACAGCATATCTGGCTTCACAATGATCCTCATCATCATGATCCACTCTCGCGCCGTCATAAACGCATATACGTTGAGAGTCCTTGTCCTGCAGAGACAAATATATAGGCTACAGGTAGGATATTGGATCGGAGGTACAATTCGCGAGTGTTCGAGGTTGCTATTGACCGACAGCGGGATTAATTAAAATGTCTGATCCCCATGGAAATACTCATACACAGGACGATGGTGGTTGTCTGACTCTCTGGAGGTTTGTGATTCCGCGCAGCTCCGGAGTATTTCATATCGTATATATCGACAGAACCGACAGAAGCTTCCGTCGGATTTGGCCATTACCCCATAGGCTTTAATGATGGCGTATTATTGATCAGGAGCTAAACCCCGTTGAAATTCCAGCGTCGCGCACAGTCCCGGAACCCAAGCACCCTCGTGGTACGTCGGCTGCTGCTGTCGCAACTGGGGGTTGCTGAAAATGGGGTTCCCGAATGGTCAGACGTTACTTCCCACACATGTATACATGCGCAGTGTGTATTATCGTGTACCGTAGAATCGCGAAGCTCCCTAATCGACCGCCACTAAACTCCACAGTAATTACAGGATTTTCTGGCTCTGGGGCTTTTCCCTCTCTCTTCCCCATTTGCGTCGGGGCCTTGGCTGGTAACACGAGTTTCGAGATTAACGACTGCACTGTCGTACAGCATCCGAGCCTTTTCTACTGTCGGCAACATTCGAACACGCCTCGAGCAATGATTCCGTGATAAAAATCTCGAGAAGGTCAGAAAACAGTATTTCAATCTCCCTAATCGGCTACTAACAACCTCCAACGCAATTACAGGACTTTCCGTCCTCTGGGCTTCATTTATCTTTCCGATTTTCGTCGGAGGTGTTGGAAGCCGAGAGATCGATAAATTACAATAGCTTTGTACTTCAGTTTCCGCTTGAACCTTGATTCCAAGTGGCAATGGTTTTTTATTTTTATTAAAACGATCTATATCGTGGAGAAGATACAGATATTAATGCAATTTTTACAATTTCAATCATGCAATATAGAAATACATTTCTTTAATTCATTTAAATGGTAATTCGATAGCATTATTCAGGGGTTATGGAGAAATTGGTCTATTCTTTTCAGTTGAATACTAATGTCTGCGGTTTTGCGCTTCTTCGACATTGCATTTGTCTTTTTTTTTTTACCTAGTTCCTAATTCGAAGAACGTTTTTCGCTGTTTCTTTGCGAGCTATGTGAGACAGTAAAATACTCACCGAGACTGTACCGCCATAGATCCTTCAGTGGCAAATTCCCGTTGCGACCACCGAGAAGATAAACGTGCCCCGCGAGAAGGGTGGCACTGTGTTTACTCCTGGAAGGCGGTGCGGGACCATTTTCCATTCCGGCTGCGGTCACCGAGCTCCACATTTTCTATCTGTCGACACAAGAACGAGAAAAGAAATTTTAGTCTCTGTAAATATTCAAAAATCCGTTGTCAAATTAATGAAAAATTCTTTTCACTCTTTAACACTCGAATTAATATTTGCGGATTGATATGCTCATGTTAATAGTCTACGGTGCTGCGCGACTGCGAGCCAGGATGAGCATCAGCCTGACACTGGGGAGTGATACTTGCCTCGGTAATATCATCCAACATTCCCACAGGAAGCATAGAATTCGTGGCAGACAGTGATCTCAACACTGAACCTCTGCCACCTGAGGCCATTAGCCAAATGCAAATGCAATGGATAAAACCACTGTCTCGTCCTCTTCACCCTTAAGAACGACCCTGGCGTAAGAAAGCGATGCAAAACTTTGCCATCTTCGAGAGGTTCATTAATGAAATAGCTATTCCCTTAGTCTCTCGGTGCTACCGCGTCTAGTGGAACATTCTGTACAAACAAGTATGCAAATTCGAAGCTTGACAATGTTCACTAGTTTAAACTATTCACAGAGACGATATATCGTGAATATATTCTAGGAAAACTTTGGGATATTTCACGGCATGCATCGGGTGACGTTTTGGCAGAGAAAATTCTCACGTTCTCTTTAATTAAACATACTGCGGCCGTAATCGTAATTGTAGGTGGCAGGTTGTCGTCTGATTGGCAGCCAGGGTAGATTTTATATAAAAATGAAGGTGACAAAATAAAAAACAAATGAAAGCTTGACAATGTTCACTAGTTTAAACTATTCACAGAGACGATATATCGTGAATATATTCTAGGAAAACTTTGGGATATTTCACGGCATGCATCGGGTGACGTTTTGGCAGAGAAAATTCTCACGTTCTTTTTAATTAAACATACTGCGGTCGTAATCGTAATTGTAGGTGGCAGGTTGTCGTCTGATTGGCAGCCAGGGTAGATTTTATATAAAAATGAAGGTGACAAAATAAAAAACAAATGAAAGCTTGACAATGTTCACTAGTTTAAACTATTCACAGAGACGATATATCGTGAATATATTCTACGAAAACTTTGGGATATTTCACGGCATGCATCGGGTGACGTTTTGGCAGAGAAAATTCTCACGTTCTTTTTAATTAAACATACTGCGGCCGTAATCGTAATTGTAGGTGGCAGGTTGTCGTCTGATTGGCAGCCAGGGTAGATTTTATATAAAAACGAAGGTGACAAAATAAAAAACAAATGAAAGCTTGACAATGTTCACTAGTTTAAACTATTCACAGAGACGATATATCGTGAATATATTCTAGGAAAACTTTGGGATATTTCACGGCATGCATCGGGTGACGTTTTGGCAGAGAAAATTCTCACGTTCTTTTTAATTAAACATACTGCGGCTGTAATCGTAATTGTAGGTGGCAGGTTGTCGTCTGATTGGCAGCCAGGGTAGATTTTATATAAAAATGAAGGTGACAAAATAAAAAACAAATGAAAGCTTGACAATGTTCACTAGTTTAAACTATTCACAGAGACAATATATCGTGAATATATTCTAGGAAAACTTTGGGATATTTCACGGCATGCATCGGGTGACGTTTTGGCAGAGAAAATTCTCACGTTCTTTTTAATTAAACATACTGCGGCCGTAATCGTAATTGTAGGTGGCAGGTTGTCGTCTGATTGGCAGCCAGGGTAGATTTTATATAAAAATGAAGGTGACAAAATAAAAAACAAATGAAAGCTTGACAATGTTCACTAGTTTAAACTATTCACAGAGACAATATATCGTGAATATATTCTAGGAAAACTTTGGGATATTTCACGGCATGCATCGGGTGACGTTTTGGCAGAGAAAATTCTCACGTTCTTTTTAATTAAACATACTGCGGCCGTAATCGTAATTGTAGGTGGCAGGTTGTCGTCTGATTGGCAGCCAGGGTAGATTTTATATAAAAACGAAGGTGACAAAATAAAAAACAAATGAAAGCTTGACAATGTTCACTAGTTTAAACTATTCACAGAGACGATATATCGTGAATATATTCTAGGAAAACTTTGGGATATTTCACGGCATGCATCGGGTGACGTTTTGGCAGAGAAAATTCTCACGTTCTTTTTAATTAAACATACTGCGGCCGTAATCGTACTTGTAGGTGGCAGGTTGTCGTCTGATTGGCAGCCAGGGTAGATTTTATATAAAAACGAAGGTGACAAAATAAGAAACAAATGAAAGGTTACTTTTGATATACTCGCATCACGAGACTCTGGCCTTTCGTTTTATTCTGGTGTAAAGTTTCTATCGTAAAGTTGCTAGGGTCTAATGTCGAATTTCAGAAATATAAATTATAATTTGTTACTCTGTGAAAATCCACAGTTAACCAACGTTGCTTGAAACTTGTGGAAAAAAAAAATTGAAAAATTGTTATTTCGTCAAAACGGAGCTTTTATTAATAAAGTAAAATTGCAACGAGTTACAATGGCACAAGATATGAATTTTTTGTCCTAGTCAGTTTCACCAGTTTTCTTTTTTAAAAAATGCGACAAAACTTAGGCACTTTTGTTAAATAAATAAAAATTCAATGTGATAGAATATATGAGGACGACTTCTAATATCATTTTTCAGGATATATTGTGCGCTCGAGGGGTTGAAAGACTGAATGCAATATGCAGTTTGAAAAAAATAAAAAAATAAATGAATAGTATCTTCCTGCCTGGATATTTCTCTCTTATATCCTCGATACACATATTCGACCATAGCCCTCGTGCAGTATTTTTCGATCACACCCTCCTCAACCCTCCTTCTCGGGGTTGCCTATGGCGACGCGGTTGCTCGGATCCGGGAACGCACCCCGCAGCTGCAGTCAACGAAATTTCAGGAACGATAAAGCTTCGGGTTTCCGGCTATGCATTTTCCCCTCAGTACGACTGTAGCTCTATATACAGTATCCACTCTGCTTTACGCAATACGCGTTTCGGACTGAAGCCAAGGTTGCGTAAGCGGTTTAAAAAAAATTCACGACGTTTTATCTCCGCTTCGCTGCTTCACATGGTTTCTACTCGGTAGAGCCAAAGATAGCGACAGTGTGAAGCACTTTTTTGAACATTCCCACTCCTTCCTGTCGAGGGGTGTATGTATACCATATACAGAGTCATGTGTACGGTAAGGGAAAAAATTACTCGAGTCCATAAAACATTACATTTTTCGGAGTAAAATTTTTTCTCTTGTTTGAGCTTCATTATTTTGTTAACAAAAACACATGAATGCAGTGTTCCTATTTATTAATTAAATGTATTTTATTAATTGCAGCAAATACTTCTGTTGGTGTGTGTGACAGAAATAATGGATTTCAAATAAGGAAAATTAAATAACACGGAGTAAATATTTTGTTTGCATTTCAGTATAGTTTCCTCATCACAATAAACGTTAAGTTTATATTTTGTTTTAAAAAATGACATAAACAACATGTATTTATAAATATCCATATTTTTAGTGTTTAAAGGAGCTCAGGTTCACTGGAGATAAATATATTTTCTGATAATAATAATTTTGCCTCTCGTAAAGAAAGCTTTGTTTACATGAAAACATTTTTTTTTCAGATTGTCATGTAAGCATGTTCAGAATCACCTAAAATATCGAGAAAAATGGTTTTGAAAAAGTGTGTGGGTGTATGTGTGTGTGTGTGTGTGTGTGTTCCAGAAACCAAAAATTCAATCGTCCATAACTCGCGAGTGGCACGATCGATCGAGCTAAAATTTGGCACGCAAGTAAAGTAGTAACTCCTCTTTAATTGCTGTGATTTTTAAGGAAATATATCTATGTATACCGGTTACATAGAATTTTTAATTTTTTTAAAAATGTCGTATACTCTCTAACTTTTGTAAAAATTCGATGATATGGCTAAATAGTTCTGTATAACTAGAGATACGTTAAATGCTGTTTGGTATTGAATTTCGACAAAATCGGTAAAACGGTTTGGTTTTTATAGAATTTTGAATTTTTGTAAAAAATAATAATTTTTCTATAAATCACGTCGAATTTAAGCAAATCAACTGTTCTACAAATGAAAAATAACATACAGCCCTGCTATGTACCAAATTTGGTGGTGATCGGTAAAGTCGTTCAAATTTTACACCATTATGAATATTTCAAAAAATATAGATTTTCGCGATAACTTCCGCAAAAGTTAAGAAAGTAAGACGAAAGTTTGTGTCTAATAAAACCGAGATGTACCGGCGTTTCAATTATTTATTCAAAACAAGGATGCAAAGTAGAACCTTGCACATTATTGTCTCATAAAATGTTGCTCTTTACAAAGCTTCCTCCACGAGGAGGCCAAAATCACTCACAATACTTCCTCGTAGAATAATAAATTTTAGTTTGAATGAATAAACGAAATGACATAACGTGGAGTAAATATTTAATTTGCACTTAACTTGCCTCAACACGGTGAACGTCAATTTTATATCTAAAAAAAAAAAAAAAATAAACGAAGGACGTCATCTCTATCGCACATGAATAAATTTTCTAATAATAATATATTTTTTTATATAAATAATTTGATTATTATCATGATTCACGGAATTCATGATTTTCCATAACAATTTCCATAACAATTCGTTAGTATTTTTTTTTTTTTTCGCGTTTACGAGTGGCTTATAAAGAAATTTTATGTATAGAAAGTGTATCCGACTGCCACGTTGAGGTACCAGTATGAAGTAGGGGTGCATGCAGGCGCGTATATGGGGGTGCGTTCGTACGTCGAGTCGTGCACGAAACGTGCCAATCAAGACCAAAGAGAATTTCCTCCCACCCTCTGCCTCTGCTTCAGCACTGTTGCTGGTTAATTGTCTCCTGCATGTCACACCATCACTACCGAAGGGTAGTAGGGATTGTAGGCGCCTTTACAGCCACGTTGGTTACAGATTTAAACGTCCTCTGTCTGTCGGGGCGAGATTACGCTTTGCAGAGATGAAAGGGAGTGTAATATAGATAAGACTTTTGTGCATTTAATTGCTGCTTCCTCCACAGACAAAAAAAATCACTAAATTTAACGAGGCACATTTATTTACGAATTCAACGTATTGTTTTTAATTCTTCAATTGTAACTGGATCATTATCGTTTATACAATCAAATACGGTGACGTATTTCATTAAACAAAGTTAATAATACAGAAATGCACGATACAGGGTAGGGTGGGGCAAAATGAGACACTCCGGTATTTAACAAAAATTGCCTTTTGACAAATCAATTCAAGGCAACAAATCCAGGAAACTTCAAAAATATTACCGAACTGTGGAAATGTGGATTTAAGAATTAGGTTTTGAAAATTTTTTATTTTTCAAGGAATATGAAACTATACAGTAAAAACTGTAGGTAGGTACCTACATATTTTTGATAGCTGACCCCAGCACGGGAGATGTGTGTACATAAAATAATTTATGAGAGTCAAGTTTCTCGGTAAAAAGCAGTAAAATACAATTCGGCTTTCGTGATAAAGTCATTTATTGCTTATGCGTCCCACTTTACCCCAACACGATACTCGATTTTTTTCCAAGTTCAAACACTGTTTTTCAGTAAATTTGAAAATAAATGAAAAGAATTCTCATATTCGCAAAAAATAAAATAAAACTCGAAGTAAAAGTAATTTACAAAAAGTCTCTGTGAACATTTGCGGATAAAAGATATTTATTAACAGCCCAAAAATATCACGAAGCTTGTAATGCGTACTGGTAACTTTTGATTCGCTGAATCAATTCTATCCACCTTAACATAAAAATTGCGTCCTTAAAATGCCAGTATGGTAATTTCGTTTCTGAGACGTTCATAATTGAAGACATTCGTGCTGATGTTTATGGCCATGTTTTTCAGTAAACACTATCGACAAAGTCAAAACTACAAAAAGTATCGTAATTTTGTCATACCATAAGTACACACCGTAAAAAAAAGACTGGAAGTTTTTATTTCCAAGCTCGTCAAGTAAATGTAGAATTATGATTCAAAATTAAGATACTTTTGCAATGAAATTATAACAAATTTCAAAAAATATCATTTACTTTTACGGTAAAATTAAAGCAAATAATTTAAATTATCGTGCTGAAAATAAATTGTACATCGCACTTGTATAAGTAAATTTGGAATACCAGGATTTTCATTAAAAACTTTCAGCACATGTACATTAAATTTCAAGCTGATTTTTTTTTTTTTTTTTCAGAGTGCACAGCAGCGTCAACATTTTGTGTCCATATGTGAATCCCTGTAATTCTTTTTTCTCTGCGTTCTGTGACGGACTTTGGACATATGAGTTTTCTCGTATATGGATCCAAGCAGAAGCTGCAGGCGAGAGAGGAAATGCGAGAGTCGTTCCATCAGCGTGTACCGGGTTCATAGGTATAGGAAAACGATGCTCGGCATAGGTAGGAGCAACAAAGGGGTCTGTAGAGGGTGGCATAGAACGTGCAACACGCAGTATGTATACTTTCGCGTGAGCCTATAACACCTTTGTAGACGTTTTGATTTTGTGTAGGAGAAACGAACGAGGATCAATAAAGCGTTTCCTCTGCTATCGAAACGATGGGAGATCTGACGAGAGTCCGTTTTCTCCACTTGTCGATATGGGACATTCTCTGTCAATTCAATTACGTTTTTCTGAATCCCGATATTTTTCATACTTATCCAAATTTATGACCTCCATTAACAGAAAAGAAAATTAATGTATAGGAACTCTTTATTTAGATATATTTTGGAAAAAGACATTACCAGAAAAAATTGAAGGGGAGGATGTTTCTGATAAAATGCAAAATTAATTTTACATTCGCGGATAAACAAATGTTTTTAAATTAAAAATCGAAGCAATAGGATTTTCTTTCGCAATGCATTGTCTCATATCTCAAAATTTTACTCCACAGGATTTACAGAATAGGACTTAGAAACGCACGATATAATCGGTAATTTTAATTTGTACGAAACGATTGTCTTCTTGTGAAGCGTAAATATTCAGGAATTCAGGATACGCAATACCGATTTTTATGAGATTTGTACACATGCGTTTAAGCACATACATTTTTATAAGTACCTCCTCAATTTTACATCGACCATTATTAAAAAAACAACATGTGTATTTCACGTTGTATTTTGGTCTTGTGACGAGATCGAATATGTTTCACCTCGAACCAAGCCCTGTTTTTTTTTTAATTGTATAACTCTCCCAAGAGGCCCCAAAATCTAGAGAGAAGCTAAATGTTGACTTGCCTCATCATCACTGAGCATTTCTTGAACAGGGTTTATAATATATCATGAAGTGATATAGTGAAATCTGACTAACTATGAGAAAAATCAGAGAAGTGGAAGAAAAAGCGGCTGCGTTGAGACAGAATGTCACATAGGAAAAACGAGCGAGGATCGATAACGCGTTTTCTCGGCTGTTGAAACGATGAGAGATCTGACGAGAATTCGGTTTCGCTAGTTCTATATATTCGGGCAATCTCACAGAGTCTATAGATATTTACAAGGCCGCGATAACAACCAGGTGCTTCAATTTCGAGGGTGTTGCACACGCTGGAAGAGAGGTGAGGGGTCAGGGGCCTCCAGTAATGGAAGGTATTAGTCTGCGATGCTCCCCAACGCTTCATACCCACCCCTGCGCAAAGCGTCACCGTTTCATCCGATGGGTAATCGAGTTTTTCGGCAGACTCACGTCCATCCGGTTAATCGGGGTAATTTTTTCACGACGGGCACTCCGAAGCACATGCTTTGTAGACGCGTCTTTTTCTCTCACCAGCGGCACATCACCGAGAAAATTGCTTCATTTTTTTGCCCTTCAATGCTCGCCCTAATTCATTCTATCAGGCAAGGGTGCAGGACAGAGGCTTATAAAGTCTTCTATGTTCTGTTGTGAGTAGTGGTAGTCACTTAAGCCCGGATTATGCACAAACCGGAAGTTAAATGGAATTACATCTTGCACAAAATAATTCACACGTTGCCTAAGAATTACTTTTTCACAAATATAAATGTTATTCTACTTTTATTATTGTTTTTTCGCGATACAAAATTTTTGAATACAACTAAAACTAGTTAATAAATATTTTGAAAATTACATTTAAATAAATGGATCACGTTATATGAAGTTAATAAAATTACTACCATTGGATTTCACAAGTGTGTTAGTATAAATAACCCATTGTCTTTACTTTAGCATTATTAAAAAAATGTTTTTTTTTTAAGTTTATTAATGTCTAACCCATTTTTGTTTCAAATGAACTGAATGAACTGGAACTGCTACTTTGGATTATTTTATATAAATCAAACTAGAATTTACTCTTCATTGCTAGAAAAATAAAATATAGCCCACTTTCAAAAGTATCAATTCGATATTAACAAAAAAATTTCCAAGTTCACGCATTTTCATGGCTCGAAACGGTAAATTCCCCTTCAATGAGAAATGTGCAAAAATCACACTTCTATGAAATTCAGTTTTTTTGTTTCTCTACCTGAAAACGGTTGTTTTATAACACCAAAATAGATGCATTTACATTGGAATGCCATTATTTTCTACTCTTTCAATAATTTCGGGATCAAATCAATTTTGTTAATTCTCAAATAACAATTCCCCTGAAATAAATAATATGACACGTTGGCATTTGAAAGATAAACCTGGCAATTTGTTAATTGTTGAACAATATTCTCCATACTAGACGAATAAAAACGAAATTGTACATTGGCGCTCCAAGTAACAAATTCGTAAGGTCCGGAAATAAAATACGATTGTAATAAAGAGCTGTTAATGGAATTTCAGATACAAAGGTTTAATCGTTCAGTCGGATTGTCAGTTACAAAAGCGGCAAATGTGTGTACACTCGGAGATTATAGTACATTAACCAGTGTGCCGCCCACATTGGCTACCCTGCTATTGTACAACATGATATACACGATGTCGTGACGAGGCAGTAGCAACAGGAGATAGATGAGAGAACGACACAGCGGGGGAAAACGGCTTATCGTCAACGAAATGTGATTACCGGGTTTCCTAAATCGAGTTTACCCGAACGAATGCGCCCTCACGTTTGCCAAACACGTGTACGCAAATAGTACGTAACGATATGTGTTCACTGGGTGGATCGCGATGTATGGTGAGTATATTCCGCTTGCGAAGCTTTCTCCCGCCCACCAAGTACGGAATGAGAGAAACGGTTTGACATAAAAATGCGTGAACATAAAAAAATCTACCGCTCCAATGTCTTTTCTCTTCATTGTCATCACATACCAAATCCGTAAACAGAAAGCAAAGTAAACATTGTTTTTCGATATTTTGCATTTTTCACGAAATCTTATTATATTCGCAAGTTTGTTCATCAGTTTTGGCTTTCCCACAGAGAAAACATTGCAAAATATGAAAATAATAAGGAAATTATGCACAAGATCGTTGCGTTTGTTTGAAAAAACATCCATAATCTATGAAGGAATGGAACAAAATGCAGATAAATGTAAAAGTCGAATTGATTTGGTATATGTTGTAAGAAATATTTTTATAAGTGCCGGCAATTTACTGTATAGCACGTGTAATAATTTAACGAATAACTGAATGTAATGAAAATAATAAGGAAATTATGCGCAAAATCGTTGCATCCGTTTGAAAGAACATTTATAATGGATGAAGGAATGGAACAAAATGCAGATAAATGTAAAAGTCGGATTGATTTGCTATGTATTGTAAGAAATATTTTTGTAAGTGCTGGCAATTTATTGTATAGCTCTAGTAATAATTTAACGATTAACTGATAATAATAAAAGTGAAACAGTTATTTTTATATGAATTATTCCGACGGTCCGGAAAATATTTGCAATATTTGCAAATTAGATAACTGACTAAGTTTGACTGAGAAAGCCTCGGATGAACGTTTAAATGGAGTAGTTAAATAATTTCCTGGGTTCAAATCTGCTTGAATGGCAATTTCTTTTTTTTTTTCTTCAACTTTGTTTGCACCACTATCGAAGGAAAGCATAATTAAAGCAAAACTGGGTTGAATACCTAAATGGATGAGCTCCAAGTTTTTATTTTTTTCGTTACATTACATAGGAATCTAAACAAAATGAAAGAGGAATAGTAAATAGGATACAAAGTAAAAGTTTGCAAATGGGCTCCTCGATATTTTTAATTCTTCACAAACCATCTATCGGGAATTTTTTTATCGCTTTTGGCTTTCTGAACGAGCAAACGCGTACAAGTCATGTGCAAGTTTGTCTTAATGTTCAATAAATAAAACAAATGGAAACGTGAAATTAAACAAAAGTTTATAATGAATAAAAGACTAAAAGAAAAATCATATGAAAATAGATCGAATTATTTTAATATATTTTAAAGAACATTGTTTTCAATGACGGTAATTTCTAATTAATTATCTGTTAAACTGTTACAAAAGTTAGGCAATCATTTTCTTACATCCATTTTTGTCACGACCCGAAAAATATGTGCAACTTGTGAATTATTCAGTTGACTAACTTTGTTTGAGGATACCAGACACAAGTTTGAATCATTTTAGACATCAACATCAACGGCGATTTTATTTTTCTGTAACCACGTGTGTAACGATATCAGAAGAGAAACACGAGCAAACCCAAACGGAGGATGTACTCGCGGTAGACAAAAAGAAATTTTTCTCCTCTTCGTTAATCATTCTCGTGATTTTCACAACGTCACTCGCACTTTAGGAACTCCCACCAACGGCGCCAACCCTGGGGAAGATTAAAAAAGTCAGTGAAAAAATAAAGTAAAACTAGCTGGAAGAGCTTCCGCTCTCTTTCCTGTTCAGTCTGTTGTCGTTGGTGGGTCGACGAAGAAGGGCTGTCAGAGTGAGTCTGGAAGGGTGTATTGGGAGACTATACATAAGGGAGACTACGTCGCCCGAGCATTTTTCATTTATTTGATGTTTCATCGAGCTTAGCGAAAGATGAGAAATGGTCTTACAGGTTTTTGCATCCACTTGGCAGAAATCTCGTTTACTCAAAAACCGAGAGTTTTCTACCGTTCTTTTTTGTAAATATTAACATTTATCACGTTCTTCAGACGGAGGGTTTAATTCCGGATACCGAAATAGCCATATATATCTCGTAACGACGATTTCAGATAAAATAGTAAATTTCATCACGAGAAAAGTAAAATTGTTCTCTCGAATTCTGAACAAAGCGTTCCAATGCAGCGACAGGAAAAGGGCAGTTTTCTCGACGGAGGAGTAAAATGGATTTTTTTGATACGTGACTTCATTTTGTCTCATTTCCATTTCCATTCCATTCCATTAGCCATTTCATAAAAATATTCAAACACTCGAACTGAAAATGAATCTGGAATTGATCACCTCAACAAGTTAAAAGAAAAACCTCAAGTCATATATGTACATATTATATATATTCCACTTGAGTTTTGATAACTTTACTTCATTAATAATCAACATTATTCTGCAGATTAATTGGTTAAACCAACCGAGTTATTGGTTAGCGCAACCAAGCTCATCATGATACAACCAATAACTCGGTTGGCACAACCAACAATTTAATTGGTGTAGCCAATAAATCGACTGGCACAACCAACAATTTAATTGGTGTAGCCAATAAATCGACTGGCGCATAATTAATCAAGCCCTTGATTATTCCAGCCAAGCCTTTTTTTTCGTGTTACACCATACACGACAGGAAAAAGCGTTTGAGGTTTTTTCAAACTGTTACACTTATACCAGTGTCAGGTTCTCTCTCGATCCAAGCATTCATATATTTTTATGAAAAGGTGATCGGCTCAGAAAATGCCAGCATTTGCATATTCAAGAATTTCTGCTGGCTCAGATAATTTAGAAGAGAATAGCTTTAGTAAAATAACGAGAAGGGGATTCATAATGCATGACGCTCTGGGAGTAATCAAAGGATATTTCGTTCAGCTGCGTTCGCAGCGTGACATTATCGCAGCAACCCCCGACGATCAGACGACAACTCCATTGCTCACGGTCTATAGTTATGCACGTATATTCTCTATAACTATAGCGTCTTCGTGGGGGATTTATGAGATTTCCATACATTATCGTCTGGCTGACTCCACCGTGATAGGCAGCTAGACTTTATGAGTATCTACTGTACCGTTTTCGAGGTTCTGATCAATACAAGAGTTTGTATCAAAGAATTTCACGCACAAGTGATCGACGTTCTGCTATAAAGCTGGTATTGCCCCAAGGCAATACCCCCATTTACAGCTGAACTTTTTTTTTTAAATATCTGTCATAACTGAATTTATTGGCTAACTTTCAATTTTAAGGCAAAAGTTAAGTGGCAAATTAAGTTCGTAGTTGAGTAGAAAACTGCAACTACGAATTGAATCCGTACATTGACGACTAAATTCATTTTTTTTTTTTTCATGTGAATAGTTGATCATCGAAGAGTAAAAATGAGAGATAATGTTCATCGTTGATTCTGAGGATCGTTTTAAAACACCAATTTAAATTCAGGCTTATTTTTTTAAATGGCCTAACATCCATATACAGAACCCCACCAGCTACAATGGGCCAAATGGTTAGTCAAGTAATGATCATGAACCAGTTAGGGATTTTTTAATAATATTTTAGAATTATTAACTTGAAATTTCTATTTCATCGAGATTCTTTTGCTTCTCCTTGAATCTCACACGGGATTACAGTGTAGTGTGGACGAATTCTTCACAGTGTAATAAGAAAAGGCTAACTTAAGTTGTACGATTGCGAAACTTGTAGCAAAATATATTTCTTCAGAATTTCTACAGTAGTACCTTTGTTTCAGTAGTTGTAAAAGCATCAGCAGTGTTGTCGATATTATGTGCTTTAATAGAAATGCATAAAGCTGTTTTCTTATATTTTGTGAATTTTTCAGAGTTGTAGCGTGCAAAACGTTGAATTGGACGGTGCAGCAACTAGGCCCGTTACTTCTTGGTTCCTCGAGGGACATTCGCCCCGTGCTTGAGTTACCGGATGTGAAATACGTGCAGGAACTTTTGATGCCTCGTGGAGCGTCGAATCGAGACTACGGAAAAGCCGCTAGAAAGCATTATATGAACTCGTGGCTATACGTATTCCGCGTAGCGCGGACGTGATTCGTCATAGCTGCCAAGGGAACAAGACAGAAGGGCGCGAGTTTTCATTCGTTCGTAACAGTGTGAGTGGATAGCAAGCGAGGGTGAGGCTCGTCTCGTTTTGATTTCGAGCTGCGGATGTGCGAAAAAGACTAACGATGTTTTTTTTTGGACACATGTGAACGAAGCTGTGGCACTACTTTTGATTCTAAATAATACACACATAATGTAATGAATAATTCATATTTTTATGATATTTCAGTATTGTTATTTAGGTTCATTAAATTTATTATGTTATTGTTCATGCATTGTTTTCATCGAAAAATTCACAATTAAAAGAATAAGAATTGGGGTCGTTGATGACACCAAGAAGCTTAATATTTATTCTACTAATAAAGCCAACATTTTTCACACATTTTTGAAAAAAAAAAAAACCATTCGCGAGAATTTTCAGGACAGCTCTTATGAAACTGAATTAATTATCCTCAAACATTTTATTTATAATGAGGCACTCCAAACCGAGGACATTAAAAATGTGTAATTATTATCAAATCTGTAAGATTAAAAAAAATAAACAAATTAATTTTCTTTCCTAAATAACCGGGAACTCAATTTAAAAGCAAAAAAATGACTTTGAAACAAATTTATTGATAACTTTGTATTATCAAAATTAGACGTTTGTTGTATCCTCAACGGCATCCATCTTTTTTACAAACTCTTTCCCTTGTCATGAAGTCCTCAACTTTAGATTTAATCCAACTTTTGGTTTGGTATCTGAGTGAAAAACATCTGTAACTATGCTTCAGATACGAAAATGTTGATGACGCGTCGTGATATGTAGATAAAATGTATGCTGAAATAAAAAGCGTTTTTTTTACAAACTTTTTCTCTTGTCACGAAGTGCTCAACTTTAGATTTAATCCAACTTTGGGTTGGGTATCTGAGTGGAAAACATCTGTAACTTTGCTGCACATACGAAAATGTTGATGACGCGTCGTGATATTTAGATAAAATGTATGTTGAAATAAAAAGCGTTATTTTTACAAACTTTTTCTCTTGTCATGAAGTCCTCAACTTTACATTTGATCCAACTTTCGGTTGGATATCTGAGTGGAAAACATCTGCAACTTTGCTGCACATACGAAAATGTTGATGCCGCGTCGTGATATGTAGATAAAATGTATGCTGAAATAAAAAGCGTTTTTTTTACAAACTTTTTCTCTTGTCACGAAGTCCTCAACTTTAGATTTAATCCAACTTTGGGTTGGGTATCTGAGTGAAAAACATCTGTAACTTTGCTGCACATACGAAAATGTTGATGACGGTCGTGATATTCAGATAAAATGTATGTTGAAATAAAAAGCTCAGCATAAATAGTTGGAGGTGGCCCGTGAAATGATTTGCTTGGACCCTCGAGGGAGAAGAATTTCCGAGGTTCTTTCAGAAGTACAGCGGCTGCTGACGCAGAGTCTATATGCTCTGATCGTCCCGGAATCAGGACTGCGCTGTCTCTGTGTACACTAGCAAAACACGGTCGAACGACGAGAGATAAATAGAGCGAGAGTGAGTGACTAAAGCAAAATCGAGAGAGAGAGGAAAGGGGCGCGGAAATTCTTTGCCAGGAAGTCATCCGAGTCGGCCGGGAGCGTTTTCCGATACGGAACCATCGTAGGAAATGAGCGAACGGTATTGACGACGTCGTGCATTACGCGTGCACCTCCAGCCGGCGTTTAAGAGGCACCGCGAAGCGTCAAAATCACGCGGATGTGCGTATCAAAGACAAAAAAAGTCAAGACCATTGCACGGTATAACGATGCCGTATGGAACAGACAGAAAACGCCAGGAATGTGTCGATAAAAGCAGCTCAGGTATCAGTATCGACATTGTTGAGTTATATAAGTCACTATACACATACCCACTTTCTGAGTGGCTTCGTCATTCACCAGTATAATTTTGCTTCCGTCCATTCTTTGTCAGAAACCCCGTTTCACTTTCCCTGGCGAGGATGTTCAGTGAAATAGCGACCCGAAACGATCAGAGAAATAAACATGAAGGGCAGAGTGAAACGTGGCAAGTTTATAAATAAATAAAAAATTATTTCACAAAAATCACGTTTTATTGAATTATATTTAAAATGTAGCAAACCGTTTTTTCGAACTCTTTACGTGTTTGTGTAAAATATATTGAAAATGATAAAGTAAAATTTCGCTTCGATGCTAAAATCACTTCCGAAAATATCGATTCAAAATAAATATTATATTTGTGTCGTAATATCCCGGCAGTATAAAAAATGCTGTAGCCCTTTGTAAACGACATTCCTTCTTTTTGTTGAAATTATTAAAAAATTAATTTACTTTCCATCGTGTACTTCTGAAAATCTGATCGTCCACCCTTTTTATATAAGTGCGTAACGAAGCTCGGATAACTTTCTCTGCTACAATTAATATTAGATAATAACTCTCAAAGCCCCGTTACTCTTTTCACACTTTTCTGCTGCACGTTCCACTTTCCTTTCTTCCTTTTGAATATCAGAGTGCTGCCTACATCTTGTGCTTTCCATTCACATAAATACGTCCCATATCCGTCTTTTCACCAATCCGGCACGTACAAGTACAGTAGCAATCTTCAGAATTTCTTTTATTCCCCACATTTCCTCCGAGTGATGATACTCTGCTCGTCTTTACAGCGTAGCGAGGGAGAAAGTAGTTAGAGAGCAGTATAGGGCAGACAGGGGCGAGGTACGGAATTTTTCTTCACTGCATATGAGGGTCTGCGTCTCTGTGTGGTTCTCGAAAGCATTCTAGCATCCCCCTGCTGCTGCTACATGCACAATATAAAGCTATAGCTACTATTCTGTGGCATACATATACGCTCTGTTGTGCTATATACGAAAACTGGAGCGTTATCGACCGTGCACGGGCTCGCGAGAGCCCAGCGGCTTTATATTATTCGTGGGGATCGGGATGTGCCTTCGGAATACAAGGAGAGACTGTGTACGCCACCATGAAGCTTGTATGGGGCTAGAGGACAGCTTTTATCCCTCACTCATTTCAGTGGCTGATGTAAGGGGGATAGCTCTTCTCCGAAGTCACAGGGAATCCTTCGTTCCACTTCCCCTACTCCTCCTTCTTATTATTGTATTTGCTCATTTTTCCCCCGTGAAAAGAGACCAAAATAAAATCTGGTGGTCCTAGTTTCTGGAAAAATCGCCCCAATCGGCCCGAGTCCAAGAAATGTCCACGTTTCATGGCAATTCTCATCGAATGACATCAATATCCGGAATCGAAATTTTCAGACCCCAAATACTTATATCAGCTCGACGATATCCGTTTCTGGAAAAAATGACCCAATAGGCCCGGAACCAAAAAATCTCTTGAAATGTCTTGTTTTATGATTTCATGAGATAACACGTGCATGACGCAAAGTTTTTGGTTAATATTTTCCGAGCGTCAGGATTCCACGAAATTTAAATGACAGTGCATCCGGAAATCGGGAAACCTAGTCAAAAAATTACGTCTCCATGACTTGACAATTACTGAAAATGACTAACATTGCTCCAAATGTGACCACAGTATGTAAAGTGGGGTGTATCTATTGCTAAATTCCATCATCCCTTCTCCGCAAAGTAAGGTACAGATCGAGCTCGCAGGCAACGCCATAAACATTTAACAGTGATGGCCACCGATTTTTCGAACAGCCAGTTTCCTAGGAGAGAGGGCAAAGTTTCCGCTCTTTGGAGTCAGGGATGGAACGACAGGATTAACATCATGTGTTTCGATGCACTGCTTTATGATTTCATGAGTTAATACGTGCATGACGCAAAGTTTTTGTTTAATATTTTCCGAGCGTCAGGATTCCACGAAATTTAAGTGACAGTGCATCCGGAAATCGGGAAACCTAGTCAAAAAATTACGTCTCCATGACTTGACAATTACTGAAAATGACTAACATTGCTCCAAATGTGACCACAGTATGTAAGGTGGGGTGTATCTATTGCTAAATTCCATCATCCCTTCTCCGCAAAGTAAGGTACAGATTGAGCTCGCAGGCAACGCCATAAACATTTAACAGTGATGGCCACCGATTTTTCGAACAGCCAGTTTCGTAGGAGAGAGGGCAAAGATTCCGCTCTTTGGAGTCAGGGATGGAACGACAGGATTAACATCATGTGTTTCGATGCACTGCTTTATGATTTCATGAGTTAATACGTGCATGACGCAAAGTTTTTGATTAATATTTTCCGAGCGTCAGGATTCCACGAAATTTAAATGACAGTGCATCCGGAAATCGGGAAACCTAGTCAAAAAATTACGTCTCAATTACTTGACAATTAATGGAAATGACTGACATTGCTCCAAACGTACGACTTCAGTATGAAAATCGATATAGGAGAAGTCTGATAATATCACAATGCGCAATCAGGGCCATGAGCACAAGGACTTAAATTGTGGATGCCCTTTCAGCCTCTTAAGACATGAACCTTGCTCAGTTCGTTCCACGACATCTTGGAGATCACTGTAGTAAAAGCTCGACACGTGTCTAAACCATAGACAATGAACGTGCAGGTAGAGATCAATGGGAAGTCTCGTCACCCCCAAGAATCCGATTGTCATCTCACTTCGCATGTACACGTCGAGCCCGAGAGAAATATACGAATGGCAGGAATGGAGAGGTAGGAAAATGCCAGGGAGAAGGTATTATGGGGAGCAGGAGGAGGTTTGATTCCCTTTTCTCCTGTCTATCCATGGCATTGTTCCACACGCTCCATCAATCCAGTCTGGGAATCATGAAACATGCCTCATCTGTCGCATTATCGGACGACGAGTCAAAATGTGATCGATGATTGATGAAAACTCTTGCTCTATTGATATTCCTCCCAGACAGTCCATTCTGCCATTTCGGCATCTGTTTTACCCGACAAAACGAATAGATCTCAATATAGCATTGAACATTTTTTTAAAATACAAGATAGTTAATCCATCGACAGAGAACATTACACAATATAATTAAATAAGTTTGTCATAAATTACACACACACTTATTACTCTATATACTCACACTTATTCATATAAAGATATATCATAAGTTCCATGAATGTGTGTCAAAGACAAACTAATTAAGATTCATAGATGACTCCGTAACTAGTATGTAAGTATCTGTGAGTATCTACATTAGACGGTAAATTGCAATGAATGTATATATAGGAACCTGCGTCAATACCCTATCAATGTTTGTGAATGGCTATGTTCAACGTGTACTAATATACCAATATAGAAGTGTCTGTTTAAGTATTTGTGAGTGACTCCGAGAATGTCAATCCAGAAATAGGGGAAAAGATACCTGCTGTCTCCAAATACGTGCACTACAAGCTATGCCAGAACTCATCAGAGCAACATATGTACCCTTTTATCACCTGCGAGTTAATTATCAAATGTAATTGTAAAAACAGTCGACTAATTGACTAACTAATTGGATCCACTGGGAAAATGTCTGAAGTCAGTTTCCAAAAAGTGTTCAAGGTTACCACAAACCCTCATTAGTAATGGCCCCAACAATCTAATAGTTGACAAAGTTTGAAGTACCAAAAGTACCATTTTCCATTAATACTTTTCAGAACTGCAATTATTTCTCGAAGTGTACCAAGACTCGTTTCGTAGAACTTGCGTTTGATAAAGTTTAACGGCAGTGAAATCTGGTAGATCGCTTTTTTTAGCCGGGCTTTGTATCCCCGTCAAATAACACGTCGTTATCCAAAATCTCGGGACAAAAGGGGAAGAAGAGAGGAAAACGAAAGCTGCGACAAAGAGTCCTGAGGGAGCAATGAGATAGAGAGCGCGGAGAGTCGGAGGATATAGAGCGGGGAAGGGAAGGTATTGAGACAAACGACCGTCTGCAATGTTCCTTTGAGCTGGAGGAGCGCCTAGCCTAGTGCAGTCGGCTCTGCAGTCTCTGCTTTAGCCTCGTTCCGCTCGTTTCCCATCATGGAGCAAAATTCTGAGAGATGGCAAAGCTCGGCAGTTTGGATGAAGTCGGTCTTGAGGAGAACGAGAGTGGGAGCTCGTGTGATGCCACAGGCATCACTTGGCATCCTGGAAGATCGCAAAGAGGTTGAACTGCCGACGTTGGGACATTTGGAATTTTTTTTTCATCGCTGTTTTACTGAATATTATGCAAAATTAATTCTGTTATTCGATATCGCTGATATCGGAGACATCAAAGGAGAAAAAATGCCAATAGAAATCGTCAATATACCAACAGCGAAAGGTTTAAGGTCGACCTTTATCTACTTCTGACAAACTTCTACCTTTTACAATGAACGCTTTGTGAGAAAGTATGTTAATCAAGTTTCGCTGCCTCATAAATGACGCTTTGTGAAAAGTGGAAAATAATGAGGGGACGGCAATGTCCAAAGGTCTATCTTTGTTTGGAAGAATTTTATAAATTTAATCTTGATGTTGTTGATTGTTTGCCTTCAATGTAAATAGTCGTGTCGGATCTTTCAGAAATTTCTTTGTTGTCGGTATTTTGCTGCATGTGAATTTGTTAAATGACGCTTTATGAAAGGTGGAAGATAATGAGAGGACGGTGATGTTCAAATGTTTATCTGTGTTTGGAAGAATTTTATAAATTTAATCTTGATGTTGTTGATTGTTTGCCTTCAATGTAAATAGTCGAGTCGGATCTTTCAGAAATTTCTTTGTTGTCGGTATTTTGCTGCATGTGAATTTGTTAAATGACGCTTTATAAAAGGTGGAAAATAATGAGAGGACGGTGATGTTCAAATGTCTATCTTTATTTGGCAGAATTTTATAAATTGAATCTTGATGTTGTTCATTGATTGTCCGCGTGCCCACAATTTAAATAATCGAGTTGGCTTGTTCAGACATTTTTTTTTGCTATTTTATTCCATGTGATTGAAAATCTGTTCTATGATTATACATCGAAGGAACAGGAATGACCATAAAAATTACCAATATGCCAACCTCGAAGCGTTTGACGTTGAGCTGTAGCGAATTGCAACAAGCTTCCATTTTCCACAAAGCCAACATTGTGAGAAAGTGTGTTGATCAAGTTTTGCTATCTAATGAATTATGCTTTGGAAAATGTGGGAAATAATAAGGGCAAGCAACAAAGTCCTAAGGTGCATTCTGGTTGAAAATAATTCTATATATTGGAACTTGATATTATTGATTGTCCAGATTTCCACAATTGACAAATTTGAGGTCATGCTTTCAGAATCAATTTTGTTATTGGTATTTCACTCCACGTGATTCAAAATTAGTTCTATTAGTCGATATCGGTAATGATGACGGCGGGGGAGAAGGAATGTTAATGTAAAAAATCAATATGCCAGCATCGAAGGGTTTGAGGGTGAGCAAGCAGTACCAACTTCGAACAAACTTCCACCTTTCGCGTAGCCCCCGTTGTGTGAAAGTATGTCAGCCAATTTTTGCTTAAAAACAAATTACAAAAGTTACAAAAAACATCTTAATTTGAAGTTTGTTTGTAACTCCTGCAGAAGATTTTCAAATAAAAGTGCCTATACTTGAATCAGACAGAGTCTCCTTAAAAGGATAAATGATACTCGCAAAACCAATTTAGTCCAGTAACACGCCTGTAATTCTACAAATGCAAATTATATAAAATATTTGCATCGATAAGCTCAGCAATAATAACAATTCCCAATATGGAAATATTTTGTTTTTCCTTGCGAAGTCGTATTATTTACCAAAGTAAAATAATTTATACGTGCATTTACAGCCCTATTTACGTTTTTAACATTTATAGTTCATTTGGTACCTATGAGCAGTTGACTATTTCGTGATTTAAAGGCATTCATCTTACACTTAGGAGGTGTTGATGTTCAATTCATTATTTCTTATCACAATGTGAGAGAACATTGAGTAAGCTCGAGCTTCCTCCAATAAGTTAAGATAACGAGCCTTGAAATAGTACAATGAATCAGATAAGGTTAAAATTAAAGCACAGCAGTAAAGCTTAGCTACAACTTCGCCTACTACGAAAGCCCCGCATACGTTCTGAGGTACACGTAACGTTATCTGGACTATTGTATCACGAGAATCCTGTGAACCCACGTAATCACTCAATTCAATCGAGACAATGAACCAATGTTCCATCCAATTCGTTAGATGCGATAGCAATCGTTTAAGGAATTTTTCGTATGTGTCTGTAACAGGGAAAGAGGAAAATGTGGCGGAGAATTGAGGCAGCGACGTCGACTCTACTAATGTACGTTAAGGAAGGTCGGGTTTCTTCCTCCTGCACTCGGTAAATCAAGTTAACGCTTGACTTTCACCGTTTCGATGTGGCGTAGTGTAGGCGTATAAAAGTTCCAATTAAAGCCCCAAGCCAATGTGCGCTAGTATGGGAGAAAAAGGGACGGAAAGGGAAAGACGCGGTTTCCTGCACTGCTAACACTATTACATCACTACTACATTACTTCCTTCTTCCCATCGAAATGGAGTTTTTATCGCGTACTACCACAACTGAAAGCTCCCCAGGTTGTCAATACTATAAATATCCGACAAAAAGTACATAATATTTCTTCTTCTTTTTAGTGAAAGGTGCAGAATCAATTCGTCAGTTTCTGCAAAGCAAAGTTGTAAGATGATATGTTGATTGACTTTGCATTGCCAAATCTAAAGTTTAGCGTAATTGTAAAGGGGTAAAAATTAAATTAAATTTTTTTAAGTGGTCTAAGATCTTCAGAGCATTTTTTCAAAACCTTTTTGTAAATACTGTTGGCAAAATCTAATCTTTGTGTAATTAGTGTGCTGAAGATACTAAGTATATTGATTTCGTCTTTGAAAAAATAAAAAAAATGATTGGAAAATTCGTTTTTGAATACAACTGAAATCATTCGTTTTTTCTCCGTGGTGCGAATTTTCTGATTTTTTATACTACAATTATCGAGGTAATTTTATTCTATGAGAAAGAAAGAAAAATGCAAAGTCGGACTTTGTATATTCCTCACTTTTTAAAATATTTTTATAAATGTACCTCTACTATCAACCTATTTAACTATTGAGCAAAATACCATACATTTTACGAAAGTTACAGCGAAAAAATTCCGGCCCAATCAGTTAAACGGTTCTTATGGTGCAGGTAATTAAAATGTTCAAGTCCTACATACACAAACTAGTGTCCCGTGGACAAAAATGGAGAGCGAACGCCGATATTGAATTCGCATTTGATAATGCGCGAGAACCGACGAAGCGCAGCGAGAAAAAACGAACTAAATAAATTATGTTGCGACTTACCGAAGTTGTTTCCACAAAAAAACATCCCAAGAAGAGAGATCGAGGATCGACGGGAACCACGGCAACAAAGTGCAGTAATCCCACTGCACCTGAACCACCGAAAACTCGCACCACACGGTCACTCAACGTACTAACATAGCGTAGCTTGGCCGGAGAGCACGGTAACCACATGAAGACGCACGCGCGAGCGACAGAAGAACTGTCAACACGGGAGCGCTTCCCGAACTAATAGAGACACCTCGGCGGTGTCCCGAGGAAGACCGATTATTTCGAGTAATCATCGAGAACGATTAATTATTATTATTCTGAATTTTTCAAAGTCCCTTGCCCGAGAACTACCGTCCTCTCAATCGAATTATTTCGTAGCTATAGCGGGAACCACGGCAACAAAGTGCAGTAATCCCACTGCACCTGAACCACCGAAAACTCGCACCACACGGTCACTCAACGTACTAACATAGCGTAGCTTGGCCGGAGAGCACGGTAACCACGTGAAGACGCACGCGCGAGCGACAGAAGAACTGTCAACACGGGAGCGCTTACCGAACTAATAGAGACACCTCGGCGGTGTCCCGAGGAATCATCGAGAACGATTCATTATTATTATTTGCGCTTCACTCGAAAATGGGCCTCTACTTCGTAAAACCAACTGCACTAGGATACCCCATCCTATGCAGGACATAACGTAACTTCACCCGTTCTCCAGCGCAATGCACTGTCACCGTATAGGGCGCCGGTCTGCAACTAACTGCAAAAACTCGTATCGGCGACTCTTATCTGCCGGACTGCTCGATTCGTTGAGCTCTCGTCCTCGCGACGATTTGACTGCACCGATCTCCCGTATTCTCTTAACAACAGAAATCGGCAACAAACTTTATCAGCTAAAATTATTAAAATCGAGGAGAGGAGCCTCGAAATCGTAAAACATAGTTAATTCAATGGCACTAAACCATGTGATCGTCATTCTCGATGAAATCACGTCACAATATATACAGCCATTTTTTCTAACCCACATTTTTCGATGATTTGGACTATTCTACGTGTCCTTGCATTAAAAAATGAACGAAAAAATAATGAAAAGAAATCCTCCCCCGAAAGAAAAAATCTAAATAATATCGTTGAATATATTCCAAGTTATTAAGTACATTTGAAATCGATAATTCGCCATGAAAAATTAATTCCATCGAGCTGGTCGTCAAAGCCCAGAGCTTCTGGGTGTATAAGGATGAAATATTCCCTTCCCTAGAAGGAGGAGGCCTTCGACGGCTAGAAATTACGGACGAGGGTAGAGCGACAGACCGTGGCGAAAGGGAACCCTCGGTTTCACGTGCAGACTTTCTCATTTAATTTAAAGGACGCGCGCTGGAGCCGCCCGAGCGAGAGTGCGGCCAAGGAAGAAGCGTATCGACGACGATACCATCCCGGCTACTCTACTAATCTAAACTTCCATGGCTCTCCCGTCGCTGCGCTGCCTAGTTGCGGGTCCCCTTTTCGAACGTCTCCCTGAGATCAAGCACTCGAGGGGGTTCTTCTTAGGACTTCCAACTCCCTTCAATTCGTCCTGCAAACTTGCGAAGCTTAAATTTTTTTCAACGCACCCGTCGACGATTCGATTCGATTCTCTTCATCAGAACACAAAAAAAAAATCCAGCCTATGTCTATGCATTCATTTTCCGTGCCTTCTATCGAAAAAAAATTATGTATATATATATATAGAGTTGTATTAAACTTCAATGGAAAGCATGTAAAGGGAAGCGGAACGTGGGATGTTACATCCGTCGAGAAAAATGATGAAAAAGGACACGTGAATGTTAGTTATTCGTTATATCGTCGAGGGAAGCACCACGCATCGTTCTTTTCATCCCCGGAATAAATGCAGGGTGTATATACAACATGTATGGGGCGTTCCGCACGAAAGGAAATAAGTAGTTGCTCCAAACAATCGCGTAGTTATTAAAATACCAAGCGACAAAATTGGTTGACAGAACCAACCATCGGGCGTCGCAATTACCAGCCAATTGAAAATTGCAAACAACGCATTGTAACGCAAATTATAGCTAATGCGAAATCGCTACTTTGACGAAGCCCGATAATTATAGTAACAAATTCATACTCAAGCAACAAACAATTAGTTATCTCACCTAAGTCTTTTTTCTCCAGTGTAAAAATAATAATTGTCTGTATTTAATTTAAAAAAAAAAAAATAGTTCTGCTGAACTGAAAAAACCTATACATACTATGGTAATAATCTGTATTAAAATATTTGTGAATCAGACTACGTAAAAATTTGCAACAAAGTAAAACCATTACAATGTTGATACGAAACAAAATATTGAACAAATATTTTTCGAGCAAGATTCGCCAATTAGATATAATTCTGTATAATTGTTCATATTCTATATTTGCCATGTATAAAGAAAAAAATAACGTAGATGAAATTTAAAAAGTGTCGGATTAAGAATTAAACATTTCTTTCGGGTTGAAAAAGCCCATATATTCTACAGTAAGTATATAACACGTCAAGCTTAAAACATGATAGTATTGGTGCGGAGCATTCGCTCGTCGAGGAAAGGGAGAATCTCTAGACGAGCTCCTGAGGCTGAAGGGGCTAAGCAAGGGAGAATAGCACGCGCATTCAAAAGGACTGCGGTCCCTTTTACAGGCCACAGGTTTCTCTCCTGCCTCTGGTCTGACTCCCACACCCCTCATATCCGTTTCTCTAATTGCCAATTATTCGCTCGCGCGTTCATCGCGTGCATGTAGACCTGAACTTCGCGATATACATTTACCTATGCATATATAATCGAATCAAACGCGATGATCATACGGGTTTGAGTTACCACTACTTGGGGAATAAAAAAGCTTCCTGTATGAGGAAGCAAAGGCAAAAGCTCACTCGATTTACTTCGTTATTCGACGCAGTTTATTTGGAAATTTAATCGAAAAACTGGATATTCGGATAGAAAAAAAAAATTGACCACATGTAAAGCATTTCTTGTCACTTTTTTTGCGATCTCAAATCTGCAGCATAATTGATTATATCAAAGACACTCTATGTCCATTTTTTTAGGTTTTTAAAGCCAGTACCTCAGTAAATGCCGATTTTTTCTAACTGAATATATCTTTTGAAAACTTAAAGTTACTGAAAAAAAAAGCTTGAAAAAATAAAAATTTAATTGCTACTGCATCGAAACCTCATAGTCACATGAACATTTTTCAATACCTATTTTCCTCATCGAGGGTATAAAAAATTTGAAAAATAAGTGAAACTCCTAAATGTATGAGATAAATAAACCTCTATAACCTACTTTTTAGTAGCAGCAACACCTGATAAATTATGAGAATTTGTCTAGTACGTTCCAGAAAACAGTGGCTAAATTTACGTAGGATTATGTCAGAAATTCATTTTAAGTATCGCTTAACCCTTCATTATTTTGTTTGCATTGGGTAATAATAGCAACAGAAGTTTGGTCGTCCACAGCATCGATGATCATCACTTTTAATGGGAATGTATCATGAAAGACAAGAGTAGAGCAGGTGCATATCGATCAGGCTCGTCGAATGGGTTTCATTGCTCAGTTGCCTACACAGAAAATTTATAGACAGTCTCAGTTTTACTACTGAAACCAGTGCCCGGTCTCCAAGCACATATACATTGTGGATGTTGGATAGTAATTCTTAATAGGCTTACCGCAGCTCCCGGTAAACCCTCCTTATATCTTGTTAGTAGGTAGCAACTTGTGACCCACATGCGGACAGCGATTAATCGCGACTTAAGGGTTGATTCAGGGGTGCATAATGATACTGCGCATTCGTCAGCAACATTTGATCAAACTATTCGTACCTAATCTCCTTTTCTTCTTGTTCTCAACCTACAGCTACAATCTAAAATTTGTCCTATTGGCTGTTTAAGGCAGTTATTAAAATTCCCTTTTTTAATTAGAGAATGTTTTTTTGCACTCACAATAAAAAGTCGAGAATATGCATGGAATTTTAAGTATGTGCAACGATAAAAAGTCAATTCCTTTCATATATTTTTGCTTTTCCGTAAAGGAAGCTTTGCTTTCATCAAAAAAATTTCGAAATACTTACATTATTGCATTAACTTTTCAAAAGCATTAGCTAACAGAAGCACAAATTTTATGCGTAAAGAAAAGTTAGTGGTGATCGGTCGGGTTAAATAGGAATTTGAAATTTTCAATATTATGTCTTGACGACTTAAATTTTACTTAACTTCAATTTTTTATTTTATTTCAAACAAGGATGCAAGTAGAAACTCTCATATTGTTTTCTCGTTATCCCTAATTCTTTCCAAAGGTTTCTTTGTGAGGAAGCTTAAATTTCTTGAGTACACTTTCTCAAAGGGGTAGATTTGTAAAAAGCTTCAAATAATGAGGAAACAATATGCAAGGTTCAATTTTGGATCCTTATTTACATGAGATATCAGTTCATTTTCAAAGTCACTTTTTCAGTCACTTACATCCAAACTTTTTCGAAATTATTTGAAAGAATATTCCAGCGTTCGTACTGTGCATTTCATCAATATATTTATCTGCACAAATTTAGAAGTTCGATTTTCCAAAACTGCGAATATTTTGGACGAGAGAAGTAGAATGAGAAGGAAAACCCAATGAAAAAAGGGCTATTTCAATATAATCATTTCACCCAAAAATTCAATTCTGTTTACTGAAAAAAAAATGAAGCAAAAACAAGCAACTTTAATTCCATTGAAAATGTAATTTAAAAAAAAACACATTTTTTTGCCTCGTACTTTGTTGTTCTCATTCTCTCTACCCGAATGTAAACAATTGAACGACAAAAAAATGGCAATCCCAAATTTGCAAGATGAAGAATCACGAAAATTAAACAAATTGCGTTTGGATATAAATCCTGGCTAAATAGAAGAAATTTTTTAACTTGGCGTCGAGTCGCTACCGCGACTCTCGATTTCTGAATGGGACGAAAAAAGTAGTCGTCTTTGCAGGAAATTATTAACTATTGTATATATTACAATATTAACTAGACATGAAAAATATTTGTACACTTGCAGGAGCTAATTATAAAATATGTTGCAGATAAACATGCCTCGATACTTTTGTTCATAGAAGTGTACAACTTGTTTGTCGGAAAAACATTAAACTGCGAACGACG
Organism: Clistopyga incitator; assembly: GCA_947507545.1. Taxonomy (NCBI): domain Eukaryota; kingdom Metazoa; phylum Arthropoda; class Insecta; order Hymenoptera; family Ichneumonidae; genus Clistopyga; species Clistopyga incitator. Next base: position 2,898,622 of record OX382179.1, on the reverse strand, counting down.
TACCTATGAAAGCACCTATACGTCGGTACTCACACGAGGTCACAGAGTGAATGAAGAATTTCATGAAAGAGAGTGGTGTACTCTGAAAGATGTGTATATACTGTGAGTGAGAAAACGTGTATGGCAGTGGTATTAGCCTCAAGGTATTCAAAGTCCACCTTTTCCTCGTCGGTGAAATTTTAATAAGCTGCTTAAAGCGTAATGCGAAGGCCACCAAGGCTTATTCTTTCGACTACCCTCGAAGAGCGACGCGAGAGGCACTTTTGAGAGCACCTAAAATTCCCACCAAATTTCTGTGGTTTGTCATTGACCTTAAACTAAAAAATTAAATAGTATTTTGGTACCTAAACCACGAATTGTAACTTAAACTCAACAATAACAAGAAAAAAAAAAAAATTCTTATGCGCGACCCATTATTTTTAAACTCACTGTTTATTTATTCATTTTTTATAGATTCTATAAGTAATGTGAATATATTTTTATTGAATTCCATAGTAATGAAACATAAACAATTATGCATATATAAAACAAGTTTTTTGAGTCACTCTTTTGTTTATTCACTTGAAAACCAATAAACAATATATAATAGTATTTGTAAAAATTTACTTCAATAAAAATGTTTATAAATTTTTTGACAAATATGGTGTCATATTCCAAAAAAAATCTGGCAGTAATGAAATAATTACGATTCTGCTATTCAAGAGCCAATGTTGGGTTATTTATCTTTGTAAATTTTATTTAACATAAAAAATTCTTGAGAATCCTACCCTCGATTGAAACGGTTATTCAATAATTAAAAAATTAATTTACTAAATTTCCAGAAAAAAAATATGATATTTTCATACTCAGTTCAATATTCAATGAGCCTTTCATTTCATCTCATAAGACAGCCCTAAATTTGTATTAGTATCTCCGACGCAGTGGTTAAATGCAAATCTAACGAACGCGTAGCATGTTAGCATGAATCCAAGAGACAACTGATAAGTAATTAATGAGTGTGCTTAAAGTAGACGAAGCAAAGTTGAGGCAAACATACCTGGCTTGCTGTGCAGGCCTCTCAATGTCAGGGCATTCCAATTATAATCGACGACTTCGGTCAATCAACCACCCCCTCGAGAACGTAGACTATGTTGACACATCACAGATTCCCGATTGTCATTGCAAATCACTTTTGACACTGATTTCACGAACCTCCTTTCACGAAACCAAAATAAACAAATAAAAAGAACTTTTTAAATGTCTCTCTCTTCCTCACAATACGTAAACAATTGCTACCAAATTCAATGACCGAACAACGCAAATCATTCCTCGCTGCGTCACGCTCGATTTTAGTTTATCAGGAGTTTTAGAATCTATCCGGCATTAAATAATTATGCAAAACATTGATATGCTACGTTACGTCAGGTTTTACTTGTCTATTCTCTTCTCCAACATTATTAATTAATTGTTTTTCATTAATTCAGGCTTTTTTGGGGACGTGACTTTTAATCTCGTTGATATTAACGGGCTTTTCGAGGGGTGGCGTATTTTTTTTTAAGGAATTTTCACTGGAATTTGAGTGTGTGTGTGTGTGTGTGTTTTTTTTTTATGTTACGTCGGCGAGGCGACACGAGCGTTGAGTCGACACTACGTGGTACGTCGGCTCGGTACTGCGTCCGGGTCGAGCAACTACCTAGCCGTCGTCATTGAGGACTCGACGCAGGCGCTCAGAAAGCCACCCCTGAAATGCAATGAGTAGAATAGTCCGCGCGCGCACCTTCAACCCCCAACAGCGAGGGCAGAGCAGACTGAGCGAGCGCGCGGCTCGCGAGAAAATTGCGCAGAAAGCAGAAAGAAGCTTATGCCGCCGCACGTAATAGAAGATCCAAGCTCGGTTCGATTGTATAGAGCAGTATATCGATCTATAGATTACCCTACACTGGATCTAGCTTCTAACTATGATGAAAAATTCGAGACCTGCAACCGTAAATTTATCTTCGTATTACAGAACGAAAGACTATTTTGACATTCGCACATTTCGAAAATTTGTAACATTGTGTAACTCGAAAAATATTGAAATGTCATTTTTAATTGTTGCATTAAAAAGAATTAACTCTTTAAGAAAAGTCAGTCACCAAAATATTCATCGATCGATATCTTGTTTATATGCTGATGAGATTTTAAAAAATGTGTTTTTTTATATCCTGAAACAACAAATTTGTTGTACTATCGTAAAATTATTCACCTATTTACAATAAATTATCGTATTTTTATAGGTTTAAAAAGGTTTTTTCACATTTTACTTTCATAAGCGGTACGTCAAAGATTTTCACAAATTTATTAATTGTACACGAGATGAATTTTTTTAGCATAAAGGCAATTTGAGATAAAGGTGGGTTTTCAAAAATACCATAGAGTAGGTCATTTTTCAAATGATTTTCGTATAAAAATGATGATTCCACTGATTTTAAGAAAAAAGCTCCTGTCATGCCGCAATAATTCTTCTTATGAAATTTATGTTTTAGGGGTCAAAAGAATATATGTTTTTTAATAACATCACGTATAATAAACAAGTGCGAAATCTGTCAATGAATATCAGTAATTTGGATCTGACTTCCTCCCCTTAATTGACATTGTAGCATATTTGCTACATTTGAGGAATCCCTATTTTCCAAAATTTGTTAGTAAATTGCGAATCCTAAAATGCTCGAAAAATGTGGAGAAATAAGGAAATTCCATTAGAAATTCGCTCTCAAATTTTCTTTCAGGAAAGAAAAACGTATTTTCCCGGACAAATAAAAATTATTTTGGTTTTTAAATGTCATTGATCTACCGACGACCAATCAGAATGTTTGAAAACTTATTTCAGTTTTCAATATTTCGACTTTCGACGTGCCATGTCTTTTTAAAAAAACTGCGCAGTTTCAAAATAAAACATAACAACGTGTAAGAAGAAGCTAAAAGTTCAATTGCATAAAATTTGAACGCCGCTATTTTCAAAACATGTTTTTGTCGTTTCGATGCAGGGAAAGAGGATAAGTTCTCGTGCTCGTCTTCCAGCATCCGAGCGAGAACTGAGCGGGCTCGAGGCTCGGTGATACCGGGAACAGATGGGCACACGATTTTGTTGGTATGGTCCAGAGACGCATGCGTGGGCGTCGGTTGCCAAGGCTACGAGGGATGCGAGGCCGCGTGTGAATGCGTATTGATTACTCTCTTGCCATTCGACGATCTCTATCGCCCCGTATCTTCTTTCCGCTTGTGGCGCTCTCGCCACACCAGAGCCACGCTGCCCGCTTTTTTATATCCCCACGGAACCGCCGAGCTCCTTTTCTCTTGGCCCGTTTCGCCCGCCGAACCACCACCAGCATCCCCGTCTCTCTGGCCACCCCTATTATCATTCCGCACTTTTTCTTTCGAATTAGCCCCTTCTAAACCCCTTCGAAATCTGTCGAGTTAAGTCTCCAGTATCTATCGCTCGTAAGGCGCCTCACGCACGTTTCCTTTTCTCTCCAAATATCCACATTGAAAAAGAAAAACCTGCGGTAAATTCAACTGTTCCGTACAATTCCCTCAGGGAACATCAAAATTTATGGTTCTCGTGAAAGGAGAGAAAATGGAAAAAATCCGCGTGATTGAAAACACGTAGAAAATACATAAAATGATTAATAAACTCGTAGAAAATTTCACATTTTTTTAAAATAAAATTTCGACAGCCGCGCATTCTGCACAATTTTTTTGAGATAATTTCAGAAACAATTCATTCATTTGAGAGAAAAACTTTCGTCATATTGAGTTTAACGAATTAATTTTATAATTTTTTTGTTAAATTTAAAATTTGTGAACATTCCGCTGTAAAATTAACTGAAAAGTTCATTGACAGTGTAGATATTAATAGTGTAGATATGTTTTCGTTTAAAGTTTCAATGCATGTAGGAAGATTAATTTCTGTTTAATAGTTTATATTCGTTATAAGAAATTTACATAAATAACCTTTCAATTTTTATATACTTACAACCGACGTTGTAAGTATATAAAATTTCTTTCTTTTTCAAATTCAATGCTTACATTCTGACAATTTTAGTTAAAACATTAAATTCCATTGGGTACGCATTTTTCGATTTTATGCTAAAAATGTTTTGGAAAATTATGACAAAAATAAATTAATAATAGCAAGTGCAATTTTGTTACTTTCGTGTTTAATTGTTTTTTAAAGCAACAACAGTAGAGGTTGCTAATTGGTCCATTAAACTGTTTTATTAATTTTCAGAAATGTTAATTACAACTGCTAAAAAGTCCTTATAAAAATCATGAATACGAAAAAATTGGTAATTTCACAAGATAAAAGATAAATCGTTAACATACTTTTCCCCAACTTTTGTATATCTTCCTGACCTGATCCATTATGGACAGAACGCAATTCTTTTGTAATCCTAAAAGACGTTGGAATTTTTTCTGCAAATTAGTCTCGCTTCCTCAACTACTCCAAATTTGGTGTAACAAAACTGTCGATTGAGAATATAATTGTGACGCATCCTTAAAAATCGCTCGCATACCTCAGAATCATTTATTCTGAATCATCCTGTACTCTTCTACAACTGCGTGTCCTATCCTTCAAGTGGATTCTATAGTTCCATAGAAAACGACGCACGAGAGACCAAAAAAGCAAAAAAAAAAAAAAAAATGCAGAAAGGAAGAATCGCTGAAAGACTTCGTGCTTTCGCGGCTTTATTCTGAGCTTCTCTCGCGAAGAACTGAAAATCAGCCGCAGGTATATACGACGACTAAAAAGCCCTCGGGGTCGCCAAACGGGTCAACGAGCTTTCCGGTTACTCTCGAGGAAAGATCTCTCTTGGTTTCTCGCTCGGTGAATTCACGCGAGTCCACTTTCTTATTCCAATGTTAAACTTATACTCTTACTGTTATATACTGCACTTATGTATATAACAGTAGCTATAGAAGAATAGTATAGCGCCTACTTAGACTTTCCGCCGTCAGGCTTGTTACCTCCTCTCGCCTGCATGAAATTTCAATGACGAATTACCAAAATTATTCATTGCAAACTCTTTGTTACCACGCGACGCATCGTCTGCCACTGCCTCGTTGTTACTCAATAAAGACCTTTTGTTTTCGATCTTAATATCGGCGAGAGATAATTTCTAGCGTCGAGCAACGTGTTACCAACTAATTTTTAGCTGGAACTAATTGTGACGTGATCCAATGTATTGTTTTGTAACGCACCTGTCGCCATAAACGTGTCCCATAGAAATTTTAGCACCTGGAGGCAGGAAGTCATGTAATATTTGGCCCATTCATCAAATTAAGGCCACGGTCGTTTATCGCTTGTATTTATATTCAATTCGACAATTTCGTTTCATGTAAATTAACAGCAACGATTGCCAGGGCCAAGATAATTAAAAATAAAAATAAACCAATCTTGGGGAAGCTCTGATTTCATTTACAAAAGTTTGTTGAGAAAGAATTTTCCTGAAGGAAGTTCACCAAGAAAAACTCGAAAAGTTTTCCAGCCTCTGGAGATTCGTGTAATCGGAAAAGAGCTTTGCTCTTACTGGCAAAGGCAGAGACCAAAGTTGCGTTAAACGAGAAACTAGAAAGGAAGTGAAGAAGAAAAAAAAATGGCGAGGAGACTGTAAAGCAAGGAAAAGAAGAAAAAATAGCAGTAAGAGCTGCAGACGTGTGTGGAAGTACAAGAATAACGTGTTTCGGGTAGACGTTGTAAAAAGTGCGACAGTTTCCTCTCGAGACGTCCACCACTCATTTCTCCACTGTGTGTACATGGTTTTTGGATCCACGTGACTTTAAAGTAAGGATATCGGGGTACGTTAATCGGGAAAGTGGAAAGGAAAAATGAAAGTCTCAAATTGGACACGCAAGTTCCTTTCCTCACTTCCTGAGCATGTCGCGCAAAATAATAACAATACTCGGCCGCAGCAGTGGCTAATATGCTTGTCCAAGTTTTGCCCGAAGGTTTAAATCGCATTGCGATCCTTTTCGAAATTTGAAAATAAATATATTTTGACGACAAAAAATATTGATATGAATTATCCATTAATTTCCAGCATCTCTCATTTATTCGTAATTTTGCTATTAATTCAGAAGTTATATTTTTCTAAATGTTTACATATCTTGGAACAAAAAAATTAATAGAACGTACAAGAGAAAATACTTACGTTCAATGAATTTTGTAATATAAATTCAAGTTAATATTCAATTTCCTTTTTTAATAAAATAATCGGATTCAATATTTTTTCCCCCATTACTATATCTTTAATTGAACTTCAAATTTTTATGAATTTACAGAGACATGAATAAATTATAATTTATTAATATTCGCGAAAGTATATTTATTTTACTGATAAATTTTTCAGTTATTTTGGAGCAGGATTTTAATAATAATAATTCATGCTGTCAAAGAGATGCAGCATAACTATAATTCGGTAGATTTAGCGGATTGGATAGGTCGTCGCAGAGTAGCCTTATCTTTTAGTGGGCTCCGCTTGTGAATTATGAATACGGCGGACCAAGGGGTCGTTACCCTTTTGAGAGTGGAGTTGCTTCGCCTACTTGTGGCCACCGGCGGCATTAAAGCGAAATGAAAAACCTAGCAATCCGGCTATAAAGTAGTTTTCCCGGTAAAGAAACTTCGTTGGTCTGCGCAGTACAATTTCACTGAGAAGGACCCAAGGGCACTCGTATATTCAAAATTCATGAAGAACTATGCATTTTTTTATTAGATTCTCATCAAGTAGCTCCAATAAGCATATAATTTCGGCACTTCTATTGAATTTGCAGCGTTAATATTTTTTTTAATTACCTTCAAACGATCAGCGAAGAAATATAATTTTTATACTCTATTCCCAGTTGATATGCCAAAGGAATACCAGGTTTACAAAATTATATTCAAAATTTATGAAGAACTATGAATTTGTTTATTAATTTCTCATCAAGTAACTCCAATAATCATGTAATTTCGGTAATTTTATTGAATTTGCAGGATTAATTTTTTTAAAATTACATTCGGATCAGCGAGGAAATATAATTTTTAAATCCTATGGCCACTTGATATACCAGAAGAATACCAGGTTTACAAAATTGTATTCAAAATTTATGAAGAATTATGAATGGTATATTCAAAATTCATGAACAACTATGATTTTTTAAATTAGATTTTCATCAAGTAACTCCTATAATCATATAATTTCGGTACTTTTATTGAATTTGCAGCATTAATATTTTTTTTAATCATCTTCAAACGATCAGCGAAGAAATATAATTTTTATACCCTATTCCCACTTGATATGCCAGAGAAATACCAGGTTTACCATGCACTATATTTCAGACATTGCTGAAGAAGTATTTTTAAGTGGTCGACAATTTTACTGGAGGTCAGTAACTCAGTCATTCACCTAACAAGTGGATAAATCTTAATAATAACAATTGCCTACACTCTTAAATCTACAATTTGTGTATTTATGGTTTAGCGGCCAATTGTGTGTAATGGGATACTCGAGGAAGTGACGGTCACGGTCTGTGAGGACGAAGACAGAGTCACTTATCCTTATTAATTCGTTTTCTTCCGTTTCCCGAGTCTATACGTACTATATCGTATGCTTAAAACGAGTAAAGAGTGTGCAGAGTAAAGCAACGCTTCGACTTATCTGTCCATGGCTTCGGATACGTTGATTGCGATTTTCAATGTGACATTAGGTACCCAATTAAAAATATGGCGTGACAAAAGCGGGAGACACGCTTGCATTATGCGTAACACTCTTGTTTTCACCTGGGCTCATCATTTGGTCACACTCTATGATTCCAGGGACGCATCTACTTCTGTCGCTTTGAGGACACGTTGAAAAAACACTGTCAAATAGATGGGACACCAGTAGATTTTTCAAATTCGAAATATCGCTTCTATTGCAACTAATTTTATGAAATACAAATTGTCAAATTAATATACATTCGCGCAATAAATTTTCTATTAAAAAATAATTGTCAGAACTTATCTAAGATGAGGCCAGCTTCAGTTTGACTTTCTAACTTTTCTCCTACGACAGCATATTTGCATCTTTTGAACAGAAATTTATCTAAAGATTTTTTTAAAGTTTGTCTAACAGTAGAATTCTATGTGGAATATATTCTGGATTTTTATTCAGCGATACTTTTGGTGGTAAATGTTTTTAAACGTATAAAGTACCAGCATATTTTTTAACTTATTGAAGATATTCAAATTTTCACTGAACGGTTCGAGTGAAAAGTAATTATTAATAAATATACATTTACGCTATACATTATTTATTGATAAATAATTGTTGTACCTTGTCTAAGATTAACACTAACTCTTCTCGTACGACGAAGCAGATTTGTATCCAAAATTTTATTTTTTTTATACAATTTAAAATGAGTTCTTCGTTTGCACGTTCCGCGGGCGCTGAATTCACTTTTCGCAACTTATAAAATAAAAGTTTGTTCCATACTCGTGCGGAAAACCTTTTCCTAACTCGTGTGATTGCTCACACTCGCTAGAAAAAAGTTTCTCCGCCCTCGTATCGAAATTTACTAATCTAAAAATTCGGAAAAAATTTGGAGTACCGTGAAAATTCATTAGAAATTCATACTAAAATATTATCTCATAATAGAGAAACGCATTAATAAATCAAAGTGTAGAAAATATGTTTCTAAAAAGTATCGTATTCGACTATCTTTATTCAGAAACGTCTAAAAATTCCAAAAAGATCTTTTTTTTTCAATATGTAAGAGGTTTAGCCGTAAAAGGGTTGCTCAATAAGGTAATTTAATCAAGAAAATCGGCAATAAATCTCACTGGCCTCCCGAAAAGGTATTATTTACCACAGCACCGGGGACTCGACCTTTTTCAGCCGATTTCAGACAAGAAGGGTGAACATTTTTTTGAGGTTTTTTTGTAGTCACTACAATAGAATTATGTACAAAAAAAACGTGTGATCTATTGATCGTATGAATGTTTCGATAATGCCCATCATTTTCAAATCCCGATATAAAAAATTCTAGGATAAGTTGCATTTTGGTAATATATTATATTAACATTAATAATTAGTTATACAATACATTACTATACTTGTTTAAAATCCGAAATGCTTTTCATAATTTATTATATTTAAAGCTCGATTTTCTTTGCTGGCTGCAATTATCTTACACATGATAAAAAAAACCCTTTACGCTTTTTTCTGAAATTGCTGCCAGATCCTCAAAACAATTCGATTATCCCAGCACAAATAATAATATACAAATAAAAAAAAATGTTACGAGAAGTAACAAAAGCCAAGGAGACTGTGCATCCCTGAAGGGCGAGCACAGCACCGGTTGCCTCATGTGTGACCAGGATATAAATGGTGAAACTCGGCGAATTAGAGAGTCACTTCAGTACTATCTCTTCAACGTCGCGTATAGTGTTCCATAGTTTCTCCGCGCAGTTTCCAAGCCCAGAGTCGTTTGTCGAAAGCTAATATCCCGAGTGTTCGCAAAGTGCTTCAACCAAATCGATAAACAGCCGATAAACAACAACAAAAAAAAGATACCAAATGACTTAACTTCCGAACAGTTCAATATGTTGCATCTAAATTGTGTTTTGGCGATCTTGCTGGCGTTGGCGATCGATAAATCCTTCTCTGTGCTAGCTGAAAAGGGTAACTTCGAACCCATGAAACCATCGACCATTACGTCTCTTCCCGATGAGAGACGTGCAGTTAATTTCAAAGAACGCACTGAAGAAACTTCGAATAAACGTCAACTCACTGAAAACGAGAATGACAAAACTCAGGACGCGAGACAAGAGAAGAAAATTCGCACTTTAGCTGGACTGATAGCAGAGGGTGGAGATAAGTTTCTTGAGAAATTGTCATTATTATAATTTTTTTTAAATTCGATATTATAGCAAGATGTTAACAATATTTTAATCTGCAAGCCATCATTGCTGTGGCTAATTAATATTATAACGAGATGTTAATAATATTTTATTCTGCAAGCCATCATTGCTATGGTTAATTAATATTATAACGAGATGTTAACAATATTTTATTTTGTAAGCCATCATTGCTGTGGCTAATTAATATTATAACGAGATGTTAATAATATTTTATTCTGCAAGCCATCATTGCTGTGGATCGAGGTACGAAGGGGGTTCACCAGGTCGACCAGAATCCAGTCAAGGTGGCAGCGGTAGTAGCCTCAAGGGGTCCTCGGACAACGGAAGATATCCTTCTCGTTATGGCAGTCGTCCAGAAGACAGGTCACACGAGTATTCTTCGATTAATTAATCGCTCTTCATGTGGCAGTCGTCCAAAAGCTGCACACAAATGCGAATCCTATCTGGGTCGAGGCTCTCAATAGCGATAAATGCCTGGCTTTCTGTTTCTTTGCTCTGCTTTCATTGGATTTATTTTTTTTCCTCCGATTATTTATGCTGATGTTATGAGTGCAGATTTGGGTGGCAGAGTTACACCCCAGGAACGAGTGGAAGACGAGGGAGCTCAGGATCTTCTTCAGGCTCGGGAGGAAGTGGAGGAGGACTCTATGGAAGTCAATCAGGAGGAGACAGGTACGAAAATGATTGTTTTATCATTTTTTCCCGTCAATTCGACATTTCTTTGTGTGGATGTTGAGTGATCTTAGAATGCCAACGCTTTTATTCCTAACATATCCGAAAAATTGTATTCAATGGCATCTTCGTTGGCATTTGTCTTCAAATCCCAACGGGATAAAAAATTGTTGGAATATATATCAACATTTCGTGGTTCTCTTAATTAGATAGTCGCTTATATCAAATTAATATGGGAAACTTGTGTAAAATGGCTTTATCGCTTAGACGATAATAAAAAACATGTTTTTAGTCACCGATAATGATTTCACAAGCCGGAGCTTTTGGGAAACAAATTTCACGCAAAGAACAAAATTTGATAATGGAATGAAAATAGTATAGTCGTGCTGTCATGCAGAGGGTCATTTTAATAGTGGGCGCGGTTACCGGTTCAACTAAGAATAATTCTAATGCATTCATTAGATATGGAGGGTCAAGACCGTCGTATTACGGTGGAGATAACGAGTACGACAGGCCAAGCAATAGCGGAAATCGTCCAGGGAGACCGAGTTATGGTTACGGAGGCAATGGCTACGGGGATAGCGGAGCTTACGGTAGCAACGGTTATGAAGTAAGCCGTCCTGGTGGATACGGGGGAGGGGGAAGCAGGCCTCCCAGTGGAATTAATTTCGGGGGTGGACGTCCTGGCGGTGGTTCCTACGGGGGTGGAAGTTACGGAGGCGGTGGTCACGGGGTTTACGGGACTGTCGGCGAGCAAGATGAATTCCCCGGTCAGGAAGACGGAGCAGATCCCGGTCCACCTCATCCGAGTGTCAATAATCTACAAACTCAAAAGGTAAATAAATTTAGTTAAAGTTTTAGCTTGATTAAATGGAAATAAATGAATTGCAATTCCAACGCGTATTTTCACTCAGGCTGTGGCTCTGAAAGCTCTCGCCGGCGTCGCTTTAATTGGAGCGGCCGCAGCTCTTGCCTCAAATCCGGTTCTGCTGCCAATTAGTGTTTTGGCCGGGAGAAAAAAACGATCGGTGTATTCTCCGTCTGAAGTCGAAGATGTCGACGTCGCTGAGCTTATGAAGTTATTGGAGGACCTCGTTCCGACGGTAAATTATATTCACATCATTTCTTTTGCACCCCTATATGAGACTCCAATGAAAATTCGTAAAAAAAAAAAAAAGCGAACGACAGAAATCGGGCCACACAAATTATAGGCTCTCGTTATTTAGAAAAATTGTATCATTTGTGTTGACATTGAGTATTTTCAATGTTTCGAGTGGATCAAAATGTACGAACACAATTTTTGTTCGGATCTTTGAAGCTCTGTTTGGAATTAAAAGTAATATGACCGCATAATTTTACTGTTTCAAAAGTTACCTATACGCAAAGTTTTGCGTTCAAATTGTGAATAATATATCGGTTGAACCCTCTTCATATATTCGTGAGTTGAGATTTTTAACGATAACAATAATTTGATTTCGTAGCAATGAAAATATTGGTTAATTTTAACGTGATTATTGATTTTTTTTGCGTTTCTTTTTTGCAAATACTGGAGTCACGAGAAATTGTGCACCTTCTTTCGGTGCTTTCTTTTTTTTTGCGCATCTCCATTAGGTAACACTTTTAGTTGCAATTAGTAATTTTATTTAGAATCCTTGCTGTTCATTGATGTTACTAATAATTTATATCTCTATTTCTCTTCACTGCTCAGATCTACAGAGAAAAAGTGAGGGAAAAAACGCTTAACTCCCCCACATGCGTTGCAAGGATAGCTTGCGAGGTTCAGCAGGCAAATACAGCTGAACAGAATAAAAGTACTGACACTGAGAACAGTAATAATCTATACAAAAGATTAAGAAGGCGGATGGTAAAATTGTAAGTGAATTACGAATCATCTATGACTTGCAATCATAAGGTATCTCCGGTAATATTAAAGTTATTGTTTTTTTTGTTCAGGATCCAGAGCAAAGCTCTCCAATCTGACGTTCACCATAAAAATATAAGACAGCTGATTAAATCGGCTGAAGCATTCGACGGAAACTGCAACGTTTTCATCTGCGATTTCATCAAGGACTGACATTTGTTAATTCTTATTGCAGAAGAGGTTTTAGTCTATTTTTTCAAGCATTCATGTACAGAACGTTAACAAGATAAGACGAAAAAGAAAAAAAAATCCCGCGACGTCCACTAAATAATTTTAAAGACGAATGACTTTCAGCTATTGACCCCCAAGCAATACTCCGGTTATCTAAATCACAATTATCGCTATAGTTATCGGACAAGATTTAGGGATTAATCTTAATTCTCGAACAATCAAGGAATTTTTATTTTAAATGCATAAATATAATTATTTGTTTTAGCGTTTGTAATATTGAGTCGCCACGCACTGAAATGGAAAAAAAAAAAACCGCGATCATAGTTTGCAATTCACATTTTGGGATACACAAACGTAAACGATAGAAAAAGAAGGCAAGGGGAATATATAATTACTTTTTTTCTTCGGGTTGTTTCCTGAATACTCCGATTCAATGTTCAATATTTATTCGTTACAAAATAAGTGTCCCTCCGTGTTTGAAAATCACGAATAAGACGATGCTCGACAAGTTAAGTACGTATCGATAAAATGATCGTTCGCTGAAATTTAAATGTATCTTTAATGTCAATTTAAATGCATTTCGAATTAAACTGATGAGAAAAATAAAGAAACTGGTGGATCATTGAGTTTAACCGTAAGTTGATTTCATTTCGAGTTAGCGAAGGACAAAACACAAGTAATCGGTATTATTTAATGACAGTAGCTAGTCGTTATCATTATTAATAATTATAATAGATTTCACTTATATAAATTCATATTAAAACGGGCTAGGTGAGTTTCTTGGCTTTCTGGTAGAGTGTGTCTACGACCTTGCCCATGCTGTGTATCGTGTCGAGTGCTATCTCGTAGGTCTTGTCACGCGGCGTGTCTTCGAACACGATCAAAACTCCCTCCCCCTGATCCAGTACTCCCAACAATTTTTTGTCGAGAATCATTTGCGATAACTTCTTCTCGACTTGAGCAATTGGCAAGGATATGCACGAAGCTATGTGACCAACCTGCAATGAAAATACAAATTTATAGGCTTCAAAAATCTTCGCAAATTCGGTTAGTTAATTATAACAATGGAATTATGGTATTAATTGCAAAAATAAATTGCTAGTGCTCTTAAATTAGCAGAGAGCTGTCAGCAAATATTAGTGATTTACAATAATTTCACAAGATTATTTGAATATAATAGGATTGTTTAAAAATAAATATCATTGAGATTTCTGAGAGCCTTGATGGGCACCTGAACAATATAAATCGCTCATAGGCAAATTCGTTCTTTAATACATCTTTGGAAGTTTTTAAACTTTGCTTACATTTTTCTGGTTTAAATTTGACAATCGCAGTAAACGAACAGGAATCTTTGAAATGATTTGAGTTAGTTTGGACTTTTAATTTTATTTTTTTTATTTTTTATTTTTAATTTTATTTAATTTTTAAATTATCTCAAGCACCCTTGCGCCGGTTCTAATTAAGCCTATTGTTTCCAACGGAAACCCTCTTAAAAATAAACTTTACAGGATAGCCGGTTGGTAATGTGCTTTATAGACTTTTCGGGAAAAGTAGTTTTTTTTATTGCTGACTTGCCAGTTTTCCGACGAGTCCAGGTAAAGCGAGTAATTTTCGATTTATGAAAAAAACACAGACAATATGCATTAAAGTTCTAATTATAATAAAACTGATGTTATTTAGTAATTTGCATATTTCCGAAATTGTATTCTGATAATTATGTAACGGTCCCTATATTAATTTGCGTATCGAATTATCATTCATCATCCGGAGACAGAGCAATTGTTTTATTTCGCTGGTTTCGCGAAAGTCCAGCGACAAACAAAGAAGTGAAGCCTATTTCACTTTGTAAATCATTCATTTTCAATCCATTTCATTTTTCCGCTCCATCTGTCTACACATGTCGTTACGACTAATAAAAAACTACCCATTTAAATTTTCAGTTGAATTCAATGTGCGAAAGTACCAAACGGAAACTAATCCATGTTTCTCGCGTTATAATTCTCGAAGTAAAAATGAATATCGTTCCAAAAGAAATGGCTAACAATTAAATACTTGCCTGTACGCGAGAATAGGGTTCGACGAGACGGCAAAGATTCTGTTCAAGCATAGTATCGTAGAGAGATCCAAGGTGAGCTCTGACGATAACGTCGTCCTCGAGTTCTTGACGGTACTCCTTGACAGCGGCTTGAAAATCGGCAAGTGAACGTTTGTGGCTAGCCTCAGCGACTGCTTTCATTGCGTCCAAATCACGACCCGCGTACTTCACCGCCAATTTACCAGACATTATCGACTGCACGTCCTCAGGTGTGCGGACCATTATCTTCGACAGCAACATGTACTTTAGTGCTGTTAGGGCTTTTGGGCTATCAACACTGTCGTATCTAAAATACCAGTTAAATGGGTTAAGTACTGTGTCACTGGATCGTTTTTTTTAAATCAATAAAAGCAGAAAAGGCTGGTCAATCATCGTTAATATGTTAAAAAGTGCAAGTTTTCTAATAAGTATATACCATATAGATTATTTGTGATGAGAGATCGACAGATTCAAAATTATGCAAATCTAATTCCAAACGCCACCTCAATTTTGCTATTTATTCACATTCTAATAGTAAGTTCATACATGATTCAGATTTGTGTTTGGCTTTCATCGGAGTGCAAATTTATAAAGGAATTAGCAATCAACGGTAATATGCAGCAACGATCAATGCTGCATAATTTGGTATTCAAATTCATATAAGAATTCTACATTAATGTATATTTAAAAGCAAATCAATTGATAAATTCTGCGGAATTAGTGCCTGGTCAAACTTCATTACTAATTCCACTCGTTAATGGGAATTGAGCGATAATTACAATGCGATCGCATTGAAGTTTGCTGGTCTCTGCTTGTAATCCAAGATTCATTATATTTGTAGGTATATTATGCTACAGGGCGCGAGGGTAGAAATCGCCCGAGGTAAAAATCATGGTTCCTCCCGTGGAGCAAACGATACTTTGTTTTTTCGATTTCGTTGAAAAAATATCCACATTCTGTGCATGCACCAAAATCGCAAGAAATGCTCGATTTCAACGGATGACGAGTACGCATATCCAGTTCGGTCGGTACTTCTGCTCGCAGAAATGAATCGTTTTCATCACTAGGGAAAATGGATTTATTATGCGTACCAGTCAGACGTCGAATATGAGCGATCTTGCGACCGCATTACGCGCACGGAAATAGTATATTACACCACTAGGGAGGAAGAGTAGACTATGTTAAATCGCGTGCAAGATTACCACCCGAGCCAGTAAACACGTGGTTGGGAATAGTCTACTTTAACTCCCAAGTGGAGTATACTATTTTTCATCATATCTGCAGCGGAAAGTTCAAATTACGTAAAGTCCGTAGGGTTGGAAGCCGAACTTTTCGCGCAGGTATGGCGAAAAAGTATTTTTAGCGAAATCATGAAAGAAACTGAAAATGTATCAATAGGAAAATGTAAAAATTACCCTTCAAATGCTTCATAGAAGTAGGAATAGGCAGTCTTGAAATCTCTTTCATCGGCGGCATGCAAAATACCGGACTGCAAGTCCAGAGCAGCTTGCATCTTGGGCGGACAATAGATAGCATTGGCGGTCGTTCTGGCGCTGGTGAGGGCGGCTCTAGCCTTAGCCAAATTGCTCAGGGCATGGTAAGTCTTGCTCTCGAGTAATTGAACCTCCACGAGTAATTGTTTGTCATCGAGTTTCTTGAGCTCTTTGAGAAGCGTCGAGCCGAGCTGGAGAGCATCGCTGAACATTCCAGTATCGAAATAGAGGGCTATCAATCTCGTCTCCAGAGATTGCCTCAGGAACGTTCTTCTTTCCTCTTTTGCCCATTCTATACATTCTTTGCATAGTTGTACCTTGAAACATACAAAACTTTGATAAAGACGTTTGCCAATCACAAACCAAAATCAGTAACTACAAAGGTTTGCTTATCTTGAAAGGAACTTCCTTGAAAAAAAAAAATTATCCTGACTGAAAAATTGAATGATGATAATTTCAAAATTCACTCAATGCTTTTCAGGATATTTCAGAACATTATCATATTCTAAGAATGAAAATAAGAATACGATACTCTAAAAATAAAAATTCAGCCACAATAATGTTATTTTTCAGGAAGTTGCATTCAAGTTTTATGAACAGTACATCGAATAGCTGAAATTGCTCGTACTATAACCATTTAGAACATAGGAATCCAACAGGATTTCATAACGTCACGAGTCTCTCTCAAGTGCAAAATGTTTTTTTTTTTTTTCATGAACAGCAATGTGTAACTTATTATCGTCAGTCATCCAGTGAGTTATGCTCTAATGAAGATTTTTAGTGATTTTACTGTGCTGTTGGCTAATGCGAATAATTCTATATCTTTATCACCAGTCTGATAACTGATACAAATAGGCCATAATCTGTCATGGCCGTGTTCGGATTTGGGTTTTGCCCAGGTGAAAAAAAAAAAATCCAACTTCAACAGAACTGAGTCAGTGATCATCTTCTTTATGGAAAAACGTTGTCCGATCCAATTATAAAAATTGTTATTTGAAGCCCGTTAAACAAAACTATTGATAATACTGTCTAACGACTTCTCTTCTTTCCATACTATTTAAATATGTTTCAGTGTATCCACTGCTTATAGCACCAAAAAATATTGTTTTTTGATGAGCAGCTCTTTTTACCAATCAAAATAATCCGCCAAAACGTAGAATTTATTGCCTCATTTTATCGGAAAATTGTACTGCTTGGCCCTATTTTTTTTCTCCCTTGTACCATACTCCAACAAATTGCAGATGTTCAAATTGCAATACGTATATTTGAAAATTTTCAAAAGATTCCGTATCATCAACAATTGAAATCGTAGAATCTCAAGTACCTCATTTCCCTCGACAATGCAGACATTAACCTGTGCATCGATGACTCAGACTCAAACGCTATTACCGATACAAAGGGAAAATGAAAGTTATAGGCTCCTACAGAGGTTAGAAAACTCTGCTGTGTCACTGGAGTGCGAAATGGATGCCGATTACCAAAAAAGGTTGAATATCAGTGCAAAAGCTAAATAAAATTAGTCGCCGCTCCAGAAGACCACGAATCTCAAATAAATGAGAAACATTGCGACAAAAGTAGCCTAAACGAAGCATGCTAAACGATTCTGCGAAACTCGAGTGCGGCATTGATGTAAACTCCCATAAAAAGTAAACAACACAGCTCCGATGAATTAAACAGAATTTTCTTACGGAATGTAAAAATAGGTGATTCAGCAACGGAGTACCAAAGATTGCGATGAAAATTTTCGCGAAGCAAATTTATTAACCCTTTGGCCTACGCGATATCCGCCAATTGCGCGAGCTGTAATATGCAAGAAATTCGGTGTCACGCCTGTTCGAATGTTTTACCACGAGTCAGACTCGTTGTTTTGGCTTATGGCACAAATTTCTTACCACGAGTCAGACTCCTCGTCATAGGCCAAAGGGTTAACAAAATGTTATTTTGTTGATGAATAATTGATATACCTCGATTCCTATGCCCGCCTCCAAGTCGAGGAAGAAATCGACGAGGGAGCGTACGAGTTTAGCGGCTTTGGCCTTGCTGATGAGGCTGAGGAAGGGTCGGGTTGCCTTGATGAGGTCAGCGAGTTCCTTAGCCTTGCCTTCCTTCTTGTAGAGCTCGCCGAGCTGAAGTATGCCCAGCTCCTTGATGCGAATGTTGTCCTCGTCGTCTTCGTCGATGCCGATACTCGGATCGGACACAATTTCGTTGAGCAGCGAGATACCTTCGTTACGATTGGTCATCGAAACGGCCTGAGCTCGCTCGAACAACATTGCACCGGCCATTATCAAAAATTCACGAATGCACTCAGTTCGGGTTATAAGTGTCTACCGGTTGGCCCAAAAGATCACTCGCCTGCCTGACTATCTATCAATCGCTGAACGATTGGAGATTATCCGCGTTAAACCGGATATTTGGGAAAAAAATCTAGAACTCAACGTCGAAACGTCTGTTAACTCGCTCGCGGTATAAACGAACTAACTCACGTTATTCCCGAACTTTCTTGTTTTGTCACTTTATTAACACTGCCGACTCTTGGATGTGCGAAACGACAAAACTCGTGTCATGCTGGCTACGAGAGTCAAGCGAATACCGCTCGGCCATACTACCACTATTTTCAACGACTCACCAAATTCCCCATATCTTCGATTCACCTGCGCCTCTATTTTCGCGCTCTTTTTTGAAAATCTGTGGATCCTCGTTGACGATCCCAAGTAACGATTTTTGTGTTGTTACGGAAACGTTATCCGAATGGATTGCTTACATATGTTCACCGATATGTTATTTATGAGATATCTTATGTCGAGAAGTTTACTTTAGGCATTGACCATAAGGCGATGGGCAGACGAGTAAGAATTCCAGGCTAATGAATCGCTACCTGACGAAAAAGAGGAAGAGACGAAGAAAATATTACACGAAATTGCTTTTTCACTCAATATTCATTTTGCAATATAGAAAATGGTTTTCCACTTATTGGTTTTTTGAGTTCAAACAATGAATGCCTTTCCATTCATTGTTTTATCGAACTTGAATAACGAGAGATTTTTGACTGATTATTTATTTCCGTCGGCAATTCAGGTTGCATAGTTAACGGTCTTGTCGAAAATATGTTTTGCATTTAAAAAATTGATTGGCCAAGAGATCGAATGTCTTAAATAGAATTTCCCATTTCTTCTCGGGTGCTGCACTTTATAGAGACAACTCATTTTTTTATCTCTAGAATTTTGCCACTTTTGTCGAGTGACATTTATACGGTTTTACCTTGTAAATTCGTTTTGCATTCTATTCAGTCAATTTTATTCGGTAATTCCATTCAAGCGAACGGGCATTTTGTTTGTATTATAATCAATGTCGTTGAGAACCGTCGTCACACTGGAGACTTTGTGCAGTACCACGTTGGTCATGGCATCTAGTTGGAGTTGGGCCACCTATATGTCACCTTTCGCACCATCGTCCCTGTCACCCCGAAAATCGTTTATTAAACTGCGACCAACTCGGAGCGATTAAAATTACTCGCAGTAACAAAAAACGGAGGTGAACATGGTGTCGGAGCGCGATGTATTTCCTTGATACTGGTCTTCGGTAAGAAATTCAGTGTCTCGTTTGCATTGACGGAGTGCAACGCTGTGTCGATAGAAAATTTTGGAAAAGGACGATTCCGGTGGCCAAAGAAGTCTCTCGACAGATCCATTGTTTACTAGCATCGCACGATTTGCATCTCACGGATTTGGGTGAGCAAATATAAAAAATAAACGTTATTACATGCTTCATAAATGACCTCAGCATGAATTTTTTTACTATCTATTTTAGTTCAATTATGTGTTTAAAAAACACCAAAAAAGTGACACTGCTTGTATTGTGTTAATAAGGATTTAACATATGATTTTTTTTATTCGCCAAGGATTGCAAAAGTTGGAGTATGTTTTGCTTAAGAATTTTGAGCAGTTAATTGTGATTTTAAGACCATTTTTGAGATGCTTTATTGCTGGCAATAAGAGGATGTTGATTATGCTAATTACGCTACATCGAGCAAAATATTGAGCTACTATCATCATATCGGCAGATAAACGTTCATTGTATAATTCAGTAAGTATTTATTGTTTTGCAAGAATTATCCACAGATTTTATAAAAAGGCCTTCAGTTTTTTTAGCGCTTAATGAATATATCCAAAAATATATTTCTAACCGCAGTCTTATGTATTTTCTTTTCAATTAAAAACCTGTGCTTCATTAAAAAATTATTATACTTTAATTTGTACCTCATAAACAACTTTGTTAAGTCATACAATTATTATATCAAGCAATTTGAAAATCACTCAAAATATGCACAAAAAAATGGGAACAGAACTTGTAAATAAAGAATATACGAATAGAACATATAACTGGCAGAGAATATGCGTTTATAAATAGGGAATTTAAGATTTGTAAAATATTTAATAAACATTTTCTTTTCACAACAATTTACAGTATTGCTTTACAGTAAGCATTTTTATGATTTTTCTTTTCAATGCACAATATTTTCCGATACCAGTAAATAGATAGAAGTGTGATGCTAATTTGACGTACGATATACAAAAAAATTGGGAGTTGTGCCTAAAATAAGAATACTCTGATTTGACATGAAATTTGTATATTAATTTTGATTTGACTTAACAGTCTATGTATGGAAACTTTCTGTATTTCTATATATTTTCATGTTCTCTGTTTCAGAATGATAATCAAATGGACTGAGAGATTTATTAGCCAACTCTAGATGGCATCGCTTAAGAACAAGCTGAGGCTGCAGAAGCAACATCTAGTTGAGGAACCATGCGCAGATGTTACGTAGTGTCGTCGGTTGGATGATAGGCTTAGCATTAGCAGACATGGAGCAAAACAAACCAACGACTGGGAGTGAGAGCAGTCCGAGCTCTAGCGATGAGAGCTTGGCTACTGATACTATGGAGGTATTGGTCCCAAAATTAATTGATTATGAAATTCCAAGCTTTCTATGGTTTTTCTCAAATTATATGATGTCTCATTTGCAGGTGGATAATTCGCATAAGATTTTACTGAAAATAGCTACTTTGTATGCTGAAAGACTTATGAATGATATCTGTCTGGTAGTGGATGGAATTGAATATCCAGCACATCGGCTCATCCTATGTGCTTCTAGTGATGTTTTTCAGGTAAGACTGCACAAGATAAGAATAATAAGAAAAATAATGCTTTCAATCATTCTGAATAATATTTTTGCTGGTGCCTGTAGTGCAGTAATTAAATTAATCTTTTATTTAAATGCACCTTTCTGTGATGTTTAAATAGGGACGTTGCTTTTTTCGTGAACACTTCAGCTAACAATTTCATGAATCATAAACTCAAGAGAGAACTTGAATAGGCTTACCAGTAGGACACTTTTAACATATTTCCGGATATCCAAATTAATACCTATTGCGAAGCGCAGTGAGAGCACGAAATTTAAAAAACATTAATATAATTGTCGATAATCTGGTATCGATGGCAACCCTTACAAAATTGTAGGATTTATTTATCTTGTATGAAGCACATTTACTTTCTAGAATGTTAATTAAATAAAATTCCAATTCTTATACAATTGTAGCATAAATATGAAACTCCCTAAAGTAAATTTTTCTCTTCAGGTAATGTTGATGTCTCCGCAATGGACAGAATCGCAGGAGAGTCGGGTGACGCTCCAGGAGACGCCGCAGTGTGCTCCGATATTCAGCGAATTTTTGCGTTACTTCTACACGGGCAGAATACGAATAAGCTACGAGGTCGTCCTGCCGATTCTGTCGCTAGCGGATAAGTACAACGTTCGTGATTTGATATCCCTGTGCCTTGAATACATGCGAAACCACATAGCAGTAGCGGCGATCCACGGGACGTTGGTATCCTGGCTTCAGTACACATCAAACTGCGGCCACCACAGTATAACACAATCCTGCCAGAACTTCATTAAATGGAACATCGAGCTCGTGG
This sequence comes from Clistopyga incitator, assembly GCA_947507545.1. Classification (NCBI taxonomy): domain Eukaryota; kingdom Metazoa; phylum Arthropoda; class Insecta; order Hymenoptera; family Ichneumonidae; genus Clistopyga; species Clistopyga incitator. The sequence goes on along the minus strand of OX382179.1, from coordinate 2,876,411 downwards.
CAAAAACCGCGGATTTCGGTAATTTTGAGCTCGACGTGCTCGTCGCTCTGTTGCATCAAAGCAGTCTAGTTATCAAGGACGAAATGACGCTCTACAAGTGTTTGGAATCGTGGCTCGATCATCAGGCGTGTCGCTTGCGCTCGCAATTACCGCCAACGGAATTGGAATCGACCCTTAAGCAGCTGGTAGTCGCGGTCATGTCGCCGGTTAGATTTCCCATGATGTCCCCGCGACAGTTAGCCGAATTGTTGCTCTCGCCGCTGACTAAAAAATACAAGGAATTTTTCGTCGAAAGAATGGCCATTGGAATGTCCTTTCACTCCGGCCAACAGGAGCGAGTTGGCGAGGTCGTGAGAAACGAAGAAGACGGCGCTCTGCTGTTCGAACCGAGACTCTACACCGTCGACACTTGCAGCTCTTTGCTGACGATAGAAAATTTTCATAGCCTGCCGTCTTATCACACGAGAACCCTCGTGTTTTCGAGCCACTCGTTTCTCGCGGAATACGCTGGCGATCGTGCCTGCGAATGGGTCGTCGATATTTATCCTAAAGGCGTTTGGTTCAAGAAATTCTTTCTCATCATTTGGCAAGGAACTGTAGAGATGCCGGAGCACGTTAAACGCTCCGTAAGACTGTCGTTGACGTGCAAAGAGCCGCCGGTCGATAGCGACGTCGATATGCGAGTTAAAATCGGCGTTTTGATCTACGGACTGCAGGACGGCGTCGAGCACATCGCGAGAGTCACGGAAATAATTCACAGATTCAGTAAAAAGGATCGGGTGCTTAACCTCGACGATCTGTTGCCCTTCGAGGAACTGAATCCTAAACAGGGATCCATTAATCCTGATCCCGCCGTATCGCCGTTTTTAGTCGGGCCCAATAAAGATATGCTGAAATTGCACATCGTCATTTCTCCAGCTAATTAAATTTGCGGGAATTTAATGACACGCAGTGGGAACATATAGTTCTGAATATTTATAAAGGTTTCACGACGAATTTAGAATTCACAGAAGAGTCGAATAGTTTTTTTTTATTTGACCGCGCTTTTCCTAGCGCAACGCAGCGTTAGGTGCGGTGATTGGCGTCATGAGAAAATCATTTAAAATATTGTACAATTTTTGTCAATAACGCATTGAAAAAACGCGATTTCTGTTTCGACATTGATACTTCAATTTTTGTTATTTTTTCTGTAAACTGTTGTTTACAATATTGGATGAATAAGAAGAATTAACGACGATACATCACAAAAAATACTAAGTCTTTAACTTTAACTCAACTTTTCTAATAACGATTAAGTATTCAGGGCAACTAATGTTTCGGGAATTCAATTGGTATGTTTAGTTTTTGAAGATCGGATTCCTGAATTTCTTCTGAATAGTATTTTCAATGATTTTTCATCGACCGCTACTTGTTTATGTTTTCCGAAACGATCGATCGCAGAAATTATTTAAATCGTTTTTGTTTTTCATGGACGTTTTGTCCTTTAAAGAAGATAAAACGCTTTGCATTGGTCAAATCGGTGCTCCATTTGTAGAAACATTTCTACATTGTAATTTAATTGAATTTTCAAAACAATTGGCGCAAGATTTTTTGTTTGTAATATAAAACTACCTTCACAACGATCTTCTATAAAACACACACATTAGATAATTTCCAATGTGATATCTTTTACAGGTTTTGAAAGAAAACTATTAATTAATTATGATATTCAGGGATTACTTGTGAAAAAGTTCCAATTGTTCGTTTTTTGTCATCCAGCAAAGAAATTGTTATTATTTAACAACTGGTGCTATAAAGAAATCGAGACGGTAAATCGACAAACTAAATGAACGAACAATGAAAACGTCTTTCCGTGAATTTCTATAAAATGCATAATTTTATATCCTTTATATGACTGTGAATGTTTTTTTTTCTGTATTGAGAAAGTGTTCTCAAAAATTATATCCCCCAAAGAAAGCCATCACATCAGCCCGAAATTATAGAAATAATTGTTTTTTTTTTTTTTGTTCTTCTAAATAAGCACCGATTTGATTAGTTTAGGATGCTGTGTCCTTCAAATAAAACCAAATGTTTATATACCTTTCCGTTACAGTCGATAATGCTTCGAATCTATTGATTGTTTCAATTCCTGACTGAAAGTCATGGAACTTGTTCGCGTTTAGCGTTAATGGGGATCACAGATGAATATTAAAGTTGTGTGATAATAACTATGAATTGTACGGAGGGAGAGAAAGAAAAAGGATGGCATACAACGCGTGATAGAAACTATTTTCTAAACGAATAACACAAACAAAAAAACCACAAAATACAAAATAACGTCAATATGTTATGTGTAAAATGGAAGGAATGATGTTTCCATGATGTACGTGTGATGATACTATGTACCGCTTCGTTGATGTATGGCTGTATCAATGTTTATATAGATCGTTGCACGGATCCATGCATTGGGACTAAACAAAAACGGGGAAGAAAACCGAAACTGTACCAGTTATTCGTGTTAAGTGTAGGAAATAATAATTCAAGTACTGACGACAAAAAGTCCCAATGGGATTCCTCGTTTATCCAGTGAGAAACGTAATGTTGAACATATTTTATGGACGTACAATTGAACGAAATAATAATGATCGGAAATCAAGTTTGCTGACTGCTCATTTAACACATCCGCCTATTCTATAGAATGTAATCGAGGCCGCGGTATTTACAAGTCGGTTGTATTTGAATAATCCCACACTACAATTATCGTACCGTAGAGATATAAAGGCAACGTAGAGCTGGTTTCCCTTTTTTATAAATGAATTCGTAACTATCAAACGATTCCACATCGATTGCCAGTTAAAACAGTTGAATCGGCAGAAAAAAAGAAAATTTACAAATCCATTTAAAAAATTGCCTGCTAATAATATCCAACGACTTAAATACAATTTCCTCAGGATAGCGTCGCTGGATAGACCTTTTATTGCTGACCTTTTCAGCGGTATTGTCGAGTGGCCTTCACACGATTAGAAAACTCATGTGTGCGTTTCGCATTTTACTCGGACAATTTTATATGGCAATCCATTCCTGCACGGATATTGTTTTTTTTGTTTTGTATATTCTATGTAGTTGAGAACCGTCATGACTTACAATTTTTTCCAGTACAATATTGGCCATGGAATCCACTGGAATTGGCGATCTATTGGCTTCGCGCGTTGAGAACATCAGCGCCACTTCTTAACGCCGAAAGCCAATGTGCTGATTACATCGAGAAGAGCGTCGCCGATTGGTCTGTGCTAAGCCAGTAGGCGTTTTCGGCGGGAAGCCAATGTCCCGTACCTCGGAAAATGAGCGATGTGAATGCGCGTACTCAACGAGTGTGAGCGGTAACCGCCGTACATCACTACCAGAATCGCCATCATCGAAGCCCCACGTTGTTGCCTTGAGCGAGACAAAAGTGAAAGTGCATAGCGAGAAGTTGTTTAAGTGGAACGGCGACGGTCCATCGCATATCCTGCCAGTGTTCTTCAGATAGTTCCACGCTTAAGGATCACAGTTCATTCGCTGTCTTAAAAAATCGTCTTAAGCGTTCAACAAAAGGGTTTAACGATGAAACTTTATTCCGTATCCGACGGACCCCCGTCTCTTGCCTGCCAGCAGGCTCTTAAGGCACTTAATATCGATTACGAGCTTGTTAACGTTAATTACGGAGATCACCTGTCGGACGAATATGGAAAAGTAAGTATAGTATTTATTAGAATTGCAACTTTTATATGTTTGCTTTTTATTATCACCTTATTTTTCTCGTGTGTGCTTTTAGTTAAATCCACAGAAAGAAATTCCGGTTTTGGTCGACGGTGATTTAATTATGGGAGAGAGGTAAGTTTGCAAGGGAATCTGACTTGAAATTGGCAAATTTCAGTTGAGGAGATCATAGAGATGTACAAAAAGGCATAGTGCCATTTTATGATAATTAAGACCAGACAAATGATAACTGCTCATATTCGGTGAAGCATAACTCATTTGTTCAGCTGCTGGAATCATACGAAAAAATATACACTGCTCGTTCGTAAAACATAGAATATCCCAGATACAAAACCATGCTGCATGGCGTGTTGTTAAAAATGTGTGTACTGCATGTTTAATGACACGAATGTCGATCCTGTGCCGGCCGGTAGTGCCGACCGGCATCATCACGTTTTGCCGTTGATAATGCAGCTAATGCTGCCGTATGTACATGACCTATTTTTGACGACACGCGTGTCGTTCTATGCCACCATTGTGTGTAATAAAAATGTTACTGGCGTAAGATTTCTCATCCAAGATTGTGCTTTGTAGCAAAAGGTATTAGTGTATTGTTATTATTATTATTGTATTGGCTTCGCGCGTGATTTTCGTTCACGACCATTTTGGATAGCCAGCGCACGAAGTGGCGAAATTTAAAACTTTTGGATAGCGATAAATACATGATATATCTATTGTATATATATGTTGTACATACGGGGCGTTCCATCTCAACTCGACCTTGGTCTGACCCTTGACCTCTCGGATCTCGTCCCGTTTTTTTAAATGCTCAACCCTAAGAAGGAACAACAATTTTTATACGACTGCTTTTTTTTTTAACAATTTATATAATTATGATTATTTATAACGAACATATTTAAAGTTCTCATAAATCTTGTATCAGATATTTTTGAGATTAGATCCAAATTGGGCCGGACCTTACTTTTATTTTTTTACGAATTTTTTTCAAAACGGGAATTGAAACGAGTCAAATGCGTAAGAATCCTTTAAGAGCAGCCTATTGCTTGAATATTTTTACGTATGTCAGCACTTCAGAAATTGGAAACAAAATTTCTATAAAAAATGTATTTTATTTTTAAAAAATCGCTTTAAAAAATTCTCAGACGTCCTAAATAATTTTTTTTATTCATTTGATTTGTCATTAATATCGCTTAATTTGCGTTTAATTAAGCTGACGCGAGACTATAATAGTGACTTTTTCAATACATTCCATGTGCATCTCTCAACAGCAATGCTATTCTGCAATACCTCGGCGACAAATACGACGTAGCTGGAAAGCTTTACCCAAAAGACCCAAAAGCTCGTGCCATAGTCAACCATCGACTTTGCTTCAACTTGGCATTGTACTATCGAAACATATCGGATTATGTGGTGAGTCCAATTATTTTAGCTGCATTTATCTGCATTCATACCACATACTAATTATAATAACAATAATGTCTTGCAGATGGCACCGATATTTTTCGATTACGAAAGAACTCCTTTGGGCTTAAAGAAGTTAAAAATGTCGTTGGACGTTTTCGAGGAATATCTGAAGCGCGAAAACACAACATACGCCGCTGGAAGTAAGTGTATATCGCATTGTTGTATGGAGTGAAAAACTTGCCAATTTTCAAACAGCTCATAAATTCCTATGGCATAGAGTTTCTTAAAATTTATAGTCGCAATTGCGTCATTTTCATTCGAGTATTTTAAATACGGCCCAAAACTTAAAAATGACCGTCGTTTGTCCAAACGACCGAAAAATTACCGGGCCTTACTAATTTTTCGACGGTGATTTGTACGGTTACTTTCACAAATTCCGAGAGTCACTAAAGGGGTAAAAAAAAACTCAGTCATTATCATGGTTATTTGAACAATTTTTCAGTAATTTTACGGTTATTCTGAAAGTTGTCGTGATTGGTAGGGAAATTTAAAACTATAATACGTGAAACAGCATGTGAATGTCGACCTTAACGACGAGTTAAAACTTGGAACTGTAAGCTCTCGATCCTTAGAGTTTCAAATCGTTTCCCAGGATTTTGGTAAAAATCTGACTATCTATAAAATGAATCTATTCGAGAATGTCATTCTTGAAGAATATACACAGAATAAATATATCACAAAATAAGACAACCGCTTTGAATGGAAACACTTTAATTGAAAGCAACGAACAAAGAATTAACAATTCCTGTGTTGCAGATGATTTGACCTTGGCCGACTTTCCGTTAATCACCGCTACAATGTGCCTCGAAGCTATTGCTTTCTCACTGGAGCCGTGGCCTTTGGTTAAAAAATGGTACGAGACATTCAAGACGAATCATCCCGCTCTGTGGGAAATAGCAGCCGCAGGAATGCGTGAAATCAGTGCATTCGAGAAGAATCCACCGGATATGTCGAAAATGGTTCACCCGATCCACCCAGTTCGCAAATAATCCGATAAACAGCACAAACTCGTAAAAAGTTGAATCTTATAAATGAGTAAAATGCGTAAATTTCTCATAATAAATCATTTTTACTATCAACACATCACATTTGCGTTATTATACTTATGACTTACGATCAACGACATATAATCAACTATAATAATTAACGATGTCGTCTCTCAAATACATTAACTACAAGTTTATGTCTCTTAACGTTTTCTTTTTCTCTCGAATAATTGACAGTCACGTCAAATATCGTTTAATCAGTCGAAAAGGTGGTTACCATAAATATATCAGAGTTTAAACATCCACGATTAATGGTATAACGATTACAGTAAAAACATATACAACAACTAATTAAGTTATCCAAAATTAACTGTTCAAATCTCACGCCCGTTGCATCGTATATTGAGCTACCAATTTTTGTTTTTTTCACGGTGAACAAGGAGTGGTAACAATTCAACAAATTTTCGAGCCAATATACAGGCTTCCTATTAATATTAAGACTCAAAATGTAATCACAGGATCATTTATTTTAGAATTAGTCGTTAAAAAATCGGCCCGTGGGCGACAATAATGTAACTGTATTATTTAAAATGGCTTTATTAGGATTCAAAATTGTGGTTCACTGAATTGTTACCAATCGGTTTTTTCCGTATAATCAATTTTTTTTAAAACGGATCATACAAATATTATTCTGGCGTTGCAATAACTTTTCAACTAACCTTTAGACTAAATCAGAACAACGGTCTTCGAAACTTCCGTCAGAGTGGAAATACGTAATTGTCGAAGTAAACAATCGTATAAATGATAATCAATTAAAATAATGGATTATAAGAATCGGTGGAATGGAGATACGAGTACTGAGCACTAATATTTATGTGTATAACGTGTGTAGACCGTGCGAGAAAATTGTATAGATGCAAAAGATCGCGAAGTACTGCCCCATATTCGTTTTCATTGTGTTTCTCCTCTCGTGTGACATCTAATGAGTACAATTCGTAGTCTATACGTGTATGTTGTGACATAAGGATTGCATGAGATGGTGGATAAGTAATCAACATTCGTTGCGCGCTACATCTTTTTCCCCTAAATTAATAAGTGTAACATTTTATACCCTAAATTTCAAATGTATCTAGGGCCAAACTGTGTATAATCATTATTACCTCGACGACTTTTTTCTCGAGCGAATTTACTGAAAGACGTTTTTTTTTTTTTTCACAACTTCGGTGAAAATATTTCCCTGCAAATTGGTCTGAGCAATTATTATTACATCATCAGGACATATTCACAAATTTACCAATATACTTCTCTAAATAAATAAACAGTTGAAGTGAACACTTGGATTTCAAATTTTGTACAATCCATTTTAATGATTGGTGATTCAATGCATGTCAGAATCAATTTAAGTCTTTTAGGATGACGATTTTGAATGATTAACAGAATAATCTGCGGGGAAAATAATTTCTCTGAGCAGTACAATAAAGTGCGTGAGTTAGAGAAACTTTTAAAGCGGTTTTCGACATTTTGGGAGAAATATTTTCAGCAGAAAATTGATGAAGCGTTTAGTTGTTTTTTTTTTCTCTCTTTTTGTTAGTTTTTTTTTTATACACCGTGGTCCACTACACCTAGAGCCAAAGAATGGCGAGAACCCTGTTGTTACTATTCCATCTCATTCTTGGGAAATATCTTCCTGATGAATACACGTCAGTCGCTGCAGTACAAACGCAATTAAACTCGCGCTACGTTCTCGAAACTTGGAAAAGTATATTATTCTCGCTGAACACTGAGCCGGTGAGTGAGAAAACACCGGTGTTATATCGTTGGAGTGAAGAAACAACGCTCGTCGCCTCGTAACAACCGAGCTAGTCACCGAACTCTTCCGGAAGGTGAACGCAGATGCGACTTAATGTATCCCGTACGATAGTCAATCACGTCGCGCGATGTGCCACCTGGCAAACCGTGTCTGTGTCTTCTGCTCCATCTGAAAGCAATTTGGCTTATCTTCAGTTTCGTTTACCTGCATTTGAGGACGTAAAAAAGTTCACGGCGCATGCACTTGACCATCTCTTAAGATTTTCTTTCCAATTTTGCAACAGGGGAGACTATACTGATTTTAATGTTTCCATGTTTTTCACTCTTTTTTAAATACACGTTCGTTCTGTCAGAAACAATTTAAATTCTTTTTCAATAAATATGATAAATGTAATAATAATTTTTTTACTGACACAGAAAAACGTTGATTTTTTTGTATAAAACGTTATTCATCTAAATGAAATAACGAAAGGTGAACAATATAATTTTTTTTAAATCCGTTCCCATACTAAACTTTTAACGAGTCCTCGTTAATAAATAAAATAACTTGCTTTGCGTGAGGTTAAACAAAATTATCAGTAAATAATGCACCAAATTCTTCGGAATTGTTTGTCATTTTAAAGAAGAACAATGCAAGAAAATTGGAAATTTGGTGGAAAATGTTTGTCATTGATTTGTCGCTATAGTCTCCCCTTGATTGTTTGACACCTCAACTATAGTCTAATAATTGTTTTACACAGATAATATAGATTGGTTGTACATGTATACAGTATAGATATTTATATCATATTTATATTGCCATCGATAACATTGAATCGCTTAACATACGACCATGATGCTTCATTCCATATTAAAATATATAGCACAGACATAATATATGATTTAGAGGGAAAAAAAATGTAAAGAAGGATAATCAAACCATGTCCACAACTACGGTTGACAAATGCAAGAAAAATTAATAATGTTTTGATAGTTGAAGTTTTGATCTGATAAGTGGCGAGCGATTGGAGTATTTTTGCAATATATATTAGCCGGGTGGGGGTCTAGACGATTTTTTTTTGTACAGAGTATTTGATGTTGGCGGCGATGAAACGAAATTTATGGAAATTTGTGATATGATAGTCTCAGCGATTGATTTTTGGTCTTTTAAATAAAATTTACCTCTATTTGTACGACTAACGCTATTTTAGAAACGAAGCTTTGTTAAGTAATTACTGCCTCGGATGCGCGATGATAACTATTGCAGACTCTTTAACATACCAATCATATGAGTTACGCTCAAGAAAAAGGCAAACCTTCGAAGCTATTGAATATTATTGATAATGAGAGCAGAAGAAGTTGCCAATTTTTTAATAGAAAAGACTTCCGTTGACTTCAGTTGACGCCCGATTTTTGTAAAATTTATCAATAGTATAAAAGTGGATAGTCGATTTCACTGATTGATATATAAATAGTTGTATAAAAAATGTTAATATTTTTAATCGAGTATAGTCAATGGTTCATACAATAGCAGTTGCTTTTCTGTGAACGATTGTAGTCAGTTTTACGTGCGAAAAGTGCTGATGGGGTAATGTTGATTTTTCGAAAATAGATCGAAAGATGTTTAGAAAAATAAAGTAAAACTTTAACACATTTTTGTCATTTATCAAGACGCTTTTTCAGACATAAGGCAATAAAGTAAGGGGATTTAATAAATATTTATTGGAAATCGATGACTCTCTTTTAATTTTTGCTGAATTTTTCAATAAATTTTACAGAAGAGCGACACCCTGCCATCATTATCAGAGTAATTGTCAGCATGGAAGGTTGCACCTTGGCCTCAAAATAGGAAATTACAAGAGAAACTACTGACTGCATCTGGCCAAAAGGAGAAATGTTAAGTAACAAAGCATATCAGATGTGTAAATACTATATAGAAGAAAATACAAAAATTCTTACAAGCATATGTGTGTTCTATTTTATTACGGGACTCGGTATTGAAGTTTTAAAGAGATGTGTTAGGTGTTTGATTGTTTATGTATGAAACTATTAAGTATATATTGAATGTTTCAGTGGGTGTACCATTTCTTACAACGCCACGAGGACCAACCCAATCGAATCAAAGAGAACTTTGATGATGCCAGAGGCATATTTTCCTGCAGATACTCGGATCGGTTAGTGACACAGATCTCGCCGGATTAAAACAACAGATATGATTAAAGAAAAAGGTACAAATCGAGAGAAACACAACGTATGGCTGAAAACGTACAGTCAAAAGTAATAAAGAAGAAAAGACATTCAATGATAGATATGACAATGTTGCTTAAAACTCAAACATCGTGGGCACATGAGCATAAATTTATTCGTTGTATCCTATTAAGCTTCAATTTTTGTTTCTTCTTTATTTTATCGGCAGTAATTTTTGCAGAAGGAATGGCATTTTTATTCAATATAGGAAATGCGACAAAATTATATTTAAAAATTAAAAATTCGTTGTATCCTAAGCTCCAATTTTTGTTTCTTCTTTATTTTATCGATAGTAATTTCCGCTGAAGGAATGTCATTTTTATTCAATATAGGAAATGCAACAAAATTATGTTTAAAAATAATGGAACCCTTTGTACGACTTTATATATCCGTACGTGGGAACTTTTTCACATAATCAGATCACCCTTATGATTTCTGACATTCCTGATTTTTTATAACGGCCAAAAAAGTAACACCCTTTTTTGCGCATAATGTGTCGAGCTCTCCCCGGTGAAATATGCATACGCTAAAATTTCAATTTTTTCCGACAATGTTGTCTTTAATAAATAAACTGCAAATGAAGAAATACAGCAAAATTAAATTGCATAAAAAGAAATTTACAATTGCGATTGATATCAAATTCATAAAACGACGTTAACTGAATAAAGTGAATAAAAATATTCAAAGCAAATTTGCGAATAACAAATACATCGCAGCTTCCATTGGCCAACAATTTCAGTTGTTGTGTCGTACAAAAATAGTTTTTAGAATGTTGAACACACTTGTATTGCCTATAATCGGTGGATTATCGGTGGTGCTCTCTAAAAAAAACCCTTCAATTTAATTATCTTTTTGTTTTTAATTTTGACATTAATGATCAATGTTCAAGACCTAGAATCGAAGAAATTCCGGTAAAATCGTCAACATGGGGAAATAAATAATTGTTATTGTTTTAATTGTCTGAGATTTTGGTTGTATTGGTGATTATAACGTAAAGTACGTTTAGGCATACCTTGTTGAACTTGTGGGGCGGCGTGCGAACGATGGTGGTTGTTAGTGGTGGTGGTTGAGGTTGAGGTGGGAAGGCGATGCGAGGGTTCGGGGGATGAGGACATGTTGGCATTATGGCGATGGAGCGAGTTGGTCTGGTTGTTTGCGGAGAGTGGAAGGAGGGTTTGTCCGTCACCATGAGACGACGAGACCCCGTAGTTCCGGCGAAATTGTCGTTGCTGGACCGATTGCCTGCGGCTCCTACTCACATCACCCCTGACGACCCCTTGTTGCTGCGAACTTGTCGTACTGCATCAACCCCATTTACTTGACTCTTTTCTCAAACTCTCACGTACAAACCCAAATTTTTTTAAAATTTTATTTAAAGAATTTTCTTTTTGTCTGAATAATAATGATAATAGTCGTTATTATTATTATTATTATTATTGTTATACTGTCGCCTCTCTAGGATCTCGAGAATACCTAACAGGAGTCTAGGAAAATTAGTTTTCGGAAAATTGGCCTCGAAATTGTGGCCCCTGGAAAATTGGCACTCACGAATTTTCTGGATTTTTTAATTCCTTTATTTTTGGTCATCGTTTTGGAGGGCCAATTTACCAGGAGGTTAATTTTCTGCCAGCCAATTTCCCGAAAACTTGCTCTCGTGGTACCCCCTAAAAGAGCAATAACTACCCCGATATTTCGAACTCACTTTTTATGCTTATTCGTTACATCAATAATTTTCTATCAAATTTTTAAGGTTTACGTGAAAGTTTGTGATTTTTTTGATCCGCATTAATATTTGCGATGTTTAATTTGTTCAGAACTGCGGATTGTAATTTTTTCAAAATAAAGGGATTATACATTTGTTACTTATATTGCAGATTATCTTTATTAATAACGGCAAATATATTTTATCGAGAATATTGTATCATGTTGTTAAAAGAAAGTATGAAAATGCCATCAACAACAACAACAATAATACGTATATTTTCTAATACATATAAAATATATTATAAATAATAATAATATAAAAAATAAAGGGTACCGATTTTTGAATGACCGAATTTTCGAGGTATTCTTGATCAAATTTTTTGAAAATTCTTGAATTTTGCGTATTTTCTATATACTTTCGTAATATATGCACGAAAAATCCCCTTTTTCGTACTTGCAACGTTTTTTTTTTGCAAAAGGTACAAAAATAATGATGCCTTCAAAACGGCGAAGTGAAGTGAAGGGTTACAAGTGAAAGTGAAACTCCCAAGGGATGAAAATGAGACGATCTCGAACTCCCCTCGTGCCATCCTATATTTTCAAAACTACAAAAAAAATGCGTAATATCCGACTCCGAAAAGTGCAATGAAAAGTTCCGTTTTTCATGCATGTGTTACGAAAAGTACTATTTCTCACAAACTTTCCATAATACCATTAAAAAGTTGAGATAAAATTATTGGCATTAATTACATAGACATAGTGAGTTCGAAAATAGTAGGATAATTAAAAGCCCAATTCCTAAAAAGCTATAATAGTCTCAACAGAAAATCGCCCTCAAAGGAAACAAAAAATTCCTAACGTTTGTGATGCCTTTTGTTATTTTTCGAATTAACAAGGAAGCTCTGTATATTTCTTTTGTCACTGTCTGACAGTCTCTTTGGTCGGGTCCATCTATTGGCAACACTGAAAGGGTAACAATAAATTATTTGACCAAATCCGTTTGTCGCCACGACGAACGGAGCTGCCCTTTTTTTTCAAGTACGTGCTCCATTCTTGAGAAACGCTGAGCCGCAGAACGTTAGGTTGCTTTGCATCATTTTTCTCTCAATAATTTATCTTCATTTTGTTATTCCAATTTTCTCGAATTAATTTAACGCGAGATTCTCGATATTGCGAAATTGGTAATAATTGTCAGATCTTAACTGTCCTGCAGTTTCAGCTACACTTCCAACTCATCTACGTTTACCAAAAATAAGACAGTAATAATATTCAACTGACACCGAGAATACAGTTTCTTAGACTAGACAGTATATTTAGAGAGAAATACACATAGAGGGTTGCGTATTGAGCTGTACGGTATAAAAGAGAAGATTAGGAACACGAGAAACGAAAAAACATAAAATACAAAGGTATAATATGCCGCTAACGAGAGAGAGAGCCTTGAATAGAAAGAGAAAAGCTCATGCGAAATAGATAAAGCTTTGTGCACACTCGAGACAGACAGAAATATAGTTAATTAATATTTCTCATAGATAGACCATGCGCCCATTTATATTATCTTCGCATTGCGCGTATGTTACGAACTTTTCACCACGGGGTCACGATAAAAATCTTTGATTCGTCAAATCTCTCATTTTCACTATTGTTTTAAAATAATTTTCCACAAATGTTCTAATTCAATTTCATAATCTCCAAATTATCCAATTAATTTATCAACGATTCATTTTTTTTTCAATTTGTCAGACAAAAATGAACATTGCACTTTTTAACACTATTTACAATATAGCGAAAAATAGAAAAAATAAAAATACGAGACCAATTATTTCAGGGATTATTGAATAGAAGTGGAATAAAAACTTTTATCCAACGCTAATTAAAATACTTTCGGAGCAGAATTGTTAAATTTTTTTATCACTAATAAGACATTTAAGATTTTTTTTTAATTTACAGATTTTGGAGGGTGCGAACTACAGAAAAATCGGCACAGCGGTCATGAAACATTTGAGAAGTAAGACAAATTCATTTTGTTTTTAATTATATGATATTGTTGTCGTTAGCCCTATTTTTTGTGAGAAATTTTCAAAAACTAGCTTATTGCATTCCAGTTTAAATAATAACGCAGAGAATATTTAGGTAGATCATTTTATGAACAGTATAGACTTTTTAAAAATTACCGATTTCCCGTGTGCGAGCAGTCGGTATCATAATCGCGCAAGCGTTGCAGGCCATGTATTTTCTTACCTTGTACTGTGACTCATGACGACTATGTTTCTGTAACAGCATATAATGGATCCTGATTGTTGGGAAGCGAGTAATGAGGTGTCGAAGTCGATTGACACACAACAACAAGCAGCTCAAGCAATCGATCGGTTCATTCTTTTCTTTTTTTCTCACTTTTTTTTCCTGATTTTCATTTTTTCTCCAAAAAAATCGTCTCAACTCAAACAGTATGATTCGAAAATCAGGCTGGCATAACGTCGTGTCTTCACCCCCAAAAGTTCTCTCTAACGATTGTCTCAGATTTTGTTACTTATTCATTGCGTGTTTCTTTTCTTTTTTTTTTCTTGTCATTCTATCGTTACATGAATTATAAAAATACAATTAATATTTATATAATGCATAACGTCAGAGAGGATCGGTCGCTGATTTCTGAAACTCAATATGGCAATCATATTCATGTCTCCGGGTTTATTTGGCACAGACTTTCCTATAGGTAACAGCAGAGAGTGGATTCACCATGAATTAAAATATACACAACTACAGGTATAGATGTGTCGTATATAGTCTCACGCGATAAGGGCAATACTTGTGCAATCGTGTTGGTAGGCATGAAGTACAAATAAAAATTTTAAACTCGCGTTAGACGAGCTTTAAGAGGATTGGAGCACTCCACACTAGTTTAATAGTTTTTCAAAATTTTCCATCTTCCTGCAAAATCTTTTCGACTATTTCCACACAGAGAAACGTACTTTGTATTGAAAATCAATATGAATATAGCTAACAATAATTAACAAGAAAAATTCAATGATTAAATAGGTTTTTGAAACAATAAAGCATAATGTTAGTTCGTTTATGACGAGTGATAACTCATTCTGTGTATTAAAAGATATTCCATTAATTTGCCAAGCAAATTTAATAGAGTGTGAGTTCAAAAATAATTAATATTTATTTATCTAGTGTTAGGCGAAAAATGGTTTGTCGTCAAAAGAATGAATTCTACTAAAAATGCAAGTAGTGATAGGAAAATAATATTTTCGTCAAGAAAATAAGTAACTACAAACTAAAATTTAATTAAAATTTCCGTTCTTATTTGATCAAAATTGTTTTTCATTATTAATAACGTATGCAATTATGTTTAAAATTGACAATCTATTTACTGAAATTTTTATAAATACCTCTTTTTACAAATTACTAGTGTCAAGCACTCTGAACTCTTTAAAAACTTCGCAAAGGATTTTTCTTCAAAGAAATTATTAAAAATAATATCTGGACGCTTTATCGCCTACGTACACGTCGAAGCACACCAAAAGCCACGCAGTGCGTATGCGTGATTTTCTTAAAAAATTAAACTATACAAAAGTACTGTACTAATCGATTGTCTCGACGGAGCAATTGTTTTGAGTTGGCAACGATTCGGGGGAATCGCTTAGTCTTATTCAATGAATCATCTCTGATAATTATTCAGGGACGATAGGAAAACTTCCTTCACGTACTCTGAGTCTATCGAGTTTTATAATATCGGTACTAATACTTAGATGTATCGTTGAGCAGTAAGAAAAGGAAGATCTCGCAGTCCAACAATCGTTTAGTGCACTAAAGATCGATCGTTTCAATATATGTATAGGCGAGTGGATACCGATTTTCCTTCAATTCAATAACATTTATAGTACAAATTTTTAACTCGATGTTAGGGTTCAATTCAAAGAAGTTTAATGGTACCAAAAAAATCGGTAACTACGAGTGAAAATAAAAAATCGTTATTAACAGGAGCATTGACAATAATTCCAGTTGCAATTTTGTTTCACATGGTTCTCGATAATTTGAAGAATAAAAAAATCATGCGAAATTTCTACGGACGACCAAATGAAGTTACGAATTAAAAAAATATTTATGGTACCTTAGAACCAATTTAAAAAATATGTATTCATAAAACTATTCATAAAAACTAATATATGCATTGTAGGGAAAATCCCCATTAGACTTAAGTTTCTCAAAATTAATTAGAGTGAAGAAATAAAAATAACGCCAGTCGAATTACAAACAATTACTGTTTTAAATAACGATTTATATTTTCACAATTCTCACTACTTGGTTCTTGATGATTTCGAAAAAATGTCCGTACATTACTTCAATTAAACGTGAATTTGAGTTGACGTGTCTTACAAAGATAGTTTTTCGGATCTTTAAGCTACTTTTTGCCGAGTAGCCGCTCGCCCAATAGGTACAGATTACGTGAAATCCACGCTGATCACCCTAAATTCATAATTAACTAACTCTGCCTATACAAGAATTTACTAATTTCATTATTATTAATTAATGTCTAAAATATCTCGGATTCAGAGAAAATATCATAAATGCATGAGGTACACGTGCGTGTATCGCTTTGAAATCGAGTATCGTTGCACGATTTTCAATTATTTTTCAAATTCTTGCGTGAAAAGTGAATAAGTAGAGGTGTATGTATAGGCGTTCTTGTCAAGCATAGGCTACTTTAGTGAGATAGAGGTATATATATATAGTATACTACGCGCTGCGTCTATTGTTGTGCAAAACAAAGTAAACGACAGTTTGACCTTCTTGCAATAGAATTCATTATATAATAGAGAGATATATAGTTCAATAGAGGACGGATAATAGAAGTCTAAGGAACTAAAAGCTAAGAAAAACAAAAAAAAAAGAGGTTTCGAACTAAAGTGCATACCACAAAACCGATGTGACTAGTTTTTGTAATGCATACCGAAGAAGACGCGTGATGTAGTCGGGCCAGTTGTCGGGAAACATCACAAGAAAGAAGCCGACAGCTATTAGTATCATCCCTGCCAGCTTCATCCCCACAAAATGAGCACCGTAAAGTACAACGTCCAGGGCTATAAACGAAATTATTTTTCTGTCAAATTGCGACATTAAAATCACTTTCTCAAATTCATGTGATGTCATCACAAATGCAAGGGAAGAATTTATTTTTTCTAGATTTTTTATTCTTTTGAATATGTATTTAACTCTTCAGCTACTAACGCAGCGTCTTCCCGGAATTAAGTGAAGGCTAATTTTACCGATTTTTTTTTTTAGGCAAAAGTAAAAATTGGATTGTTTTACAAGTAAGGAAGTGTTATCCTTTAGTGTTTGAATTAAGTGCAATGAATTTTTCGTTGAAAAATGTATATGATAATAAATAGTTTTGTACACTTTTACTTAAAGTTGCCTTCTCATAAATGCGCTGGAGAACAAATAGGTCGTTCTTATTAGATGAAATTGAAAAATCAGAACTTTTCCGGTAAAATACAGTAATACGCATAGTTTGGGCTTAAATCGGACATTCACATTCTCAAGATGATACACTAATGTTATAAGCAAAAAAATTGACATTATTTTTTTAATGACCCTGAAGAAATTTGCAATTGCAAGTTCAATACTTGTGTGTCAATCATAACTCTATGTTCAACAAATTTACTTCTAAGGCAGTTTTGTTCATTTCTCCATTACTAATTGCGGTAATTTTTAGTTTTTTTTTTTTTTTGTTAATGATGCTGAAATCCTGAATGAATGAGGCTACCAAAATCTGTGACAGTATTTGCTCGTGAAGGTAGTTGTGTAAGAAATGAAAAATGTGCCAGGTCCTATTTGGTATCCCTTCTTAAAATATCCTCTTTAATCTCAATATTTGAAAAGTGTGACAAATTCAGCAACCAGTGCAATTCTGTAAGACATGTGATACTGTCATTTAATGTTTTTTTAATTAATTTATGAAAACAAGGAAATTTCCATTAGTGTCATTATTTGCTATTTTGATTCAAAAAACGTTTCACAGTCAAGACAAACGTTTTTTGTTCAAAGCAGTGAGGGTTTATCTATCAAAGGGTTTATGTTGTTTTATTTTATCTCCCTGAAGATAAATTGAATTGATACTAGATTATAAATTATTCTCACTTTGTAGAATTTTATTATATATGTCTGCGCTTATTTCAATTTATTGCATTCATAAAAATGCGTGTAGATTTCGATACAACATTTAAGTAACACGAAATGCATTTTCAACTCAATTTCGCTTTTTGCTTTATATTTTCCAGATAAAAAGACTTACCAGCGGATACCGGAACTGCGGTAATGAGGCCCAGCGTGATGAACAGGTCGTAGGTCAGTGCGATGCTAAAGTTGCCCAACATATTGGCAACTTCAAGTATGAAATACAAAAATAATGTATTAATATTGCGTTTTGTCGTGGCGATCACCATTTTTTGTACATAAATCAATTACAAATATTTAAGAAACGTTTGATATGACATTTTCTCATTAGAAAAATATTTAAGTAATTATATAAGTAATTTAAGTTGTAATTATATACAACTATTTCATTTTCGCGAAATAAATTATCATAAATGATGGTAACAAACCTAAGTGAAGAATACTGGCGGAAAGTAGCGCTGCCCATGGCAGTCGCGACCAGGGCACGCTTTCGGCACCGGAAAAATACAGAGCCACGCAAACGGGCCACAATAGCGCCGCATTGCACAGCCCGATGAGGGAAAAGAACAAGGATACTTGGCCGAACGTCGTTTCTCCTATTACTTTTTTGAAAAGCACCTGAAAAACATTTACATCGTAAATCAATTTATAAATTACCATAAAAATATATATAAGAGGTATTCCAGGCCTGGAATACCTCATAAATAATTTCTGATTAGATGATTATTTTGAATTCTGAACAAGAACAGCGATTTCTAGAAAATATAATTAATCGGTCGTGTATTATCTCACCTTATAAACGGCTGAGCCAGCAGCTGCAGAGGCAGCGAGAACTACACCTCCCAACGTCGGACTTCCGGTTATTCCATCCATATAAGCTAACAAGGCGATACCAGTATCACAGAGAATAACTGCGACTATCTGCAAGGATCAATAAACAATTTGAATTCCATTTGCATAACTTATACAGCCACAAATATATAAAACTTTTTTCTGATTAAATTGAAAAGAATTATTTGCTGGGCATTCGTAGTTGAAAAAGTTCAAAATAACTTCTAATTCTTGTTCCTCAAAGGCTTTGCATAAGTCTGAAGCCCAAAAAACGCATTGATTTTTGATATTTTTTCTTTGCAAAGAATTTTAATGAGCAGGTTTATAATTTCACACACAAATAAATAGTTGTAAACATGGAATTCTTATTTATTCCATCGCAAAATGAGTTTTTTGAAATTACGAGACCCAAGGTTGTATTTTTGTCGATTATTGATGCTCATTGACATTAAAAATCGAACTATTTTGGGCTGCTTACTTAATATACATGGCAAATCTATACAATAAATAAAAATTTACACAATCAATTGTAGTCATCTGATCTAAGGACTAAGAACGTAAAAGAATGGGGAAAAAAAAATCTAAAAACTATTTTAGTTACTGAATTGAGTAAAAACTCTGCGAAAGACTTGTCACTTAATTTTCAGACGATTGATCGCTCCGAATTATAGATCTTATTTAATTCTGCTTTATCAATGTTTGCATCCTCACGATTATTCATTGAACAAAAATGATAAATCACATTTTTGATTTCGATCATTAAATGTCAGCTTGATTTTCCTACCCGTACGCCGACGAACTGCTCATGAAGTATGACCCACGACAAGAGATAGACGCAGGAAACGTTTGTGGCGAAAAGTGCCATAACATCGGTGGCGAGTAGTATGCGTAACGAATGAATGTACATGTAATTGGTGGCGACCCAGAGGCCACAGAACAAACTGCAGCGGGTCAAGAAACGTCCACCCGTGAAACCCTTGTCCCGAAAGCCACGAAGACTTTCCGCTATTATTTCCGTCGGATTCGTACATTTCGTTTTTGCGACTCTGCACAAGAAGTAAACGGGAAAGTACAGAACCGCCCAATTTGTACAAAACCAGGTTGTGAAAAATGGAGCGTTGTATGGAAGAACCAGCTGTAAAATAAAATTCAATATTTTGGTTATTATTTTGAAATCCGTGAGTTTATGGTTTAAGTAAATGAAAATTTTTCATCTTAGTTTACTATTTTTTTAAATATTTTTCGTTACGTTTACATTTTGAAAAATTCATTTTCGTTACATTTCATATTTATTCTACTATTTCTTTGTAGTGTCTACTTTTTTGTGTTCTAGATTTCAAGAAAATTTTTGGAAAGATTATTCAATATAAAAACTGTCTAATCTAATCCATCTCTAGAAGATTCGTAGATTTTTCGATTTTCTAAGCGTAACAGGCAAATTTTTGTTTCATAGCATAGCAGAATCTCTTAAGGGGATGCTGGAGTAGATTTTTATAGGCGATTTCGTAGTACAAACTATTAAATCTTAAATTAAATTTTAAAGCATATTTTTAGCATATTTACGATGTAATTGCAGGGATGTAATAAAAACCTTAATACTTCAGCTTCAAGTCTGATTTGATTTATCGAAGCCCCAGAAAAGTTTGTCTTATCTCAACGAATGTTTTGAAATCTCGAGCAACAATATTGGTCTATTAATTTCAATTTTTTTAATATTTCTTGTGTGTCTTGAAGAATAATTCGACCGGACGCCGAAGCATGAAAGTTTTTATCACATGCCTGCAGAATTTGAAGTACTATGAATCGTCTAATCGACTCCAACATCCCCTTAAAATCTCGGAAATTGTTAAAACAATTATTAACAGATTGACCGCCTATCGCGTAAGTCATAGCGCAATTTCTGAAGCAGTAGAAACGTAATGAAAGCCAATCTTGATCAATGAAACGTCCCGGGCCTCAAAATCATCGTTAACCCAGTTTCCTGATTGCGGGGAACATAAAAAAATGTCGAAATTTGATTGGCTGGTGAGATTACGTGTTGATGATGTAGTCCGGTGACCGATGAGTTCGATGATGAGGAGTAAGTCGTAATTTCGGGCTTGTGAAAGTAAAGGTACTTAATACAATGAGTAGCTCCGACCCAGCTGGCAGTCACGCATATCGTGACACAAACTCCGAAGTAAATCTGCAAGTCAATGAAGAAAATGAAATTAATTTAGCGTTTTGTTGTGATAAGAATATTTCAAGCGAGTCTGCAAAGTAGAACCTTGTACATTTCTTCCTCAACGCTCCACTTTTTACAAAGCTAAGGTGGCTTTGTAAAAAGTGGAACACTAATGGGGAAGTAGGTTGACAAATTCCGGTTTCCTTCAAACTTTTCAGAAGCCAAGAATAACAAGAAAGCAACGTGTAAGGTTTTACTTTACAAATGTACAAACTTGTTCTTCTAATTGTGACTTCCCTAGCAAACCACCATCCGGTAGACTTTCTATAAAATCTACGCTATGAAATCTTCACTCAACCTACCGTAGGTTTTATCTGTTTTGTAAGGAACCTTCCGTGATTTTTTAGCTCAAGTACGACACTCAAAGAACGTACGGCATCTAATCTACAAATTGGAGCAAGTTTTTCGGTGATTCGAGCCAAAAACGATCCGAAAATTCTACCGCCTGCATGTGACGAAAGGTTTTCTTACAAAACTAATAAAACCTACGGTAGGTTGAGTGAAGATTTCATACCGTAGGTTTTACAAGAGGATATTCGGAAGGTTTTTACGTGATGTTGGTTTGCTAGGGTTTTTAAATATTTCGGCGTATTTAAAACACATTGACACAACAATGTCTAATAACATTTTCTGGGCGAAGTAATAATAAAGCAACAAAAAAGTTTTTCTAAAATTGCAAGGCAAGGAAATACTTGATTAGTAAAAAAATTCAAACTGATCATTAAATGATATCGCTTCACTCTATTTATTTTTTTGTTACAAGACAATGTGGGTATTCATTTGAATTCTCAGTACGAATAGAGTTTAATAAATTTGATAAAATGAAAATTAAACAAACGTTTCAATAGAATTACGAAGAAAAATTTGAATAAATTGTAAATTGACCTACTCAAGAAATAAAATAAACTGATGCTTAAACGTGGCATCTTACACTTTGGTTTTGTTAGCTATCGCATCCAATCGTTTTCAAGAAATACTGAGAAAATAATAATAACACTTAGTGAAAATGATGGTATCAGTAACTATATAAAATTACAAGTTGTCATTTTAACTTTTTCGTAGTTAACTATTAAATAGTTACCGTAACTACAAAAATACTCCCATGAACTAACTAATTAATAGTTGTCACTTTACTTTGATTTGAGTGTAACGTTAAAGAAGAATCAGCAATCAATTTGAGCGGAATTAATAGTGTGATATTTTTTCAAGGCTTTCTTGATGAGGAAGCCACACATTTTGTCGACACATACATTCTTGTAGCTCTGTGTAAAGGAAAAAATAAGGAAGCAATAGGTGAGGACTTTTATGGCATTTTTATGAACTTGTATTTCATTTTTTTTTTTTTACGTACTTTTTTTGCAGATTCAGCACAACATGATGTGTAACAGGGCGATATGGAATGTCTTCGGGTCTGATAACTGACCGGAGGTGCTCCTATGTGACACGATTGTTGGCCTTGCCCTTGACCACCACCTCCACTTCCACCTCCGCCTCCTCCTCCACCCCCTACTCCACCTCCCGCGCAGCTACCACTGGTTTCCAGTGATCTGCAGCTTGATGCAGAGTCACCGCAACCCCCGGCGACACTGCAACCCTGCTGCTCGCAACCTGAAGCAAATGCGCCTATTAAAGTCATGCGTGCATCTGAGCTTTTTTTTTAATTCATCATTTGTCAAGCGTTGCAGTTCTTTGGTTAAAATATCTTCTGCGTTCCCTGAAAATCATTCTGGAATAAAACAATCATAATGTTTTAAACATACTTTTACAGATTTCTTGATATATTCACTCGAATATATGATTTTCACCAAATAAATTGAGAATCCATAATTTGAAAATAGCGTACCAAAATTTAATGAGATATTTTTCTCACCTTTTCAAAGGATGTGCATTAAAGAAATCTGATTCAGAAAAATATATATATAGGAATTAATTAACACAAAAATAACTATACCAAAGGAAGATATTGTTCGTCGATTTTTCGAAGTCAAATTTGACATTTTGGTTTGAGTTTGAGAAGCAATTGGTCATTTTTTTTTTCTTGATAGGTATTGTATTAGTTTACCGATTAACATTTGTGATGATATTTATAAATAATGGATATTTTTGTCAAATAGAAAAAAAGTTACGAAGTTGACTAAGTTTTTCTGTTAATTGAGAGGCAAAAGCATGAGAATTACTCTGTGAATTTGTAGACTTTCTTTCAATAAACAAAATGAGCTACCACTAGTGAATTTCAAACTATAATTCTGAATCGCACTTCGAAAGAACTGCGGATCTCTCATTAGTTGCTAGGGAAAGTTGAATTACTGTTCTGTACATTAATTGTTCTACATTTTTTCTATATTAAGTTGGATCTCTTTAAAATCTAGATTTGTCTTCTTTTTTACTACTTGTCCTTTTGAAAAATTGTACAAATAAATTTTGGAATCCTGATACTCGATTGGCCTAACTGTACTAACACTAACATGTCTGGCCCATGATATTCTGCAAAATTCAGAAACATATTTTTTAAACATCCGCTATTTTCTTAACGTCCAATTCTTTTCCCGGGAGAAAATTTTAGAGAATATTTTTTTCTTGAAATCAGAAAAAAATTCTGAGAAAATTTCAGAGAACATTTCAGAAAAAGATTCAGAGACAATTTCAGAAAAAAATTCAGAACGAAATTTCAGAAAAAAATTCAGAAAAAATATCCTTTGGTCGCTCATAACTAAAATGACCAAGCCGAAAATGATGCAAAATTTCGTTAATATCTATGAATTACTATAGATTATAGAAAATTCCACGGTTTCACATTTTTTCAATGCTCTAATTTCAAACGATATTGGGAAGATGAACTACTTAATTTGTTTTGTTCACTCGATGGATATTTGATATAAACCTGATATAATTGTTTATGAGATTTGTATATGACATGAGGTATAGTTGTTAACTTCAATATTTTCCATATTTACAAAAAAGTTCGATGGGAAAGCAATTGACCAATCGAAATAAAAATTAACAAGTAAGTCCGATTCCGATTCAAATTCCGATTTCATGACCACGTTAAAGTTTCAGGAAACTTTTTTAAAACAGAAAGGCAAAGCACAACTTTGCCCATTACCGGCACATACATTTTAATTTTTGATAGAGTTCCCTCTATGAGCAAGCCCGAACTGTCCTACTTTCTCATAGAGGTTT
Organism: Clistopyga incitator; assembly: GCA_947507545.1. Lineage (NCBI taxonomy): Eukaryota > Metazoa > Arthropoda > Insecta > Hymenoptera > Ichneumonidae > Clistopyga > Clistopyga incitator. The sequence continues at coordinate 2,852,066 of OX382179.1, read as the reverse complement.
CTACATAAAAAATGAACAGCAATGCAGAAGCCGAGTGCAAGGTTCATTAATTTTTTCAAGACCTTATAAATAAATGTAAGCACCTAATAGTATTCAGTACATTCAGAATAAATTTGAAAAATACTATTAATATTTATAACGGTAATAAAATGTTTGTAGGAATAGCCTAAGTGAAAGTGCAAATTTTCTTTTCACATTTAGTTTCACGTCGCTACTGTGTATCTTTTCCAAATCAATTTATTTTTATCTGTATTTCTCCATGGTATTAATTAATTTCAAAAAAGTAAACATTCCTTTGTTGTATTTAAAAAAATAAAGATTAATGGAACGGAAAGGAGAATTGGCAATAAATGTTCACTTTTAGTGCCAACAGACCCTCGGAATTTTATACGCACCGGAAGTGTCCAGCACTACAATTTATTTTTATCTGTATTTCTCAATGGTATTCATTAGTTTAAAAAAAATTAACATTTCTTTGTTGTATTAAAAAAAATAAAGATAAATGGAACGGAAAGGAGAATTGGCAATAAATGTTCATTTTTAGTGCCCACAGATCCTCGCAATTTTATACGCACCGGAAGTGTCCAGCACGACAATTTATTTTTATCTGTATTTCTCAATGGTATTCATTAGTTTAAAAAAAATTAACATTCCTTTGTTGTATTAAAAAAAATAAAGATAAATGGAACGGAAAGGAGAATTGGCAATAAATGGTCACTTTCAGTGCCAACAGACCCTCGGAATTTTATACGCACCGGAAGTGTCCAGCACGACCTGCACGGGACTGGCGTAGGGCCCATGGTTCGGCTGATCCTCGCTGAGGACTATGCTGGGAGCCCGGGATCGGCGAGGATGAAAAATAGTCGGTACCTCACCAACACCCCCGCTGCCCATCTTCAGCTTTGAGCGAAAAATCTTCGCTTCGTTATTTCCACGGATTTCGCAACACACACTCTTCAAAAAACACACAAAATCATCAAGGTATTAAAAAAGTAATGAAAAAATCGCCTGTGACGAATCGCACTATAAAAAAGGCAATAATAAAAAGAGTCACTTTACCACATTTTTTCCATTATCTTGGAATCCACAATTTTTTCAGTCCAGTTTCTCCTCGTCATTTTAATTTTTAACTCAATCACAAAAATAAGTCCTTGCAATTGGCATTTTCAATACTTTTTTTTTTCAGATTATTGCGGTGCACCTATTTATTTTTTTTACCGCTTAAATTAATTTTTTATTTTCCCAGAACATTCGTTTTTTTGGGTACTTTCTTTTCTTTTTTCACCGAAGCACAATCGTTTCTTTTTTTTCGCTATAGTTGCACTGTGTACATGATGAAATAACTCCTGTTGAGCGAAGCCCACCCACGCATTGTATACGCGCACGACAGGCTCATTAAATTATATACAATTGACTAGAGGTATCGAGAGCATTGAGAGAAATTTATATCGCGTAGAGTGTGTCGAAGTAATTGAGCCGCAGAGGGTTGAAGTTTTTCGGTGCTAAGGCCATTTTTCATTATTCACATGAGAGGAAGATGTGAAGAATAAACAAAAATAACGTTTAATAACCGCGTAACGCAATAGTTAACTCGTATAGCGTATAAGGTTTTAAGCCCCCTGCCATGCCATTGATTACTGGGTCTCGTAGAACCCACTCGAGCGTTTACTTGCATTTTCCGCGCTTGCGCCAACCCCCGCTATACATACACCCACCCTTAAGCTCCGAAGGCATATATTGTATACATGAACTACTATGTGTAGCCTGGCTTCGGGGCTGAGAGGAATCACGTGTAGAGCTAGCTCTGTTCGACTCTCGGGCATCACTACCCCACTTACCCGTTAACCCGTAACGAGAATGCCAGGGCATTCCCTCCAATGAGCATTGCAACCCCTTTTTCTTCTGGACGACGTCTGCTCATTTTAGATTCCTTCGTGAAGAAAATCACTGAACGTTTTCTAGGATATTTTCTAATTGTGGGTTTTATAGAATGTTTTTTTTTTTTTAATTTAGTTTATTTGTGAAGTTTCAAGTGTTTAATGAACCTTCTGCTGCTGGGGGATGACACTTCGTTTCAGCTTCCTTCGTTTATAAATGCTTTTTTTTTTTTCTCCAAAAACGACTCAAAATGTTTTGCGAAATTTTCTTAAATATTTGGACTTTATTCATTTTCTCCACTTTTCACACTACTAAAGGGTAATTCCTTGAAAGAAGCGTCGCAACGCCTGCTCCGCCTTAGGGATGACTTCTCAATTCAGCTTCTTTCATGAAAATACTATAAGTACTATAAATAACCGAAATTTTTTTTCGGTATTTTGCAAGAATCGTGGCTTTAATTAATTTTTTAATGCTTGTATCACTTCTAAAATTTCAAATCTTACAATGAATACTGCAAAGTCTTTTGCCGCCGGGGAATGATTTCCTGATTTCGGCTTTCGTCGTGAAAACATTTGTCTGAAAATCGGTGGGGTTTTTCTAAAAATTGTGAGCTTCATTGATTTTCTTAACGTTTTCACTGTGTACTAAAGTATTACCTTACCTTTTCCTCCTGGACGATGAGGTTTCTCTTCAGCTTCCTCCGTGAAAATATTTCTCTAAAAACGACTGAACATTTATTGTTGTAGTTTCTAAAAATTGTAGATTTCTTTAGTTTTCTTGACTGTTTGCACTGCTAAAGTATAATTCTCTCCAATGAAATTTTTATAATCGATTATCGACATTTTGATCTTAAAATGTCCTGACAACTTTTATGTTTCCAAAATAATCTTAATAATTTTTAATGTTTCAGTAGATTTAATTTTACAAGTTACGTACGATTCTGAAGGACAAAACGATCCGTTAACATTTTGTATAATAGGAGAAAATGTTGTTTCACTGCAGTTTCGATAAAAAATTTGAACTGAGTTTCGTATCGCAGTATTCAAGATTGTCTTGAGAAAAGGAGAATCTGAGATTCGTCATTTTATAAGTTTTCTGTTCTGTATTTGATCGTTTATCTAATGTCCAAAAATGAAATAAGATCAATAAGCATTTAAATTATAAAGAAACAAACGAGAAACAATGAAGCATTTCCTTACAAAATGCATTTTTTTCTTCATTTTTTCATTTTTATAGCTATTTCGCATACTAACTAAAGTTACTAGGTACGAATGCACCGGTCGTTAACAGAGCGCAGCAATAAATGTTATAGGAAACAACTGAATTTACTTCAACGCAACAAATGATTTTTTCAAAGCTGCCCTAATATTTTGCAAATCATTATCAAGTATTGCTGTCCCATTATTAACGACCGGATCATCTTACTTAATTATAGGGAGAATCGGAATGAAAAGTCAGTACATATGTATGAAAAATATTGTCTTTATTTTCTGAAATAAGAGAGTTGATTAATTTCTTTTTCTGCATTGTGCGAAGTTGAATTGGGCATTTTCGGCCACGAATGTTTAGTCGCGATGACTATTTCTATCGAGGATGTCCGCCCGGACGTAAAAAAAATGTTTGGTATAAATACAGGTATATAAATAGTTTGAACGTACACTAAATAACAATCTTAATGGTAAAATACCGATTACCCCAAGTCTCGAGTTGTTGGTGTTGTTTTTCGCAAAATTACAACGAGTAAAAACCGCAGTGGTTCGATGGCTTTGTAAGCGGAAAGGGTTTTTCTCTTAGTCCCGAGAATGACTCGGGAATATGAATTCATTGGTATTTACCACAGTGGCAGGAGAATCAATAAATTAAACAGTAAACATCGTCAAAAAGATAATAAAAAAGGAATTACGATCACGCCGTATTTCTATCACAGAATACCAGAGGATTTGACTTTCGAAAGACAAGAAACGCTCGGCTGAGACCCCGAAACGTTTCGGAGAAGGATTCGCATCATTCGAACGTAAAAGCATTAAGAATATTTTCTTGAAAACCATAATTATAACGCAATATTATACAAGGATGGAGATACAATGCTTTTTCAATAATTATGAATAACTTAGAATCCAATTAAAAGTCTTAAATTTAAATTTAAGTTAAAATGAACGACTTTTTACAATAAAATACTTATATCTTATACAAATAGCACGTTGAATTTGTAAAAGTGCCTCGAGCAACAATTTATGCATATACGAATTAACTGAAGTACGCGAGATTTTCGTAATTTCAGACTGAGCCATTAACTGTCATTTTAGCCGAATTATTGTGTACATTTAGAACTTCAAACAGTGAAAAGTTCTAAAAGTTCAGATATCAGTTTTAGTAAAAACAATTGGAGTTCAAACCTAAGAGCATTGAACAGTCGAAAATACAGAATTTATTTTTATTACAATGTGTTCATGTGAAGCATGAGATGGATAAATAAATATACTTTGAAATGCTTCATGCACGTTGTTCTTAGTTTTTTTAAATTCTTATGTCTTATTTCGTCATTATCAACAGACAAAGTTTGAAATTGATTTGAAAGAATTACAGGTTGTAAAATCTGTTTAGTTTTTCATTAAAACTCCATTACAGTCTATAAAAATTTGCGTTTTGCCAAAAATTCAAACCCACTATTTTCCAATAATTCTTTTTTCTGTTACAAGACAAATTGGATTGAACTCACTTTCTTAATTCTCTAATTTTCTTCTACGGCATAACCGGGAAAAACTCTAAACAATGTGCGAAGACACTTAAAAATATATATATATATTTATCTAGTACGGAGTTTTTAAAACGTATATGAGTGCATTAAGCATTGGATAAAAATCTAGATTTGCTTTACCAAAAATAAAGTCAACATTTTCAAATATCTAGTCTTTTGTGCTGTAACGCAAGCTAGAAAAAAATTCGATCTCGTGTTCGAGCTAAAAACTATACATGTTATCCGTATAGTATTTTTTACAATACACAGTAGTATTTTGTACGCGTAATTATTTTGTCAAAAAAGCATTGATAATACTTTTTAATTCGAATGTTGCTAGTCCTTGTTTCGGGAAGAGTGAAACCTCGCTAACAGCAAGGAGGAACATAGAATCTTTGCGCTACAATTGATTCCTATTTTATTTCGAGGCTAAAAATAATTCATGCACGATTTGGAGATAATTAAGTAACATAACTGAGATATTATTCACTCGTCTATGTTCCTCCGTGTAAACCTCGATTTAAATTAAATGAGATTTGTAAAACGTCATCGGAGTAAGTAAACCGTGAGTAACCGATGAAAAAAGGAATAGTAAAAACATAATAAAACGGATCAGAGAAACCGATCACTAAGAAAATTTACGTAATATCGCTCTTAGCCATATCTCATTCTGTACAGTGAAAATTTTGACTCTGCAGTGGCATCCTAAGCCTATTTACATCGAACGTAAAATACTTGACTTACAAAACATCTTACAGAAAAGTCTCACATAGTCCGCTCATTAAAAAATACTATTCGTATATACAAATATATGTTTGTTGTTGTTGCTGTTGGTGATGATCAATTTTTTATACATAGTTTTCTAAACCGAGATATCCTAGCGGGTGGCGCAAAGGGTACCTCCGGGAATTATTTCATTCTTTTATTTAGTGAGCGAGTGATGAAAATTATTTACACATATTTCACATAATGCATACGATTTTTTTTTTCGTCGTGTTTTCTGCGCTTTTAAACATAATTCGTTTTACGCAACCAAGAGCCTAAGCAATGAATTAGAATAAATAACTAGATACAATCAGATACGAAGAATTATAATTGAGACTACTATTTGATATTACAATGCGATTCTAAATCAAAAATCGCTCATTCGCGAGACTTAACGTAACTAAAGTTTTATTTCGGGTGAATTATATTCTTTGCGTGGTCAACAGTCAATGACCAACAGTTACTAACTTGCTTCTTCCCCGTTAAAATATGCAATGGAACATTTTAGGATTTTTACGTATTGTTCACCAGCCAATAGTTAGATTCCATAAAAGCTTGGGTATTTTGGGTTGAAAAAAAATCTGTAGAAAATCAACTGTATTAAAGATGCTATAAACGTTGACTGCGAATAATAATAATAAAGCAAGAAAATAACTTATTATCAAAAACCAGTTTACCGAATTTTCTCCAAAAAAAAGGTTTTGTCACATCAACAGAATACATAACATTTCTTGAAGTTCTTTCATTTTTTCATACTTGAAAAATTGCGAGTTTTCGATTATCCCGTAAGTAGAATCAATATTATGCATAAAAATGGTCAGGGTCATGAAACGAACTTAGTAATAGAAACCTTATCACAATCTCGAAAACTGGAACTGCGAAGAGAAAGAAAGTTTTTCAAAGAACCTTATGTACTTGAAAAGAATCAACAAATTTATTTAAGTAATTATTGTGAACTCATCAAAAACTTTTTGGATGTATTGTTCGTTAAAATCAATGTTTGTAGTACCTTGAATATCGTCGATTTTTTTCCAGCTTCTTATCATATCCAGAACCCCTTAGAATTATTATAGAATCCGACTTTGAATTGGAATGTATACGTAAAGCATTCCTAATATGTTTCCAAACGAAAACAATATTGATTTGCCTTTTTTGGGAGATTAATTCCCGATTGGATATTAATGCCAAGTTGTGGCATTTCTCGACGATGTTATCACAATTTTGCAGGACTTTGAGTTCGTTCGCGCGTTACTAAATAGATTCTTCTCTCGAATAATGCGTTTTAGCAGCAAAAACGCGTGCCATCCGCGAAGACTTCGTCAGTTTCTGAAGTTCTACGTCTCGAGCGTCGTCAGCGCCTAATTTTTCGTACGTAATGCCAAACGCTTCGTATTTACGCTGTTCGACGATCATTCAGTTGACGAACGAGGTGTTGCTATTTCGAAGGCACGTTGTACTCGTATATCTTGCAATTTATCAAATTGTAAATTATTTTGACGGAATATACGACATGAACAGGCAATTACAGCCTATGAAGAATCTACGCGTCTATTACTCGATTTCCATTAGCCTATCGGTCCACAAAAAAATCTTCAAGCTCCGTGAACTCCGCGGATACCGATTGCTCTAAGTACCGATCAGAGCTATGACAATCTCATTATCGACGAACTCACGCTATTTGTTTATTCATTCCGCGAACAATTTGACTTTAATAATTTTCTTAATATCCTAACATACTGTTGACAATATATGTAAACATTTGATGAAAATCCGAACAAAAGAAATGCCATATAGATAAGTTTTGAGATGCGACGGAAAGTAAACTAATAAATGATGGATAATGAAATAATAATGGAATATCACTTTGATTTTCACGATATTTGTAGATTGATTTTTAACGATTTATTTGAAAATAATTAATAGCAAATTATCTATAAAATAAATGAACAAACGGAGTGAGTTTGCAATTAATAGGATTTGTTCAACCCTGGTATCGATTACTTAAATTTAAAAAATAACTCTACAGTAAGTATGCAACGTCGCGAAATTATCTACAAATAATGCGCGTGGTAATTTATTCTGGCGATCTCTTAGTCAGTTTATACGGCGCTTTGAAATTTATGGGCTCCATAAAAATCGCAATATTCAATGGAAAAACACTCTATAAGAAAAATACAGCTTACAATTCTGGTCTTGTTTTTTTCTCTACATAATCGTTATCACGATTAACGCCATACAAGTAACACACGACGCGACCCATTATTATGCAGGTCGTTATTTATTTTATTATTATTTGTTCTCAATGAGACCCGAACCAGCCCTAAGATTCACTGAGAGAGTAACAGAAAAAAAATCTGTAAACTATTTATACGAACGTAGGTGGTCGGCACCACACGCTTCACGAGCGGAGCAAATTTTATATACATCCAAAGAAAATATTATACATACACTACTGTTTATTTCGCTCGTGATCCGTTAATGACATATTATTTTTATGTTTTACCTTCCGCCCTTGTCTCTTGGAAGATTTCCGAGCTGCTTTAGGCTCCCTGCTGTCTTGCGCTGTTGGCTTGTTGAGACCCAATCTGAATCGCACAGGAACCTTAGAGTCCGCGACTGTTTCCTCTGTTAATTAGCAGCAAAAATGTTTCATGTTGTAGGCCTTTTTTTTAAACGAAATGTATCTTCCAAAACGAAGCATTCTGCATACCTTCGGAATCTGGTAAATCCGTTACTGGTCTGTGCAGTACTGTCACCCGTCTCACCTCCTTTTTACTATCTGAAATAAAGTGAACAGTTAATACGCTGTTTGAAATTCACGGCAGTGAGTAAAATGTGATTGACAATACTCACTTTTTTCTTCCCCTTTGGCCGCGTTTCTCTGGATCACCTTCGCGTTCGTCTTTGCAACTCTGGAAATAAATGAATCACGACATGAGTAACGTTAGATTGATAATTAGAGGCTTAAGATACCGCGCAGCGAGATATAATAAAAAAACTTTTCAGAACAATTTCAGTAGGGCTGAAGTTATTACTTCATATTCAGGATCGTTATCCCTTATTTGTAGAAAGTTGGTTACAAAGCTACTAAAAGTATTTTAAAAAACTCAATAAAATACCACGAAACATTTTAAATACTGAATATAGGGATACTAAAATTGAATATTAAAATCTTCATTTTGAAACCCAAGCTTCGCACTGTTACTTTTCAATTATGTATTCGAAATTTTCCAATATAATTGTATTCGAAAGCCGATAAAGAATCACAAAAAATACGTACTCTTTGACGACTCCCTTGAACGCCGATTGCAAAAGTCTAGCCGACTGAATAGGAGCAGCTCGGTTGAGTCTTTCAGCGCGTCTTCGACTGAGCTCGGTTCTGAGGTCACCTTCTTCATCGACAGTAAGATCCTCGACGGCAGTAGGAGTAGCAGGTTCCGGAGAACTTTCCACGGGACTGGAAGTTCTGTCTTTTCGCTTCTTGCACTTTTTCTCCTTGCCAATGCGTTCGGAGAGCGGCAATTCGCCCTTCAACTTCCCCACTTGATAAAGTTCCTTATCGCGTTTTTTCTTTTTCTTCGATCTAACTTTCTCCGCTTTAACGGGAGGCATTTCGATGCACATGGCTACTGCCTCATTGCCGGAAGACGCGTCGCTCGCGACATCCTCCAAAACCTCATAAACGTAATCGTCATTTAGGCACAAATCGGATTCCGTCATTTCGTAGTCTTCCTCAACAACTTCGCAACTTTTCCTCGATTTCGGTGATTCCGGAAGTTCCGGCTCCTCCGGAGTCTCAACTTTCCTGCTGGCCGTCTCTTTTTTGCTCAATTTTATCTTCTTATTGTCATTAATAGGATCAATGAGTTTTGTGGATTCGAATTTACGTCTCCGCGCTTCCAAGACGGGATCGTTAGACGTGTCGCTTGTATCTTTAGGTCCGCTACTTATGGATGCTTGTTTAGGTTTTGATCTGCCAGAGTCCGGCGATGCCGCGCCTTTCCGCTGTGGGGAAGCTTCTCGTTTATAGCCGCCGCTCGATTTTTCCTCCGGGGTAAGAGACCGCGGCCTATTTTTTCTCGAGGATTCCTTGGGCGAGCGTCTTCTTCTGGGGGAAAGTCTTGGAGAGTTTCGGGGAGACGTCCAAGGCGATCTGTGAGGCGAGAGACGTGCTGGAGAGCGCAATCTTCCGGGCGAGGCTCTCCGTCTCTCCGGAGACATTTTTGGCGATCGCGGGCGAGGAGAAACTGCCCTTCTCGGTGATAATCTTGGCGAGCGTGTCCTCGGGGATGCCCTTCGCAGAGGAGACAGTCTGTGGGGCGATACTCGCGGAGATTTCGTTCGGGGAGGCGATCTAGTGCGAGGCGGTGATCTCGTTCGTATCGGAGATCGCGCTCTGAGCGGTGACCTCGTTCGAAGTGGAGATCGCGCTCGTGGCGATATTCTCACTGGAGAAGCCCTCGGCGATCGGGATCTGACGATTCTCGGTGATCTCGAGCGATTCGAGCGCTTTGGCGATCTGAGAGGACGCGGAGATCTCGATCTCGACATCGGCCGCGGCGATCTCGATCTTCGAAGGCGTGGCGATCGCGAACGCGGCGATCTTCCCCTGGGCGATAATTTCCTCAAAGGCGACCTTCTTGCGGGAGATCTGTTGGGCGATCTTCGCGGCGATAGCCTAGGCGATCGCGGTCGCGGCGACAACTGCGGTGATCGCGGCGAGAATCGCGAAGGAGGCGACAATTTTCGAGGCGATCGCATTCGCGGCATCTCTCTACATAATTTCTTGGATTGACGAGGCGGAGATCTTCTAGGTGATCTTCGGGGTGACTTTTTTCGCGGTCGAGGCTTCGGCGACAACGATCTACGCTTTTGCTGCGTTCTGATTGCTAGTCGCGGCGAACTCGAGCGAAGATCGTTGCTGGTTTTCGAGGAAACTGAGGACGATGAAATATGCGCTGCGGCACCGGATATTCCATTTTTTTCGGATTGCAGATCTGTCCGGGATTTTCTTACACGCGATTTTTGAACGTCATTGGATTTTGAGACTTCTTTTGTGTCTTTTCTCACAGATTTTTTTCCCTTTTTCTCTATAGGTTTGTCAGAGTTCATTTCTCGCTCCATTTCGTCCATTAACCTTTCGAGACTGTCTTCTTCCTCGAGATCCGCCATTAACAAAATGTCGTCGTCGTCGTCGTTCGCTGGCTTCTCTTCCTCTTCCTCTTCGTCGTCGTCCTCGTCTTCGTCGCCATCTTCATCCTCCTCGTCGTCTTCCTGTTCAGCCTCGCCTGTGTTATCCCCGCGAGGGCTGTCCTCGAAACCACTCTGAACATCCCTTTCCGTTTCGCTCCCGTCACCTTCGATTTCGCCTTTTTCCAGACGCTCGCTCTTCGAGGTCAGTGCTGCTGTAGATGTACTGTTCGATTCCTTGGTGTCCTCCTCTTCCGAACCACTCGCGTTGTCCGTATAACGATAAAATTTCGAGTCACCTGGAAGAATTATCAATATATGATGTAGCCAAAAATTTTCTAAGAATCGAATTGCATACAGTTTCATTACAGAAAGGTGTTATTTTTAATGAGAAGCTGAACACTATCGTATAAATACCAATAAAAATTAGTCTCGACCCGTGAATAATTAACAAACATAAAAAGCCGGACAGTTATGAAAATCATCAGAGTATTTAATATTTATTAATTTATTCATAACAATTTTTTTTGTTAAGATAAAATTACCTTCGGTATCTCGATTATCTCCAGTATCAGATTTCAAAGCCTTAAGGTCGTTCTGAGGAGCATTTTTCTGCAGCACTTCGGTCTCTTCCACCGGCACAATCTCAATCAAATTCTGATTTTGTCTGCTGGGTTGATAGAAATTCTGAAAAATTAGTAACAATATTATAAATTTGTATCTAGAAAATATTGTTGTAAAAAAAAGCCTATGTTTCTTAGCTTACCCCATTCTGCCTTGGTGGCCTGTTTTGATAATATCCTCTCTTTGCCGTTCTTTGAGGGCCGTAAACAGGACAAGATGGATATGATGCAACTCGGGGCTTCTCTGGTTGCGGCAGGAGAGCCAGTTGTTGAGTGCTCTGTAGCGTGTTTTTACCACGTAGTGATTTTAACGCCGCTAATCTCAATGCCTCTAGATCTTCATCCTCGTCTTCTTCATGCTTTGTTTTTTGAGAGCTTGGCACAACCATCTGTAAAAAGTATTCAACACAATATTGCAGCTGTTATATAAACAATACTTTTCAATTTATCAATCATATTAGCACAGATATAAGAAAGCAAAAGCTGTACCGTTTGCATAATTCATTACTATTAGTGTTGTTTTATTGTGTTTTCTTAGTACAATTCATTTATAGGCTTTTATTACATCCTCCTCTTTTATTTACTATTCTATCACTTCAGAATTCACTAGAGTATTATTCACAGCCACTTACGATAAAAAATGTTATATTGCAATCGCACCAGAAAATAGGAAATCTATAGAAAAAGCCTGGCCTGTACAAAAAAAACTTTATTCTCACTTACTTTTTACTATATGAGTAATACAATCAATAATCGTAATGCATTTTAAATTACTTTTTAATTCAGATAATTTTAAATACAAACCATAAATAGAACAATTTATGCTACGAGCAGATCAAAAAATCCTAAAACTTCTTTCTTGCTATATTTTGTAGGCACATATTTTACTGTCCCTAAAGCCATATAATATATTGCACAATAATTTAAGTAATTATCTTGAGCAAGACAACTAATGTCGCTATTCCATCCTATTGTAATGTTAAACTTTCGTGAATTGAAAATAAATTCTGGTGCTTTCCTCTTCATCTTCAATTATTTGATTCTCTAAGGAATAGTTTTTTGTTTATAAATATAAAGTGACGTATAGATATATTATAGATATAAAGTGACTTGTCGTATTATGTAAAAGCACTTATTTCGTTAAAGACCGAATTTTTTTTTTTTATATTTGCAAAAAGCTCTACAAACTAATTAGCTTTTTAGATAATGTAACAACACTTTCTTTTTAACAATAAAGTATTCCTTCCATAAACAAATAGCGATAATTGATACGGTCAATACTATAAACTACCACTTCATAGATAATTTTTTTGGCGAGATCAAATAAACTCCAAAGTATTGAAATTAATAAAAATATTAAACATTTTTTGGTAATAGTTCAGTTTTTGAGTCACAATTTCCCAGTAAAATAATGAGCGATGGACTGTATCATTCGTTCATCATTTTACACACATAACTACATAATAAATCCAAGATTAAAGATTTTGTGTAATGACTGCTCAAACAATGTCAATAACTTGAAAAATTGCTCTTTTACAAAAAAAAAGACCAAGGATGTTGCAATATAAAAAATTTTGAGTAAATTGTCAAAATGTGTATGTATAGATTTGTTTTTTGCTTATGATCAATCATCGTCGTATATATTATGTATTCACCGCAAATTGAGGTTACGTTTATGAAAAATTTCAAAATGGGCATTAACAGCGATATTTTCTGGCGTAAATATTTTGAAAATCGAAAATAAGCGACGAATATGCGGATCCGGACGAAGCGGCATGATAATCGTCGATAAAAACGTCTCAGAAATGGAGAACAGGCAACGGGAGGAAAATTGGCGAAAGTGGATTTGAGAAAACTTACCTTTTGGCGATAATCCATTTTATTTGGAGCGTAGTTTGGGAAAATACGCAGGTTCTCGGTATGAACGCCACGGTTGTTTAGCGAATGCATCAATATTTCGATCACGAGGACACGAGAGATTCCAACATTTTAATCACGATTCACATCCGCGATCACCGATTCACATAGTTGATTGTTGTTTCCTTATCGAGCGCGAGTTGTGAGCAGCTTTTTTTCGACGGTACACAGTAAATGCTGTATGGAAACGTGGAAAGTCTCGTTCACTTCGTTACCCCCCACCAACTGTACGTAAATAAAAATGGCGTGAGTTTATTGAAATCAGCGAACGTTAGTTAGTTATTCAACTGTATAGCCAGAGAATAGCAGGTCGACTGTGCAGTGATGCCAGGCGCTCACGAAGAAAAGTCCCGCGGCTGCCCCCACCCGGTGGCTTCCCTCTCCTGCGCGCCGTGGTAGGAGTAGGCCACGCCCACCAGTCGTTCGCCGTGCGCCGTATATGTACTTTTCTTATGCTATTGTTCCCTGAACATTAAAAAAGTGTAATAAATAGAATAAAAATTAATGTTTATTTTTTTTAATCGATCGGCTACAGGATAAATTTTTTTAATAAAAAAAAATAACAATTTCTAACTAACGCTCTTCTTATGAGTATTCACAAATTTATGGCTTATGGAATATTCAATATATAAATTGAAAAAAGTTTAAATTCATATGCAGAATTCGAGAAAAAAATACGGCTAAAATTAAACGGTGGCGTCGCCGGAAAAAAAAATTATTTTCGATAATTATGCCGTCAAATTTGGGTTTAGAATGTCAGTTGGATTTCGGTTAATTTGATTTTTCTTGCAGATCATGACATTCTGCCAATTTTGGTTATTCAGGGACCTCAATATGAATAAATGAATGAATGAATGAAGTTTATTTGTATTACAGGTCAATACCTATTACAAATATATCGTGTACATATAATGTGAGATGTCAGAAATTAATCATTCGTTGAGAGAGAAAGAACGCAGAATGCAGCTAGCTTTAACATCATGAATAAATTTCGAGTTTTGTCTTTGCTTGTGACACGAAGGACTTCCGGAAATGTAGCATCTTTTATAAATTGGTTCCTATACGGCGCGTATAACGGACAATCACATAAAAAATGTTCTAGAGTTTCATTTACGCGTAGACATAACTCACCTTCATTGAATCTATACATAATATTCTTAATTTTAAAAACAATTATGACTCTCAAAATTTCTGCATCTTCAAAAAAAAACTTTAGCACGCTGTAGCGCCGTGACATTAGTTTTGAGAGGGAAATGTTTACCACCTTTTTGTTCCTCTTTAAATTCCCCGATGGCGGATATTTTTGAAAAAAAAAAAAAAAAAATTATTTGAAATTAAGACGATCACTGCGAGTTGAAAACTTTCGCACGCTGCATCTTTTTCATTTTGACTCGGAGAGAAAAGTTTGTAGGAGACATCTTCTTTCTTTTCTAATTTTGGGATGGCGATTATTCGTACTTTTCGGGTGGCGGTTATGTGTGTTTAGTTATTTGGACTTTTGTCTTTGACAGCGGTTCTTCACTAGAATATTGATCATAGGCAAAAATGCCGAAGGACTTTTTTGTAGTACTCTCGATTATCTAGTGGCGGGTTCCGCCGGATTTTTTTTAATGCAGAAATGCAGAAATTTTGAGGGTCATAAAACAATTACTTTTCTGCCCGATAGTCGGCACTGTGCAGCAACTCTTAGAAAGTTCAAAGGCTGTATTTCTAGTAGGTAATTTTCGCATTTTAATTCCTCAGTTTGTTTGATGTGTTTGTATATTGGGGCATATATCGAGGCTTGTATTCGTAGCCTATCAGAGTTAAAACTTTTGGAAATTATATTCCTTTGAAGTATTTGAGTCGCATTCTCAATATCATCGACATTAGGGTTTTCCGTTCGATGGCTAAAACCGTACTTTAGAAGGATCATCGTTATTGCTGTGTACCAGTTACATTGTGGTGCGAAACATTTTATTGTATCAGGTAGTCAAGGCTCAGTCGGGGGTACCGGTCGGGGTTCATATTTAATAGTTTTACCCAGAAGTTAATGGCGCGTTTACAATTAGTCTGTCCAGTGTGGAGATACCTGTTTCAATTCTGACCATGTACCCCGCAGTGCATCTCGGGAGGATTAGCAATTGTTTGATAAATTTGGTTTGAATTCTGTTTAATTGTTCCAGGTACCGCAATCCCCAAATACCCGACCATAGAGCACAGTAGATGTTACCACTGCTTCAAAAAGCGTTATTCGCGAGTTCCAATTTTGCAGTTTGGTAGCAATGATAAGAGCCCAAATGTTACCTAACGCAATTTTGACTTTTGATGTCGCTAAATCAACTGCAGTTTGATCAAGGCCTGAAGTTGAAAATAATACGCCCAGATATTTGTATGATTTGACTATTTCAAGGGGATTTCAACTTTTTTTTCTACCTGCTTTTCTGAAGATTAATATTTTTGATTTGTTCGTATTAACCTCGAGTTTATTATCTGAGCAGTATGCCTCCAGCGTGTTCATCTTGTGTTGAAGGTCCACGATATCGTTTGACATTAATATTAAGTCGTCTGCAAAAAGTAGGAGTTCTATTTTATTTTTTTTATTTTTGATTATAATGCCCATGGTTTAAGAAAAATTGTTCTATGTCGTGTAACAAAAGAGAGAAGAGCGTGCGACTACTGGGATCTCCTTGTAATAATCCTTGAGTAATGTCTATTATTTCTGATCTTTTATATTGGTCAACTTTAACACGGAAACTGGCCTGCTGGTAGTAATTTTGGAAAAAGCGGATTATTTGTACGCTGACCCTCGCCTTGTACAGTTTATGCCACAGAACGGAGTGCACTACCGAGTCAAATGCCCGTTTAAAATCTAAAAAGGCTACGTATAGTTTGCCCTTGGGTTTCGCCAAAGCTAGTGCTATTTTTGCTTTTAACACGAATAAGTTATCTTCACAGGATCGCTGTGATCTAAAGCCGGCTTGGGCTTCAGGGAGAATGTCATATTTTTCAGCCCATGTGTTCAGTCTTTTCGTAAGAATGGAAGTGAAGAGTTTTGCGATTGAGTTCGCTAAAGCGATTCCTCTGTAATTGTAAGGGTCATTACTGTCACTTTTTTTGAATAAGAGAATTATATCTGAGTTACACCAATCAGTGGGGACTTCACCCGTACGGAGAACATTGTTGAACATTTTGGTTAAGTTATCCGGGAGTTCTTTGTAGAAAACGTTAGAGATTTTACCTCAATACCTCAATATAATGAATAATTCCCAAGATGTAGCTACTTGAGTAAAAAATTGAAAAACATTAATATCTATCGAATTGATAAGATAATGAGTGAAAAACCATTCGTTATTTAAGCCGAAAATAAATAACGAATGAAAAATCATTCGGTATTTTTTTTTTCTAAATAAATTATGCCCATCCCGGAACTGAAGGACATCGGTCGATGGCTCGTTGGCAATTTATGCAAACATAGATCTCATTTGTATAGCAACTCATTATGCTTCGCCAATATCTGTACTAATTGTCAATAAATTTTATATACTACTACTACTACTATGCTCATCCCTGATTTGTTTTAAGGGTTGGCATCCCTTGCAGGTAGATAAGACCCTATCGGTCCGCTTGACCTAATTATATGCTTGCCAGACTACCTGTGGATTTTCCGATCATAAAAACCCTTGTATGCGTACTTCGCGTATAGCATCCTTGAGTGTTTCACAAAAGACTGGAAAATCTCAAAAACCTTTGAACATCTGCGACTATAATTGTCGAATATTATGACCCTCAAAATTTCTGCATCTTCAAAAAAAAACTTTAGCACGCTGTAGCGCCGTGACATTAGTTCTGAAAGTAAAATGTTTACCACCTTTTTGTTCCTCTTTAAAATCCCCGATGGCGGATATTTTTGAAAAATAAAAATTATTTGAAATTAAAACGATCACTGCGAATTGAAAACTTTGGCACGCAGCATCTTTTTCATTTTGACTCGAAGGTAAAGTTTGTAGGAGACATTTTCTTCCTTTTCTAATTTTGGGGTGGCGGTTATTCATACTTTTCGAGTGGCGGTTTTTTATGGGCAGTTATTTGGACTTTTGTCTTTGACAGCGTTTCCTGACTAGAATGTTGATCATATGCAAAAATGCCAAAGGACTTTTTTGTAGTACTCTCGATTATCTAGTGGCGGGTTCCGCCGAATTTTTTTTAAAGGGCAAAAACAAATTTTTTTTTTGAGAACAACAGCATAAGAGAAATAATAACACATGCAGAGCAACCGGTGGACGTGGCCTACCGCTACAAGTCCGGACCTACTACCACGGCGCGCGGGAGAGGGAAGCCGCCGGGTGGGGGTAGCCGAGGGACTTTTGTGTGGGAGCGCCTGGCATCACTGACTGTGGCCTGCGGCCTCGGTGGCTTTGGAAACAGGACGAAGCGCCATCTGCGAGCTCAACCGCCAATCTCCAAATGGCGATGCGCAGCATTTTTTCGATTTTTAAAAAGCAGGGCGTTTTTTGATTATTGAGTGAAAATCGTTCATATGAACATTTTTCACTATTTTCTGAAAGCTATGACTTTTTTTTCTGACCTTCGACATTTTTCTGATTTCATCTGTGTTTTCGTACTTTGGAAGAAAAAGCGAAAGCTTTTTCTGCATTTGAGACTTTTCCGTACTTCGAGGACAAGTGAAAGCTTTCTCTGCATTTGGGACTTTCACATTTTTCGGAAAATGTTAAATGCGTATCGAATTTTCTCTACTTGTTTTTATTTACATTTCAAATGATTTTTTCTGAAGAGCTTTGAACAATTCAGGCTCGGTCAAATATCATTCTCAAAGCTTTAGGGAAAATGAGTTTTATTTGCAATTTTCCTCATCGAGGTTTTCAAATTTTGCTGGACCTCCATTTTTTGGCTTCTAATATATTCCCATTAGGGAAGGGATTGTATGGGAAGGACAGTATAAGACAATAGAAGCCGTACTCTGATAATAACTACTACAATTTTCGAGGGGGCAATCAAAACGTTTAGCACATATTGCTTGACATCACGTTAAAGTTAGCAGTTTCCTGCTGTATCGACTGCCCATCTTCGCACAAAAGATGACGCTCATGTGTAATAATTTCATGGAAACAGTGGAGCTAACGAAGCGGTTCACGGTTTTGCACACCTACATAATCGGTGAAACCGCATTCGTACAATCTATACGTTTAACCTCCGTTTCACAGTATCTCTCGAGAATCATTAAGAGTGGTTATCGAAGCCCCAAAAATAACTGATAAGCTCTTAGGAGCCGCTAGCCCGTTTTCCTGATAATCGTAAGTGTTTCACATTGTTTTCCCTCACCTTTTGACGCAGCATCAGCACAAATTGCTAATATTTTGCAGCACTCCGATTCGCTGGAGTTTCGACTGAAATAAGTTGTTCTTGCATTTACTTGATAAGCATAACTAATTCATATTTTTCAACACACCATAAACCGCCGGGCTTTCGACACAGCGTCAGTCTCAATTGTTGATACTTTTTGATACTCCGACTTAGTACAATTTTAATCCGATTATCGGACATATGGTTTTTCTAAAATTGAAATTAAGAGTTTGATTACTTTTACAGGAAGTCCAACGGCTTTTATTATGGCTCAGGTTAACCCACGGGTTTTCTTCGACATCGAAGTCGGTGGTCTGCCCATGGGACGCGTAATCTTTGAACTGTACGCCGATATCTGCCCTGAAACCTGCGAAAATTTTCGTGCCCTTTGCACGGGAGAAAATGGACTGGGAAAGACAACGGGAAAGCCGTTGCATTACAAAGGAATAGTTTTTCACAGGGTAGTTAAAGATTTTATGATCCAAGGGGGTGATTTTTCTGTTGGTAATGGCACTGGTGGCGAATCCATTTATGGTGGAACATTCCCAGGTATGAAAACTATTCTCCATTTTTTTGTTGTTGTTGTTTAGCTCCTACACGTGCACATACAAATTTGATATGATTATTCTGTAGCGTGTGAATATACATGAATAATTTGATGATCGTTAGCTCAATTTGGTTCTAAAATCATAAAAATTCATTGGCAAAGCCTAAAATCTTTGTAATTATTTTTTTAAATTTGATTATGATGCTTTCAAACAATCGACTATTCGGTACCCTGGTTTCAAATATTCTTATTCTTATAATAATCAAAACAGAAATTGTACAGTTTTGTTTATAATAAACAATACAGGCCAGACTCTCTTTTCTGAATGATCAAAATGAAAAACATTTTAAAGTAGTCATGACTGTGAGGTGAAAATCGATATAAAGTAAACGATAAGAACGATAATTCCAACGTGACCTGAAAATAATAACAAAATGAGTGGTGAATCTGGTCAATGAATAAACACTGAACGAATATGCTAACACAGAAATGCAGAAGGACGATTCAAGAAAACTTGAATATAACTAACAATAAACCGAAGAAGAGTCCAACCAGAAACGAAATGTATTAAGATTTTCTTCATTAATTGCACATTCTTGAAGAAAACTCCCACACTGAATATTGACTTTTTCTAAAGATAAATAACTCTTGCATTTTTCTACCAAAAATTAAGATCTAGTTTTTTAAAACAAATGTGTTATTTTTTTTTTTTTGTTCAATACAGATCTTTTACGCTTACACTCATATATTGAAATAAAATTAACACATCTTGAATCCAACAAATTCTCTTAGTTGTGAATATCAATGTAAAAAAATAGGCTTTTTTTATTAGCTTGTAACAGGAAATAAAAACTGCCCATCTGTATGTATAATATTCAATACTAGCTTTTCCATAAAAATAAAACTTTTCATCAATTTTGATTTGTAAAACATTTTTTTAAGCGCATGTTTTTTATCTTTTCCGTTTAAATTAATTTAAAATTTATGTTCACAAGCCTTTAAAAAATGATAAACTCACAATCCATCAAATTGAAATTTTTCCAGATGAAAACTTTGATGTGAAACATGGCAAACCATTTTTGCTGTCCATGGCAAACCGTGGCAAAGACACTAACGGCTCGCAGTTCTTCATGTAAGTGAACTACGAAAATATCGAAGACAGTGTACGAAATTCAATATTTTCCCACCTCTGATGAGTTTTTAGCAGCATCTTCGACCCATTGCGTTCGTGAAGCACAGTGAAAGCTTCAGCCTGTAATCAAGAAAAAACTAATGAAGTGACTGAATTATTAAATTTTATTTATTTGCAGCTTCGCATCTTAAAATTATTTTATTGCAGTCTGCATTGTATCGCAGTCATAGACACACAGATAAATTCAGGAGGAGAGTCTAAACTTTCCTCCAATCGTGTCGTCCAAACACCTTGCATCTCGTATCGACGAGATTCTGTTAAAGAAAAGAAAACAAAAAAAATCCGTCTCGAGGAATGAATAACTTAGCACTATTTCTGTGTAGTCGTGAGGGAAGGGTCTGCACATCACTACTACAACACAATGACCAATGAAAGCTGGCTCTTTCTGTGCATCACTCATCCCCTTAATAATGTTTTGTTGTTGTAGTACAACGCAACCAGCGCCTCATCTCGACAAGTACGTATTCAGAACAAAATCCACTAACCCAAGAGAATGCAGCGCTTCAACCTAATCAAATCTGTGCTGATTTTTTTATGTTCATTTCGACACTTTTTAATGATTTTTTTGGCGTTTTAGAGAGATATTTTGCGCAGTAGCGATTTAACTTCATGTACAAATTATGAATTAATATAACACAAGGAAGAATTTCAGGTAATCTGTGATAGAACATAAACTAGGTAAAAAATCTTACATTTCTATTAAATCAGTCGATAGACGTTTATCATAAACCTATTCACAGCGGCAGAAATGATTTTACTGGTGCGAAGCGCTCCAACCTCCTTTCGGTTACGAAACATGTTAGAAGTTTATTAAGCTTATTATTAACTAACACATTCCTTTTACCTTACAGTGTGCATGTGGTTTTCGGAGAAGTTGTATCCGGCCAAGAAGTCGTCACGCACATTGAGGGACTTCCGGTCGATCGCATGTCCCGACCTTTACAAGACGCTAAAGTTGTGAATTGCGGAGAGCTCGTTTTGAAAGTCAAGTCAAAAGGTGACTAATTGGAAGCTGCTTCTGAATTTTTTCCAATGATTATTATTAACGATGCAAGAATGATTGTTTATCATTTATTTATACAGCTATGGACGTTTTTTCAAGCACCAAATTTTCATAAGATTGCTTTACATTTTTCAATATTAAAACTCGTTAAAAAATGTCGATTCTGTAGAGACTAATCTTTAACTTTTTTATGTTTCGCAGCAAAGAAACGCGAAGCTAAGGAAGAAAGTTCTTCGGGTTCGGACTCTGATTCGTATTCGGGTAAAAGCAAGAAGAAGAAGAAAAGTAAGAGAAGGTAAAAATCGCCATCATAATTGATGTATATCTCTCCAGTGATTTTTAGTCTACATTAAAAAATCCGTTGCCTTTCGATTTTACGTTCTTAGCAAGAAAAAAAGTAGATCCGAGGATGGCGAAATTCAAGATTCCAACGAGGAGGAAGAGGGAAAAGCTCACCCACTTGTATCCGTCACGAAAATCGATCCTGATGAAATACCTGAAGTACCAGCAAATAAATTCTTGTACCGCGCCGGCCCCACTAATAATGCTAATCAAAAAGAATTCAGAACTCAACATTACGGCCGTGAACGAATGCGCAGTAACAGAAAAACTGGCCGTCTCTTCAAAGGACGAGGAGTTTTCGTAAGTATATAAATAGACAAATTAGGTTGTATATTTAATATGGTGAGGGATTTTTTTTTTGTAAAGAAATTTCGTGACTAATTTACAAGTTTTATACTTTTGAAGTGATTCGATCAGAAGAAGAGTTTTTCTGAAAAAGCTTTTAATTCATTTCTTAAAGGATCTGTTATTTTGTTCCCTGATGAATTTTTATTTCTTTGACATTTCCCGGTTTTCCGTGACCGCGGACACCAAGTGCAAAACGTGGATGCTGCTTTTATTGACAAAATATACGTATCGAATGCATTCATCATTTTCAGAGATATCACACACCTTCCCGTAGCCGTTCCAGAAGCATGACGCCACCGCATTGGAAACAGGCCCAAAATCGCACCATTAAATTGCACGAATTCCAGGTACGTAAATTTGTAGTTTTGTCTTTTGTGCACAATTGAATTCTGCAAATATCGTTTCACTATTTGTCAGGCGCGCTGAGTTCACCAAGAAGATTTATTATCATTCGTAATTCATTTTCACTTGGAATGTACTATTATTACTATTGTACTTGGAATATACTACTAAGGCAAGGAAATTTAAATTCATTGAAGTATTTACAATTTCAAGTTTACAATATTTGGTTCTAAAATTAATCTCTCAAGTATGTGTTAGTATGGGATTCCTTTAAGAAAAGTAAGTTTTTTTTAAAGATTTGGTTAAATTGTTTTTGCTTCAAAGATTTTATCCACAACTATTTGGTAGCATTGTTGTTCTAAATTCTATGTTTTTAATATTCTTGAAGATGTCAATTCGTTTTCCGATCTTTTTTTGTTGTAATCTATTGAAATATGTATGCCCGTTGCGTCTTTTTGCCAACAAAATGTTATTAGCTACAGATTCACAAATGCGAATAACACTATCATTAAAGTTCGAAATTACCTAATTTCCATTATAGAAAATAGAGAAAGAACGTATGAAACGAGATGACGATTACAAAAATCGCGGTCCTGAGAAGAAGCGAAAGTTCGTAGAGAATCCGGATGACGTTGGTCAAGCAGCTGACGGTTCAGCGAATAACGTGGACCGAATACCGGACGAACTTTTGCGCAGAGACGGCAATCAAGCAGCGATAGTTGGCGGCGATCGAGGATCCCATCGAGCGTCGCAAGATCGCAACGAGCACAAGAGTTCGTCAAAAAACGGAGTCAACGCTCAAGACAGATCTGAGACGCGACGCAGGGACAGCAGAAAATCGCCCAATCGCGATTCCAGCCGCGGTCGCGGCGATAGGTGGTCTCGACGCGACTCTAGAGATCGCGGAAGGCGACGCGGAAGCGGTCGCTCGCGTTCACGCGATCGCAGACGTTCCAGAGACAGAGACAACGGTCGTAGAAGCAGTCGCGACCGTAGAGGACGACGAAACTACTCGCCGCGACGCCGTGATTCCTCGAGAACCGATAAATCTAGTCGAGGCACTTCTAGGCATCGCGACAAACGCGGAAGCGACAGGAAATCAAGTAACTTCAACTCTGACGCCGAAGCCGACAAGAGTAAAGACAGAAGAAACGAAGGCAAGAGTTCGGATCAGCCTAAATTCAAACGTCGTTCCCGTAGCTCCAGCTCCAGTAGCCAACACTCCAAAGACTAAACTATCGGCGGGATTTTTTCACGTACGTGTGTTCGACGTTTTGCACCGATAGGAAGGACACAAAAATTCTTTAAAACATATATATTCAACAAACGAAGGATACTTATTTTTGACATTTTATAAAAGTTGGAGATTGATATCAAATTTGTGAGACGATTAGACGACAGAGTTGTGAATATCACGTTACTTCTTAACTCAATCTGTTTATTTGTTTCATTAATAATTTGATGCTATTTTTTTCAGAATATGCTTTCATATTTAAAAATGAATGATTAAACATTGAAGGGTTATTTAAATAATGTGTGGCATTGATCATCTTTTAATAGCATTTCTCAACGAATCTATGTGAGGAAATACATTTATTGACTTTCTGTTGTCGCAGAATATTTAAAGAAAAAAAAAACTAACAAAAAATTATGCAATGGACAAAGTGAGTTCGAAAGTAATAGAATTATGACAACTCTGACGTAGACTATTCGAGACTCTTTCCGTTCTCAAGTGAATTAATAATCGAGCGAATAATATTTCAATTTCACGTAATGACGTTCGCGAAATTTCATGGCGTATTTTTTCAGCAACGAATTCCGTAACGAATATACTATAAAAATTCTAGTTGAAAGAAAAATTCGCAGGGAATTTGTTTTCTTTGTTTCCACAATTATAGCATCTTCCGTTATGAAACGGAAATTTTACGCGTTATCAATTAATTACATAAATTGTGTAGAGGCATGTCTGCGGGACACGAATAAAGACAACAGTAAGCGTGTTTACATATATATCTTTATTTCTGTCGACAATAACAATCCATCGTGAGATATTGTGTGCATTCAATTTATCGCAGCCGTTATCCTCGAGCTAGACAAGCGTATGCTGGCCTTATTCGTTCGCAACGAGTTTCGCGATAGAACCGCGAAAATCGAAGGTTTACATCGATAGAATTCATTGGTGATTTAAACAAACATTATATAAGTTCGCTAAATGTGTTATTACTATTTCCAAAAGCACTGATTGGTCAAGAACGCCTATGGATTTTTTTTCTCACGATTTATTACCAAACGGCGATTCAAGTTGAATTCAGAAAAATTTGTCATTAATTGGAAAATGAACTTCAGAAAATATAAGTACCCGTGTTTGATCTACACATTTTCAGAACCGTTTAATTAAACTTGGAGTTAGCAAAGCAAGTATCCGATAAAAGTGAAAAACATAAACCTTCGGTGGAAAAAAATGCTATCAATGTTCATGTTTTCCAATTAAGATTTGTTTTTCAAGATAGACTCGAACAGATTGGGTTCCTAAAAAAACAATACAAATGATACTATGTAAATGATAAAATTTATTTGATTTTTTTTTATTACTTTTTTTTCCAAACCTTACATTATTCCCGGTTATTATGCTTCGATTTACGCGGTACCACTTTTTATATCTACATGATTATTCGACGAATACCCAACGCATTAGTAGTGCAAAAAATATAAATGTGTTAAAATCTATATACTGACGAGCTCGAAAAAGAAAAACAATACTCGAAAATCTTTTATAATACGATTCGAATGTTTATTCGCATCATTATAGAGCATCGGGAGCATTAAATGTCCTTTGAAAATAGTTTATACAACAATTTTACAAGTAAAGAGACGTCTGTGGACGCCAGTAACAATGATATTCGGAAAAAAATAATCGCACTTAATTTTAAAAGGCCATCTTATTAGCTAAAGCTTTTGTTCAAGTATCTTCTTTGTCTGTAAGATTTAGTGAGACGCTTCGTGAAAATTTGCGTGAATTGCAGCCGCACAACGGGAAAATCTTTACTTCACGATCCAAGCGCATTATCGGGCTTTAAAAGTATTTTCCAGCGCTATAATTTCCAACTGAGCCGGTTGTAGCGCTTTAAACATTTACATTCCTTTTTCTTTCCAAATGTCGTTGGCGAATTATTACAAGCAGCGTCGAATTATTTGTGACATACTTTCGCGACACTGCGAAGCGACTCAGTCTCTTGCAACGACTGATAATTTGTATCTTTTAAGAAGAGTCGTAAGCCTCTATTTTTTTAAAACACAAATTCTTCGGTTCAATAATTCTTATTTCGTAGCAATTATCTGCAACTTTTACAAACAGATGTTGAGATTTTGTAATAACTGCAAAGAACTTGAATTCATTCGATAAAATGCGGTAATGAACGTATTAAAAAAATAAATGGACTACACGTTCATTTAACCCACATTTTTTTGTGAAATTTCCAGTTATCCAAAAGCTTCAACATCATTTTTTAAGCACTGCTGATCGTCAGCATGAAATAATAATTATCGCAGTATTGTACAATTAAAGTTAATTCTATGAAGCAATAAGGGCTTACGACTCTGGCTTCAAGGAATTCGTTAATCAATGATCCAAGAAAATTATCACAATTTGTGGATAACAATAATTCGCGACTTTTCTTTACCAAGGATTTTGTCCCGGTGGCGGAGGTCCTTGTCCACCATAACGCGGAAGTGTCGCGAAGCCGCCGAACTGTGGCTGAGGCTGACCTTGCCCTGGATATTGGTAATTGTATTGTTGACCTAAAACGTAATCGTTTTCGAGAAAAAAATTTAGAGAAATTTTTACGGTGATTAATATGCGAATTATGGAATGAAAATAGATTACCTTGAGCCGGATACGGCATAGTTGCGTACGGATTATACGTTGCGGGCATCGGAGGGGGTACGTAAGTCGGATAGGGAGCTGCGGGGGTTGCACCGTATGGTATAGGCATACCGCCTTGATAGGATGTTGGATACGGCAACTGCTGCGATCCACCTTCGCTGGGTTGACTTATCCCTGTCGGGCCTGCGAGTTACGCAAGAATAATTAATATACTGACGTACAATAATTAATAGTGTGTAAGGAACGCGTGCGGCTAAGATGGAGATTATAGCTGACGCAATGAACACAAACTGAAGGATGATTGAGCGAACGAAGATAATTATTTTTATCAAAATTTTGATGGGTTTCGTGTAATTATTATTCGAAATTGTTTGCAAAATCAGTTAAGTACATGTATCATTTGTAATACACGTTAATGAATGTGAAGCGTATATAAACGTTTCGTTGTAACTGACGTCAAAAAAATGTTTTTGGGAATTTTTGCAATAAATAATATAACTTTGTGAGAAATGCAAGTCGACATATGAAATAAAAAAGAAATTCATAGTTTTGCATGTAATAACAGATCCGATTTTCTTTACATTTACTTTGATAAATACAAATTAAATCTTATTGAAGTTATCAACAAATTCGACATATTATTCGTACTAAAATTCCTAATTGCTGTAATTGATTTTTGAGTTCATCACGATACAATTTGGTGACGTATCCATTCCCGGAAAAAAATATTCACTGAGAATGAATCACGTTGACGTACGAGTCATCGAGCATAACGATAATAATATTGCTTAGCAATTACCAGCGGTTCAAAAAATGTAACTAAAAAAATATATTGTGCCAACAAAAAAGTGAAAAGGATATATTAAAAATGTTATCAGTGTCAAGTAAATCATTCGATACTTACCCCCATGATGGGCTGGAATATTCGGAGTTGCCGCGGGCCCGGCATGACTCAAATTCGTCGTCAAGTCTTTCAACAGTTCCTCCTTCTCCGTTTTGCGAGCGAAGCAAAAATCGGAAATTTTGTTTTGGAAGACAACCAATAATTGGGTCAAATCGTTGTAGAATTTAGCTCCCTCGTGCAAATTATTCTTCAGCTCTTTGAATGCATCGTAAGCAGCGGCCAATTTGCAGAGCATTGTCTCCCTATCGCTTCCGGAGCCAGATTGTTCACGGGTGAAGGAAGCGTGGCTGGTCTTTAAAAAAATTGGCAAGAAACAAGGATATCGTTAATTGAAGTGAATACTTCGCCTACAATGTAATCACGGGTTAAGGTGGATCCTACGTTTATAAAATAATTAATACATATACTTATTTCACTGGTTAAACAATAGCCTATACTTTTTTAGCGGTGTACATTTCAAAATAAAAACCACGTGTATGGACGTGTATGGACGTGAACAACTTTCGAAGAATCATAAATTGAAAAATTCTTAACCCGGAAAATAAAATAACTTTATGGAAAATTGTGACTCCATCGCGATTTATATTTTGACAAATAACAAATGTACCCAATATTTAAAAATCGCTGTGTTAATCGCGTGTGTGTCTGTAATGTTTCATAAGGAATGGTAAAAACGACAGTTTTTATCTTGACCTTTGTAAATTCCCTTCAAATTAAAAATTACCTGAATATCATTTATCAATGTTTCTTGACGAGCGAGACTGTCTCGAACTTGATTGCTGAGCGCTCCATAACATTTGCCAATACTTTCCACCGACAAATTAGGTTCATCGATCGCACCGTCTTTGGCGAGAGCCGAAAGGAACGTTGTCTTCATATCGGTCGTCGCAGATTTGAGTTCGCTCTCAATTACGTCTCGCTCGGCCTTCAAAGTCTCCACCTACGAAGTGATTATCGCGATGAATTCATTCGTTCGCCATTGCGAATTTAAATAACGGATGTTACTACTAACTGCTTCCATCAGATTTCTCAGCTTCATTACAGAACCGCTTTCCTGAACTGCCGAGCCCGTTGGTACCGCGGAAAACAATTCACTTTCGTCCATACTCAGGATTTCCATTCCCTCTCGGTGGCTTTCGAATTTCTCTCGCACAACCTAAAACGACGTGAACACGGTAAATAAATTGGTGGCTAAGACAACATAACATGTAAAATTATTTTTTGAATGCTAGAATCATAATTGCTAAGAGTTTTGAAAGCATTTCGTATATATTTTCAGGTCATAGTTTTTTAATATGGAGATTATTCGATTACTGTTTTTTGTTTAAGATTAGGTTTGATTCAGTGTCGTATTCCCGAAATACCATTTTTTATTTCATATAGGCAAAAAGGAATATTAATTATTACCTTATCAGCCGAAACTGCATTGTTTATAATCTCGCGATATTTCTGAGCGTTCATCGTGAATTGTTCGGTTAATCTAGAACTGGGAATTCTAGTCCAGCGCTCCTTGAACTGTTCTCGAAGTTGATTGTCGGAATCGCGTTCCTCTTTTAGCATTCGCTCGGACTGAAAAAAAAAAAAGATTAATTGATTTTTCGGTACTTAAACACATCATAAGCAAATTTATTTTATATTGTTATTCATTTATTTATTAATATTAACCTCGTCCAATATATCCTTGTTGCGTTGAAGCAAATCGGGCAATTCGTTCATTGCGGTTTCCAGAGCTGTTATTCCTCCGGCACTCCTCACATTAGCGGCTTTCTCCAACAACGATTGAGGTACTTCCGTACCGCTCGTATCTTCGATAGCAGCAGGCAAATTTAGACTTGCCAAAACACTGTTTAAAACTTGTGTCATCTCACGGAGTTTTGATATTTCTGAATTAACGAGTTCGGCCTTGCGAACCTCGTAAGCGGACAGCGCGTGATGCACAGTCACCGGTAGCAAATCGTTGAAAATATCTGAATAAGGGTGTAAAATTAAGTTAAACTCAAGCAATCAAAGTCAATTAGGCTTGACATATAAAAATCATTTGCATTATTTCTCTGTGATTGTAATCTTTTAGAAAGTAAGTTGGTCAATCTCACAAAACTTTCATCCACATTTCAGAAAAATGGAATTTTACTTTTGTGAACCACTTCTTTTGACAATTTTAGCTATTCTTATATGAAAGTTTATAATTATTTTCAAAATATTATAAATGCATTTTAAAAAAGAGTTCGGTCCTCATTCTCGGCATTTGAGTTACGAACCTTTGAAACCGGTACTCATTGGATGAGCCACCGGCAGTAGCTTCGCCACGTTGGCTTTTCCAATGGGTTCCAAGCTTTTGAAATCCGGGATTCTCTCGTGATAAATGAAGTCGTTATCTTTTTTCACCTCATTGTAAGCTCTTTGAGCCTTGTTTGCATAGTCTTGGAAGAGCGAAGGCTTATTCGATCGTTGTTGCGCTGCTTTGAAGAGTTCAACCGAGTGCTAGACCAAAAGAAAATGTTATACAACCATTGTTCGTTCTTTTTATTTTTGGGTGTGATCACGAAGTTACAAGTGTCGCGAGATTACGAACCTCCATTCGGGCGATTTGCTCGCCAATCAGTTTACTGTTCTTGCAGACGAGACCCTGGTAATATTCTGCCATAGCCCGATAGCCAGCCTGTTTTCCGGCTATCTATAAACATCAAATTCATTACATTATTAATAATAGTTATACCAAATACACAGGAAAAATAATCACTGAAGATGAGATTAAAAATGAAGCATTTTGTTTTAATCTCACTGCTCGTACGTTAAAATATAAAGGATTGCAGATTGAACTCAACATTTTCCTTTGAATAATAATATTCACAAATTCTTTTTAAACAATGATAGCTATCGGAATGCAAATTTCCGTTTTGTCATTTTTTTTTGTTCGCAGAATTAGTCAGGTTTTAAATTGTAGAAAGTTAGTGTATTAAATTACTAAAGAACTACAGAAAGATATTCTTTTTCCCAGGAAGATCAGATAATTTTTGCAATAACAGTTTCAATGATACTAATAGTAATTTAGGTAAATTTTTTTGTTTTTTAAAGTCATAGGGCCTGATGTATAAAATTGGCAAATCATACCAAAGGGATCCATTCCTTGTCCCAGAATGATCGGAAAATTTCTTTCTGGAACAGGTTTAAGGCATCTGCGTAGAGTTCCTCAGTTTGAGCAGCCAACTTGGCCACAATTCCTTCCTTCATTGAGTCATGAATAGCTTTGTGAACAAATATTTCTTGAGCTTGTGCAAGCATCAGAGAAGAAAGGGCAACCAGAGTATCAGGACTCATGTCAGGCGTTGGTTCTTGTTGTATCGCCAGCATAACATTATCTTTCAGATAATTGAATATTCCTGCTGCTTGCTGAAATATGAGTATTGGATCATTGTGCAGCTCAACAGTGACATCAAGAGGCTTAAAAAAAAAATAGTGGCTACCTGAAATAATTTAGCAGCCAGCCTCAAGCCTTCGTCGTTTTCAAGAGATTGTATTGATGCTACAGCACTCTGGAGGGCAGCGATGTTAAAAAGTACACAGAGCTTTTCATAAGCTAGTGTACTAATCGCTGTGAATTATTAATTTGAAAACCATTATAGATCCGAACCTTTATCATGTAACAATGTTCAGAAATATTTCAAATATAATTTGTTTTTCTTCAAATTATTCAAATTAAGCCTAACTACCGATTTTAATGATTTAATGAATAACTCCTGGAGAAATAGCTAATTATCAATGGTATAGTACATTAGATGCTTATTGGAACATTCACATGAATAAATACATTAACAATTGAATAAATACATAAACTATTAAAAGTTAATTTTAAGAAAATGACTTAACTATTCTTCATCCATTTAAAATCACTCCAAATTCACTTTGTTACAAACACGAATGTTTTGACATTTAGATGACAAGTCTTATCGTTATTAATAAATTTACAGATATCAACAATTAATGTTTGATTCACTAAGCACACTGAGTTATACAAAGAAATACAAGCAATTTGTCATTTGCAATACCAAATATTATTAGTCATAAAAACGTATGTACTATACACATCAATGATAAAACTGATAATCTAAAGTTGCTATAAATATTCAGCAAACTTGCGGACAGTTCATTATCAAATTTACAAAAATCTGAATAAAATTGTGATGAAACAAATACAAGTATTTGAAACATAATTTTTCTTAATGCTAAATAGCAAATTGTTGGTTGCAATAACAAATGTCATTAGTTTTGGGAAACCTACAGATTTTCATATATTGTAAACGTATATTCAGTAAATTGATCCAATAAATTCAATAGAAACATGAAAACTCAAAATGGTTTTTTTTTCAACGAGGGAGAAAAGTAAAAGTTATATTTCTCTACTCACTCAGACTAAGCTTTCCTCCAAAAATGGTCCTGTCAAACGCATCTTTCCACTTGAAAGGTATCTGAAGTTCGTGGGCTGGTATTTTACTTTCCAGCGCACAGAGTTGGTCATAGTAACTGCAAATAACAACAAGAATACATGAAATAGCACAACGAAGATCAACCAACTGCAGACTATTGAAAATCGTTATATTGTACGTGAAGAAAAAATGTCAAAAAACGTAAAATGCGTAATTGGAGAGTATAAGATCATGATCGAGATACCGATTAATTGGAAATGACTCATACCTGTAAATAACCTCCAAGGAACTCTCGTACTTTTCAAAGGCTCGCCAAAGTGCGTTGTTCCGTAATTTACTGAACTCGTTTATCGCCTCGGTGTAGTCTTTTTGATTCGACGGCCCGTTGTACGTCGATCTAATGACATTTGTCAGTGGCTTGACAACGTCTACGTCGGACGGCTTTTTAAGCGGTATCGCGATAAGCTCGGCCATTTCGAAGATGCCTTGTAACGACTGCTTATTGACGGGCGGAGCAGTCGTGTTATATACCTTTTAATTTTTGCTTTGTGCGCTCTCAACAAACGTCAGCTGAATCCGGTACCTCTCGCGGCGAAGATTGGCGAACGGCGCCGATCTGCGCTCTTCTCTAATAATCCGCGAGAATCCAAGTAACTGAATGCCGCGTTCCTATTGGTAGAGACGAATCTATTTGGCACATCCTCAATACGAATGACGACAATTATCAAAGAGTTATTTATTCGGTATATTAATTATGATCATAATGAATTTCGCAACTTTTCTACCATATTTTTGAATCCGATTTATATTTTTCGTAAACTATTTTGTTTATAACTAGACGTTTATGTTGGCGATTTCGGTTTTGTAACTTGGCAAAAGTCACTTTTTAGAAGAATAATTGAACATTTTAAACAAGGGTGTAAAATCGAGCTTTGTGTATCACTTTTTTCCACTTTTCACGAAGCTATGCATGTGAAAAAGTATGTTGAACGATTTCGGGTTACTTGTAGGGATAGCGCTATAAAAGGTGAAAAATAAGGGAGCGATGCACAAGGACCAACTGTCCACCCCTATTTTAATTCATATTAATTTCTGTAACTTTTGAATTGCATTGTTGAACTAGGTCAAACTTATTGCAAAACAACCCTGTTTGTTATTGAAGTTATGCAGCAAAATACAATTCAATAACATGTCGAGTTACCAAGTTGACATCAATTTGTATTTTTTATCAAAATGCAACTCCTGTGAAATTCATGATCTTAAATTAATGTTATTTCGGTCAAAAATTATGCTTTTAGCTGCTGATGAAAAGATTATTAAGTCCACACACAAACAGGAATTTTCAATCGGTTAGTAATGTAATGGAAAGTGTTAACGAGCTTTATTTCAACATTCGTTTGATTCGAGTACAAGACATATAAAAAATAAATTAAATATTGAGGTATATAGATAAGTTAGAGGTAGAGGCGAGATTAAGTATTTACATTTATTTTTGATTTAATCGCTGAAAACAGAGCTATCTAAATCGTTAAGCGCTTCACCATTCTCCATTGAATTTTTTTTCATGCCGAGAAAGTTTTTACTGCAATTTAATCGTAAATTAGCATATTTTAACTTTTTCCCTTCCTTAACTGGCTGTATCGATGTTTCGACGATTTGGTTCTTAGTTTCCACGTTTTGTTGCTTGGTTTCGAAAATTTGCTCCTTGATTTCGGCGATTTCCTCCCCCGTTTTAACTATCTTCTCCTTGGCTTCGACGATTTCCTTCTTCTCTGACAATCTCTGCTTTATTATATTCATAAAGTCCATGGAATCGTCACTATTACCGGCTTTGATCGCTCTCGAGGAAACTTGAGAGATAGGTGAGCGTTTCCAGCATCGCTTCAAACTTTTCTCCTTATTTGAACCTGTAGATACTGTTATTTTGCGTCGCGAAGGATTTTTGTTATTTTCTTTAGCTTCCTGACTCATTGTCTCCTCACTGGAGCTCGTTTTCGGCGAAGGTTCCAAATCGGAAGCATCTTTTTTATCAGAATTATTTCGTTCGAGGGCAATATCTGCACTCGCGCTTTTTTCTCCACCTTCTTCATTCCTACCAAAAATCTGGGTAACTATGAACTCCGTGCTATTGACCGTAGCAAGATCGTCCTCAGAAGTGTCGAGACAAACGGTGTCCTTGTTGGCGACTCGGCCACCGTAAAGAAAAGCCGAAACGCTTTTTCGTCTCCACATTTTCGAAGTGCTCGGAACAGATTGTTTGCATTTTCCTTCGAATCGAAATTCCGCAGTATTCACCTCGCTTATCTCGCCCTTCAGAAAGCTGAGATATTTTTTTAGCGCCGTGTAGAAGTGGAGCTTGTCCACCATTCTCGGAAAATGAGCGCAACGAGCGCTGCTCGATGGCACGACCCAAATTGCGGTCTCGCCGACACGTTCCGGTTGCAGACCAAAGTAAAATTCGGATTTGCTTGTTTTATCAGCGAATACCTCGTAAATACATTTTCCATTGAATACCGCGACTTTTGGTTTGAAAATCTTGAGCTTCTCGCGAACAATCGCAGATCCTTCTTTGATTTCTGGCTTCTTGAGATCTGCCGAAGATCTCGTGGCTCGGGCCACTATATTAGTTAGACCAATTTTGTAATTCAACAGTTTGTGGTCCTCCTCAAAACTCACGAACCTCGGGACCAGCTCCGATGCATGCAACAGCTTGTAAAAATGATTTCCCGGACCTGCATAGTATCTTCCTCTGTGTGCAGCCATCAAGCTGGGATTTATTCCCACAAATACTAGGTCCAGTGACGGTTCCAGAATATCCTCCAGGGTGTATTTCTGCACCTCTTCTTCCGTCAGTCCATCGAACCTGTTG
The DNA here is from genome assembly GCA_947507545.1 of Clistopyga incitator. Lineage (NCBI taxonomy): Eukaryota > Metazoa > Arthropoda > Insecta > Hymenoptera > Ichneumonidae > Clistopyga > Clistopyga incitator. Next base: position 2,817,759 of record OX382179.1, on the reverse strand, counting down.
ATTGTTTTCTTTGGTTTTACAGGCTGCCCTTCGGTCGATGGACGTTTCTTCAACTTGTTGAGTGCCAGAGACATTGCATCTAATGTTTTTGATACTCTGGCAAACAGAAGAAAGTAAATCCATTATAATTTAGATCCATTATGGCATAAAAATCCTTGCGGATTAGAAAAACCAAACAGAAATAAATTTACTATTAAACAAATATGATTAAAGAAAAAACAAATTTCTGTTACTTTAAAATATATGAGTCATATTATATTCTATTCTATTGTACTTAACAAAAACCTAAGCGTCTATTATTTTTTAAAGGGAACGTTGTAAACAATAACATAGTACATTTATTGACACTTACCGAAAATATAAACAACGATAAAATCAATTTTGCAACATGTCAACAACTACTTACACTCAATAAGCAATTACCCTTCTTTACTACTAAATTTACAAACATCAGATGTATATCCAAGTTATTAAAGCTCAAGAAAATCCAAAAGTAAACATTCAGTAAAGCCAAACAATTATTTCACCGTCAGCTTCCGCGTTTAGTTGTTACATAGTTTTGACACTTGTTAAAGGAAAAACCCTTAAGAGGGAGTAATTGTAGCGAATTCAGAGTCTGCTGCTGATGTAAGAGGAAAATTTGGCCCAAAGCTCAACCGGCTTTTTTTTCTATTTGAAATTTGGTCTTTTTTTGGAAAGTCTCCTGTTGATCAACTGATTTCTTCAGTGTTGAATATTTCGTGTTAGTATTCGCGGAAACTATTCGCAGCTCTCTTATCAGCTGTCGATTGCGCAGAATAAGATGAACAAACAAGTCTTCTGCAAGCATTTCTCGACTCGTGATTGTTAATTGTATATAATATGGCGGTCGGACGCGAAGCGATTTTGACCCTTTACCGGAATTTAATCCGAGAGAGCAAAAAGTGGCATTCGTACAATTACAGGTAAGATACAGGTGTTCATAGGCATTTGTTTGTTGCCGAAAAAATCTTAAAGCATTGACAATCGTATGCAATTTTCCGATTTCACAATGTAATCATGGCGAGTACTCTAACCTACAAAACAGATATTTTCGAAGCTTTTTTATTTTTTTTGTCGTTGCATTGTCGGGATTTCGTCATTCTTCACATGACTTGCGCGCCGAAATTCAATATTCGGATGCTGAAAATAAATGTATTAAGTACTATCTTTTTCTATGATGTTTTTAATTGTGATACTTTTTTTCTGCATGTTTCAATATCGCATTTCCTTAAATGCAATGCAGACATGTTAACAAAATTTAATTTGTATTAATCAACATTAAAATGGTTCTTCAAACGAGAATTTTTTAAAATATATAATAATGCTTTAACTTTTGAAAAATAAAAAATATAGGTAAAGAAGTACAATGTTGCATAAAAATGTTTTTATCTATTCATTTGTCACATTCCAACATTTGAAATACTTAAAAATAGTTTTAAGTAGAGACAATTTTAACAATTATTAGGAAGTTGTAATATGTCAAATAAAACTGCAGAGATTATCGTATAATTTTTATCATTAAACTATGATAGCAAAGTGTCATAAATAAGAATAACAAATAATATTTATATGGGTCCAATTATTTAGATACACTGCTTGAGGTATGTTTATAATTAAAAACTGATATCTTTTATCAGTAATTTGGGTTTGTTAGTTCATGTTTTGCCAAAGTTGCATCAGTTGTTAATAAATGTCAAAACTCAAAAAACTCCACACTGCTTTTCCAATATTGTCCAACTTTTATCAGAATAAGAATGATGACATTATTTTTTGGAAACTTAAAAAAGCAATAAAATCTAAATATCTGCTTGCATTTGAATGAGTTGAATTTCACATATATACATGCATACCAACATTTTTTCGAAGGCTCTTTTCTGAATGTTTCAGACCATTCTGAGTATCCTGACAAAGAAATCTGAAATTTTAGTTGTTGATGGAAACTCAGTTTCCTCTATGCAGATGCAAAATAATATTCATTTCTGAATTTTTCAGGACTTATGCCTTGAGAAAAGTAAGACACGATTTCCGGGAGAACAGGAGTCTCAGCGATACCTCAAAAATCAATGAAATCTACAATCAAGGACTGGAGAGCCTGGCAATGATTAAGAGACAAGTAACAATTGGAAATCTCTATAGTACCAGGCCGCTGGTCATAGAGAAGCAGTTGCCTTCTCAAGATGCTGCAAAGATGCATGTTAAATCGTAAATAAATAAGACTTTAATAATAAGGATGGCTGATTGTACAATAATACACGCAAAGGCTTATCACAAAAATAACATCTGTTATATTCAGTTATTGATTGTATTGAATAAAACCTCAGATTTTTGTGGGAAACAGACTCATAAATAGGTTTGGAATAAATGTAGATGATACAAAATAATGTTAGAGATATTTGTATATAACACATATGTATAATTTTGAATTATCCTATTTGTGCTTGATATTCAATCATAGTTTATGGAACAACTGGATAAGAATAAAATAAAAAAGTTTATGCTCGACAAATATGAACATTATTGCAATTATACTAAGCAGTATAATTGTATCATTGCAATTTACATTTTATCACAATTTATTTATTGTTTGCATTATACATTGTATTATAGTTTGTATTTTTACAGGAGAAACGTGCAATTCTAAATTAAGTGTTCCAAGCACCAAACATGCACTTTTTTAAGCAAAAAAAAAAGGTGAAAATAGTAACATCATCACATAAAATAAGATTATTTAAATTTTCGATTCTCGGTGGAAATCATTGAATGATACCAGGTCAAATCGAAACAAAAAACGTTCCAATTCGAATAAAAAAGTTTCGCGACAATGATATAAATGTGGTAATCCATCCGCGATTTCTGACGAGCGAGAGTGGGGAGAATGGGCAAACCTAACCTGTGTATAAAGGATTTAATTTGCAAACACGTGCGAGTCGGAGTGCAGTCCGGTTTGTGTAGTTTTCCACGATGTCGCGACGTTTCACTGACAGAGAAAAGCTCCGGTCGTTTTTGCTAGTGACATGTAGCGGAACAACGATCTTCACCGGTCTGAGCCTCTACCAGGGAAATGAGAAATTTTACAAAGAAGTCGTAATGCCTCTCACGCGGTTCATAGAACCAGAGACGGCTCATAATTTGGCTATTACCGCACTCAAATGGGGTTTGGTACCGAGGAATAAAGTCCAAGATACAAAACTTCTGCAAACTACTGTCTGGGGATTGAATTTCGAAAATCCAGTGGGTATGGCTGCTGGATTTGATAAACAGGCTGAAGCTGTCAAGGGATTAACAAAAACAGGCTTTGGTTTTGTTGAAATTGGTAATTTTGGTTTTTTCTAAATATATTTGTTTTTGGAGATTTTGGAGTAATCTCATGTGCATTGTAGATGTTGTATTCATTTCATTGACAAATTATCTTTTCTTCGAAATCAGATATATTTTTTTTTTCCTTAATTCTTTTCATTGCTGGTCTTTAATTAATTTTGCATGTTTCTAATAGTTTAATCTGAACTACGTCACATATAATTTTGATCAATATAACAAAATTACTACAATATAGATCATTTTTTGAACTAATAATACTTTCAATTGATTCTTATATTAATGCATATCAATATTTTTTCTGGAATATCAGATGCATCGGCTCTTTTTTTTAGTTTGGTAATAAATTCCTAGATCATTAATTCGTTGGATCTTTGGACCATAAGTTAGATATGAATTATACACCATTTGTGGTAATTCCCAAATATTGTTACACTTTAATTTCTTAGATAATATTGCACATAACAATGCCTTTTTAATCATTTTGGAGCAATGATTTTTATGTTAAGAATATCTAACCCTTGAAGTGTCCTTATTGAATAGTTCACTGGATTTTATTGAAAAAAATTTAATTCCTAGAAGTTGTGTTGGTTAAATTTTTAGTAATAAAATAAGTTCAACAAATAAATGTTATAAAAAGATATAAATTTCAGAAAATTAACCGGTTATTAAATGAATTGGAGTATCTTTTGAAAATAATTTCTTTTTCTATTACAGGATCTGTTACACCTCAGCCACAGCCTGGCAATCCAAAGCCAAGAGTCTTCAGACTGGTGAGCGACAATGCAGTGATAAACCGCTACGGTTTTAACAGTGAGGGTCATGAAACGGTGTACAACCGTTTAAAGGAGCTCAAGGAAGATCCAACATTTACAGGAGTAATCGGAGTCAACTTGGGAAAGAATAAAACCTCGGAAGATTCCGCAAAAGATTACATAGACGGCATAGAAAAGTTTTCCGATGTTGCCGACTATCTGGTCATCAATGTCTCGAGTCCCAACACTCAAGGACTGAGGAACTTGCAGAACAAGAAGAATCTGGAGGATTTACTGAGCAAAGTGAACAAAGCACGGAAATCGGTGCAGCGACAACCGCCTCTACTTTTAAAATTGGCTCCGGATTTGTCCAACGAAGAGAAACAAGATGTTGCAGACGTTATTGCCAAACAAAACTGCAAAGTCGATGGATTGATTCTTTCGAATACGACGATTTCCAGAAATAATCTGACCGATTCGCAAAAAACGGAGACTGGAGGACTCAGTGGCGCACCGCTCACCGATTTATCGACGGCGATGATTTCCGACATGTACAAGAGGACCAAGGGAAAAGTACCGATTATTGGGGTTGGCGGTGTTTTCTCCGGCGAAGATGCTTACGCTAAAATCAAAGCCGGAGCCTCACTGATACAGATCTACACATCCTACGCTTACGAAGGCCCTCCTGTGGTTTCTAAAATTAAACGAGAACTGAACGAACTGCTAAAGGCAAATGGGCATCCCTCAATCGCCGACGCTGTTGGCAAAGGATCTTAAGAAGCGAAATTGAATAGTCATTCATTTATCAGCTAAACTGAAAGAGAAAGACTTGAGTTATTGGCATTGAAAGAGAAAGAAAGAACGAGAAAGACTTGAGTTATTGGCATTGAAAGAGAAAGAAAGAACGAGAAAGACTTGAGTTATTGGCATTGTCGTAACGTTTGCGGTCTTTTGCCCGTTGGAAGGGAGTTGCTGATTACAGTTCATATAACGAAATGTTGTTCCAATTAGCTAAAGAGATATTGAAGACGATTGTGAGAATTTTTAGTGTTTATGTATTAAATTTTACCGTGCACAAAGTTGAGTGAAACGAAACACGATGATGGAGATTTGGTGAGCTGCCTTGAATAGCGTACGCCTTTATGTATGTTTGTACATAATAAATCTGAAAATAATTTTTATTCAATCCAAGTTCGTTGAAATATACTGAAAGCTGAGAATCTCACTCTTCGTCCAACGAACTGCAGGGCGACGTTTTCCGTCTGTTATCCGAAATATCCTGCTTAGAAATTCCGATTGAAACTGATAGAAACTGATCAAGTAGACTAAATTTCGATTGAAATATTTTGAATAATTGTTTGTAATTTATTTATTTAATTATTTATTTATTACGATAGTCCCATTTTTCCGGCGTAAACTTATCTCAAGTTCATGGCCTGAAGAGAACTTGGCATGGAAAGAGGCATGAAAAGCGTGTATTACGAAATATTCATGCCACATGCTTGATCGTGCTTTAAATTGTCTGTAATACGTGGAGACGCAAACGCTTCCGTGTGCGGTCGTAAAAAATAATGTCGTATAATCGGAGTAAGTACAATGTACCGTGCATGACAAACTATATTACCAAGTTAAGAAATCCTTTTTTAAAAGATTTTTTACTTTACATTTTAAGAACGAAAAGGTTCTTTTCTGTAGGTCACAATATGTTCAATTAACAGGTACTGTTTTATTAAATTAGATCACATAAAAAGATTCGTGATTTTCATTGATTTATAAAAGAAAATTGATAGAATCATTCAATTCATCATTGTTATTCCATGATGATAACAACTTATAGTACAAATGAGAACAAACTTTTTGTGAAATGAAAAAGAGCAACGACATTGAGAAACTGATTTCCATACCTCGGTTTTCAAACTTGGAATGAAGAGAAAAGTGTTTATTTAATTAAACAAACGTTTCTGTGGGCGCTTACGGTCATTGGTCATATACGTAAGATAACGTGAAAGTTTAAGGTGATGTGAAAGCCCACGAGTGCGAGCGAGATAGACCTAATCTTGCAATCCCGAATTTCTCCGCAATCGTTGATCTCGTGGATAAAAGTCGGGAAAGTCGTTTTGCAAAAAATTGTTAGGCGGGGAGCGGCTTTCTCATCTTTTGTTCATAAGATCAATAGTAGTGGAGAAAATCGGATTACAGTTTTCTATACCGACCGATTAGTTGCACATCACCTTAAGCAGCTATTTCGATCGGTAAAACAGGAAGTTGAGATGCAACTGCAGTGCAGCAACCAAGTCAGTAACCTAATAATTCTCCTATCAGTCGAGCGATGTTTGTAAACTCCGAATGAATCTGATGCTTCCTCATAATCAAATACAACAACGAGATAAACACGTTTGAGCGGATGACTGTATAAGAGAAAAGTGAGTGATGGAGAGTGATGCCAAAAACGGTACTATTCGGAACGACGTTCTCTCGCAATCGTATGCCGAGTGCGTTGAAAGGTAATGTCTGCAAATATCTGATTGTGCAGGTTATGTAGGTAATACTTGCCATTTTTTCAATCATTCCAGGATGCGGTTTTACTTTATTTTAGCCCGATGATTTAATTGCAAACAAAAAAACAAAAACAAAAGAAAGCAAACAAATGTTCTCTGAATAATAATAGGAAAAAACTAGCATGGGTTCTTTATTTTCGCACGGCAGGGTTGCCCAGCAGAAGAACGACGTCGGATTCACTTTTGATCTGCCGAAGGAGGTTTTGGAAGAACGAGAAAAAGTCTGGGATAATTTTTTCAACAAGTACGCCGACGAGGTGCGTGAAGAATTGTAATAGAGATGCGTCTAAGAGATTTTCAAACAATCGGCATTGTTTTTTCTGAAAGTAGCAAAAATGGAATTGTTCCAATGATATGTTGTACGCTAAAGAGTAAAAATGAAAATTATTCTCTTTTGTTGCATCTTGCGTTTGTTTTTTATGATCTTTTAGACAGAGAAAAAGAAATGATAATTGAATATAAATAGTTTGATGATATCGGCATTTTCAATCAAAATGTGACTGCAATGAAAATTCAATGATAATAAAATTTAATGAAACACTGTGAGTGATGCAATAGTGATGCAAAGGGCTCTATTAAAGTGGAATATGGTGTTTGTTTGAAAAATGTTTGTTTTCTAAATTATTGAAAAATTGTGTACAACTGTAGCTGCTGTTAATTGTAGATAAATGATAATGATTATCCAATAATCACTATCTAATATACAAAGTAATTTTTCCTAATTAGCAGTGAAGACAGATTTGTTCAAATGTATTTTGCTGTTATCTATTGGAAATTGCTAAGCAAATGAAGTTACTAATCGTCATAGTATACATTAAAGTCTTTCCCCTTTTTGATCAATTATAATAAAGTAACTTCGTTTAATTTACTCCATTATTTTTCTTCGTATTTGTCTTTCTGTTTTTTTTTTTTTTTTCAATAAATTATTGTCGTTGGAACTTAATCGTATATGTTGTAGGCTTCCGATGAAGTTGAATTGGATATGAATACAATGAAGCCAGTGGTAGCAGGAAACGAAGAAGAGGAAGACGAGGAGGAGGACGACGAAGAAGATGACGATGACGAGGAATACTATTCAAAATGTCGCGCCCCATTACGTAAGCTACCGGCACTAATACAATATTGGATAGACACGGGAAACCCTCCCTACCAATTAGTCGGCGACGACGATGATTCGGAAACGGGTTCTTCTCTGAGCGAGGGAGAACACTCGAGATCCGGTCATTCCGCAGTTCTCCGTGAATCTAGTGAAAAGCATAAATCCAACACTTCGCGCTGTAGTTCCGTAGATACCGCGGCTTACATCCTCTCTAACACGAACACCACCAAAAAATCCGAAACTATGGCTATTCTCGAGGGTGCGAAAATTTCCGGCGAGCATTTCATCGGCAAAGCTTCGTCGCAAAAGGAAACGTTAGCAGAATCCGTCGATAACACGAAAAGCGCTATTTCTGCTTCTCCAAATTGTGGGCGAAAGTCTCCCGCCAAAATTGCTCAACCAGCCATTCCCGCAGCATCCAAAATTTCTTCTGAAGTTGAAAAAACGTCCACGTCGACCGCATCAAAATCCCCGCAAGCGAATCACTCGACCGATTTGGCCTCTAAACTTTTGGACGTTTCAATGACGAGTCAACAGAGCGTGAGACTCTCCGAAATTCTCCCGGAGCTTCAAGAATTTGATGAGATGCTGAAGAAAGCGAGCGCTATGAGTCCTCCGAAGACTCGTTCAGCTCTCGCATATGTTAGAAAACCGCCCAAGCGTTTACAGCCCGAAATTGCGGTTACCGAAGGATCTCAGTCTTCGCAGAATGCCTCGATCTTTCCTAGCGGTCAGAAAAAACTGCAAAATCGTAGAAAACTCTACACAGGCAGAGATTCTCCTGTGGATCTGGCGATCGATAGAACGAAAGACGCAGTCGTACAATATTCTGTTCGGCGCAGCTTGCACCCCGCTCTAGAAACCCCGAGCACACGAACCGACAAAATAACGCGATTGGCGGCTCGGATTCGCAGGAGAAAGCGAAAACGTGCCTCGCAGATTTCAGAAATAAAAAGTCAGGACGGAACCACTTCGCAGGAAAGCGATCAGCCAATTGAACAAGAAAACTCCAAGAGCGATGCGAGGTACACGGATTTCTTTGAATCCCTCGGCCTCACGCCTAGTAAAACGGTCGTTGGCAAGCCTCGCTCCAGAAAACCCCCCGTGAAACGCTCGAAAAAGAGCGAGAGGCAAATTCTCCACCGAGAAGCGAAGAACGTAGCTCCTATTAATGATTCTATAGAGAGCTCATTAAAAGAATCCTCGCAGACTGAAGATTCCGTCTTTTCGCACGTCAAGGAAGCTCCGAATCTGGGAGAAGGCAAGACAATGGCGTGCTGCTTTGGGACAGAAGAAGGAAAAAGGATTCTTGGGGACAAGATCCTTAGCGTAAAAATCGAAAAACTATCAGACGAATTCGTGGCTCGGTACAATCAAGTCGCCTCGGAAAATACAGAGAGCAAGAAATTCAAGATGACCGAATCACAAACTGTAACTACTTCATCCAGTAGCTCGTCTGCAAAGAAGGACAGACGGTCAAAACTTGAAAAAATTGAGTTACTTACGACTATGACTCACGACAGTGATTCCAGCACGATACTCATATGCTCTTGTAACGTTGATAACGTCGAGCATTGTGATAGCGATGGTAAAACGCTATCGAAAAACGTTGCGCAAGCAAAGAGGAAAATGTTCAGAACGAAAGGATCTAAATCACCCACGAAAGTCGTAAGCGATGCTGCAAAATCTGAATTTACTGAGAATTCGGATAAACGGCCTTTTGTACAATTAGAAAAAATTACCATTGACAATCTGCCGCTTAATAATTCGAGAAGGGAAATAAAATTAGATGTATCTGCTGCTCGAAAGGGTTCCAAAACAGTATTCAAAACGTCTCTTAGTCCGTTGAGTCAGCGAACAAAAAGTTCACTTCGAAATGGAAAGAAAATTGATTTGATTGGGTCCAAAATTAGCGACGTCACGAACGGTTGTCGGATTTTTGGGGAGTCAAATAGCAGCGAAAGTGCGGACAACTCGAAGGGAAAGTATATTGCAACGCGCGCTCGTTGCAGTCTGGGAATTTCGATACCTTCGGATGAAGAGGAAGACAGTTTTGTGAAGCTTATTTCGGAGATCGGATCACAACGAAGTTCAACAAAAGTCGAGGCAGCAAATCATGAGAAGGAGACGAAAATAAACGGCAGCGCGACGCCAACTTTGAACAACGAGCTCGGAAGAATTCAGATGGAAAAACCCCGAAAGCTTTTTGCAATTTCTACGTCTTCGGACGAAGAAGATGTTTATGTACGCAAATCGAAGAGACGAACGCGAAATTCGGATTCTCGGGATGACAAAAAACGCACGCAGACGAAAAAAATTAAAGACAACCTCGTAATAGAGGCGAACAAGAATGAGGAAAATGAAAAGCTGATTAATCAACTTGACGAGTCCAAATGTAGACAAATTATAAACGAAGATGCCACACAAGATGAAAAGGGGTCTAACGTTCAAAATAAGAGGACACGAGCAAGTCGAGGGCAGAGAAAAACAAAAAACACTCTCACCGCGTCTGAGGCTGAAGAGGAAGTGAAACGAGGAAGAAAAACTCTGAAAAACCCACCTTCCGCATCAAAATATGGAGCGACAATAGAAGTTGATGACAGTGATGCGTGGCGAAGTAACGAGGTTAGAAGATCGACGAGATACAAGTCATCTGCATCCTCGTTACCTAAAGTCCAAACTCCAGTGAAGAATTTGCTTGAAAAACCAAATGACACAAAAAGTCTTTTTGCGAATTCGAAGGACGAAGTAGTTCTTTTAACTGAGAATCAGAGTGATTCGGGTTTGAAAAAAAGCGAGTCTCGCGTTCCACGAGACGAGAAGAACATTGAAGTTCGAAATTCGTTGCGATTTCAAACCCGCCTTGATTCAGACTCCGATGCGGAATTTGAGGGACTCAGGTTCTCGTTGAATGATAAATATGTTCAACAGAGCCCCAAAGAACCAATACGTACTTCCCCACGTCGAAGTTTTAAGAGTTTGTTGGATAAACAGCCGGAAAACTGCGAAAATGTGTTCAAAAAGCGTAGAAGAAATTTGTTCGATGACGACGCGAAACGTACGGAAACGAATGTTGATCCTCTTAAAAACGAAGGCATGGACATCGAGACATTCTGGAAAAATGAGAGTTTATTGCTCGATGAATTTCCGATTAAGGGAAAGAAAGATTCCAACGAAAAGCAAACGAAGACCAGATCGAAAGTGGAATCTCAACTGAAGCGTAAATCTCGCAGTAACTCGAAAAAATCCGATAGATCGAAGAATCAGTCGTCCCTTGCAAATCAGCCCAACGGAGAGTCTCATGATTCGCCCTTAACAAAAAAGAAAAAAGTCCGGAGACCTAAAGTCTTGGGAAATTCGAAGGGTTGGGAGAGCAGTGACGAAACCGATTCGAACGATAATAAAATGCGCTCAAGGATCGCTAACCAGAGCAAAGAACTCGAGGCTCAGACGAATGGCTATCGTTTGACACGATTGAGCAACAAAGAAGCTATCGGCGATCCCGAATCTTCGAGTAAGCAGCAATCGACAAGTTTGTTTCCCAGTAGTCCCGACAACATCGCCGAAGACGTTGATCTTCTTTTCAGTAGTGCTACGAAGTCGCGAGGTGCTAGAAATGTTGCATTTGTACCTAAATTAAATTTTGCGAACTTAACCAAGCACGAAAATCTCAATAACACTGGAATGTCCTCGATTCGCTTTAGGACGAGACTCAGATCGGATACGGAGGACGACGAAGAATAGTAATGGAGAGAGCTTCGCTTTTCTATTTCTAAAACGTATATTCCACAAGTTAAGTTTAATGGATTCACGTATGACAATGGTTGTTATCGTTGATTGAGCTTCAATTGATACTGTGAGCTATTAGGACGGCGGATGCGCAAATTATGAACGGGTATCAGCATTCAAATCTATTTTTCTATTATGGGCTGGCTTGTTTAACAACCGAGCTCGCATTTTGTCTTAATGTTCACTGCTTAAAGCACAATCAAGAAACAGTACTCCGGATTTCACAATCTCTACCAGTCAGTCTGTACGAATTTTTCATTCACTGAAGAGTTTTCTTTAATGCCCAAATGGTCATCGTTATTAACGTTCTGATCTTGAGATTGTTCGTAAAAAAATTACTACGGTGTACAAACGCTGGAGTTGACATTCAATTGAAGATATGCTGTTAAAATACTCGCATAGAACGGACGAATAGGGACGGCGGGAAAGAATTGTTGAAATAAAAAAATTGTTTAATTTGCAAATATTTGAATATGTATATATATATCTCATCCGTGATACCAGTTAAGTACATTTTATTCAGCCTTTTTATCGGCTACGAATTTCAAGTAAAATGTAAAGAATTTGAAAATGGCTACAAATTATATCTTTTCATATACTTTGATTACTCCATTCCTTAAGTTGATCAGAGGGTGTAGAAAAGGTATCCACAGTTTTAAAACAACGGCGCGGATCTTTTATGGTCAGTATTAAATTATTTTCATAAAACTCGTCAGTTTTAATCGTATTAACGTGTACTTACAATTGAATATTAATTTCCAGCGACCGTTTATTGGATATCCAGTGACCTGTAATACGAAGACTAGAAATGGACATCTTCCGCTTTTTCGAACTTAAAATTTTGTTCATTTGTCCTATAATTTGCTTATTCTTGAATATTCAATAAGCAAATGCTTATTTCAAATAAATTTTATTTGAAAATAAAACTCGAAATTAGACAGTAAAATATGAAATTGAATACTGTAAAAATCACTGTCGTTAAATAGTTGATGATAAATGCATAATAGAATAACAAATTATATCACGAAAAAAAAGTGGGGGAATAAGTCTATTTAAGATAAACATGCTTTGTCGCTCATTACGTAGCATTGAAAATCGACCAATCGTAAACTCCCTGAATGAAGTATTAGACTTATCGTATTGATTTCTAAAAACTAATATGAGCTCAATCGTTTCGTTAAAAACGGTCGTTATTATTGACAATTATTGCTGGATCGATGTGAATATGTTCATGAAAAAAGTTAATCAAATTCGTTTGCACAAAGTATGTACAAAAGCCGCGTTCTTCCAAACATTTGTCTGTAATATTATTTGCAAAATAAACCGTACCGTAGATAGTTATAATACTTTATTAATAAATGTACAGTTTTTAAATAGATAAAATGGTATTCGAGTAAATGTAGCAAAGGAATTGGTAATTTACTTACACATTATAATGTGAATTAATAAAAGTGCATGTTATAAAAATGAGAAACAATTGTATCATCTAGTGGCTGTGCCGACTACGTGATTCCTAGTAAGAAATAAATGATATGGCTGAGTAACATAGCCCTTGAGAGTAAATGATTTCCACGTGATCTCTTTGAACCCCGCACGCTTTATATCGTCGATTGGATTGGAGTCCAGCCGACAATCGCCGTAAAGCGCTGGCCAAATACCTATTTTAGTTAGAAACTTTTGCGACCAGTTCACGAAATTACTTTCATTATCTGGCACGTGTTCCATAAAGTAATATTTTCCGTCCTGCAGCATAAAACGTAATTCAACATCTCATTAATCGGTTCATAAATAAGATCAACAAATTTTAACATTAAACGGTTAATTAGAAGTTTGTCACTATTGTCACGATTGGCAAAAAGTGTTTCGTCAATTTTTGTTGGGCAAATGTACGCACGGTTATTTGTTTTAAACGTAATTTATAGATATTTTGGACTATCGTGAGGATCCTGGCATGAAAATTTCAACAACAAAATTTAACAACAAAGCTTTATCTATGGTGACGCAAAATTATTAGAGCATTTATTTTTAACAGAAAAATTCAATCGTTTCCAAAAAGATTGTAATTTTTTATTTTCTATTTCAAAGATGCTTGACCGTGATAAATATAATTTCGATATCAAAAATTTGCCAAAATTTTCAGGTATTAGCTTTTGATACACTAGGATAATTGGTTTCATGAAACTGTCAGTGATGTTACCCTCTTAATTAAAAAAGTATTAGCAGATGCTCATACCGGTGCAAGAACCCGTTGGATCTCCCGAAGAGTTTCTCGAACCGAACTCGTCGAGCATAATGATCTTGTAGTAACAACAGCATCCACGCAGCCAGTCGGTATACCTTTCAGTGAGCTACCATCGCCTATTATGAGACGTTCGAAATACACATGGTCGAATTGCCAAGAGCGATCGCCGCCGGTGAGATAATCGCCCAATTTCGTGTTCCAATCCACTCCGATCAAATAAGTGCCGTCCGGATAAAATTGAATATTTTCGCCTGAGCACACAATGTTTTTGCAATTATCAATTTATGTAAAGCGAAATATTTTGCAAGCATAAATATTTAGCCGCACAGAAGAATATACATGTAACATATATGTCAAATACATACGTCGCCAAAAAATACTACATGTTGCATATATTTTGTATATATGTGAGGAAAAATATATTTACCATATTTTTTCATTTATCACAATATATGGAAAATATATTTCATCTATGTTTAGCCCTAAAAGAGTTCTGTATATCGAATATATCGGGCATATACTTTTATCTCCATCTGGGTTAGTTTTAAGTAATCGTAAATCTCAAAATAGATATGAATGAGAATAAAACAATTTTGTATTCTAATAATTGAAACTTTAGACAATAGCTTATTCCCGTATTACAGAAAAAACAGTGGATGATTTCTTTCTCAAGAAGGAGAATTGTCCAATTTTAGAAAACGCTTTCCTGTTTTCTAAAAGTCAAAGAGTAATTAGATAACACGAATTTTCAGTTACTAACAAAAGTGCACATTTTAGAGAAATATATTTTACCAATAGTTTTCCAATTACTTTCTGTTGTTGAGTACAATATTTCTAGTGAGACATACAACGTAATTGATCGACAATCAGAAGAATTGAATTTATAAAAACGTGATTCGTTAGTTGTTTCAATTTCTCTTAGATTCATACGAAGCTTGTTATTCCCTTTAACAATCACATTTTTATAAAGGAACAAGGCTACATGCATACAAATTATTAATAAATTACTATAAAACACGCAGCACTTTGCCAAACCTGTTGTCATTTGTTTCAATTTCTCTTAGATTCATACTAAGCTTGTTATTCCCTTTAACAATCACATTTTTATAAAGGAACAAGGCTACATGCATACAAATTATTAATAAATTACTGTAAAACACGCAGCACTTTGCCAAACCTGTTGTCAGTTGTTTCAATTTCTCTTAGATTCACACAAAGCTTGTTATTCCCTTTAACAATCACATTTTTATAAAGAAACAAGGCTACATGCATACAAATTATTAATAAATTAATGTAAAACACGCAGCACTTTGCCAAACCTGTTGTCATTTGTTTCAATTTCTCTTAGATTCATACTAAGTTTGATATTCCGTTTATCAATCACATCTCTATAAAGGAACAAGACTACAAACATAACAATTATTAATAAATACTGTAAACCACGGAGGACTTTGCCAAACCTGTTTTAACACCGATTTCGAGTACTCTTATCCGTCCCACAGATCTTAATATTTCATCGTGCGATTGTATTTTCCTCAGCGAGGCAAACAATCGTTTTTTATGATTCGCAGCGAGATCAGCGCACTCAGCCTCAAAGCCCAGGAGATAGGAGCGAAATAATCGTTTTTTGAATCGATGCCACATACGAAGGAAGATCCACGCGAAAATCACAAATCCTAGGAGAAACAATCCGTAATACGTGACAACATCACGCATCCACAAGTCAACTGAACTCATTCTAATTTTCACTCAACATTCTACTTTTAATTGTGAAGAGGACGATTTTTACGAATGAACTGCTCAGACTACCAGCCGAGAAGTGACTAACGAAAATCTAAAACTGAGTATAATAACCCTTGAACGTTAACCGGCATAAGTTTGCTCAATGTACGCATCGATAAGATAGCTTCTTTTTTTTTTCAAGTATTACAGCATACTTGACTGGAGGCGATGTTATGTGTCAGCTGTACCCCTCCACCTCTGTTTCTCTGTGAGTAAAAACATTGTGATTTTAGCGGTGCGCTCACAGTATGTAATCAGTATTCACATTGTCATCTCGTAGTACACACTCGCTGTAAGTCCAATCGGAGTTGACAGGGTCGCTTAAAAATAACTGGGTTTTATAGATAGTTCGAAACCGAATATTAAATTAATAAACTGTTATTATACAGTGAAAATAATTGCGTTTATTCTAATTTTCACTCAATATTCTACCTTTATTTGTGAAGAGGACGATTTTTATGAAATGACAGCTCAGGCTACCATTGGAGAAGTGACTAACGAAAATCTAAAACTAAGTACAATACCCTTGAACCCTTTTTTTTCAAGTATTACAGCGAACTTGATTGTAGGCGATGTTATGTGTCAGCTTTATCCCTCCACCTCTGTTTCTCTGTGAGTAAAAACATTGTGATTTTAGCGGTGCGCTCACAGTATGTAATCAGTATTCACGCTGTCATCTCGTAGTACACACACGCTGTAAGTCCAATCGGAGTTGACAGGGTCGCTTAAAAATAATTGGGTTTTATAGATAGTTCGAAACCGAATATTAAATTAATAAACTGTTATTATACAGTGAAAATAATTGCGTTTATTCTAATTTTCACTCAATATTCTACCTTTATTTGTGAAGAGGACGATTTTTATGAAATGACAGCTCAGGCTACCATCGTAGAAGTGACCAACGAAAATCTAAAACTAAGTACAATACCCTTGAACCCTTGAACCCTTTTTTCTTCAAGTATTACAGCGAACTTGACTGGAGGCGATGTTATGTGTCAGCTGTGTAATCAGTATCCACATTGTCATCTCGTAGTACACACACGCTGTAAGTCCAATCGGATTTGACAGGGCCGCTTAAAAATAAATGGTTTTTATAGATAGTTCGAAACCGAATATTAAATAAATAAACTGTTATTATGCAGTGGAAACTATTATCACTGCTGCAGTCGATGCTAGTGCTCAATGTAGCCCATCGTAACGTCACGGTATCTGTTAAGTGTTCCAACAAACGCTGCGACCTCGAAAACGACTGAAAAAACGATCGCTCGTTAAATGTAGGAAAGGAAACTATTGAAAGGAGCCAAATGATCATGAAAAGGACTATTGAAACCATTTCTTCGTCACATTAACTTTTTTCTTGATCATTTGGCTCCTTACAATCGTTTTTTTTTGCATTCAATGACTGGAGATTTTTTCGGTCATTCGGCTGGTCACTGGACCTGCTAGGGTATGGACGTATGCACATGACGTGTTTCTGACGACACACAGCGCAACCATTTACGTCACCGTGCAGACACCGTGTCTGTCTGGATTGTCATATGATAGAATTGTGATTTACTAGAGATCTAACAGGCAGAGATGTAAATTGAAACATTTATTCGTTTGGCAGATTACGGCAGAAACTCGCATCCTAGTAGATTTAAGGTTCAGTAGGGTTTGATCAGCGAGAGATGGAAATCTATCCGAAATATAGTTCACGTTGACTTTCAAAGAAGAATAAAATATTCAGGCGACCTGGCGCGTTGTAAAAAATGAAAGAGCGATCGAGAACTCGACAGAGCTTTGAAGCACACGAGTGTGAGCCTCACTGCCCATATATACGCGTACTGCGGTCATTCTATGCCAAATCGACACGGTCGTAGTCTTTTTTTTAAAAATGATTTATTACCTATTTAATATCTTGATAAACTGCTCCGATTATTTAATTCCTTTGAAAAGTTGTTTAATTACAATAATTTAAAAAAATGTTAATTATTCAAAAAATTATTCATGACAGAATTATTTTTGTTGTAATTTTTGCAGTAAATTCTTCTTTGAAATACTATGCGTGCGAGAAAAAAGCCAAGATGGAAGTGAAATTATATTAGATTAGATTACAATTGAACACATTTTTTAAAAAATACCGCTTTTTGACGAATCATCAGGTCGCGGCATTTTTTCGTTGCCAAAAACTGTGTTTGGTCGTCAATTCAAAGAAACGCAACAAAGTAGGCAAAAAAATATTAATGGGAAAATGATTTTTTAGTTGTACGGAATATTTTTAGGTTTTGAAACATCCTTAATCCCTCACTTTATGTTTTCAAAGTTTTTTTCGAAATAGTGTATTTTATAGTTTTTTATAATACAAACTGAAATTTATATTTTCTTCTAATTATTGAAATTCAGATTATTCTCTACTCTTATTTTTTTTAATTCTTCAATTTTAATAGTATACTTTTTTCTGTAACAATCGCAGCTTTTAGAATACAAAAAAACGTGTTTAATCAAAAGTTAAGGAATTGAAAAATATGCATATAGGTTGAAAACGTTATTCAAATCGATGATGGAATAGAGTTTTTAGCAAATTAAATAATGCGGAGACTTTAAAACATTCAAAACCACTTATTCTAAATATTTGCAATTTTTTTTTTCATCCATCCTAATTTTGAGTACATCTTCGATGCAGTTTCAAAAATATTATTTTCCAAAAACCAAATGAATGTTAACATTCTTCACAAACCGGTGACATTGTTTTTTTTTTTTTCCAATAACCACTTACAATTTTTTGAAAATTCTCTAGTAAGGGCCAAAGATTTTTTCGGAGGCTTTGTAAACTGCAAAAAAAAAAATTTACCAGTCACTGAAGTAATGTAAAAAGTTGGAGAAAAATGTATAAAAAACTGAGGATTTTGGAGATTTGGCCTGAAATTCCCTGTGTACGCATAGTATAGTGGAGTCGCGGAGCTTTCGCGAACCCGCCGCATGTTTCATTAGCGATTCTTTCGAATCAGCGAGTCACGAGGACAACGACCAACCTTCTCTCCGCCCCGATGTCGAAAACAAAACGCCTCCGGATCGGCAAAATGCCCCCCAATCGAAATCGTATGCCTGCCGTTTGCGAAATATGGGTGCCGAGGATCGGCTCACCATATCACACGTTCTTTCTACGATTCCACACGAGTGTGCAGTGCCAAGTGTGGCTGCGAGTTACTCTCGCTGCGCGCGTACACCCGGTCGAGCGTAATCGGTGACCCCGTTGTTTGTGGTCACTCTTGAAAAATCTTGACAATGAATTAGCGCCCTGGTCCGATGGTTCATGGTTCTATAACGATATATACAACGTCGAACGTCTCGTTCCTCGCTGGGTCTACCATTGTACCCTCTTTCTTCCTTTATTGTCGTTCTTATTGCTTTTTTTATTCCTATTTTTCATTCTGGCTTGGAAAACGTGGGAGCATTGTTCTTGAGAAGCATCGACGTATCACTCTACAGGGTGAAACAGACGTTTTTTTTTTCTTTTCTTTCTAGCCCAGTCTCCGATTATTTCTGACCAAGTAATCAGCTCCCTAGGGTTCGGACCATTCGTGGGACCAAGAAGGGCACCGAATTTCTTCAAATATTTCGAGATGTACTCTGAGAAGAACTCTGCAGCTCAGTCTAAAACCGAAAATATAAATATAAGAATGAAAATACATATGCATTTTTTTAATATGTCAGTTTTCCCTAATGTTGACTCACACCGAAAAACAAAAAAAAAAGGATTTTTTAGTGGGCAGTCAAAAAATGTGTAGGAGGCATTCTTCGTCTATTTCTGATACAATGCCGAGTTAAAAAAATTATTTTGCGTAGTAATTACGGAATAGCATAGTTGGAAATACCGATTTTCGTAAACGAAGCGCTCGATAAAATAGCCAAAAATCAGCACACGCGAGTGGCCATTGTACGAAATGTGCCCAACATGAGCGACAATGAGTTCCTTTCTTGATTACTTTTTTAGTTGGAGCTCGACGATGAAAACTTATCTTTCAAGGATGCGAGGACGTTGATGTATTACGTATAGTCAAAAATCGCTTCAATTGCTGAAAATTTCAATTGTGAGGCCCTTTACCCCGCGGTAGCACATTGGCTGCAATAAAATGTTTGGTTTATTTCTGATTAAATTGCTAATTGATTGATTTTTTCAAAAATTAATAGCCGGCGCTAACTAATTAACACGAAAAAATTTTACCTTGCCTAGTAATTACTCAACTTCAATAATATTCAATCAAGGTTTTTTCAACCAATCATTTATAGTTTTAAAAATCTCTCTCAATATCACTTGATGCAGATTGTTCGAGGGAAATATCGACTTTCGTAAACGCTTACGAGAATAGACAAAAATCAACACGTGCGAGTGTCCAATATGACTGACAATGAGATATTTTCTCGATTACTTTTTTTGCCGGAGCTCGACGATAAAAACTCGTCTTTCGAGGACGCGAGGACGTTGATATATTACGTATCGTCGAAAATCGCTTGAATTGCTGAAAATTTTATTGCGGCCACTGCGCTACCGGGGCAAAGTGCATCACGTTGGCTCGCGTCGATGCATCGTCGTCACGTTTCCCGAGGTTCGTAGGTACTCTGTGTTGCAAAATCATAAGCGGGAGGACGACGAGGACGACGTTGAACGCCTCCAGCAGCTTCTCGTCAGCAGATTTCAGTTTCGTCATACACGCAAGCTACAGTAATAACGTATACGTAACGTCCATTGAATTCAACACACACATACACACAGCAATGAATCTGCGGCGAGTTGGATACGCGCGGGACTTGAAGTACCGCGTGGCGAGGGGGTTTTTCAGCTTATTGCCGGTCACGAAGCAGAATACGCGCCTATCTATTCGATCTCTATTTCTCTTCCTTTCTGCCGTCGGAGAATGAAAAATATTTAAATGCCATTCGATGCTCGTCGCACGTAACGGAGATAAGAAAAATTGTCGATCTTTGGCAGGCTCAGCTTCTGAATTCTTTGTTACAGCTTCCATCTTTTAGACTAAAATACATGAAGAGTTAATCCTTATATTATTTTTGGATAAATGTGAAGGATTTGATGTACCGAGAGAATTTGGTTATTCGTATTAGTCATTTTGTCTCAGCTTGAAATACTGCATTTTTTTATTTCTCTAGTAATTTTACTTTTTATCTGCATAAATGATCCTCGGTTTCATCGATATTTTGCATCGAATAACAAACGCCGCGCAGAAATCAATTATCCAAATTGAAAACAGCAAAAACTGCAATTTCCGGGCTTCCTTCAGAAAAGTTTCCCTCAACATTCGAGAGAATATTTTGTTTACCAAACTAGAAAACATCCACTCTCGTTAACAAAAAGTTTTTCTCCCTCTGCACAATAACAAGCCCTAATTATTTATTTAAAAAAAATTGTTCCTCCAATAGTAATATTTGCAATTTGTAACCCAGACCCCTGGTAAAAATTGACAAATTACTACCGTATTAATATCTAATAATCGAGACTACAATATCCTAATACATATAATCGTTGCACCTGTCGTACGGGCTGCCTCTTGATGCGCCGGTACGTAAACGGTTGTGTTCCGAATTCAGTGTATTTATCATTCCGATCAAAACGTCAGGGACAAAAAAAGGAGGAGGGGTGAAGGTCTGATGGGTTTCGATCACTCGATTACTCGTAGTCAACGAGGCCTCGACATGCCGCCTCACGATGCGCCAGATGTTCTCGTCGTTAGGGTTGGACTTTTTTTTTGTTTCACTCGGCCATGCAGTTTGTGAAAAAGAGGTAGAGTTCCCTGTGGTGAAAAGAAAGCTGTAGATAAATACTGCTGTGCACTACGTATATATGTGTGTGTGTGTATAGAAGAAGATAACATAAGCGAGTGAGAGTGGAACGATTATGTAAAGTGTGGCGGCATTTAGTCCAGCTAATTGCGAACCGACGGTCCGAGGGTGTTTCTATTCCTGCTGCTACCGGTCCTCCGTCGCACGTGACGTGCATTTGACACGCGACACCGAGTCATTGGTGTACGTTACACGCGTGACATATGTCAGGATGGTCAAATACCGGCATGCGAGATACTATGTTTATAGCTCCCAGATATTTTTATGTCTTCATGCATATATGAATGACCACCTTACCAATCACGATTACTTTCATTGTTTCCCAAAAACAAATGTCAAAATAATTTTGTAAAACTAAAATCTGCGGAGTAACGTTACTTTCCGAACAGAAAGAATTTTTCGAAATGGTCAAAGGATTATTATGACTGCTACTTAGATTGAAGCCAGTGAAGAAGAAACGGTAATTAGACTTTTTGGTTTGATTAGCTACTTTGATTATTTCTGAAAGTTTTTTTGTTTTGTGCGAAAACAACTTTTAACTTCGAGAAAATGTTAATCTCGGGGGCGCTGAGGTTTTCAATACTCCGCATAACGTATCCTGATTTTATGTTCCATGATAATATGGGGTGGCTACCAGAAATTTAACAATTTATCAGTTTAAGGACCACTTCAATATATGGTATATATATTTAATTATTAGTGTTATTATTATTATTATTATTATTTTCGCAATCTTAAAAAAATCACATTGTATGCACCGCGGGTACTGATGTACCCGTAACTGTGCATACAAGCTGTTGTAAATACGTAAAGCGCAAATGATTATTTATTTTACTTGAATAGATTGGAATAAAAAATTGAAATGTAAGTATATACCATTTGCGTTCGATCATCCACGTGAAGGGTATATTTCTAGGGATCTTAGCTTATATCTATACTCTTCGGTTTTAGATTGAAAAAGCGGTATTTCTATTTTGTAAGTAAAAAGTGAAAAAGTTTTTTCTAATGTTATCAAATATTTATAGGCTATTGTTGAATTTTAAGAGAAGAAGTAGCTGGCGAGGGGAAAAAAAAGAGTGCAGTACTCTTGAGGACGCGCTTTTTCGAGTGTTCGCCGTGACGAAGCTGGGGAACTCCGGACGAGGACGGTCGACGGTGCATTGTCTCTTCCATTGTTGGCGAATCGTAATCAATATTTTCACAATATGCCGCGGCATTGTCCGTGGCACGAGCGAGGCGTGAGAGTGCTTCGAGACCGTGCCGTGGAGGAATATATTGCTCGTCCCGGTTGCTGGGCTGTCCTCTTCCGCTTCTCGCCTCTTGTTTCTTCGTCTCGGTCGTCCCCGTCGCCGCTGAGAACTCGAGCCAGCAGCCCTTCCTCCCTCAGACTCTGCCTCTGTAAAACAATGAAGTGACGCGATCCCTCGACAGTCTTCAAAGGTTTATATTACCGTAGAATGTCCCGTCTTTCCTCGTTCCGAATTCGTCAGCAAAATGGAAACGGTGCCACTAAAATTACCGTTTCACCATTTAATAAAATCTTCGAAGCACCAGCTAAGATTTTTTCTTTTTTGTTTTTTTTTTCTTTAGGATTTTGATGCGATGATTTTTTAAAAGCTTTGTCTCGTCCTCGGGTTTGGTTGTAAAGATAAACTACTGTAGTTCGATGGGAACTCGAGGTCAAAAATTCCCATCGTAAATACCACACGAGAGAAAACCGACAGATTTCTAATTTTTTTTCTAATACTTTTTTGCCTACTCGGTAATAATTCATGGAATCTTTGGTGACCCACTGACACTCAATTGTTTTTTCGTTGTCACCAGGACGTTTCGTTTTTGGAAGGATATGAAAAAATTAGGAAGGTTCGCAGGATGCAATACATATAATAGGTTTCTGTGGGTGTCATCTAGGGCAAGGAAAAAAATGTGTACTATAATAGCCGAATTCTATTCCTTTTCGACAGACCATACGATTTTTGACAAAACCTTCCGAAAAAAAATTTCGGGGAAAATATAATTTTACGAGTAGAGAGTCTCCGGGTCCTCGAGAATTGCAGTAATCTGCAGAAGAATGAAGAGGAAATTACATGGTTCCGGTGTGGTCAAGATGTAAAACGCTCTGTAAAATTTTATTAAAAATTGGGGTTACATTTTCATATATCGGTCCAAAAATTCCGCGATTTTGGTAGAATTTATTATGCAATAACTTTTCAACACAATACTGTGAACTGTCAAATTCTAAATTTTCTCTTTTACATAAATTTTACACCTTTTGTGTTGACATGTTTTTGCATAAGGAATACTAATAAAATCAAGGATGTTTGCATTTTAAAAAAACAGCTCCCTTAAAAATTGATCGGTCCAGGTTCAACAGAAAAATTAATCAGTAATGATAAAGGGATAATTTTCGTTCAGCATATCGTTCGGTGATGATTAAAAAAATTGAACTGATTCTAACATTCGTTATATTTAAACCTGTAGATTTTTCAACATAATGTAAATAATATGATCAACATTCGACGTTATTGCAATTCTGATATTTGTTCGTAATACATGAAGTTATTGACAAATAGTTACAATTATTATAACTATGTGACACTAGCACACAATATAAAAATATAAATCTACTTCATAGATTACGTTTATTGTATCATTATTTTTCAACGGGTTATCAGAGTTTTTTTTATCCCATAAAAAATAAATATAATCATCGCTTTCCCTGAAATCGGTAGACTTACTAAATAATTTTTCTTTTGAGCTATGAATATAAGATATACGTTCACAGAATTTTTTGTTCACCTGAAATTACAGTGGCCGGTGTTCGTTCATTCTTTATCGAACTGCAGCAAGATTGTCAAAGGATTGAAGCGCTGGCGGGGGAAAAGGGATGCGACATGAGAGCGGTCTGATGGCGGACATCCGGAATAATAGGGAAGGCCCATACGTTGTCGTAACTCTCGTCACTTTTACTCGCACAAGTGCGGTAAATCACTGTCGCGCGCGAGAAAAGTGAAAGAAGTTGGAGTTGGCTCCCGCTTGCAATCGTCGAACGTAGCATCCCTGCAGGCTTTCGGGTCTTGGCTACGACTTCACCAGCGTAATTGTTTTATGACAGTCGTAAATCTGAAAATCGCCTCGCTGCACGTTGCGACCGATGCATTTCCGTTTCGAAAAACGGCAACGCGTCGAGCTGCCCCTCAGGACCAGCGCGACGACTGTTCACGCCTACGTCTAAAAGAGTAAAACGATTTCGGTATTTTTTCGATGATGTAGTTAGGTAATAGCAAAAAAAAAAATTCTTGCTACTTTGAGTTATTTAAATTAAGGGAAATGACACCCGACTGCGGTTCATAGATTCTTTTTAAAATGCATTGATTTACTTTTTTCTTTAATAGGGCCATTAAAAAAATGTTAAGTCTTTCAATTTTTTACATCCACAATAAATTCATGTTTATTACACACGCATACAATATCGAAAATTCAATTGCCGATAACTCAAAAATCATTTTCGCTATCGACCTCAAATTTGATACAACTGGAGCAGTAATCCCACTTTAATTGCTGGAAAAAAAACGAAGTTGCTCTAGTCGTTCATAAGAATTAGTCTATTATACTAAATTATTCTTTATAAACGCATGTGTTCTTGATGTTGTTTGGTATTCAATTTTTTAGTATTAATCTGACCCGGATTAATAACGTGGTTCAGATTTTATAGAATTTTGAAGTTTCCGCAAAAATGAGAGGTTGTGTCTTTAACTTCTTCGAATTTTTTTAATATGTCAAGCCCAAATTTAGTATGTAAACGAAATAACATTTGGTTGTGATAAATCTATAATTTAGTGATATAGAAACGATATAAAAATTTTGATTTTACGAAATTCCCGATTGTCAAAAAAATAAACAGTATCGCATCGGTTTCTTCATATCAAAGATATCAATCCCAAATTATTTAAAACAAAGATGCAATGTAGAGCCTTTTTGCAATACTTTTTCCTCATTGAGCTAGCTTTGCAAAATGTGAAAAATAATAAGGAAGCAATGTGCAAAATTCTATTTTGTATTTAATTGAGTACACAGTTGAGCTAAAAAATGTAGTTTTTTAATTTTTTTTTGGGCTGATGAGTGCCGTTAGGATTTCGATTACAATTGTAAATCCACGAAACGTGAAAAATTGAAGGAGACTGGTGCTGGACTGCTGTGGCGAGGTAGATGAAGACGAATAAGAGGAAGAAGAAGGCTTTGGGTTCGAGGAGAATGGCGCGAGGAGCGAGGTTCTCCACGGGGGTTTCTTCCTAAAATGCGTAACACTGCCACTTAGTACCCTTCGCCATGGGGCATTGTTTGCCAAATAGTGTCAGGTTGCCCGTTACAAGATGCCAGGTTTTTCCAAAGAATCTTTCGGCGAATAGAAGAAAAAAAAAAAAACACGTTTCTTGCTTAAAAGTTGTGTGCTGTAACCATTTTTACGAAATCTTCTAGGCAACTTTGGGTAGTTGGTAAGAATGAAAATGTTCAAATGTATACATTTGTCGTTCAAAAGAGGGGGTCGCGTTTTGGTTCCAAGTATTTAGAAAGTTAAACTGCATTCAAGTTTTTTTTGAGTTCCACGGGAAATAAAAAATTTCCGTTTAATGGTTTTAATATTAAAACCTTTATCGATGGAAAATTTATATCCGTTTTTTTTGCACTTCGCTTTTTTGTGAAGTGAATAATTGAAAATGAAGGAATTGTAACTATCGGACCCAATCTGTCCATAAATTAAACTATTTCCTGAGCCGGAAGTTTTTCAGTTTGTGGGAAATTTTTATTTCTTTTATTATAGCGTTTTGGTGCCAAGTGTTTGAAAAGTTAAGCTGCATTCAAGTTATTTTTTTTTTTTGAGGTTCTGTAGAGTTTCGATAATTTTTTTCTGACAACGGAGTTCCACGGGAAATAAAAAATTACCGTTTAATGGTTTTAATAGTAAAACTTTTATCGATGGAAAATTTATATCCGTTTATTTTGCACTTCGCATTTTTGTGAAGGTGAATAATTGAAATTGGAGGAATTGTAACTATCGGGCCCAATCTGTCCATTCATTGAATTATTTCTTTCAGCCGGGATTTTTTCCAATTTTTTGGCTAATTCTTTTTCTTTTATATCGTTTTAAATCCTTCGTATGTCAGGCTATCAGAGAACAAGTAACCAGTAGATGCTATTCAGTGTAACTACAGAAGTTAAAGTGATTTCAATACTTCACCATGACTGCTGGGAAGTGAGTTGCCAAATACGTGATATTGGCAATCATGTGATATTTCGATATATTTGAACAGGGTCTTCGTGAAAGACGTTTATCTCATCGAGTTAACAATCTATCGTCCTGAAATATAGCCTAAAACCAGCGCACATATATCCGAAATCTGTGTGCCAAATTTGGTTAATTAAATTGGTGCCGTTTTCGAGAACATTCGTGACATAAAAAGTAATTTAATCCATAACTCCCGACTTTTAGTCTGGTGTCAGAGTAAAAACAAAGTCTCCTACAATTAGTCCAGAAATTCAATATTTTTTTAACGAAATAACTCCGACAAAACGGGATATCGTTTTATCAAATTGACTGTAGCTTCAACTACATAAACTTGCATTTTTGCCCTGGAAAGTAGACCGAAAGTTTTTTAGTTATTTAAAAAAAAAAAATTATTTAAAATGTACGTTTTTCTGAAATACGTCGTTCAGGATTAATCGTACGATCAAAATCGTTCTTATACATTTTACAGAGGATAACATTCACTCTAAAACTAAAATATATGTAAGTTACAAGGCAAAGAAAGCTTGCATACGTTTGTGAAAATCACTATAAAATCAAACTGTGATTGGCGATAGCTCAAACAATTTTGATCGTATCAGATTTTTTTTTCAGTCTCGTAGAGAATTGCATGGTCTTTAAAATTTCTTCGTACTATTAATCCTAAATGACTTATACAAGAAAAACGTAAGCTTTGCTTATTTCTTCCTCTATAATTTCCAGTCCCCTCTCAAGGGCGAACACTCAGGCTAACGAGGCCACAATAAATGAGATAAAACGATCCTCTTGTTTGTCGAAATTATTCCAAAATACATATGCCTTTTTAATTGTAGAATTCCTGGTCCACGTAAAGAAAACATGGTTGCGCAAATTCTTGTTCCAAGTTTTGCCAATAAATCCTTCCTCTTGGTCAACCCTAAAGTCCTAAAGGTCTTATTTTCCCCTTTAATTCCGTAAAATTGTGAAAATTCGCTGTAAGAATTGGAAGCGTGCAATCGGTCTGCACTTCCATCGACGTAGCTGTCCTCGAGATCGCTCAACGACCAGAGAGAAGACTTTGGTCGCGTGACCTCTGACTTTACGACTGAGCCAGCGTTTAACGATCCCTGAAGAAGTGAGGCCGTATTCGTCCTCGTCCACGGAGCTGCAATATTCGGGCACGGGAGAGCGTCTTTCGTGAAAGGAGAGCGAGCTAACGCGTCGCGTGGTGTTTATGGTCTTCAGTGTCTTGAGATGCGAAGGCCCAAAATCAAAGTGAAGAAAAATGGAGGAAGCAAGCGTTTGGAAGGAGGAAATACAAAATGGGCAACGAGCCTCTCGCGCGCCCACCATAAAATAATAAAGGCATTAAGTAGGTGGTACAATGAGCACCGTCAACAAGTCATAACCGATCACAATGAGCGCACGAGGCCGAGGATACTCTCACTATTATTACCGACTAAGCGTGCTGCTTGTACGTAAGGAAAATATCCCTGTAAAATGCATCGAAAAGTCGAAAAGTTTGACGAGGGCTTACTGACGCTGATTTACGGCTATGGCGTGCGTTTGAGCCAGCAAGGCGAGAGTATTTACTTTACTTTGACGTTCGTAGCAACGCAAAAGTTAACGCCGCGCGAGGACATTGCGACCCGCTGGCACGCGAGGACAAGCGGACGATAAACGTTTTCCCAGAGTTCTGTATATTTCCTGGCTATATTTGTAGTTGTCAGCATTTTGGCAGTCGTTTAGCAGTCGAGGTCTTTTGGAGACCTGATAATATTTGTATCTATGGGCATTCAATTGGTTACGCTGCGTTTGTCATGATCTTTATGATTCTGAAAGAAAAAAAGAGACGGCAATCTTTGTTTAGCTTGAGATTGCCACCCTTCTCGATGTAAAAATTGTGAGATAAGTAAGAGTTGATTAGAGAGATTGAGATATTATATATACATATTTAGCAAATTATCTTATTTATTCTTAAATAACAACTTCACTGATGACTTTGACTTGACTGAGGTTTTCTAATTTCTACAAGAACATTGATTGATATTTTTCGAAAGTTGGAGGATTGATTCGTTATACGCGAAGAGAATGAAATTTTAAAACGTGGATCGACACATTTTTTAAAAATTTCTATTTTCTTTCACTTATATCCTGAAAAGTCACCGAAATGGATTTGCTTACATAAATCGCATAAAAGACGTCGCTAAAAAATATCTTTAAATAAAAAAATGAATGCAGTTATGTCCTCTTTTATGAGATCTTCGATTTCCGAGGCTCCGCGTTATTCGAAATACCGAGTATATCCAAGTACTCTGAATTAACCGAAGTATAGCCGATGTATGTAAACCACATGTTGACGTATGAAAAGATTTTTCACATATGCAGAATACCTTCTATGCGTAAAAATATTCAACATGTGTATTATACGCTTGTCCATGTAGGATATTACATTTTATCCTCCACATTTTAGGAGACTAAATGTTAATATTCCATAACACCTGCAGGGGTGGAAGCATGTGTTCACAAATCTACCCTTACTTCGATTTCCAGACCCCGAACCCGACAAATATTGGTAAACTTCTCTCAGTCATGTATAGCGACATTTCAATTTCGTGTCGCTCCCAAAGCCACTAAATTTAGTACGCCGAAAGAGCCAAATATAATAACCACCCGCACACCCTCAAAAAAAAAGAAAAAACATACCGACAGTCGCGTGAGCAGACCTATGGGCTCCCATCGATGCGTTTCAATATGCCCGCCCAGTTTGCCTTGTGTGCCTCGCGTTTGTCAGCTAACGCGGGCTTTCTTTGACGTTGTGATTTTCTCGAGAAAAGCCGCCAGCGTCGATTATGGTGTCCGTGTGTATACCAATAGAGCGGAAAAAGGCACATTTCGAACACTGCGCTCTACCTACTGTGCGAGAGAATATATTGGAACGAGTGGCCGTAGGCCAGATGCCGCTAATTTCGCTGATTTGCCGTGACGAGCGTGGAAAAATGCGAAGAAAACCCGGCAGTATGCTTTTCGAGATACTACAGTCGCAGGACGAAACGCAGAGGAGCATTAGAGCCTGTAAAGTGAGACGCAGAGTGAAGCTGCAGCAGCGGAGAGTGGAGAGAACTACGGCTGAGTAAGACCGCCGTGAGCCGTGTCAAATTTTACTTCGCATTCAGTCGAGATTCGTCACTCGCCGCGGGGGTGGCCCCGGCCGATAATCTATTTATTGCGTGCATAATCGTTCACTCGACGACTCTATTCTTGCACGCTTGCATTTTGCATTCCTTCCACAGCGACGCGAGGAGGTTTAGCTCATTTTCCGAGGAGAGGAAAAGCATGAAAAGCTCGATGACGGCTGTATCATTATTGTCGATTCATAGAGGAACCTAATGCGTGATTTTGAGTAATGTTGGACAGCATGCGCAAGAGTGTTGCGGTGGACCTTCATTTTTAAGACTACTGTTTTGCACTCTATAGGCTTTTGGGAAGACTTTTTTGCCCTGGGGTGATCATATTTTGTCTTGAAAGTTGTATTTTTCTGTTTTGTTAAATTTTTCGGTGAGTGGGAAAGTAAGGAAGTTTAATGTATAATTGTTGAGATCAATAGTGAGGAAGTTTGGGATTTTTATATATTTTCATAACACAATGTCTGTGTGATAAGTGCGAAGCTTTCGGATGGAAAGTTCATCAGATTAGTTATATTCAGAATATAGTGGAACCCATTTTTTTTTTAATTTTAGCTTTTCTAATTGATTTGAAACAAGTGTGCAAATTAGAACCTTGCACGTTGCTTCCTTATTATTTTGCATTTTTTACAATGCTTGTTCTATGAGGAAAATCAATCAATGTTCTTTCTCATGGAAGTATATTAGTAAAAAAATGGTAAAAAACATGTTTTCTAAATCTGTTATTCTGCGAAAATTGAAAATGGCCTGCGGAATATTTTTGAGGGGCATCACGGTGGTCAGGAAGTACCAAATTAGCCATCAGCGAGAACCACGTCGTGCATATAGTCAATTGATGAACCAAATCAGCGTGGAAAATCGACATAACGAAGTGTCACAGGTACTGCATTAGCAGTGCAAGCAAAAACTAACCGAAGATTTTATAATCCAAGCATGACTCTCCGGATTCTTGAAGAATATTCCCTCGGCGATGATAATTTGCATTCTCTCATTCCAGTTTGCTCTTCAGCCACCCCTGCGAAGGTCTCCCCGGTTCTTCAGGCTCCGGTGCTGCGATTGGTCGTCGCGAGGGGCGTGTCGGGGGTTTTGCCATTGTATACCGCAGCAATGCCACCCTGCGTTCAGCACAATCCGTACCAAACACGAACCAAACGAGATTAATGCATTTTAGCCCGTTGGAAACAATGTGGGGGCGAATTGTGGTGGATACTGCGATGGTGGCCTCTGAACTTGAGTCGAGCTTGGGGAAACGATTCCCAAGAGTCCAATATACACTCGTCAAGCTATATGCAACTGCTCGGTCGGTGCAAGCTCCGTGCAATACACAAACAGATACAAGCACGAGGCTCGTTCTCCTATTTCCACAACAAGTCGGGGCGGTTCTACCTTCTGTTGTACGGCGTTAATGATTCGGCGTCAGCGAGGCTCTTTATAGTTGTCGTCACAAACGCCAATGACTATTACAACTCGACTGTGGTTTGCTGCACTGTGTTGCAATGACGAGACGCTCTTCCAAAAGGCATATCCTCTCGTGACGAGGTAACGGAACCCGTTCAATTGCAGAGATTGCAATTGCTTGGCTCACTGAAAAAAAGCGGAGAGATTTATTAGTTTATTTATTGGCGCAAATGATATAAAATGAATACATATATATGATAATATTTATCAAAGAAAAGTCATTCTTTTTATTTGGGAAAAGATTGATTACACAATTTGTCTGATATTTACTAAATATCGTGCATATTTTCTTTCACCGTGTACCACTAGAATGTATAATATATCGAACGTTTCTGAATGATTCCGAATTTCGCAAAAGACACAAACGTGTGGCACAAAAGTGGGTTTTTATTGATCTTTGAATTTTTATATCTTCAAATAATTACATAATTATTAGGAGGGTCCGGGTCCGTAGTAGGTCCGCGTTCGATTCCCGGTCAGGGCCAAAGATTTATTTCGGAGGCTTTGTGAACTGCAGGTGGTTCAGATTCCACTATAAACAAAATAGCGAATGACCAAAATAGAGAGTGGCTAAAAAAGGAAATTTCAAAATGATTACCATTTTAGATCAAGACGTTCGTTATATTTACATTCTTTAGTTAAGCCATTCGCTATTTTGACCCCTTATTTTATTAAAATGCAATCGAAATAGCAAATTATCAAAATATCGAACAGCCGAAGTAGTGAGTTTCATGATGATGGCAATTCTTGATTCAGAGGTTCATCATTTTGAAATTCTATTTCTATACTAAAATCTATTTATACTATTTCAGCCATTCCCTATATTGGTCATTCGATATTTTGTTTCCCACCCAAAATAGTAAAACACTTCGAGCTCACAGTTTCCTCTAAGAGGAAGCAACAGAACGAGACATCAAAATGAAGAGAAAAAAATTCAGGAAAAAGAATTTCGTGGCGAAAAATTAAGACATTTGTGAGACGACGAGGGGTCCATGACGAGGGTGGGCCACCCTTAATGCCCAGCAGCCAGGGAGACACGAGTTGGACCGATTCTCTCGGCATCAGCAGCTTCGCGGTATAATTTTGGGGTCCAATACGAAGCAGTGCTGTATATACACAGGTTTGCCGCGCCTACCTGCTCGTTCGAAGCAACAGAGCTCGGCAGTCAAAAGTGGCGGCGGCATCTACGGCAGCTGTCCTTTAATTGAATTATCTAGTTTCCAATTCGACGCGGAGATTTTGCTCGAAAGCGGAGTCCGCGTCGAAAAGTCATGATGGCTAAATGTTGAAAAACATGCCAGAACGAAGGGGAGGAAGCGAGGACTATACAAAGAAAAAAAAAAAGAAGAAAAAAGGAAGCATCACACACGCGTGTCGTACGATGGGCTGTTTGGGCTCTGCACGATTATTTTCAACCTTTCACGTGTGTATTTTTCGGCCATTGTTTGTCGCTTATGGATCTTCATGCCTTTCCACTTTTTGCACTGACTTACTGTGCTGTGAAACGAAAGTGATAAAAGGTATGGCGTGATTTCGCATATGAGAGCTGCGATGACCAGCAGAATAATAGAATTTGTGCGGTTCCATATATCATTGAAGCGATTAAGGCTTCGAATGAAGAATCGTGGGCCAGTTTTCGATTAATCAAATATTAACAAAAAAATCGAGACGAAAGAAAATGTATAATTTATGGAAAGTGGAATTCCACACTCAACAAAATCATAATAATTTTGGAAACTATTGAAACTATCAATGGATGTAAAACAGGATCTGCACATTGCTTCCCCACTATTTTTCACTTTTTAAGAATCGGTGAATATACTTTCTCATTAAGGTAGTATATTCATCGACTCTGTTCCTGTTGATGACGTTGTACTTTACATCTTTGATTTGAGTGAATAAATAAATTTGCAAACTATAGTTTACCGACATTTCATTCGTGAATAAATAATAAAGAAAAATTCAAATTTCTATATAATCAGAATTCTTCAACCGCTCTCCTCTGAATTATGTATCTAGAGTCGTTGAATATTACTTTGTTCATGTACCAAATTTGGGTCCACTGATTCGTGTTTTGCAAAAGTCTATGCAATAACGTTGGCTTCAAAAAAATTCAAGCCACTCTTTCGATTTCAGCCAAGTTCGGAAACAATTTTTTTTTCACAAAAGTTGCAGAAACTAAATTTTACCAAAGTCAGAGAGATCACGTCGTTCGGAAAAAATTGTAAATGGCTATAAAATCGGAATTTCTGCATACAATTTATCAAAAATAAACACAATCAAGGAAGAGCTCCAGCTTCATCTGTGTGCCAAATCATGTAGACAAAGACTAAGACAGAGACAAGCAATAATCGGATGAATAAAGTAGTTGATAGTTATTGATAGTTATACTTATAGTTTTCAGGACGCAACCATTTTTTTTCAGTTAAAAAATCTGTATCTGTATCCCGCAAGCAATGCCCCAATTAATCTCCTTGAAACCCTTTCTTCAGTAGGTTTTGCAGGAAAAAATAATGGTCACGCAATTATCCAAAAAAAGGGGGGAGATTCTATAAACCCAACAGACCCTCGCAGTGAATGAAAAAAAAAAAAAAAAAAAAAAAAAATTGGCGAGGTGCCTTCAAGAACACACTTATTTTTTTCTTGAAGGGTCAACGTGTACTTCCTTAAGTCACCAGTCAGCCGACAGCCTTCCGAATTCTTCGAGGAAGCGTATTTCTTCTTGTATGCTGTAAGTAGGTGTTCTCAGAACACAACCATTTTTTTTTCAGTTAAAAAATCTGTATCTGTATCCCGCAAGCAATGCCCCAATTAATCTCCTTGAAACCCTTTCTCCAGTAGGTTTTGCAGGAAAAAATAATGGTCACGCAATTATCCAAAAAAAGGGGGGAGATTCTATAAACCTAACAGACCCTCGCAGTGAATGAAAAAAAAAAAAAAAAAAAAAAATTGGCGAGGTGCCTTCAAGAACACACTTATTTTTTTCTTGAAGGGTCAACGTGTACTTCCTTAAGTCACCAGTCAGCCAACAGCCTTCCGAATTCTTCGAGGAAGCGTATTTCTTCTTGTATGCTGTAAGTAGGTGTGATTTGATGGAAAATGAGGGCCTACAATGATCCTGGGTCGTTGCTACAGAAGGAAACGTGTCCGATGCGAAGGACCCAGACGATACAGCATCGGAAAAGTCCCTGAGTGAGACACGAAAAGCCTCCGAAGGAAAAAGGAATCCAAGAGAGAAAACATAGGATGAGAGAGAGATAGGAAGACATGAATAACGACGAGCTGGCACACAGAGTGACTGAGTGACGCGCGTGACGATCCGATAATACCCACGTCGTAAAACACTAATGCCTGATCATGAGAAGAACTCTCCTCGCTCCGTCAAGACCACATTGTACTCATTGTGAGGACTCGGACTGCGTGGCTAATTCGCTGTACGCCACGAAGTCCGGTCGTTCGTTTTCCGCAGCTCTCTTTCTCATCCTGTCGTTTTGTCCGCGCTTATGGGGTACGTACACGCTCGTGGGACCGGCCAATCGAAATGTGCAGAGAGATGTGTATCGTAGGAGAGAACGAAGGATGGAACTGATCCTGAAGAGCAGTGAACATCATCAAGATCCGGGCGAGGAAGAACATCAGACGAATGGTCGGATGTGGTCAGTTTCCGGTGGGACAGAGTATGGGCTGCTCGCTTCATTTAAGGATTTTAAAATAAATATGTAATTTCTTCGGGTGAAAATATTTTTAACGTTTTTATCTAAACAGCAATGAGCGAAAGGTGTAAAAGGTTTGCCGACACTTTTCACCTGAATTACACTTATTCATGTCGGTAATGTTTATCGCACAGTAAAACTTGATTTGGGATTTTTGTAGTTTCAGAAAAAAAAAAAAGTTTCGTTCACCAAAGTCCACATAAAACAATCTGCTGATTTTACATATTTGGTACTCCTCATTTATAATTTTCTATTTTTTGTTATTTCGTTATTTTCACTAAAAGAAAATGAAGATGTAAGAAAATAGAAAAAGTACTGTGAGATATTCAGAAAAATATACACACGATAAGCAGGGGCTTCGTATTTCATTTTTCAATCCACCTAATACCATAAATTGGGTACTATCGTCTCGAATTTGTCTGTCTTCGCACATACCATGACCAGATTTGAGTTGAATGAAGGTGAAAAAAAAGAGAAGGGTTTAAGCATACAATCCGTGCGACGCCCTGAAGAAATCTCGTCAGTTTTAACCCTGCAGATGATCTCACCTCTTCCGTCCCGGAAATTCTTACGCTTCGCGGTTTGTTTGACGAAGCCGCGCCCCGGGCGAGCACACGCGCTCTCAACGGGCTAGTGTGGTGCCCATCAGCTTTTAGCGCGGTGAGGGTGGTGGTAGCGAGTTTATTTATGACGCTAAGACGCGTGGATCGATGCGTCGATATGTTGAGGGTATGAGGAAGGCAGGTACCTGACCCACCCACCCTCGATTCCTTCTACATGTCTTTATGCTGATGTTCTGATATCAAAAGGGCGTAACATCCGACATATACAATTTTTCGCTCAAAGTATATTGCTATCAAAAATAAATAATAATAATAATTTTTCCCCCACATATCTCCGAGTATAATCCTTAAATCCAGGCTTGTTCATTGAGTACTAATTCTGCTACGCAAGTAACTACTCATTAAACTGCCAGAAAGTAAATTAAAGAATGTAAATTTTTTCAAGTTAAAAAATGTAGCCCCGATTATATACAATTTTTCGTTCAAAGTATATTGCTATCAAAAATAAATAATAATAATAATAATAATTTTTCCATATACCTCCGAGTATAATCCTTAAATCCAGGCTTGTTCATTGAGTACTAATTCTGCTACGCAAGTAACTACTCATTAAACTGCCAGAAAGTAAATTAAAAAATGTACATTTTTTAAAGTTAAAAAATGTAGCCCCGATTATATATAATTTTTCGTCCAAAGTATATTGCTATAAAAATATATATATTTTTCCAAGTATAATTCTTTAAATCCAGACTTATTTGTTGAGAAGAATTCTGCCACGCAAGTAACTTCTCATTAAATAACCAGAAAGTAAATTAAAAAATGTAATTTTAAAAAAATAAAAAAAAACGTAGCTCTGATTGGACTATGGTGTGAAAGGCAATAGCTACCTTGAAGCAAATCCCGCATAAAAAGGGCTATAACTAATGTACAGCGAAAAGAAGGGGTGGCTACTGGTAGCCGTGTTCAGAATGCCACCTCGTCTTCATCATTCTCGTAGGTAATTCCCGTTGGTCGTCCGTCACCCGTCGTATATTGTAGAAGCTTATACAGGCAATGCCATGCTGCACGTTCCATAATAGTATAATATGGGTTCTATACCACACATCCATTTATTATTGCCTCTCTATCGTTTCCTCTATTTTTCTGTATGCGCCCCGTTTCACAATGCCCGGCATTGACAATTTGCTTCACACACGATACCGCGCACCGCGACGCTCCGCCCACGGGTTCAAACTACAGAGGATAACGTGCCGACGCCGACGAGACCGCTGCTGCAGTTCCCGACGCCTCTGAACTCTCAATCCCAAGCCGCAACGAAACTGCTCTCCACCCCTCGACACTCTCGACATGCACAAATCTCACGTGAGGAAAATATGAGAAAATTGTTGGCCTGCTTTATGAAAGTAGATGGATATGCAGCTTTCGACAAGATCCGGGCAATGGTTCCTGCAATGTTTGTTTACTGGTAAGATTGAAACGCGTGAGAGGAAAAATATTTTTTTTGTCACTTGACTTAGAGGCTACGAAAATAAGGAAGTGGGACTTTTCAGGTTTCTTATGCGGCATACAAAGTGATAAGAATAAAATTTGAGCTCTTAATCCCAAGCTGCAATGAAACTGCTCTCCACCCTTCGACTGCACTCTGGACATGTACAAATCTCACGTGAGGAAAATACGAGAAAATTGTTGACCTGCTTTATGGAAGTAAATGGATATGTAACTTTTGAAAGGATCCGGGCAATGGTTCCTGCAATATTTGTTTACTGGTACGATTGAAACGCGTGAGAAAAAATATGTTTTTTGTCACGTGACTTAGAGGCTACGAAAATAAGGAAGTGGGACTTTGAGGTTTCTTATGCGGCATACAAAGTGATGAGAATAAAGAATGACTTTAGTTTTAGCAAATGAAAAAGAAATTTGAGCTCTCAATCCCGAGCTGCAATGAAACTGCTCTCCACCCCTCGACTGCACTCTGGGCATGCACAAATCTCACGTGAGGAAAATATGAGAAAATTGTTGGCCTGCTTTATGAAAGTAGATGGATATGCAGCTTTCGACAGGATCCGGGCAATGGGTCCTGCAATGTTCGTTTACTGGTAAGATTAAAACGCGTGACAGGAAAAATATTTTTTTTGTCACTTGACTTAGAGGCTACGAAAATAAGGAAGTGGGACTTTGAGGTTTCTTATGCGGCATACAAAGTGACGAGAATAAATTTTGAGCAAAATGACCTCGGAATTTCTCAAACATCAAAAACCTGATGGAAATACCACCACGGAGAAATAACGCAAGTTGTACAACTGGCGTGGGTGGTACAACGAGTTCTCAAGCCAATTTGAGAACTGTTTGAGGACAGCAAAGTCTGCAGAGTGTACAAACGAGGAATGCCGATGATATATGGTATATACATGGTAGGTTTTTCGGAAATCCAAGGAACAAGGGCTGCAAATGAAGGTGGGTGGGAAGAACCTGATGTGGGTTCCTCGAGCGACACTCCGGCACATTTGTGGTGCAATGCTGAAGCAGCGCGTCTGTTTGGCGGAAAGCAGCGATGTCGGAACAGATGAAAGTGCCGACAACTCAGGCCACCCCATGAGTATTTCAACGAGATGGGCTTTATAACTCACTTTGGAGCGGGCTTGTGGGACAAATGAGAGGAAAGCGTTTTGGCTACCGGATAAACAGCCCCGATAACTTTCACCTAACAAGCTGATAATGAGTCGCTGATGCTGTGTATATATATAGTATAGTATATATATATATGCCAGTATGTCTTGCGGTGGGCGTGCCACATCGCTTAATTGCTGCTGGTGCTTTCTGCTATGGTTATTCAAGTTTCAAGAGAGCTACTGAGGGGTTAACGTTGAAAAAAGTGTCGGCTTTGGAATAGAGAGAAATTTTTGAAAGAGTCTCTCGGGTCATCCTGTCCTGCTTTTTTTTCGAATTTTTTTCCACGTGGTCTTTCTAACTTTCGTTAAATTTAAGCTATTTCGCTGAATATTCCGTCATAAGAGCAAATTAATTCAATTTCGTTTCGTATTGAATATAACTAAAATCGGTAAAGCGGTTTCGATTTTATGAAGATCCTAATTATTCGGAAAAATTACGATTTTGTACTGACAATTAGGAAACAAAATTATATACATAATCTAGTTCTATTTATAGAAATTAAAATCCTATTTATTATTTCTTGATGAATTTCCGTAAACCTCACTTTCGAATTCTATTCAAAACAAGGATGGAAATTAGAAACTTACACATTGCTTCTTCACTTTTTTTTACATTTTACAAAGTTTCCCCGATGGTTATATCAAAATTGACAAATGGACTTCTTCAAAGAGGTAAACTTGTAAAAAGTGAAAAATAATGAGAAAGCAATGAGTGAGCAATGTAGTTTGCATACTCGTTCAAATATCATTGTTGAGCAAATGAGCTTTCATAAATTGTATATATTTTTTTAACACTATGGATAAATATTAAAAAAATAGTGAACAACACCAATTGCGTTACCCATAAATAGACATAACGAGCAGGCGAGTAACTAATGATGAAATTTTTCATTCCAGTAGCCTGACGCTGATATAGCCATTTGCCAAAACTGCATTTCCGTCATTATTAGGATTCAACTTCTCCACTGTCATCGTGGTGCTTCCTTTTGCTGCTGCAGCCTCAAGAGACGAAGAGAGATGAAGAGAAGAGGAAAGAAGATGTAATGCGGATTTATCGAGTGTGCTGGATGGTTCGTTGAGCTGTGGACTCTCGGTTGACTGAATGCCAGGTGTGAAACCGTGTCGAGGAGACTACGATCAGAGAGAACGACGAGCCCAGAACTAATGGAGCCACAAATCAATGGATGCGATGGGCGATCATTACGTTTGCCAATAGAACGTGTTTACCGCATGCGGAAACCAAGAACGATGAACGTTTGTATATATAAATATATATATAGGCACGGAAAGCTATATATACACATTTATATACAGGACAGCACAACATAAGCATAGTGGAAAAATGAGGGAATCTCGTTGGATGATTTTTGAAGGGGAAACTGGCGATCATCCCCTTACGCTCGATCGGGCATATTGTATCGAACTTTAGTACAGTGGGTAGTCCATGTTGTCTAGCATGTAGCCTGTGGCCGTCCGTGTAAAAGTGATTTAGTGTATCGTGTGTCCTAGTCTCCCATATTCGTTGGTTCGCCGCCAAGAGCTCGAATAAGCTTCGATATTGCCCCCTCTTACTTCACTTCACTCGATGGATTACCGGCACGAGATTCTTCCCTCCGTATGATGCTCTGCTTGTAAAGTTTCGTAACCACACGTGTATACCAAAGCCACAACAATGAGCAGGAAAACGAGCAGTCCACGCTGCTCTTATTTATTATAAGTGTCTGGGACACGTCTGTGTTTTCTGGGGTGTAATGTACATTTAGAACGTGGATACAAGTAGCGTTAGTTAGTACGATCTGAACTTTTTTATTGGCTCCTGAAGGCCCTCCGAAAAAGGGCATGACAAAATAGTTTCTATTTATGATAAGAAAATTGTTGTGATAACAAAAAAAAAATTTACATTTGGACAGGTTTTATTATTTGACAAGATTTTTTCTAGTCAGGGAGATTCTTTGTATCATTTGTATCGTCAATTAGGAGCAAAAAAAGAAAAGTCCAGTATATAAATATGCGCTTAAACTGTTGATGACGTTTTCAAGGAAATAGGGGTTGAATTGCAACTTGCTTTAATTTCAATACTTGCTGACAGAATGACCAACTATTCCAAACTTGTTCTTTGTAACTTCTTTTATCGATTAAGCAATATTGATTCTTTTTCGTATAATAATTGCATTCACTTGGCTTTTTGCAAATCTTATTTAAAAATTAACATAATGAGAAAATCATGAGATTTCGGATATAAACGAATGTTGTGATTTTTGTTTGTCTGTTCAATGATTCGATGTCGCTTTTCCGAATGTTGAAACAAAGATTTCCAATTAGGCGATTATTGAATAAATGTTGTTTTTGAGATTTAAAAAAAATCTAAATAAATAGAAAACATTTTCTTAATACATTCGCATTCAATGACGAAGTCAGAGATTATAAGGATCCGTAAGTATTTAATTTTTTAACGTTCAGAAAATATATTAATTATCGCAATAAAAGTTTTTATATTAAGACCATACTGGTCTACTAGTTTTCAGACAACAGTTCGAGTAGATTAGTGCTAAACCACTTTGATTAATGTGTGATGAGCCGAAAAAAAATGTTTGACATATTTTAGGGTGCAAGATTGACGGATATGATTAATTCAAAGTGATACTTGTGTGTGACTTTAAAAAAATCTCGTTTCAAGAAGATGTCATGAAATTTTTCAAAGGCTTAATCAATAACGAGACACACCTGAGAATCGGACGTGTTGCTGGTTAAATAGAGGGCAAGGATGCGGTGAGGAAGATGACGAGAAGAAAAAAAAAAACGAAAGTCTTTGTCGAATTGAAAACCGGGTAAGTTGTGAGCGAGCACGCTGAAAGAATAATTCAAGAGGTCAAAAGGTGCGAGATGCGATGGTTATAGAGAACACAGCCGGGCGTTTGAGCGGCCGATGCCGCCAGCTAGAATCTCTTCAGGTTGCCTTGGACCCCATCATCGCTGCTGCCAGTTGACAAATGGGAAGTAGTTCTTGCCGAATGTCTCCTGTGATCTGTCAGGCTCGAGTACGGTGAACGCTTTTCGGTTGGTCGTCACTGTGTGAGTGTTGTAAGTGCCTAAGTATTCTTATAAGTATTTGTAAGTGTACACCGCAAGATGAAGTTTCCTCGAATCACAAAAATGACTAATTAATCTCCATACTATCTTCTCTTTCATATATGAAATCCCATTTCCTACATGTCTGTATATAAAGTATACCATTTTTCCAAACTCTTCTTACAGTTTGGTCA
Source organism: Clistopyga incitator (assembly GCA_947507545.1). NCBI lineage: Eukaryota > Metazoa > Arthropoda > Insecta > Hymenoptera > Ichneumonidae > Clistopyga > Clistopyga incitator. Next base: position 2,776,246 of record OX382179.1, on the reverse strand, counting down.
AAAAATCTAGGGACTGCAAGGATGTCATTGATGTTTCTAGGCTCGCAAGTGCTCGTATTAGTGATTGTCCAGTGTCCGTATTGATGTTCCTGAGCGTGGAATTGTGCGCACGTTACGTTAACCACACATACTTGGCCAGATCATTGTTCCTGTGGGCACCATTACCTAAGTCATCGTCATTCTCCTTTTCCCCGTCTTCTCCAATAATTCCCAAGCATTGACATATCGAGACCTCGCCAACGTTACTACTATTAGCCGCTGTGGCCTGTGGACCACGGAGTTACGGGTTTATTGCCTCGGGACCTATAGAGAAGCGATTGGGCCTGATGCCGCCGCTTTTGCCCGACGATCACACTGTGTCTATACCATTATACTACCGAGGAACGCATGCATGCACGTTGACATCCCGCCAAAGGCAACAGGGTCTCGGGGAACGCGCCACACTCAGTGATTAATGACTTGGTCCTGGATTGAAAAGTGGCGATGGGGAGAAACGAAAACGTGTCGGTGGATTCGCTGAACAACCTGTTGGGGAGAATGGACTTTGCGTGCGTATGGATAAACTGCAGGGAATCGCTCGCTTCGATCACCGTTCAAATACATCGCTGAATGTTGCCGTGTTCCTCCTTTGCGGCACTTTTACCGGTTCTGTCTCGTTCCGTCGCTTTGTCACGACGTGTTGTCACCAATTGTCGTTTGCTCGCTCGCGCGCCTGCGTTCCAACTGCGCCCCATGAGTTTACACACAACAGGGTGACGTGCAGTTTATGCGATTCCATTGTGAGTTCTTCTTGGCACACGTTTTCCGGTGGGTTTCGTGATGCTCGCTTGAGGTCTTCATTCTGGTGTCCGTTTTGTCGGCGTGGATTTTGTGGCTGGCACGGGAGTAGTGGGCAACGATTGGCATGTTGAGGTCCGGATTCGTTGATTTTATCTTTTTTGGTTCACAGTTTTTTACAGATTTATTGCTGGGCCATTTGCTGGTGAAAAGAGATGATTGCACGGTTTGAACTGAACTCATACTAAAGTTTTGATACATTTTAGCGTTTGAATTAGTAAAAAATATGTCGTATTTCAAAACATATAAAATTTTCGTCCTAACACGTGTAAAAATTGAGAAATTACACCAATTTATGATAATAATTTGGCATCATTTTTTAAGCAGGTAGAGAAACGAGGCAGAATCATTGATTCGATTTCTATTTTTTTTAAATTTCTTATACTGTTTAGGATCCCTGCAATCTTGGTGCAGTGATTGTCAGAGAAAACAGAGAAAAAAGTGATTTCTCTTGATGATCATTTCGCGACCGAGAGAACGGATTTCAAGGCCATAGTCAGAAACATCTCCGGTTTGATCGACAAAAAATGATCATCCGAGAACTTATGCGGGTTTTCTTATGACGACGTTGTGACCCTAACCGAAACTGACGTTCACGCACATCTTGCAGGATGTGTCACGTGACGCTGCAGGACTAATTTACAGGAGTAGTGCCTGCAGCATAAAGCAGCAAGGCAAGGACGATGGTGTTAGGTGGCAAACGAAAGTGAGACATTGATGGATACATTGTTGTTCGAGTTTCGAGTCTTATTGTGTCATAACAATCGAGATGTGTCTTCATTGTTTGCTTGTTTGCGGGTCACCGCCTTCCTGCGCATCCCTTGCAACTGTTCCTGAAGATTTCCATGGTCGAATCGATTTACATCCGGAATCCGAGCCTGCCGTGAATATGTGAATATTACTTAGGTCATAATCTGTGTGTACCTAACATTGTTCTGTTTCTGGTAAATTCCCAACGATGTTCGATGACAAAATGTAAAGTATTCAAGAAAGCCAAAATATATTTGTGATGTAAATTATCTTACCAATCTTAAAATGAGTAAGTGTATGAAGTCGGACATTTTTTCGATGACATCGAACCGCCCATATTCACTTTCTTTACCCTATTTTTAAAAAAAGTACCCAGACAAATTGTAGTAGTACAGACAAATATAAAGTGACAACTATTAATTTTACATCCATGCAAATATCTCGTCTGGGTAGTTCAGGATGGAGAATGGGATTTGATTTGCTTCCATCGTCGATGGTGGACTCCATTCTGGTCTGCCCACAATCTATCCTGGATTCAACCCTGGATTCCATCTTGGACTTCCCATCTCTTCTACGCGGAAACTAAAAACAAATTTTGTTATACGAACTAAAGATAAATCGTTGCCCCTTTATCAAATTAAGGCCGAATTGTGCATTTCTGGAAGAATCTTGATACTTACAGGTCTTTAAGTGGATCCTGCGAGAAATCCTCGTTGATAAGAGGCGCACGGTAATCTTCGGTTGAGGATAATCTGCGTTGAATGGCGCAATGCTGGCAAATATTAAGGCGAGAATGTTCCACTCAGTGACGAATGGGTCAGCCTAAAAGCTCTAAACCTCCATCAATGCATTGTGAGCCTCTCCTGCTGGCGTTAAATTGTGCGAGTAAAGTCCGCAAGAATATCGGAGCAGCCGTATTAACGTGGATTTTGCCTTGATGCGGTTTGTCGAGACATTCGAGACCTCCAGAGTGGTGAACCTACATCATCTCGAGTCTCGTTATTTCCAACCACTTGAATCTTCAGTTTTTTATTTACCAAATAACCGTACATCTATGCATTGTCGCCTATCGATGGCAAGATTTGGTCTAAAATAGATTCTGTGTGGTTAGAGCATACATTGTCACATTAGAAATTAAATCCTCGAGACACACTATGAAAAATTCTTCTGATTTTGATTTATTTCATGAATAAAATTAGGATGTTGATATTAACATTTCCTAATATTCACAATTTCGAAGGACAAAATTCGAACTGGGTGAAATAGAGTTTTTCTTGAGTGTCATAAATTCCAAAATTTCAATTATAATAAGGATTAATAAGGATCTTCGTAGTTAAATTGTAGATATAGTTTAATTCTTGTCACATGTAATTCATTTTTCAATTTTTCAATCCGTCTTCATTCCGGTTGGAATAAAAACAGTTGTAAAAATGAAAAACAATCACAATCGTATGTGTATCAACAAGGGCAAAGGAGGTTTGAAAACATCGGGGCGTTCTGTATGAGCACAAGAAGGAAAATTGTTACAATCTGGAGTTTGTTCCCGCGGTGACGTAGATGTCACGAGCAGATAGGAGTTACTCTCATGCCATAATACATGGGTAATACGATATCTCGGCGCTACCGTTGGGGTGCCTGTCCCGAGGAATTTCAATGGAAGCAAAAGATGCAAACCTGACCCATCAAAAGTAACATCTATATACGTTCCCAACTTCCTTTACCCTCATATACCTATCGTACATGGTATAACCGTTGTATTTGCTCAATTTACAGTTACGTAATTCCATAATGAAGGGCTCGCGCGCTTTTTGTTGCGAGATTTTTGCAAACAGTGGCAGTCTGGCGCCTCACAATGGTTCTATGGGCAGCGGAACCCGGGAGATTTAGCGATCGAGCGATTTTACACAATGGACCTCTTAGAGATTGTTGCGTACATGCCATTATAAGTGTAACGCCGAGTGCGCCTGTAACGTCGGCTATTTACGAACAGCCACGGGGTGTCGTGTTTCACAGTTGTTTTTGTATAAACACGAGAATAACCGTATGCCTCGACAGAGAACCAGAGCAATCAATGCCACGTCGTTCAAGAAATTTCTAAAAAAATTCAAGACATCATAAAATATAGTTCAATTATGAAATATCTTCACTGTAAAAAATATTTGGGAAATTAATGTATAGTAATTTATACTAAACCCGAGTATCGGAAACTCAATTTAATATACGAAAGAAAATAAAAATTAAATTTGCACTCGACAAAAATCGCAAGTGTACTAATTTTACCTTCAATATTTTTTGCAGTGTATTATTACAACATTTTTAGCAGTAATATGGCATTAAAATCGTTGCAATGAAAATTACATTCCACACAACAGGATATTTCGCCCGAAACACATTTCTGAACGTTTTATACCGTTTTAATTATTATGGCATTAATATCTCGCATAAAAAATTTCACGAAAGCAAAGCTGTCTTAGTTATGTGCATAAACTTAGCACGTTCGGGACTTTCAGGGATCATTGTAGTTAGAAAAATCGAGAGTGTAATCAGCCGAGAATGTAGGGAAGTGCCCTGTTAGTTTTATTTTCCACAGAAGCACCTCCCCGAGGTTTCCGGTGTTATTTTAGGCTCTTCTCGTACAAAACGATGTTACTAGACGAACAATGAAATACAAAACAAAGGATTCGTACTACCGTGTGTACATTTAACGCATAAATGAGAAGGTAGTCGAGCGACCTATCTCCACAAATTTTAAAAGCTCGTTTAGAATTGTAGGAAAAAGAATGTTGCCTAGCCCTGTTAAAAAAACTGTTAGGACTATTATTATCTAAAATAAGAAACCACGCCTTTCTTTCCTAGTGTTCTTGACAAAATAGTCGCTGTATCCTCCTAATTAGCGTAAATTGAGAAAAGGTTGTTCTTACTCCTTATCCTAAATCTCAGTGTAGTAACTAATCTGTGCTCTCTGCAAATTGGGTGCAAAATCGTATTAAAATAGGATGAATCGGTAGACGAATTCAAGGGAATATCATGCGGAAGCAAGGGCTAGAATAGTGAAATTAACAGGATAATCGAAATATAACAATTTATCGATTGATTCACTGAATCTAGATTTAATAAAGATACCATTTGATAGAAATACACATTACTACCAAATGAGAAGGCTTCATAAAGTCATAAATACTGTTGTCACTAAGTCAAAAGTGTCGAAAAAAAATCATACCATCCATGCTGTGTGTAAAATTTGTTGACCTTATACGTACCGTGATATTAAAAATCCGGTAAAATCATGAATCAATTTTTAACAAGCGATGAAGTACATCAAACTCGACCCTTTGCTCCCCTCAACCCTTCCTTTCCCAAAACGAAATAAAAAAAACCTACGAAAAAAGGAATCAACGGTAGTTAATAATAGGTAAAAAAATACTTTTTGCCCCTTGAAATTTACCAGCCAGGTCAGAAGTCTCCGAAATCGGTCGGTGTACCTGTGATATTATAGTACGTATGTGTGGAAGGTGAAGTATTCATTGCATACCCTGTGAACCTATTACTGTCCAATAAACGTGGGGTTGCTATCGACACAGGTATAGCAGACCGACATATCAATGGATTATGAAATTGGGGTTAAAAGCGTTTCGAATTCTCGTTGAAAAAGCAAAAAAAAATGGTTTAATTCGCGGGAGAAAATTCTGAAACGTTGGGTAGTGGGCTGCGGATGCAGCTGTGCATCCCGATGGGTTGTACTTCGTTTCAGCGGGCGAGACTTCCTGGCAGGTAAAAAGGCATGGACTCGGGAAAGTGGTTGTGTACCTCTCGAGCTTTTAACCGGTTACTCGCTTGATTACGCGTAATGATCGATTTGATTTAGAGCGAGGATCTCGTATCGCGTTACCGCCTTCCCAGGTCCCATGGGCTTTTTTTACTCTCTCGTATAAGACGTCACTGGGACGGCGGGGATTCTCCCTTACGTCCTCGTGTGCTCTGATTTATTGATATGGGATCGGTTTTATGTACCCCAAACCTCGAATGTCAACGGAAAGCTTTATCTTTATCTTTAAAAATCCTGTACCAAGGCAGACAATCGGTAGTTTCGCTTTTCTAATTATCGGTGGAATTCCATGGAATTCCATTGGACGCCCTCGTAATGGCATTAAATTTATTTTGGAATTATATGCGCGATACTCAGAGAACGACGGATAATGAAAATGGGATCGACTTGTTTTTTTTTAATTTTTATTCTTTCTTTTCCAATGTATGGCTCTCGCCTTTTACGGTTTTTCCTACTTTTTTCCCTGTGTTTCCTATCATTCCCTTCGCTAAGGGTTAGCACTTCGCTAAGCCAACTTAATCTCCGATGCGTCCGCAGCCGACCAGTGTCAGTTGAGATCGTCTTGCTTTAAATTATATTTATTTTAATCTGATGCACTAAAGAAAAAAAACATAACTTTGATGAAATAAGATAATTGAATGGACTAAATTTGTAATTGTCGACTGAATTTTTAGTTAGCACTAAGCTGCTCTGTTCAGGTGAAAAAATCTGCGAGACAAATAAGTTGTTATATGGTAACTTTTTGGCACAGAAGTGAGAGAAGTCGGAGAAAGGAAGGTGATAGACACTCGGGCGGTGATGTCCATGAATATGGGGACATTGAAGGCACCCTTAGCTAGCCATGGTGGAACAATGGGACCTCTGATGATGACAAACGTCTCGTAATCCGATACTCGACCATATGTTGTATCTTCGAACTGAAACAACCCCTGCAATGGAATATTACACTACACTACCGTTGCATTATAGTATATTGCACCAATACATGTACCACATTAGCTTAAGCGCTAGCGGCTATCCCATAACGATGCAAAACAACGTTATCCGACAATTGTAGGTTAATAATTCGCTCACGGAAAACCCACATACTCCTTCTCTGACATAGGCAGAAATTAATATTAAATTTCTTATCAATATCTAATGCATGCTAATTTCTAAGTTGGCATATTTACAATATGGGGTCGTTCTTACGCTTGCGTATTCACTCTAAAGGTGATTTCTCGTAGAGTTTCCATGAATAAATTATGAAATATGTGAACTTTTCTACTTTTCGACTTTTCTCATTTTTGATATATGCCACTATACGCCATACTGGAATGAGACTATGAGGAGTAAAGTGAGGGAAACTCCATTTTATAGTAGAGCCGAAATGTAGACTTTGGTTAAGGGTAATTTAATTAGAGTCTATTTTTTACGAAAACTCAGTTTTGAAAGCAGCCGTAGAATTACATTTTGTTCCAAGAGGGTATGTAGATATATTAGGTATTTTCCTTCACTCCAGTCAAAATACTGCGGTAGACGTATGCATCCGCTTAAGCAAACAAAAATCGAATCAGTAGTGAAGATAGTTCACGATTTGTATTTTTCCTGCTTCTTACTGTCGAACAGGTTTTCGATTTCAATGAAACGGATAAAACTAACGTTGCTAACTGTAGCAATAATTGCCTCCTGGTTAAATACGGCAGCGCAAAAGAGAGAAAAAGAAAAATGTTAAAGAACCCCAGATATGAAGTCCATTTGAAACGTGAAGCGAAAGGGTTTCTGTGTGTGTTCACCGATTGGCAGATGCTAGAAGAAAAAAATCCTTTCGACGGCAGGGGCACGTGAACAAACACCCAAAGTATCGTGACTCGTGCGCAGAAACGGACCATCGCATCTAAGCTTGAAAATTTGACTGACATTTGTACATATACAAAAACAAAAGTGGCAAGGATAGCCTCGAAAAACAATCCAATGGTATTGTATAGAATTAGCTTAGTATAGATGATACACGGCGAGTGACGTGCAGATGGAGTCTTTATATACGAGGAATGAAAATTCGCGCTTCGGTTTAGAGATGACAGTTCTCTGATGCCAATTGTTTCAAATTTCTACAAATCTAAAATGACTATGCCGAAAAAGACTCAAGAAGCATTAAAAATTATGCACTACAAAATTTAATGCTGTATTTTAGATGAATGTTAGCATGATTACAATATGAGCTTAAATAACTTCTGCGAGGCGTTAAATAGTATTTTGTCATATTCTGAAAAACCATAGAAATCAATGTACGATATTATTGCAGGACTTTCATGTTTATTTCAAAATTGTTTAGACTGAGATCCTCAGAATCCTCCTTCGAATAAAGTTATTCTGGAAAACCACCATTGCCAGATAAATTTGGCATAACACATTTATTTCATGAAAGAAAAAAAATCTGTCCCATACTGTGAGTCATTTGATGACGAAATTAGTTGCTTGGAAATACGAAAATACAGAAAGCGATTGAATTTTTATTGTATTTCCAAAATATGAAGAACAGCAGACATCAATTTTTGTATTTGTATTTGTAATTTGATAGAATTAACCCTTTGTAAGTACTTCTAATTATTCCCCTTGTCAACTTATTAAAACACAGCAATTGTGGTAGGTCTGCAAACGATTAATTTAATAGCGATTAATTTCTTGCTAATACGTTAATTCTTATGGTAAGATAGATAATGAAACATTTAGCTCATAGTAATTGATCACACTGCTCGAAGGTCAGTGATAGGTTGTTTTGCAGCAATGCGTAAGAGCAGATGGAGACGAAATAACGTATGCGGGTTCGAGAGCGAAATAAGGCGAGCGAAAAATTCGAAGCGACGTGTGAAGAAATATTGTGCCTCAAGGAGACGTCAGATACTTCAATACCAACAGTACGTATGTCCCTATATACGTACATACACTACTGAAGCTTTGCTCGGGGTTACTTGAACGCTCAACTACCGTTCGCAGCTATTAAAATAAACAGACCATTATCCCAGAGTTTCGGCTCTTAATATGTTGTGCTCAAAACGTTAGCAGGGTCTGTTTATGCTGGACAGGGAATAAAATCCACCGCACGCGGATTATCCCGCAGAAGAACAACAACAAAGGGGGAAACAACGAGTCGTGTGCGACTCGCTTCGATTGTTCGTACTGCTTTGGATGCCTTCGGGACATTTAGGCGAGCAAAGCTCCAAGGGAGTTTCCCGTGTGGTTGCTATATGTGCCACGACAGAATTTCAGGATATTTGCATAAATTAACCATCTTACTTTAGATTTTCAGCAGAAATAAATAATACAATATTTTTTCAAAATACAAGTACAGTGCGTTCTGGCACCTTTGACTCAGATCTCGCGGAGAATATGATTGTCGATGATGTATTTTTTTTTTTTTAATCTATGAAAAACTGCAGACTCGATATTGAACAAATTATTTTATCAAAAATTCAACTGAAAATGTTACAGAGTCCAGTTTGTATTTATAGGCGCTATCGAGTTATACGAGATGTAATTAACCTCTGCCCATTTTTTAATTGATCATTATGACGCATTTTTTTGTGAAACTTTTGTATACATTCGGCTTATATAAATTGCTATGATCGCATGCATAAATAAGTTTTGAATATTGTTAATAGAGTAACTTTTTTGTGAGAACTATCTCAATGTCGATACTTCGCGATTTTCCGTTTTTATAGTAAAACAATACAGTCGAACATGCAATACGGTTGTAGATATTAAGAGATATTGACAATATCGAGAAATGGCGTGAATGAGGTATCAATTGGGTGGAAAATTTTCCAACCGTTTTATAGCGAGCACTGCCATAATGTCGGATTATAAAATTTGCCGAAATTGCACAGGAGAATCATAGCGTTTTGCTGGCTATACGTAGACACTTCAACTCGTATTGTATTTATAGAAATGATCACATAGATAAGGTAAGATCAGATAAAGATGCAGCGTTGAAACTGGCAAAAGTTGCACATATGCATCATAACTTTTAAATGGCTATACGCAGAGACCTTAACATTATTTCGTATTGTTGTCGTAAAAATGACAAAAAAAAAAGGTAGAAGATGATAAAAATGGGCGCTATAGCGTTTCAAGACACTAATTCAAATACGTATCTCCCGAACTCCTAAAAGTACCCAAAAAATACCCTCTTCGTTTTTCACTTTCGAATTGTCTCAATCCTTTCCAGAGCCCACAGCACATTATATCGATAGCAATAAGCCTCGTGTCAATAAATCGTGACAGGGTCGTTCGCTATAAAACGGACAGTGTGCCCAGCAAAATTCAAGGCCATATTTCTTCTCATATAGAATCATCGCCCTTAATTTACAGCTTTGCTCGAGAACGCCCCGTTTTTTCTATCGTGTTCCTTTACAGATGCATTACTATCGATAAAAGCAGATTGGTAGTGCATCGATCCTCGTGGGGCCCTTTCTCTTCATCCAAATCTCGATACATCGAATATGCATGACGAAAGACCGAGGGAAAGTCAAACTGGAAAAACAGAAAAAAGGCGGAGAGCTATATGGTGTTGAACGAAGACACAAGGGAAAAAGGAAAGAAACGATTTCGCACGTTGGGGTAGCCGTTGGAAGCACGTGCATCATGTGCATTACCTGTACGTGTATAGGTGCAACGTATACCTTCCAGCACTTCATACGTTTTCCCTTTGCAATAAATTCGGAGGCATTAACACCCATTGGCAAGGGGCGTTCTTCGTGTACGACAATTCTCGTCGTCCTCCATTAAAATATATATATATATATATATATGTTTTGCTCTCTCCACTCGCACTGCTAAAATCAAGGTACCTTAACAAGGAGAATCGAAAATACTGCGCCAACCAAGGATCATATTTACGACTTTGGGAAAGGGAATTCGTTCTCCGAGATTGTGTGTAACTAACGTACGGCTACCGGATCGTACGTTTTCGTGAAGGGGTTGAAATTGCTGGGATTTCACGGGGAAAATCTGAAGCAAAAGGGTCGATTTTTTAGTATTTCATGTGTCGACACTTTTAGAAATATGAGATCAAGAAATGAAGGGACGTAGAAGAGATTCGAGGTAAAGAATAGGAGAAATATGAAAAAGGCAATTTTTTACTTCTACATTTACACATGGCACGTCTTTGAAAGAAAATAGAAAAAAAAAGAAAAATTAAGAGGAGGTTCCTCTATAATTGACCGACAAATTACACTAAGTTAAGGAATTAATTATGGATGAACAACAAGACGTAATAGGCTGGTTTTTTTAATCGTTATTTATGCTTCAATTGTAATAAAAAAAAAATATTTTGTTTCAAAATGGCGTCCAAGATGGCGGCTGATACATGAAGTGCGCTCCGGTTCCATGCAAAACGGCGTGCATTCCTCACTCGTCGATTTTCAATCTACAATCATGAAACAAGTTTAATTTTAAACCTGAATAAGTACAGAATAGAATGAACCTTAGAAATCGAAAAAATATTGAAAAATGACAAAATGGCGGACATGTGAGTGAAAGAAAAAATCCAAAAAATGAACTTTCAAGTTCACATGTCCGCCGTTTTTTCATTTTTCAATATTTTTTTGATTTCTTAGGTTCATTCTATTCTGTACTTATTCAGTTTTAAAATTAAACTTGTTTCATGATTGTAGATTGAAAATCGACGAGTGAGGAATGCACGCCGTTTTGCATGGAACCGGAGGGCACTTCATGTATGGGCCGCCATCTTGGACGCCATTTCGTATAAATTGAAATTTTTTTTTTTATATTACAATTGAAGCATAAATAAAGATTTAAAAAAATCGAAATAATTAGGTGTGCCAATAAAACGTGCTAGAAATATTTTAAGCGAAGTAAAATTTTTTGTATCTCTTAAGACTATTTAAAACCTCTTTCTAGTCCAGGAAAAAATGATTAATGATCAGACTGTTCCGAGCATGGCTATAGCTACGTGTCCCATAGATATATACATACATATAGAAAATCCAGGGACGTTACTGGGCGAGCGTATGCCAATTCTGAGCCGTGAAACGGGGAGGGTAGAGGGTCAGGATTGGATTTTTTGTTTAGGAAGGACTACTATCGGTGAACTCTCGCGGGAAAATTTTCTGTGGGCGAATTCTGAGCTCGCGCCCTGCGTACGTCCCAACGGTGCTCTTCCCTCGGGATAACCCAGACGCTCAGTGTTGCCGTCCAGACTCCACTGCGGTTCGACGTCGCTTTTCTGTTTCTTATAATCGGCATCACTCCTCCTCGCGCTACAAGAAATGAAATTCGTGCCTCATTCAGAAGATGGAGAGGGAGGCATCCGCTTTTTCTGTCGTAGTTCTGGTCTTCAGGGTGCTCTACACTTCTGGTCCTTTGCTGGGAGGTGCTTCGATTTATGCCTCACGCCACAAGCGCTTTTCATCGCCATTGTCGCAAGATTTCAGCGTGAAAACGGCGTATACAGTTGCGATTGTACTGTAATACAGCGCATCGCTCGTTTTGGCAGTGATCGAGGGTGATATATCGTCTTAAATCTTGAAGACATATTTTTTGACGGACGGAGGGTTGAGTCGGGAACCACACGTTTTCAGCACGCCCAACATGTTATTTCGTGATTTTTTTCTGGAGAGTTTGCTAAAAAGGACGAAAGGGTTTTCTTCCTAAAAGGGTTTATTTATAACTTCGGAGAATTTATGAATTTCGAAATTTTTGGAAGCTTTACATTAATAATGCCCAAGCAATGCAATTGTAATATGACAGGACCAATTATAAATGATAAAAAAAAAACTTTATTACCGAGGTACTAGAGATTACAGAAAGTTGGTTAGTGTTGAGACGTAAGGCAAGATACTAAAAAATGATCTGACATGCATGAAATGAAAAGTTCAGTCCTGCAGTGTTTACAGAAACGTTTTTGCGTATTCTACAAACATTCATTAGAAAAATCGCTTCGCTCGTGCCGCAAATAACGGGCAGGCATCAGTACATGCAATTTATTTGTTATTTTTTATTTTTTCGTACTTTTGACCGGCTATAAAGAAAAATAGTATACACCACACGGGCAGAAGTTGGAAAGCCGTGAACAGTGCAGGAATGTCCAAATTTCTGCCCTTGTAGTGTAATATACTAATTTCAATGCAATTGGAGATAATAATTTGTATAATAATGTTATCTTATTCCACTTGTTGAAAGTAAAACAGAAACATTAATATACAAGGTCTTAGGCATTGAGGAAGTGCAAACGACATCGATTTTTTGATGTGACACAGCCTTGGAATAATAAATTTGATACTGCAACACCTACAATCAATAATTCTTCCGTCCTATAATAATACTATTAGTGACTGCCGTGTATTAACATTCGCTAATATTTGGAGTATCAAAAAAAAAAAAAAACTACAATAAAAGATATTATATGAGAAATGAATCATGTAAAATCCTCAGAGTATCACAAAAGATTCACGAGCATGAAAGTACTACAGATGGACCTGAGATACGATTATTCGTCGCCCGTGTACCTACTTCCAGTTAATCCTCTTCCTACTCCAGAAAAGTCGTCGTATACAAATTCCGACAAATCCCTAACAACTTCCACGAGTCCATCTTCAACACATGAATTGCAATTGACCTGAACTTTAGTAGCTACGAATTTTTATCCTCGATAGTTTACGAGGCTCTCAATGCTGTCCGATGGCCACAATACAGAAGACGAATTCATTGTTGCGTGTCTTTTGACTTTGCGGTTTTTGCACATGGCACATAAGTTCAGTCCGGAGCAAATCCTCGATCACAAAGCATGAAAAACGGCCTATTCGTATCCGAACAGTACCGACTACTTCCAGTACCAGTAGCCGAAGGGCATGTGCATCAAACGTCGAGAGAAGCGACGGAAAAATGGAGAACAAGACTGCTAATCCACTTTTGGAAATCTGCATCGATCACTTTAAAGTCCTTTTGGTGCTCTTGTAGTCTCGAAACTCGAGCCTCACCCACTAACCCCAGTTCCAGTGGTTTCACCCGAAAAACGTAGCCTTTTTCTTATTTTCCGTATGGCCAAATTTTGGTCGACAATGGCAGCAACAAATACGAAGTCGAAGTGGGAGCAAAGAAACGGCGCGGATTGAAATAAAACGTGCAGCCAGAGGATCACTGATTCTCGACAGGAGGAGTCCGCTGGAGGAAGATACGCGTGTCTCTTTCGTTATGTTTCATTTTTCCTTCTTCTCGTCTTCGTTTCTGGTCGCGCAAGTGATCCATCGATCATCGGGGCTGATTGTTCCATGTGACACAAGCGTGAGCCGTGTTTTGGCATCTGCACCGTAGGCGGGTTGCGGAAGTCAATGGACTCCCGCGAATCGGAGGTGGAACACGGACTGTCCAAGAATCGTCTGGTGCCATGCCCATAAACGTTTGAACAGCGAACAGCCCCTTCTGCTTCAACTCACAACACTGTAACCCATTATATGCTCGCCGGATCTTAAACGCCTCTATTCTAGTCACTGTCTTCCATTTGTTCTTCGCTGTCGCTGTGTTGCAGTGCTGGTGACGTCAGGCTTGTAGTGGGTATGCAAGTTGATGGATCAGCGATCGAGATCCTTTGCTTGTGCTCATGGAAGACGTGCCTACAACTCGAGGCATATTCCCGGGGGAGGCATCGTGTACAAGCCAATGTGGTCGACGTCAGCCTCTGGAATGGAAGCTGCAATGAACAGATGGCGAGGTAAGATTTTATTTAGCGGTTTTTAAGGGTTATCGACATGAAGTTTATTTTGTTATTTGTGCAAAATGTGTCACAGAACGGTTGCAAATTATTTGAGAAGTATCGAGAGGCACGCTTTGCTTAGCTGAAGAAAAATAATGACGTTGGAAATAATTCGGTTTTCAATATATTGACAGCTACTTACGAGTGACGCTCAAGGAGTTTCAGCGGTGTACTGGGTCAATACTGAAATGATCATAACTGATCAACACTGGCTAACAATATCCGGCCAGTACCAAATGACGATGCTGGCCATCGCTACCGGGTCCGGGATCGACATTCGGTACCGGGTCGATACGGCCAGCCAGTATTGGGCAGGTGTGTCATTTCAGTATTGGCCCAATACATACTCTCCAATAGGATTGTAACCGGTTTTTCCCGTCAGTAAGCACCGACTGCTCCGATACCAGTACTCAGCCAAGGTTGTGCCACTCTAATATTCGCAAACGCGTCATTAAAACTCGCACAAAAGACTGTAGCGAACTTTGGCATGTTGAAAAATATTGTAGAAAATCTTTTGCAATCGGGAAAAGTCACAATAAACATTACCCGAAGTGTAAAAAACGGTTGGACAAATTATTACCTTTAAAAAATTAATTATGTAAATGACCAATATTTTCGCGCCCATAGATAACTTGGTCTCCCTTTTTAAGTCAGTAAGCAATCCTTGAAAACTCGACTCGTACACAACAGGTATACACATATCGAAGACAATATCTGCTAGAGACTTTGTAGAAACTGCGGTCAGCTTCACGTAAGGGTCTCCGGTATACAATAGTCCAACGATGGACAGCAGCAGGTGCTATCGAAAGGCAGCGTGCGCCCTGCCCTCGACTTCACAATAGCTTGTCCCTCCACGAGGGCCACTTCACCTTTACAAATCAAAACAATTAATGTCTACCGAAGTAACGACTGCGCTCGCGGCTTGAAATAATGATTCTCGGTGTGCAGCAGTCGCGCGAGTATCCATCGCCTATTAATTAGGAATCGTGCGAACCGATCGCGTCTTGGCCTTGAGTTCAAACATCACAGCGGCACAGTCCCGATTTAGTCGGCGATTTATCGAAAATTTCCGTCAATTAATTCGACTAATGACTCGAGAAGGTGTGAAACCCGTCGTTCACACGTCTCCTTAATTGTGATTAGACGCTGTCAGTTTACTTACACAATAATTTGCCGATGCCAGTGATATCTCCAACCTGACGTTTGGAAAATGGAGCGAAACGATGGCAAATAGGATTATAAAGTTTTTTTTGAGCCTCTAATTTTCGGAGCTGATAAGCTTTTGAAGAGATGGGTCAAAATTGGATTTTGACGAATCCCAGAAATATGAGGATGAGAGTAAAAACCGATTTTGTCGATCTTCTACTAAACTCAAGGATGTATGCCATTCACGCATAAGCAATTAAAAGTCTCATGCGAAAAACGTTTGCAATAAATTATATGGACGTCATTCAAGATAACAAAGACATTGATTTTTAATATTAATCACGTCGAAAAATGTTTGATAAAAATTAGAAAACAATGTTAACATGTGCAGTAATTTTGTGACTGTCAGTTTTTGAAGCGATTTTTCGAATAGATTCTTATTTTCAATTGTGTAACTTTTTTGTTTTCTTTCTTTTTGTTGTTCATTATACGAAAATGAGTGAAAATTTTTGAATTTGTTTTCGATAAGAGTGAAAATTCGGTAATCTTTGAGATTTCCAAAACTCGTTTATTAACACCGTTTAAAAATTATTTTTCATTAATCGAAGTTCTTCGACTCTGCAATGTCGTTAATTTTATACATAATCACGTAAACCACTGAAAAAAATTCTTGAATCTGAGTGATAATCTTTTGGAGATATATCTTGAAGGCAAAAATTCGACTACCGTTAAGTTTCCATGAGCTCCAGACGACAAAGCGAGAGGGAGATTCGTCAACACTGTTTCCCTTTCCTGGCGTGGCTTCGGATTCGACGAAAATTTCATTTCTGTTTGACAGCCACGAGGATATTATCCGATGTCATAATTCCACGCGGGATGACAATATTTTTAATACCAGGCAGGATGTAACAGGATCAGCGCGAACTCGGGTAATGTTATACCAAGAGAGCTCTCGGGCAACAAGGTGCAGCTAATCTACTTTGAGTCGCTTTTTCTCTGTGTCTATCTCTCTTGGGTTAGCGAGTAAGCAGCACATCGTCGACACGGGTTAACTTTTAATCCCCTTAAGTTTTAGGCTTTCGCTCTTGCTTCTCGGCAGGATGAGCCATTTTGTTTCCTCTCCTCGAGAATGTACGTCCGTGTGATAATTCTTAAGCCTCTTAGACGACGTCTTTTCCGCCAGGATAATCAAGTTTTTCTTTTTCTCCTTCGTTTCTGCCGTGTTTTTCATTCATTCCGTGGTTTGTTCCTTTAAACGAATGCAAAAGATGAGTTAGGCTAGCTTAAATGGTAGTACCATGCCAAAATAGGATACCAACGAATTAGCATGTCAAAATGAGCCAACAAAATAACACGATACCATTGATTCCGAGAGTTATTTTGGAGTTTCATTTTAACGTTTCGTCACTTTGGAATGTTTTATTTTTCCATGTTATTTCGGTTAGTGTTATTTTTACATACTTACTTATATTATATACTTACATACGTAATTATTTTGACGTCTCACCGTCGATAGGTGCATTCATAAATCTATACTATTTATTTCTCGGCAAAAAAAGTCTCTGAAGAGAAGAACAAAAAAATAATCTAATTAGTGACTTCGGTATTCGAATTGTTATACCAGCAACATATCCGGGTAAGGGTAAAAATAACAAATGGCAAAATTAAAAGTCGGAATAGAGTTCCTTATACTTCTACGTCAATAGGTTGGCTAATTGAAACAAAAATATTTTTGTTCATATCGTTGCGCCAAGAACTGTCGATAATATAAGTATGTGCATATTCTCGTGGGTGTATGATGACATGCTTGGATGAGTGTTCGCTGTAAAAGTTACTTTTATTTCCTTGTTGATTTTTTTTCGAAAACTGACACCGTAGACATTGCTTTTGTTTCCAGGTGTGCGGGAAAGATTTAATGAAATATGAGGTCCTTTCGAATGAGCAAGCTAATAATATGTCTTCGGACAAAAGATTGTATTTTTCAAGATCGGACCGTGAAGCTGCGACTCGACTCTAACATGGGCGATAATCGATCGCCATTAGCACCCCGTGGCTCGGCCTGGAGATTCTCCACGTGGGACTTCAACCACAATCTGACTTCGTCTCCCAACTTGGTCGCATAATAACACACAAAACGCGTCCCCTGCTCGTGGAACTTTCCCTACGGCCAGAAAATATTAATGCCCTGATCCTCGACAGTAGTACTGAAGAATTCGAATCAAACTTGGCCACCCATGAGCGTGAAGAACACTGATTAAGTGTATAATAAATAAAACTATCGTCAGATGTCTCTAACATATAGAAGTAAAGAAGAATGTTTAGTCTCTGACTCACCAAAACGTACAAAAAATTAGCTTCAGTCAAAAACATCATTAATAGCGACAGAATAAGAAGTAAGAATTTACAAAATATATCGCTAGTACATTCCGACCGAAAAATGTAAAGAATAGTGTGTTTCATCATTTATATTGATTATTATATTTAATATAGATCGATGTAAATTCGGTCGGGAAAATATAGTTAAAAACAAAAAAACAACTGACTGCAAAAAAATGAGTAATTGCTACTAATTTGCAATATTACTTATTGGAACTTTACTATTTACACGAATCTGACATATGAGATTGTCAATATGGTTGCAACATGCCATTTAAAAAAATCAAAGAATAGTAAAATCCGCAGTAACATTTTTGCGATGAGTTGGAACAATAAATAATTCGCCGGATCGCTAGGTGCTTTACAATTTTGCGTAGGGAAATGTGAAATAAAAATTCTTACTCCAAATTAAAGACTCACTTGAGAAAAAACGTACTAAAATTGAAAGCCACAACGACGTCGATGAGTAATTTAAAACCTTCTTGTACCGTAATCCAAGGGTCGTATTAATAGTCCCAAGTGTAAACTCAAGTTCGTAGTTTACTCGTTATTTCGTTCTGAAGTTCGAATTTGAATTAGCGTAATCGATAAGTTGCGCGACCAATTTTTTGGTTGTGTCTAATCATGACTTTCCTCAGCGTTACTGAAACACTCGCTTTTTAAATTCTTTTGGTGTGTTTTAATTTTAATTAATCGCCGTGTTAATCTAATCGGACAAAATAGAAGGTTGGCCCATTATTCGGGAACTCTGGAGTCACGCGTGCATGGTTTGACGTTTCCCATCCGTAGAGTACAACTATAATGTGCTTCTCGGTCGAGACCTGACAATTTCAACACCTCAGGTTGATATCTATACACATAAAGCGTTCAGCTGCAGAACGCGGGACCGAGGTGGGCGGTTGCCAGAATAAGGAAACAAGAAAAAAAATAATTGGACAGGTACAAAAGACACGGCTTACGTTTGGTGGTTGAAAAGAGGGAGAGAGAGAGAGAGAGAGCAAAGAAGTAAGGGAGTCAGGGCGTCGAGAAACAACATGTGGAACGGATACGCGTGTCAAGTAATATACGTGTTGAGTGAAATTGAGAGGCGCATATGCGGCATTTTTAATTCGGTCGGTGCGTCCGGAGTGAGAAAGAAAAAGAAATATAACGTCCGGACGTTCATCAACATGCCCGAGTTTCCTGGACGCCTTTCTGTCTATTGAATTTTCAACAAAATGGTGTCCATGCTGGTGAGACGATTCGGGTCGCGAGCAAAACTTAGGTATAGACCACAGTATGTAACTATCCACCTCCGTAATTAATGAGCGAAAGGGAAAGAGAGCGAGAAAGCGAGAAATGAAGTAAGAAGGAGGAGAAGGGCAGGATAATTTCATGCTGTCCGTCTGTCAATCAAAGCGAGAAGAGGTAACACCCTACGTTCTCCATGGGTTCTCCATGCGTTCTAATATACGCCACTGTGAGACCACGTATCCGTCCTTGCTTACACAGTCTACTTCTCTAATGGAGCTTTCTTAATTTCACTCTCATTGACGAGTACAAGATTGTGTCCATGTGTCTAGTTTCTTGTTTCGTAGTTTTGCTGATGATATTCTTGATGACATTCGTACCTCTGGCTAGAACTTGATGATTGATTGCTATGATCTTCGGGGACTTTGCTATTTCAATTTTCGTAATGGAAAAGGGAAGTATGGAGAAAAAATTGGACTATAGGATGACATGTTCGTGTGAATGGAAGTCGTAGTACTTATAAAAGTGTAAACAGAAGAATATGAAGATTTTTTGCTACGATCACCAAGGATCTTTGATTCCACTTTGAGAATGATTGGCAACAATATAAATAACAACTGTGATTGGTTCGTGTGAATATTATGAAATGGAGATCTGTTTTTGCCTGCTATTGATTAACTGCGGTCTCTATGGTAACTTTCAAAATAAAGTCATTTTTGAAAATATTTGATGGGAAACTCGGTTCCATGTGGAATACAAGTTTTACCATCGGCAAAACCATAAATTGTTAGCTGAACCGAATTATAAAGATATTATCCATACGCTAAAGTACTTCAGTTTCTATAATTATAAAATATAGCCGTTTACGTATAAAAAAATGCCCAACAATATTGAACTGTGATAGTGTGTCCAATTATTAGATAGTCTCGATAGTCATAAAAGTTAATGCAACTCGGGAAATTGGTGACTGGTCTAAAAATGAACAGTTGTCGTGTAATACCTGCACTCTACAATGATTTTTCTGAGCGTAGAGCTCAAGAACTGCAAGACCGAAAAGTCCGTCTTCATTTCACCCCTTCGACGCTCTCAGCAAATTCCATAGAGCCAACATCGCGTTGCTTGCCCAAAAGGTTCGAGACTGCACATCGAGGACATGCACAGTTCTCTAGGAGAAACAAACGTTAAATGCGATCAGGCATCCGGAAGTGATGGACGGGACTCATGCGCGGGACCCAAAGGAAGGGGAAGTGGCCGGGAGCAATGCACAGTAGAATCGCAGTAGAATCAAACCTGTCTCGTAAACCAAAAGGCAACAATGTGAGCAACGCGGCGAATAATGCGTCGGCCCGAAAAACTTCGAGGAAAAGAAAGAGGAGATAAAGATAAAGGAGAGTGAAAGATCTCATAATAGCTGTACCCTCGTAAAGTGTATCGAGGTCCATTGAGAGAACAGCTTCACTTTCCCTTCGAAACACAGCCACACACACACACACGTATATTTATTTCTAGTTTTTATCCACGTCCCACGTTTTTTTTTTTTTTCTTCTATTGCATCTCGCAGTCTCTTTTGCTGCTGGTGTTATTCTAATAAATTCTTATTTCCGTCCGAATTGCTGCGCGAAGGTAGAGACTCGCTCGGTCGCTTAAATCAGAAAGTTTACGAGCGCGGATCCCCGCACTAACATGGGGATAACAAAACGCTCTTTTACGATTTGTTTTCGGTGCAACCTCCGAAGGCTAGCCAGGGATTGATATCCTGTTGGCGGTAATAAAGTAAGCCCCGTGCGCGACACGTCCACACGCTCTTCTTGGGAGAAAAAGCGAAGCCTGGAGTTTTCGTGTCTATCCGTCTCGTTCAGACGTACGAGCAGCACCTGACACCAGTTGTCAGCCATCGCAGAGCTGTGCCTCACGATTTTTCGAGATTCCGTACACCTTTTTTTCCAGAGCTTTCGTTTCACTAGTCTCCTGTCCATGATCGGACAATTAGTCACGTTCGAAAAATATTTGGATGCCCCCGAATGCTGGAATACTTCTCTCGGGCTGATGAAGATGCGACGGAAATAGCGACTGCGCGTTATGTCCCTAGACTTTGAGGTGGGTGACCTGTAGTCGTTGATCTTAGCTGGAACTTGAAACGATGATGATATACATATACATTTCTGCAATGGAACATTGGGCGTGTTGGCAAGACCATTTTTTCTCGCTAATTTATAATTAGTATAGAAATTATAATTATATAATGTGCACTTTTAAGTGTAATGCATGACATTGTGCATAATTAATATAAGTGTAAACATCGTTTTGAAGTGTGACAATAATTATTCGAAAAGCTATCGGCAACATAACTTTGTTAATTCAAGTCCTAGCGGTACAGTCCCGTCAAACGTGAGATTAATTCAGAGAAAATTTCGAACCTTCCGGGTTAAGCAAAAATATGCTGATTTGCAAAAGGCGCTGAAAAGATTGATTTTCCATAATACTGATTTCAGAATCTTGTTTAAATGATTATGAAAAAAAAAAAAAATTGTTCAATCGATCATCCGTCGATACATCATAAAAATGATCAATACTAAAAATCGATAATTCAAGTCCTAGCGGTACAGTCCCGTCAAACGTGAAAATCATTCAGAGAAAATTTCGAACCTTTTGGGTTAAGCAAAAATATGCTGATTTGCAAAAGGCGCTGAAAAGATTGATTTTCCATAATACGGATTTCAGAATCTTGTTTAAATGATTATGAAAAAAATTTAAAAAAATTGTTCAATCGATCATCCGTCGATACATAATAAAAATGATCAATACTAAAAATCGATGGAGAGTTTAATTGAACAAAGAAATATCTTTCCCATCAAATGTTTATGGTGTAACTATGGGATACATGAAAACCACGTCAGACTCGAGAAAAGGTCACTCGATATTCTATCAAACCCGAGCCCATGTGATTTTTCGATGACAAGATAATTTTCAAAATTACATATTCGAGTATAAAAAACTCAATTGCTGGCTGATGATGTCCCAGGACGATCCTGGAAAGCCATGTGCACCTCGTTCCAGCACTCTCCGGCCAAGGGAGAGAACCCTTGTAAGCCCGCACGTGCGGCCGAGTACACTCGTGCCCATGACGAGTGCAAGGGTCCCGCGCCTCGCTCACCACCATGAAATCCAAAACGATGTGTGCCCTATCGCCTCGTTATCTACTCCACAGTAAAAGTACTGGTTACAGTGACGCAAAAATCACGATAACATCGATACGTCACGCATGTTACATAGTGGTCTCTTATATGCACTCCTATGCGATCTCTGGCTTACACGAGCACTTTAAATCATGCATTTATATTAAACCATACGAAGGAAACGCTATAGAGTACAGTTAGTGCGGTTAAGTTCCATCTGCTGGATTTTTTGAACATTCTTTAATTGAGTATTGACGAATCGTTTGGTTTCATTTAATTGCAAGATCTTAATGTCAAATTGCCTTCGACATTGCACTGTAAAAAAATATTTTATCGATAATATATATATCAATGGCGATAAAAATTGTGTTTATCACATCAGTGTTTTTATTTCTCTGTATATTCGTATATTAAATTTAATATGTTAGTATGTGCATAAAAACTTTTCGTATCGGTATATTAAAGAGTCGGGATTTTTAACTAGCGAATTTACGAATGGGTATTGATTGCATTTTATTCAGTTAATCCTGCAAGATGCATTTTTTTAGCTTTCGCGGAGTTGTTTTGCGACTGAATAATCGTTGACGGATTTTTTTACCTGCAATTTAAAAAAAATTAATTTTTGGATTTTTATGGAAATATATATTTTGAGTGTCCTAGATTCGCAAAAATACATTCACTCAACTTGTCTGTCTGGCGTGTATATGTCCAAAAACACTATAACTTCAGATTAAAAATGGGGACCGTAGTGATGTTTGGTTCGTGCTTTCTGCGTTTAAAATATCCTTTAGGTATTAAAATCCAATCGAAATTTCCACTCCTCCTGACAGATGAATAAAATGCATAAACCTACATTAATGTTTTAGATCGTTACCATAATTATAGTTGGTATAATTCATACCTGAATTGATCAAAGCAGATCGAGCCGATAATAATTTGTCAAAGCCAGTTATAAACATATTTCTATCTATGCTCTATCAGTATGCTCTTCATCATTAAAAACTGAATCGTTTTTAATTTTAACATTACACATTAATGTTTTTGGTGCTGAAGGAATAAATGATTTCTTCTTATCGAATTTATTAGATTGACAGATTTGTCAAAAATCATGAACGAAAAAGGGCAAAGACCCCGAAGGCTTTAAAGGAGCAAACTCGGTTGAAGGACCCAACGAATTAGCTTGTATTACCATTAGGTTACGTAGCATTATACCTGCAATTTCAGGTGGTATCGCCAGATCCGATCACCTCCGGCGCTACCTAAGATTTTGGCCACTCAGTAGTAGATTGCAGAGAAATCGAGCGAACGACATTATCGCGTTCACAAAAGTCTCATTTTACTTCCGACATTATTTTGCTTCATTGTATATTCTTGTGCGCCAGCGGAGATCGCACAAATACGCGGACGATATTGTAATGCGAGGACAATGACCGGTAGTTGGATTTACGTAAGACTCTATTTTCTCACGATTTTACTCGTATTTTTTGTAAGGAAACGATGAAAGAAAACTCGGTGGCAGCGAAGGGCAAGCGAGATACGCGCACGACTGCGTATTGTTACAATTTTCTTTTCTCTTATTTGTACTATTGTGAGGCGTAACGGTGATCCAACTAGTGGAGAGAGATTGCGATCGAGACGGTCGGTATATTCGGAGACTGGAGAGAATGACCAATGTCCAGAATATCTCCTCGGCCCATTCGGAGTCCATTAGAAGGAACCCACTGGATGATGGTGGATGAAAGGAAATTTGATTCGAAACTTGACCAAACAAACGTGTCAACCGAAGCGGAGAACGAGAATCACGAGAAAGGCTCTCTTATTTCTAATCAGGCAAAAACGGCGGTCATTTGTTCATAGACTCAGTTTTTTTGTATATAAACTATAATGAATTTGTCGTTGAAAAAGTTTAGCGGCGCTCTTTTTTCGGTGTTTACTGTCGTTTAGTAATTAACTTTCGTTAGGTGCTAATATATAAGTTATATTAACGATATTAATAATTGTAAGTCCAATTCGTATGGTCGATAGGAAATCTGTTGATTAATTCGAAGGAATTTGTCATTTTTTTCTATAAAATAGAAAGATAATCTCCCTTCGAATGAATTCAACTATAGGAGACGACACTTTTCACGAAACACAATGTTGCAGAAGGCCGCTACAAGCAGCGCTGCCATCGCAACACGTGAAACCGATACTCGCGGTGCAACGACTTTGTCCGCTTCCTCCGCCTATCCTCGCCAAACTTAACACGCTCAATTATCCCGAAGAACTCAACGGCACACATTTTCAACCGAAGCGGAGAACGAGAATCACGAGAAAGGCTCTCTTATTTCTAATCAGGCAAAAACGGCGGCCATTTGTTCATAGACTCAGTTTTTTTGTATATAAACTATGATGAATTTCTCGTTCGTTGAGAAAGTTTAGCGGCGCTCTTTTTTCGGTGTTTACTGTCGTTTAGTAATTAACTTTCGTTGGGTGCTAATATATAAGTTATATTAACGATATTAATAATTGTAAGCCCAATTCGTATGGTCAATAGGAAATCTGTTGATTAATTCGAAGGAATTTGTCATTTTTTTCTGTAAAATAGAAAGATAATCTCCCTTCGAATGAATTCAACTATAGGAGACGACACTTTTCACGAAACACAATGTTGCAGAAGGCCGCTACAAGCAGCGCTGCCATCGCAACACGTGAAACCGATACTCGCGGTGCAACGACTTTGTCCGCTTCCTCCGCCTATCCTCGCCAAACTTAACACGCTCAGTTATCCCGAAGAACTCAACGGCTCACATTTTCGCATATAACACCAGAAGCCAAGCAAAAGACGTATGCACCAGCGGATATAAATGGTTATTATCGTACTCTGCTATCCCCTCCCGCCCCTCCACCTTTCCGAACCACCTTAATGGACCTGGACCTACCCCACATATCGCTCATAGACAGATTTCATTTTACACGTACTTCGAATTTAATAGTTATAAATATATACATCGACTATTTAGGGCACTCACCACTGCGTGCAAGAGAACAACAATTTTACATACTACATTGTATAAAATACTGTCTTGCCGTACTGTGTAGTACTGGGTGCGCGCGGGGCCTATAAAAGGGGTGGGGCAGGGGGGCCTTACGACAAGAAGCGAACGAGCATATTCATCATTTTGACTTACGAGGGGCATTATCGTTTGCACGAGAGCCTCGCGAGAACTGCGAACGTCGACTCGGCGAAAGCGAGTGCGATGCGGCTTCGCACTGAAGAGTCTGGCGACGCTTGGCGAGAATGAGAGGGAGCGGAAGAGAGAGGGAAAAAAAGTGTTGGCTGGCAAGTGTGAGTGTGAGGATCGTGAAGCGTGCGCTCGCGTTAATATATTATGCAGCGAGCGCGGCATCAAGACGTTACCCAATGACAATATATTATTACCCGTTGTCCTTCTTTTGCTCCGCTGCCACAAGGCCCAGAGCACGGGCCCCCCTCCTGCTATGGCTCGACGGCTTAACAGCCCGGCCGGTGCATCACGAGCTTTATAATTCGATCGAACAGACAAGTATTGCGGGATGACCATTGGATATTACGATATTAGTATATCGCTTCTTCACGATTCTTCATGATTCTGCTCCACACGAAACACCGGGTCAACATATACTTAACTCGTATATATCGCGGCTAATTTGAATTAAGATCACATGAAATTCTGCCGACTGACACACCGAGAATTAAATTATTTTCCTAAGGGGTGGAAAGTCAGGTGTAAATTGTCGAATTTAGAAATTCAATATGATTTATATCATGTATAGATAAATTATTAATAAACTATAGTGTTAATATTCGAAAGAAGGATCCTTTTATCTTTTGCAGAGTTTGCCCTGAGCGCAGTTTTCGATTTTTTCACTATGCGCGCGATGTTGACTGCTTCGTTGATTTTCCGCGGTGAGGTCTTATTTCCTTTTATATGTAAAAAGTTTCCTCTGTTTGAAAAGCAAGCGGAGCAAACTATTTTTTTTTCTCATACTTGCGGTAGATTTTTTTATAGATTCAATAAACAGTCATTTAATTTGATCGGTTGTACTATTGCAGTTTACAAATTATTCCCTCTCATTAATATTCGCTCCGCTCAGTCCATGTTTTTCCTTATGGAAAAAAATGAGAACCAATAATATAGTTTGGTTGCAATTCGTATACACGTTGTGTAATTAAATTTCAACATTGAATTATTTACACCTGATCCCCTCTCCTTAAGGGAGAGAAAACGCAGTGGAAAAAAGTACAAATGAGAAACTGTACTCCTCCGTCTTGATATAAAACGTTTGTACATTGAGAAACAATGAGGACTACCAGTCCGTGTATTTGGTAAAAATCCTGTAAGTTTCATAAAATTAAAAACAGTGTAGATTATAATTCTTAGTTACTTTCCAATTTTCCTTTGCGATTTCGTCTCTTGTAGTTTTTCCTCGTGAACTTAAGTTTACCAAAAATCTAGACACACATTGAAAACTCGATTTTTGAGATGGCGAAGAATTTTCGCAGAAAAGTGACGAATTTGGTGATTGATACGATCGATTAATGAGAACCAAATATTCTTCACACGGTTAATTTTTAAAAGGAAAATCCCACAATCTTTTGATTTATCAAATTTCCGCACTGTGAAATCCGGATAAATCAGTGTGAAGCGCTCTTGAAATGCCATCTAAAAAATTTGTTTTTGTCAGTGCTTTTTTGTAATACGCTATCATTGATATCCCAACGAATTGCCCCCACATTCGAAGTCTTGTAATTCCTACTAAAAGCATTTATACCTAATACGATCAAGTGTCTTTTGTTTACACTTACCAGGCCGGTCACGATATGCGATTGAAAAGAGTATTCAAAGAAATTCGATCCTATACATCAATTTGTAGGGAATACCTATGGCTATACGAAAGGTACATGGGCCCGGAAGTGGCCCGAGCCGCGAGCGGTGCTGCGCGATCGAGAGAGCGGAAGGAGAGCGGGTAGCTCTTTAATAAGCGAGAGCATGTGTGATGGATAAGCATCAGGGGTGTCGACAATGGGCTTATAACTAGATCTGGAGCGTACATTGCATTATGGAAAGGGTTGGCTCACTGGCGGAGCTGCTGGTATGGACAGAGACTATAGCTTGTCGCGAGCTCTTCACGGGAAAGGGGTGGTCTCGTCGAAGCGACCGAGAACGACGGCGACGACGATGACGGGGTGAACGGGCGCGTATAGACCACCGCAGCACCGCGCACCGCGTCGTAAATCATCGGTTAACGCACTGTTTAGGCGGGGCGGTTTCACGGTGGGTACTGCGCCCAGTTTTTGGGCACCTACTGCTTCTCGTAGCTTTATACGTGCACCGCTGTAGTATACACAGTAAATAATTCGGGCATTCTCGAATGGGGTGCCCCAAAAAGCCCCATGACCAAACGTCGTCTTTAAAAATGTATATATATGTATATATGTATTTACATATATATGGGAGAGGAAGTGTGGACACGACGAATTGACATCTCTATACAGTATATGACTCTAACAGCTATATTGTATGTCGGTACGTAAAAAATGTCAGATTTCTCATTGATCAAGGCTTTGTGAAAAAAAAATTAAGTTTTTCATGTTCGATATATGCTGCAAAATAATATAAAAAAGCGTCTCTGTGTGCACGTGTTTGGAAATTAAACAGAGTATTTTTTAAAAAGGGCGCCTCACTCCAGCTGAAGTTGGATGAAATTGTGAAGCGTTTATGGGGGTTTTTTTTGTACCGATTTGAACGATCATTGAACCATGTGCTTAGATGCTATTACAGTTTCGATTTTTGAAAATTTTTCATGCCCAAAACATTGACAAATTTTCTGTTTGGCGTTAAATAATTTTTATCTAGTTATGTAATGTGAAAGGCCGACAAGCATTGAAATTCGGATGAAGAAATTTGGATTTAATGAAGAAAAAAAAAGTATTTTACTAATCATAGGATACGATATTTTGTTAAATAATCAATATAAAAGAATGAACGTATTAAACAAATCACTGGGGTTAGTGAAAAAGTAATAAGTTGATTGCGACTCTGATCTGAACTTTATAAAAAACATAATCAATAATATTGTCCATTGCTGCAGTCCATGTGATAATTATAAAGAAATTAAATAAAAAATATTTGGTTTAAATATTAGAAAAATGCTGATTTTGTTGTTCCAATGCGGTAATAAAAATCCAAAGGCTACAACTAAATCCTTAACACGTAGTATCTAAACTGCACTTGCTTTTTTATACAAATTCATCAAAAGTATTAACTCTATTTAACTCCAAATCTTTTTTTCTAGTTTAAAAATTACTGATTATTGTTTTAAACGAATTATAAGAAGATCTTCGTTAGATTCGTCTAAAATATGGGAAGCGGAAATATTTTAAGCCAAAAGATTGAGCAATTGTTGCCACTCCATTATTTTTGGCCACCTTGAGTTTCGTAAGCCCAGCCTATTTTTTTGTGTGCCAACCAGAATGAAGGGAGCTGAGCTCTTACCGTTGCCATACGTTGTTACAGGGCAGATCTCAGATACGAGATAAGATATTATCGCTCGTGGAGACACACCAACCAGTTTTATATAGTCGCGCGCGCGCGCGAGGGCTTCATCTGTGGGCGTGGCTTTAAGGAAGCTTCTAAAACGCAGCCAAAGAGTGCGTTGTGCAGTGCATTACTTCGCTGTTATCCGGTCTAACTGGTTCTCCATTAAACGATTGAGCGCGACGACCGTGTGTGTTGCGGAGAGAGTTTTACGAGGTGGAAAAATCGTTTTGAGCTACGCCACCTCTCGGCCTACGCTTCTTCGCAACCTCATTTGTATTATTACGTCTCCTTTACTGGCAGAACCCTCTCGTTCTCGAGTTTATTCATTTTACTCCACTGTGTTCATACTCACGGTATCAATTTTGTTTTTCATACCCTCAATATCATTTTCCATTGCAATTAATCACAAAAATACTGGAATCTTCATTTATCACGCAGCGATAGTTAATTATTCGTTAGATTCGTTCGTTTAATATTCATCAATATCACCCACATTGGACTTTTTTTTTTTCAAAGTAAATATAGTACAGGGTGAAAAGACTTTTTGTAACAAGCGTAAGTTTGCAACACGAGAAGAAGGCGAGTTAGGAAAAGATTGTTTGCACGAGTATAAAACAAAATTTTATTTTCACAAGGTGCGAAAAGTGAGTTCTGCGCACGCGTGCGAATAAATCGCTTATCTCGCACCGCGTGAAATAAAATATGGTTTCCACTGATAGCCTTTATTTTCGGCACAGATGTAAATCCAGATTTCACCACCAGTGATAAATTTTCATACTCACAAACCTATCGAAAAATACCATGGTCCAAACTCGTTCATTTATCACGAGCGATCTTTACCAACGTTTTTTTTAACGGTTCAATATCGGGGTAAAATACTGACAATTCCGGTATTTATCCTAGGCTCCAAAAATTGTACAACACGAAAACAAAAAACTAAAAACATTCCGAAACACCATTTGGAGCATCAAAATTTGTCCCAGTGCCAATAACGACGGAATCGATATTATTTCTTGTTCTTTGCATCCTATATGAAATAATTTATTGCCGCCGAACACTCGATATATCGGTATTATTTAATACTCGATGCGTTGTGAGGCATCGGGAGGTTCGTGTCTTTTATTTTTCGCTTTTACGTTTGTCTCCACTGTGATCACGATCAAAGTTTTAAACATGGCTTTATAGTAGCGTGTCGCGTGTTGCATTAATATTACAGTCACCCGCAGACTCGCCGATCGCACCATGAATTCTAGATTAACCGATTCCACTAAATATCACTTTTCCTCGGTGTCGTTTTCCACTCGTACCACATACAGCGGTAACACGGTGTATTATAATTGAACTTTCAAAGTGGGGCTACTGAATTACCGTTCCCGACACGTAAATACATATTGCCATTACTCTCCCTTTATTAATTGATATAATTATCGTGGTTTCGATTAATTCTTATCTCTCCTAGTCCGAGTATATTCCGATTTCCATATAAATATGGGCAATAAAGTATGTGCTCATTAGGTCGTCGTTACCGAGTAATTCACTGGCTCATCTGCATAATTATTCACAAGCTCTTCATGATTAAACATTCAATATCAAAAACATCAATGCAAGCTGACACAATTCATGAACGTTTAAGGTTCAATAAATTCTTAGTATTTAACTTACAGTAGAAATCATTGAAATCTTTTGGTTGATAGATTGGAAACAATTGGAATTTTGGAAATTGCTTCTGAAAAATAAAACAAAAATTAATTATTCAGCGAAAAAGAAGGAAAATAAATTTCTCTTCAGTTTATTTCCATACGAGTTTCACGCTTGTTCTTAACAACCGATCAGCCCAGAATGTCAGTCAACGAACGCTCGGAATATTCACCAAATACTCATCAAAATTTCACTTTTGTGAATACACTCACCAGTAACGATTTGTTGATTTTTTTTTTAGTCGTTTTCACGCCATCTTAATAAGATTTCCATAAAACATCTAAATATTTGCGTGACCGTGAAGAATGCCATTCTTGCCGTTGGTATCCCGCACCTGAGCTGGCACTTTCGCTCCGAATTTTGACTCTGAAAAATTGTGTTGAGACTCGTGGAAGTTTCGTGGGTTTTGAATGAATATTTAAAAGCGAGCTGATGGTAATACAAGAGGCAAAAAGCAAAGGAGATGGAATAGCGGATTTACGGTGTGGTTATGTGTTGGAGCTTGCTCGCTCACCTCCCGAACGAGGAACCGCGACCATCCGCGATATCATTAACACCTTAACGTTTCAACATAGCATTCGTCTTGCTTTTGAGAAGCCGCGCTAATCCGCGGGTACGCGCGCGGTCGCGTTTTAAGCGGGACAGCACGCGAGCCGACATATTTATGGCTTGTTTTTAAATATTAAATGATACAAAGGTGCCGCTGAAGGATTGTGCATCGAAGGCAGGAGGCAGCGCGGTCCGCGTTCGCCTCTCCCTGCTCTTCCTACTTATTCCTCTACACACTCGAAGCGCCTCGGAGATAAACGTGAATTGAGACGTTATAATATTAGTTATCCCCTGGTACCGTGAAGCCGAGCTGCTTGCACAAGCGGAGCCAAGCGGGAGTGGGATGGAGCGAGGGAGATATTCTTCAAGCGATGGAGAAGGAGCCGTGAAACGAGCAGCACGACGAAAACTCGACGAGACTCTGAACGGGGTAGCGTGACGAATCTGAAACGCGAATTTATGACCCACTACACACTCGGAGAATGGAATAAAATATCGTTAAGGGCTTTTCCGATTTACCACGTACCGGCACTAATCCGATTGGATAAATATCGAAACGTTAAAAAATAATAATAATAATACTTTCATGCTGAGACATTTTGTCGAGAAAATTAGTTCTCGAATGTAGTTGAGAAAATCTGGCTCAACGGTTCGATGCAATCTGCGATTATATGAGTCATTGCACAATCGGGAAGTGGATATTGTTGATGGTATCGCTATAAACAATTCACCCCTTTTTGCAATTTTTCGTGAACCAAAGACGAGTGGACTTCGGATCGTCTAGTCATATTTGTCACAACAAAATTATGCAGTTATTAATCAAATTACGACTGCATTGTCTAACACGCATACAATAAAACTAGAAAAAAATGAAAAATTCAATAAACAAAAGAAGCATAAACCTACATTAAATAGGAACAATCAATATTGTTTCTATTTACACATGCACCTAAATTGTTCTGAATCTTTTGTGTATCACTTTTTCAAGGATATAGTATATAATAAATATTGACGAATATAACAAAAGCTTTTCATGTCTCCTATACAAACATGGAAAAATGGCCATATGCAAAGCTGGAAAATAATTTTAAAAAACTAATAACTTAAAGAACTATAAATTTGTATTGGAAAACAGGAAGTAATATTGTCCATGACACTTGCAGAAACGAAATAGTCATAAAACTTTTGTTCATCGTATTCTGAACGATATAATTTATTGTTGTGAAACACTCGAAATGTCAGCAACACTTAATAGTGAATACGTGCATCTAGAGACACTAGAGCGTGTTGGAGTTCCATGTCTGATGTCAATTCGCACATGTATACGTTCTCGATGGGGTATAGACATCAAGTACGTTGTGTACGTTTGTTCCGAGCCAATTGAATAATTAATCGGCTATTGATAGTCGTGTAAACGACGAATGCTCGTTCGCACAGTATAGTTAGGAGAGATGGTCGGGAAGCATGCAGAGAAAGAGAGAGAAAGAGAGTGAGAGCAGTGGTCACGCTGCTGTTCATAGCCGTGCTATGACCACGGGTAGGTCAGGGCAGGTGGAGAAGCTCCCAGCACATCGGTCGAAACTTAGTGCGCCAGTATTCGTATATACAGTATAACCTCACCTATCTTATAACACGAAGGCATGTAGAATAGGTGGAAAATCGATGAGATACGAAAAACTCATGACAGTACTGAATAAAATAATCAAGAAGCTAATAATGTCCTTTGGATAATGATTTTACATTTTTCACTATCATTATTTATTTCGGAATGGTATTGAATGCGAAAAAGTGGAACAGTATCGATTCAAATTCAGAAAATAAGAATTTGGGCATTTACAATCATTGCAAAACCGTGAAGACACCAAAGGCGATAAAGAACCCTAATATGGGTTATCCATATTAAGTGACGAGCATAGAAATGGCCGCTGTCCAACAGCTGATGTCAATTTCCACTATAACCTCAAAACTTCAGGCTCAATTTGCTAGGAAATACATTATTAAAATTGAATAAAATTTGTGCTATAATTCTGCATTGATTGCGAAAAAATCGTTGATTTTCGTTTACTCACATCCATGATAAACATGTTTGTAATTACGAGATGAGAGCCGAAATAATGCGCACCTCAATCGTGAAAATTGCAAAATCTGCAATTATTAGTAACTCCAAATTGGTCAATACGCTAAAAATATTAGCCTGTTGATAAGTGTATTGACTTCGATTTGTTAAATTGTAGACATTCTTCACATATTTACAAACGTGTCGCTTTTGCATGGTCAATTTCTTAAGAGACAATGGTCCAACTGTGAGAATTGCGTCGCTTAACGATTTGTTTTCCTTGCACATAACCTCAGTCTTGTTTTTTCGATCTTCAGATTTCAAAATTCCTCCTGGAAGAAGCTCTTTTACAGAATCGGCTATAGAAATGTTATTAAAACGAGTGTAGTGTAAAATTGATGAATAATTCTAATAAATTCGTTAATAAAGTCGCGCTTTGTGTATAAATTAACTTTAATTTCATATACGGATTTAGTATAAATTAATATACAGCATATAAATTTGTCCAAATATTCTCTACAGTGTACGATGTAATAGAGACAGAGAATAGCACACTTCGCGACATGCTTGTTTTTACAGTTCACTTAGCCCTTGATCGGCTGAATAGAGCACACTTATCGCCTTTAATACTCTGAATTTTTAAATCGTGTTCACTAGGTGAGGTTTCCCTGTATACACCGACACGCATAAGCCTCCCCCTCGCACGAACCACGATACACCTACTGTATAACGATATCCACGAGATATTCTGCCCTAGAGAGGGTAGAACGCCCTAAACGCTTGCTATAGACTGCGCGTTCCACGACGACCAAGACCCTCGTAATGACAGTTTCGAAACAATACCCGTTGTGTATCGTCGATACTACGAATGGGACACAACTACTCCTCTTTATAACAGACGGAGTGTACGGTCCACGTTCTACACCCACATATCACATAAAAATACATTTACAAGGCTCTATTCAACTGTACTGTATAAAACTCTTGGGGATACACGTGCCCGGCTCCCAGCAAAGGTGCCAACCAGATAGACACTTTTTGTCGCCGAGACTTTCCATAAATGATAACGTGGCACACCGTTTAGTTTAACTGCAGTTGAATATCAGACTCGTTAATGCATTTTTAAAACCGTGTTACTTTGGCTCTTGTTTTACGGAGGGGGATCAAAACTGTGCAGTTTGTCGTTTGAAAACACTGTAAAAACCGAGCGCTCAGAAAAATGTGTTATCCTGTAAACTGCAGTCAGTTTTTACACATTTATAAGCATGAACTGTTTTTAAGTATGCAAAAGTGACTCCTTTATCTGAAGTCACTTTTCAACAATAATATACTTGGGGACATGTTCAGTTTTCACGGTGAACTGTTTGATCGGTGAGGTTGATGATGGATGATAAACTGTTCAAAATCGAAAGTAGAAAATTTGCCTGGAATGGACTTTTTGATAGTCGCTAAATGTTTTACATAGCTCGTTATAATTACGATTGGTGCGGACTTATATAGACATCGTTTTGATGCCGATTTTTATACCGCATATTGCGAGTGTAGAAAATAAATAATTTGAATGAATGCCGATTCTATACAATGATTGGTAGCACAGGAACAGAGGATTTGAAGACAGGATTATAAACAGGAATATGAAAGGGCAATTGTTATAAGCACTAAGCTCTCGACAGTTCGTTGGATATTATTCCTACCTTGATGAAGACGTGAAGAAATGTCATAAATGTCCATGGAACGGGATTGTGGGGGCGACGGCGTTGCTAATAGGATATATCCTACTGGGTAATGCTTGTTCTGTTTAAAAGTACTTTCCTTACTAGGAATCAAAATACTCCGGCGTAAACGATTAGGCAGGAAGAGGCAGGCAATGCAGGGAAATTAATAGGAACTTCGACCTCCCGGACAGTTCATTGATTCTGGATAATATTTTCATAGGAAGGCATTGAATAGCGATTACTGAAATTATCTTAAGAAAGTAGACGTCTTAACCTGATAAAAGAAAGTGGAATTATAAAATCAAGGGAAAAACTAATAACGGTTGTTTGGCTCAGTAATGTATAGAATCATTTGTTGTAAAATTCTCTAAATACGGTCAGTTTCGAGAAGGCAATACTTTGAAATTGTTGTTTCTAATATCGGCCACTTTACATTTACAAGCAAAGCCTTAAATGTACTTTTGTTCGGGTCATGTATTCGAGAAATGAATATTTATTCGTTTCCGACAGTTTAACTATTCTGAGCATGTTTCTATGTTTGCAAAAAGTAAACGCAAAAACATATTTTCTAAAAAAAATGTTTTATGCTTGGTATATATTTAGTGTAGATTTTTGCAAAATATAGCCGACAAATATATACTTCAAGATGTATACACGTATATTGGGAAAAAAATTCTTATTGTAAATCAGAAAGTTGGAGACAGACGATATATTTGTACCACCAAAACCCATGGGATTTCTGTCATTTTAACTCTATCCCAATTTGCTGAACTTATGTCAAGAGGATTCATCTGGCGCAGATCGAAACATTACTCGAGCATATTTGTCTCATTGATCACACACCGAAATTATTGCAGATGAACCTTAATAGTCAGATGCTTTTGCCGTCAAGGTAAAAGTTCTCTGTTGAGGTCTCATCAATGTAGATGTCTGATTTTGACCTAACTACATCCTCCGCCCTCTGAATGGAGTGAAAACGGTTAAAATTAGCAACAACTTAATAAAATCGCAGCATTTATGGCAAAGTTTCCCACGTGACATTACATATTTCAAATCAAATTGTCATCTCGTTAACAATGAAAAAGTGCGTGAACCGGATCTAGGACACGAGTGACCCGCTCTTATAAACGACTCCTCTCGAGTCTTCACCGCAGTGTTCATTGTCTCCTAGACCCGAAACAATTTTTCCACAACGAAGCGTCATTCGAGACGGCATAGCCGTTCTCTGTGTCAATCCCACGAGAGAGACAGGAAGAAAAAGCGAGAGATTGAGGGCTGTGGACATTCATGGCCTAATTTTGTGAATGCAACCGATGTTATTGTAACTAAGCCCTTATTGGAGCACTTTTGACTTCACGGCTGTGCCATCTGCCATCTCCTCATCGTCACCTTCAACTCCGTTTGCATGCCAATCGTGTGTGGACACACACACACACAATACACAAAGTATAGAAACGTGTCGTGTCACCCATACACACATAGGAACATGACAATATGCGAATACATTGAAGCAGATACCCTAACACTCCTCTATGAATCGAAACATAATCGTGATGTCTTTATATACGTGCCCTCATGGAGCCCCTGCAATACACGCACCAACATAGGGCACAACGTCATTTTTACTCTCTCTCACACACAAACAACCACAAATCCAAAACTGGGCAAGGAAACAACGCGTTACATTACGGAGTGTGAGATTCGTGGAGATAGGTGTTAGTTTGGGAGTCGGGTGTTGGTCCCGCGTGCCCTCGACTGATTTAATGTTTCGCCATAGGAAAACCCTCGCCCCAAATCGTATGTTCGGAAGTTTCTGTGGGCCAACCTCGCCCCTGGATCCCCGCAGTTACGTTAGCGTTACCCGTAGGGCATGTCGGAATATAGTACCCACACACTATGGGTAGAGAGACGTGGAGGGTTGAAGGGCGAAGGGAGACGAACCACCGAGACCAACATTGTGTTCCAGTTACATATTTATCGTGTAACAAATAGGCGTTCGGTGTTATGATATCGTACTACGGGGAGAGCGAGGACCAAGACCACCGTAGAGGGACTGGTTCATCGTTTTTGCTCCAAGGGGGACATTGCGCTCTAGGATGCCTCGGGCTGTGACGTCTATATATGCTCTCGTTTTCTCTTTCCATTTGTCTACCTAAGGGAGTTGGCTTACTTGGAAGGGGCAAGGGGGCAGATGTTACATCATTTGTGTATTTCAATTCGCCAAAAATTAAACATTTCGTGGTTTGACGTATTATCTCGAGCATGATTGAAGTGAGAAGACTAAATGTAAACAAAAAAAATAATTAATAGGAAATGGTGCAACGGTGATGTTTGTTTTTTGAGATTGGATCTTACGAACTCAACCATTACCTGGATTTTCTATCTGCCTTTTTGGCAAAGTCGTTGATATGAAGAATGTATTATTGTAAAGTAATAAGATAAAATGGAAATATCATTTTTTTTCTATCTAATTTCTACTAAGTTGCTTAAAGAAACCATAAACTCGTTGGTAACCGTAACGATAGAAGCGATGACCAGCTCAGGTCGTAACCTCAACTCATTGTCAGCAACCCATTGGTGCAATGAATCGTTTGGATTAGACGGCAGTGATGATGGTTACATGAACTGAGTCGTTGGATGTGCGCACTATTTTTTGTTACCGATTGAAAAAAGTTGAGATTGCGATTCTGATTTGGTTTCGATGACCAAAGTGTGGCACATACGCTTACTTGCCAAAACAACTTTTTCGCGTTGATCCAGGAATCAAGGAAAAACTGTTTGACATTAATACGTTTATACGATATCGACTTGTCCCATTGAATAAAATATTTTCAGTAAGACGACTATATTTACATTGAAGATGTCTCAGCAATAATACCTACGATATTAATCAAATAATTTGATTGTAGGTGAAGAAATAGTGGCTGATCTTGTATCTTTCAAGATCGTTCGGTTTTCGACCCAGCATTTCGAATAAAAAAAATTAGATTCTTGCTTCGTTTCGTCTCTTGATGTGACGGCAGGTGAAGGCTGGATCTTCCTTCCGGACAATCGAGTCACGGATTCAAAATTGCGGATCCCTTCCTCACTTTGTCTGTCATTATAGTCGTATCCTCGAGAATTGTCGGAACCCAAAAATGATTGAAACGTAGAGGCAAACCACCGGTGAGGAAAATATTTGTGGTTCCCGTGAGCCGTGGACCGCTACTTGGGTCCACTTGTGTGGGAAGCAAGTTACGAAAATACCGGGAAAGCTGCGGATAACTCTATTTATAACTGGTAACAATGCTAAGCTCCGGGGCTCTCATATACCTGCAAAAAAAAAGTGTCGTTAAAACTGGCCGAAATCGCTTTTCCAAGCCTGTTGATCGTACGGGCTATGAAAAAGCGAGCAAGTAGGAAGCTAATACACCAACGAGTTGAAGCACCCCTACTGAAATCGTCCATTGATCCTGGGGATTACATTGTGACCGTCTGTTTATTATATTTCTCGAAAAGCTCGAACAAACCGCTTATAATAAGATTTTTCATAGTACACACAGATTTCTATGAATCGCTTTCTACCCAGTGAAGGGATTGTGACTGGACTCACAGCCTGGATAGCTGTAACCCTTTGCTCTGTCTTGACGTTTCTACGCTTTTTTCAGAGTTACCTTTTTATTTGCTTTGTGGTATTATTTGATTTCCCATACTCAGGATGATGTCACACTTGTTGCATGTCATACAGTAGCATTTTTCGGGGTGTAAAATTGCTCATGGAAGAAATAAGGTTTTTAAAATAAATGTTTCATAAATGTTATCATGAATTCAATGGAGATTTTTCCATTCCGAATGCTCAGAAATTTCCATTGACGTCCTTTTACAGAAAGTTTTTGCCAACATCCATGGAAACTTGATGTTAATCTTACTGAGGATGTTCGGTTAATTTCTGGTTACATGATGAAAGTTTCAAAATACTTTGAACTCGAAATGAATAACTAAAAATTTATCCAAATTTATCTGTATAACAAATCAAAGATTCCCGTGGGCACTTGTGGACAAATGATTTCTGTTAAAAATATACTTTCACCAAGAAGTATTCGCACGCTCAAAAATATCTATTTTAGTTTCAGCTGTGTGGCTTTAATTTAAGATCCGTAAGTTATCAAATTTACACTACAATTTCTTCAACTCCGTGTCTTCAATTAATGTGCCAATAAATCCGACAATAGCGCTACTTTAATTTTATCAGCTTGAAATTGTTCGGAATTCTCAGCTACTGTGTTTCATTGCGTCTTTCTCACTCATTGTAGTCTCCTGAGATCCCAGAGCCGCTTTTTTTATATATCAAGTGTCTTGGTCGCATGCGTGTCACCCCCAAGTGCGGTAACAAAGGACTTACACCTTTCCCACTCAGTTTTGCGCCCTTTCCTCACGCGCGGCGCAACGACGCGACGGCGATCATGCGGTGGCGGCGGCAAACGACCTGTGCACGAAGGGATGTATAATGGGCCTTCTTCTCGCGGTCTTTGTGCGTCAAAATCTTGTGAAAGGCTCCAGGTTACGTACGAGCTTAAAGCAAGAGAGATTCGAATGACATCGCGCTCGATGTCGTCCCTGTGTTACGACGGGCTATGCCAAGGGCTTTGGTAAACGCAGCACGATCCAATAAATCCTCAAAGCGGAGCCTAAACGCGGTGGGTATGCTCCGACGGGAATGGAACGCGGCCGGAGTGCCCCTGAAAACGTACTTCTCGAGATTTTAGACGTGGGGCTTGCAAGGCAATCTCACACTATTTCTTTCTGCGGTTTTCCACAAAGCCGACAAATTTTTCCCCTTTTTTGTGTCGTTGAAACACGTTGCCTTGAGAAAGGCGATATAAAACGAAAAAAAAAAGATATAATCCCCAGCCAAAAGCCAAGAAACTGCACCCGTTTAGACTTATCCTTCCGATGTGATCTTCTGTGTAAAAATGTTCAGTCTATTATTGATGTCATCTTACGGATTTATCAAGTGAGGCACAGATGAAAGGCAACCTATGAGATGACTGAGCATTACCGGTGTACTTCAAACACTTGTGCTATCAACATCAACAGCAACAACAGCAAACCCAAAAAACCATTGATGAACATTTTATGCGTAGTTCTTATTTAGGATTGTAGATGTATACTTCGAATAAGCGATCTGACTATAAGTCCATTAATGAGATTATCATTCATCTACTGAGGTGGTGAGATAAATTGTTAGTGATCGACCATTCGATGTTGTCAGGACAAATGTCATCTTCCGCTGCGTTCTGATAGTAAAATTCAGCATAATGACATTTTTGCACGTGATGGCAGATTTGAAAACTTTCTTGTTATGAAGTCAAAACGCCCTTTTCCCTTAAGAACCATAACGCTTTTTGAAGACATTTGAAAGAAATCGATTATTTTCCCAAAGGCTCGTAAATCTTTTTGCGCAAAATTGAGTTGAAATTCATTTGTCTCCGAAGGACCATAATGTTATTTCATCACCTTTATTCAAAACATACTTTTTTTTTTTCTCTAAAGAGCCTTCACAACTTGGCCCAACGTTCTCAAAAATTGAGACCCAAAAAGTTGTTAAGTTCTTTCGCACCATTCCCACAAAGCTACTCTAGCGATTTCTCACAAATCTACTTAGTAGTTCATCAGCCTGCAAAATATTCGAGTTCCCGAAGCAATAAAACTTCACTACCGTGAAATTACAGTTCAACTCACCGCTGCATTTTTGAGGACTACATATAGGACTACATGTGCTGTACTCCTTCAAGACGCATGCAAGCAATGTATGATTTAATCAAAGACTCAATTACTTCCGCGTTGCCACCTTGAAGCGAATAACGCTTCGCTTAATTTGGCATGCCGGTTTGGCATAGCTACACATGAAAAGCTACTGGCTTAAGGTTATATGTATATATATATATATATATAGGTACATGGCACTATGGATGAATAAGTAAGTTTCACGGGAGTCGCGTTTTCGAGTGGCAGGATCGAGGGAAATCTCACGGGTTGCTCAACAGTTCGAGTCCATCTGAGTACTCCAAAGGACCTAGACCCTTCTTCTCGGCTTCCGAAACTCTCACTGGCTTCCCTACTACTGTATACACTCGCTCCCCAGGGACTTTCGCCCTCTTGGCTGCTCGAGATCGAGCTAACAGGATTACATCCTGCAATTGCTCGCAATTACCAATTACCCGCGTTTCTCAATCTCCACCGCTCATTCCCGACACTTCAGCTTCTGGCACTCAGTTACTATCCGCTTTTCGTTGATGTAACATGTCATCGAAAGATTGAGGTATTGAGATTGAGGCACCTGGACAATTCTGTACCTAACAATACCTTGCACATATATTTATAACCAAAAGTTTGATTCAATATAAAAGTTGCTAATTACGTGGTAAACTATTTTTATTAGTTACTTCAGAATCATTTGGAAAACAGTATTCCTTACGAATTTACATAAATTCGCATATATTTTTCAACGAGTCTCAGGCTTAGTAAAATTTTTTGCAATTCCTTTTTTTTCAGTATCAATAAATGATTGGCGCCAATTTTGGATACGCTATCGTGGTAATAATTCGGATCGTTGAAAGCAGAGTTTCATAGAAAAACAGTAATTATAGTTTCGAGAACGCAAATTTTCATGTCATGAAAATTCTATGCACTAAACCTACTATATTTTAACAATAGCACATTTTTGTGAATGCTCTTCGTACACTCAATTGACTCTTTTTCTATATAAGTGCTCAGCATTTCCTATATTTCATTCCTATAGACTCCCAAAAAAATAAGAGAATTTACTTGTTTGCACTAAATTTTATTTAAATCCAATAATGTTTTCCTTTGACCGCAAAGAGGTTATAGTTTTTCAAATGAACTGAGTAGTTAGGCTATTGTAAATA
Source organism: Clistopyga incitator (assembly GCA_947507545.1). NCBI lineage: Eukaryota > Metazoa > Arthropoda > Insecta > Hymenoptera > Ichneumonidae > Clistopyga > Clistopyga incitator. The sequence continues at coordinate 2,734,664 of OX382179.1, read as the reverse complement.
TTTCGATTGTGAGGAGCAATTGAACAGCTTTTACAACTACTTTTTTCGTTCGGTATGTTACTCAGATCCTTATAAACTTTTTCCGTTGATATTACGTATAATAAAAACGTTTACCCGAATCGCATTATGATCAATTTTGGAGGATGCATTTTTTTTTTACCTGGCTTTGTATTCATGAGCGAATGATTGTGATTCAACACGAGTGTAATGACACGGAAAAAATGACGACGAGTGACAGATGTGTCTTCAAGTTTTTTTTTTATTGAGATATTAGTCGGGAGATTGTCGTGCTGTCACATTGAACTCGTCAAAAATCGGCTCTTCTTTCTTGTTTTCTCCTTCTCCCTGATTTTTTTACCTATGTCTACCCTTCGGGTTCGACTCTTCGTCAACCTTGGAAATGGCGACGATGACATCTCGACAATTGCGGGAATTGAAAGACACTTATTCCCTTTCGGGTTAAGTAGAGCACAATATAATTTTGATGGACATTTAAATATCCTGAATGTGTATCTAAGATGAATTTGTATTGTTTGTAAAGGTATACTTTGCTAGCCGCCCATTTATAAAACTGTAATTGAAAAAAAACGTTTATTCATTGGTTTAGAGACCTAAGGGCTGTATAATATATAAATAATATTGTCGTCGCATTTTTTAATTAATACTCGACTGCCAGAAAATTTTATCAACAGCTTGGATTTTTCAATACAACATTTCTACTCTACCTCAAAATGATTAAACATTCATCATTCACCATTACTACAATTAGGCTATTAATACGGGTGAAAAGTAAAATTTGTTATACATACAAGTTCAAAATCAACCAAACAGACTGCGATATTATATTAGCTCTTAAAACTGTGAGAAGTCGAACATGAAAAAAACCTGCGCTGGCTCAAAAGCTCCAAACCTCGCCCACGTCACAGCTCTTATGACAACACAAGTCTCAATCTCTCAAAATTTCAACAATGCGACGTAACGCGATGAGCAGTAGCGAAGCGACGCGTATCGTGCTCGTTAAGGGATTACAATTTTCCAGTAGGCTCACCGGCAACAAATGAGGGGAAATAAAGGGGAAAATGAAAAAGAGGAGGAGGACTGGGAGGAGTAGGAGGTCATCTTCGACACTACCGTCATCACGGTGGCTTACGAATTACGCCAAGGAACATTTCAAATTCTGCTTTTCTATCCTTGACGAGCCCTTAAGTTGATCCACCGCGTGGTACCCCAACAGAAACCGCAAGGTAGGACGATTCTTGCCACGTCGTATTAGTTAGCCATGTCCCTAAAACCGCAAAAATAATTTACGACTCGTATAGCGGTCATGGTGGTGATTTCTCGATGGTATTAGGACTCTAATCGTATAGCTTTCGAGCAACTGAGGCTACTTCAGACCGATGACCACAAATACTATACCCATTACCGCAGGGCATACACCAGTTCGAGGGATACGCCGATTTGCTCGATTCAATGTAAAGGATTACGAGCGTTACTCGGCTATGCCACTGCTGCTCAGCTCCCAAGAAATCGTCCAACTGCGGCTGGGTGAACGAACCGTACGCGACATGACCGCAAAACTTTTCATCGTCATCCCAAACAAATGTGACTAGTGAAACCGCAAGGAGATTTATAACTCCGATGGTTCTCGGTAGGCTCCGCCGTAGGCAGAGCGATTGATGCGTTGAGCTGTGTTGTGGGAGACATTCTACGTGAAAATTCGAGATAGAGAAATAGACAGCAAGGAAAAGGGTTTCCCGGCGTCGAATCGATTGTCTTTTTCTTTGTTTCTGGAGGTACTTTCTCCATCATTTTAATATCAGGACACTCAGAATGGTACAAAATATTGAGAGGACTGGTTCAGACAAAATTCTGTATCTGTCAATTAATCGAAAAAAAAAAAAACAACAGCAGTTTAGCGATTACAAACATAATTAAATCTGATTTCGTGACTTCAAAAAATGCACTGTTCGTTTTTTAAAATACGGTAATACCATGTGTCCGCGAAATTCAGTGACTCTAAATAACATTCTTAGTTGTCGCTCTCGTTCGTTCGTTGAACCGAAACTTTTATGTCGATGAATTGTCGAATAAAAAAAACGAAAAGTCTAAAATTTAGCCTCGCCACTATTGCTTCTTGTTATGTCTAACGAGGCACAGCTAGTACACGAAGAAGGGTATACTTACAGCATATTTATTAACATCCGTAGCGGCTGTTTTCTGTAAGGAATACAAAAATCGTTGTCGCCTCGGGAATATGTTTATTATATTTCTATACATTATTTCTAAACGGCAATCAAAAATAAGTGTAATTATTTTCGTGAAACAAATAACGATATCCTACAACAATTTAGCGAATAATGAAAAAAAAATTATAATAAATCCTTTATAGTAAATTTGTGAATTTGCACATTAAAAAAATATGAAAAACAAACAACACGTTCAGTCCTCAACATCCAATGACTCTGAAAATAACAATTGTCGTTGTTTCCTTGGAATCATGGAAGGATATTTTTTTTTCTTTTTTAAAAATTGTAGTTATTATTTATTATTGATAAAATAAACACGAAGCCTTAAGAAGCCTTCAACTTTTGCTGCTTGAATTTATGCCTGACCAATCAAAGCCAATACACGCATAAGGCGATACAGCATATTTATTGTAGTTGGTAGTGGCTGCTTTCTGTGGGGAAAGCACGAAGCGTGGGCGTGTCGAGGCTACAATACCGTACTGGGGATTTAGCGGGAAAACGGGTAATAAATCCGCTAATGAGTGTTGTGCGCGCAGGCGCTAATCTATGCAACCGCAACGGTGCTCCGCCCCCGTTGCTCGTTCATTCTCTCCGAGGAGCCCTTGTGCACTTTTCTTTCAGCGTTTCAACATTTGTTTCCCTCTGGCTTTAGCTGCATTCTTATATTTCTCTTATTTTCGTGTCGATGCTCCTTTTCCTTTCTCCCGCGTTGGCCCCTCGTTGTTCAGCTTTCTTTCTTCAGTTGCCCTTTCCCGTTGGAAAGTACGCGATATGCACGAGGGGCATGATTCCCTCATTAAGAGGATTACCGATGTAAACACCGTACATCACGACTTTTCTCTACCGCAATTCGGGAAAACAAGGGCCCCTGCAGTTTTACAGTTATTCAAACTATATTTTGCTCCGCTCTGACCGGGATGTCGAACCGAAGGTGAAGACGACCGTGACAACTTTCGGATCCATTTGCAGATTCATCACAATTTTATTGAGAAAGCAATGAAGTTTTTTTTACTTTGTTAATCGTAACTAATTATTGAGCATAATTTGTCACGCTTTTGGAGTAGCTAGACTAAATTTGTTGTTTTTTTATAGCGATTTTTTAACAGAAATTGTTATGGAGAAGAAGGTATAAGTATTTGTTATCAGTATTTTGTATAAAGAGGTTACGTCAAGTGGAATATAACTATGTAATTTCATGCGAGAGTTGTGACAAGTGAAAAAAATATACACTGAGAAACATCGTAATCATATATCCAACTATAAAGTGACAACTATTAATTTTTAATCCACGCAAATGTTTTTATATTTACACTCACTATGAGAATTTTAATGGTGAATATTATGGTAGTTATTGTGACTATTTGAGATATTTAAAAAAAATGTATCGTGCGATCTAAAATTGAATGGTGGTCACTTTGTAGTTACTAGTACCATAATTTTCTACGAGTGAATTAAATTATATATTATTCTCCTCGGTGCGAGAAAAGCGGTTTTACGCACGCTTCGCGTGCGCAATAATCCCCATTTCCACACCTTGAGAAATAAATAGTCGATTAGTCGATTTTTACTGCCTTAACATTTCCGGATCTGAAAGACAGTTTTTTCTCTAAGACTATTTTACGTAAGAATTTTGTTAGAGATCATTAATCCTGTATTAAATAATAAAAAGAAAGAAATCGGATAATCTGAATAATTAGTTACCCTCAGGACACCATGAAAGCAACCCCTAAAAAAAATTTGATGAATTTAAACAACTATTTTTCGCGGTATTTTCAACATCAGCAAAGTTACAGTTAAATCGATGTAAGGCACAATCGGTGGTAAATAATTGTCGAAATAATGTATATCTCAATTAATTAACAAGCTGAAACATTTTACAAAAATAATTAAATAGTTTACAAATAAATAAAACAATTTACAAAAAAAATAAATAAAACAATTTACAAAAAAAAAAGAAACAATAAAAAAAAATGTTGGCACAAAAAATTGTATTTATGAATCGCGCAGAGTATTGGACGCGTCAGTGTCTATTTCGGTACTGCGCAAGAGAGCAGCGACACGCGGCGATATTAGAGTCTCTGCGGAGCATCGAGGCTCCTGGGAGAGACACTCGCGATGGTGCGCGCCGCGACCCGATACGACGGGCGGCAAACGTGGGACGAGCGGTTTCAACAGTGGCGTCTCTCGAGTCCGGCCCAAACCGGATATGAATACCTGGGTGCGCCGCCCCCGTCAATCGAGAACGACGAATCAGCCGCGGATCCGCGGTAGAGGTGCACGAATCCGGTGCGACGTCTCCGCCGGATCCCCGTTACTCCTTTCACCGCGCGTCTCGTCCGCCGAGCTTTAAAATCGCTACAACGCGCACACTCGTCTGCATCTCTCGCGGCAAATTCGCTTGCACTGTTAGAAAAGACCGGAAGCCTTTGTGCATTAATTCATCAATGAAATTTAAGGTGCAATTGTGATATAAGATTAAAATACTTTTGCAGTTGAAGTCAATCAAATTATTTAATGATTTATTTAATATACAAGTTCTATGTAAAATGAATGTGCGGTAATATGTACAGCAATACGCATGCATTCATTTTACATCGCACTCGTGTACTATATGAAATATACCAATTTATGCAGCAAAAGTTATCAGTACTTGTACATTACATTTCAAGTATAACGTTTCACAGTGTATTGAGAAATTTATGGGTTCTGTGTTGTGCTGTAAAATCAATGGAAAAAAAATCACATGATACATAAGGATTTACAGACGATAAATTATCAAATAGCATAATAGTACAGTAGAACGTCGCAAAAGTAGAGAATTTGTAAGCTGCATACGCGGAGCGTATCGGTTAATCAGGGCGAATATGTGCAGTTTTTTGGCTTATAAGGGAGCGTAAGTAAAGCATAAACTTCAATTATGTAACGCCTGCCTCTGGTGGGGGTAATGCTGCGAAAGAAACGTGTAACTTGAGTGGGGTTTTACTGTATCTGTAGGCAACAATGAGCTGAAATCAAGCGACTTTTTTTGATAGGCATTTTGTTCGTAAACGAAAAGGTCCAGAAATGATTTTCATAATGAATTTTGTCATGTGACAGATTTCAATTTGTACATTCAAATGACTAGCCCAAATCTCATATCTAAATATCTTGTTTTTTGAGCACATTGGAACATTTCACTTACAGAGCTATTCTTTTTCGGTACAGTGAAACCTCGGTTAACTGTATTAGGATTACTCAGCGACTTATTTTCGTAGATCGTTGAGAAAATATACTTGAAATTAAATGTACTAGTGATGGAACTTTTCAAGACTAACTTTGTATATTAAATAGAACAAACAAGCGCAATGTAATATTAATTTTAATGATTTACTCAAATTTTACTGTAAACGTACATTAATTGTACATTGCATTCAGTTTACCAGTTTCTGCATAAAAACTCCTAAACTGTTCCTACGGCACATTCAATTTTACCTCAAAATTAAAGTTCTATACCGATAGCAGCCCGGATAAATCAGGCGTGGATTTGAAGCTATTAAGGTCCTATCAGGGCCTTTTTATGGCCCCCCCAAGACCGGTTTATAGCCTGATGTAACACTCCAAATTTGCACTTGGCATTAACAATCCGCAGTTTCTGGTATGAATTTTGGAAGTGTGAGAAATCATGTGTTCAAAACATGGTTTGTTCGCGAGTTTCTTCAAATTTTATTCCAATCAAACATTTCGTTAAGAATGTTTGGCGTTAAATGCGGTTTTACTGTAGAAAATAGTCGCGTAAACTGATTGTCAATATTTTGTTATTTTTGGCCAAACAGCTTTCAGAAAGTGAATACTTGCTTGTGACACTCTCGTGACGCATTAGAGCTCATTAGTATCAGCGGCACGCGTGCTTATTATATTCATAGTAATAACACAAGACCGTCGTGTCTCTTGTTTCTCTTCTGTCCAGTTGACGCGCTGCTCGACCCAGTTTCGTTGTGGATTACCAACTCTTGTGACACGTCAGTGCACATCTACAAAAGAACAGTTACAGAAAGGAACGCAGCATCCTCACCGCGGCTTCGCTCATATTCACGTATACACATTTGTGTCACGTGGCTCCTCATGCCTCTGACAAGTGTCCAGTATATTTGAAGAGCAGCGAGAACGAAAATACTGCGTCGCAATGAACGTGCAGCTAATTGCAGCAGCCGAGATGCTCAATGGCGAAGTTGGATGTGCGTGGGTGTTCGATGAAATCGCAAGAACCCAGAAGTAACGAGGAGAAACATTTAACGAGCGCGTGGGGAACAATATAACGCGAGATATGGGAGCCTTCTCGGTGGAATGACGAAAATAAAAAATCATCAACGAATGACGGAGAGACGCGGTTGAGGCGAGAAATGCGGAAAAGAAGACAGAGTCACGTGGGTGGCCAGGAAAAAGAAACGGAATTGCAAGGGAGACGGAGAATGATGATAGAGCGAGAGACAAAGCTGATTAAAGGAGAGAATCGCGATGGAGAAACAGACTCGCGAAGGGAGGGGGACAGGCATATTTGACCCCAGGCCCATTGGCCGAGTTAGTGAATCGTCGCGATCAGTTGGGGTCACGCAAGTCGCCACCCCAATTCACCTAATGGGGACAAATATCATAATTGCTGCGACTTCGCTAAGCATCCAAATTGATTGATGCTCCCTTCAATGCTGTGTACCGTTAGTTGCTGCATTTGGTCGCTAAGGTGACCACCAGGCATTGCCAACAATGTCAATATTGAAACCATAGTCTGCTGTGGTTATCAATATTCTTAGTATTAATTTTTAATCGACTATCAACGGTCAGTTTAACGGGTAATGGCATTTTTTCGAAGTACATCTCGGATCTGAGATCGTGATCGCTAGATTGAAAGCGAGCGAAACTGAAGCTCACTTCAAGTTTCACTAATCCGGACCATTTTGTTTGGAGTTGAAATTCGACGATTTGGCTGCTTGATTAATCAATTTAGAAGCAATTACACAGACAAGTAATCGATAGTAGTTTTTTTTTTATAATCGCGAGGCTTCCCACGGTTTTTTGAAGCATGAGAATCATGTAAACCATTAGAATGAATGAAAAACTGACGGTGAAATTCTAACTAAAAATTATCCTGATATAGTAGATAGGACATTTAATGGCTTTTAGAAAATCACCGTCTAAACTTTACCTCGTTCTAAAAATTTACCGCACTATTTAAAAAGGGACGACGTACATTCGCGAAAAATGTTATGACAGTGGTAGCATTTTGATTTGATCCCACGCAACCTTGACATTATCTTTTTTTCATTTAATTGCTGTATTCATGGATTGGCATGGACTGTTGGTTAAATTCCGTTCTGTAACATCCTGACTTCAAGGTTGCGATTTATTTCAATGAAAGTCAGCCATTAAAAATAGTCTTGCATCGCTTAGCTATATCTGCAGAAATCTCGCTGCATCGCAATGCGCCGACAACGTAAGGAATTAATTAAAGGTTGGGGGGAGGGCGAAGGGGTTCCGCAACCTGGCGTGGGCGCACACGGTGCAGATATCCACTTGACCCGCGCCTCTTCGGAATATTTATCCATCTAACTAAGGTCTGCGGTGTCAACACGAGTCAACAGTGGTCAATAAGCGATCAAGTGGTCCAGCGTCCCACACTATACCCTGTCGGACCAGCGAGCTAGCTATCCGTCATAGCATACGCACGGCCTCGACCATTATCAACGAGTCAACGTCGTGGAAAAGCCTCACCAAGAATTCGTGTGACTCGAATACAGAATTACTACGGCTTGCAGGGTGACAAGCATGCCGCATGCCACCTCTTGTCATGTGAAGCGTCATCATCGTCACGTACCCGGAAGACAACGCACAGAGTCGCGCGTGTCCCTGCGGTTATAATTATAAACTTTACTTGCTAAAATATAAGCAGTATTTTCGGCTATTAACTATTTCTTTTCGGCAGGTCGAGTCACCTAGAAAAAACATAAGAAACAAAATTTTGTACACGGTCCAAAAAAAAAAAATAGCTTTACAAAAATCTTACATTTACGCCTTATTCAATAGATTTTGAGAATCATAATTCTGCAATTTCGTAAAGACAAGCGTGCATGAAAATGGTGTGAGGTGAGAAATAAGATTTTTAACTTGTAGCTTTTAGACTAAATCGGTGACTGAATTTAAGAAATTAATTTAAGCGCTTGATGACTTATTTTAAATGTCAAAGAATGGATTCTAATATGAATGTAGGAATTCCTATTTCAGCCCTTTATGGTAAAGCTAGGATTCGAATAATTTTTTCTTTATCGAAAACTCACTAAACAATTGGTTTCGGTGAATCCAATTTCCACTGTATCCAATATTGCTACACTCATACTAGAATGCACTCTTCGACAGATACCATAAGACATATCGAATACTTAAATTTGTTCACCTGATTACGCTGAAAAGTAATAATATGCTCTTGGTGAGGTTTAAATCTAAGATTTTTAGAAAGAAGGGTGTCCTCTACGGATTTATTTTAGTGTCTAAATAATTTTCAATTTCCATGCGAACTATTGAAATTATTCCCATGCACCATTAAAGTAAATTTCGAGATCAACAATTTGTGTTTTTCGATAAAAAATTTTCAGGACATTTTTTTTTTTGTGCAGTGTTAATGATAATCCAGAAAAAAAACCTTCACTCTGATCTGCCTAGGTAAAGTGAATAATCAAGAAGGGGGGTTATCCCTATATAATACGACCAATAATTTTTTTTGTTAATTATTTTTCATCCTAACCATATTCGAAGCGTAATAGTGACAAGAACAAGAGGGGACAAATAATAGGGACTTCGACAACTCGGACCGATGAGACTTGACCTCGCGGGGCTCTCCGTGTCAACGCGGGGTTCACATTAATTCATTCGAATTAATGGTACGCGCAAGATGAGATTGGTCGAGGCGCGAGACTCCAACGGGCGCAACCCTCGGAGCGCGCACGGATTTATTGAATCAACCGATTAAATGAATAACGCGGTGAGCCCGGGTTACATTGTCCCTCTGTTGTGTGACATTTATCTGAACCTACTCCAAGTACCAACTCAGCTTGTCTTCATACTCATTCTTCGATCACTCGGTCCGTCTCGACTCTGGGAACGATACAATATCTAATTAATATTTATTTACTTAACCACGTGTAATGCCCAGCTGTTATAAAGAATGAAATCTAATCATGAGATCATTCACAAGAGCTGAACGAGACCCAATCAACTTTGATCCCATGAAGCAACGAAGAATATTGAATTAGAGGAAATTTTTCATCAATTAACTTTTGCTCGTGAATTAACTGAGGCAGCATAAAAACTTTATTGACAAAGTCAATTAGAGACATTTTCCGAAGACTAGAATTAAAATCCAATTTTCGCAATGCACGAATTCTCAAGAATCAATGACGAGCCCCAATGAGTTTTTCTATGACGATCTAGTTAGGCAATGAAGAGTATGGATTGAGGATTTCTTTTTATGGCAAAGCTTGTTTTACGAAGTGAACTTTTTAATTAGAAATTCATGGCAAAGTTTAAGGAAAAATGAAATGAAATTAATTTTATTGCGAGTGAAATCTCAAAAGCCAATTAGCAGACGCAATCATTTCCAATTTAGTCAGGCAATGGAAGATATTGAGATTTAGTTATTGCAATGAAATAACTAAATCTAAATTTAATATTTCGTTTATTTATTTTTTATTTGATTATCAGCGGCATGAACATTTTTTTTTCTACAGTCAAGTATTTATTTATTTATTTATTTATTTAATGAAAATAATTGAATACCGAACGAATAGAATCGAGAGCTACTTTGCGAAAAACTCCAGTTAAACTTAAACTAATTGAACTATGTTCAATTTTAGATCAATGTTAATTTTGAAAAGCATGGAAAATCATGGAAATGTCATTTGTAACAAAAATTTAATAAGGATTTCCTTGAAGACTGAGATAATAGTTGAACCTGACCATGTCTTCATGGACAAGACCTTTCACCAACCCCAACGAACTTTGATCCCTTCAAGCAAACAAAGAATATTAGATTAAACGTCATTTTTGAGGAGGAAGTTCTTACTTATGGTTCGCTTGTTGCAGAACATAAGTTTTGTTAAAAGGAGCTTATAGCCATAGGTCTAGTAAGAAATCGATCGTCAAGTGTAATCGAAGACGGAACGAATGATATCCCGACAGGAAATATTCCTTATATCTACAATAGCCCAGCAACTCAGTATATATTCAGCATAGGCGACGTAGCGGTATTGTTTGCCCTGCTTCGACTGCATAGGCTACCTGCGAACTGACGCCAGCCCCAAGCTATTGAATTATGCAGATTCCGATACCCACACCAAACTCGACGTCGTGCCTGATCGAATCACCAACGATGCACACGTAGAATACGTCCCAAGTATTTATTAGGGGACTCGAAGACACGAAATTATAGCAGAAAATTATATCAAGCTACTACTAACCATCAAGGCTTTTTTTTATTAATTGATGCGGTCTGTAAATCCACATTTTCTTGAGGTTGTTGACCAATAAGCACTTAGTAACTCGATACTTCTTTCTTATGTTTTCTTGTAGAGAAAGCTTTTTTTTTATGAAGAAAATAACTTTTAGCGATTTTCATGTCGGGATACTTAAAGTGGTAAAAAATGTCGAGAAAAGTGGTCTAGGAAAAATGTCCATGTGTGCGTGTCGAAAATCCTATAACTGATGAATTGTTCAACCGATTGACCTGAAATTTCGAACACGAGTGAAGCGGAAGCTCGTATTTGATTGTAACGATTTTTTTCACAAGTTGTATGCAGAAATGTAAACTTTATGAAATTTATTAATAATTGTAAAAACCGCGCAGTTGCTCTAATTTTCGTAAAATTTTCAATTTTTTTATAAATTGTAATTTGTTTATAAATTGAAGGAAAATAAATAAATAGATATTTGTCCATAGAGAAAAATTGAAATGTTTCATTATGTTCTTTTAAGTAAAAGAAGATTCTCGATCTTTATGAAATCGTTACGATGGAGTAGTAAAAGAAAATTCAAACTTTATATTGCAACTTTCAATTTACCATATCTTCTGAGCGTCAATCGTTTGACTAATGAGATTTTAATGAGCTCGAGATTTTTTCGTCCCTGAAATTTTGGCAGTTAATAGTGAGGAGCTATCTCAAGAACTCCATCAAGCCGATCTCTTGGAAATACTGCCATTTGAAACTGAGACATTGTGCACGGTTCGTAGCCTAATCGATAAATACCAAAGCCAATACTAGGAAGCCATAAGATTCTATTATTTCCCCGAGAAACTGAGCAGAGCTGGAACGCTCTTATACATAATGTAAGGACTTATGTATGGATATCGGTAAACCGCGGATATCGGCAATAGAAGCATAATTCGTGGTGGTTTTGCATGGGCTATCAGGGCTATAACGGAAGAGAGTTATGAAGGAAGAGAAGAGGGACAGGACAAACTCGCACGCGAGACTCCCCTGTCTGAGCGGTCGAGCGCCGAGCAAAGACTTGGCAGTCTCGGGCCGATCACAGCTGTGATGTCCCACGACCCCATCATGGATCCATCAATGATTCACCGAGGAGGAACGCTTGACGTTATACGGACGTCACGAAATCGCCACTTGCCTGCCTCCTCGAGTATCGCCAGTGACCAGACGCGCCGGTCAACAGCGACCACATATACACACTCCTATTGGTGATAAAATGACATGGAGTCTCTTAGCAGTCCCGGCGTACGACAAACCAGAAATTATCCACTTTTATTTTCTTGCTTTTCTGCCTTCAAATTTTCCCACCAGTTCCATTCTAGTTATTTAAAAATTTATTCACTCCAGCACCTACCGATCACCGTGAAAGTTGACAATGGGGGACCATCAGGTCTAATGTCCTTCACCGGCAGTAGTATTCACAACAGAATACGTCGTCGAAGATCTAAATGATTGCAATTAAAAAATATGGATTTTGAAAAAAATCTTGATCTATTTAGTGCTAACAGCAAAACTTTTTGCAGCACTCAACTCAAGCGAACAATTGCGTTTAAATTATTAATCTCCGATGTCAACATTTTTGATGCATTGATGATCAATATTAATAGATAAAAATCTGTAAGTTGTTAGCGAACAAGATTTACATTGAGAAAACAAAAAATGAAATGAGAGATCAACGGTGTGTTATTTTTATTATGTACTTGACGACAAAATCTTAATCTCTTCATATATGAATATCGAGAATCGGCAATACCTACACGGACGCTTTCAGGAATGTCTACACAAACGCGATCAAATTTCCTTTTCAATCCATTTATGGATAATTCCTCGTGAATCCGCAAACGAATAATGAGGTAGGTTCAACGCGGATTGGCAACCCTCCAGATTGACACTTAATTAAGTTCGTACGATGTAAAAGTGATTGACACAAAGTTATGTTCGTTTGACCCTAGCGCGTGTGAATTGCAGGATGAAAAAAATCACCTAATGCCGGTATTGATAGATGAAGTTAACACAAAAACAAATTTTGTGTCAAACGTTTTGTATTAATTTTACATCTGAATAAAATATTTACTTTAATTTATCGCACCATCAAAAAGTCCATGCCAGCGAAGATTTACACCGAAAATAAAAACATTGCGTGGTGCTTTTCAATTTTGGTTAATCGTTGGACAATTATTCATGTGGAATAAAATTGCTAATTTTTTAACAGAATTTTCTGATTATTGTTACTCACATTTATTTGGGATACTTGTCGCTTACGTGAAAATAATACGATAATACCCAAATGTTTTTCGGACTCGAGGCTGAACAGAGTCTCTGATATGACTTTTACTCTCCTAAAGGCTGAAACTCCTACGGGACCCTTCAAGCCGCGACTTCGCGGCTCAACGATTAGATCCTAAGCTGACGGTAATGTGACGTCCACCCGGTAAATAAGCGAGAGAAACACTTGGCTAACCCTCATTCTCCCTACCGAGGACATCTCTGCTGGGGCAGAAGATGGTCAAGCGGGTAATCCTCAACAGTCCTTAGCGTCAACTCATAGAAGTTGTATGAATGCAGAAAAACTTATCTTTTTCTAGCTATCATTTTTCCAGACGTCGAAAACTAAAAAATTCTACCGCATTATATAGTCAGACGAATTAATATGAAGTAGATAAAAATATTGACCATTTCGTAACTCCTCAGTATCTGATTTTATGATTACTAATTTCTAATGAGTTCGAACTTTCCATTCAGTTTTCATTAGATATTAAATATAATTTTCTAACGTTTTAACTTCGAAAACCATGTGACACTATATTGGGTTGGGATAATTATCAACATTGATTAATAATTCACTAAGTCGCATATATAAAATCATGTTGGTACTGTTGAAATACTAAAATCTTTGCGCAAAAACTAATTCTTACAGTGTCGTCATTGTAAACATGTTGATTTGTATAGACACCTTAATGAGAAATCAATAATGAAGATACAGTTTTCAGGGAAATGTTTAGCCTTGTTACTCATTTACTTATTGCAAGGTGAGCTAATCGTGGGAACAGATTCGATACTTTGCGGCTGTCAATGCGGTTATACGCTTCAGGAAATTTGTTGCGAGCCTATCTTTCTAGGAGCCATGTACAAATAGTTCAAACACTTCCGTCCAAAAGAAGAAAATCCTTCCGGATCTACGGGTCCTTCATTCTCATCCGGTAGTTTAAATTTGTCGCCGAACATCCTCTTGAATTGTAACTGTAGGATGCTTGACTCTCTTTTCCCAATCTATACAAATCACTATAATACTTCTGTAAACTTCTGTCGTTCACGGTTAAACTCACTTACCGCAAACTGCATCCTAATTTCTCTTGAATGGTACATTATTCTTTGGAACACTGTGGGAACGACGTATTCCGGTAGCCTCTGCAATCTTGACGTAATATCCAAAGATTGCCGTCTTAATAACCTAAAAAAAATGTCAAACTTATTAAAATATGGCGAATCAAATGATCAATTCTTACAAGACGTAGTTAACGAAAAGGTTGAACTTTTCATGAACTATGTGAATGTAAATTAAGAGTTTGACGTTTAATATGCTAATTTAAAAATCGACATTGTTTGTGAATTCGAATAATACCGATACACTTAAATTGCTGTCCATAAATAGCAAATTTCGTACGCAGATCAACAAGCACACTTTTCGAGAATTATCGAAAAATCTTATATTACGGAATATTAAACCATAACAGGATGTGATAGTTACATTAATGAAACGTTCAATACATTGTTCACTGTAACAATCCCTATCCACCCTCAACAATCCTTCGTAATCTGCAAGATTGTGGGAACATGGCGACCTAGTGTCTTCAACATTCCTTGCGAAATATGTGAAGACTTTCATCTCCATACGCTGATTCAATTTATAGTCACGGCGAAGGAAGCAATCATTGAAATCCGTTTTTGTTAAATGCAGACCAACCGACCACAAGGTCTGTAAGTGCTACAGAAAAGGAAGGTATAGATTACCAGAAAAAATTTATTTACGTTGATCTTCGGCAGAGTCTTACTCTCTCGGTGTCTCGTCATCCGATCATCTAAACTCGAACTAACCAGATTAGTTCTATATTGCTATAGCGGATGCTTAAGTCTCTCTCGGACATACCGAAAGAACGAATCACAGGATCGTTAACTGGTCGAGTTGCAAGAGAGCGGACGAAGGGAGAGAGAATGCCGACGACCACGACGAAGGATCGGATGTGCTAAGCTGAGCCTATTTGGTTAAGAAGCTAATCTTTCTGTCCCCCTCGCTCTTGTTCCTACGGAATTCACGAGTCTCCTTGTTGGGAGACAGAAGGAGTGAGAAGAGAGGAGAAGAGTTGAGACCTTTTTCGGGAGATCCTCGCGTGACAGCTCCGGGATACCAGCCTGTCTCTCCCGACTGCTTTTCATCATATCCCCGTCTTCTCTTTCCAAACCAAGCGTCTTTCTTTCACCAGCGCGAAGACCGCTGAGTTTGGAGGACCAGCTCGGGAGTTCAGAATGTTAAGCAGATCGGTGTTCATCGGCTCGCAATGATCCCATTGTGACACCTGGTTTACCGGCATGTTTATTAATCGCTGAAGTGGATTCACAGCTCCTCCTCTCGAACAAATCCACAAATCCAAAAGTTTCTCGTGACGAAAGTTTCAGTTGCTCCGCAATCTCAGAGGTTACATTTTTGGGATCCTGGAGAACGCAAAAATCCAGCTACTACCCGAAGAAAAGGGGTTCATTCCCATGATGTCGATATTCGAAAAATCTTATCTTTCATCGGTCCTTTACTTGAAACCTTGTCCGTCTATTTTCAAAGCTTCTGCAAAGCAAACACGTCCTGCTCCGTCGATTGAGATATCTCAATTTTCTTTTTCCTATATCCCTTCGCGTTTCTAGGCTTCTCTGGACGATCCTAATGCTTGTGTGTAAGTTTCCCATTCTGCATCTCTCTATTTTTCGTCAAACCGGAACGTTGGGATACTCCAAGTATCAATAGCGGCCAATGTGACAATCCAAATATTTGCCATTCAGATTAGCCGCCCTCTTTGCAGTAATTCTTTGGCCTTTGCTGTCCCTTTTCTTCTTTCCTTCGCCATAAGCAACAGCTTCTCTTCTCTCAGCCCTTCTCACTCAGTACCAGCAGAGCCCTTCGGCTTCCTGTTACATTTTTCTCCCGCCAGCGACGACCACGCTTATGCTGTACGTACACACACGTCGGTGTATGTATTTTGCTGTTGCTTTTGAACGTGGCGCAGCATCTGTCCCTCCGGATATTCCCTTACCAGCGGTGCACCAGTATCCAGAAGCGCTTGGCCACCGCGCTCGAACTCTTTCCGATTAGCCGGAGATAATGGCCGGTAATCTCGACGAGTGATCTTATTTCGCGTGAAAGCCGAACCTCACGTTCCTCTCCACTGTGACCAGGTGTCTCCAGTGGCACGAAGGTCTCCACGTTCTTTGGCATCCCTTTCGCATCGTTTCCCCACTAGCTCGGCTACACTTCCCACTTCTTTCGACCTCTTCTTCATCTTTGCTTCCCTTGAATCTCATCAAACTATCTCCTCCTGCTCTGCTAAATCCGCAGCTTTCTCTAAGCTTTTGTGGATCTTTCCTCGGTAGCTTCAACCGCTTTGAAGCCGTTCCGATGGCTTCCGATTGGCTTTCTCAAAAAATATAGGAATGGGCTGTTATTGGATGCATTCGACTTTTTATTCAAAGATTTCTATTTAAAATAACTCAAGTTTTCTTCGAATTTTCCTTCGTCAAAGTCTAGACAATAATTATTGTCTAGAGGTTAATATAGATAATAATTAAGTTCATGGCTTGATGGTTAGTCGCCTATTAAATCAGCGGTCAGATTGAATAAGGAAAATTCTCTGATTTAGATGTTTCGTAATCTACTTGCCGGGTTCCCTGGCTCACCAAGTCAAAATTTAATGCTATCAATTGAGTGAAAAAATAAAATCCTTAATATAACCGAAATTAAAAAATTTCACCTGGCGGCTAATAGTCGACTTACCATCAATCCATGCATATACTTCGACCGCGACACCAGTAACATCAAATATAATTAAATCCTGAGACTCAGAGCTGTGGATTTAGTCGAATCGGCTAAGTATGCAATTGCAGGTGTCGGTTGAAATATTTCATCCAACGAAGCAACAATTAGTCTATCAAATGGACTAATCAATTGTTGAATTTAATCTTTCGTTGGTAAAAACATAAGTAATTAAATATCACCGGGTACAAAGGCAGATTTATTAATTTTTTCTGCGCCACCCTCAGTTTATTGAGGATTCTTTTATATGACTTTTACTGGCGTGTATTTAAGGGCAGACTGTCCAGCATCTCTGTACATATTTTATTCTTCCGTAGCTTTGAGCTTTTGCGGCGGCAGCGGTTACCTAATTCGAAAGCGGATACGAGCGGCTTGTCTCTCGTGACGTCAACAGCTGTCACTGTTTGTTGGTTTGCGCGAGGGATTACTCGAAAATAGATTGAGGGGAATGAGATGAGAGGAAGAGAGCCGAAGATTGGGAGAGATCGAGGGAGAGACGCTATCGTACAGATCGTGAAACATAACGCTAAAGGTAAACCGTATTAATGATCCGCTCCCCTCTGTAACTGTAACTGTAGGTAAATCCGGATTGCGAGCACGCAAACATGTATTATTCAACTATCGGATATCATAATCCGATAAAGATCAGGGAAGTACCGAAAATCAATCACCTACGAGTTTACCTGCGGTACGAATACAAAATGACAAGTAGTGCAACAAAACAAATAATCTTCAATAGCATTGGAATCGTTCGGAAAATTAAATTGATTATGCAGGGATTCCCACGATAATGGACTTTATTGTTACACTGTGAAAAATTTTTTTTTAAAGCTTTATGTACCGGTATATAAAGCTGGGATTAATTAATAAACCGTATACTAATTTTTAGAAGCATTGGTCATTAATTTTCAGTTACATTCCTCATTGATAAATACGATTTTCGTACATTTCTATATATTACATTTGGTACATACTATTCTCAAACCCACAGTATAATTATATTAATATGAAATTTACTAACCCGATTTGTAAATATCACATCGTTTAAAATGTTACATTTACTCGCATTTATAACAGTGTGAAGAAATAAAATGAATGTTTAAGCTATAAAGAGGTATGAATTATCGGAGATTTCACCTGTTGAATTTAATTGACTTAGTGCATGTCTGTAAAATATAATATGATAGCTCCCTCTCCCTTTATTCTTATCACCAGACTATAGAGAAATGTCAAAAAGATTTTAAGGTATCAAAATGTTTATTAGTCATTAACCAATAATTGATACCTGCAGGTAATAATATTCTTATCTAAATTTATGGATTATCGTTCGTACGACTTAATATAAAAAATATAAATGTTGAATTTATGAGTTTTATGTTAAAAAAATATTCTTTTTATAGCGGTGAATTATGAATGCATTTATTGACAATGTAATTTTGATTCCCGAATCTCCAATCTGTTCGTGACAAAATCCTTTTGCATTTCGCGACGTGGAGGGTACAGTAATATCGTATTTCAGATCGGTTCAGCCTCTCGAAGGGTTAAGTACCTTATGCGGATCCCTCTTGTGCGTTGGGCTGCTGCTGTTGCCCGGGAAGAGGTGGCTTCCGTTTCCGGATTGGCGCGAGCGCACCCGGAGGACCCTGAAGGGTATCGAAGGACCCTGAAGAGTGTGTTCAACGTACCTCCACACCACTTAGGCACGTGGTGAGCCAATGAAGATCCTCACACTGTTCCTCGCTCGTCATCTTCACGATGCAAAAACGGGATCGGTTACTTCTTGTGCAAGGACAGAGCAAACCCTGCAGGCTTATCCAGAAACAAGATCTCTTCTCAAAAACACCTCTTAATGCTTTCGCAGATGAAAGAACAATGGACAATTTTTCGAGACGCTGTACAGAATGGGATAAGCACGCATCGCCGAAAAGTTCACTCAATAAACTTCTTCACACTCCGACGAATGAACAAAAAACATCTTGTACTCGTATTAACAATTGAAAATGATAAAATGATAGAAAAGTTCCAAACTAAACAAAAAGAAAGGCAGAAAATAGCAAATCAAAGAACAATCTCACAAAAGTTAAAGATCCTGTGCAGAACGAGAAGCACACACCGACAAAAAAAACTTTCAATAAACTTGTTCACACTCCGGAAGGTATAAAAAGTATTTTGTACGAGTTTAAAAAATTGAAAATGGAGAATTGATAGCGCAATGTCAAAAGAAATCTGAAAAATTGGTCACACTCGTACCATCATGTCTCCAAGGCTATGGGAACGACAGAAACTAAGCTGAGAGTTTGCCCGGACAGCATATGAGCAAAGCTAGAGAAACAAGAGCGACGACCCGGTCGACACTCTTGTTTTCCCTGCGCACGTGTCGCGGAAATCTCTCGCTTGCTCCGAAGCCGTCGCCTGTGTTGAGAGCTGAAAAAATAATAAGAATCTAATTATGTAAATCCCAATATTAGGCACTCGACGTGCAACAATGCGGATGAAACCAGAAGGAACAGAAGACCAGACGACCGACCGCGTTATCAAAATACCCGGCGACGGAACGTGCTGCGAGCACGTACCACGAGTCATCGACGACTTACTGTATATATACCTGATGTTTGACTGTCACAAGATTTTTTATTTACATTCTGAGGTAAAACTATTGAGACGGAGCTTCGATTTTTTTTTTATGTTGGAAGGAATTAATAAGCGATTGCCTCAAATTTCGATTTATCCAGAAAATAATCACTATTGATAAGTGATCGTTCGGTGAATCGAAGAAGTTTTGATTGCCATAATAAACCTTTATACTCCCATGACGTAGAATTTGCTGTCATTCAACCAACAAATGACTAACAAATTTCTTGCAGCTACAGCATTTTTTTTTAAGATTTGTATCGGATGATCTCTTGATAATCTCGACTCCCACTCACAATGATTGAATAATTAAACTCAATAATTAAGCACAGTCAGGTTTTATAGAACAAGCAAGTGCATTTGTGTTATCAAATATATGATCACATACCGAATGCTATAATCGCAACTTGTTAATCCCCTGATGGTTCCCATATACATAGATCTTCGTAATGCCCGTTGAGTCGTTGGTGCTTCTGCTGGTGAACGTCGAAGCCCCCCGTCGCTCGGGAACTACCACCTGGTCCGTGTATACGAGGATAGTCTATGGAAGGTGGTGTGGAATAGCAGGCACAAGACAGAACCGAGAGAACAGGCAGCCAAGTAGTTAAGCGTATATAACACTCGGACATAACTATGTTGTCCAGGCTGGTGTAATAATCTCGCTGCAGGATCGGCCGGTGAGGATCCGATCGATCATTGGGAAAAAAGCGTTTGAGCAATTTGCAGCCTCGTGTCGGACAAGTTCTCCGCTGATCGTGACTTCTAATCGATCGAAAAGATTCCTTCTGCCATTTTTGTTTTTTTTTGTGTGTGTTTTAAACGGTAAATCCTCGATCTGTCCACGTTACGCTAAGAGATCGGCAGCGAGACATCACGAAAATAAGTAATTAAGGCGATTAACGCTTCTGAATTCCTGGAGCTATGTGACAGAAATAAAATGGCATTTTTTTCTCGCAATAATCGATGCTGATCGATTTGTAGTAAGCTTGATCTGGAAACCGGTATTGACGGTGCGTCGCTCAGTCCTGCATTAATTAATCAATTGATCACTCTGGGAATGTATTTTAATTGTTGCTTATCTTAAATTGTGGCATAACCAGAAAAATGATGGAAATAATTACGGTGGAAAAAAAATCTACTAAAACCTTAAGAGGAGAGAGACTATAATCGGCGATATTGTTCGATGCATATCTTATCTGTTTGATTGTTGATGGTATACAGCGTCGCTCAGTCCTGCATTAATGAATCAATTGATCACTCTGGGAATGTATTTTAATTGTTGCTTATCTTAAATTGTGGCATAACCAGAAAAATGATGGAAATAATTACGGTGGAAAAAAAAATCTACTAAAACCTTAAGAGGAGAGAGACCATAATCGGCGATATTGTTCGATGCATATCTTATCTGCTTGATTGTTGATGGTATACATGGAAAGAATAAAGCAATTGTAAAAATTGTGAAGGATGCTCGAAGTGTTTTTGAAATATTACAGGAATCGTGCAACGTCGGTTTAAAACGTTGCAAATATAATATTGCAATAATGTTGTGTGAATATTACATTTTTCATCATGTGCTCATTTGTAGAAAAATCCTACCGTTTTAAATATGATTTTTCGATCCCGAGTTTTCAAGTGCTACCATTGGACGTTCTCAATAATAATCTCTTCTGCTAAAGAAAAAAATTCCCTTCAAGGTTTGAATTCACAACCTTGTGTAGCATATCCACGTCGAATTAATAATAAATGATGTTTGAAAATGGTCCTGCTTAAAAAATATATATTTGAAGATATGAGTTTCGTTGAGTATATTTATTCCAGAGATTAGTGCGCTCGGAAAATATGGAAATGCTTATTTCAAAGACATAAATTTATCTGGGTATCAAACTTATTTAACGACCTAACCACTGAACTATCGACTATTTGTACATCCAATATACTGGTATCACTCACGTGTTCCATCGACCAAAAATGATGAAACAAAAAATAAAGATAGAATGGATTCTCAGAAGATTTCAGGTTCATAATCTCGTGAACAAAAATTCGATTCATACGATGCTGTGGTTTCGCAGTAAATTCAAATGAGGCTGCCAATGGGCATGTCGGATTTTTTCCCATTTCCAAATAATCATGTGGCCGCTTCTTGATGAAGTTCTAATTTTTTCAACGTGAGTGATACTCAAGGAAACAAGGCAACTTTGTTTTTATCATGAAATACAGATTGTTTTGAATTCAACCTTATGAACTAGTTTAAAAATCTCCTTCCAATGAAATGCTGCAAAAAAAATCCATACCATAACCAAATCGGGAATTCGTTATTAAGAATTTTGTGAAATTTTACCGGCGGAATCGGATGCTTTGTTTCATAGGCAATATTTTTAAAATTAATGTCATCATTTTTACCCTTAACAATATGTCCGAAAGTGAAGTTAACAATATTGCAATTAAATATTTGTGAATATTCGATTGGAGACTTACAAAAATATTACTGTGTAACAAAATATGTAAAATATTTCCCCAATATTCAAGTATTATTACGTGCCATGTTGGTCGAAAATACTACAAATTCGTTGGTAGAGCGTCGATAGTAATAATGACCAGCTAAGATCATAACCCGAACCCACCGGTCGATCGGAACAACCAATCATTTGGATAATTGCTGAAATTGGTCACCAAACCTACATTTTTCTTTTCGTAAACAATTGCTTACAATCAGATTGGACATACAATGTAATAAGTGGGAAGGTTTGGAATTGTAAACATCTATCGGACAATAAAGTAATAGGAGAAACTGTAAATAAATTAAAAAACGAAGAAAACTTTCTACCGTGTCCATTGACGCTAACGGAATTTAGTTGGGTTTAATATAGTTTTGATACTTTTTTTTTGTAGTGCATGGAGTGTATAATGTGAAGCGTATCATGATAAGCGAAATTCTAGAGCCGACAATCGTGTGTGTTATTGAATTAGAGAACACAAATTACCGACAAGATTATGATATTTTCTAGGGTGTTGGTGAAGATGCTGGTCTGAGGATCCTATCGCCGGGCCTGCTAACGAGTAGCCATGGTCACCGACATAGGCTCGCTATAAAGAGTGAGGGCTCGAAAGGTGCGAGTCATCCAATCATCAGGGCTCGAAACACACACGCGATATCCTTACAAATTAATCTTCATTACAGTCATAATTAATGAACACGTCTCGATGAATCTACGCAACGTACAGTATACTTATCTTTTCTATGCTCTATAGACACATGGCAGCCTTTTGTTCCGCTTCATTTTCACACATTCAACGAATTATCTATGAACAAATGGTTAAGGTCGGTGAATTCACTATTTTTAATAACTCTTTCACCAAAATATTTCATTTACTCGCAGTTTGGTTGTGTCGTGAATTTACTGATTAATAATCAATTTAATTAAGCACTCTAATCATTCACTATAAAAACAAAATTAGTTATCATTACACATTTCAAATTAAAGTTCTTCGGCAGATTAGATAATAGTATGATTGTGATATGAGTACGATAAAGCGGCCATTATAGCGCGGAGGTTAGGAAGCCGCGCACGAGGCGAAGCCGAGTGTTGTCTGTAGCGCGAGAGGAGGCGATTGCACCGCTTCCTAACCTCCACGGGATGGCCGCTTCGTCGTACAAGTGTGACATACTATTTTTTGTAACGAATGACAACATACCGTCGCACATCTTCGTGCCTGCGAAGCATTACGTAAAATCATCTTCTAGACAGTTTTACACACTAGTTTATCTAGTTTTATCTAGAATTCTTTAGATAACTTTACACACCAGATGGCGTACGTAAAATTATCTACGTTTATGTCAGCATAATGCGCCATCTTACGCACGCTTCGCAGGCACATAATGTGCGACTTTATGTGCATGAGTTACAAAAAATATCTAATACTAACATTTGTTCACCGGTTTGCGATGAACGCTACCGTACGTAAAAAAATTGACTTTTTATCTCACTCTCTGTTGGTGCACTATATGTCTTTACAAAATTACAGAATAACAATGCTTAGCATGTCCTTAATGAGGCTTAATTGTAAGATTTTCATCATCTACAGAATTTTGTTTTTATGGCTTTCATTTAAGGCCCCTTTAAAACGCATTTCGTAGAAAAGTGAAAACCGCCACAATATTTCTTGAAGTAAGACCTCTCAATTTCACACAAACATCGGCGAGTGTAGGCTCCAAGTGGCAAGTTGGACAGTATGAAGCTGGAAGCGAATAAGCAGCCAATTACAACGAGTCTTGGCGTCTAAAGGCCAATCTGATTTGCATAAAGCTGCAAGCGGGTCGCTCGAAGCAGGCGTCCGATGAATATACAAGGATATGGAGGAGTAGATGGCGGAGCGGCGTTCACCCGGGGCACTCCGATATCTCCATTACACGCTCGGAGGCAGCGGGGCCCGGGGGGCCCCCGAAGACCCGCGGGATATTTATTAAAGGCGGCGTGGTGCGAGAGTTCGAGTTGAGCCGGAGGGCCCGGGGCGGCTTCCTCGCGCCGCGGGCGGTCGTCGAGCTTCGTTCCTTATGACGTCATTTATTCTCGCACTACGATATGCGGCAGCGTAAGCGTCGCGTGTAGAGTTGGCTAATTGCAAACAGATTTATTGGGTGCGAGAGAGAATTCGCGCGGTATTGCCTGCAGAGTCCCTGCTTCGACTTGGCAATAGCCCTGCCGCGTTATCCGCTACAGCGCGGGAGAGGCGAGAAACTCGCCGCTCCGCAGATGATGCCTTCTGCCGCTGCTGCTGTGGCGATTTCGCACGAGGAAGCCACGCAGTGTTTGGTATTAAATCTCGAAACGTTTACAACGTGTTTGTTGCTTCGCTCGGAGATTCAGGAAATCGAGTAACACGAGATTCGATCGCGAGATACGGCGAGTAATTGGTGGCGTGGGGCAACTCTCCGAACCGGTGCTCAATGATCTCGCCTTCAATGTGACGACGACTGGAAAGAAATTTTTCTTATGAAGCACTGTTTTTTTTTTTCCCCCGTCCGGGCATCACTGTATGATGAAAGGTAGTGACTGGTGGAGAAACGTGTGGAGATAAATTCGCGAAAAATTAAATATGGATGTTTGAAGAATAAAATTAAGCCGTAATTGGGTGGAGTTAGAGAGGATTAGAATATATGAGGTTGCGAAATTTTTGTACATTTGGAATCGGCAGTGCTGTAATAAATATCTATGAGAGCCGCGGTATAATTTCGATGAATTTCCAAATGGCTTTTGCACTTTTTGAAATTTTCAAGCTCTAGAAAGAGAATATGATGATGGATTTTGATTTTTCCATGGCATATGCTTTCTAAGCGGTATAAAGTGGCGAGAATGAAATATGCGAGATTTTAAATAGCAAATTTTGTACTCTTTTTTTTTTAAGTGTAGAAAATTTTATAGAATAGTCGAAATTTATCGTGACTGAGAATTCGATTCGCACGATCGTCGCGAAAATTTAATTTCATAAATTGTTCAATGTCAATGTGTAAACAATCGAGCCCGATGTTTTTTAATTTACTTGAGACAGAGGGCGGATATTTAACTTCGCGGGCGACTTGTTCTGAAAATTCTGAGGAAAATTTATTTTGAATCCTTTTACCGGTTCTCGCCAAAATGAATACCAAGCAGAGTTTGATGATAGTTGATTTGGATATCAAATCATGCCGTTGAAGTTTACATCGTTGGAATGCAACGACTTGAAAAATAAATTTGAAAAAGCAAACATTAGCACTCTATTAGGAGCGCTATAATATAGGATGAGATTCTTTTAAACGATAGCAGTCGCCCCGCCATTCAATTTGTACCTTTTATAATAACCTGGAATTGTCATAATTTTTCAAAATTTACTTCGTCGCATCCCAACGATGCAAACTTCAGCATTATATCAAATTAGATTTCAATACCTTGAAACCTGTAGGGGTTGGCATATTTTCTATAGGAGAAATTAATTTTCTCGACCTTCAATAACATTTTAAGTATCCTGATCCGAAAATCCCGAAAACAATGTTTTTCTTACGAAAAAGTAAAAAGTACGAATTCTCTGTCTTCCTCGTTAGTCATTATCAATTGAGTAATTACAATTATCATCTCAACACACATATATTACTATTATTTTCGTTATGTTAACACGATAAAAGTGCAGCATCTAATATCCAATATCTTACCATAAAATCACAAAATTCATTTTAGCAAAAGATGATAAAAGGCCTGAAAAGCTAGGGAGAGTCTAACGTCAAAATTTCTTTTGAAAAATGTCTTATTTCAGGTGACGAAGCCCAAAGTTCGGTTTTACTCGAGAAGACATTGAAAAAAAAAAAAATCGTTGATTCGTGTCATGAGAAAATAATAAAGACACAGTTATGCAGGTTAGACGAGAGGAAAAAAAGAGAGCGAGAGAGTTGTGGTGCGCGCATTAACGGCTTTGATGTGCCGCGGCGAACGGCCATACGTTCTCATATCCCTTCTCATGTCCCAACCCCAGGCTCATGGCTTGTCACTTGAGCTTCTCGCGGACGGACCATCGAACTGTGTAACTGGATGTCTTACTTTTAACTGATATCCACGACTGTGCGCGACATAAAGCGGCCAAGCCAATAACCAACACGGATTCATGAAATATGCAAATCAACAAGAGAAATCAATAACAAAATTAGCATCTGACAAAACGAACGATAATCATCGAAAGAGTCAAGCAAACGATTCGTCAGTCAGTCTATTAGGCCATTGGAAATGGTAAAAAACCTTTATTTACTCACGGCAGGTAGTGAGTCACAAAAATGTGCTTAAGGGCGTTGGAAGCCTCGAGGACAGTGTTATAATCTTTCAATCGGTTTTGTAAAACTTCATGCCTTAAGGACTCACCAACTCTAGACAAAATCAACTTGTTTTTCTGTGATATTCAAATTGTATTGAAAATCCTTGCACTGTAAAACATTGAAACAATCACCGGTTGGAAAAAAATCACATTATCAGTATTATTTTTAAAGATTAAAAATATAAAAGTAATAAAAATGAATAATGTTGAAAAATTCATTGCCATTAATGTTCCCTGGCAATATCGATACATCCTATAAATACAAATCATTCTGCTCAACAGTAAATAAAATCTTTCTAGAGAATATGTAGTCAACTAGTCAACAAAATCAACTTGTTTTTCTATGATATTCAAATTGTATTGAAAATCCTTGCACTGTAAAACATTGAAACAATCACCGGTTGGAAAAAAATCACATTATCAGTATTATTTTTAAAGATTAAAAATATGAAAGTAATAAAAATGAATAATTTTGACAAATTCATTGCCATTAATGTTCCCTGGCAATATCGATACATCCTATAAATACAAATCATTCTGCTCTGCAGTAAATAAAATCTTTCTAGAGAATATGTAGCGTTCATTTGACCAGGTAGAGAGGCGTTTGAACCTCCACGACAGGTGAAGGAAAGGGTGAACAGTGTTGAGCATAGCTGAGAACCGAGACCAAACAGCGAAGTGCAACGCGTTCTTGATAATTGGGCTGTAATAAATTAATTCGCCAACAATGGACATGCGGAGGCCAAAACAACGAAGGAAAACAGAGCGTGGCTCTGAATGGAGTCTGCGAGCGAGAAGAGGAAGAGTGAGGCACAGGCGGAGAAAGAAAAGGTGGAGATCGGAGAGTTGTTCGTTCTCGGTGTGGCGCTTTTTGAGTTTGCGGTTCTCGCGGACCGTAGCAAGGACCCGCGAAGAGCTCTGCGATGGAGAGCCACACTGAGTTTGCATGTCGAGATCCATGAACGGCAAAACGAGACGAGAGAGAGAGAGAGAATCGAAGAGGAAAAGAGAAAGACGAATGAGAGGTAAGATAGAGAGAAAAAAGAGAATCGCAGAGGAAAAGAGAGAAACGAATGAGGGAAAAGAGAGAGAAAGAGAAACAGAGAGGCTCGACCCAAAGCTGAAAGGTGAAAGACGGGGCGAGGACGCGCGGCGCACGGTCTACCCGCCACGATACAGGGATATAAGGTTACTTGTGGGAAAGACGCCTACGTCTTATTATGGCTTGTTTTGAGCCCTACCAACTCTTTAGTACTATAATTACACGGTTATTGATAAGTCGATCAGGTTACCTGGGCAGCGGGAGCGACGTGCAAGCAAGCAAGCAACAAGGACCTCGTTTCCTTTTTTTTCTTCTTTTTAGTACTTTCTTTTCTATCCGACGCTAAGCAGAATAATACACCGCGAGGTCCTGGCCCTTGCTACCGACCCCCTTGTCGTTCTCCAGCTTTTTGGGACTAATACGAGAACTTCTCTTCAGAGAGAAATCTTTTTACTTTATTTTATTCTCTTACCTGTCCTCGCACTCGCAAATATAAACCCAGCACAATGAGAACTCCGTCACAACAGCACTGCTAAATTACACCTTGGACTACAAATTATAACTTGGCAGGGTTATCAACTTTTTTAACATTCAATTCGAAGTGAATTAGCGTTTCCTTAGTGGGCGGACGTAATCGTGTGAGGATTTAACGGAAATGACAGCGACGACGCTACGTGCAGCAATATCAATTAACATTTGTAACATTTTTTTTATAATTTTTGGAGAACACTTTTTTCAACTTTGCATTTTGCTTCCGCATTATCCTTACCTTTTCGCAAATCTATCTCCATGAGGAAATTAATTTACCAATTTTAGTTTGCTCATAAAGAAAGATGCAGTAAAAATAAAAATAAGGAAACAATATACAAGTTCTACTTTGCATCTTTTTTTCAAATAAATATGAAAAACTCAAATTCAACGCAATTTTATTCAGCAAGAAATAATGCCGAAAAATAAAAACGTCTTTATAACTCTCCCTTCTACCGATCTCTACCAAATGATGTATGCATCACTGGATATTATGACGTTTGTCTATAAAATTTGGGTTTGCTAGTTCATGACGTCGGTCCTTTTTATGGTACGATATTTTGTCGAATAAAACACGATATTAGAATTAGATGCAATACAATGGGTTAACTATTTCGTAGGAAGTTTACCGTTTTTTCTCTACTCAGACGAGTATATGTCACTTGTATTCCGAGGTTACAGATTTTTCGACAATTATGTGGGAGCTTGACTAAAAATTTAATGCAAGTTTAATGAAATCCCATGTATTTTAAATAGCAGAGTTAAGGCCTCTGCAGGGACGATTAAGTATTTAAATAATTTTTTTCATATTTCAAGAGGATTTCGAATTACTTATTTGCAAATGACGTGAGGGACGTCACTCTAAAAATTCGTCCTGATCCCAAATAGCGACCACACATACACAATGAACATTTTTCTAAACAATTTTCTCAATGTTGTGGATCATTGTCAGTATTCTGAGATTGCAATGCTACATTATTTCTCATGAAAAGTAAACTTTCTTTATAAGGATCTAAAATGTGTATAATGGTTTGGTGAATCTAAGTAAAATTACTATTTTTATCTTATAAAGCCTACACGAAAATAATCTGGCGACGATTTCGGACATCTTTGTTGTTTTCACGAAAGACTCTTTTACATTGTTAAAACAACGTTTTATGTAATAAGGTAAGACAGTTCAACAAGTACAGAGCCTTACGTTCATACCGATCATAGAAGTGATACGATATAAATAATTAACAAACATGACGAGGTGTCCCAGAAGAACCAATTTCAATTCTCTCATCAAGTAAAAATGATTACGCCAATAGCTAATAGCGCAGGTGTTAGATATTAAGTACGTTGTTCCCGCGATGGATTCATTTAATTTCAATAGACAAGCGGAACGATTACAAATTGAAATATGAGAGTGAGAAAGAGAGAGTAAGACAAAACAGATTTAAGATAAGACGAGGATCGACCGTGATTCGCCTTTGTCTGTTAAAAGGATTCAGAAATTTGATGGCACGTCGTACGTCGATGAACTGTGGCTACACATATCGATCGGCTCGTATCGATATCGTACAATTCTGTTAACACAAAGCCGAACCGCCCCTTTTGTTTCTCTGCCACCTTCTGATATACATCCATCTCGATAAATCGATAGTGCTATTAACAAATTGAATTGTACACATGCATTATAATGGTGTTGGAGGCTCTCATACTCTTCGTAATCGGCTACTCAGAGTGAGACCTGCTGCTATGTATAGCTACTCCGATGCGGGCAAGTCTTTCTTTTCTCATCATCCACCTCTTCAGGTTCTCTCACTCGGGAAAGAGCTATTCTCATGTATATATTGTAAGTATGTTGTGCGAGCAATCTTATCTCGATCGTGGATCGACGCACGCTTCCATGGTGTACCGTACGTAAGCGAAGAAGAAGAAGAAGAAGAAGAAGAAGAAGAAGATGAAGAAGAAGAAACTCGAAGGGGCTTCACTCAGACACGATATTGCCGCTCTTTTCACGTTAGGATCAGTATGATCGATAGATTTACCCATCGAAATAAAATAAAACATCGAGCCAAATTATATTTGTAACACGATTCGATTTAACGTATATGGAGTCGTTGAGGATATGGTGAATGCTACGTACTATTTAGAATAATTCCTAACTGATTTATGAGAATGGTCAATGCGAATTGTGTACGAATAAAAAAAATCCGGCTACCTAAGAATTGTCTCAAGTAAGTGAGTTTCAAATTCCGATTGTTGATGAATACGCTTTCTTTATCACGATGCAAAATTGTAAGTTATCCGAACAGTAGCCTTGCATTAAAATCACCATGAATCGATGAAAGATTGCTCAGAATTTTCAGGAGTTTGTGTTTAACAAAATTGTTGAAAAAATAAAAATTGTAATCAAATGTACAGCCGAACGATCCTCACCGAATTACACACTAGTCATGATTCATCGTTCATCCATCCTTGTAGTTTGATATACATTCATGAAATTTAATGTTTCCTTATCACTTATTTACTTCGAGTATTCGTTAAAGACACGATCGACAAATACGGCCGCATTATTTTTAAAAAGGCTCGGAAAAACTTGTTAGGACCAAATGTAATTAGATTAGCTGTCAGGTCTACCACCCGAAAAGAAAAAAGTAGTTCTGGCGACCACTTCCAGCATATGCTGTGTCGTGTGCTAGTTATTGAAACTAAATCGTAATCGTAGTCTCAACTTTTTTCGATCAGTGCCAAAAAAAGGTACGCAGGACCAACGATTTCGTTTCTGCAACTATCACAGCTGCCGTCCAATCCAAATGATTCGAGGCCCCTACGGATCGGTGAGTTGGCGTTATGATTTCAGCTGGTCACTATCACTATTCCAACTATTGCGGTTGGTTATCGCGACCGGTAAATCAGTTTGTAAAACTACTTTTACCGTATTGAACCGAACCGTCGTTGCACTTGTGCCTAAAAGTGATATCGGGTTAGTATTGGGAACTATCCCGAGACTATAATGGTGAATAATCGGTAATGGAATTGAAGAAATTCTGAAGATGAAGAATTTTCAAGGGGTCCCACCAGTGATCGTGAAAAACAATACAGTGATCGACCAAACAACTCGACGAAGACGTCTGTCTCTAAAGCCAGTGACTCGCTATCAGGGACCTATCGTGTCGTTTCGTTCCACAGTGACTCGATAGAAGTGTGGGAATGCGCGAAATGATGGATGCCTCGCCAGTTGGGCCACCGTAGATACTACAACTACAATTCTACGTCCTCCTCGCATAGTTGGTCGAGGCGCGCGACGAGATTCCTAAACTCGGATGCCTAATCTGATCGGCGGGTAGGGAGACGACGCAATGAGATACAGAATGCTCGGTCGATCCTCGGTCGACAAGGAGAGAGCGATCGAACCGCTGGGTGGTTTCAGGAGTGAAAGTGAGAAGGAAAGACAGCCAAGAAGCTTTCTCACAGGTCAAACATGGCATATTGTCGAAGGGCCGGACGACCCGAGAAGAAGAAAGTGTTTCATACGTCTCGCATCAGTAGGACACACCATACGACAGGAAAACTCCAAGTGCTAGATAATTAATGAGTCCTTGGAAAAAAAAAAAAAAAAAAATTGCCACCCGCAGAGAAAGATCATTGTTTAAAATGCGAGTCCAGGTAGCAGTCGCTGCTTCTGCTGTTGAGGATCTCCGGCATGACTGGGACGCAAAGGGACAGCACGAGATCCGTTCACCATTTATCAATGCTCTTCCCAATGGTCGATAGTTCCTTCAGACCTGCGTGTATTATATCTCGCGGAATCAATATTGTGACTCGCGTTTATGCTCCGCTGATGAGGCTACGGAAGATGAGGAATGGGAGAAACAAAAAGAAATGGAATGTCGTCTCATCATTGGTTTTCATCTGCAGTGCTCTCTTAGTTTTTGTATTTATGAACACATTTTGCATTATGGGGACTGTAGAAACTGCTTTTTGCTGGATTTTACAGACGGAATAATGAGACAAGCAAGGCCCATGAACTCTATAATGTATTTATGGTCATCGTTTCAAGAAAATTTTCAAAAATTATTGAAGTACTTTACAGGTGAAACATAAAACTATTTGGATAAAGGCGACTTCATTTTCTTTGAGCTAAATAAGCACAGATGCCTCAAGGGAATATTTTTTAGCTAATTGTATTCCGTTTATTTTGGGATCTGCACTTGCGTATATGTTCGATAATTTGTGTAGATTAAACAATTTTACGGTTCGGCCGAGAAATTAGTTGGTTACTTGAACCATGCAGTTTATATTGGTCTAACCAGCTTAATTGCTTAGAACCCATCCAACCCAATAATTTTTTTCGTTTAGTGCATTGTTCGAACTATAGATTCAAATTATTCAAATTTGAAGCTATCAAGGAAACTTATAGGTTTCATTTAACGTCTTATAGATTTTTTGATAGTGTACAAGTGTTCTTAAAAAACTACAAGCCTTCTTGAGGAAAGCACTTCTATCAAATGAGTCTACAGGTTTTCTTGATAGAAGTTTTCAAAAATGTTGTCCAGACCTTTTGGGGAATTATTTGCTTGAAGAAGTCATTCGCACGACTTCATAGTGGTAGTCGCCTCAAATTCGGTTACAATAATAATCGAAACGAAAAGAGTCGTCGTTGCCTCAGGTACGAATCAAGTGTTGACTTGACCAACATTTTCGCAACGATTGTCGGCTTCTGTAAGTCAAATAGAACGAAAAAAAGCGAATGGACGTCACCCTGAACGTCTTTATTTCTTTCACGTCCATGAAAGCTTCAACAGGTCATCTATCCATGCTTCTGCAGTGCGTCACTTGCTCCGAATTCTTTGTAAAATGCCATCGACACGCGTTGCGCTGTACAAAGTGTGCTATTCGCATTGGTTGCCAGGGTTCGGGAGAAAAAATGAATCTCAGAAAGGAAAAAAATCCGAACAGACATTGAGCGATCAGGTGTCGGCGCTTTTGACACCCTGGGTTGAAAGACAAGTTCGCTCATGCGGGTTCCATGCCTTGCACTTCCACTTCGCGTGCAGCGACTCTGACGGTGTTGTTCCCCTCTTCTGTCAATCCGACCCTCTGTCCTTCTTGGATTCTTCGCCTCAATATGTCTTCAGTAGACCAGATCATCGCTAGTCCTTGTCCGCATTGGACTGCGGCGGCTATATTATGGGAAGAATCAAGACTGGCCAGTGGGAAGTGAGAAAAAGCAGCGATGCGAGGTGTGCGTCACCGCGGGGGTGACAACAGAGTACAATGATCTCTTGTGAGGTAGTCGCTGGATGGCAAAATAGTGAGGAAGGGAGAAAAACAAAATCTAACGTATGGGATAACGATGCGGATGAAGATATCGTTTTTTCTTTGTTCTGGCTCTTAAACGTTAGATGGGAAGTGAGAAGAAAAATTTAGGGAGAAGAGCGAATGAGAACGAGAGCGAGTGAGTGAGTGAGAGGGGAATAGGGAATGAGGCAGATTGGAGAAAAGATGAGGGAGGAGCAGAAGGGAGAGGGTAGTTAGGGGGTTGATCAAGATGAAAGAAGCCGACACTGGTTGCTCCCACGCCTCTAGCTCTCGTTCCCGCGACAATGGAACCTCGTGATCTGTCCTTAGTCTTCTTTCGGTGTTGTTGGACCTCAAGAAACGCTCACTCGTCTCGATTCCCGGTGTGCGCCGTTCCAAGGCACACAGAGAAATCTGTCGGCCACCCGCTGTCCAAGTTGTGACTTCATTTGGCGCAACCCCGCCAGCTCTTTCGCTCCGATATTCTCACTTCTCTACCTCCATCTACCCTCCATTTTTCTCTTGCTCTATCGCTCGGATCTTTTGGGTTCTCTCCTCGTTCGCTACATTTCCTTCCCTCGAAACACCGCCAACAGGCTGTTCAGGCATGACTAGGGTTGAACTCTTCAAGGAGAATTTTTCAGGCAACCTGCTAGAAGGTGACGTGAAAAACATTCGAAACGATGCACTGCGAAACATGAGACACTTCTTGGTAATACACAACTGTTTGAGGACTCAAATGGCGTCGTCAAGCAACTGCTTCACGGTTGGACTACTTACACAAATTAACTTTGTACACCCGGAGGAATTTTTTATTTTTTTTCTTCAATTAACTGAATCAGCGTACACCTTCATTAATATGAATTTTTAGGTGGCGTGACAAATATTTTGGTTATCGCAAACATTTGATTGCTCTAACGACAAATGCGTTTGAATGAATGTCTATGCCGATTTAGTTAATTCGAAAAAAATATATATATATATATTGTTCATTGTATGTTCTAGCAGCGTCATCGCCTAGGCAGGACGTAAGGTGAAAAGGTGTCGCTAGTCAGACCTCAAAATCATTTTAAACGAATACACTATATCATGAAAGATGGAGAGCAAAAGAACTCCGGTGTACATTGCGTCACAAGCGTGACAAACTCATGGGAGAGCCGTCAAGCCCAAAAGACCAAGAGTCAAGAATCGTCACACTCGTTCGCGTTCTAATAAAACACGTCTCTTTATCCCCCGGGATAATGCTGTGTCTGTATAACCCGTCCTCAACACAATACCCAACAGCGACTGAGCCGTGATGACTGTTCTCCGTAGATATGCTCGCTATGCATCGCGTGACATTCGGTTTGTTGCGCCCGGCGCGACACGTCGAGCTTTGGGCCAAAGTCGATGTCAGTCGTGACGTTTCAGAGTCATCGCTGCATCCTATATAAGTTAAGCATTCCATAGGGATAATAATAAGTGATAACTGATGATAAAGGGGTGCCGTTATAATCGTCATTTGATTTTAATGGTCATTTTTTTAACGATAGTTCTACCGGGAATTTTATCCGAACTGCGGCGCCTTAATTTTCTAGGCCTTTCGTCATAAGTGTCTACTATGCGGAAAAAAAAATGTCGGGTGCTAACGATAAATGCGCAAGATCAAATACGCCCCAAACCATAAATTCAGTGAAGCCAAGAAATTAATTGCTTGTACCAATAAATTAATGGGACGAATAAAAATGCAAGTGTTTGGAGTTGTTCGTATTGGACTAACTGATACTCCATTAATACTCCAATTCGAATATCAAGTACTCAAACACTATTACAATATAAAATTAACATGTCGAGTATTAAGACTGAAAGAAGCAATGATTAAAATTCTCAAAATCAAAATGATTAAGAATATATTAGATTCAAACTTATTATAACCGGGCATATTAATATTTTATGTCTGCTTGTACCAATAAATTAATGGGACGAATAAAAATGCAAGTGTTTGGAGTTGTTCGTATTGGACTAACTGATACTCCATTAATACTCTAATTCGAATATCAAGTACTCAAACACTATTACAATATAAAATTAACATGTCGAGTATTAAGACTGAAAGAAGCAATGATGAAAATTCTCAAAATCAAAATGATCAAGAATATATTAGATTCAAACTTATTATAACCGGGCATATTAATATTTTATGTCTGCTGGACGTGGAGAAAATTAGGAAAGTCGTTGATGATTTCAAGGAATATCCATCGTTATCATTACTTCAATAATTTTAAGAGTTCACTTATTATTTCTGGTATAGTTCACAAATCATTTGAACACGGGAGATTCACAAGTTAAATAACCCATTCAAAATCCAACTCGGTGAGTCATCGACAAAATTGGAAACATCGGTCATACTTTTTTTTCATTCATATACCCTTTTTTAATGCTCATATTGCCATAACACGTAAT
Organism: Clistopyga incitator; assembly: GCA_947507545.1. Classification (NCBI taxonomy): domain Eukaryota; kingdom Metazoa; phylum Arthropoda; class Insecta; order Hymenoptera; family Ichneumonidae; genus Clistopyga; species Clistopyga incitator. The sequence goes on along the minus strand of OX382179.1, from coordinate 2,699,066 downwards.
CTGCGAGGTGAAGTTTAAAGTTTACCGAAAGTTCGTAATTAATAATAAATCAAAATAAAGCATTTCGAGCAAAACCATAAAACAATTGGTATCTGCTATATATTCGAATTCGGTACTCACATTTTAACAAGCCGCAAATCGCATCAGATTTAAATTATTCGTTGGGTTCTGAACCTAAGGGCGCGCAAACGTGGACGTCGATGACAGCCAATGAACGAACGAGTCAGTAGACAGCCAGCGCTAATTAAATTAAACCCTTTGACGTCGATAACGATAAAAACTCTTATCCCTCGTGCGGTTACATTGAGAAAGGATTCAACATCTCCATCAACACTTCAACGCATCCTTCACGTCGGTCAGGTATGTCGTGCTCGGACATTAATAATGTTGTGTGCGACGATGCCAGCAAATCAAACACGGCATGTGGGGTTATAAATTAAATTGTACCCTTCGACATCGATAATTTGATTAGAATACGTATTGTCTGTGCTGTTGCTCTGAAGAAGATAGAACATCCCGTCGGACTCTAGTACTTCAACTTTAACGAGGTGTACCAGGCATTTGATGCAATTGTACCACTAAATTTAAAGAAACCTCGCTGGCGGCAGCCTCTCGTTGCTGTAAATTCAAAACGTTTGACTTCGCGCGTGTAAATTAGTGGGAACGCCATAAACTTTGCCTTGAAGTGCCTCTTTGAACGTGTCGATAAATATTTTGTTCTGAGGGGATTTCCGTAAAAAGTTACAGTATCTATCGATCATCGTATCGTTTTTTCTCGCAGATATAATATCGATGAGACGCGTGTATAGAGTAAATCGATAATTACGAATAAAACTAAAGTAGGGACTAAAGTTGATATTAGTAACAAATCAATCAACCCATGGATCAACTACGCGTGAACCGGTCAAAGGGCTCGATTTTTTAAACTCAATTTTTTTATGGAAACGAAATAATATTCAGTGATCCTAAGTGAAGGTCGATAATAAGGTTCAGACTTTACAAGAGTTTAAATTTTTCCTCATTACAGTTGTTCACTTTTTGCGGTACTTCCTAAGGGCTTTGTGAAAAGTGAACAATAGTGAGTGTTAATTTTACCTCTGAACCGGTCAGAGGGCTCGATTTTTTAAACTCAATTTTTTTATGGAAACGAAATAATATTCAGTGATCCTAAGCGAAGATCGATAATAAGGTTCAGACTTTACAAGAGTTTAAATTTTTCCTCATTATAGTTGCTCACTTTTTGCGGTACTTCCTAAGGGCTTTGTGAAAAGTGAACAATATAGTATAGTGAGTGTTAATTTTACCATCCTTTCGCATCCTTCCTTTTACTTAATCACATAATTACATATCTCAGAATATGTTATTATTATTGTGTATATCATGCCTTGTTTTTCATTCATGATATAGATAAGAAAAAAAAATTGAGTGAATTCCAAGCTAATGCCCGATCCCTAATGGGATGGTTATAACTCCACTTTACATCTTTCACGATATTGTCTTCTCGTTGAAAATTATTTCGGGGTCCGCCTTTGGTGTGCCGGACCTTTTCACCTCCTATCCAGTGGAGGCGATGACGCTACACGTGCCGCGGCACACGAGACTCCGGCTAGTGTATATTGGCCGGAGCACATTATCGTTGTACGTCGATGGTTTTAGATAGGATGGGCGCGTTATGGTGAGTCTTGCCTGTCCGATAAATCCATTAGCCAACTGTAACCGTCGATACACTCGACGCCAGCACAGATCTATATACGCGCCAGTCAATCGTACGGATCTCTCAGCTTTTGACGTTCGAAAGCGAGCCTGGACGAAAGAAATAAATGATAGAGAGGATAATGCAACCAAAGGGGTTTCGTGGGGGTGGAAGAGCGAATGAGAAAGCGATCTTCATGCAGCAACGCCAATCATCGCAAGAGACTTGTGTCTGATCCCTCATACATACTATTACAATGTTATCTCGTCAGGCTTTGTATTTAGGTTCATTTGTAACACTACGTGCCGCCAAGATAACAGATAGTCCGAGATACAATGCGACTACAAAAATTTGTTCTAGAGCAAAAAGCTTAAAATTCATCAATACAAAATTTCAATCACACAGCCACGACGAGTTAGTGCATTTTTTCGAATCAACCAATGGAGTTACGAGTGTTACAAAGTGAGAAGAAAGTGAGAAGATGTAAGAGAATAAGAGAGAAACCGAGTTCCACGATCGCTGCGGGATTCTCGCGCCCTTTCTCAGAGCCTTTCGATGATGACGCGATGCACGCAACTCCAGAGAGCGAGAGAGAGAAAGAGAGAGGGAGAAGAGACATTCCTGTCGCCGCGAAAATACCCGCAGAATAATCCTTCAGCGATGTCCGGAGATCTCGTCGCTGTCGTCGTCGTCGACGTCGTCGTCCTTCTCATCGTCATCGTCTTCTTCATCTTCGTCAAGAAAATAAAGACAAACCCATGTCCCACATCGTCTTGCACTCTCACGCTCCACCTCCTTCGACCTCCGCAATGTCTTCTCCTCTTCTGTTCGCCGTCGTCCTCGCCGCTACACCGACCCCCCACCCCTACCTCCTCCCCCTCCTCTAGCTTCTCGCTTCTTCTCCACTTCATTCTCACTCTCGTGAGTCCCTTAATCCTCCGTGTGATTGCATGCCTGATACCAGGTGAACGCTCACGTGGAAAGAAAGAGGGAAGAAGGGAAGAGACGCCCGTCGCGCATATGCGAGTCTGACGGATCGTAAGCCCTTAACCAGCTACGGGGGGTTTCCCTCTTTACCTTCATTTCTTTCTCCCTCGCTCTTTATCTTCGTCTTTGTTCCGTCTCTCGGTCTTTTCACACGCGAGTTATTTCGACTCCTCGATCATCTGCTCTCTTCCTTCTTCATCGACGATCACTGAAACTTTAACCCCTTTGGCTCGTTACATTATCAATTTTATTTACGAACGTCGATGAGGATATCCGCCAAAAAGCAAGAGTTTCAGAGCAAGAGGTGGAAAATAAGTACGCAATCGTAGCAATGATTGTGATGGTTGATGAAATTCTTTCCTAGAGCTTAAAAAATATATATAAAAAATGTCCTGATCAATATTTCGAAGCAATGCACAGAAATGATATATTTGGGGGCTCTCACATGATTAGCGAGATCGTATCAGTCCTCAAAAATACACATCCCGATGTCAGTATTTGTTTAAATGAATGAATGAAAAGGATGTCCATAATCTTTCTATACATGGACGGCATGGAAAAAGCTATATTTCCAGTTATTTTTATGTTATTTCCATCCAGTTATTTTCCAGTTATTTTATGTTATGGTTTGCTTTGAATGTTTCGAAAACAATTAATTTGAAATCAATGAAAAACGATTAATTATTTAATTACTCAAATAAATTGTTCCTTGATTGATTGTCACTGATTCGCATTGAGTTTGCATTGAGATCATTCAATGAAAATATATGGTATTAAGGCTCAAGTATATTATTTCGTTGGCGAAGATTTCTGTGATTCAATGAAACTTTTTCTCTCGGTGTAACGACGTTCTGGAAAGGTTACGGTTAGACATTGATTGAAACGTAATACAAAAAATATCGTGATCAATGTTTTATTACCATCGATGTTTCATTGCAATAAATTTAACCTGTTCTATATGCTTTCGCTGTAACAACTAGTTCTTCATCAGCTAGGGAAGGGTAATCCGTTGCCAAAGTATTCCTGAGTTCCCTGCCCGGTCTCAAAATTTTATGTTCGTTTAATGGCGGCGTAGTGCTGGACGGCCGCCGGCTCTGCGACTGCGCGATGACCACAAGCAACATAGACAAAAAAACTGTCACGTAAAACTTCATTGTTCTAGCTTCTGATTAAATTTCCACTTTCGTCGGGGTAAAACAGACGATCAGTCGCAGAGATTCGCTGACAAACTCGACAGTCTTGCTGTATTATAATACAAGTTGCTTCTACTGACTGTTGAGAAATGTGACGCGTTTATAAAGGCAACCGTGACATAACTTTTAGACGTCAAAATGTCGTAACATTTAACATTATTCCTGATACGCTTCAGCCCGGCGAACTATTTTTTGCTTTCTTAAGAAAAAAGCTTTGCTTGAACGATGAAAAAATTAAATGTTCTTTCGAGATTTCCACGTCAGAGCACTCAGAATGTTCCACGGCACTGAGAAAAAAAGTTATGGTGTTTCTAACAATGATAGCATAGTATAAAATACATAACACAAGGGAATTTTTCAGATTTTTTCGCTTTAAATCACGTGCAGTCATTTTCAGAAACAATCGGATTTAAAAAAAAGTTTGTTACGTTATTTTTCATAAATTATGTACATAAGAAAATTTGCAGAGTCAAAACTTGGACTCGACCCATTTCGAACAACGTGTGAACGTATTTGTAAACTATGTGAGATGATTATGTGGAAATTTGAGCTTTTTAATACGTGACATAATTGGGCGAAAAAATAAAATCGTCTATTTTTAAAGATTTCTCACGCGGAATCATTTTTAAAAAAACTATAAACAATTTCTCTCGAAAGTCCATTCAAAACAAAAACTTTGAGCTAGGACACTTTTTTTTAAATTCCACATCGTCCGAGATCCAGCCATCTAAAAAAAGTGGACTTGTGTTAAATTCAATCGTATCTCAAATATGGTTATAAATAAAAATTTGAAAGAAAGGAATATTCGCCTTCCATCCACCCTTAAATGATAGCGAAGTTTAAAATATATTGGAGAGATTCGGATTTTTTCGCATCCGAATTCATATAGAATGCCTCATGTATAAAAAAAAACATCAGAAAATACAAGAAAAAAATTATTTCTCTATTTTTGCTTGTGGATCAAAAATGTCGTGCAACGCAGTGTTTTTCACAAAAATTTCATATTTAAAAAAATTCCACTTTTCGTTTACAGACTGTAATAAAATACGTGTGCAGAAGATATGTAAAACACGTGGCATATATATATTCGCACAACACTGTATCTTTATTGGAAGGCATTGAAGGCACGTGTCTCACGACGACCGATAGCGTAAGGCTACACGGAAGTGGTCTTAAGTGATAAAACAGCAATTTTATATCCATTGACGAAACTACCGCATGGAAAAGAAAATCAATAAGATCTGTAACAGTTACAACATTTTGGAGAATTTGACGTTTTAAAATCAATTGAATACAAAGTGACGTTCAATATCGCAAACCTTATATAATAAGGTAAGAGACGCAATGATCAAACGCACGTGTGTGTTCAAGAGGAGAAAATGTGATCCAATGTGAACCAATCGCCGTGGTTAAGTGAACCAACTGTTATGGGCGATGCGTTACCGATACGTTGTTTGTCCCGCCCAATTAGTTGGTTGTGACACCCAATAGTTGATTGTTACACTCAATAGTTTGTTGTGATACCCAATAGTTGGTTGTTACACTGAAAAGTTGGTTGTGATACCCAATAGTTGGTTGTGATACCCAATATTTAGTTGTGACACTTAATAGTTGGTTGCGACACCCAATATTTAGTTGTGACACTCAATAGCTGGTTGTTACACTCAATAGTTGGTTGTGATACCCAATAATTGGTTGTTACACTGAATAGTTGGTTGTGATACCCAATAATTGGTTGTGATACCCAATATTTAGTTGTGACACTGGTTGTGACGCCCAATAGTTGGTTTCCCCAACCGATTTTTCCGCTTGGTGCGTATTTAACTGTGGCGCTTGGTTAGGACAACCATTTATTTCTTTCCGTATGCGAATTTATAGTGGTTTTCAGCAGATTCGTAGTGATTTCCCCCATCACTATACATATGATTTCGAGACTTGTAGGAGAATATCTGAAACTTCCTCAAATGTCAGAATGGAAAAGAAAAGACAGACGTATTATAGGGTCTCTGGAAGGCAGTCATTAGCGGGTTGTGACGGCTCTTACTAATAGGCAGCAGACAAGTGAAGATGTTGAGGACTCTCGTGTCTCGTGGGTGCAGCAGCCACTATCCAGATCTCTTGCTCTATACTCACTGGTTCGTTCGATGATACGTCGTTCCAACAGCCACGGCGGCTCCTTTGAGGCCCGGCACGATGAGACTTCATCATACAGACCAGCCGCACACCAGATACCAGACCTCGCCATTGACGTTGCGACGGATACACCTATCTCGTGTCTTCCTTCTCCTCCTTCTTCTTCTTCTTCCACTGCTTCTTCTTCTTCTTCTTCTTCAACTTCTTCTCGTATTACCGTATACCATGGCCGGCATCGTCATCAGTGCGCCGCGGTGTCACTCACGTCAAATCAAAATCCCCGGTCCTGATACCTACGCCTATATGTACCCATATATCGACTCGTGGAACCAGCCAAGTCACGCAAATTATCGAAACACGTTGCCTGCACGCGCCAACAAAATAACCTGTCTATCAATTGTTGAACGCCGATATATAATTTTATTTCAATAGTGTAATCGTCACGAAATAACCTAAGGATGAGACTCGAATTGAAATTTGATTAATAAGTATCTTTCAAATAAAAATTTCTCGGACATGGAGATTCTTTTGTCATCGACAGGGTGTTTATAGTGCAATCGGATATCGCAATTGTCTGACAAAATTTTCTTACGATCGGCAACGTTGGACAAGTGAGTCCGACATACTTGCATCTAACTTAATTCTAAATTAGATTCCATTTTGAATAGAACTTAGGTTCAAACTGAATTCGAATTTCTGCTCAACTCAAGCTTTTTTTTTTCAACACTAGATTTTGCCAAAAGTAGCTTCAAACTCCATTCTAATTTATTTCTGGATTCTGAGTACAACTGAAATCGACGTGTCTCATCATCATTTTGTTCAAAAAATTTTTGTTTCCGCATCAAAAAAGCTTTACGACAAAAATGGTTCAATTCTTTTTTAATTGTCCATCAATTGGTTTAAAAACGAAATTAATAAAAATGGTGGTTGCTATTTAGAGATAGAACAATAACATAAAAAATCGGGAATGAAATCCAAGAGGTCGAGGGTCAGACCCAGATCACATTATTATGGAATGACCCATATATATGTATATATATATTAGACTGGGCCAAAAAAAACGAACAATATTTTTTTTAATGGTACTCTGAAAATATTGTTCATGAGGACAAAAAAAATTATCCTGAAAGTTTGAGCCCTTAATATTAATATCAAAAAAATATTGTTCGTTTTTTTTTTTGGCCCAGTCTAATATATATATATATACATACATACATCTTTATGGTACCGTTCAGTCTAGACAATATTTTGTACTAGGGGAAAATGAAGGCCACAGAAGCAACCGCGATCTTCTCGATCCAATGAATCCATCATTCTACATTAGCGATCGGTAAAGATTTCCTCTCTCACTGCCAAACGACGTCGCGACGAGATGATGAAGATCACAGTACATACCGCTGACGACTTTGCCGTGCTGTATGCAATATGCAGTCCTCGTTTTGGTTGTTCGTCTGGCTCCCGCTCGTCCTTCCAAAAAGAGAGAAGTCGACGACTAGGTCGTGATGACAAATGAACTGTTTACTCGAAATCCCGGTAGGCACAGCCATTACCTCGCTTGGTTATCTCGTACCTTGTCGTCCATTAGGACGTTTTTTTTCTTCTTCTTCTTCTTACTATACTACGCTTTTTATCTCGCACTACCGATCTTTCCGACTCTTCGTATCTCGTTCCCTCGCCTCTTTTTCCACCAGTATAACTATATTCGTCGTTCGGGACTCTTCCCTCTATCGTCTCCTGTCAAGCTCTCACGCTGCACGGATTTTCATGATACGATATATGATACTGAAAGAGATATCCTTGGATCCTTTGCACTACTGGGACCCACCGGAAGGTTTTCGTGCGGAAGGATTGAAACTTTGGTCGTTGCTTCATAAATGGTACGATGGAAACAACTTTCTTTCAGAATAACAGCCAGAAACAAGCCGTGTTCAATCAGAGGTATTTCATTTATATTGAAATAAGCTCAGCGGTTATGAATGTTTATCCGAAATGTTTTCCTCTGTTTTCTACTGTTCCAAAAAGCATCGTTACTGAAGTTAATAAATATGTTTTGATTAATATTGATAAAAAATAATTCTGAAGTATTCCTTGAATCCAAATAATTTTTTTGTCATTGGCTTTGATTTTATCGCAATCCAAAAAAAAAAATCGACTCTTGGATTTGTATGGAAATACATGTATTGCCTCCCGCTCAACACTTGACGTACAATTAACATCATCAAATGAGAAACTCATTTTTAAATATAGCCTAATCCTAACATTTGGAGTTACGAAAACTTCAGCTGCTCGACGGTCCAAAAATTACCTGATTTTTCCATTACCGAGATAAAACGCGGAAGAGGAACGATGCAAGATTACACGATAGAAAAGCCGAAAAGCTCGGCGCGCCTCGAATTAAATAAGACACAATATCCCTGAGAAAATTGGGGAGAACGATGGATCTCTGTATCTATAGTCCGGAGGAGGGTTGTCGAGAAGGGAATAAATAAGTAAAGGAAAGGCTTTACGACGTCGTCAAAGGCGCGCCGCCGCTCTCCTTCATAACTCGACTATTTCGTGAGCGAGAACGCAGAGTGTTCTGGTGCGGCACGCCGCAGCCGTTCACAACACAGCAGCACGCTCCTTTTGCCCCTCTTAAGCGCTTTTAATACCAGTAAGCATCCCGTGAGCCGCCGAAACGATGTTTTTGAAAATATTAGGAAAAATATTTATAGGATTTTATGAAAGAGCTGAACCAGTTAAATAGCAAGAGAGCCCAATACATATACATATATATATATATCTCCAGAGCGGCAAGCTGAAAAGCGAAGCCTTAAGGTTCGAAGGTTTACCATTAGTTTGCAGCCCCATTAGGCGAGAGATTAGTGCACAGGGTTGATATTGTTCGCGTGGCTGTGCTACTTTCTCGAGCAATCCGATTTTCAGAGCAAATTTCCAAGCAATCACTGCATTCTCTCATTCTTCTCCGGCGCTTATCCACTTAAGGGGCTTTTTCTCCCTCTCCTTGTGGCCCTTTGGCCCTTTCCCTTGAAACTGGCCCTCGTTCAAACTCAGCGCGACTGTACACAGCTCACTTTAACCTTTTTCTCTAGCTGCTTAGCTCGCGCGACTGGTCCCACCAGTAAGAGGCAGCGTTGCAGATGAGAAGGATATAAGAAAAAAAAAAAAAATAGAGAAGGGTTGCGGACGGCTGGTCAAATATTTATCGTAATTAGCCTCGAGCGGTTCTTTCTTCGGGGCTGCACGAGCCGGACGTTCAACTCCTTTCTTCTGCTTTGCCCGCGTTGGCGAAAGGACGAGAAAAAGTGAAACCACGAAAAGAGGATTTTCCGCGCCGAGGAAAAACGAAGCGAACCGGAAGCGGTTTGGCACGCACGCTGCGTCCCAGTTCATGGCGCACCTCAACTTTAACTACGTGTACAGTTGTTGGTCTCCCCGTGGCTCGCCCTCGAACGGATTGACACTACTGAAGTGCATCAGCTGGGCTTAAGGATCCGTTCACTTGGAATAATAACGTTATATTATGTACACAGTCGCTTACTTATTCACGAAAAGAATTATATCCGTTTATGGAGCATTTTCATAAAAGATGCTGGTAAATCCACAAAACAGAGAAAAACGTGGATGCCAGATTTTGGGTCATGTTGGGTTCTTTTATCTCATAGTTACATTTGTTATTTTTTAGTATATCTCACCTCGATGCTGAAAAATGCTTTCAACATTTTATCAATTAACTGGACATTTTCGCACACACTCTATGGCATTTGTCTGGAAATGCAGTTTAATTGTGGGATGAATGTTTAAAACCAATTTTTTAATAACACAGTTCGAATGAAATATCAATGCGATGGTAAACATTCGTGAATCAATAATTGATATGAAATTAATTACGAAATAAATGACCATGAAGTGAGATGAAAATACTGGCAACTTTGTGGCTATTTTTACATCTAGACTGAGAAAAGTAAATGCACATAAAATATGCGTACAAATAGAAGTACATTATCATGTAATAGGCACATAATTTTGTTCGAAATAAAATAATAATCAAAGAAAGTGTTCTCATAATCATATATAAAATCCTCTAATAGATCCCAGTTAGACTTTTTTTTTTTTTGCCGAAGAAATTTTTGCAATAATTAATAGACTTTTTAACAGACTTTTTGCAATAATATCTGCAGTACAACATATTTTGTGGGAATGTGCAATTAAACGGGCGGTCTGTGTGGCACAATTACCCGCTCACGATGAGCGAATGGCAGTGGAGGGCCCGCACATCTGTTGATATTGCCGATAAAGTGCAGAGTATGGGCACAGACGCGCCCCTCTGCGTGCCCCCCGCGTAACGATATCAAATGCATTACTCCATTCTTCTGCACTCCAGTAATTGCACGCACATCCGTCTGCGCTATACGCTGCCAACATATACATATAAGATAATACAATCATACGTATTTTGGTCAACCTTCAGGTACCTTAAAAGTACAATATTGTTGCTCTAACCATTAATTTGCAGTGTAATTTTTGAAAAAAAAAATATTATTGATCTGTCGTAAGTAAGAAAAGAGTGAAATATTCAGGTCGAGTCTGAAGCGCATCTCTTAGCAACAAATCGTCGCAAGACCGAGTGATAATCGAGGAAGACAGGTATAACGGAGCAGAGGGACATTTCGTGGCTGTGCGATGGAACAAGTTGCGAAGACTTGCTGTAGTTGATCGGGGAGGAAGCAAACGCCCGCCGTCCGCCCGATCTGGCAGTTAAGATGGATCACCTAGCGGCCCCGCGTCGTCAAAGCGCCAATCTGCCTGGTCCTCCTGCCACGCTGGATAACTCTATCCGTTGTTGTTGTTATTCTTTTATATCTCGCATACTATAATACAAGTATATGTAGGTACACAGGTATACGGCGTACGGTATTGATGTATCTGTATATATATATATATATATATGGATATAAGAATGCCTGTACGGAACGCCGCGTTCACCGTCGAGCTGTCCAAGTCTATATAGAGATATCTCGAAGCACGAGTCCTCCGCACTTGAACTTTTATCTAGCTTTAGGCTCAACAAACGTTCACCGTACGTCAGGTTCTTCGAGGCCTCGTTCCGGACGATGCCCTCGCTTCTTTTCTGTACACTCAGGGCTTCATTTTATCTCTTCGCTCTTTCTGGACCGCAGCATCCAACTTAATCTCGCAGGTGATTGAATCTGTCGATTTAATCACTCGACTGTCTTTTCATCTTCTGCATTAGACTAATTTGATCTGGAAATATTATTAAGTTTGACAGGGTTTCGATAGTGTGGAATCTGGAAATTAAATCCGGATAAATTGACACATTTTTTTCGTCACTTTATAATTCACAGAAGGTCTGGACTTTTTGTTAGCTCAATTTCACGCAGACCTTTTCTTTTGCGATCAGGGCGAAACTGCTTTCAATAATAGTATCCTGAAAATATGTAATCCTGTTGAGGATCGATCGAATCCGATACAATTATTTGAATCATTATATATTCACGAAGAACAAAATCGTCAGACCACAGACTATAAAATAAGATATTATCAGAAAAAAAATATATCATCAGCACAATACACGTATGAATTTAACAATCATGTTCGTTCTAGCTCTCTCTCTCTCTCTCTCTCTCTCTCTTTTGTCGTTATCGATAAATAATGTAACTGTATTAATACTTATCTTTTCAATTCTCAAACTAGAGAAAGTCGTTATAAATAATCACCGGCCGGTATAGCACAAATAGAAAATTGATATGATAATGAAATGTTAGATGAACAGATGCATGGGCTCGGGGCGACGGATAAGAGAGAAGAGAGAGATCCTCTCCGAACGATGATTCATGTGGTCTCGTTCGGATTTCTTTCGTTAATATTCGGGACTGTTCGTACAGGTGAGATCGAGAGTCAATCGACGATATCGATTGATCTATTATCGATATAAGTTCGGCAGAGACTGGCACGAAGATATACGTCATTCAAATAAAATATTCTTATACAGTTGCGCTCTAACACAAATTCAGTGAATTTAACGATTTTTATATCCCATACAAGGAAATTTAAGTCTCACTATTAAAACCACTTTAATAAGCCTGGTCAAAGCCTGGTCAAAAGGTGTTGGAATCAGTTAAAGGACAGTGTCGCATTGTCAACAGCCGGCTAATTTGTGCAGCGTGCCAGTGGAAAAAAAAAAAAAAAAAGGTGGTATATTCCTCACCATAGCCCAGGGCCAGTGGGGAGAGTTGATAATAGGAATAGGGACCAGTAATTGGAGTAATGAGGGCGTTTCACGCCCCGCTCGAGCTCTATCCACTCTGGCAATCTACCTTCGTTCCTCGGTCGCACTCCGCACGCTCGTCTCTTCGTCTATAGTTGGCTGTATGTACCTCGCACCGCTGTTAGCCGGCCGTATTAGTGCTGGGGTATTAGCCGCGCGGTGTTAGGTGTTAGCCTACAACGATCTGGCGCGTATCTCGACGCCCTTTATCGTTCACACACACACACATGCAGTTAATAAATGATCGTCCATGGTATAGCGGAGTCGCGCGCAGTTGTGGGATCCCCTTGAAGCGAGCGAACCAACACCGTTAGGCGAATTAGATCGTCATCTGTCCCCCCACTCCACTCGCACGGCATCACCACGCGAGATAACGATCTCTGATTGCGTTAATTATGAGAGTCCCAATTAAGAATGCCAAGCTTTTCCTACTTTGAAATTCGCTTTTTATTTCGCGTTTCGCATTCTTATCTCGTGATCCATTGAAATTGTTTAAAGAAAATCTTCTTCAACGATTTAATATCAAAATTCCTCGATTAAAAGTCATTCAAATGTTTTTTTTTGTATATTTTCTCGTGTTACCTTTCATTGAATAAACTTATAATTGAGAGGTAAAAGGTTTCTTAATTATAAGCTTATTAAATAAAAGGTAACGCGAGAAAATTCGGCGACAGGTTGAAAACATTCACGGTGGAAAGACTTCACAGAAAATGTTGCGATAATTGGAGAATATTGACAATAGAGAATTTCGAATTAAGTAAGAAATTGAAAAAATATTTTATATAGAGAGATTTTTAATGGAGAATTTTTTTTTTTTTTAGTAAACAAAAAATGCGTGTATAGGAGTAACCAAAGATACTCATCTCTGATCCTACGCTTTGCAGCAATCATTTTATCCACAAAAGCTCCGGTCTCGTCGAATGCACGCAAATTCATTATTCCTCTAATTACTATCTTGATCATTTTTTATCGAGCGCCTTGTAGTCGGCAGAATTTAAGGGTTAAATAGCCACGCGTGCCGAGACTCGTTCTCTGCTGAATTGCACCTCCTCCCCCCAGTCCTGTTCACGCTGCGGTGTACGATGAAAAGGTGTGTACGAGAGTGTCGCGTGTTCGTCAGCGACGACATATGTACCGCTCAAACGTCGGCAACCCTTCTGCTGCTACCGCCGTCATCAAACGCTCGTCTGCTGCAATGGCATCAGCACGCACGACTCCGTTACACCTCGTGCCGCTCTATTTCCTGCTCTATCAACGCGCCCCACCCACCTTTGCCAGGCTTGTCAAAAAAAAAAAAAAAAAAAAAAAACCTACCCTGAGGCATTCCAACAGTTGTCATTCGCAAAATTATTTCAGTCATCGCGCTACCAATATGTAAGCAACAGTGTATACAGCATTTATTTTTCCAAGGAAAAAATAATAACATGTGTATTTGATATACATTTTTTAATAAACGCTGCATGTTATTTTTTGCCTGTAGAAAATATCAGTTGATTTAATTGGATTTGAGGATAGTTATGGGAGAACGTCCATTGAAAATCGAATCGAAAAATTCGTAAAAACCGAAATTTTTTGTAGGTTCGTCTCAAATTCAATAGCCATCGATCTCTAAGGCAGATTTATGTCCAACAAATTTTTTAGCTTGACAATACAAAAAATTGCCGGAGGTGAAGCTCAATAATAATGAAAAACTTGCTTATCTGGAATTCATTTTTTCATTTTTTTATTTTCAATGGCTCATCTGCTGCAATTTCATCAGCACGCGGGACACATCGTGTCGCTCTGTTTCCCGCTCTATCAACGCGTACCCACCTTTGTCAGTCTTGTAAAAAAAAGACTGACCCTGAGGCTGTGCGACAGTTGTCAATCGCCAAATCGTTGAAGTCCTCGCGCTACGAATATGTAAGCAATAGTGTATCACGTTTTGTCCAAGGGGGTAAAAGACTATAATTAAAGGTCCATATGAGTTATTTAAATTTCTATATAATATACGCAATTCAGAGGTTGACATGAATAGCGAGACTGCTTGAATTGTTAAAAAACTTTCGAAGGTTACTAAAAACATTGAACAGAAAAGATAGAAATGGCAGAGATAATAATTGCAAATAATTGGCTGTCGAGTCGCTCGAAAATCACTATTTAAAAAAAACCAGTTTATTTGAAATTCTTTTTTTTTCCAATGATCAAGGATTTTGTTCTTTTTTTTTTAATTCGTAGATCATCTTATGGAATATTTCATAAGATTTGAATCACTTTTTATACTAGTGACTTTATACTTTTTAATGCACCGTAATCTTATTAAAGGCCCTAAAATTACGTTGTACTATTTTCGAAATTTTGGAAACCATTTGGAGATTCTTTCGGCAACTTGGTACGCGAAATGTAAAATATATGATTATTCCGTACAATAGGCCCTTTTTATTAAGACAATTAAAGAAGCTAGCAGTAATAAGAATACATGCATATTATAGAATATTTTTCATCATTGTCGTATCACGAATTCAATTAGCAGGTGGTTTTTTAAAATTATAAGCGAACCACTTATATTCGTATCGATAAATAATTCGTTACTTTATATGAAACAGTCTTGAAAAAAAAAAAAAAAAAAAAAAAAAAAAATCTTTAAGAGGAATCCCGTTTTTCATGATCGGTTATTTTTCTCAGGATTATTATAGTACCATTTCTTCGATCCCAGGCCTCTTGATTCCTCACATTGCCTGCCACACGAAAAGGATCAAAATGCTATAAGTACAGAATAGAAACTTATGCAGGTATATTATCGCTCGAACAGCCGCGAACAGACGCATTGCCGGTCATTAGATATCGAGGGCGTACTTGAAAATAAGTGTAGGGAGGTTTACAGTAGCTGTGCTGCACTAGACAGAGGTATGTGCGATCGAAAAGGGCGCGAGAATCGAGATATCGATACTCCGGCCACTCATAAACGTTCCCTTCGCTGCGGGGTCATTGATACCCGATCGACCGTTCACAATCACCGTATTCTACTTCGCATTGTTGAAAAACAGTCCAGCACGACTTTTTCTCACAGTTGTTCCAAAAAAAAGTCTTATAAATTCGCTGATTCAAGAAACTTTAATGATGACGAAAAATTCATGAATTTTTCATGAGGCAGCATTGAATTTTTTAAATACACTTCGGAATACGGATTTCACATAGATTTTATAACGTCTTTAAATGTAAATGTCCATGAGAAATTCATCCAGTCGTGCAACTCAATTTTTGTGAATTCGAATTTTTACGATTGCACAGAAATTTTAAATTGTAAACAAAATAAGCTCATTAACCGGAATAGTCAATGTATAGCCGACATATTTATTATGTAAGTAAAGGAAGATTTTTTAACAAGATATCTTGAGACATTAATGTGGCATAACAACGTTATTCAGAAAAATTTATAGCAGATGTGAACATGTTTTTCCACAGCAAAAATGATTTAACTAAACAATAGCATGAATAAATCATTGACACCCGTCAACTATTATTTTAACTATTATTGTATCTCGCAATATTGAAATATACCCTGGAAGAAAAATAAAGTAAAATTTCTTTAACTTGGCGTAAAATAATAGGTCTAACTATACCAATATAATTCCCAGGAGGAACGATTACATCTATTGTACTGGATACTATGTTTTTGATTAATTAAGCTTTAATTATGTTTGCAGGCATTATTTTTTGTCATTGCCGTAACTCTAAAATATAAACGTTTCCCTCGTTAACTATATTATATGGCAAAAGTATAGTATTTTATTGCTCCAATCATATTTTTTTCTCTCAGTACAGTCCAATTAATCGTTTCGTCGCAGTTACGTCAAGACATGCTTCTAAATTTGCTGAAAAAAAAAAATCACGATTACGTGACATTTTGTAAATTAATTTTGGTACGTGAAGAATCATTTGCTTTCAGGATCACTGACTCCAGTTCTTGTAACTCGACGCAGGAGTGCAATGGGAACCCGTGTGATTGTGACTGGTGTCACCGAAACCCGCTTGACGTATCTATAAGTGGAATCAGAGCCATAACTGTCCCCAGAGACATGAGAAAGTCACACCGACTGACATCTTCACCGATCCTATTAAACGCCGAGGTTCGTTATTAATAATGCCTAAATTAAATTAAATCAAGCCGACAAATGCCGACGGTGATCATGATAGAATTAATCTTAAGGATAAGCCTGTGCCGCTTCATTTTTCTTGGTCCGAGTTGGTCTGCTGTTGGTTTTCCTCACGCCAATTTAACGTGGCGCAAAGCTAGGGGTGCCACAGACAGATATTTGAGAATGTCTGGGACGCCGGCTAAAACAAACGAATGACCGGTTCATTTAGTCTCACTGATCCAGTCGCATTGAGGGTACCAATATTCTATATGAAATTTTCCATGTCAAATGTCAAATGCTGCCTTCAAAATTCAATTCCAGCAGAAGGGTAGAGGAGCAAACTTGTAACACAGGGAACCACGTGACATTGAAGTTTATCGGCACTCCATTGACAAAAATAAATTGAATACTTTATGGAACCTCATGGACGTGAAAAGGATTGTAACAATGCACAAAGAATTTTTTTCCAGGCCTAAATAAAACAGTAGGTAATGATAACCCATCTTTAAACATGCGAAATGAACTTTCTAATGTTGGCAGACAACTTCTTCCATGCATGCATTTTGTATGATTGTACAAAGCACTGATAAGTTACTGGCGAATAAAATGTTCAACTATCATTATTAAAGTCGTATTACCTCGAAAGTGCCACATAGAAACCTAGAATCAGGCAACTCCTCTAGTGATATTTGTCAAACGCTTTACACAAGAAAATACCACACTCGTACTAAATCGATTCGTAAGCATTCAATTAAATTTATTTATAGATGATTGAAAAAATTGAACTAATTTTTTCTTTGGATTCTACGGATGATCTTAATATAAAATAATGCGATAAAATTACAATAAATTTGATTGAATCCAATCGTTTGGAAAATATCATTCTTATGTTGAGCTGCTATAAATTCAGACAATAGACCGCATCGCTTTTTGCCTAGTGCTGGATTGCAGATTGGGAAACGATTTCAAGATATTTTCACACAACTCTCGACTCTGAAATCGCCGATCTCATTCCTTCTGATTGATTTTTCTTCCGGAATTACTGCACGATTTCGGGAAGTATACGGTCGAGGCGAGGGAAACGTGAAGAAGAGAAACTGCGTATTGCGTCGTGGCGTGCGCGAGTGGAGAGGAATCGCTCGGGCGGATCGATTATATAGGGAGAATAAAGAACGAGCGTTTAGGCATCGTTCGGTTCGGGAGCGCGATTCCGGCAGGGAGTCGGTTTGCTGTGGCATTCGGACTCGATGGAGCAAGCCAAGTCCTACCACGACCAGCCAGCGGGAAGTCTGGTCCCGACCAAGCAACAAGTGGCTCCCAGGAACGCTACGCTGCTTTCGGTTCTCTCTCTCTCTCTCTCTCTCTCTCTCTCTCTCTCTCTCTCTCTCTCTCTCTCTCTCTCTCTCTCCCTCTCTGGCTTCCCTTTGCGTTTTAAGGAGGTTAAGCCGCTCGAGGCTACTCAAATCGGTGCTATATTATTTTGCGATTTTCTATTAAGTTTTATGTAACAAATGATAATTTCGATTAGAGGGTGAGCCCTTGAGATTGATTAATTACCTTTAATTTGTGGAAATTAACATTGCCTGTGAATTTTCACATTTAGTACATGGAGAGAAAAATCTAGCAACAATTACCACGTGACATAAACAAACAATTTCAAACAAACAGTCAATATTTTTTTAATTAACATGGCCCCCTTTAATAAGCCCGTAGTTTCGTTTCGGAACAATTTACAGAATCTTTGAGTTAATACCACCACTAAAATCTAACCCAAAAGTCCCGTTGCCTGCATAGATCCAAGAAATCTATAATGCGCGATACGAATAAATAATGGTAGGTGGATTTTTACGAAACCTTCAAATGGATGATTTGGTGATTGTCCAACTACTGAATGTTTTCAAAAGTTTCCGGTTATGCCGAGCCGCCAAAAAATTCTTTCTCCAGTGGTAAACCTAACAGTAATTCAGCTACTTATCAAGCATAACGTCAATTCGATTGAATCTAACGAGACTGGACGTTCCGAAAGCTCGAAACCATGTCATCGATATTAATTCGTGACGAATAATAATCTCCGTTGGAATCTTCATCGGATATCGAAGAAGGAGAACACAAGCCGAAGCTGAGAAGCTGCTTCAGAAGCCTGCCTCGAGATCCTACCGAATGACACGAATGCCCGAAACACACAGCATCGAGTCCCTCACTTCGACCACCTCTTGCCATTGCTGTACATACCTGTTAGTATGTAGGTAGATGGATCGGAGGAGAAATCGATCAAAGTTCCCTTGTGCACGCGTGTACATCTTGGCGGCATCCAGAGTTTCAACTGACAATCGCGTACATATAACACCGTAAGGTAAGGCACTCGCGTCACATGTTCGAAATTCCAAAGACGCGATCGGCCCCAAAGAAATGCTTGCACAGCAACGACCTTACTTTGTGCATTAAACTGTTCTAAAAAAAGTGCCTTATTTTTCTCCAGTTTCAGGATGAGGTTAAGCCCAATTTGCAAATTTGTACCTAGTGGTTTACCACTCAGCTACCTTAATCAATCTGAGAAAGCCTGCGTCAACTTCTTCGTCTTCTTTTCGCTGAGTGGCAGAATCTGTTGAGGACGAAGAAAAAGAGCTTGTGGTGTCCTTCCCACAAAGCGATCTCAGCGTCTGAGGCGATGCGGCAGAGCGATTAGTTACACACGACATTCAACTCTGTCTTTATCCGTTGGTACATTCGTATGCAAATCGTCGAGTCTTTCGCTCGGCGGCTTCAACGGCAAAGACCTTTTTCTCACTCTTTCGCGGCTCGTCGACCATTCTGCGTGCGAATACTACGACAAACAGCGAAGCGGCGCGAGGCTCGACAGTCGTCACCTGGAGAATTCTCAATTCGAAATGCAAAAACTTCGTATGTAGCCGCGAAAGCGATTTCGCAATGCGCGCTTCACTGGCATGTCTGTATACATTTATTTTGTTAACGCTATTGAACGCGTTGCGACGATTAGTTTTCAACGCGACGGACCAGACGAAAGGAGCCTCCGGCTCTCGTGTTTTGATTCGTAATTGAAATAGTAGAAAACACCTGTCTGTCCCTCCTATACACTTTTTTGTATTATATTTTCTGCGCGTATCTATCTATCTTTCAAGTTGTTTGTATTTCGTCGATGATGTCTAACGAGTCTAAAAGTGTTGTCAACTTTTGTGAGCCAAGCCAAGATTAATTTTGTGAGCCAAATTTTTAAGTTTGCTGTACTATTGCTTCATACTGTATTTCCAAATTCACAATATTGCATTAAAACTCCCTGGACGAGGATTCAATTTTGTTTTTTCCTTTTTCTATTTTTTCTTAGTTTGATTTTTTGTCATCCATCGTAAAAGTGAAAAATCACGAGTTTCTAAGCCATTTGACATAAAAACAATGGTATCTCGGTGCTACTATTAATTGTAGATATATATTTAAAAAATCGACGTTTGATCAATTTTTTGAGTCACTCGTAATTTTTTCGTCCGCAATTCGAATAGTCGCGAAAATAGTGAACATTCACTTGTATATTCATACGAATATGTATGTGTATGGAATTAGGTTCGTTCCGGGTTCTTTATAAACTCGGTAACCACGACCACTTTCTCGCATTCTATTCTTCACATGACCGTCCATGCAAATACTCCACTTTCCTCGTCTTTTCAGAAAGTCTTTCGAATGGCCCGTCGCAAATCAGCGACTCGTACCGCGCCATACATCGACGCTGACAACTGACGATTAACCGGCCCTCGACGACTATTTAACTGCGGAAAAAAAGGAAAGTTTGTATTCCATTCCAATGGTGAAATGCAAGTAAAGAATGTAAGGAACTCAGGATCCGAAAATGGCATTTATTTTATTATGCCCTGAAGTCAATGACACTCGTTGATTTATTAGAACTATTTACAAATTTAACCAAAAGCAATTATTGAATGGACTAAACTTGCACTAGTGGACGATGGACTAAAATTGTCAATTAACTCGACAAAAAATATTGTGTCTTGAATATATTTTGGTCAACCGATGCAAATTATTGTTGAAATGGACATTTAAATAGACCTTTAAACCTTTTTACTACGACTAAATATTATCTGGAATTGATCATTAAACGTACTAAGTTCTTAATTGGTCACAATAAAACCTATTTGGTCAACCAAAATTGCAGATTCCATTGGTTCTAATAATTTTATCTCTGCATGAAATAATTAAACATGTCAACAAAATTCTTGTTTATCGAATACCTTATTTCATTGCAATTCAAGTAATGATCTTAGAAAAGAAGTAAAATCAATTCGATGAATTTTGCATAAAATGACAATCCAATATTTGACTGAGTATGAACTTGGTACAATTACAGTTCTCTTATACCGTAAAACACGGTTTCAAGCAGCACGCGCTTGGTTACATTCTGAAACCAGCAAATTAATATATCCGCTTTTTAATCCCAATGTAGAAGGTTAATTCGAGACGAGGGAGACGGTAAACTGAGATAAAGCGCGCGAGGGGCACGCGACAGGAAGACGCTCTTGTCTCTGCAGTCGTGCCGAAGAGTAGACGAAGAAGAAGTAGTAAAAGAAGAGAAATAAAATAAATAAAAAGAATTCCCTTTCGCCCTATCCGCGCACTAATTTTGGTCGTGAGCCCTCCGCACGTCCAGTCCTCGAGAGTGAGCGCAATAATCACGTAATAAGGCGCTTCCAACGAGCAACAACAGGAGTAGCAGCGATTAATCAATTAAGCGACCAAAAAGTCGTGATCTTGCCCGAATAACTCGGGCTAGACCCTATTTAGTAGTTGCCGGTGACTCTCCACTTTCAAGAGTCGACATCGTCGAGGACCATCAAACTGTAACTTCGTTAGATGACTGCTGAGATATTAATCTACGCTCGAATCAACGAAAATTTTCCACAAAAATCCACATTTCCAAACCCGAAGACGTAACCTTAAATATAATTTCAGTTTTCAATTAAAGTGTAAGTTTAATAACAAATCCGCCTTCAAGATTGAATTCAAACTTAAGTTAATTATTCAATTCGATTCCAAAATAAATTTTTTATAAATTGACTTCAAGTACGTACTTAAATTTACCACATAATTCTTAATCTTTTTATTTGTAGTAGGAAAAGTGCGTATAATGATAACTAAATTTCTGAAGGCTTGTTAAGCTATTCTCTTAAATCTTCTTTATGGAAAACTTATTTTGCATAATATATAATTGTCATAAAAAATTTGAATACCTTTTTTATTACAAGGACAAAACTTCTTCTCACTGAAGGAAAATTTCAACATAAATCCCTCCCCTCAGAATGAAGCCGAAGAAATTTTTTTTTCCAAACCGATCAGCCAATCGCGTCAACCGGTTGCTTCGAAACCAGATTTCATGATTTTCACACTCTGCACGTGATCCAGAGAAGACTGCTTCAAGAATTGGCTTACGCTAGGTCTCAATCTCTTCGCAGTTCCACTGCACACAATTTTATAAACACATAATAAATGTGAGACGCATAAACAAATGTATACAATTTTATAATAACCCTGACCTCTGAGAGATGGATCTTTTAGAGTATGGCGTTTAAAAAAAATTGCTCCGTTTAAATGTTGATCAGATTGACTGCAAAAAAATGAGACCTAGCGAGGGCCAATCCTTGGAACATCGTTTCATGGATCACGCGCAGAACGTAAAATTCATGAAATTTGGTTTCGGGACCAATGGTTCGACCATTTACAAGAAAATCCTTCAGGACCATCTCGAAGGGAGGAAATTATTTTATATATTTATCTTCTCAAAGCCTTATAATAAACATTACTTTTTTCACTGACTCGTCCCCCCTCAAATGTTAAATTAATGCATTTTTATGAGTAAGAAATTGCGTCCTTAAGCCCAAACGTAATTTTCGTTATGCTTAAATTCAAGTTTATCATATAAAGCAAAGAAACTCGGGTTTGGATTCCTGCCACAAGAATCGCAGACCATAGAAGGAAAGTTTTAAAAAATTCGTCCCGCTTGCATTCCTCTATGACACGGCCGGGAGGCAAAACATTATAATCTTCGAGAGGGAGTTTATTTTATGGCTGGGAGTGGGTGCCTAAAATTATAAAGAGCACAACGGTGGGTCGAGGTGCGAACGGACTGTAACTCTTTCGTTCCTTGCTCGGCGGGAGCTCTGCAGCAACTAATTCCTACCGTGAACTCGCCGACGACTCCTCAGAGATCCCGTGGCGTAGCGCGGCGTTGTGATTCACTATATTTCTCGCGAGTCCTCTATCAAGAAGACAAACACGACGAATTGAACCTACAGACTTTCGTCTAATTTAAACGCAGCTCTGATTTAATTTATTAAAATAAATTTGAACTGCTATACCATATTAATTACATTGGTTTTTAGATTAAATTTATTTAATTCAATATATTTATTAAACGGAAACTCAATCGATACAAAATAGAAATAAACAAAAACCCCTTTGTATAAAAATTAAATATTCCTTCTATATTCAATATACAGGAGAAATATGTAATTTTAGTGAAAGGACCAATTTTTATATGTAACAATTATTCTATTAGTCCATCTATCTCATAAAAATTCATTCAATTATACGAACCTCTGCCCGTCATTCATTTAAATAGATCCAAATTTCTCATCGTACCAAAATGCATTTTTTCTTGAATCAAATATTATTTGTACCAAGTATTTTGTTGGACACGAGCGATTTAGTTCCGCTGTGAGAAAATGAAATTTCGTTAACCTCCAGGAAATCGTTTCTCATGACAAGAAATGTGCACAAATCACGACCGTTTTTTTTTTTAATATGGGAAAAATGATATTCCGAAAAATGTCTTTTGAGTCTTCACTTTAATTTAATGAATTATACAAAATCGCAAATGAAGATCTTGGAAGAGGCGATCGAGTGGAGGAGGCGCGGTAATGCCCGGATTTAGCCGGAACCCCAAAGAAGTAAGCGTGGGTCACGTATGTTATCGCCCCGCTCGTGTCTGTGTTTTAATGCATTAACGAGCCACTTGTTCCATGCTCTCGGTATGTATACCGAGCGCGTCGCTCATGAAACCAACGAGAGGGACCAAGAAGAACGAAGAGCGAGTGCGTATCACGCGTATATACACGCGATAACACGGCTGCGTACATAGTACGTACACGCGCCATATCGGGACGTGTTATGTCGAGCACATAAGCAACTGTCTACACATCGTGTAAGCCTCGCGTGTGCCTCTTGTCCTGCGCACGTTTCCTGGAGCGTCTTGCGAGTGGGCGCCCCTCTTTTCAAACACGCTATACGTATACTATATGTCAAATACATGTAATACTGTCATGAACACCGGTTGAATAAGAAATAATAGCTGAGTTCAGAAATTAAGATTTCATTGCGTAACCTTAATTTATCGTTCATTAATTGCTTTTGATATAATTCATGAGTTTCAGATGCAAAAGTTTTCAACAAAAAATTATATAATCCGGTCATGTTGAAATAAATAAAGTTTGGAAGGTAATCGAAAAATCTTGGGACGATAAAGTAATAAATAATAATTGTTAAATAATTGTCTTAACAGATGTAGAAAGAAGGTGTTTATCAGAATTTATTATCCAATCCTTAATTCATAAAAAAAAATGAAAATGGCTTAAGTGACTTTTCGTAATTAACTTACCATAACATCGAAAGATTAATTTTAAAAAAAATTTTGCTTTAAATTAATGATACAAGCAAAAGATACAAGTGAACTGAATAGACTTCACAATCAACCCAATTTAAATAATGATTTATTTTCAGCACTTTCTATATGCATTATGTGGATATTATGGTTATGCCTATGAAGGGTACATGTCGTCCATCATAGACGAAATTTTTGAGCGAGTATCGTGCATTCGTTTTGATCGAACGAGACCGACTGCGTGCTCATCGATTAGTCACGGTACCCGCTTCACCGAAGGGTGACTTTACATTTCGCTTGCTGCACGAATAGTGGCCTATTGCCTCGTACTATAAGGCTACGAGTACACACAGAAGTAAAGCGTGTGCCCCCTTTCCTCCCCAACCAAGTGGTCGGCTCGCCGCGCTCTTAACTCTCGATTAGATTCCGTCCTTGCATTATACGTGTCTCAGTGTGCCTGTGGAAACACTGCAGTCAGCACCACGGGAACTGTACGACAAACAGAGTAGTTTCGATGATGAAACCGGGATGAACGAGTCACACAACCGCCGCGACCCCAACTCTCTTTAGAACCCTTCTCTCCCACAGTTCACTGAACAATGATTTTGCAATTCGCGTGCGGAAGGATTATTTAAAAAATTATTATGCAAAATTTGTTGTTGTTGTTTTTCTGGACCTCTGTAAATCGGCTTTTCTTGCACTCTGTCTCAACTCCTGACGTAGAATAAGAAATTTCAAGTTCTAATTATGAATAGTAGGTAGGTTATTATCTCACTATTTTTTTTTTAACAATGTGAGTATGATTGTTTACCGATGACATAAGCGAAACTATTTTTTTAGCTTATTTTTGCTTAGTATATTATATTATTGTATTTGATTGTAGTAAGTATAGATTAAAGTATAGATGAGTTATCAGTGCAAGATTTTTTTATAACTGTAAAAACACTTCTAAAGAAACGATAATAATCGTGGTAGCTATAACTTTCACCTATAAATCATTAGTCCAGGTAACTCTCATATTTATAATTACGAAAACATTTTTTCACCATTACGAAGCAGGAAATACCATTGAGTTATGGTATTTCATTATTTGCAAAAATTGATTTTGCAAAAACTGATGAAAGTACAGAAGTAGCAGCATGAGAAACAACAATTACCAGATGTGACTTTTACGTGCCAGGGTCAGAGGCCTCAGCATAACAGTCACTAATAGTCACGAGGACTATCAGATCTTCTCCAAGTGCACATTGCGGTATTTCCTAAGTCATAATTTCTCTCAACGACTTGCGATGCCACAATGAGTTAGAATGGTCGTTACTCACGTGTGGAGACACACGAGACGCCCACACATGTACGCGCGTTCACGTGGGCGAAACAAGAACATTTCTATCGCGTATGAAATATGCGAATAAACATGAAACAAAGGGGTTGAATGTTAAGAGTATCTTACGAGTGAAGAGAACAAGGGTTGTGTATACATTATGCACAGGAGTGAAGCCACACACTGGTGAGGGCCTCACGATTGCGGGGGTCTCCTTCGGCGCTAAACTGTTTACAGGTCACGTGACACGCAGTGATGGGGTGGATCAGAGCCCCGCAGGACCAGCAGCGGAGCATCGTTCGGAATAATGAAGAGAGGAGCCGGCGGAGAATGGCGAGAAAGAGAAAGGAACCGCGGGGTTGAAATGAACGCAAAGTGCGGTGGACTGTAAGAGCTTTTGGGGTTTCCCATGACGACTTTAATTTGTCCCCGCATAGTGAGCTCCCCCAGCATCTCGCTCGATGATTTTTCTCCTTCGCGAACATTTTCACTGTTGCACTACATCGATCTTCATAAATTGGGGAACCATTAACATTCGAGAAAAGAAAGAGAAAGGTTTATTTACATTGAAGAAATTGGGTTGTCGTTTGTGGAGATTTGTGTGTGCAATAAATTGATTAGAGTCAAACAAGTTCGGATTTAATTCAATAACATTTTTGTTAAGATTGATCAATTTCTTCGTTGTACAGAAGAAGGAAAAATTGTTTTTGCCGTAGACAATATCAGAATTGAATCGTTGAACAAAATCAAATTATTTTGCCCGAATGGAATCTTATTCTGGGTTTCTTTACAATGAAGATTTTTTTTTTTTTTCGTGATATTCTTCTGAAAGGTACGAAATTTTATTTGTCTTGATTAATTTACTTAATCTCATGGTAATGAATATTTTTTTTTAAATATTTTAGGCACTGGAACCAATGAAGGAATACGTGAAGAGAAACGATGAGGTAAAAAAGTGTGAATTGAAAGGGTTTTTGTTTCCCACGACAACTTTAAACAATTGACCACTCCCTTTCACGCTCGCGATGATTTCTCAATGAAACTTTTTTTCTTTTCGTTGTCCTGAAACGAGGCAAAAACGATAACTGTCTTTAAATGAAATAATTACCCCTTAACGTCATAGTCATCTATGTAATGCACCATACTAATATATAGAACTTAATGTGTGCTGTCCCTGAAGCGCTTAATGGACCGGTAAATGGCCGAGGAGGACATCACGCGGTTTTTCGGCAAGGTAAAAAACCGTCACGGATGATCGATTATGAAAAGAAACAGAGATATAATAGAAAGTATTGAGAGGATAGTAAATAGGCCATTTCTCGACGACGGTAACGGCCTTGATAAGGCGTGCCACTTATAAATTATCCTGCTTTAGAAGTTTGAAAAATAGATTTTTTTTGAGAATTTTTTTAGAAGGAAAAAAACAAGCTAACTCAGCGAACTTTGGGGTATATTTCCTTATGTATTTAAAGTATGAAAATGATTTTTTTAAAGGCAATACAACAATAAACAGCAGAGTAATGAGTCCTTTCAATAGTGGAGAAAAAAAACTTTGGTTTGAGTCCATAGGGCATTTAGTTTTTTTGCTATCACGACCGCCAATTGGAAACTATAGTGGCGAGGCGCTCACGGAACGGGCTCATTACTCTGCGGTTTACTCTTGTATCTACTTTTAAAAATTCATTTTTACACTTCAAATACATAAGAAAATATACCACAAAGCTCGCTGGACTAAGTTGTTTTCTTCCCTTCCAAAAAAATTCTCGAAAAAAAGCTACTCTTTAGCCTTCTAAAGCAGAACCCCCACCCCCCCCTTTAAGGTACGTTTGCAATGAAATTGAATGAAAATTATTAAAATTACTGTATCACAAATTAATTTGATATCGCACTAGTACGGTAACTTCAGTATACTATACCATTTATGAATAGACACTTGCAGTACATGATGTACATTAAATTTAAAGTAAATTTTTTTTCACAGTGTAAGATAATAGACTGTCTCGGATGATCGATGAGGAAAAGAGACCGAGGTATGCAAGAAAGAGTTGAGAGGATGGCAAAGAAAGAATTTCTCGACGACAGCGACGACCTTGTCGTCAGGTTCCGCGCTGTAACAAGTCAATGGGCTTTTTGCGCGGCCTTTAAACGCACTCGCGACACTTTCAATTGGGTTCGGTCAATTCTGGTAGAAAAATTGTGGCATCCGGCGCGCGCCGCGAGGTCAATCAGGCGACCTCGTATCCTGGGTCTTGGACCCTTTCCTCCTTCTTCATTTGCCACTACGCACGACCGTATACCCGCGGCGCGCGGGTCAAACGCTTAACTTCTTGACTGGAACTCCCGACCACAACCCAGCTGCCCCCTAGGCTTCACTTCTTCGGCTACTTTAGAATCTTCGTTCTTGAACTCTGTTGTATATACCCAACCGCGTATACTATAACGACACAATTGTCATACTATACGTGTAGTATGTAGTAGCACCCATAGAAACGACTTTCATTCATGCGGATCTCATTCATTAATCGCTTCACCGTCGTCTTTTTATGTACATCTTCTTTTTCTTCGTTTTTCTTCTTCATCAACGACGCGAACAAAACACATCGGGGCAAGCAGAAAAATGTACTTTAAAAAATTGGCTTTATGATAGAATTCTTTGTTTGCTTATGTTTAAGATTGATATCATGAAAATGGCAATTATTGATTTTGTAATAATTTTCTAAAACCTTTGCGGTCTTTGTTTTGTTAATTGTTTATATTACTTACTCTATAGAGGATTAAAGTTTAAATGTAACAGGAATTGCTCAAAGCAAAATAAAGTCGTAATAATTCAATACGTTTTTTACGTTGTGCCAATGGGTATTGAACCATTGGGTATGATTTGGGTGGCAATCACCGAGATGCATATGACGGTAAACAAAATGGTGCTTTTTCCAATTTATGTAAACTTGATTTTTAAAATAAAACTGGGTATGGCAATTATTGGAGTGACTCCAATTAAATTACCAATGTTCAGTTACAATTTCATTACAATAATTTAAATAAAATTGATCTTTTCCAGTTTTCAAAATGAATGGTCATTTTTACTGTAATAAAATTCAGATTTGTTTCCGAGACGCTGAGTACAAAATGTACAATAATTCCGTATAATTTGGATCAGTATTGCGCTATCCATCTTGAAAATTATATTTAGATGGATTGATAGATAATTATCGTAAGGCATTAAACAGTATTTTATTAATTAAAGCAACATTATTTGGTGCTCTTTCACGGTCCATTCGCATTATTGGCGTCGCTATTAATGAAAAATAATGTCCTGCTAATCAGCAGTACTGAAGAGTAGTAAATACTGAAGCGTATGCACTATTCAATAAAATAGAGTAAACTGATGAAAGTCGACACCGATATCGATTGCATAGTGTCTCCTTCGACATTCCAATGAATCTCACTAATGTATCATTATAGTGATTGAATGGTGTACACTACTCATGAATAGTGGTATACTAATAACTGTAATAGTGATCACCCTTTATAACTACTACAACTCAATAGTTACTATTACACTGTAAAACAATTTTTAAAAAAATGTTTATATTGCTAATAAAGCTCAGAAATACCCTGTATCAATTTTCAGACGCACACGTAATTTACAAATCCTGTAATGAAAAAATTGCAGTATCATGGAATTCTTATACTATTTTCAAACTTAGAATAAGTATATTAATATTAAATTCACACATTTGTGCTTGATATATTTTATATAATTTTGTATAGTAAAATTAAGTGTATTTTTAACAGTGTTGTATTTCAATTATTGTTATTATTGGCTATCTACCAGTTTTTTTTTTTCTGTAAGGAGGAACCAAGTAAAAAAGCTCAAACAGGAAAACTTAATTCAACATGGTAGTGAAGGGTTGTATGTGGTATTAGCAAGCGATTTGACAACGGCGGCAGCAAATAGTACCAGCCACTACGAGCGTCGAATAAAGGAGCAACCCAGCAACACCGAACTGCTGTAACGAGAACACATAAAGAGAACCCCCTCACAATACTTAAAACTATAGTACTACTGTAGTTCTCTATAGATTCACTCCTCTTCTCGTAACGTGTGTGCCCAATACGTAAACCCGTTGCCCATTTGAACAGCACTCCTCGTGACCCTTTAAAACAAATACGTGCCCAGGTCACGCGGCAATGGGGTACAAAGATCTCTCGCACTTTCGAGTGGTAGCAAATACGCATGTAAGAACGAGTGTAAAATGGAGTGAGCAGCGGCGAAAAAAACAAGAGCATAATTCGTCCGATCGAGATTTATGGAGAAATCCGCACGAGTGGCACGAAGTAATGCTCAACGGATTTACGAGAGTGCATACATCATCCAAGTGGCAAACCAAAGCACAGCTGCGCAACAGTCCTCACATTTTTTTGTTATCAAAAAGACTCAAGATTGGGTGACAAATGCTTTTTTCATTCATCTCTACATCATTACTCGCCGTTAAAAATCTACTATTGGCACTAACAGTATAAATAAATAGTAGATTTTTCAATACTTTAACTATATTTTCTAGTTCCCATAACTACTCAATTACTGGGAATAATTCAACTGGAAAAACAGATGATTGGGGCGATAAATAATAATTGTTACGTATAGTTATCAGGACTTAAACTGTCACTGTGAGTCCATTCTTTTCGATCAAATATAATTCCATGGCCTTATTTGATCAAAAATTTTGAAATGACCGAACGAATTTAATAACTGTCATAATTTAAAAAAAATACTACTCTCACGTTTTACAAATTTTAAGAATGTTTTATGATTATACACTCTTTATCTTGCTTAAAAGTAATTTTTTTAAGACATCCCCAGTCCAAAATTCCATGATGATCTCGTACTAAACTACATATTTATGTTATAAAATAAATAAAAACTCCATACACAATCTTAAAAGCAAAAAAATAAAACATAGTTGTACAAAAAAATGTTGTCTGCAGCATTCTTGTCTACAGACTTGCTCCATTTTTTTTGTTTTTATAAATTAAGAAAATGGATCTTGCCCTGATCAATATTCAGATCACAGTTTTCTTGCAATGTTCAAATCATATCACCAGAGATTCTCATGATATTCAAGCCAGATGAGATTGAACTATTGATGCGAAAAAACAACGCTTACTTCTGTGACCCTTCAGCATTTTTATATGCTCGGCCTCAGGGCCACGGAGGCAACGTTTGCGGCGTGTAACGAGGACAAACGAAATCCGCCTCGATATAGCAGTGGCGGCGGTGGGTGGCACGCGCCCGATGCCGTAACTTTAATATAAACGGCTGACGGTCGACGGTGTAACACGAGACAGACCGGAAGGGACGTCTGCCGAGTGTCACCCGACCATTCAGCCACTCTTGTGCTTTCGTGGCTTGTCCCTGGCTCTCTCACTCTCTCTTGCTTTGCTCTACTGTATTACGTGTGTATATTCACAGTACCACACGCTATGTACACTATAGCAGAGTACAATAAGTGCATATGAACGTTCGAGTAACGTCAACTCTTGGGCAGAGGCGCACGTGCGTCCAGCTTGGGGGATGAGGCCCCCTTATCAAGCGATGAGATAAGGGAACGTGTTACAAGAATAAGCTAAAAGAAGGGAGTCTTATCTTTGTCTATTATTGAAAATCATTCGCATCTTTCAAATATACATGTTCAGTATTCCCTATTAGCTCTGTTACTATGGTTTACGAAAAAAAAAATTTTGTTACGTCTCCAAATATTTTTCCGCCCATTTTGCAAATATTTTTATGAGCTCTGTACTCATGACTCTATACTATGGTTAAATAAAATTGAGAGCGAAAAGAAGACTGGCGAATTAATGAACAAAATGTAATTATAAAAAGAATGGAAGAAAGTGGAACAAATTACCAAGAGATCTGGTGCAGAAATTATTATTAGTTTGGCCCAGTACGCATAAACTATAATTTTCGAAAATGTTATATTTAGCATGATTTCTGTGTCAATCGAGTTGAGCCGACTCGATTCCCATAAAGATCGAAAGTTCGAGGTAACACTGACGATCGAAAACAAAACCAAATAAAACTGTAGCTTAGTTAATTTTTTAGGTCGCGTAAAATTAACAAACGCAACTGGATGCACTAGCGGGAGTAAACGGTTGCGGAAATGCACGGCCGCTCAGGCTGCTAGTTTGTGATTTATCAGGGTCGAAGTATGGCCCAGTGAATAGCTTTTTTTTCGTAACGAGAACTCGAAAAGAGAACACGCAAATATCCCCCAAAAATATTCGGGAGCAATTACCATAAAATTAATTATTTATTTATCGTTCGAGAACCAGCGTAACGCATCGAAATCGTTAACGGTAGCGGCGAGGTGCAAAGCAACGCGCGCGTATCCGCAATTCATCAATAGCTGCACCAATATTCAGCAGTACGAAAGCTTTAATCGAAATAATCGGATAAATAATTTTTTGAATGAAAACGACTCACCAGAATTATTCCTGATAACTCGAGGAGCGAGAACTATATTCCAACGAAGAATGTCGAAATCCTAATGCACTGAACTGCACTGAATAAGTCACAAAACCACTGATTTTATTTTACGAATGAAATTTACAGCAACGAGAACTTGTAGCGTACGCTAGATACTGCGTACGCCAAGCGCGAGAGCCGAACAATAGGCGCGGCGAGATCGGCAGAAAAACCGTCAACACGGGAGCTCGAGTCAGAACACAGTCACCTCGACGGCGGCCCGAGCAAGACTAATTATTTCGAGTCATCTTCGATAGCTCAACATTATTACTATTCAATGTCTCCCAAAATCCCTTACTCGAGCACTTTTACCCTCTCCCTCGAATTATTTTGTTACTGTATCTAGAGCACAAATTATGCCGGTAACAATCTTCGAAATCTACACAATCGTCTCCGTGCTCCACGCGAAAACGGGCCTATACACATCACATCCATAATTAACAATAAAAAAAACCCGTCCTCCGGCGCGATGCACTTTCACCATAGGGCGCCGGAATTGCACCGGTGTACAAATAATTGCAAGAACTCGGATCGGTAACTCCCATCCGCCGGGCTGCTCGTTTCGTTGAGTTCTCGTCCTTGCGACAGATTGGAGTGCACCGATCTCCTTTGACTTCCCATAAAAAGAAAAACCTCAAACATAAACTTCTTAACCATAGCAAAACGGTAAATTCGGGGAGAAGCATCTCCAAAAACGTTTAAACAAAGTGATAACCGGTAACAAGAGCCCTTGTGATCGTGCTTTCCGAAAAATCACGTCACAGGATATACGAGCGGTACAATTCCACCAAATGTGAGATTCAGAGATAATTTCCAATACTTCTCGCTAGAATAAGAATAAAAAATTTAAAAAAATGTAAAAGACGCTTAAAAGATTGATTTCGCACAACAGTAAGTCTCAAATATTATTAGCAAATTCATTTAAAAAATTGATTAACAAATTATCCCTAAATGTAACTTTTAAAAAAAATGGAAATGACCTGGAAAGGTTCCCTGCATTCGTTAAAAAAATTAGTATACGATATTTGCGGGCTAAAGGTGAATATTGTGCACTTGTCTTCAGCTGACGCGTTCTACTTTTCAACTATCGTTAAAAGTTCGTTTTTCCGCACTGATATCACCAAATATCGCGCCATATAAATATTCATTAATATAGTGTTCAAAAAGTTTAAGGATTTCAAGCAAACTTTTTCTTTTGCGTTGATTCCCGATATGCTTAGTTCCCATGAAAAGGCAATTGCACTGCTCTCTCAGTGATGAAAATAACTGGGAAGTGAGTTTAGCGATCCATAGAAAGTAGCGATAGTGTAGTAGAGCGCAGTAGTTAAGTAGGAAGTGTCTCTCAATGCAACCCCCGCGGTGGCTCCTTAGTCGGAGAAGGAGTGGAGCCTAAAAAGAGTCCAATGGAGATGCTGGACACTCGTAACAATCACCGCGAGATCCGTGCTCACTGCTGCTACATGAATTACTCGGAGGTATTAGCCTCTTGCTGTGAGCAAGTACTCGAAAGGCCAGATACGACTGTCTGGTAGACAAATTTTCTCAGGGTATTACGGTAAAATACTTTGCAGTTAAGGGTATGCGGGGATTTAACCGGAAGCGCAACAACTTCATGATCCAACAAGGTACGTAGTTGATCCAATCAATAAACTCAACGAACCAGCTAATTAGTCAGTACACAAAATGTAATTTGAGATTTCTGTTGCAGTACCGCATGCAACAAATGCCGATTCAATTATTAGGTTCTTCGATACAACAAATCGAAATTCATTCCTTTCACGAGTACTTCACTCGTAAGTGGCATTTATTGAATCTCGATAACCGATCTGACAAAAATATGGCACTTTTTTCAAGCGGCGTATTGCAGAGTGTACAACGTAACTGTCGCATCTTCCAGACTTTGGTGGAGCCCTAACAGGGAGGAGGCGCGCGTCTTCATTATGGGCATTTATTATTATTATATTAGTGGCATTTATTGAATCTCGATAACCGATCTGACAAAAATATTGCACTTTTTTCAAGCGGCGTATTGCAGAGTGTACAACGTAACTGTCGCATCTTCCAGACTTTGGTGGAGCCCTTACGGGGAGGAGGCGCACGTCTTCATTATGGGCATTTATTATTATTATATTAGTGGCATTTATTGAATCTCGATAACCGATCTGACAAAAATATGACACTTTTTTCAAGCGGCGTATTGCAGAGTGTACAACGTAACTGTCGCATCTTCCAGACTTTGGTGGAGCCCTAACGGGGAGGAGGCGCGCGTCTTCATTATGGGACTCGTGGTCGTGGTCGTCCTGTTAAGTAGGAAGTTGACGCTAACCTCCGGTTTATAGCCGAGGAAAATTTTTATCAAGACGCTTGCCACACGTTTAAATAGCCGGATCCACCATACGCGTATACATATGTGTATATGTACACAGTGGAGATGAGCTATTCGGTTACGTCGGGGCCCTTGTTGCTGCTACGAGGTACCACCCACGTACATATATTCCTCGGCCCTCACGCGTTGCTCTCATACCGACGAGCAACTCTTGCTATGCTGTTGCGTTATAAATATAATAATAAGAGCGACAATGAGGAGGTAACCCTCCTTTGAATGGATCGTGTGTCATACACTCAATAATGGTATCACGTGTATTTATCCACGTGTAAGCAAGACGAGTCATCCCCTCCTCAATTGACTCGTCAGAATACGTAGATCATCCAACTCATGCAACTATTACGGCACAAAAGGATGCACAGGGCCCTATTGATTACGTGTAGATTGAATTTTGGACATCCCACTGCAAAAATGTTCATGTGATTGAAAAAAATCCAGGGGATGTAAGAAAAAAATCCGAGCCTCTGAACTAACTCCGCTCGCCTATTCCATAAATTATTGTATGTTAAGTAACTTTCTACTTTACATTAACAAACAAACGAAAAATGTTTACACTGGGTTTTCGGAAAATCCCATGAATAAAATGATAATGGGTGATGGGCGGAAATTTTTTTGCTACCCACTTGACCCTTGTGAAATTTACAAATCAATTTGTATAAAATTTTTAGCTTTTCA
Organism: Clistopyga incitator; assembly: GCA_947507545.1. Lineage (NCBI taxonomy): Eukaryota > Metazoa > Arthropoda > Insecta > Hymenoptera > Ichneumonidae > Clistopyga > Clistopyga incitator. The sequence goes on along the minus strand of OX382179.1, from coordinate 2,664,064 downwards.
CTTCCCAATGTGGTAATGAGGATCGTTAATGTCCAAATAATTTATAAAATCATTTAACGAATACAGAAAAATGTTGTTATGCTGACTTAAACAACTGAGTCGTTTCTAATGAAACCATCACCGCATCATTATCTCAAAATTTGTGATTACTTGTGAAAACTGTGACGTAGGGCTTTAACAAGCAAACAAAAATTTTACAGGGTAATCTTTCATAAATAGTCTACGAAAAATCAGTGTAAATGAACTTCTTCCATTTTCATTATAAAATTCTCATTTCAACAAGTGTTTTTTTGCCGTTTTAGTTTCGCCGAGATTCCAGCAACTAATGTCATCCGAGAAATTTTCGTAGCACAGACTGAGTCAATGCTCAGTTGCATTTAGATCAAATAAAATAGCTTCCGGTTGGTCAGCGCGATCGGAAAGGTCGCGAACCGTGACCGCATTTGTTCCATAAAGTATAACTCGGGCATTGGTACGCCGAGGCAGAAAATGGGGACGTCGTCGATGACGACGCCGGCGATGTGTACGATGAATAAATGGTGAGTTAGGTGTATGACCGTCGGTTTGAGAAGACGCTTAGGCCAATTCTTTGAAAGCATATCCTTAATTGAAACCCCGCCTCATTCTCGTCCGCTCGCAATTTGTTTATTGAGTCATATAATACCACTCTTCGCTACGATTTTGTTCTCGGTACTTCCGGTTCTTTCACAGAAAGCAGCAGTTTGGTTGCCTTCGGTGATTGACAAATTAAAGTAACGGCAAAGCTGGCCGCAATTCTTCAGCAACCGCTACTCCATATATTTCGTGTCCCTTTCCCTCGAAAATGTAATCACTGAGAAACCTTAACGAAACCCTGTGGACAGAAGCACTCGGGTTAATTGGTTGGCGGTTGACACACGTATCGCTTCACACTTTCTATGGCTGGAACTGGATAAGCTCGGACTTGTTTACCCAACTCTGAAGTCTTCATTTGCGAGGCTTCTTTCTCTGAGGATGCTTTTATTTCGTTTCATCCTTTGGAAGAATAATATAAGCACTCCTATGGTGAGCTAGAATTGGTACACCTGAAACCGATATCTGAATTCCATTCTTATGTTACTCGCTTTTTTGTTTCAATTTTCCATCTTCCGGATTATACTTTCATGAAATGGAGAAATTCAAAATTAATCGACTACTTGGATCAACAAAATTTATTACCGAATCACTGATGACATTCGTACGTATAACCGATTTATATATATATATATACGGGAATTTAGAGCGGCAGAAGATTAATTGACCAAACTCTGAAGTTTTCGCTGATCACTCGCCACAGCTTTGAACGATTCGAGAGATACTTCCGGTTTCGTCAAAATTACATCCATGCATTTTAAGAGAATCTTTGTAGAAGATCTACATATAATCCTTGCAGAACAATAACCATCTAGAAAATAATACAAAAAATGTGTGGAGGATTGCAAATCTTTTTATACAAAGCATGGTGTACGTACACGATTTTTAATGTCATCACGAAATAATGGGTTATGAAGCTGCTGAAGAATATTAATTTTTTTCACCTTAAGAAACCTAAACGCTAAACATAGAAAAAAGATTTGCTAGCACTGCGACTGCATTAAAAACGGCTAGTCGGACAATAATTCTCAAGAAACAATTACACGCGTCCAACGAACGCTAATTGAAGCCATTCAAGATCATGGCGAGGAAGTTAGTGACCGCGTGGTGTGACGGACCGAGGTGACCATCCTCCCTCCCTCCCTCACAATTCTCTTTCATCTCACACATCCAGCTTCCTTTCATTCCGCGCTCGCTCATCAACACGAATACTGACTTGTTATAGTAAAACACTACTACGAAGAGGGTCAAGTTGGACACAGTTCGTTCATGAAGACGAGACGAGCCTTTTCTCTGTTACTACCGCGCCGTCCTCCGCTTCATTCTTTTCTACAATCCCCCTCATATTGCTATCCCGCTCAACGCTAATAAAGTCCAACTACTACAAACGCTCGCGTGCAACTTACGCCTCGACTCTGTTGTGTGTTCGGCGTTATACTGCGGCGGTGATACATTTCCGGCCACCACCATTCCTCGCTCTGCTTTGCTCTCCATTCACTTCTTCGTCGTCGTCGTCTCCTTTCACGTCTTCTTCGTCTCGTAGCTGGTCTCCCTATTTTACTCGCAATGAACCTATACACCAGCGTCTCTGTTTTTAAGCTCCAGCTCGTCAAACTAGGAAAACATAATTGTAAGTATTCTCTGACTTGTGCAGTCATGGAGTTCATCTATTTCATAAATTGTTTAATGTTATTTTTTTTTTTTAAATAATTATATTGGGTGGAATATTTACAAATATTAATTAAAAATATATTAAATAATCCCTTTGAAATAAAGTGGTCCGTTTTTGGATTGTTTTGATTTTCGTAATATTTAAAAATGATTTTTAATGGGAATTAACTCATTATGAGCACTTATGCATATTCATGCTAATATCATTTTCCGCAATTAATCAATATTATAATCGTTGTACAATGAACAAGAATGTTTAGTGAGATTTCAAAATTAATTATTTATATGTCAAACGCAATTGGGAAAAAAATCGTTGATTGTTTATTTATTATAATAAAACAATTGTCCTTCTTCATTGAACTTTTTATCTAGCATCATAGAATATTATTTCCTTCGTGTTCACTATTTGGGATTTGCTAGTTTATATTTTTCAGAGGTTTATGCAATATCGTCTGTTTTTATAAATTTACAAGACCCTATAAAATCCGAGAGGCTATTCCGATCTCGGCAATATTCAATACCAAACAGCAATAAATGTCCTCGCACTTATGAAGAACGATTACGAAAGTATCCTAAGTTTTGAGTAAGCGAGAGTGGCCATGTATTATTTAAAAAATGGGTTTAAAAATGCTATAAAATCCAAATTTTGACATTTATAGGTCTTGGAAAATTCCAATTTTTTGTTTCTAAACCACTTTTTTCGATGCTTGGGACCATTCTGAGTGCCCCGACATAAAAATGGCGAGAAAAAATTCACAAAACCGAAGCCTCCTTTATGAGGAAGCAAAATGAATCACTCATTTGACCAGCGAGAAAAACACAAGTCTCCTTAATCGCTCTTTTCTTCGTCACAGTCTCGCCAGACTCGCGGTAACAGGGACGCTTTTATTTTTTGCTCCTCTCGCCCTCCTCGGGCAGGCCAAGGAGAGGAGATGGAACGCGCGCGCGCGCGGGCCGCTCCCGCTCATTCATCCGTTCATTCATTCGTTCAACACTTTTGTGCGACGCGGAGATACGGGTCTTCTGTTACCAGGACGTTTCTATACCGCGTTTGCCGTTCGGCTTCAGCTTTGGACTCTTTGGCGTGATGTGCACGACGATGCGTCGGTGCATCAATGCCTGGGAACCTCTTAACCGTTTTGTATTAGTGTATTAGAGCAATATTGTACCCTCCTTCCGACCATGACTGCATACAATCTACTCTCAGGATCAGTGATACTCTGATAATAAGGCTATTCATTTCTAATTCCTTATTGTTGTTCTTTTTGTTGGTTAATAGCGAGTACTTTAGTTGCTGAGGATGATAAATACTAAAAAAACAATGCCAGGCATATTTATCGATAATATATTAACGCGAATAATATTTTGTCTCAAGAAAAGTGTAAAATTGTTGTCAGCAATCGAATTCTGGAAACTATTAGGAATTTTTCGTGCAATTAATTTGTTCTAGTGTCATTAATGAACTAATAACTAAAACAAATTGCAGAATATTTTTCTTATTGTCTAGTAAGACATTAAAAAAATTATTTTTATTTTTCAAGACAATATTCGATTGTTCCTGAGAAAAATAAAAACATAAGTCCGACTATCAATAATATTAGCATGAATTTAGCAAATAATACGTGGCACTTGATTAAGTTGCTCTATCACTATTTTCTTGAATGAACACTTTGTAGTTTCTGTCATTTGAAATCTGCGTGTAACTTTTATTGCAACTCGTGTGTTATTTGCAATAACAATTCTTGAATTAAAAAGTCATTCGTGTGACATTAACTTCTCTTATATAGTCATAACAACTGTAAACATGTTTTCCGTCTCGATTAGGATTATGGTTCTTGACTATTTAGCGATCGGTGTCGAAAATATGTTGGTTGTCGAATCGGGACTGCGCACGATAGAAGATAGCGAGAGCAACAATATAGTAAATGACGTAAGTCATCTGCAGAGTGTAAACCGACGGCGTGGGTGGAGTGGCTTATCATTCGGTGACGCGAGTGGCGATGAGTCGGTCATTTAGCCTGAGACGAAGTGCTGGGGCTTCGCTGATGCTGATGCTTGCGGTGCTCTTGTCTTTTAGCAAACAGTCTGGAGAGCGATAATAAGACGACGAGAGGAGTCTTGAAAGTGTCGAGGAGCTTCAACCCCCGCATCAACGAGATCTATTCGTTCGTCTCATTCTTATCTCTCCGGTACGAACTGCTTTGCGGACTTTCGCACGCAACTACAATGCACACTGAGAAAACTCAAGTTTTGCCAGTTCCACGTACGCTTGGATATAACTGCCTACACACGGTGGAAAATTAACGTTGGTGTTTGAAATGTTGAGATGAGCCTTATCTGTCGGCTGCAGGACAAACCGATTTAGAAACACTGCCTCGTGGTATAGAAATTATTAACTGCACGCAAATACGAAGACGTGGATAACATTCTACAGTTTTGTTCAATTCAATTGGTCGGATCCTCAATGGTTCTACTATTTCGTTTCCGACAGTCGAATAGTTCATCAGTTTCGATATTTCATAATTGCTCGAGCTATTAAACAATCAGTTGGCATCTCTAGTAACTATTACTATTGTCTGTGTCGGCAAGTAATCAGTTGGTTGAGGGAAATAAATACACTTTAAGTTGAACCGATAATCCGTTGGCTCGGTCAACTGTTTCCTTCGGCCAATAACCAATCGATTAGTTCAAGTAATAAGTTCGATAACACCAAGAGATAATTTTATCTTGTCGATTCTTCACCTATTACATTTTGGCAGTTGTGGCAACGAACGATTTGTATAATCGTTTCGGCTATGTGCTGGCATTTCCAAAAGTCTGACCATTACATCGAGACTTCTGAGAAACTTAAATCCCCGTGATACAAGTTAAGACTGCGACACATGATACAAATTATCGTGGATTGAGGAAGTTGTAAATTCAGTCGGTGCACGCCGCGAAATTGTGAACAGCGTGTTTGATGATTCACTGTCGCTCCTCGATTAGTACAATCTTACGTGGTTCGCGCAGATCCTCTGCGCCCACCGTCCAGCCCATTGCCGTCGCACATTGTATCGCGTGTCTATGACACTGCCAGGATGATATGCCGTCACCGAAACGTTTTCCTTGTTATTCGAAAATTCTCCTAAGTTCATTTCATCACTATTATGACTATCCGTATTTTGAAAAAGTATTCGCCACCACGTAATACTCGTAGCTGCACTGATTCTTCCAGTCGGACAGTCAAACAAATTCATGCAATTGTTAAGTCGATGTAACTACTGTCAAAATTATGTAAACTCATTCCATTCAGTTTTTGTGACTGATACGAAATAACAATGCATTGTCGTTACTGAATATTAGCCGGAACTAACCCGAATGATGAACTGTACATTCAGTCAGGACTCTTAAATCGCCGTGGCGGCGACGAAAATTGTTTCTTCTTCCCCCAATTGAACTACTTCTTTCGCTGTTGTCAATACAGCTTGTTTGACTATCGTGATCTTTGAGGGATGAAGCATTGCCGTCGCACATTGTATCGCGTGTCTATGACACTGCCAGGATAATATGCCGTCACCGAAACGTTTTCCTTGTTATTCGAAAATTCTCCTAAGTTCATTTCATCACTATTATGACTGTCGGTATTTTGAAAAAGTATTCGCCACCACGTAATACTCGTAACTGCACTGATTCTTCCAGTCGGACAGTCAAACAAATTCATGCAATTATTAAGTCGATGTAACTACTGTCAAAATGATGTAAACTCATTCCATTCAGTTTATGTGACTGAAATGAAATAACAATGCATTGTCGTTACTCAATATTAGCCGGAACTAACCCGAATGATGAACTGTACATTCAGTCAGGACTCTTAAATCGCCGTGGCGGCGACGAAAATTCTTTCTTCTCCCCCCAATTGAACTACTTTCTTATACCAATGTTACGTTCATGTAAATAAGTCCAAATATTTTGTTCTGGGACAGATATTATTAATTATCATCGTACTAATTACGCCCAATCGCGATCGGTCAACCGTACGCTTTTAATAGACGACCCAAACGAACTTTGTAGCCACTGTCATCTGTTCGTTTGTCAAATGTCGTGTGTATCTGTAATTCCTAATGTTTATATTGATGCCAATGATACAAAATACTCTCGTTACTTACCTTCACTCGGCGGCGTTATTTCCATAGTGACAGCATACAATTTCGTGAAAATCTTGTCACCAACTTCAAAAAATCTTCTTCCCCATTAACCTGAAACAAAGAAAAAAAAAACGTCACGTTAAAATCGTCACACCTCAATATGATGCATGATCACATCATCACGCATCATACTCCACATACTATATTGCCATAATATTGAAACGTCTCTACATCTTCGACGTCGTCACGCTGCTTCTCGGAGGCACAACGACATAATGCTCATAGGGGGTTACAGGGTGCGTGAGATGCGCGTACCCCGTACAGTCCTCCTTTTTTTTCCGTCGCCCTTTTTCCAAGCCCAGACACAGCGATGTATCAGTGGGGTGCACCAATACTATGCTGCACGCTTCACAGTGCAGATATGGAACAAATTATCCGCGGCCCAACCACCATTGCCATGGATCGGAGCTCATAGGCCGAAAATCTGTTGGTAGACTCCCTTCCACCCGACATTGCGGTCCACCGCCCCTCTAGGGAAAAGTGGCAGGGTCGTCATAGTCTTGCGGAAGGAAGCAGCAGCAGCAGCCCCCTTTCAATGGAAACGAGGAGTAGCAACAGCGGCAGCCGCGTTGGGGTGTCAGAGGGGTCGTCCCGACGCCCCCTGTTGTACAGCTTCGTCCTCTGGTAAACGCGTACCCCACACTGAAAATAATGTAACACACCGCAGCACCCAAATCCATTGACTATGTGTGTACCCCACATGTGCTGGGGCACAACAAGAACTTGTGGAGATTTGGTTTCGTTCTTACATGGCGCTCGCGTCAGGGTTTATACGAGTTTCTGAGTGACATCGACAACTTGTATATCTCGGAGACATTAATGCAGAAATAAATATGAAAATATCTTGCTTCAAACTAATCAGTGGTAAATTTTTAAAAACGTTTTTTTAATTTCTGATGGTTTAATCAGCAGCTCCGTGAAATGATTTACGTAGCAGAATTAGTTCCAACTATGTAACTACAAAATTTCTAATGTCATGTTTTTTCAAAGAATAGACGTTAATAATGATCCAATTATAACAAGCAATTTCTCATTATGGGAGATTCTTAATAACCTAATAACCTAAAATCAGGCCTACAAATAGCGGTAACTTGTATAAATCCATTGAGTTTCCATCTTCTATCTATAAATGGACTATCGGGATATTAACTGAGTCGCGAAGATAAATTCCTTACCAACTTTGAAAGACTATATTTATTTCCTCATCTCTGTTTTACTTTGTTATCTCGTACTCTTCAAATGAACCTCTAACCTCATTTCTATATTCTTTTGTCTTGCCGATGATAATACCGGAAAATTCAGGCATAGGAATAACAACAAAAAATTCTTAAAATAAAAAAATTGTTTCCTGTGATAAAAACAAATCACTAAAAATCACAATTTCATCGTCGATCAAACATAGATTGACTTATGATGCAATCGGGTAATGATATTCAATAAATAGGTAACATCCGGAGTCGGTTTAGTAAAAAAACGCAGAGACTTGATCGGCTCGAGTCGTGAGCGGAGAGACAACTTTGCGGCTTGCGTCGTGACTGACGCCGGGCGTCTCGACTCGAAGAACGCGCAAACGCGAGTGAGAATACCTACAGTGAGGCCGCGAGGGGAATCGTAAGGGAATACACTCCGTGTTGCGTCGGTGTCGGCGACTCGCGAGCCCTACACTCGCGTCAGAACGAGACAGCAGCACGCACATAGAGCGAGCTACGCGCAGCACTGCTGCTTCTGCTCGCCACTTGGCGCAATTGGCCACGCAAGTGTTTACTGTCCCCCTCGCGTTGCTCTCTGCCGTACGTTTGCTACGCTAGTACGTGACGCTATGCAACCTTCGCGAGCGGCTCATCTCTCTCCTCTAGGCGTCAGAGATGTATCTTATATACGAGAATCGTATGCGTCCCATTTATTTATTATCACCGTAACAAACGAAACGTATTCGATCTAGGACAATATATATGAAGCTCAAAACAAATTCAAAAACTCATGAATTATTTGAGACTAGTCTACAAATAATCTTGGTGAGATGATTATCATTAAACTAATTGTCAGACTCATTGATTTTCTCGGGCAAATGAAAGTAAGCCTGGAAAAAAAAATGATTATTTCAACTGAATACCAAAGCTCCGTGTTTATGGGTATTGTATGCGTCGCATTCATTTATCATCATTATAATGAGACATTTTTCATCGACGACAATATCTTTATGGTGTTAAACGAAGAAACTTAGGAGTTCGCTGTGATTTTCATGAGTCTGGAGATAGAAATACTGATTCTGGTAAGCAAATTATCGTTGAATTAATTTTCATAACAGTTTGTCTTTTTAGAAAAATGGTGATAAGTGTTGAGAAATTTTTATTGAAACTAAGCACCAAAACACTGTATTTATGGGAATCATATGCCTCTCGTTTGTTTGTCATGATAATTATAGTAAATAAAATGAATCCATTGGAAAGAAATATCCATGAGGCTGACCGGATTGCTCAAAAGCAGAGAAAAACCGGTATTAAAATAATTATAGTAGTACTAATGCAAATTTTCATAAGTATATACTTGTGCATCTTTGGGCAAATGTTAATGAGCCAAAGTATTTGTTCAAGTTTAATAATATCCCAAAGTGTCGTACTCCGACTCGTTTATTTATCATCAACTTCCACTAACAATATTTCTAAATTGCAAATAAAACTAAACTATTTTTTTTTCAGTTTCATATTTTTTTAATAAAAAATTTTCAATAATAAATTGGTCCTTTTTACAGATTCTGTGATATTTTTATTTCAACTTTAATACGTTGGAATTGATGGTCTACATTTTAAAAGCCTCGTTAAAACGACGCGGCATTTTTTGGTGTTTAATTTTTTTTTTCTTTTCTTCGCTCAATTTAATTGTAATCTGCATGAAGCCCATGTTTACCGATCGTAACTCTCCAATGACGATTATTCTCTTGAGGCTAAATTCACGGGGCGTCGGGTGGCTCAAGTTGTACGATTGGAGGCTGCGGCTCGTGTAGGTCTCGAGACTCGCGATCGAGGACCGAAATTGGCTCGATAAGAGCTCCGCGCCGGTACGGTCTATCATCAGCAGTCTGCAACAGCGGCGTAGCTACGCGTTTACTGGCTGCCGCTGCTGCCGCTGGACGTTGCTACTGCCGCAATTCTGCTACTCAGTACTCATCCAGCTAGCATTCTGCCACCGCTACGCGTGTATAAGGATGCTGAGCACGTCTGCTAGTGGGTAGCCTGCGCGGGTCACAATCCCATCTGCCGATTCGAACCGGTCAAACTCACTTTATCTCTGTCTCGTCTCTCCTTAATTCTCGCTCTGTCTTTATGCTTATCCCCACACCCTCCTCCTGTACACTCAAGTACCACTGGCGCTTTGTAAACTTTTACTTTCAAAGAATCAACGTTGGAATTTTAGTGTCAATATCAATTTATATTAATAATAATATTATAAGTGCTAATTTGTCTCGGCAATGATTGCAGACGTTTATTGATAATTTTTTACATTCATGAGTGAAATTAATGCAATATGACTATAATTGGTCTCCTATTGTCATATTACTAATATTAGTTCGGAATTAATACTTTGTCTTTATGATCATCAGAGACGTCAGTAAATTTACTTTTGACGATGTCAAAATGGTCACTTTGTTGGTGTTCATTATTATTGAATTAAAACTCTATTAAAAATCAAATAACTCTCAATATACGATCACTAACAAAAGACATAAAATCTATCATTTTCGTTATTCATCGATATCCGATAAAAATTCACTGACATCCGAAAAAACACGTAATAATATTCATTTTTTATAAACATGTTGCGTTTAAAAGAATGCAATACCTAAAACCACAATGTTCATTATTTTATTTGAAAAAAAAAAACGGAATCCACGAATAATGTACTTGGATCGATAAGAACTTTAAGCAAAACAAGATATTTTGTGGACACACCGTTTATCAGTATTAAAAAATATGATCTTTGCCGCGTGCAATTTTGATCGAATATTAAAATTTCGATAATTGATCAAGTAATGGTATTTGAGAATTCCCTTTTGGTTTGAAAAGCATGTGTCGCTTTCTGTCGCTGTTTTGCTCTACATCAGCGTGTGTGTCTCCCTCGCTCCTCGTGGCCCTACAAACGCTTAGCTTGAACGGTGGAGCTCCTCGACGCGCACGGTACGCGGCGAGCGTAGCCCATTATCTTATTTACGCCTCATTGTCTCAATGTATCATACCAATATCGCGGTGCTGCTGTTGGACGTCGCGCCCGCACCGCCGCGTACAACACACGTCGCATTCTAGCCCACTCACGTTCCCTTTCCTCTTCCCGTTGCGCTCGCTCTCTGACTAAATCGCTCGTGGATACGTGGACGCGTATTACTTCGCCCGAGCGTACGTGCTCGTTCCACGCACGCACCCTTCGTCCGTTACACGCCACCACAACCACCACCAGCCGCAAACCATCGCATCATCCGAGATGACACGAAGGAAAGCTACAAAAACCCAGAAGAGAACGCCCCACGATAATCGGTCATCATCTTTACGCCTCATGGTCGTCTTCATTCGAAGAGGACGAGAACGTACGTTCACGTTGATCATTATCGTACGGATTTCTCATCTATACCCATACGTTTTTTATATCTGCCGCAAGGATTGCCGGAAAAGTTTTGTATTAGTAGCTATTAAAAATTAACAACTATATATTTCGAATTGCGGTGCCTGTTTACTGACTGTCAATATATAAAATAATTATTGAATAGATACATTTTTTTAACTTTTCCTATTTGCAACAAAAATTTTTAGGAATATTTTAATCTTTTGTCGATATTTCATAATAAATAATGACAGATTTTCATGAAGACGTTTGTCAGCAAGTGAATGACTGTATATATTTCGGTCGTAAAAAGATTTGTCCAACAATTAATATTTGACACTTAATAGTTGTTTTAATTATCACGATGATTGCGTGATTACCTTAAATATGGCAGACAAATATCACGAACTTGAAGTATTAACAGATGGAAGAGCGCACGCGAAAAAAAAACAATTTTTTTTTTGCAATTCGCAATTAAAATGCTTTTTGTCTTAATAGTAACATTGTAAAAAATGTTTGAAAAATTTGTACGTCATTTAATATACTATATTTTTACTGAATCCGCGGAGAAAATTCAATGCAGTATATGAAAGAAACTGCATGTGTGATAAAATTAAAGGTCCTTTTTGTTAAAAACAGGATTTATCAAACGAATTTTATTTTATGAGTGTAGTAAATTTATATACCCGTTTCTGCACTGAAAAAAATCGATACGCTCCTGGCAACTATTCAGTTATAATTATATTTTATTAGTCCAAGTGACCATTTTCGTAGTTACATCAATAGTGAAGAGTTAATGTAACTACGAATATAGTCGCCTGGACTAATAAAATATAATCACCATAGACCAATTTTTTTCAGAGTGGAAAGAGGTTCCTGCATATGAGCCATAACTTTACCTTAAATATTTTCAACAGCGAAGCTTCATGACCATATATAGACACACAATTAATTACCATTAAATTACAATTAAATATTGTAGCAATAATTAAATCCTCATGGAGTTATCGTTTTGCGTAGAGTCTGAACGCCCAATTTTATATCCAATTTCTTACTAATTCAGTAGAATATTCTGTAAAAAGTATCAACATCAAAATCTTTGTTGATCGAATAACCGAATCAAGCAAATCCGAAATTAATTGGTGGTTGGACACCTCTGACGCCCATAACATCCATTTTGTTGTGATGTAATCGTTAATGTTGCGTATTTGATTAGACTTTATCCGCTTGTAAAAGCCAAACGAAGAGCAACATCGATACTTCTCTGCTTAGCGCGAAGAATCTTGAGAAGACGAGCCGCGAAGGCCAGGACCAGGCGTCGTATACGCAAGGTCAACGAAAAATATAGTTTATGATGGTAATATAGTATAGCAGTAAAGCAGTTCCCGATGGGCCTTCGCTCTCCATGTTTGACCCATGGGCATCTCTATAGCCCGAAGCATTGTTTCCAAGCTCAGAGCGTTGCAGTGTTTTGACAGTCGGCGGGTTCTGCCTGTTTACTTTTACAATCGGCTCGTATACCCGGAGTGGCCGAAAAATATTATAGTTTCCTCGAATTTTACATTGAAGCATCGAATTTGTTTGTCGAGATGCAAGGCCTAATTCAATTAAAAGTTTAAAAAAAAGTATTCTCTTCATCAATTTAATTTCATGCTTTGCTTGATTGTATTCAGAATTTAAGATAAAACTTGAGCGCCAATTTAACTGGTTTCAATTTAAGTAAATATAGTTGTGAAACAAAAATAATTATAAAGTCATGTCAATAAAAAAAAAAAAGTATGCTATATGTATCATGAGCGTGATCGTGAATTTAAATCAATGAGTTTCGGTGTGGAAAGGATCAGGTTACATTAAGGATTGCTCGTCGCAATTGCGAGGAAAATATTTAGTCTGTTTTATAGAAAAATGGTTGAACATTTATTTTCACATTTATACAGACACGCGTCCATTCGTTTTCCATAATAATAGAATCTAAGACGTCGAATATATATTCATCTCCTGTTCTTTCATACTATTTACAATAATTCTTGTTCGTTTTTCGTTCTATGTACACAACAATAGATCGGCGAGAGACAACAGTTTGTATTAATTCATGGTGACTGGTTCGTCTCACGGCGAGAGTGAGAGTTCGTGGCAAATCAACGTGCTACGTAGATCTATGATATAGACAATAGACAATATTAGTTCTAATATTTATATATATATAATATATATATATAGAATTTTGTTTTATGTACAATATATTACTCTACTACGAAATCGTAGATCACTCGGGAGGCGTGTAAACAACGTGCCTCAGATTTTGGTAAATCGGCGGGGCTCATGGAAGCATGAGCTTCAACGTAAAAAACGAAATCTGAATATAAACCAAAGGTACAACCCCGAAAATTCCAGTGGAACATAACCCACAACTGGATCAACGAAACAACAAATCGTCCGTCTATCATTCAAACTCTAAAGATTTTATCCGATTATCGTACCGACAACACATTCAGACATGTATATCTCGATCGACGAGATTTCTCCGGATGTTCCTACACGGTCTGTCCACCTCGTGGCCGAGCGGACACCGGAACTCCGTATTTCACTGGTGGAGCGTTTTTTGTTTTTTTTCACAGGAGCATCTCGAGTTCCAACTCGAGTCTCCGTTGCAATTAAAAGCCGTATCTCGTTGTTTTGCGAGGCCGAGCTCTCAGCAAGACGAGATCGTTCAGCTCTGCCGTCCGGTGAGAACGGTGATGGGCTTGAGAAGAAGCTGAGGTGGACTGTGAGAATGCTGATGTTGCCTCTGTTGTTGTCCGATGTTGCACATGGAGTTGGGCGAGTGTGGGCTCATGGGTTCGGGGCTGCTTCCGGGCGAGGCCGTCGTCGAGGTCGGTTGACTGGGAATGTGATGGGCCTGATGTTGGCTCATGTGGTAACGTTGTTGCTGTCCGAAGACGGCTTGATGATGTTGCTGCTGTTGTTGTTGATGAACCGCGAGATTTCTCAGGGTATTGTAGAAGTCATAGGCAGGCGCGGGGATACCGGGAGCGCCTAGTCCGCTGGGGTAACCCGTTGGCGCCTGCAGGAGTCTCTCCATGGAGAAGCCACCGTGGGTCGGTGGAGCGGTGTTCGCCGGCAAGGCCTGGGGTTTGCAGGGCATGCTAGCCGCGGTGGTTGTCGCGCCGGGTAACAAACTGGCCGGATATCCAGCCGGGGTTCCGTAGGGTCCAGGGGCCGTTGGATAGCAGGACGCGGCGCGGTGAAGATACGGCAGAGTGTAGAGGGACGCGGGCCATCCGGGTGGTGGATAGGGGCTCGGATAAAGGCCGCCAAGAACAACGCTTCGCTTGAAAGCAGCGAGACGAGATCTCGACGCGGCCGTCGTTCTCCTGCGCAATTTACCGGTCGTTCCACCGATGACAACGTCCTCGGAGCTCGGGTCCAACATCCAGTAGTTGCCCTTTCCGGGATCGTCAAAGTGACGCGGTACCTTAACGAAACACTTGTTCAACGACAAATTGTGTCTTATCGAGTTTTGCCATCCCTGCTTGTTGTTCTCGTAGTAAGGAAAGTGGCTCATTATGTACTCGTATATGCCGTTGAGGGTGAGACGCTTCTCCGGGCTCTGACGAATCGCCATCATGATCAAAGCGTTGTAACTGTACGGGGGTTTCTTTGATTTCTTGTCCTCCTCGGTCTGCTGCGTATTGGTGTCTCTCTGCTGGAGAGTTGGGCTCGCGGATGAACCGTTACGCGAACAATCGAGAGGCGGCGTCTCTGCACCGTCACCGGTAACGTCCAAATCACTGCACTCGTCGCTATCGTCGACCTGCGGCACGTCAGGACTGCTGACCGCGCAAGCCTCCGGAATAATCCGGCGGATACTGAAGTCGCTCTTTACCGTCGCACGAGGCGGCGGCGAGGCCGTCACCGTATGCTGTTCACCGGATCCTTCCATGTTCACCATTTCTTTTGATAATTGTCTTTATATATATATGGTATATTCTCGTGAGAATATAATACACACTGAGTCCTCTTATCGTTTATCCAAGGAGCGATAGAGTAACTCTTGTATCTTCTCACCGAGATCACTTTTCTTAAATCACTTTCGACAATGACACCGTGCAAGTAACTTTAAAAATGAACAAATCGTTCTCGACACTTTGATCACACTTGGAACTTTTCTGCTTACTGTATGCGAGAGGAAAAGTAAAGTGTTTTTGGACTTGTTATTCGAGAGATGAGAATGAGGGACGAGGAAATGTGTACGAAGTGCACCGACTGAACGGTCACACGTATCTGCGGGCTCCCCACCGCCTGAACCTTTTTATATCCTTGCCACGGCCACGCCTACCACGGCTTCGGACGCGCCCGGCAAATGTTCGGGCCAATCGGCTTCCACAACCAGTTCGCCGTATCCCGTACTGCGCTCTCCCCACTCTGTGTTTGCGTCCAATGTTTGACAGCAAACAATGCAAACAGAAGGGCGCACGGGATCTGCGGCTCTTGGCTGCCCTACGCGCTACGCTGCCTCGTTGCTCCTCCGCCAGGAGGATACGGTAGTGGGGAGCGCAGCCGCACCGCAACACGCCGCTGCGGAACACAAACAAATCCCGACCCTTTGCCGGCGGCTCTCTCTCTCTCTTTCGCTCCCGGCGTTCGTTCTCTCTCTCTAAGCGATCCCTGCACACTCGAGCACTCGCCACCGCGCGCCACCATCCACTCCGTGGCTTCTATTCAATTAAGACCAACACTCGGGAATTCGTTGTCTAAAAAACGCACTATTTTGTGTAATCGTCGAAAATGCGATTTTATTCTTATTCTTTGAGGATGCGATATGCGATACGAAAATAAAGTAATTAGTTCTGATAGCATAATTTCTATAGTTCTGTAGCTGCAGTTTTTTTCTGATTCTTATTTAAATTGCTTCTAGAACCTCTTAATGAGAGATCGGTTATGAACGAAAAATTAACCGGGTTTTCATATTATTAGTTTTTACATTGTTTATCCATACGAATCCGGAGAATGTTAATTCTGAAGAAAATCGGTAAGTACTCAAAATTATTGTTATTAGATTCGGCGTCATTTTTAATTAATGTCGTTTTTTTCATTACATGTTTATCCGCATAATAGCGTTGAATTTCAAATCCTTTCTGAGATGTAATCCTTTTTTCTTTTGCACATCGAAAGGCCGTCGTTGCATACGGAATTTCAAGACGACATCAATTCTCCACCGCGTCACAAATGGAGAATTATACGGAAAACGTGATTTCAGAAATCTTGCAAAAAACAGCAGCATAATAAATTCATGAATTTAGTAGTGACAGAGAAAATGTGTTAGAAATTTTTAAGTATTCACGAATGTTCCGAGTATCGGTAACGAGGCGGCCATTTGTGATTCCATGTAAATTGGTGCTGCCGGTGGCAGCAGTGATGGAGAAAAGAAGGGAGCGGCGGCTCGAGAACACCGCACGTCTAAATCGGATCAACTTGATGGCCCACGGGTAATGTTTCGAGGTTATTGTGAACTAACAGGATTAACCCGGGCACGAAACGTGAAGGGTGAACAAGCAAAGATGCGGGGGAGAGAATGGGGGCGGGGGTAGTCGGCAATCGCGCCAGAGACCCACCTGCGACTCTATAGGTTGGTTTGACCTGGCTCGTTGGCTTAACGAGAATCGCTTCGATAATAAAAGAGCGCAGTCCGGCTTTATTAACTCACGAAGCGAGCTACATACCTGAATCAGTAAATCCTGCCAAACCTACTGTGATATTTCGTGTATAACTGGCATCAGAGTAGCATTACCGTGAAACCCAATTATCAAATTTATGCGGAAATATGAAATCACAGAAATGTTACTTACCACAAGAAGTTAGTCGAGATAATACCGCTGTGCAGGCACACTAATTGGGTCGAGGTATGTGCGGAGTTACAACTTTGAGTTAATCCGCTTAGCGTCGACGGCTAAACAATGGCGTGCAGGTCAGAATTGCTTCCGATTTTATATCGGGCCAATGAACAAATTATTGGCTTATAACAGAAATTTACTTGGAAAAATAGGTTCTATGGGAGGAGACCTTTCCGTAATAAAAATCGAATCATAAAATCCATCGATGGTACACTAAAAATCGAGCCACCAGAAGAACTAACTTAATAGAAAATAATTTCATGGCAAAATCTGTTCTAAGGGACAAAGCGATATTTTGAAAGAAAATCAATTGTCTAAAGGCGATCGATGCTGCGGCAAAATTCTGTTTGTCAAGCGAAAAATAAATTTATGCTAAATGTATTTTGCAGAAAAAAAGAAACTGTTATACAAAAAAATTCATTTTACAGGAAAAAGAATATAAAACGAAATAGATGACTCATAAAAATCGGTGTATAAGAAAAGTCGAGTTTCCATTAACAAATCGGTTTATAACAAGTGCCTATTGTGCATTAAAAATCGATTGTCATTGGATGCTCCGCTGCATCCTCCAATTGCTCTGATATATAATATGGTGTACATAAGAATCCACGAAGATTCAGAGGGTATCTAAAAAAAATCTCTGGCTCATATATCTTGGCGACGGAATCGATGATTACTATCCACAAAAGGACGCACTCTGAGGTACGGAAAATCAAAGACGCCGCTGTGTGTCGTTGAATGGCTGATTATTATCGAGTGCTCCTGGGGTTGCGAGGTGGCTTTCGACGGGGGTGGTTTGTATCTATACGGGCGACCCCACCACCGCATCGTGCTACCATCACCATCGGCACGTCGAAGCGTCGGAGCGTGGCGTCTGCGGTGGTCAGAGTGCATCAGCAGCCTAAGAGTGCCACCCTGCTACTAGACAATACGAGAGCGGTGCTGAGGGCCGGTGCATCCAGAAACACCGAGAAACAAGACCGTTGAAGGGAGGCTGGAGGATGCTGCGAACGATATATCGCCCCGTCAGACCATTTTTCGGGATGCGGCTCCGCAAAGGATCGAAAGGAACATCCAGGCAGAGGAGAGATGCGCGCCTTTTGACCGCCGGAATGACGTCTCTATACGCGAAGCCCATAGGCACAACTATCCCGCCGCGAAAATGTCGTCACCCCGTGGCGTCCCATAGATTTAGTTGTATCCCGCTCTGCTCTCGTCCTTTCTTAGCCCATGCGACTGCGGGCCATCCCCTCCGCTTTGCTTGCTGAAAACTCTACGGGAATAAGTGAAATACTCGAGTCGCACACTGACCGAACAAATTTTCCAATCAAGTACATCGAAACTTTCGAAGTAACGAAAAGACAAAAATACTGCCGAGTGATTATGAATATTATGGTCAAAAAACGGTGACTATATTTTGCTTTAACTAACTAATTACCGTGTTAATTACCATTTTGCAGGAATCTGTTCAATAGATGGTTGAAAAGATAGTGACCACAAAAATAATTGCAGGAGCAACTAATTAATCGTGGTTAGTGATAGTTTACAGAAATCCATTTTCAATGAGTGTTACGACTGTTAATTGGGTGTTACGGCAACGCAATTCACAGCTGCATTAATTAGTTTGTTGTTAGCGGATTAAAAGGACCGCACCGGCGGTGGATTTCGATTTAATAATTGAAATTAGTTGGTCAATGTGATAATTAATTAAAATGTACTCGTAATCGCACGAATGAAAAATAGTACCTCGGACCATGATAATTATGTAAGTATTCTGCAGAGTTATTTTCATGTGGTAGTCGTGGCAAATAATTTTATGCAAAATCTGGTGCAATTATATCGTAAACAGATGCATTGACGGAAAAGTTTATGATTATTATTTCACGACAGAAATACTGAAAATTACTTGACTGCACATTATGTTACTCTCCGTATTATCATTACCATCAGAACTATTGATTTTAACAACGATGTGCAATAAATTATTTCACAAATTGCTAATCTGTGGACGATCCATAGAACGAGGGATTTCTCGGTGTTTTGGTTAAAGTCGATGTGAATATTAAGCCCTATAAATGGAAGAAAGCGAAAGGGTGCTGATATACCTGACGGATTTTCCAGCCATAACGGGCACATGGATTTCTGAGACAAACAGTGCATAATTACAATAGGAGAATCGGGCCTCACTTCCCGTGGCGTAATTCATAAATCGTAATGTCAGCACTGACAGGCGTCACGCATTCTCGAGTACTGGGTAGCATAGATAATCCTTTACTTTTCCTTTCCTCGAAAAAAAAAAAAAAAAACTTCAAAAATCCAACACAGATTATGGCGCATAGCTCAACTTCTACCCTTTTCCCATGAAGGGTCGACAATCTGCCCAATGTCGATGGCAAAATTTCCAATATTGCCATATGCGATTGGCCGATGATCGGGCCGAGTCTTGGATGATAAGTGTAGCTCAATATTGGCAGTCAATGGTCGGACAAGTATATCACGTACGAGAAACAGCCAAGTATCAAGTATATAAAATAATAATAAATGTTCTTTTTTTAATCATGCGTACGCCGAATTCTGAATTTCAAATTTCCGCTGCACGAGAACACATCAGAAACTCACTTCCGTTAAACACTTAAGCCCATCACCCATCCGCAGATGGACCGCAGATTGGGTAGCATAGATAATCCTTTACTTTTCCTTTCCTCGAAAAAAAAAAAACATTAAAAAATCCAACCCAGATTATGGCGCATAGCTCAACTTCTACCCTTTTCCCATGAAGGGTCGATAATCTGCCCAATATCGATGCCGAAATTTCCAATATTGCCATATGCGATTGGCCGATGATCGGGTCGAGTCTTGGACGATAAGTGTAGCTCAATATTGGCAGTCAATGGTCGGTCAAGTATATCACATACGAGAAACAGCCAAGTATCAAGTATATAAAATAATAATAAATGTTCTTTTTTTAATCATGCGTACGCCTAATTCTGAATTTTAAATTTCCGCTGCACGAGAACACATCAGAAACTCACTTCCGTTAAACACTTATGCCCATCACCCATCGGCAGATGGACCGCAGATTGAGCTGCTCAACATCAGGGATCACCGAAGCCACTCTCCGATCGTGCGTCCATTGCTATCGATGTTAACAATAAACAATCGATATTTCTTAACCGGCGCAGATTTGATCAATTTTTCATTTCCAAGTCAATAAATATGAACGCTTGGGAATTACGCGCTACTGCTGCGGAAATTTGAAAAAAAATAAATAAATAAATAAAGTCCGTGTACGGAGGTCCAAAATAGCTGAAGAATGAAATGTACAACGGTCTAAATTAAGAGAGTTCTTGTTCGAATGGTGAGAGGGTTCGATTCTGTCACTGGTCAGTAGAAGAGTGAGAGTCCGGGCAGGCGTAGCCAATCGGAGACCCAGAGCACTCATTACATCATTATCGTAGAAGCACGCCGCATTCGCCACACCCCTAGAAAACCCCGGGACATTGTCGTCGCCCTCTTCGTCTCCGTATTCTTCCCCGCGGGGCCACCACGGTGTTCCTTTATTTGCGGCGCGACGAGACGCATTTTCTGCTTCTGATGTCTTGCAGTCACCCTTGTGCGCTACCCACGCTGCAGCGCCCGGTGCTGCACGCGCTTACATATATATATATATATATATATACCCATTCCGAAAAGAAGAAGACGAAGAAAAGATCTGAGGAATCTTGCACACTTCGTTATTTTATCCCGTGGCTTTTACGTCTGTAAGCCAACGTATCGCAGTCTAACCAAAAAGGAGCCAGGTATCCAGGATAGTGGACCAACAAATGCTAGCCTATTTGCTCAACAGATGAGGCTTCTGTAGGTCCACATTGATGATGCGGAATTGACCGATCGGAAGGCTATGAGTGGACAGGGGCCAAACTATACAGAAAGTGAGGTCCGTTTGATTGAAATTCCTTAAGACTATTGGAAGTTTGCGTATCTGAAGAAAAATTTAGATGGATAATGATTTATGTTTAAATAAATAGAGTACAATTTAAAGGAATCAGTAAATTATCGAGGTGCGTAAACATTATAATTTTTTTTATTTGTATCCATTACGTTGTTTAATCGATTTTAAATGATATTCACGCAAAAAAGACCTTTCTATGTATGTAGATATTTGTTAACAACATTTATAAAGTTAAGATGAATTTTCGAGACAGAATGCACCGAAAGGAATGAAACAATAAACTGAATTAAATTCGTTTGATTTTTTTGGGCCATGATAAATAACTATTATTATGACTTGTCAATATAATTATATATACATGTTTTGGAATGAAAAAAAGAAAAATCCTGAGGAATCTTGCACACTGCGTTATTTAACCTTTTGGCTTTTACGACTGCAGGCCAGGATATCGAAGTCTCATCAAAGGGGAGTCAGGTATCCGGAATAGAGGACCAACAAATGTGACTATTTGCTCAACAGATGAAGGTTCTGATGGTTGACATCAAAGCTCCAGGATCAAGAGATTTGAACTATAAATAACAATTGAAAATTTCCATAAAGAGAGAGAGTAAGTCGAATAATAATTTTGGTTTAAATAACTTTTGAATGGATGCCGTTTTATTCAAAGTTTCAAGCTTTCCATCGGTGTAAATAAGCATTCTGATTTAGTTAATCGAAACAATTTTAGACCTTTGTTGATTTTTTATGACATTCGTGGAAGACTTTTTTTTATATATTCGTAAATAATTTATCAAAATGATATCAATTTTCGAGACCCAATGCGTCATAACGAAGCATACATAACAATAAAAGTTGATAGAGTGAATATGGATATCAAATAAACTTCAATAAAAAATTGTTTAAAAGAGTACATTGTCATACTAGTACGATAAAGCGGCCGTTATCGTGCACCGCTTCCTAACCTCCGCGGGACGGCCGCTTCGTCGTACAAGTGTCACATACTATTTTTTGTAACGAATGACAACACACTGTCGCACATTTTCGTGCCTGCGAAGCATTGAGTAAAATCATCTTGTAGATAGTTTTACACTAGATTTCTTTAGATAACTTTACGCATCAAATGGCGTACGTAAAATTATCTACGTTTATGTCAGCATAATGCGCCATCTTACTCACGCTTTGCAGGCACGTAATGTGCGACTTTATGTGCATGAGTTACAAAAAGTAATATAGAAACCCATATTTTATTTCCCTGAATTGAGATTATTTTCGAATCAAGATCATGCTTTCAAAATAATTTCTAAATACATTCAGAGCTGCAAACGGTTCTTCCGCCATCTTAACGCAACAGTCAAAAGTTTTCAGCATTCACAGCCCAGAGTCAACGAGATCATCCCGCTAACTTCTTTTTGGTCGAACGAAAAGTCGCAAAATTCTCGAGGAATCGTCGCCGGAAAGTTGACACAAATCCAAGAATCTGTCGCTTCGCCAGCACTCTTTACTTCGCGACGGAAAGTGATTTTTCTGACTCGTCGTCAGTGGAAAAGATCTCAAGCTGTTCAACGTTGTCAGACGTGTACGAAGTCACTCGGATGATCTCAACGGGATCCTCAAAGATCTGGCTCTAAAAGTCGAGTCGCAAGGATCAAAAACTGACTCCGTTGCTGATGCAGCAGAGTCAACCGAGCGCACATGTCCGAAAGCCCCGGTTTACACAAATCCAACGTTCTCATAGCACAGCTAAAAAGCCAAACGACAAAGAAATTCACACTAAGTCCGGATTCTCTCAGCCTGGCTCTGACTTCCTTCCTAAAGTCATGACAAACTCTGAGGGAAAGTGAAAAATCGCGAGGAGATATTTCGCTCGGTATTTAGAGATCAACGGCGCATAAGAAACGGATAGACAAAGAGGATACCGAAAAGCTAATCTTGAGCGAGTTGAAAACTTTTCGCAGCCCTTTTGCAAGATGATCCCCAGCGTAGTAGAGGGTTAAGCCGTGTGACGAGCCAGTGTGAGAAAGCAGCGAGAAAAAAAAAGTTTTCTCTTGTCCACAACCCTGTCGAGAAAAGAAGTCAAGCGTGGTGGGTTATGAGGGCTTTTCTGCTGCTCTTGCTCGGCACACCAGCGGTGTACGAACGTATACGCGCGAATGGCCAGGATGACTGGACACAGCATCGTGGAAGCAGACACTGAAAAAGGATCTCGTCGTAATGCGATTTCCAAACTTAAAAAGTTAAGCAGGTTAACCTGTCGACGTAAGCGGCTAATCTGTGGAAATCTGCCGGTCACTTGGCACCGCGTTTGGACCGCGAGGAACGGCCAAGGGTCACCGGACACTGAAATAGCCTCGTACTATATACCTATAGCGTTCCTATGCCTATATAGCCGCAGTATAATATACAGCTATATACGTTTGCGCCCAGACTGGAGCCAGGTGTGAATTTGATGGCTCTACCGAGGAATTTCTACTATAATACCGAATGTCTATATAGGAAAAGCAAACATTTTCATTCCAGATTCCGTCATCCTTCCTCTAAACAAAATATTTCGACATCTGTTGGGGCGAAGAATCATTTGATCAACAAAACTCATGGTATCGGGATGACAGGAGTCTCAATTCAAACGAGAGTTTAGTTCGGCTTGGATATTTTTCATTCCTAAATTTGCAATGGAATTGGAAAGTTATTGTTTATTGTATTGGTAGTTTGTCATGTTTATAATACGCGAAACCTTTTTTTCTGTACGGGCCGAAAGTAGCAATTTCGAAAATAACTAATTGCTCGAATGCATTGAGAGAAAACTGTGCCAACATTTTAGAAGATGATTAATTCAACTTCTCAAACTTCGTCGAAAAAATTGTAGTAGGTGCACAAAGCACTATTTTAGTTTATAGTTAGAAATGTGACACTTCGGTTCATATTGACTTCCTTTTATGGATCTCCTTTTTTATGCTGGTCAATATGTTTTTTCACATGGTGAAAATACTGTGAAAAAAAATCAATCACGTGGGATTTTTATTTCCATTATTCTTCACTGATAAAATAACAAAACCTTTTTTTTTGTTTCAAGTCGATGAAGTCTCCCATCTTAAGGTAAACTTGCAAAGCACTAGCTGGGAAGAGAAGAGGGAAAACGCGCAGCCGCAGAGAGCGTCCACTCGCGTTCCACGATAATCCTGCGTTCGAGCTTTTAATCTGGATTTGTTGGCGGCGCGTATACCTACAGCGCTGGTCAGGAACCGCAGCCACTGCGACAATGCTGGGAATAAAAATAATAGGAGTTAGCTGAATGCCTCGGGGGTGGTCTGTTGTGCGGGACGCGAACTAAACACGGGGCGGTCCGGACTTTGTCGGAATTAGAAAACTTTTATGCGCTTCCAACTGGAGACTGGGGACCTGGTCATGAGAAGGCTGCTTATGTTTGAATGTCTGGACAGCAGAAGGCGATATGGGCTACATGCGAACGAGGACAACTTCCAAGATCTCTTGTTAACCCGCGACCGATTTTCGAGGGATAAACCCCTTTGACTCGAGTTTAAAGTAGCATAAGCTGCCCTGGCTCCTGCTGATGTCGCTCATCTGCACCGTCAAGTCAGGAGGATTCAGTCCAAACCTACAGTTGCCATTCAGGTGTAGAACCTCTAGGATTGTATTGCAAGACATATTTTTTTTTTTAATTCTGTCGTTACGATATTTTTCTATGCATCTTTAAACATTTTATCAATTAAACCATACAAAAATAGTAATTTACTGCGGTGGTAACTATGAAAAAAAATAATAATGTTTTCAGGAAGATCACAGTAATGCAATCTACTCTTTAAAAAATCAGAGACTCGACGTAATAAATATATTGTTGGAAAAAAATGGATATGGAAACATTAAACATGTAAAAACCATATTCAGTACAGGAGATGTGCAGATAAAATAGAAGAAACAAACGTACACGAGGAAACAATTTACTTAAGAAAAGTGAATTAGCATGGGTCCCAAAAAAAAAATGTTGAAAATCATTTTTTTGGCCCCGAATTTATGCTAAAAATAGCGTTGAAGTTATAAAAAATTATTAAAGCTAATGATCGACCATCTGCTTTTACAGGTTATAGCCCACTTAGTACTTTTATTTTTTTTTAAGTGGAAACTTTTTTGAGTATTGAAAAACTTACTATTTAGTTTTTAATTACTACACATCACAACTGTGAGCACAGGTTTTTACTTTCCACGAAAGGATGTTATTAAATAAAGGGAAACCGTTTTATCGATATTTTTGACACTCACGGAAACATCCTGCTAATTTAATGACATCCCATGCACAAAATTCAATTGCTTACTTATAATTTTGACTCAAAAATGTTGATTATATTATATTTAGTTTCCAATATTACATAAAAATAACGGATTACAATAATCAGTTCCGTGATTGCGCAAAAATTCGCGTGTCAAGTTCTCATTTTTGCACTTCCGGTTCCGCACCACGCCTGATCCTATAAATAAAAATGATGCGATGTCGATATCCGAGTTTTGCGAAGAATTTTATAGATTGAAAGGGTCCTCGAATTTCGAGTTACGGGCAGAAGATCGCGACCCTCTTGCACCCTTGGAATCGGAATTAACGGGACGCTATAAATATTGATACATGTCTTGAGAGGGTGCAGGTCTTCAGGGTGTCGGTGACACATACACGCCTCTATTCTCGAAGGACGGACAGTACGATCCTTTTTTTATCGTAGTGACGGACCGAGCTGCTTGTAACCAGACGCCAATTATCGACGCCCCTGAGGAACTGCTACTGCGAAAGAGGAAACCTTACGAGGTTGTGCTGTCTTTCTCGTTCTCGGTAGTCGGATTCTCGTACGTCATCTTACAAAAATATGTGTCGACGATATCAAATCACTGACTCTACCACACATCAATATAACTCGATAATAAAACTGTGAAAAAATTATTATAAATGGAAAACGCAAAAAGAGAACCGTTTACGGTCCCTGTCACGTTTCGTTACAGATCATTGAAATTGATGGTATTATTCACTTGAAACGTGAACAACACTTTCAATAAAATAGCATCTTTATAAAAAAAAAGAGGTTTCGAATTTAAAAAAAATTATTGCGGTAGTTAAAACTGGTATAATTAGTGGATTTCATAATAGAAACACTGTTTCGTTATTTTTTTTTTCGAAATTTAAGCATAAAATGTTTTTTATTTTCAATTATTTTTTACCGTTTACAAATCTACCCCTATGAAAAAATATGCTCATCAATTTTAGCTTGTTCATAAAGAAAGCTCCATATTTCTTTTCTAAAATAGCGATAGCATTGTATTATATGTTCCAGCCTAGCAGAACAATTTTTTGGAGAACAAAAATAATTGAATAACCTAGCAAAAATAATTGTTGGGTTAGTAAGTAACGCAACGTCGTCACTAATTTAACACAAAATTTGCTGGCGTAGTAAAATCGTTTTCTCCGTATACTTTTTGTTTCCGTGCGGAAGCATTATTTTTTACTTGACCAACCGGAGATTATTCGACATAACTACTGTTATATAAGATTGTTTACAGCTAGTCATTAAGAAAAATTACTCAATTATACGAAACGAGCCATTTATTAATCACGTTTTTTCGAATGTTGCTCTTGAGGATTAAAAAAATGTCCGAATTTCCGTACAGAAAGTCGAAGAAAAAAAGTATCTTTGCGTCACAGCTACAGGATGGTTATTAGCGACAGTTAAATTTTGTATCTGCAGTGTTATATCACTTTAGACTTTGTGGCGAAAAACAGCCACTGCCTGTAGTTCTTAAGTTTCAGGTAACGCTGTAAAAACTACGATTCCTATTGCGGTCGCCAGCAGCAGCCGCATTATTTATTGGAGGCTAGCTGTGGTCACGTAGCGGCTGCACCATATAACCCCATGGACTCTGCAGACACAGCGAAGCAATACTCCATTCAGAATGGTCCAGTGTGGAGGCAGAGTTCCATCCGGCAAAGCAAAAATGTTAGTGGGCGACGTATCCACACCGAGGGGTTGCAGTATTCTCGAGTTTTACTGCGGTGTGCGGCTCTTCGCGGACTTTTACGAGTGGAAAAAATTTATAAGCCCCGCAATCGAACCTCGGCCTCGCCGCAGAGCTGTGGAAAATTGCCTAAAAAAATATCTTTTTGTGAAAAAGCCAACTAAACAGTGGCATTGGCACTTCCTCTTCTACCGAGTTCAAGAAAACACACCAAACGACTCCAAGAGGACTCCCACACTTGCTCATTTATAACCGACCGTCGTTGTCGCAACTATATGCAAACATTCATTTTTTTTCGGCCTTTCGTTACTAGTGAAAATAAAAATTTCGCGGCGGTCTATTGCCGCTTGGGCATTCCGGCAATATACAAGCATTAGAGACTTAATGGATAGACGAGGATAATAATCTTTCGAGGGTCATACGAGCCACGTTTTTTTTTTGTTTTGCTGAGAATTCTAAGCTTTTTTTACAGGTATTCGACAGAATGCAGGAAAACTATAAAATAATAATATGGATTTGAGGAAAATTGAGAGATACACTGAGAGAAATATATAATTGAATTAACGGAATTTTTCAAATAAACCATTTATTGGAACGAATTACATTTTTAATTTGTTGTCTCGTTCAGTAGAATGAAAATTGAATTGACTCATATATTTAATCTCTTTGACTGAATATTGTGTTGTTCCTCTCAATGTAACAATATCGAATTTGGGAAAATCATGAAATAAGAATAGTTCGATAAAAAAATCATTGAGTGATTTGTCTCATGAATATTTATGTACCCTTTGTTCCAATACTTGTCGTCAGTATTCCATTTGTCTAGTTGAATCTATCGATCTATTGAGTACCTACTGGAGTCATTAAACATGTTACGTAATAAGCCTGGTTCTTTGTTCGATACAAAAACCCTTAAATTGGCTCCATGGGGTTTTGCTTGCGCCTCATCATTTTCTCTCATGGGAAAGGGGTGTCGACCCCTCACCGGCGAATAGTACTCGGGGCGTAGGGGGAACCATTACTAGATTTTATTGGGTTTTATTTTCTCCACAGAATAGTAAGTTTGGTTTTACTATGGATTTGCGTGTAAAAAATGTTTACATGTAGCTTATTTTAACAAAGTCCTTTAAATCGGTCCAACGATAATATATCAATAGAATAAAATGACCTTTAATCCTCAATTAAATGTATTTGAATGCAATAAATCTTCTTAGGCCGGGTATTAGATAAATTTTTGTTTAATTCAACAAATAAATATTTCTTCAATTAGCGGCTCAATAAGCTTATATTTAAATCAAATAACATTTATTCATTAATATTATATGGTTTTCCCCAGTTACATCGGAGGGCATTAAATCAGTAATTTCACAATATGATTTTTCTCACAAAATAACTGGTATGGTGATGAGATGATAACACTTTTTATATAATTATGTGCTAATGGGCGAAAATAAACAAATGTCAATAATAGCGATAACCATTTTTCATTAATTCAATTTAATGCTACTCGATTTAAATAAAGTATAACTAAAACAAAAATTAAATCTACTTTAATAGAATGAGCCCATTCGAGGTTTTTTTCTGAGTGGTAAGGCGTACGTCATACATTCTGGATACCCAATTCATAGACCTGTCGTCGTTGTATCGTAGACACCCTTTTAAATTGGATATTTCTCGTCGAGTACCGCTGAATTCACGAGTCCGTTCGAATGAAGAAGTTGCCGGACGTTGAGCGAATTAAATCAGTCGGTCGGACGACATTCCATGATCTATCCTTTGTGCGTGCAAATATTATACCTTTCTTACGTCGCACGACGCTCTGACTATACGAGCCGGGCTACATTAGACTTAAAGGCACTCAATGTTCCTCTCAACGAGTCTTTGTGCACCAATGATTCGACTCTTCAGAGCTGTTAACGATAAGCGACCAGTGTGGCCCACAGCGAGACGAATCCTCGCGTTTCTTTCGACACGAATGTAACGCCATTCGGACGTCATCGCAATCCAGACATTTACTATTTTATTAACAGAATTGATGGGCTACACAATTGGCTGTTTCAATTAAGACATCAAAAAGAGAGAAAGAAAAAGAGGCGATTGAATGCAACGTGACGTTGGAGCTATTGATTCGAGGCCAATCATAATAAACTCATTGACAGCAGCTAGACTGCTTCGTTGATGAAAGAACATTTGATACGGAGACTTTGGGTTCATTAACCCCTAGAGACTTCCTTCCAGCACACTGCAACATGTGATAATACCAATGCAAGCGACAAATGCGAGCGCGGGAGCCGACACTATGGTCAAAGTGTTTTCGTAATATGGTTCAGACAGACCTGTAATACGATACAACGATGCTGAAGAGAAGGAAATGTAGCTGTGTACGTATACAACGAGAAAAGACCGAAGTGAAGAAGCAAAAGCCACTATTGGGTCTCTGCTTAGCTTCAGAATCACCCAACATACAATCAACGGCTTTGTCCTGTGACTAAACTCATCTCATCTTTTGAGTGTAACGATAGTCAACGACTCTTCCTAGACAACACTTTGAGACCGATATTCGATACGTTCCAGAGCGGCAATCAAGTGCCACTGAAATTAATATCACAAGTGAATATCTCACTTGTTTGGCTAACGGTATTATAATTAAAAATATACACTGCTCAACCATAAATCAAAAAATATTTTCCTCTGTGGCCAAGAGAATCCCGTGTTTATCAAAAGCCTAAAATGAAATCACGTTTTATCAACTATGCCACAAGTTTACATGAGATAATCTGTAGGCAGAAAATACTATTTTTCGTATTTCTTGTATTCTTTTGACTTGAACTTTGAGAATTGTGGTAAATACAATATTGAGAGATCGCCATGGACTCGAAGAATATTAATAATAAAAGATATCACGTGATTTCTCGTTGACGGAATTTTCATAATTTGAAAAAATCATCAGGTATGAATTGTGACGCGATTTTTTGGAAATCACGATGACAAACGTTTTTTTTTGCCGGTTATTAGTGTGTGTAAGCGTTTTCGAGATGCTTCTCCCCGAATTTACCGTTTTATTTTGGTTAAGGATTTTTATGATTGAGATTTTTTTCTTGGTTTGGGAAATTAAAGGAGATCTGTGCACTCCAATCTGTCGCGAGGACGAGAGCTCAACGAAACGAGCAGCCCGGCAGATGGGAGTCATCGATACGAGTTCTTGCAATTAGTTGTAGACCGGTGCAAATCTGGCGCCCTATGGTGAAAGTGCATCACGCGGGAGAACGGGTGGAGTTTTGTTGTTAAGTTTGGTATAGAATAGAGCATTCTGATGCATTATGGATGTAAAGTATAGGCCCGTTTTCGCGTGAACCACTAAGGGAGACGATTGTGTAGATTTCGAAGATCGTTACCGGCATAATTTGCGCTCTCGATACAGAACGAAATAATTCGAGGGAGAGGGCAGTAGTTCTCGGGTGGGGGATTTTGGGAGACATTGAATAGTAATAATGTTGAGCTATCGAAGATGATTCGAAATAATTAGTCTTGCTCGGGCCGTCGCCGAGGTAACTGTGTTCTGACTCGAGCTCCCGTGTTGACGGTTTTTCTGCCGATCTCGCCGCGCCTATTGTTCGGCTCTCGCGCTTGGCGTACGCAGTGTCTAGCATACGCTACAAGTTCTCGTTGCTGTGAATTTTATTCGTAAAATAAAATCAGTGGTTTTGTAACTTATTCAGTGCAGTTCAGTGCGTTAGGTTTTCGACATTCTTCGTTGGAATATATTTCTCTCTCCTCGAGTTATCAGGAATAATTCTGATGAGTCGTTTTCATTCAAAAAATTATTTAATCGATTATATCGATTAAAGATCCCGAACTGCTGAATATTCGGGCAGCTATCGATGAGTTAAGGATGCGCGCGCGATGATCTGCAATTCGCCGCTAGCGTTCACTAGCTCTTGATGGACTCGGTTATCGGTGCGACCATAAACAAAGCATTTGAGTAATCGGCAAAATTCGCTGGAAACCCCATAAAAAATGGAATAGAAAGAAGATGAGACCGTTGACTTCAGGGCAACGACGTGCCTCGTGGAATCTTCGCACCTGGAGCTTTAGGGAACGCGAGCGTTCTCGAGCATCTGGGAAATTAGAACTCTCAGCAGGAACCGGAGTATTACAGTTTCATCGAGACGCTACCACTTTGCATGCCTGGTGGAGAGACGGAGACGGCAATGAGAAGGAAGCTCTTGGGAGAACTGCTTTGCACACGAAACGAGTATAATTCCTGCACGGGCCAAGACCACAGCCAGGAATGATGGATCAGCTTCGAATGACCGGGGAGAGCGTCTGGAGGTACGTGAAAACCGAAAGAGACAGATCAGCGAGAAAGGAAGAAGGGCGACGCGCGCCCTCGACAGGAAGAAGAGGCGTGAATGGGTAGATGATTGGATAAAGAAGAAGCAGAGCGTTTTCGTGAAGCCCACGTCCTTTTTCTCCCCATTCTACAGTGCACACCTTCGGTTCGGTGGCCACTGACTGCTCAATCGCTTCTGGCCAACGCCGATGGCTCTTTCCGTGAATGGGAACCAGGGCCATGACACTCCCTTGCCAAAAACACCATCTATCTTTGTATTCCTATAAAATCCTCATCGTCTTCTCCTTCGTACACCACGAACTCTGCCACGACACGTTTTTGGTAAAAGAGACTCACCGCAGCGCTGCGGTGACCTGCTCTTTCATCGGTGGCCAGGCTTTGATTCACCGGATGGCGTATGAAACCCGGGAAGGAAGTCAAGTTCGAATGGTTACACAAGGGAAGTGCTTCGAACTAGCCATGTAAACCAGTCCGGTTGGCGGTGGATCGAGTCGTTACGAGGGCGCGAGCCACGACACTTGGTTCCTCGTTTATTTGCCTCCGAACGCACGACAGGAAATCATTTGGCACGACATTGTCGGCAAGTCGGAATGAACGGTATACGTGTCGTGTAGGTTTCTGTGAGCTTCTGTGAATTGGAGGGCTGATACCCATTTTGATTATCGCTGGTTTGCACCCTCGAAGCCAACACCCGGATCTCTCTGTCCGTCCTTCTTCTTCAACTCCCCACAGGATTGCTGGCAACTCGGCTATTTGTTCGTCAAGCCGATTCTCCTATTCCGGTACTCTCGCTAGTCGCGTGACCTGCGGAAATTGATCGTGTAGGGTATCGAATATACAAGCGTATAAATTCCAAGTGCATTATCGGGGACCATCCGCCGGAGCTGTATTGTCTTTTCCAACACTTTGGTGGGATTTAAAAACAGGAACAAAGTGAGGCGTCAGAGTATCTGACATTTTATTGGTTATCAAAATTATTAGACGTTCTATGACACAAGTTTGAGCTTCTTGCAGATCGTACATATACTTTCAATGAAAATTGATATATTTTTTTGGACATTGTTTGTATTTGAACTCTGATCTATTTAACACAATATGTACGATTTCTTTGTTGACTGTGTAATGCCTGAAACAAGAGTGCCAAACCATCGCGAGTGTAAAATCTTTAGCTTTATGAGTCTAAAGTGAATTCGTGACACGAAGTAGCAAAGAAATATGCGGCGCACGTGGCCGCTGACGGTATTCCGAAAAATTTTGTGTTCTACATTCACACCCTGTCCTATGTCAACAAGTGTACCCAGTGCAGTGTCTGTATTAAAGTCAGGCACTCGTGCCTTTTACTAATATATATTTTACGGAGTCGTTCTCCGAAATTTCCGCGCAGATCCCCTTAACTTCTCGTAGTAGCGTTTGGCGTTGAATGTTTTACCGTAGCCATAACTTTGAAACGGTAGACGAGTAAATAAACGTTCTGGTAAATGCGTTTAAAATAATCGGCAGACGCCACGAAAGTGTCTATTTAGTCGGAAAGTGTTTTGCATTATCGGAACATAAATTTCAGCCAATGATTTATATACGGAATCATAAACAAATATGACCAATATTCTGATAAACACTATTGATTGTAGTCAAAATGCGTGTTGATTGCAATAAGTAAGAATAATTTAATGAAAAATGCGTAAATAACCATTCCTTCAATGTCGAGTCTCTCAAATGTCTCTGCTTCATTTTAAAATTGCAATTTTTATTCCTCTTGATAATTTCTTACCACGAAAATTAAAAACTATTTGTACTCAAAATATGCGCATTTCTGCTAACGACGATACGCAATTATAAATGTTTATTGAGAAAATGTTTCATCATTTTTGACAATAATTATTTCTAAAAACCAATGATACTGCTTCTCTTGTCTTCAAGAGATGGAGCTTTTCGTTGATGCTTCAATATTTATCCAAATGATAAGTGAACTGCACGAAGCTGACAACGGATAATAATCGAGTGACTGAAGTCACTTTGTATGGAGTTTATGCAAGTTATGCGTCGTTGACCATTCCTTCAATGTCGAGTCTCTCAGATGTCTCTGCTTCATTTTAAAATTGCAATTTTTATTCCTCTTGATAATTTCTCACCACGAAAATTAAAAACTATTCGTACTCAAAATATGCGCATTTCTGCTAACGACGGTACGCAATTATAAATGTTTATTGAGAAAATGTTTCATCATTTTTGACAATAATTATTTCTAAAAACCAATGATACTGCTTCTCTTGTCTTCAAGAGATGGAGCTTTTCGTTGATGCTTCAATATTTATCCAAATGATAAGTGAACTGCACGAAGCTGACAACGGATAATAATCGAGTGACTGAAGTCACTTTGTATGGAGTTTGTGCAAGTTATGCGTCGTATTTTAATGCTTGGCCTGGTAACGATGTGTGGGGAGATCCGACCGCCGGAAACTCTCGAGAGGTAACGGCAGAAAGTTTGCCGAGACCCGCCACGACTTCGGTGGATCATCTCTCGCGCCGAAATTAATCAACGCTTCAGCATCAAAGGCGTCGGTAAGCCAAGGCGAGTTTGTTTATCGTCGGTACGAGCACTCTGCCAGCTTAACAGCATCACCACCAGAAGCGAACGTACTCATACGCAACCACAGCCAAGCTATACACAAATTGGCGGTTTTCCGGGAAAACTTTTGGACTTCCAATCAAGTTGATGTGCTCCACATTTTCTTCAATTCCGCAAATTCGTGGTACTTTATTGTCTATAAATGAATACGGTTTTCAAAAGAATCTATCAGAAACGCATAATAAAATTATTCGGGCTGTTAATAATACTAAGGGAGTGTGACGTACACACACGGAGGGCAAACATGGAAAGCGAGCTCGGTGGATATTCGTATATTTCTAGATGAACCGAAGGAGCGAGTGAGAACGGAAATTTCTCGACGATGGCTTGTATAAACAGGCGCAGTGGACAGCTAGTTAGTTTACACTCTGTTTCGGAGATGTTAGCTAAACAACGGCGTGGCGTTCTTTGAGAGTAGCGAGACGCCGCTTCGCTCCTCGAGTTCTCGGACGGATCATCCGCAGCAACTGCAGTAGCGGCAAGTGGAGAGCCGAGAGAATATAAACCGTAGTCGGCGAAAATTCATACACCGGTGTGTCTTATCGAGTTCACAGGCGATTTTAGGAAATGTATTAATAAAGATAAGACGAACTTAAAAATCATCATGTTTTTTAGAGTCGGTGATTTCATAATTGAATCATGGTCAAGGATGGACTTTATCTGAATAAACGTGTTCTCAACATAGTTTTGAATATAAAAACAATAGCCTGTTTTCAGACACTGGTAAACATTTTTTTTACTAACAATTAAATTCATTTGAATTGTCATCATTATTTTTAATGAATATCACTACTATAACTACTTGCAGGTAGTTACGTTGACAATGAAAATGTTATATTAAAATCTTTAATATAATTAATTCAACAAACTACAACGTTACGTTTTCTCTTCAAACGCTCTTTTTTTATGAATGTTTGATTTTAGTATTTCACAATCAATGACGGACAGTATCCTAATAAAAAAGATATTCAAAATAGCTTTCTACATCGGGCACAATTAATTATTTAATGATCGTTAAATATCTATAAGAAATATCGCGGAGGTATTTACTTTAACGATGAAAATTTAAAATGTACTCCATAGACAACTTAACAAATGGGATTGACAAAGAGGGGTTTTAAGAAATTTCTTTTAAACTTGCACTTTTTTCAAACGTTAAATTTTTTTATAAGATCTCTATTCTTCCATAATTTGATATTCAGAAATAAATAATATCCGGCTAAAAATGTATTGAAAATTCTTTTCGATTCGAATAACAAAGCCTTTTATTGGAATGCTTTAAAAATGTACAGTGTATACTTACACTAGCAATGAAATAGTTAATGTATAATTATGGAATGAAAATGAATATCCCGCAGGGAATAAAACATAAAATACAAACACTATTTTATCGAGGATATCATTCATTCAAGTAGAATAATGTACTAAAATAAAAGTACACATAGTCATTACTTTTCATTAAATGTACTACTAATTACCAGTTGTTGCCGCAACGAAGAGATAGAGTAAATGTAATCGTATCGAATTAAAAGTCCAACTGTTTTTATCGACCTGAAAAAATAATAATGAAAAAGAAGAAGCTAAGGTGTGAAATACTAGATGAAGACTTCACAGCGGGTGTTTCCATTGTCGCCCACATTCCTTTCTATACATCCACGCACGGGGTCCCAGAAAATCGAAGAATCTCATTCACCTGCGAGCTTCCCTCTCCGGCGAAGCCCCCCGTAACGAGGTGACATTTTTTTTCATTTAGTTCCGTACCCGCGAGCGTTAGACAATCAAGAGAGACATAATGCGTCAGGGAATGGTGATTTCGGGCGACCTCCGGGCTGCTGTAGCTCAGCACCGTAGTCGAGTCTTCGAGTGTCCGAAAATCCGTGTCTAACACGGATCGAATCGTGGTCCTCCGACTATTCAGCCTCGGAATGGGAGAAAAACGAAGACAGAGTATGAGGGAAGCGTGGAAGCGAGATTCACCGCTCACTAATGTCGGGCGAACCAGAGACCAGACTATTCTAGTTCTGTTCACCTCTGCATCCATCCTTTTTCGAATCTCCTGCAGTCCTCATAGCCAATAGAGGACCAGAAGTACGAAGGATGCTGGTAGGCACCACGCGGCGTCTTGCCAGAGGAGACAGAGTGGAACTTTTCAGTCGGTTCTGCTACAGATTACAGAGACCTCGTCGCTTTTCCTTCTTCTTTTCCATCCGCAATAATGTTGAACTCTGTTTGCGCAGGGATAGAACGACCTTCCGTGCTCTTCAGGCCTGGACACGCGCTCTTCGAGAGATCTTTCTTCCTCTTCTTTTCCGTTGCGTCGTACAAATGTCCGCCGGTTGACCAAGCGGGAAGAGGAAGGTGAATGTGCGTTTCCGTATTGCATTCGTACAGTTGCATTTTTGTGTTTCTTGTTTTACGATCCACTGGAAGAGCTTATGCTACTGCTGCACTGGCTAGGAGAACGAGAGAAAACGAACATTTTTCTCTGACGTGTGCGCGTAGAGGTGAACGGGTGTCGTCTTCTTTCCTTTCATCGATTTCCTCTCGTAGCGTTCCTCTCTTACCCTAGCAAGGAAGCCAAGCGAGAAAAGGGGTTTTGACGTGTGCATGAAAAGTTCGCTTTGCTTCCTCTTCTTTCCTTCCTTCCATTAGTAGGCACCTCGGCTCCTATGACCCTAGTGACGCGAGAAAAAGAGCGAGAATACCGCGAATATTCAGTTTCGACGTGTCTACGTATAAATGCATCTTCCTCCCGTTTATTTTCTTCCATTTTCCAAGCAAAAATTCGGTTGCCCTAACGAGAAAGAAGAAAAGCAAGCGAAATTTCGATTCCGCCATTTGGAACGATAAAGTCTAGGTTCTTCTTCCTCCTCTTCTACAGCCTGCAGAAGATTCAGTTCCGGGATGGCCTCGTATAGCTGCTACGTTGTTCCTCTTCCTGGCTTCCGCTGGAAGCAGGGCCCTTTACTCCCGTTGCCCAAACGAGAGAGAAAAAGAGAGGCGAAGTTTCGTTTCCGGGGTGCGGACGTATAGGTGCACGTTCCATCGACGTCGTCCTCTGCTGGGGCCCATTCTCGGCGAGCCGATAATCGGACCGTTGGCCATTGTCGTCAAGGGCTCGAAGGCGTGCGCCCTCGCTAACCCCCTGCTCGAGGACTCGTGACACTGCTCCAGCTCAGCGGGGTAGCCTCCCCGTGTTCATGCCAGTACAGAACGACGCACTGTATACCTTATATACGACTTGGCTTTTAGCTGTTGCTGCTCCTGGGACCTAAGAAGAGAAGAGAAATAAAAAGAGAAGACACAAGACACCGGGGTGAGGTAAGGGCCACGGCTCGCGCGACCAAACGCGAGCCAAGGGTCCTTTCTCGTAGGGCCTAACCTCGTGACTACACGCTTTTTCCAAAGTTCCTCGTAATGCAGGCTGCGGGCTATCTGAACCTGTGGCGCGGGGCACCCGATCTCCCGGCGCGAGCCGTTCATGTACCTCGAAATTGCGCGTTAACCGCTCGCTACGGGCAAGCCTTACTTCGATTGATGTCTTTACGACTACCTAGTGGAAAAAAAGGGAGTGACGCGGAACGGAGGTTAAACTGGAGAAGTGAGTGTAGGTCTCAGGAAGGTTGAGTTTCGACCGACCGGATGAATGTGTGTTTCCAGTAGGCTTGCAAAATTCAAACCGCTCTATCCCAAAAAACTGCTTCAACAATCGGACTGTAAGTTAGAACACCGATACAGCAACAAAAGTTCTTTTTATGTAATAATTGAAAAACCAAGTGAAACATCTTGCCAAATTTTCTAAGACTCAATATTTTTTTCAAACAGTCTGCATGCTCGCTGGCTTTTACAAATTTTTAACCAATCGTTTGAACAGTTGTTAACAAATTAAGTAAGAACAGTGAGTATTCAGTTGGGGTTAAGTCGGTAGAGAGGTTCAGATTTTATAGAAATTCTCATTTTCAAAAAATTTATACTGTCGTTCTAATCCAATTTAACTTCGACTAAATTGATAAATTACATAATGTCCAAGTGTAATAGATATTTAATTTTGTGAAAATCGGTCAAGAAGTGGCCATTTTTGGAATTCTCAAATTTTTCGAAACATCGGCGTTGCCGTTACTAAATAATGTTGACTCTGATGAATTCGTTTCAAATTTTCTACAGAATTTATCTAATATTCAATAATAAAAGTTATTAAAAAGCTCAATAAAAAAGACCGAAGAGGCTGAAACTTTGGAAATGTATCTAATAACGTGCAAGGGTATAACAAAATTCATAACGAAATTGTAAAGAAAACCATTTTCTTTCGTTAACTTCGAGTATATTTAATAATAAATAATATTGCGACTTATAACAAAAATATTTGCCCAACGATCAAATTTAATTCGTTTTTTCTTGATTGTTCTATTCAAATATGTAACAACGATAAAACACCCTAGTCTCTATATTCGACATTTTATATATAATATAATGACTTTTTTTTGTCATAAACGAAATTCATAAATCAGGAACGAACTTTTTCACTAGCTGTGTGAAAATCCACACGCCAAAAAATGCTGCTAAATTTAAGGAGTTAACAACAAAGTTAAGTCGTTTGAGAAGATGTCATGGTAATCCCAGGCCCAATTTTTCTTACCCTCATGTTTTTTCTCCCTCTACGCATACGCCCCAAATACGGCTTATTGTTAAGTTAGTTCGCGTGACTGATTCTTTTCTTAGCAGTATATGCATATGCAGATCCCAAAGTGTTCCCAAATACTCGCGTGTTCGTGACAATAAATACAACAGGTTCCCGAAACCGTGAAAGATTCTCGAACGAGTTTTATTCACAGAAAGGGACGTGAAAAGGGATCTTCTCTGTTCTTTCTCGAAATCCGAAGAGTCACACGCGCCCAGGATTTCACTTGTATTCTGAATAATACTGAGAGCGAAATAAGAACAAGAAGAAAAAAAAAACGGAAAAGAGAGACGAGGTTTAGTCGAGTCCTGGAATCGTTGGGACCATCTCAGAGGCCCTGTCTTGATCCTGATCCTCGTATGTCCTCCCTGGATTTACACCCCGGGCGAACGAGGTGTCGTATTCCAGCGCGGGAACTCAGCTGAGTAAAACGACTACGACGATGATGAGCTTTGGTCCTCTTCGTACAATATATGGGACACACAGTGTCACCATAAGGTACCAGCTCGTGGGAGATTTTTCCTGGTGCTCTTTGCCATATGACGATCGGTAAGGTGATTCAGAGTCAATCAGTATGTATTCAGAACGAGTCGAGAATGCAAATCTCGGTAGCTCGACAATGCCCTGGTCCAACTCTGTACCCCCGAAGATTATTTCGGGACGATCTATGGATAATCCATCATCATCTGTGGAAGCCTGTGAACCGAGAGTTTAGAATACTCTTAAGAGAATCATAACACGCGGAACAAGATATTTATTTATTCAACTAACATAAATTCGGGATCGTTCATAAAGATCATAGATCATTTTATGTTCAATCATTTTCATTTCTTTAATCTGCTATATGCAAATTTATATCATTTTAATAACGATTTTGTAAATTAATTAGAATCATTACCTTCATGAATCATTGCCTACGTTTAAAAAAATTTCAGTTCTGCATTTTAATAACTATTTGTTCTTCGCACGAGGAAAATGTAAAGTGTAAAATTACAAATGTGATGGAGTTTCAAGGATATATACATTAGATTGGGCCAAATAAAACGAAGAATTTTTTTTTAATGGTACTCTGAAATATTGTTCATGATGACAAAAAAAATTAATATTAATATTAATATTAAGGGCTCAAACTTTCAGGATAGTTTTTTTTTGTCATCATGAACAATATTTTCAGAGTACTATTAAAAAAATTGTTCGTTTTTTTGGCCCAGTCTAATATACATAAATTTAAACCAATTAACTCATTACTTTACTTGATCATATTTTTAACTGTAAACACATTACATCGAGTAGTGCACGAAAAAAGTATAACTTTTTTCCTTCCATCTTCACGTTGCCCGACCTCATCGCATGAAATACGAGTTATAAAAAAAATCATCTCCGAAAAAAATGAATTAAAAAATCTGAAAAAAATTCACAGGGAGTACGTTTAACTAAACCTTCTATACGAGCAATTATGTAACAAATCCAAAATGGCGGGGGAAAAAAGTGACCGGGTTGCTGAAGAACGCCTCGTATGGAAAAATGAATAATAGTCAATT
Source organism: Clistopyga incitator (assembly GCA_947507545.1). Lineage (NCBI taxonomy): Eukaryota > Metazoa > Arthropoda > Insecta > Hymenoptera > Ichneumonidae > Clistopyga > Clistopyga incitator. The sequence goes on along the minus strand of OX382179.1, from coordinate 2,623,950 downwards.
GCCTATTTGAGTGATACCGATACATTTAAATGAGTCGAGTATGGGTAGCAAATCATGCAGCCGAGAGCTTATCCGCGCTCGTAAATACGCCTTAACGAGTCCTCGAGTCTTTCCCTTCCTGTTAACGCCACCATAATTCTTCAAGGATTCTTGACACACACGTCTCCCTTCTCACCGCAGAGTTGAATGGGTTTTTGTTTCGAGTCGTCGGTCGCGACTACCGAGAAACTTCATCGGAGAGCGGTGAAGACATTTTCGACGGTAAATATGTATCGAATTGAGGCAAAAGTCAATTTTCGTACCCCGGTTGCTCGACGACTGAGGAAGTGCAGTCTGGCGCACCGGAACCGATATATTACCATGTGAGGACGAGACTGTGTGTGTTTTACGTTTTCTCAACGACGCCACGTAAATCCCTTAAATCTTGAGCATCCCAGCGTCAACGATGCAAGCCACCTGCTCGCTTGCACTCTATGCGCTTTCCTTCACTTTCCAACCGGCTGTATCCCGAGATCAGGCTATTTACAAATAGGCCTCGAGCTCCTGCACTACACGCATTAAGGAGGATCGCATCGGGGGAATGATACATTCCTGGGATGAATATATATATGGAGAAGTGGAAACCTCATGGGCTATGTAGAAACGTGGCAGCTCTGCCAAGCCATTCAATGCTTCATGGGGAGCAGTCGACTCGAGATGGAAACAGCAAATCCTGTACAAGAGCATGGGATTACACTTCACCGCAAGCCGCGCTCAAAGGATCAACGAGAATACTGAAATAGATTTTGGTCGTACGTACTTTTTCACTTCGGAATCGAAACGATGCAGTGGATTTATTGGGAACTGGTAACCCTTCCACAAACTCGTTCCTATTTATTTCTAGGCATAATAGGGTTTATCTTTAACACAGCATACTTCGAGTGAAAGACAAAAGTAGCGGTAAAAACTGATCAATCGGTCCTGGCAACCAACGGAAGTTGTTAGAATGGCGTTAATTATAAGACCCCAATCACATTGTAGCATAATCAATTATTTACGTTAGTGTGCACTTCGAAAAATTATTAGATGTTTAGTAAATAATTATCATTGATCATAAGGATTAATTACGTGCATAAAATTTGGAATTGATGCTTGAGTAATTTTCACACAGTACATAGTGTACGAAAACCGCGTCGTTCCTAATTCATAAATCATCCTTGAGCAGCTAATTTTGTCGGCTCCGAGGGCAAATGTTTATGTACACTGGGGCGTTAACGGCCGGGCCGTGCTTTCGTATCGAGATGCAGAAAACTTGTGTTAGGTGTAGAAGTGAGAGCCGAGGATGAAGAGCCGGGAATTCGAAAGACTAGAAGGGAGGAACGAGACTGAGACGTCTTTCTGAATAAACACTCTATTTCCGTATGCATACAAATCAGTGGTGGCGCGCTCTCGTCACTAATTAGTTTGTACAAGCACCTCAAACGAATAGTCTCGCCTCGAAAAATCGTATCTTGCCGGCATTGATAAAAAATAAAACAAACGAGAAAAAACAGTGTCACACTTTTGCTAACACGGACCTATTAAGGCATATCTATTAAAAAAATGCACCTTTGGATAAATCCGTCGTTATCGTAAAATATTCGGCCCGCCATATTTTATACAAACCCACAGAAAATCTGATAAACATAAATTTTTTTTAAATACAATAACAATGTATACCAAATTAATATTCACTGATGCCGATAAAAATATTCACGTGGTCATTAATTCGATAAACGAATGAAACTTTGTTGAGCTGGAATTTATTAATAACATTTTTCGTGAGCAAAGGAAAATTTCGCTCTAGTTTGTCATACGGATTTACAACAATATTATTTAATATGATACAAAATATTATTATTATTTACGAAACTGCGGAGAATTTTAATGTAAATAAGTGTAACAAAATGTTTACAGCTTTCGTGTATGTAATTACACTCGTTTTATACGAAATAACGAGGAAGAATTTGGTGAAAAGCAAAGCGTGGGCAGAAAGTTGTTTTTGCAAATTTTAATTATAATGCAAATTGACGGGTGGAAGGCGAGACAAGCATTTGTATACCTACTCACGCTTCGCAGTATGTACTGCATTTCGAGTGTGTAGCTCTGTCATTGCTTTCTCCTTTTTTTTTTTTTTTTTTGGTTGGACGTAGCTCGGGGGGGTCGCGATAGCCAAGCCGTGCTCCTCGTTAAGAGGATCAGCTGCGGCACGCTGCGAAGGCTAACAAGCGCTAAATAGAGCGCGCAGCGTCGGGTCAGCATGGATGCGTGCGTGCACGCGCGCTTGTACATACTATAATACGCTTTCCTACAAAGGGAGGACGAATGTGCCAACGCGAGAATGCTCAGCACACATACATCAACCTCACACTCCAAAAGCGCCCGGCACAAAAGTGGACAACACGTTTACCAAACTGTGTATTGTGGAGAGAGGCGGCTCTGCGGGAATCTCGGCGGTACGAGATTCCACTAAAAGAGAAATATGGATTTCAGCAAAAATGTTATTTCAACGAAAAAAAAAAAAAAAAACAATCGTTAAAAATAATATATTTGATAATTTATTTATTTGTTAATGAGACTCGGAAGGATTTCTATCGTTCACCGCGAATAATTAATATGATAATTTTTTTATTGAGTTGAATTGCATTATAGAGGCCATCTTTAGATTATCTACACAATTACTAATCACTTTTTTGGATTTGGATTTATTGTAGTATTCGTGAACTAAACAAAAATTTTTTAAACTTTATGCGTACAATTTCTTAAGGGTTAAAAAGTGCATTACAGCCGCCGGTCATTATAAACCCATAAATTTGGCTGCAATTAAGAATAATATCAAAGGAAAATTTACGTATCACTATTTAAACTTTAATTTTTCAAGCTTCGTTCTACAACGCTTTTTGCTTTCTCAAAGAGGAAGTTTTGTTTTCATGGAAAAATTTTTCGAGATTTTTATAACTAAAGACTTGGAATGGTCCGAAACGTCGGAAAAAGTGGTTTACATTAATACATACATTAATTAAAATACATACATACATTAATTTAATTAATACACGATTACAACTATATATTGACTTTCCATTTTTCTTCCTCATTTCAAGAATTCGTTACCAAATTTTATTTCTTCATGACTGAAATTTCTATGAAAATTATATTTCTAAATGTATTTAAAATGGAGACGCAAAGATAAAAATGAATAAGGAAGCAACGTGCAAGGTTCCACTTGGCATCCTTAGTATTTTCAAGAATTGGTACCTTCTTAACCTTACCTAGAGATACGAAAATCATTAACTAAAAATTCTTTCGAAATCACAATCAAGAAAAAATGTTATGCAACGAATTCTAATTAGATGAAATTAACGTGAAAAGTGAAACTAAGTGGTAGACGAGTAAAAAAAATGTGTGAAAAATACAGAAGGATGGAGGGGATGAACGGTTTGGGTCTTAGACCCCAGGGTTCCAACATAGGATGTCCTAACCATCCCGCAGTGTTATACGTTATGTTGTACACGCGGACACTTCATCGTGTGAGGAATGAGGGGGTGCAGCCTAGGGGGTTGCACAGCTATACTGTGGTACCGCTCGTGCTACTGCTGGATGAGGATCGAACAGCGGTTGTTAAGTTGTCCGACAGATGTATCACCACGTGAAGCCGACATCTAAATACCCGAGTCTCCTGGTTACTGACGACTCTAGTTTACTACATAATAGCCTCTCATTCGTGAACTTTTTTTTCAATTCTGAAAATCCAATTTTCCTTTTCTACGAATGGAGTTTGGCATTTGCTCTATTCAGGCCAATCGTAAACAGTAAATACAATGGTACCTCTCAATGTTACATTATGTAACGCAGGGTTTATCGAGTCCTCGCGAATACATAACCATAGTTTTTTTGCCTAATTATTCGTCTTATTTGTTTTTATAAAAAAAGTGCATTTTCAGTTTTCAAAAAACAATCAAACATGAGAATAATATGATAGTTTGTTTTAACAAATCTTGAACATATTCATCTCATACAAACAATCATACGAAAAATCCACTATCTAAAAAATTCGGAACACTTTTTTTTCTAGATAAATAAATCTACAGAATATATTAATCCTAAAGAAAATACAAAGTCAGATACAGTTTTGATACAATAAGTTCGTAAATGACTTTCTTACAGTGTAAATTTGCGCACGACTTGAATGTTTGCGTGGGTCAAAGGTTCGACCTGCGGATATCGAGTAGATCAAAGCAAATAGAGAGCCTTGCGTGGCACGTGGAGCGAACACAAGGCTACCAATAATGCTGCAGACTACTGGCTGCGAAGCCTTACGTTATTTCATCTCTATTCTGAAAAAGCTGAATGAAACTGGACCGCGATGTTCACCTGGCCTCGTTTAACCGGACCCACGTGAGTCCACTACCCACTCCGCGTGGGGGCGTGTTAAAGCGGCGCGCAGACCTGGCTATTTTATTTCTATATACACGTGGGCCGAAATGGAGGGCGGAGAGTGAGCGTAAGTGTGTGCGTGTGCGAAGAAGAAGAAGACACGAAGGATCCCAAGAATACGAGGCGGATTGGAAACTGCCATTGCTTCTGGCCTGTTGGGTGAATGGCGCGGGCGCATGGCCCCATTACGACGCAATTCTTTGACCACCTTGACAATGGTGAGTGTGTGAGTGTAACGGCGCATGCGGATTTACGTGTGCGTGAAATAACGTATGCCCCGGGCCCGTTGGAAAAAGTGCCATATTCTTTTATCCAACTGCACATCGAGACTCTGATAGTATTTTTAGTTACAAGAGAAGTTGACGCGAAATACAAAGTCGGTCAAAAAATGCACTGTTTCATCTCGGATATTAGAAGCCGAGATCAATTTCAAGAGCATTATTTGGCAATAATGCGTTTTTACGATGTCGAAAAAGGGCACATACGCACACAAAACTGATTACTATGTTTTTTTTTTTGTGATGAGGAAATTAAGATTTGAAATTTGGAATATTTTGAAAATTTTGCAATTTCTTTAGTCCTATTTTAGAGGCATCACAATATTGCAAATTTAGTGTAAGGATATATACTTACCTAATTGAGTTTCTGTTTAACTTTATTGTAACTGTACTAGTTTGTAGATATAAGTACGTTTTAATTAAATTTTTTTAAGACTGTGGTAAATTCCAAAGAAGCTGTCTTTGTCCAGTCTTAAAAAATAAATTAAAACGTACTTATATCTAGGGGGTGGTTTTTCCTGAACGGGTCGTGCGATTTGATCGAACCTAAATTTTTTCGAGAGCCGACAAATAGCCCATAATTATCATATTAAGTTTTTTCCGGTGGGCCTATCATTTCCTTTTTTTCAGTTGTGGATGTAAAATCACTATTCTAAATACCTTCAACGATGTCGGTTTTTTATAGATTGTACCTTTAATGCATTCTCAAAGTTTTTCTCCCCGTATGTGTGTGTGTGTGTTTGAGTGAAAATGTGCCTGGCACCAAACGGTCGTACCGAACACCGACCCTCGATCACCTGCAAAGCGAATACATAGAGAACAGGCTATGCCACCTCGACTTCAAAGATCTTCGACCTCGCCACTAACAAGCTTTTGATGCGCCCAGGTCTTCGACATTTTTTTCCTTTTTATTCGCCGATCCATATAGGTCGTAGGTACTGTAAGAATCTCTGGAGGGTCGCTGTACGTGACTCGCAGTGACTCCTCTGTCAACTCCTCTCTTTCAGCTCGCCGAACTTCAGCGCCAATTCACTTTCGACTGCCGCGCCGCCCGCTATCTTATTTCCGGAACTACCATATTGATGTACGTGCTTTCGACCCCTGAATCTTTGCATTTAGAATCGCTTCTCGATCGTTTCTTCTAGCGAAACAACTTCGCTAATCCTTCCTTTAGAAATGAACATTTTCGTCGTCATCCATGAGCCGAGAGATTTGGCGAAATGCGCCTCGTTGACGTGACTTTTCAATAACTTCACACTGATTATTAGGATTTTACGACTGCCTCGCAAGTGTCGATGGCTACTCTCGTTTCTAAGCTATGGTTAACACGCATCGTCAACATTTTACGATCGTATTTCCTGCTGAGAACGAGGAGCAGAAAACGCTAAGAGGGATCAAGCCGACTTGATTTACTAGGCCAGCGTAGAAAACGATTTGGAAGTGATCTCGTTTACGGGCTGTAAACTCGCTTGTAGTGTCTCGTAAATGGTCGGAGATTAACTAACATTGTAGAAATTTTGTAGGAAACGTTACGTGAAAAAAAAAAAAAAAAAAAAGGTGAACGGAAATGTAATAGGACTACACTGTTTCAGATGTTCGCTGTTTAAAAAATAGTGAGAACGCGTATCGTGTCATATGTGAATGGTTTGTGTATATCGCGTGGCTTTGACAATCATCCACGAGACTCTTTAACATGGGACTACTGTACAAAGATCGGATTGTTCTCCACGCTGGTTGTTCTTTGACTTTGACTCGAAGGCGGGCAAGCCGTTAAAAAAAACTCGTTTCATGCTCCTTTACACCAGAATGTTGCGCGTAACGGCCTATAAAATTCCCATGAAAGTGTCGAGAAATTTGATTCATCGACTGGGACAATCTTGCAGGTTTCATTCGGAAAAATACACGAGTTTAAAAAAATTTACGAGAAATATTTTTCATGCTTCATCGTATTCCGATTATGAAAAGTGCCGCATTTATTGAAAGAAAGATTTTTCATAGACAAACATTTTTTTCTTGCATCTTACTTTGCTCCACGGATTGTATAAGATATAAAACTTGTACACACATGTACACACGGTCTGACATTTGACGAACGAACAGATGATAATTTTGGGAGAGGATAGATTACAATTAAGATAATAAGAATGATTGTAATCAATAATGTGCGTCCCACAACAAAATATCCTCTTTTCTCGATTGATAGAAACACACGAATAATAGTTTTTTTAATTGTGTAGATTTTGAAAAGTTAATTGAGAGTTTTGTTTGAAGCCCAAATTACAATTTTTGTATTACAGGAGTTTCAATATTTGACGTAGTCGTATTTTAAATATCTAAATGTGAATTTTTTCTTAGTACGTTCTTCGAGTATCTCTGAATGTTCCTTAAGTATCTGATTGGAGATTTGAAATGCATCCAATGATACAAACTATAAAGAAGATGTTTGTAAAGATTTCTGTCAAAATTTTGAAATACAAAAAATCAAATTGATATTAAAATGTATGACGAGTTTTCTAATCGAAACAAAATATTAAAAAATATAAGTATACTTTAATACAACTACTGGCACTCATAAATGCGGCATTTTTTTAATAACCAATAGTACGAAAATTTATATTGTTCGGTGATTATTTTTTCCACTCTAAAACAAAGAAAGAATTTCTCAAAAATTTCCGATGAGCTTTCATATGTTTATTCTCCTAATTTTCGGCGCATTTTACGCTGACTATTCTATGTGACATATTAAAATAAAGTGGGTTACTTTAAACGCGATTGAAAAATATATCCAGATGCTGTTTAGTGCACTCTGATAGACCGAAGTCCGAGTGAAAAAAGTAATTCATCAAATATCATTCGTGCTTCAAAATTAATCGGATATTTTAGGAGCACTTATCGTATTACCACTGAAAAATAATACGGTAATACCCCTTAACCCTTAATAGGTGGATGAATCTAAGTTGCCAGATTTTGACTAACAAAACTGAAGATGAGTCACCAAGAGACGTTGTGTGCAGTGCAGGGAAGTTCCCTTCATCTGCAAATACAGTATTTGGGGGAATCCTCCTCACTAATTTTTTTCCAGAACAATTAACATGATTACCGTAGCAGTCCGTCCATCCATAAAGGAGAAACAAGCGAAAAAGAAGGAAAAAAAAGTAGAAGCGTCCAGTCTTCTCTATCGGATAGTGTGGGGAACCTAAAGGGGGAACGACTTGGCGAGTAATTTTAATGCAAAAATAACAGGATCCCCCTCGGTGAGGCCTAACGACTTTGGAGCACGCATCGTTGGCACATCCTCATGTAACTAGTGCTCCTTTATAGTGTGTTGTGTTGTACAAACTGCTGTGTCTCATCGTATGCGCCTCTTCATCCGTTTGTAACTATCGTCAACGAACGCACACCGCGGGGGCGGTGTGTGCAAGTAAAAAAGGCGACGAGACGCGAGTCGCGTGGCCTCCCTTTCTATTTTAGCTACGGGATACCGGCAGAGAGCCACGTGGCCACGTGCGACCAACAGTAACACACAGACAAACTCGAATATGCCTTGTGTCTCCAGCTTTTACCTAACATATTCTCAGATTTAGCAAATACAAGAGTAAATTGTATCTCACTGCAGACAATGATGAAGCTCCGTCAGGTACACCGAAAAAAGTTTTGGTAACATTAACCTTACCGCTGAGGTCGAAAAAAATTTGTCAAACGAGGCATATTTAAATCAGTTATACCGACTTTCTTTTAATAAAACTCGTATGTTAATTTGAGTTTTGCAGCTACTGCAACTACAATCTTAATAATTAGTAGATTGCAGTTCGGTTCACATTTGAATTCAAATCAAGTGTTTACTTAAAGTAAAATTTAGTCTTCAGCCGTACTTAAATTTACACCGAGTCGAAAGTAAAACTCGCACTTGGTTTCCAGTTGAAGCCGAACTCAGTTTACAGTTAAATTTCGACAATTCCAAAATCAAATTCGACTAAGTTACAATCTTATAGTAATATCTTCAAATTTCAATTTGTAGGTGTCTTCAAAGTTTCATTTGGACTCGCTTCAAACGTATATTTCATCTCGATTATGTTCAATAATGCGCTTTAACTCAACAAGCGTACCATCTTGGTAATCATAAGGTAAGCCGTAAAAATAAAAAAATTCTTCATCAGACTACCAACAGAAACGAAAAGCCAAAGCATTCGTCACTGCAATTTAACTTTCGATATACTCGTGGACTCCTCACATTTGGTAGATTAATCGGCGTTGACCGCGAGCCAAAGTCAGAATAGAAGGTATCGTATACTTCGATTGATAGTGCGGAAGGGGGAGGGGCGCTGGCATAGGGCTTGACGGAGTGGTAGAGATTCGGTAGTGGAGAGATTTCAGTAGAGACTGGGTGGCTTTACGGATACAGCATTGCAGGGTAGGTATACCTGTTTCAACGGCTGGGGCCGCGCTTGTTTTCCCCGTCAAATGAGAGGGCGAGCGGGGCGAGCATTCACCGCGATTGCAGTAACAGCAGCGATGTGACACGGGACGCGCGTATCGGTAATGTAACCAATCATGAGATCCATGGAGAAGCGAGCGCTGCTCTGCGGGCGTAGGATCCCACCCCGAGCTCGGCTTCGGAAACCCTGGTTTCTAGTTAAGCTTGGAAACAGGGGTGGCGTGTTGGCTTGCTCGCTTTCCCAGTTTACCGTTCTCGTCGTCCCTTCCTCCTGCTCCTCCTCTGCCTCCTTTTCCTCCTGGGCTTCGTTCGTGCTGTCTATCCCCCGCCGCGTAACGAGGAGTTTAATGACAGCGTTGCGACGTCGACGCGGACACGTGGACTTCTCATTCTGTCTCTCTGTCTCTTCTGTCATTCCGTAGCTGGACGAAAGCTCGAATATAATCTAACCATTTCGATGCCCTTTTCAAGCCCTACATCTGAGAAATCGATTCGATAAATATTATTTTTGTATCAGTGCAGGAAATTTGAAGAATTATGCAGTTGATGGAAGTACTTGTTGGAAATATTTTGTGTTTTTTTTCATGAAATGTATGCCCCGACATCCTTAAGATTCACCTAAACAATATTTTACGGATAAATTTCTCAACAAAGGTATGATTCAATTACAATTTAAGTCCCTCCCGATCTATAAAAAAAACTGTAGAAAATTATCTCCATTAACGATATCAAGACCATCGTATTTTGCGATAGTAGTGATAGTAATAAGTAAAATGTTGATAATTTGCAAATAAGTCAATTAAAAAACTGTAACATATTTTTTTCTATTTTTGATTATAATAATCAATGCGAAAATTCGAGTTTTCAAAAATTATTTAGCACCGTATTTATGATTCATAGTATTCAATACTTGTGAAACTTTAAATGTGCAAAAGAGACTGAAACTCAAAATATTTTGTAAAATTCGCGCTAATAAAGACACTACATTTCAGAGGGGCAACAAACTGCAGAGGAAAGGGGTTGGTGCGCACATCAATCGCCCTAGGCACACGTCATCGAGAGGGTCGTTGGTGTACACTACAATCTACTATGGGAACTGACCGTTCCGGATGTCACGATTTGTATAGCTACATCTTCCCCTATCCACAGCTTCATCAATCCGTGCGTGTGTACGCAACCTTGTTGTTGGGGTGAATGCCGATAATCGAATGAATACACATACTCAGTACATACACTCACATTCGACCAATAACCAGACATCCGCACATTGAAAATCATTTTGAACTTTGTCACGTTTACAGATATTTGCACGTTCAATGCCCAGTGAAATTTTGAGAGTTAAAAACACTCGCATATACTAGTTGATGGAAACATTTACCAGAAATATCATAAATTGGACGTAAATTATTATCGTCGAAGCGTCGTGACAAAAATAATGATGATAATGCGACTATAAAACGCATGAGAAATATTGTGATCGAATGGATTCAGTAAATACCCGGCACGTATTCGCACATTTAGGCAATAATCAGCGATCGGTACATTCAAAATTATTTTGAACTTTGTAACGTTTATAGATATTTCCACGTTCAAGGCGCAATTAAATTTTAAGAGGTAAAAATACTCGTATATACGAGTTGATGGGACCTATTACCAGAAATATCAGAAATTAAACGTAAATTATTATCCTCGAAACGTCGTGACAAAAATAATGATGATAATGCGGCTATAAAATGCATGAGAAATATTGTGATCGTATGATCGAATGGATTCAGTAAATACCCGGCACGTATTCGCACATTCAGGCAATAATCAGCGATCGGTACATTCAAAATTATTATAAACTTTGTAACGTTTATAGATATTTCCACGTTCAAGGCGCAATTAAATTTTAAGAGGTAAAAATATTCGTATATACGAGTTGATGGGACCTATTACCAGAAATATCAGAAATTAAACGTAAATTATTATCCTCGTAACGTCGTAATAAAAAGAATGATGATAATGAGGCTATGAAACACATGAGAGATATTGTGATCGTTACATCCAAAATGATTTTAAACTTTGTTATATTTACAGATATTTGCACATTAAACGCGCAATGGAATTTTGAGAGGTAAAAATACTCGTGTATATTAGTTGACGGGAACATTTACCGGAAATACGATAAATCGAACATAAATTATTATCACCGAAATGTCGTAATAAAAAGAACGATGATAATAAGGCTATAAAATACATGAGAAATATTGTGATTGTACGATCAAAAAAATTCAGTAAATATCAACACATTTATCTATCCAGTATAAAAATATGTACAATATTTTTTATGTATACACAATCATATTTATTTCCAATAAATCGATTCGCTAATTTGCTCCAATTTTCTTATTGATGAATTCGTATTTTAGGTAGTTTTGTTACGTAAAAGTATGACAACAGCTGCGAGAACCGAGCGATCGTTAAAAAAGTCTATGTACTTTGGTGCTCGTTTCTTTCTTTTCCTTTATGTTCCTTTTCTTTGCCTGGACGTTGAAACAAGAAGCGGGCATCAGAGGACGTCGTTATAGGAGAGACGAGAGGACCGACAGCCTCTCCGCGCTACAGAGAGCACTCGCCCCATCGAACGTAGGGGAAACTCTTGTGTCCCTCACTGCTGAGGGTACACGACTATGGCGTTAGAGCAGAGCTCTTTCGTGGAAACAAACGCACGGTGTGCCGGACTTGGACGGACAAATTGACGCCCGTCCCATCGAAACACACCCCTCACATAACTTGATTGAGACACACGAGCACAACTGGCAAAAAAAGGTAAACGAAGAAGCTGAAACGTGGAGAAAAATGAAAATGTGTCACTGTACTTTCCGTGAATTGAAGCTCTTGATGCCGTAATTCGATTTTAAAAAATCCCCATTTACTATCGATTATTATAAACCTTTATGTATACAATCCAGCTGAAAATATCACTGCGGGGAAATCTTACACAATCTGATAATTAGATTTTTCTCAACACTGTTGGACAAATTTTACGTGAAATCACTACACATTATATCAATTACATGTACAGAAACAACTATAAAAAGTGTACGGAGTAACGAAGCCGAAAATGGGCTAATAAGTCGATCTCTCTTTTTCCAGTTATTTCACGGATCATATCAGAATTTCAATGCTGGAAATTCAAAAATACATCCGTGTTAGCTACAAAATATATAAAGTCGAAACTTCAACGAATTCCTAAATTCCCATGAATGAAACAACATTCAATACCCGATGACCCAACGAGTGTATTAACCGATTATGCACGGATTCACATGATTTGCCTGAACGGGATTGACGCAATAAACATTTTTTTTTTTTTTCAAATTTATCTCAAATAATTGCTGCTGAACTCTGACTAACAATATTCAATAGCAGACGATCCAACGACTATATCAACCCGTTATCGGAGGACGCCGGGCATGAGTATCAACCCCGAGCTTCGAACTTTCATGAAGTGGCGAGAGTCGCGTGGCAGACCCACTGATACAGCGTAGATATCGGTTTGGTTTGCTGGTAGACGAGTATCGGTCACGTGTCGCCCGACGTGATGTCCCAGCACTCGAGTTTATTACGTGCCGAAATACACACCCCAGCATACCAGTAGCACACAGCATAAAACACAGATATGTAACTATAACTGCATGCCCTGTGCCTTGGGATCAAACGAGAAATAGATAGGGAGAGAGACGGAGGCACGGGGGTTGTTGTTGGTAGCCTGGTGTTCTCGTAATCGCATTGGGCTTCTCCCATTCACACGGAAATCACGTAGCAATCGCGCCAGTTACAAAGACTGATATGTGTATTATTATAGGTACAAGGGAGTTTTCCTAATGCTCTATATGAAGTATATTGTTGCTTTGCGCTTGGTTACATAGTCAATCATGACCGACCCCTGCAGCGGATTCATTCCATCATCCCTCGGGACAATTAATAGTTGATTCCTGCGGAATATCGAACACAGAAGGAAGGAACTTTCTTATTTTCAGAATGCCTCTCAGCTGCGATGACAGACTGCACAGGAAAACATAATTTGTGAGAATCAAAATACAGATTTATTCTTAATAGTATATATATTTTTTTGTTTCACTCACAGGTTACCATAGCCGATGTGTGTGCGATAATTTTAAAAAAAGTGTAGAGTACAAAGATTTCTAGATATCGAGATATAGGTTTTTATTATTATTTCCTTTGCTAATTGACAGATTCTGATAGTAAATGTGTGTGTAATAATTCAAGAACGTGTGAGGGAAAAATTGGGATTTTCGAAATCGGGATCGATTGGAAGGAAAATCGATTTTCGTACTTGAATCAACAGAACTGTTGTTGAAACCTGTCAGGTACTGTAGAACTATGTTGCATGCGATGCGAACACTACTTTTTTTTGATATGCTAACTTCACACACATATCTATATTTTGCACTGTCATCAAAGCAACCTTTATGAGAATGTATGATAATCGATTATAGCTCCCTCGTAGAAAAAGCTCTGTATGAGAAATATCAAACGATGAGTATATAATTGCAAGAACCGACTAGAAACTCAAAATACCACAGCCACTGAATTGTTTCACGTTCAATTTTATATCAAGCATCGTTTAATGTTAGTCGGTTTATGTAGAAAATTCCGATCCACGGAAAATTCCATCCCAAATTTGGTCCATTATCGCAGGCAAAAACCCCTTTTTATTTGAACTATAAAGTTCGAAAGATCAAGATTCCGAAAAACAAAATTAGTTGGATAAAATTTCCACTGTGAGGAAACAAAGTGTAATATTTTAATGCTCTGAATGTTAATTATAAAAATTAATAGTAAAATATTGTTTAACAGGAAATATATTGCTATGAATGTGCGGATGACATTTGCACAACTGACTCGCGATATCCACGTTGATAAACAAAAAAAAATAATCACACTTGACTTGACGAATTGAGTCATATTCGTTTATGCTATCAAACGACATGTGTCATCGGAATAAAACATCAACCGAGTGCTTTTTATAACCCCTGTTAATTTATTACAGATACAACAATATTCTGTCTAAGATTGTGCGTGAAGTACACGGCGCATATTTCCCAGAATATTCACCTCGAGCCTTTATTCCCATGCCTTCTCCGCCAATAACGGTTGTAGAAAGACCGTCTCAATTTACGGTTTTTATTGCGCTTCCGGGACTTCTAAAACGGTCCAAAATTTCGAATTTACATACACCGTAAGCCCGCAAAAATCCAACGGAAAAAACAGTTGTATTCTCCGTTTAATAAGACCAAGCAGAATTGCCGCAACGGTTTTACTCCAGTTTTGCGTAATCTTGACCACTTTTCCTTCTAGACGCGGTCAACATCCTCGCCTGGTTCTGTCCTGTCGTATTCCACACCGAGCACCATAAATTTTTCAAACTTTATGACGGACGGAACTGTTTTACTTCCGCGCTCATATAACTCTGTCTTTGTCATTTCCTCCACGCCTGCAACGCCGATCTGGGGTTAAGGTCGAAGCTCTCGAACCAGCAGCAACTATATTGCTATATAGTACACTATTTGGCATACCCTGCCGTAAAGTTATGGCCACAGAATAGCGTAAACACGTTGTGCAATTTTATTACGCAGTATTCTTATGCTGCAGTGAAATCGCAGAAAGAAAAAAGCACTTGGTCCCTTTCTGCAATTGTGGACTTCTTTTGCGGTGAATTTTTTTTATTTTTTTGCCGCCTGGTTTTCAATTTTGCGTCAAGGTTTACGGAATTTGCAGCCAAAAAAATGTGCAGCCCTGGCTACTAAAAAATGAATTTTTCATTATTAATCTGACTGTTTTTATATTTGCATCAAGTTATTCGAATATTGCTGTAACTCGATTTAATTAGTTGCAGTAAAGTTAGCTAAGATAACATAAAAATCGAATCTCATAGATTAGAATCAACAGTTGTCTTAAAAAAAGTTCACCTCTTGTTCAAAAATATATTCTTACAGGGAAACTTGTTCACGAACGTGCATAAGCAGATCCCAATTTCAAACAGCGTAACTTCTATACATAAAAATCGCCGTCACGCAATTTGGGTTCGGGACCATCCATATTACACTCAAGAGTTCAGGAGGGTTAGAACTGAACTTGGGTCAACACCCTCTAGATGCACTCATTCAGAAAGGCTTCAATTTATGCAAGGACATTGGTTCTTAAAATGCCTCAAGTTGCGAAAGGCTGAAAGGGGACCGTAAATTTGCGAATGGGGTTGCTCTATATTGCACTCACTGAAATCCAGGTGTTTGAAGTCCCTTACCCCCTTTTCAAGACTACGCAAATTTTCATTCACGTAATATACAAAGGCGTAAGGTCCTGCAGGAATATCGAAAGAGAAAGGATGATAAAATGAAACAAGAAAATAGCGCAAGCACAGATTGTACGGTAATTAAGTTTGCACACTTATAACGCGTTTACATTTCCCAAAAAACGTCTAGTGCAAAATATGGTGGCAAATTATGATATCTGAACAATCTTGGTAATTAATAATGGCAGTTTATCCAAATATAAGAATGGACAAAAACTTGCACACTTGACGTGCACATGTAAGTTGTTATGTGTAAGTTGAATTGAAAAAATTTATGTGTAATTGAATGCAGAAATTTTCTCTGTTTTTGCATATTTTGGTTTGTTTTCCCTACAAAAACGACAAAAAATTGTTAAGGCGGTACCACTTCATCAGCCTAAAATAAAGCCTTTTAAAAATAAATTTGTGCATGGAAGAAAAAATTATAAAAATGATAATATTCGAGAAAGTTAATAATAAGGTTGTATTCAGGTATTAAACAAAAAATTATCATCGACGACTATTAAAAATGGCGACACCATTCTTGCGAGGCGTATCGAATGCAAAACCATCAGGTGCGGGAAGTTAGCCTCCCATTTTTCGAATATGCATATTCTGACGGTTGATTGTATTGTTCTACACTTGTTCTATGATGTTCAATGAATTTCTAAAGCAAAACCCATGGCCGTCAACAAAAAAAACCGTATTTTGCCGGAGCTAGCCACTTTTGGATAAATTTTTCGCGACCTGTGGTTGGAGAGAATGCGAATTCAATGAGTCGTCCCTTTCGGGAAAAGTAGAGTGGCAGCAACCTTGGTTGAAGTGAGCAGTCGCGCCCAGTCACGAGCCGACAGAATTGTCATGCGACGGCAACATTAATTTGCTTCTTAACTTGACGTCGAGACGTCACCGCGATTCTTCATACATATTTAGCCTTCAAAGGATGTAACTTTCACGCAAACCCGAAAACTTGCAGTAAAAGATAAATAGTGAGAACAGAGAGTTACAGAACACTTGGGGAAAGTGTGAGTGCAAGCACTTTTGCCGCGTTTACGACAGTCCCGAAAAAGGGAAAATGTCGTCGAAGGAGAAAGTCCTCGCGCGGTTTACCCATGGGCAACCTAAACCCCCATAGACTATGCACTCCGTGGCCAGGTCGAGCTGCAGGATTGACCCATAAATTCGTGCTATCCACACGCTACTATTGCCGCTGGTTATGATTTACTGTGCTGCGAGTTTTACCAAAGAATTTTCCGTCAGCTCGGTGAGGAGTGAATACGAACGTGGCCGCAAAGTTTCAAAACATCCAGCGGTCCTTTCTCGATTTCTGAGTCTTATTGACCAGAAATATAGTTACAACTTCGCCTACAAGCTGTATACAGAAAAAATCATAATTCATATCTCCCATCATAAATGATATTTCGAACAAGGTAGTTTCGATATTTTCTAATACCAAAAATATTTCACCTTTCCGGTTAATTTTATTGTACCATAAAAGACACCATATAAAAATATGCGGATGATATTATGGCGAATAAACCACCGAGGATAATCGATCGAGAGACAATGCTCGTTCATTAGGAATTTGTATTCGTAACAATATTCTGCTCTCGAAGGCATCGCACTTTTAGCCTTTGAAGGTTTCGAGGAAAACAGCATGACAAGCGTAGTCGTCAAGTTATTAGTTGACTAATCAAGTTACAATATACCAATAACTTGGTTAGTCCAGCAAATAACTTAATCGACGCATATATAACCAAGTGCCTTAGTTGATCCATCTAAGCCTTTTTTCCGTGGAGGTTACTCTAGGTGCCTTTTACATAAGCCCTAGCGCAAAAAAGATGCAAACTTCAGGATCCAGCAAACCAGAATGGGCAGCCTAGGGTGGAGTATAAAATGGATAACGAGATCGGATCAAATCTCACTCACATCGTGAACTACCCAAACTCCATCGGAGACGGCCTACAATCCAGTCTGGACCCACAATTTCCAAACGGGGACCCTGACAGAATCAGGGAATATTAATGGAGGCATCGACAAAACACTGATGAGTTTTCTTTATGACTACACTAACTTGGTTAGTGTAACCAATAACTTGGTTAGTCCAGCAAGTAAGTTAATCGACGCATATATAACCAAGTGCCTTGGTTGATCCATCTAAGCCTTTTTTCCGTGGAGGTTACCCTAAGTGGCATTTATATAAACCCTAGCGCAAAAAAGATGCAAACTTCAGGATCCAGCAAACCAGAATGGCAGCCCCGGGTGTAGTACAAAATGGATAATGAGATCGGATCAAATCTCACTCACATCGTGAACTACCCAAACTCCATCGGAGACGGCCAACAATCCCGTCTGGACCCACAATTTCCAAACGGAGACCCTGACAGAATCAGGGAATATTAATGGAGGCATCGACAAAACACTGATGAGTTTTCTTTATGAGTCACAATTCATATTCCTCATCGTCGATTTCTCACCGATCGTAGATCTTTCTCACCCATAAAATGAAAATACGCTGATACTATTATGCCGACTAAATCATCCCGGATCATCGATCACGTGATAATTCCACATTGTTGACGGAAGCATCAGAATCCTTTAGAGAATATTAGTTGCATTTCCAAAGGAAACACTATAAAGTACCTCCGAACAAAAAAGCATCAGAGATCCCACGATATTCCTCGCGTGACGAGAATGGACCGCCCGCATCTTAACATCCGTTTGACTAGAGCCTGTCTCTCTGTTTTCAAAGACTGCCGCCGTCGTTTTTGTCTCCATTTCACTCTGTATTTAGCAATAATTTACTCAATCGAATCGAAACAACAGAATGACAATAAGAGCTACAGTTTTTCAGTGTCGGCAGAGAAAATCCTCAATGCCACATAGTCGGCATTGATCTCTGAACACGACGGGAGATTTTTCGGTCCCACGGGTATATTGTCGTTCAATGACGCGTGTGCCGACTATTAAAATTGCGGGTGGAAATGAGAGTAAGCAGAGCAAGAGAGTAACGTAAATACGCCCGTATATCCGAGTCGTAAGTACGAAGAGAACGAATGATCCCTCCTCGATTCACTTGGAGCTCGGTGAATGAATAACTTGAGCGTCTACGATCTCCCTCAATCGAAAGGGGACTCGAACCTTTGGAAATGGCTTGGAGTACGCGAATTAGAGACTGTTTGGGGTTTGTCGGGTCTGAGGCGTCACATTCGTTCGATTGACGCACTCAACATCAATCACGTTAATTAAAAGCTCCGCATAATCCGCTGTGGGCATCTTGTTGTGGCTACTCATTCAGGCCTTTGTCACTGCAATAATTTTATCTTATAGGACACCAACCTTTGTATCCTAACAATTTGTGCAAGGAATGAATGAAAAGCTGCAAATAGGAAGATAAAGGAAGTTGACACCATTGTTGTAGCGAAAAAAGAAGACAAAATGACAAATCCATTTTCTAGATCTGTCCGCAACATGAAACTATATCAGGTGATTGTATTGTCCTTGTTAAGATGAGGTTCTTCGAGCGAAAGAAATTTTGAACTTCGATAAATTTCAATGAGAACACAAATCAGCGACTGTTTTGTGTTAACCAGGGACTACGCATCGGTTCTCTACGATTTACGCTCTCAACATCATTCACTAAATCATTAAATTGAAAGCTTTTTATAATCCGCTGAGGGCATCTTGTTGTGGCTACTCATTCAGGCCTTTGTCACTGCAATAATTTTATCTTATAGGACACCAGCCTTTGTATCCTAACAATTTGTGCAAGGAATGAATGAAAAGCTGCAAATAGGAAGATAAAGGAAGTTGACACCATTGTTGTAGCGAAAAAAGAAGACAAAATGACAAATCCATTTTCTAGATCTGTCCGCAACATGAAACTATATCAGGTGATTGTATTGTCCTTGTTAAAGATGAGGTTCTTCGAGCAAAAGAAATTTTGAACTTCGATAAATTTCAATGAGAACACAAATCAGCGACTGTTTTGTGTTAACCAACATCATTCACTAAATCATTAAATTGAAAGCTTTTTATAATCCGCTGAGGGCATCTTGTTGTCGCCACTCATTCAGACTTTTGTCACCGAAATATTATATCTTATTGGCCACCAGACTTTACATCCGAAGATTTCATGAAGAGAATTAATGAAAAGCTTCGAATTGGAAGATAAAGAAAGTTGACACCATTGTTGTAGCGAAAAGTAAAAAAAAATTGGTGAATACGTTTTCTGAATTGCTTCTCACCGTGAAACTATATCAATTTATTTTCCTTACTTGTTCAGATGAAATTCTTCAAGTGAGAAAGTTCCCATCTTGGGAAATGTCTAGGAGAATACGAAGCCGCGACGGTTTTGGGTTCACCAGGGTCAAGCTATGGTTTTTTGTTCGACCAAGGCTTTCAACGTCTTTTACTAAATAATTATATTGAAAACTTCGTATAATCTGCTTTGACATCTTGTTGTGACCTTACTTATTCAGGCTTTTGTTAATGCAATAATTCTACCTGATAGGCCATTGTACGCTATCGTTTTATGGAAGAAACTAACGATGAACTGCAAATAAGCAGATTAAAAAATACGACGCCATTTTTTGTAACGAAACGAGGATTTAATGCAGTGAATTTATATCTTCAATCTATTATCAAACAAGTTGACTAATCCTTTTTAACTTGTTAGAATGATTTGTCAATTAACATCAAAGCGTATCACAGTTTCGTATAAAAATATCTAAACATCTCTTATCGAACGGGTTTTTTAATAGCCAAATATTTTATCGGCGACAATAATCAAAAGCAAATGGTAATCGAGAGGGAGTAAAGAACATCGACGCTATTGTTGAATGGAAAAAAGGGGGAAAATTAGTAATTCTGATTCCTAAAATTCGTATTGAACTTTATGGGCTCCCCTGACTCAGAGTGTAAAAGATATCAAGTGAAATAATTTTAGTTCTCAGGATAGAAAAAAGGGCAAAGAAATGCAATCCAGGCGATGCACAATGCAAGTGAGAAACATTATTGATGTCAATCCTTTTCTGAAAAGCTTTTCTATTGCGAGACTTTTTGGAGGACACCGAAGAACCTGCACCAAAGAACGATATTCGGTCTCGTGGAGAATTCCCACCCACGGTTGAAGTCTTGTAGACACATACCGAATTTGTCAATTGAAAGAATCCTGCGAGAAGCTGAGAAAGAATAAAGCGGGGGATCATTGAAGAGGCAGACGATGACGGATTCCCGTGATCACTCGACGTCACATCACACCTGACAAATGCTTAGGATTACTGAATTTTCGTCGTCGTCGCAACGCCACGGACCTTTTTCTCAAAAGATTCGACGCAGCCGCTGATGACATCAGGTTGCGCTCACTTACAAGTGTCTCGTTTCCTCGCCATCATCAAAAACGTGCCGACCTATGTATCCCCACGAAGAATCACCTGCGGCAGGTCCCAATGTACCGAACAGGGTAATTTTTTTTATTCCATCAGTTTCATTAATAAATCACTGTTTATTCAGTGGAACTCGTTTTGTTCGCTTCGTTTTGTCACGTTATTTATTAATACTAATATTCGGACGTTCAGGCTTTCCTATTTTGCTACTAAGTTTTGCTTTCGTGACACTCAATCTTGTCGAAAATGTCGAGGGAAGCGGTTTAGAAAAATTGTCCGAATATATGTGGGTGCGAAAGTGACGATAAGCCTCAAATTCGTTCTACTACGCTTTACTAATTATTACTATATACTTAGTTTAGTGCTTTTTATGTTAATTAACATTTTAATTTCTGACTTGAATTTTTTTAAATATCGAGTATCTTATAAAAGTACACATTCTGTTGAATCTTTTCATTATTCAGCTTGAATGTCGTGCTTCAATATCAACGATTCACAACAAGAAAAAATCACGTTAGACATCGTGTATCTATCATTCATCATTTCCACGTGGTTGATAATCCATGTATTCTTATCACGCATATGTGTTTGAACACGATTACACAGAGTACGTTCCAAATCTATAAATCTTCTGTATGCAAACATTAATGACCTGATATTAATAGGAAGATATCCAATAAATATCACGTTACGATACACAATCACCATCTTAGGGACAAATATTTTTTTTCTACAGTCGCGATAAAAGCAATTTCTAGGTCGATGACTATATGTCTTATCGATAATGTAATTTAACTAACTAATGACAATAATTATATCTCCAACATACATCTCTCACGCAGTGCCGATTACTCTAAAGTGTCCCGATGCGAATACACCATGAAAAATGATGGAGTACAGTGGGTCCTCGCCGAGAGATAAAAGAAAACGAAAAGGAAAGATGTGATTTCATCTTTCCTCAAAGTCTTCTCTCCGCACGTCCTTTCACCCATCTCGTTCGTGACTAATCGCGGCCTGCTACCGGAATTTTCAGGGGCTTGACGACCGAGTAACCCGGATCCGTGGGCTACCGAGTCTCCTCTGTACAACCTATGCTCCCTCTTTGCCTTGTAGCTTTTCACCGAGCCATTATCTCCCCTACGGATGCCCTCCGAACAGCAGTCGGCCAGCAGTAGTCGAAGAAGATACAAATTTAGAGAAAAGCATCAGCAGGAAAACTATACAACATTTTCTCCCTGTCCTTCTCTTCTCCTGACCCGCAAACCATCAAATGGCAAGCCAGAGATCGAGCTACCGAATTTTCACTGATTTCTATTTTCCCGGCCAATGTATTTTACGACCGGTAGCAACCGCGCGCGGAAACCCGCGCCAACCATAGGCTTTCCTCCACTTCCTTCTTCGTCCATCGTTACTCGCCGGTCAACAAAGTTCACGTTGCTGCGGAACACCGAGAAACCCAGTGGCCACTGCAGCACCGAGCAACTTTTGATTTACTGCTCGTGAGAGCTACTGGCTTTGCCTGACTGACTGACTGACTGACTTAACTCACTGCGTGAGGTGCACCGTTGACCTCACTCGCTCTGGCATCGCGGGTGATGGCATAAATTTTCCTCTTCTTCTTCTTCTTCTTCTTCTTCGTCACTAGGTGAGCCGCGGCCTACAATCGCAGAGAAAGGCGAAGGAGAAATTTTCTCAAGTACTAGTTTGCTGCTGCCCAGGAGTCTTCAGGGTTTTGGCTTGTCTTCCTTCTTTCCTTTCTCTCTTCCGAGGCATCTCTCACCTCTAAAAGCACCTTCTCTTCATCTTACCTCTCGCTTTCTCACGTTCGACGAGATTTAGCAAACTGCACTTGGGTTTTCACTTCCTTGTGATGCCTGGTCCAAAAGATTCACAACCAGAAAAACTCTTCACCACCCATCGAGGCTTGCCACAACAATTTCTATGTTCACGATGTAGGTTACCGAGGCCAACTCCACGGGAACACTTTACCTACTGCTTTACTGCCCCGGGATAAATCATATTAGGCTTCTGTTTCCTCGGCGAGAGAACTCTGACCGACAGAACTTGTTTTCCCGTCTGTAAAAAGTGCTACTGGCGGCGGTTCCTCTTTTCCAACATGGCTAACACTTTTCATTGCAACGAGTTTTTGTTTTCGGCGTATACTTGTATTAATTATAACAAACAACAGAAGACTCTTGAAGAGCCCACTACAAAAACAGCTTCTCATCATTTTTCACATAAACTAAGGCAAGCCAAATAATTACCGCGATTTTGCAAGCAATGATTAAAGCACGAAGAAATTTTTTTTTAATGAAAAGGAAACTCTAAATCTCAAATTGAGTTTGTTTAAAACTTTCGTTTTCTATCGAAGTCACATTCTTTGTTTTTTTTTCTTATCTTATAAACAATGTTTAAATCTAGAATATAAAGTTACGTCGAAAATTATGTGGTGGAAATAACATTATGATGCTAATCGAATTAGAAATTGAATCAAATATTGAGGCGGGCCTTCCACTCAAGTTCAAAGCAGTGTTCGTATGATCTTCCTAAGAATCATTACAAGACAACGAACAAAACGTATTAAAAATAACAAAACGGCAATATATGATATTCAGTGGCATGAGATGCCAGAAAATATTCAGAATTCACGTTCTATTAGTTACAAAAGCTGAGATTAAAATAACTGCGTATACGTTGATACCTTTATTTAATAATTCTTGGCACATAGCAAATAATAAATAATTTACTTATGTGGTACCGCTTACCAGCGTATAAAAATACTATTTATCAAAAAATACTAATCTTGGGAAAGTGTAAGCGTTATTCGAAATAGCCTCTTTCATCCATGATCGGAAGAAATTTTTGCAGAGCGGTCGTGGTTGTGGGATTCCTGAAAATATCCATATGTGTTACACCGGTTTCAAGAAGCTCGTCAAAAGTCTCGGTTTGAGATGCGTCGGCCATCATCCGAGGATAAAATGTGAGAGCAGCTAAAATGGCCCACATTCGGCGCTTCAGTATCGCTTTTTGAAGTTCCTCGATGGTTGGAGGCTGAGTTTTGCATCCCAAAAGCATCATCGTCTTAGTCAAGGTTCTCAAGTATTTCTCAATGAAATAATCGTTTTTGCTGGTATGCAAATCGACTTCAGGACATACACTGAGAAAATAGATAAGGTCGATGGCGGGTGATGAGTAAACAGACATCTGGTAGTCGATCTAATAAAAAAAGGTACCGTCATTATTTCCAAACTTGTATCAGTAACACAAATTTTTAAAAAATTCGAGATTCTTTAACTAATCCAGCTCTCTTCTGCATCTTCATCATCAACAGGCAACTATACGACCAACGATGTCGATAAAGTTGAGTCACTGATTCTTTTTTATTGGAAAGTCATAACCGCATTGAAGTAAAAAAGAATTCATAGATACATTCAATAAAGACAAAGAAATGATGCTTTGTTATGAGCATCGCTTTCTCCCGAACTCACCAGTACAATTTCTAGTGGTTTTCCATGTGCGTCCTCTCGAAACATGATATTGTTTATCCAACAATCACCATGATTGAGAACGCAAAAATCCGTCTCCTCATACTCCGTAACTTTGAGTAATTCGACGGCAAACTTTTCCTTCATAACAACCAATTTATCCGCTATTCGTGAATATCTCGAATCGGGCCAACAACGAATTCTGTCACACACCATTTGCAGAGTCTGCTCGAGAACGCCAAAGAAGGCTTCAGGTGTGTTCTTAGTTATGATACCGTCCGTGAATGACTTTATTACATTTGGATTCTACGATAAGGAACATAAAAACATTAATTAACGATTAGGTTACCAACTACAGTCATTAAAATCAAATTAATGAAACTAATTTTGTAGTTGGCAATAATTTTCCAAGACATTGAAAAGATCGATCGACTCTTACTCGTTCGCACTGATAAACAGAGCCAGCGTGAAACCTGGCGATGGTCTCCAGAACCATCAATATGTGATCCATCGACAAACCCAATTGACGATCCTTCGTCTTGAAGCCCAACACAGACAGATCCTCAAGGACGATGACACTAGGATTTTCCGAACTGTAAAAGAATTTCGGAGACACACGTTTCCCTAAAAGTCGTTCCGTTTCCGGCAGAATGGTGCTGAAAACGTTGATCTCTGTGTTGAATATGTTCTGTTCGGATATTAGATTCGATCCAGCACCGAGTTCATCCGGCTCGATTTTGACGATCAGTTTGATGTCCTTCTGGATCAAATTTCCCAATTCTTCGTCCGTTTCATTGCAAAAGTATTCCAAAGTAACTCTCCACAATTGACTGAGATAATTGTCTCCTTTTCCTACAGCTGGTCGCTTGTCTTTTATCGTGACTCTCGTTATAGTGTCGTCATCAAAGCCTTGGCGAAGGACCCTCTCAAAAAAGGCCTCGTCCATAGTGTCGATTCTACAAAACGGAATTGGTGCCATGATGCTCTCGGTTGCTCGTTTGCGACTGAAGCGATGCTTAGGACAAAACGTAATAGAAGCCTCTTCGAGTCTTTATTTTAAACGTCAAACAAAATTAGTTCTGATACAGTAATCAGCCAGGGACTCGACAAGTGTTTCTATAGGCAGTATGGAAATGTAACTTCACATTACTATTTTCTAAAGACAACTAAATACATATCACTAGACCAAAATATCGTTATACATCTGTGTACATATAGAATTCAACAGTTTTCTGGATTCAGTGATCAAGTCAACTAAAGACTCTTCAAATGTTATGTTTTGCCAAATATTTATTCCGAATGACAAAAAGACGCTAAAATACATCGTTTGTTCAGTAAATCGGATTGTCAATTTAACAATTACATAAAACGATATAAAGTTATAAAGCTTTTATAAAAAAGTTTTTTTTTTTTGTTGAACTCGCACGAAATTAACATTGACATAAAGTGATGCTAATGTTTGTTGCATCTCGCCTAAACGCAGAAACTCTCGTTCATACTAAACCGTCTACTCAGAGTCAAACGTCATTTAGTTAGATAGTTAGTTAGATAAGAGCCCATGTAAGAATTGCCAGTACTCAACCAGCACAACCTATCTGACCGGAAGCAGTGCGTGTACCAATCAAGATTGGTGACTCTCTATATTTGTGAATTAAAATATTTAAAAATAATTTTGCATCGAACCAAAATTGGATAATGTACATTAGACTGGGCCAAAAAAAACGAACAATATTTATTTAAATGGTACTCTGTAAATATTGTTCATGACGAGAAAAAAAATTATCCTGAAAGTTTGAGCCCTTAATATTAATATTAAGGCGTGTATCATTACAACTGTCGATTTTTTTACATCTACCGTATTTATTACCCAAAACTCGTAAATTATGAATCTGAAAAATTTGATCTATTGATATTTTTAACGGAAATTAAATTGCCTACAAAAAAGCTCTCTTAGTAAATTTACGTAGAATGAGCCGTTTCCTTGTAATCGCGCCTCAAACATTGATTTGTTTTTTCACATTTTTGTATGAACTTTTTATTTTTGTAACTACCAGAGAGTTTCTTTTTAGTAGTACTTAAAATCTACACGTCACATTCTCATTCATTTATTTTAATATTAATTTTTTTTAAACTTTTTTTCAGCTGTAAAATACTGGGGCTTTAAAAGATGCACTCAACGTTTTTTTATGCACTATCCATAAACTGTCATTTGTGTTAATAGTTTTACAACAATAGCCGGAAATCTTCTGCTGTGAATTTTCTCGAGCAATGAATTATTTATTCAAAATTATTCCGTTTCTCGTTACACGCTCAACTACTTCAGCATTTAACTGCATTCGATGAGACGCGTGCATCAAGGCCACCAAGATCAAGGCGCAGCACTGGCAATTGAATTTACGTTAAAAATTCTATACCGTATCGAATGATGTCCATAAAATGAAACAATTTTGGTTCGAATATTTAGCACCACTACTAAAAGAAAGTAGATTCAACAAACAAAATAACTTTGAACAACAATTTTTCAGATGAGACTCGACTACCTTATTTCCTAGCTGGTGTCAGAAGTGCGACTGAAGCGCAACACTCAATGTCAGATTTATATCACCTACGCACGTACGTGTCGTTACCGACACCACTGCACCGTAATCAAAATCTACGAGAGATGCTCTGCTGAGGTGGCAGAACTTCTTTCTTCATGACTATTACAAAGCGGAAGATAACTTGGCTCGCCGTATACGACCATCAAAACGTGTTGTAAGATTGCATTTCCCGTTGATTTACAATTTACCTACAATTACGTCGATGCATTTAATGCATAATAACGTGTGAATGTCGCTCGATGTATGAGAATTATCGAACGGCACGTTTTGCATGATGTCACGTGCACCAATAAGCCGTCGTCTCGTAAACCGAAGGACTAACAATGAGTGAGTTATGTACTTCAATGCGCTTGCGTATCGCAAAATGTATGAATGTCAATGTCATGGTTAACTTTGTTACAAGCGCTGGAATAAGGTTACCATATCGAGTCAACTGATTTTCGAAGACTTTGTTTTTGCAATACTGCATATTTCTTTGAAAATCGCGCAGCTCAACGAAACTCTTCCACATTGACTATATTATTGTGAAAATGGAAATATGAAATTGTGAATTTTGTTAAATCAGCTCTTTTTTTAAATAGTCGTCGTAGTCAATCACGTGAACTTAGCTCATTTGTCGTAGTACTGAAAACACACTTTACTTTCTCATAGAGGGAAAATTGTTTTTTTATGATTTTTTTGTGACTTTCATGTGCACACCCTGACAATAGTCTGAACCCTCGAGAAAATCGTGTGTAATCGACAGGGCCAAAGTTCGGACCGGATTAACTTGCACACTCAGAGAAATCGTAGTCGTACAGTAAACTATAAAGTGGCAACTATCAATTTTAAGTCCATTTTTATAGTTACAGTTACTATGCAAATAGTTATAATAACCATTTGGTAGTGTAGTGAATATTTGAATATTTATAATACACAAGACGTTTTGGCCACTGTTTGAGGCTGCTATGGTAATTAGTGTGGCAATCAGTTATTTTGCATATCTGTAAAGAGTAGGCAAACGCAATTTTTCATATCTCTAAACAGTGGACAAACGCGGATTTTACATGCACGCGTAAAGAAAAACATTATTATTCAGCAACCTAATGTAGGCGTACTGACACCAGAGATTCTGTCAAAATGATCTGATATATCTTTCAGACAAATAGGTGTTGCGTACGCTGAACTTAATATTTGTTTGGAATAAAAATATTATCTCGTTATTGCAAATGATTGCCACAAGAAGTTAAAATTTGGTTAAATGAACAAAACTCTCAATTGTCGTAATGCAATCAATCCGTTGCCTCAACAATGGCTTTTCTTACTCTAAATTGACTGGAATCCCAGTTCGATATCCCGATCAGAATTCATTTTCCAGGCGTTACATCTGATGTCTGGAATCCAATCCAATGACCGACTGGAATTTGACCGTAAGATGTGAATATCAGGGAGGACCCAGTTGGATTCCTATCGAAATTTCTGCATGGGAGAGTAAGCAAAATCGAATGCAAGTTTTGTTAATCAGAAACGTGCATTCATTTAATCGATGGAATCCTTTATTGACTGCAATGCATCATCTAAAAATCTTTCATAGGCATTGTATATTGCAATTGTGGATTATATATTAATCTTTCTTTAAGTGGGGCATAATCATCGTGGTTGTAGTTCTGCCACACTCTTTGTTTTTTTTTTTATAAAGTGGTTAGTGTTATAAAACATAAAGAACGTCAGTTCCCCTAAACGTCAGCCCAGGCAAAATGCTTTTTTGTCTAATAGTATAAATACATAACGCTCGCATGTACACGCCATTCACAAATTGACTAACGTTAGGCTAATTTAATGCTAATCGTAGGATTGGGATGACGAGTATCACAATTCCATCGAGGCCCCCAATATAAAGGATACATTACATGCCAAAAGACTTAGCAGCTTACAATACGACGGGAATAATGTTTATACTTCGCATACGTCAACTTCAGCCAACGCACCTTAAGAAATTAAGGTAATATTGGTTTTGCGGCTGGCCACGCAGCTAAAAAAATGTGGAACTTTGGTGACCTCGGGAAGAATTGGTCAACAAGACATAAACCAATAAATATAAAAATAAAAAAAAAACGTGAAGGAAAAGAGGTGCAGCCAAAGGTGAACCAAAGATGATTTACCACTTCGACGTTGCTGTTGGTGTCGCGGGAGCTGCAGAAAAAACTTTCTACTTCTCTACCGCGCGTCTCACATTGGACGTCTTCGGCAGTGCTGCGGTAGCTCCCGAAACAATTTTCGGTTTACCGCATGCACGCGGGTATACGTTTTCCGTCCGGGAGCAGTAAAGTTTTACGTTTTCGAAAACCGTCGATAGTCCTTCGTCTTCTCTCGCGTTTTCCTCGCCCCGGAGACTCCTGGGCCACTATACGTTGTGCCCTTTTGTTTGGGGCCCCTCTATAAAGTTATATGACCCCGCGCTATCCTCTTCGGCCTCTCTGTGGCTCGACTCTTCTTCCCCCATCACTTCGGCTTTCCTGCACTCTCCGTACTCGCTCTGTACACGTTTTCTTCATCAACAACCAGCACCGCGCTTTTCTCCTCATCTTCTATCCTTCATTGTGGCCGCAGTACCGAAAAATTTTCGTACTGCGCTTGACTCCGAAGATGTACATTTTGCCCGGTAGCTGGCTCTTGATTTATGAGCTACACTCTCAATTAGCTGGAATCTACTAAATTCTCTCTTTGGTTTAAACACAAATAGTGTCGAGATTTGCTTGTTGAATTGTGTAATGCCTAACAGTTTATTAAGTAGCAGTAGAACGTCTGATTTTTGGATGTCAATTTATAGAAAGATTTACACTATCAAAAATCCACTTTGCTGGTATCGAAATTCTTGTGGTGTTACCCATTAAAGTCATATTAATACTTTTTGCCGTTTGTAATTGACATGAAAGATATCGTTAAATTTACTCTCGTGTCGACTTCACCTATCGCCTCGGACACTAGGATTTTTTTCTCTATTCTGCGATCTACAGGGTCACCTTAAAATGCACTCGAGTCAAAGGGACACTGCTTCGTGTCTATCATTTCTATCTGACTATGAAATTCTGCATTGCCCAAGATTTATTAAGTATTAGAAGTGAGTCTGATTTTTGGTAGGCAATTTATAAAAAGTGTCTCTTTTAATGATATGAAAAAATTCACAAATAGGAATACAACAAAATAAAGGATAAAATTCATTTAGAATAAAAATAATAGATCGAAAACGTCTTTATGCAATTGGATTTTTTAATGATAACTAACAATAACGTTAAGACCAATCGACGTATGATTTTTCATAGACTATTTTTTTCCTTTTACAGATTGAGAACATAATGATTGCTTTTTACTGGTGATTGGCGAAGAGCCCCAAAAAAAAGCTATAATAGCCAGTGAAACTGTTAATCGGAGACTGTAGGAAATCTCGGAGCTTCATTCATCGAAAATGTAAGTGCGAAAATTAAGTGATCCTCTTCGTAGGTACGAAAAGTGGCGAGGGTAAACGGCACGCGAATATTCCTCTGGCAGGACGTGCGGAGTTGCCGAGAGTCGACAACACTTTCACCATGGCAGGTTCCAGGCGTGCCGCGCACGAACCAAGTCGAGAGAAGGGGTTGAGAAGTATCTAAATGCAGTCGTGCGCCCAGATCGCTCGTCGGGGGTGAAAGCGTACGCCTTGATGGCGAGAGGTTGCCCCTCGGTGAAGCGAAGTGTTGTTGGTAGCTGCTCCCCGTGGTCCGCCGGTCGGCCGGCTGAAGGCCTCCTAACTACACGAGCCTCTCTAGACTTCTCTTCTTCGATCGACGCCATCGAACGCCCTGTTCCTCTCCTCAGGGGTATCTTTACAGCCCCGCTGAGCGACAAAATTTACGGGGTTCTCTTTAAGCCGATATAAACACGTTCGGGGCACCGCGACTTGCTCGCTCTGCATGCGGCCCATGGCGTACGCTCCTCCAAATTCTGCAGCCACGCAGCTCTCGCCTTTCAGCCATCGAACGAGAAGCAAGCAGCAAATAATGAGATACAGCACGCTTATATTCCTCGATTCTTTACCAAAGATTTACGAATGGGTAAAAGCTTTTTTACACAAACCTTCAGTACCTGTTAACTAAATTCACACCGTAAAAAAAAATCTGCGCGAGGTATACAGGATGAGTAAAATAGAAAATGTCGAGCTTTTTCTTGCTAATATTAATTAAAATACGTTTTAACTGACAGAAAGAAATTGCTAATCCTCGGTCTCGCCAAATTTTCCAGTTTTGTAAAAAAAAAACACGTGAGAAGGCAGACGAAGCAAAATTTTACAATAATGCAATATAATCCGTGGTAACGACGTCTTTGATTACTGTAAGCAGTATCTGTGCTTTTGAAGCTTATCAGCAACTGCGACATGTTGATATTGCTTCCATCTAACATTGTAATCAACGCCGGGCTCTGTATTATTTGATATAAGCATGAGGTACGGCAGATAAAGTGGTCTATGTATTTTCTTAGAGTGCCGAAGGAGCATCTGACTTTTTATCTTGTTTAGAGAAATTATAGAGTTCAATAGATCGGACAAATTTGGTAAATTTGGTAAAAAACGAAATATAATGAGGAATCCATTTTTTAGGTTGGATATTTTTTAAACATCTACACGAAATTCGATATCTACTACAAGTGGATATTAATTCGATCTTGCGGAAGATTTAAGCAGTTTTGGTCGAAGTTAGCTTGGATTAGAAGGAAACCAAAATTCTTTCGAAAATTGAAAATTTCATAAAATCTAAACCACTGTCTGCATTTCGCTCTAATTCAATACCGACCGTCATTTTTCATTGATTTATTTATCAAGAACTATTTAACTCATCAGCTAAAAAAATGCGGAAGCTATAGCAATACACAGACAGCTTTCGAGAAATTAGAAGGATTTAAAAAAATGCAATTTTTACAAAAATTAATACAGAGAAAGGGGCGACAGTCTTCTACCAATGTACAAAATTTCAGTTTGAATTTTGGAAGCGTGCCACACACAGACAAACATCCGAATATTTTTTCTAAACCAATTTTCTCGGCGTTTTAGACCATTTTTTGTGTGCTGACGTGTAAAGCTCGAAAAAAGATTTTCACACGGAAATAAAGCTTCCTTTGCGAGGAAGTAAAAAAATATTGCTTTTCTAATTTTTCACAGTTGATTGTGTTGAATTCATTGCCGATTTCGTGCGAAATCTCAATGGAATTCTATTCACATGAGGATGTTTAACTGTGAGGAACTCTAAGCTTGAATTGATGTATGGAGCACCACGGTCGAGTGGTGGAGAAATAAATACATCTAGAGAAGTGCAGAGTTTGTAACAAACACGAATCGCACGATGACGAGACGAGGGGACACGCGCGCGAACGTGCGCTCGCCTCTGTTGGTGATCTCACTCTCTGCAGGGTGCGAACTGCGAAAACCAAAACCCTCGACCATTCTCCGCTTCCAGAGGAAACAGAGGATATGGGATGCGGGGGCTGTTGACATGATTTCCGAAGAGCTTTGAAAGTCTCGAGGCATCTATGGGAATCATGGAGACACATTTTTGAAACCCCCGAAAACACATTATATTTCGAGATATATTCAATCTATAGCTAAAACATATTTTGAAGAAACAGTATTTCTTATTTACCTAGAAATAAAATTAATGTTTCTACGAAATATGTTTTTAGCTGGTCATTAATTATATATCTATAAATATATGTATTACCTTCACAATTTTGCTTCCTCATAGAAATGGCCTGATATTAATTAAATGCAGCTCTGACGAAATTTGCGCCGCATAAATTTCAATTCAATTTTTCGAAAAAAGACATGATTGGTCTAACTTTCCAAAAATGAATTAGAGAAAAATTGAGCGACTTATTCTTCAAGAACAATTTTTTCGTAAACTCCAATTTTAGCAAGGCATCACATTTATTTTATATCAATCCTGTTTCAATATATAAACGTTTTAGAATATAATTTCATGCAAAGCGGTTCATAAAAATACACAGATACTTAATCAACATTTCAATCGACTTGTAGAGTCCGAAACAGACTATAGACTCCATAATGGATGTTGTAAATTTTTATTTGAGATCATCTGACAATGCAATTGAGGAGAAAATAAACATTTCAGTAGCCACACATGATTCCTAGAAAATGTCTGAGTCAGCATGAATAAAAATGGACGCAGAAAAAAGTGGATTCCGCGTTAAATGTTAACCCTCTTATCGGTGGAGATTTGACCCAACACTGTTAAAAATACAAGTGAACTTAATATACAAAACGATACGATATTTATGAACCGAGTATATGAGTCCCATATTAATATACCTTTATTGAAAAATTTAAGAATAATATAGGAATTCTACGATATCGGTATTTGAAAATTACAATAATTGAGCATTGCAGTCTGCACTTTCATATAACAATATTGTATTTTTCAATGAAAAATGCAAATTAATAAATACGGTATATGTATCGGAGCCTTCGAACCACTATATTAATTTGAAAAAAAAAATTTATAGTGCAAAGCGCCCCAAGGGTGCTACGTTTATTGCTATTTGTTATTTTTTTTTCTACACCGCATGTTGCTGTCTACGTCCCTATGGCCACAGAGGCCAAGTACACGCATCTCAATGATAAGTATAGCGCGCGAACATGCTGAGTTTCTCTTGCACAATGTACGAAACTGAATGGCTCAGCGTGCCCGTCGAGATGTTCTATATAGTCGCGATGTTTGCAGGGCGCACCACGTGTTCAGCCTTTATAAATTCTCTTTTCCTCTCTTTCTCTAAATAAATAGCAAACTTTATTCAATCTGGCGAAGAGTGCCACATACACTCGCAGCACGAAGTATTTGCACTACCATAAGAAAAATAAGCCAATGAGATTACCCACTGTGATCTAATCCGATTTTTTCACTCCGATTTTGACTTGGAATAATTACAAATATAACCAAGTATAAAATGAAATTATTTCACTACAAAATGTCTGCAAACTAATAAATTAGCCAAAAATGCGCCTAGACGATATAATTACTGACAATATTTTCATAACCTTATAACTCCACCTTCTTATTATAATATTACCAGATTCGAAAAAAAAAAATCTTTACCTTTTGCTTTTAGACTTTTCAATATGACCATAAAACTGAAACGTGGTAAATTAATTTTTGGAATGAAATCGCGGTAGATTCTTTTTGATAAAAAAATTAATGGTGGATATGTGAAAGCGTTTTCCATTTCCACGCGAAACTTTATTAAATCGATTCATAATTCAAATAGTAATTAACTAAAATTATGAAAATAAATGTCTGTAAAATAGAAAATCGTATACGAACTTTGAGTGTTTTTAGGTGCATACGAAAGCGTTGCCACAATAAATAAAAAAGTGTGACACCTGAATTTGAAAAACTGGTAAGTTCATATACATAATTAATGAAATAATAAATAGAAGCCCTTTGAATGAGGAAGATAAAGGGAATGTTCAGACCACAACATATAAAAACCCAGACTTTTACAATTTAATTCCAGCAATAAGCGTTTACACAGCTGCGATTATCGCCACCCTCGTCACTTCTTCCCGAAACTCCATCTTATCCAGCGTGCGGTAAAAACAAAGTGTAAAACTGGCAATTAACCTGCAATCTTGTAATAACGATGGGGCAAAGAAAAGGCCTGGCATTGGAATCCCTCTGCAGACCTATCAATGACCCAGTGATGGTTGTTGCCGTGCGGGTAGCCCATAATTTGGGTCCCCAAAATAATCGTGACCCAGTCACGGCTTCCAAGCTCGTATCTTGAGTCCCTAACTCAAGGCCATCGAAATTCTCTCGCGGGTTTACGAGAAAACCTTCGCGGCCAAATGTCTGCAAACTGAATTACTGGGACAATGTCGCAGAGCCGTCTTGTCTGCCCAAAAGGTGCGTGCAGTAAACATTTCTCTCTTTTCGGGAAAACGACTATGTGCGGAAATAAATCCAAATAAAAGTTTACGATATTGTTGCGGGAAAAGTAGGGGTGAGCCGAAGACGAGACAGCGTGGAAGAGAACCAACAATGCAGCCCAAAAATTTTGCCCAATAAATTTGGGCCTCGTTGCATGATGAGAAATGGAAGGGGACGCGACGACGACGAGAGTTCATATTTCCAGGGTTGACGAAACGAGGACTCAGGGTGAAAGCTACTTCTACGACTTTCCAATTTATTGTCGTAGTCGTATTTCTTACTGTGGGATACGTACCTACGTCTCCACCTATCTTTCTCAGTCTTCCTCTCGCTGAGTTGACTCGCACTCTTCTAATGAAAGTCAGCCTCCTTCACTCGACGTCAAACAGCATGCGGTCAGCGGTCAGTGGGTCAGGGAGCTTCTGTATAAGCCCTGAAGTAAGAATTTGTGGTTTCGCGAAATACGAAAATCGAAACCAAAATTGATACGTTAGAGTCGTTCCTTTTCTCCTTTTTTTTTTACCCCGGATGAAGAGGATTTTCGTTCGAGAACCCCAACGACTTATGCAGTGTAACGCGATAGAGATCCTTTGCTGGAAAAAATATATTTCGTCGTTTGCATCAACGCGTGAGAAGTCTTTTACGGAAAAATGAAGATGACTAAGCCCAGGAAAGGACTCGGAGGGTAATTTCATTTTTCCGAAGTGATTTTTGAAGATCTACGACAAAAGTGTAATTTATTGGTTCCGCAAAAGTTTTTCTAGGCAACGGAACGAGAAATGTTTTAAAGGAGAAAAACAAGGGGATTAGTCCTGTCAGAATTTTGTTTT
This sequence comes from Clistopyga incitator, assembly GCA_947507545.1. NCBI lineage: Eukaryota > Metazoa > Arthropoda > Insecta > Hymenoptera > Ichneumonidae > Clistopyga > Clistopyga incitator. Next base: position 2,588,194 of record OX382179.1, on the reverse strand, counting down.
CTTCCATTTGTAAAGCGCAACGAAAAATACAGTAATTTTTTTGTTGCTCCCATGGCGAAGGGATGAAAAAGGGTAAAAATTGTACGGGACATCTTTTTGCTCCGAAAAACATCTTCTATATCGTGGCATTAAGGCGAAAGGGTTTTTCGTTGGAGAAACGGGAAAAAGGAACTGCGAAAAAACGGGAAAAAGAAACGGCGAAAAAACGGGAAAAAGAAACGGCGAAAAAACGGGTTCGGTCGTTGGAAGGTCCGGCGAAAAATGTTGCGAGGAGAAACGTTATGAAAAACGGAGAGGAACGTGTGGAGTCAGCTTTTTCCGAGGAACGGAGGACACTGAGTTTATATTGCTGTACGGCAATAATTTGGGAAAGAATATTTTTGTGCCGGGTCTACGCGCTTGGTAAAAGAGTTACCGTAACATTTTTTGCATAACGGTGCAAAAAAGATTCTGGCTGTGGCTTGGGCGATGGTCCGTCGAGCCGCTTGAAGTCAACCACTTTTTTTTTTCCAAGTGCCCGACTAAAAATCGTTAACCAACCCCAGCGACTAAATTCTGCAGGCACGACGATTTTTTAACGGTCCTTGTACCCTCTGCCGTACAGCGTCCTCGGTAAGTCGAGCAAAAAGTGTACTTCTTGTCAATATACTATTTCGTGCAGCGATAACTGCAACAAAACGAAAAGCGTTACTTTTTTCAACGTCAAACAGCGAACGAAAGAGCAAGAAACACGTAGAAAAAGGGGTAAAGAGTTTACGAACCAAATAACCAATACGTTGACCAGCACATTTGATTTTCTTTACCTGCGGAATAACCGACTGAAGTCGCCGAATTTTTTTTAATACAAAAAAATCGTTGACTGCATCGTTTTTACTGCTTTTTCCCTCTTCATAACTTTTTTCGCTAAGAAACAGAACGCGATGGCAAAGGATAGAAAGTATGAAAATGTTGTGGACTGGCAAAGCTAAAATTGCTATTTGAGTCAGGATTTTTTTTTTTTTTTTTTTCCAAATAGTTTTGGTAACTTCGAACTCGCGTCGTCCAATTTTTGTTACTTCTTTCTTACGGGAAATGTACGACTTTTGAAAGCACAAGCTTTATTTAGTTTTCTGTATTTTTTATTAGTTTTGTTTCATTTCTTTTTTCAGCAATTATTCAGAAGGAGGGCATACGGATTTACCCGATTAAAAATCAGAAATAAAAAAAAGTTGGCCAACCCCAATGACTAAATTCTGCAGGTATGCCAGTTTTTAACGGTCCTTTCACCCTCGACCGTACAGCGTCTTCGGTAGGTCCAACAAAAAGTCGACTTTTCATCGGTATACTGTTTTGTGCAGCAATAACTGTATCAAAAAAAGAAGCGTTACTTTTTTGAACGTTGAACAGCAAAGGAAAGAGTTAGAAACACGTAAAAAAAAGGTTAAAGTACTTTACGAGTCAATCAACACGTTGACCTGACTTTTCGATATTCCCTACCTAGAAAAAAGCCGGTCAGAAAAGTAGAATTTTTTAATGTAAAAAAAACTACGTTCGAATTGTTTCGTTGACCGAAAAAATTTTACTGCCTTTTTCCTCTTTACACCTTTTGGCTAAATTGACGAAACATGAAGTCGAGAAAATGTGAAAAACCTGGCAAGGAATTTATTAACCGCGCCATGAAAGCAATATTTAGTCGATAGTCGGTAGTTTCGTTAAATCTTGTCGTCTTATCTTAATAAAAATTCTTTCGAAGTTAATTTATTATCACAACTTTACATCAAGACCCTTTGATTATGAAATTATTGAGTTATTAATTGTCATAATAATGGAATATATTAGTAAATAGTTAAAACGATATAAAGACGTTTTATTATATGATGATCCTCTTAATCAATTCAGCCGAAAAAAATGAAGTTTGATTTAACAAGACGTTCGGTTCACGGGCAGCCACAATCTATGATATTTAAATTAATGACATCTAATTACATGGCCACATTTGCAGCAAAAACTTAAATTGCAATCACTTTTCCATTTGGCTATGAAAAAAAAAAACCTACAAGACTAATCAAATGTTCATCGTACAGAAAAAAAAAAAAAAATTGTCGAAAAAATCGAACTACTTTTCTTCGTACTTTTCACCCTTGTTTTCCCAAAGTCCCCAAACGTGTTAAACATTTTTTAAATGTATACATAATTCACTTTTTTTTAAGTTAATGCAAGTGCATGCATTTTTTAAAAAACTGTTATGAAAAAAGTCTCAAAACTATGAGCTTTGGATATAAAACTCAAAAATTGAACGTGAGGAAAATATTGCAACGTTTTCTTCAAAAACCCAAATATTTGCGCTTAGCACCGAGCTTTATATATTTCAATTTTGCTGTTCTCAGCTATAATACATATACAAAAGGTACGTCGCACGGTATAATGTTATATGGAGCCTGAACCTCCAGTACAGCAGCAGCGAGGAGAGAGAAACGCCTCTCTTTCAACGTGCGCCGGCCCGAAGGCTCTAATTAAAATAATAAACGCATTTCCACGGAGAGAGTCAGTGGAGACCCCGCGAGCTGGGCGATACAGTGGAGTTGCACACAGCAGGCTGGAGAAAAGGGCGAGGTGAACGTCGACCGAGCCCCCGTATACATCGTCGCAGTTTCCCCCTTGAGCGTCGTTGTCGTTGTCGTCGTCGTCGTCGTCGCCACCCGCGGATCTCGCCACACCAGCGGCAGCATAACATTTCAGTCGCTCACGTTCTGTGTATAAATGTTTCCATATTATATTCGCCAGGCGGGCACGAAACGCTACAGGGGCACTCTATACATATATATATATATATATAACGGTGGTGCTGCAATGCGCACCCCGGACGTCACACAACGGGAAAAAAGAAAGTAGAAATAAGGGCGACGAAACGAGAGGTGCAGCGCTATCAAGCTGTTGGGGAAATGGGGGCAAAACGGACAGGGGGAGCACCTCGACTAAAAATAGGAATAGGGGAAATAACGGATACTGGCTTAAGTTTCTTAAAAATTGTCTCATTTTTTTTACGTTCCTTGAGAAAAGCGCAAAAAATGAGACACATTGTTCATGAAAATACAGATATTTGATAGATTTTCAATATTCCAATCGCTTGAACAGCCAAAAAATCCTAATTTATTCAAAGTTACATAATTTCAATGCTCACTGATTTATTTATTTATTTATTTATTTATTTACCGTTCAAATTAATAACCATAAGCCAGGATTCTTTTTCTTAATGATTTCTTTGATTCAATGCGCTGCTTTTCATTGAGTTAAGGTCATTGAATGAAAAGATATTATTGAACCTCAAGTATTTCTTTTAATTGGCGAAGATTGCCGTGAATCAATGAAATCATTTCTCTCGGTGTGTCTCACTTTGCGTGTCAAGCTCGCGGCGTGTACAATTTTCGTCGTGCAATTTTGTTGCATGTACTAAAATTCGATGTACAAACGCTCGTGTAGAAATGAGGCTGTGTATAATTGCGCTCTGTAGATCCGAGGTGCTGCCATTATTTCTGGTAGATTTAGAGTTCTTTTGATTATACAAAATGTCTTGATTCCCTTTTAAGCGAATGATATTCCATTTGGAAAAAATTCATTTAGAAACGAAACATTACCCCGTCACTTTTATTACCCGTATCTCTCCGATATTTCTACTGATATTGGTAACGACAGGATGGTGAATAGAAGACGGTAAAAGAGAACGATGGTGACTGGGATTGCTGGCTGGTTGCTCCCGCGGGGGTTTACTTCGAGATTTCGAGGGGTTGGCTCTCGCGTCTCGTTACAGTGGTTACAACTCTGTGAACGTGCGGACCGCCGGGCACGGTCTTTCTCTTTTTCTCTCTCTCTCTCTCTTTCGCTCCCTCGTTCGTTTTCTCTATCAGAGGCTTTTCAACGGAGCGGACGAGAGTGTGCGAGCGAACCGACGCGAGCCACCCTGGAGGCCGTGCGGGGCACCGCTCAAGCTAACCCGCTACCGTGTTTTTCGCCGATTGAATCAATTAAAGTGCAAAAAATTTCACACCCGCCCGATAAAGCACTGGAGTAATGTACTATAATATTCGAGAGAGCGAGGATGCGAGCACCGGCCACAGAGAGACCGGGAAAAAGGTTTGTATTGCGTGTGTGTGTGTGTGCGGCGAATACAGCTATACATTTGTTCCTGTGGGCGCCGGTAGCAGCCCTCGGGTGAACCGGAAACCATAATATTCCATCGATATGGTCCGTCGGTGCTATGCGATCCAATAATAATAGTACATACCTGAAACGATATGAGAGGATAATATTTAAACACACACGTACGTGAAGACAATTTCTCCATGATCATCGTTTTTTTATTTTTCATTTAGGAACAATTCAAAAAGCTCTGGAGTGTCACAGCTTTTTGAAAAATGTATGCACTTGCATAAACTTTAAAAAAAAAATTGAAATGTACTTTTTTTTAATTGGCTAAGATTCACATTAGTTTCTGTCGAATGGCTCCTCAGGATGAAAAGCTTCCTAAAACATTTGTATCGATAATTAGAATGTATAAATAATCTTGACATAATATCATTTTGTCAGTAACAGAATCATGAAAAAATGTACCTACAAGTGTAAATTGTAAATTAAAAAAAAATATTCGGTGTCAATTTAGCACCGCATCTCTAGGAATATTGTAATTCCCGTGAGATTATATTTTCAGTGTTTGGAAAAGAATCTCCACGATCTCGTCTGAAAATAGTTTCAGAGAGTTTGAGATATTTTTTTCAATTGTAAAGACAAAAACTTTATTTTGTTATGACGGAACAAATTTTCATAGATACTTACCTTAAAATACCTTATTTATCAGCTAATCTACTAAATTAAGGGGATGATATTATAAAAGCTATCAAATATTTCGTATTGCCTCCGCTTAATTCGGCAACATGAGGCATTTTTGCCAAACTCTCGGCCAGGCGTCTCCCCCACGGACCACACCCACATTTTACATATCCACGCAGGGACTTAGACTCGATTTTAATACTCAAGTAACGCGATAGGGTTAAGAAGAGAAGCGTTAAGGCTCCGCTCGGCAGAGCGTAGCCCACGGGAGGCCCGAGACAAGGGGCTAAGAAGAGGGAGGCGAGACAGCGAGAGCGCAGTGTCAGGCAACAGGGTTTAATCTCTTAATTACCGCAGCATGTATTGTTATTGGGGCATACAGTGAAACCTCAGCTAGTTTATATCCTCAAAGCGGTTCTTGCACTACTTATGACTCGTATGCCCGCCTATTTTCAGTTTCGTTACGAACAAATGGATGAAAATTCATTCTGATGTTCATCAAAGTTAGAAATACTTCCCAGTACTGATCGAGTGGCAAGCGTTTTTTAACATATTTGCCTGTTGGTATTTTTGAATTACAGTGTTATCAAAATTTACATACGTTTCATTTAATTAAGTTAATGGTCTTTGATCCTTTTTCATTGTATTACTTTACGTCGAGTCAGCCTAGTTTTGTTGACTTGTATTTATCACAACATTCAGTGCCTTTAATGGATTTGGATAAAATTTGGTACACCCAAATTGTTGAGGCCTCTGATTAAAAAATTCAACGTTGAGTTCATAAATTAAAAACAGAGGCTGATATGGCGGTGCAGAATCCAAAAGTTATACAAGTTGGATGAAATTTGAAACGGGAAGCCTTTTCAAGTCTTTGGTTACGAATCTGGGACTCAGAATTCAGAAACAAAAAATGCTCGTTGGCTCTCATTTATTTTTTTCCTGGTTCACATACTTCAGCATTGTGTAAGGTAGTCTGCGAAAAAAATACTCAACTCGACCGAACACCATTCGTTTCACTCAGTATAGGTGAGATTCCACTGTATTTCGGTCTCAGAGCTGTAGTTGCGCTATAAAGACCCCGAGCGAGCTCAGCAAGAAGTCCGATTAGCGGTAACAGTAGTCGCTTAAGCCCACCATCCGGCTTGTTTGATAAATAATATCATCGCTACCCAGATCGCAGGTAACTCTCTCGCCCGTGGACTTCGACGTACAGGTTCTCGTCGACCCAATGTTCACCTGACTAGTTGACGTTTTCCCCTTAGTACAAAATTTTACAAATTACTTCTAAAGAGAACACCTCATGTGTCGCAGAAACGTTGATTTTTCGTGGACGATAAGAAACTTGAACCTGTTGTGAGGACAGATAAGCTGAAAAATATCCTCACCAAAGAAAATGATAAACCCTACTGAAGTATTTTTGTAGATTTATTTTTACCATAAATAATGGTACTATATTTTCTAGTTGTAGTCATCTTTCAAGCCACTGCTGGAGCACTATCGCAGGTAAAATCATAAAGAGAGTTCACGAAACTATAAAGAATTGCCATGACTAACAATTGATAATTACCAGTCCTACTAAAATTTCTGTAGCTGTGGACTAATGAAATACAATGGCACCACATGCGTTGCCCAATTGGTTTTTCCATATCGAAGAAGCTGGGACATCCACATTCGATTCTGTAGATAAAGGAAGTTACGTAATGGAAGCTAAGACATCCACACATTTCCGTATAAGGGATGGAGCTGGAAAATATCTTTTTGCGCCGATAATTAGGGTATAGTTTTTATCTAAAAAATCGAATGTGGATGTGGAAATGCCGTGCCGATCTGGCTTATCAGTTTGTGATCAGCGTGAAGAGGTAACGACGTGACGGAAGAGCCGAATAACGGAAACGTGAGGGATCAGAGAGCGTGTAGGAAAGGCCGATTCAGCAGATCAACGACTTTCGTACTTCGCGAGTTCCTATAATTGACAGACACGCCAGAGGACAGACAATCCCTTTTACCCTTTCCTGGCACCGCGTCGTATAGTCGCAACTATCAGTCTCGTCGAAATGATAAAGTGAGCATAAAAATAGCATCTCTATTGGCTTCAATCATTTTTTATTAAACAAAAAAATTGTGATATATGGATATAACTATGATATAATAATAGACATCGATATAACTATAGATGGATGATAAATAGATAACCGTATTCAACGATAACATTTTTTTCAAAAATTATCTAAAGTCGGTTTTCATTATCAACTGACAACTCGATTCGATTAGAATTTAATAACTCCGCGACAAAAAGAGAATATGAAGAAAAAATCTGGGAGTTATTTTTAAATTCTAAGAACAATGATTAAGAGTGACAACCGTACCGAAATGTTTTTTATTAAATATTGATGTTTAATCCAGATTTGGCACGACATCTATCGACTGAAATAAATCTTTAAAAAAGTGAATTTAATAACTCCGCGACAAAAAGAGAATATGAAGAAAAAATCTGGGAGTCATTTTTTAATTCTAAGAACAATGATTAAGAGTGACAACCGTACCGAAATGTTTTTTATTAAATATTAATGTTTAATCCAGATTTGGCACGACATCTATCGACTGAAATAAATCTTTAAAAAAGGGATTGCATATAGTAGAAACGAGCATTATGCTTCCTCATCATTTTTAACTTCTTACAAATTCACCACTATGAGAAAATTCGTTCATAAATTTTGGCTTCCTTATAGAGGAAGCCTTGTAAAGAAGCTTATATAATAGGGAAGCTGTGCAACACTAAGTTTGTTTCTTTATTTTTTATTTTCCGGGACAACATTATTTTCTATAAAATTTGCATCCATCTACCGATCTTTACTAAATAATGTATCAACCGTTACTGAAAATAACTTCGTTTACTTGGAAAGTTTAACCTCGGTGTCTTCAGTTTCCCGAACGTTAGATACAATAATGTCAATTTTTCGAAAAATCCAATTACTCATAAAATTTGAACCCCATCATCAACTTTGCCTAAATTCAGTACGAAGAAACACAAAATGTAGGTAGTTACCTACATGTAATGTTTACGTGTAGTTACACTTGTGAATAACTGCTAGAATTTTATTAAAGTTAGAGTGACCATACCCTTCTTTTGCACAAATTAATAGAGTCCTAAAATAAAAACTTGCGTCCCAAAATTCAGGTCAATCGGTTTAACGCTTCCGGAATAATAAGTGATCGATTTTTTTCAAGTCCTACGCGTACACAAACACACAGCAATTTTTGTTAAAAACCACTCGTCTCTAAGTTTTTCACCGTTAGCGATCTAGACATGGAAGTGTGACGAAATAAAAATAAAATTCTTTCGATTCCTAGTCAATCAATGGATAATCAACGAATACTCTTAACCTTCCGCAATACTTTATCGACGGTTGGGATCGGTGGGTTAATTCGTTGCGGCAGGAAGCCCGCAAGTGCAAACGCGCGTTTGTAATCAAGTTAGGAATTTATACTAAACAGAGGACAGCGGATCATCATAGCTGGCAAACCGTGGTCACTGCAGGAGGACGTGCAGAGCCGCGTCGGACACGTCGGTGACATAAACGCGGTTACATAAAACAGATGGACGTACGTAGGTATACAGGGAGAGGGAGCTGAGTGAAGCCCTTCTGATCCCTGAGTTATGCTGTGGCTCGATAGCGCGCGTGCGACGAAGCCCTTCCGATATCTTTGCATATGCATGGACCACCGGTGATGCCATAGAAGCTCTCACTTTACTCTACCGCTCCCTTCTTTCTTTACAGGCTCTATACTTCCTTACACATTGTCGAGATACTGTATTTTCTATTATATCAATTAATCATCGCCAATACCATGTACAATTAAAATGGGATCTGGTGTCGCGATATCACTTAGGATGCAATCAAGAGTATCAATGCAGTTAGCCAATTAAGGGAGCTTTGATTGTAACGGGGGTAAAACGTTTTATACTCTATAAAAAAAAAATGTTTAAGTTACATTCAAGAAAATTCAGTAACATCGGTGATAAGATGAAAAATATTGAAATTAGTTTTTTGAGACGTTCTGAAATTTTTCAAGAACAATTTGTGATTTTTAATAGTATTTGTTGTTGGTATATTATGAGTTGTTTAAGCACCGTAGAGCGGAGAAACTTTTTTAATAATCGCACACTATTCTGTAGCACTCTAATTTTCTTAACGACGCATATAAAACTCCAAAGATATCTAGTTTCGACTAGTTCCCTACAATGGAAATGTATTTACTGCTATACTATAATCGGCTGCTCCTTTTTTTTTTTTATTTGCATAATATATGAAGATTTAACAATGCCGAGATTATAAAAAGCGTAAATACTTTAATTCGTTCTTAAAACCCTGCACTTTTGTAATACCTGTTTAATTATTTATCTATTTAGAATAGTCCTTTATCCCAATTATTTATTTTCGCAATGGTGTATGTTGTAAGTGGCCATTTTAGCAAAACAGTGGTAGAGCAATGATAGACAGCTACAATTCGGCCAATTCCCAAACTGTTGGGAAGAGAAAAGAAAAATTTTGGTTCACGTTTCGGTCCAAGTTCCAGATCTTCCTGGATATATTTATTCTCGCTGTGTATAAGCTGAAGTCTGTCCATTAGCTTTCAAGAATTTTGTCCACTGTCTATATGGAGATGAAACATGCGCTTAATCGAGCAAGGACTATGAATTAAAGTGCACCCTTACTTAAGTGTATATATAGTCCTATTGCTTATTTGCAATTTGCCAATTTTCCTTATTTGCAAAGGTATGTCTCGAAGTTCCCTTCTATTGATATTCTTACAATTTTTTCCACCTTTTCTCCGTGCAAGAGTACAATTGGGTCGGTCTATTCTCGATCTCGAGTTCAAAGGCGGTGAGATTAGGAGCCACCCCCTTTTTCGGCCTTAAGGCATAGCGCAGCTCTTCCAGGGCCTCTATATACGTAGTACGACATACGTATAACATATCTGGCAGCACACCCACAGGATCTGTGGGCGGAGCCAATATTGATCAAATAGCGCGGGGAATATTTTGAAATTGGATATTTTAATTTCGTAAATAGATATATTATTTCCATTAACCGGGAGGTTCCCATTGTAGTCGCGGGTTCTGCTTCTATAGTTCGCTCGCACTATAGAACTCGGTGGTGCGTGGTTGTGCAGTGTCACATGGATATACTCCCACCTCAGAGTGGGCCGCATTTAATGATCCGGATGCGAATGGCTGGAGCTCGTAGTCGTGTCATATTCGATTCCCCAAAGGGTTCTCCGCTCTCAACACGAGTGCACGGCATCGAGCTCGCCCTATCGTAATTCCAAGGTAATTCCCGGTGTCTCAGAAACGCATCAAATGATCCGAAAGAAGAAGGGGTGCTATCGGATTACACGTCAGCTTTGAGCACAGCCGATTTCTTTGGTATCTTCGCCTCCTTTTTTCGGCTCTTTATCCCAATTCCTTTTTTATCGCCTTCGAGATGAGGATTGAACAGGAAAACGGATAGTCGGATTATCCAGAAGCTGACTGCTCTTGTCGCGAAGACTCAATCAACAGCGTTTCGCAGTTTATCTATACTGCATCCGACCGCAGATCTAAACAAAAGAAAATATTGTTTTATTCAACCGAAAAAACCTGGGTACTAATTTCACATGATAAACGTAGCTACGTTTACATGATAAAAGCAATTTATGTAGTGTAGTCATAAAAAAGTTTCTGCCAGGTCCTGTGCAATGATTGCATAATAAACAATTTTTTATTTATCTTGTGAAAACGAAAATATAAAGCGCTTATTTTGTTTTAGTATGCAACCATTGCGCATTGCATGTTGGTGATTTTTGATTATGTAACAGGACTTTGGTAGCCTTGACAATGGAAATTGCACTTGATGCACATACAATATCTAGCGATTAATACTTTATCGTAAGAGTTGTTGACTTGTAGTAAAGCCACTTTATATTTGGTTACTCTTGATAATGTCTTTGCGAGCCTGGCGCTGAGAGATATATAAAAGAGGAACACGGAAAGCAATTCCCAGAAACGGTATCACCGGCAATATAGTAGTAATCGCGTATCTTTTTTTCCTTTGATTTTTAGCACAAAGACACGATAAGAACAATTATAAATCGTTAAAGCAGTGTTATGCATATATTTTCTATTTCATAGTACTAACAACCGTTAGCACACATTCTCTTTGCTTCCAAACTTAAAGAACTCACTATACTTTTATCTTTAGAACATGATCAGAAGTTGTTAGCATTTTGGAAAACTTATAGAGAAAAGTTGTAGGAATTTCCGTTCTTTAAAAAAAAAAACGAATAAAAATAACTAATTTGTGTAAACTTACCGTCGAAAAACTAAGTAACTTACCTTAAATCCTAAGCTATACGGACCCTGGATAAGTTCATAGTCCATTTTTTAGTTCATGGCTTGAAGAACTCACTACACGCACAAATCCACACTTAAAATGGAGAATCCATTTTTTTTTTTTTTTTTTTCAGAATCACCAAAAAACGAAACGAAACACGAAAGAAAAGAAAAAATCGTGAATTAGTGACAAAACAAAATGTATCCCGATTCATAATAAAAAAGCAGCATGGCTTACCGGAAAGCCTAGCGTAAATAAATCGACAGTCCATAAAGAAAAACAAATATCTTTCATATATGTGTGAAGTACTTTATCAAAAAACTGAAATGGGAGTTTCGTAACAGACGAAACAGAATCTGCTGACCTTAGAACTTTGTTATAGGCCCCGTACGAAGAGAATAGCACAGGGCGCCACCGAAGGACGAGCTGCTTAGGCAAAAAAAAAAAATAAGCCCCGCAGAGCCCCCGATAAAAAAGTGGCACGAATCAGTCACAGTTAACGCAGGTAATAGCGAATTTCAAAGTAATGGCTATTCTAGATTTGAACGTTCATTATATTTAAATTTCAGTCAGTCATTATTTTCATCATTCGCTATTTTGAGCCTCATCTTATCAACATGCAATGAAAACAGCGAATAACTAAAATATCGAATTTCATAATGATGGCCATTCTACGTTTAGGCGTTCATTATTTTGAAATCCACTATTTCAGCCACTCGCTATTTTCGGAATTCGCTATTTTGACCGTCCACCCATTTTCTTACTGAATGGTCATCGAGTGAACACGTCGTCGAAATTACAAAGAATGCAATCTAATTGTTCATCATTTACGACGTCGATTTGCCACTGCGACTTCAGTTCGCAAACGAGAACTTTTCATAACAACGTTACAGTCTCCTTTGCATTTACCGCTATAATAATTAAAGCTAATATATCGCAAACTTGTACACTGAGAAAAATCGTGATGGTACACGCAACTACACAGCAACGACTACAACTATTTTCATAGTTACTGGGACTAAAGTAACGAAGTAACTATTTAATAGTTGTGGCAACGATACCAAAAAAAAACTAATTACTAGTAGGTTTACAGGACTTACTACTTGCTGAAACTCTTCGTCTGCATTGCCCTTGGTTGACTTGTTACGTTTCGAAGAACATCCGTCCGGTGGCGACGATAAACTGCCACACACAGCGTCTGAATCGCGATCCACTGTTCACAACACAATTAAACATATTCCCGCACTGACCACATATTTTCACCACATATATTCACACACAATTAAACATATTCCCGCACTGACCACATATTTTCACCACATATATTCACACACAATTAAACATATTCCCGCACTGACCACATATATTCACAACACAATTAAACATATTCCCGCACTGACCACATATATTCACAACACAATTAAACATATTCCCGCACTGACCACATATATTCACAACACAATTAAACATATTCCCGCACTGACCACATGTTTGTTTACTTTTTAGAAGTAAATTCATTTCTTAGTCCCGCACCGGAACGAACACTTGGATGGGTGACCGCCCGAACTGCACGTTGACCGGTGACATGGCGATCCGAACAATACAGACGGTTGATAGTTGTACGTGTCACTACACGTAGCTTACTATTCACTGATTCAATTCCTAAAGTTCCGAATCGTCACGTGACGAAATAACTGCAAAAAGTTTGTGTGCTTCGCTATGAACTTCCTACAGCGCACATTTTACACTCTGATTTTCCAAACATTTCCCGGATCTGACTATAAATTCAAGTGTACGCGAGAGCTACAATTGGCGACTAGTTGAAAATATGCAAAACCGTTGCAACCTATTTCCTCACGCTATTCAATTATCGGAGAAAATAATCTACAAAGGGCTATTAGTCAATCTAGCATAGACTTAAATTATCAAGGGGAGAAAATAGTAGGTGCAAAATCGCGATGGTTCACCTTTGACATCTTAACTGTAATGATTGCGCTTCAATTATTAGCCGGACTCACGTTACTCATGCTAACGGTTTTTTGTTCAAAAGCTTCGATACATTCTTTTGGATTTTTTATCTTTGTCTCATTCTGCGTTTTACGATCGGACAGACCGATAGAGTTAAATTTGATGACAATTACAGTGAGAAAACAACGCGAATTCAACCTTTTCTTCAACGTGCGATAATAACAATAGTATACATATAAAATTGAGATACTACCGTGATTCTCATTCCCGCCGTGTTCATTTGAGCCATGCAAATACCAATTAAAACTATAAGAGACGCGACTTCCATAATAAATTGGTTACGATGGCGCCACCTATCGGTCCATCGCCCTAAGGCGCTCGCTTACGAAACTTAAATTACAGTTTTTGTTACCAACCGAGTGGGGTATCTGATGCTTCGTGCTTGTTTTCAAATTCACATTCGGAAAAAACAGTTAATCTGTTTACGATTTCATTCGCGTTGCACTCGTAACGAAAATCTCGCCTGAGTTTTATATTTTAGACGATAAAACCGAATTATCCAAACATTGAAACAAACAAAATTGTGGAAAGCGAACCAATTAATTTTTAGATCTCGGATTTTACTAATTTTACGTAATGCGCTTCAATTATAAGCCGGACTCACGTTAATCATGCTAACGGTTTTTCTCAAAAGCTGCGATACATTCATATGGATTTTTTATCTTTGTCTCATTTAGCGTTTTACGATCGGACAGACCGATACAGTTAAATTTGATGACAAGTACCAGTGAGAAAACAACGCGAATTCAATTGTTTTCTTCAACGGGCGATAATAACAATAGTATAGATATAAAATTGAGATACTACCGTGACTCTCATTCCCGCCGCCTTCATCCGAGCTATGCGAATACCGACTGAAACTGTAAGAGACGCGACTCCCATAATAAGTGAACTAAGATGGCGCCACCTGTCGGTCCATCGCCCTAAGGGGCACACATACGAAACTTGAATTACATGTTTTTTCACCAACCGAGTGGAGTATCTAATGCTTTGTGCTCTTTTTCAAATTCTCGTTCAGAAAAAACGGTTAATCTGTTTATGTTTTCATTCGCGTTTATCTGATTTCCTCTAGATGTCTATTGCAAATAGCGCATTTCCGGAGCGTTTTCGGCAAAAACAAAAACGCCACGCTCGTAACGAAAATCCTGCCTTAGTTTTATATTTCAAATGATAAAATCGAATTATCCAAACATTGAAACAAAAAAAATTGCGGAAATCGAAGCAATTCATTTTTAGATCTCGGATTTTACTAATTTTACGTAATGCGCTTCAATTATAAGCCGGACTCACGTTACTCATACTAACGGTTTTTTGCTCAAAAGCTGCGATACATTCATATGGATTTTTTATCTTTGTCTCATTTAGCGTTTTACGATCGGACAGACCGATACAGTTAAATTTGATGACTATTATCAGTGAGAAAACAACGCGAATTCAATTGTTTTCTTCAACGTGCGATAATACCAATAGTATACATATAAAATTGAGATACTACCGTGACTCTCATTCCCGCCGCCTTCGTTCGAGCTATGCGAATACCGACTGAAACTGTAAGAGATGCGACTCCCATAATAAGTGAACTAAGATGGCGCCACCTGTCGGTCCATCGCCCTAAGGGGCACACATACGAAACTTGAATTACATGTTTTTTCACCAACCGATTGGGGTATCTGACGCTTTGTGCTCTTTTTCAAATTCTCGCTCAGAAAATACGGTTAATCCGTATATGTTTTCATTCGCGGTTACCTGATTTCCTCTGGATGTCTATTGCAAATAGCGCATTTCCGCTACGCTAGTAACGAAAATCCAGCCCTAGTTTTATGTTTGAGATGATAAAGTCGGATTATCCAAAGAATAGAAAAAACAAGAAACAAAATTGCTGAAAGCGGAGCGATCAATTTAAAAATCTCGGATTCTACTAATTTTAAGCAAAACTTAAGTGATAACGGGCATTAAAAAATCGCCAAATATTTACAATATTTCATTTCATTTTCGCCAGCAAAATTTTATCGTATTTCTAAACACGAACCCACCGCTTGTTTTCGATCCGCCAGATCTAATCGAATTAACAGAGGGCGCCACGTTTCGAGCTGTCTGCTCAAAAAGCGACTTTCCTGCTTCACCCACCCAGCCAAAGCAAAACACGTCAATGTGTCACGACCGGCATATCATAACATAATCATGAATGACGATGTTTGAAGCGTCCTTAGCGGATTATCGAACGATGCAACTTACATTCTAAATAAATAAACTATCGCCACGCGAGTACTACGTTGATAAAGCGACCGTCGAAGAGACCGAGCCTGATTTTAGTAGATGTTTTTTTTTCTTCGATTCCGAGAGGGAGAGCAAATGAGATGATAATAGTTTTATGTAATCCTCGGGAGAAGTTGCGCAATCGACGTACCCGAGCAACACGCGGCGGCTTCTTTCGATTGTCACTCGAGTTACAGATAGGAGTCGAGTTTTCGTAAGAAGAAAAATAGCGAACCGCGAGACATAATACGCAATTTGGTTCACCGAGTGTTTCGATCGAAGCAGACAGATGAGCCAGTTAGCCAGTCGCGCCATTTCCGCCGTCGGACGATCCTCCTTCACTTGTCTCGCTCGCGGAATTCACTTATCATCCAGAAACATGGTTATCGCTGTAAGTTTTCCCTATTCCTTTTGACCTACTTCTGACCTATACATTTTGGTTTTCTATTTGGCTTTTCATGTCGCGACTAATCTGTAAGACAGTGATGACATTTATTTCTTTTCGTCGATAGGTTGGAGATAAACTTCCGTCGGTTGACCTCTTCGAAAACACGCCGGCTACGAAGGTCAACCTCGCTAATGAGGCCGCTGGAAAGAAAATTATCATACTCGCCGTACCCGGAGCTTTCACTCCAGGATGTTCACAGGTACGTAATCGCATCTTCGTGGATTAGTCGAAGGCATGTAATTTCGTAAGCCAGCTGAAAAAATACAGTACTCGCTCAAAGCTGCTATACAATTTTGCAGCAACATTGACGCGATTACGCGAACCAAAGTTCGGTTACAAATATGTTATCATGCATATAAAGATGAATTAACAAAATATGTTGATAGCAATATAAAAATACAAAAAGAAAAAACCATTAAATTTGACAAATAATAACGATAAGTAACTGTTTCATGACTTTTTATAGAAACACAATTTCTATGTATATCGATGGAAGTATAAATATTTTCGTTATGAAAATGACATGAAATGTTAGAATGTTCCCAGTTTAGCACAGCCAATTTTGTCTTGTCAATCGGCTAAACATTTCTGTATACTGACATGATAATCAAAAAGATTGCCACTTTTTTATAATGCTACAGTGATATAATCATGATTGCAAGAATAAAAGTTTGATTTTATTCATTATCTTGCATACACGTTAATTTGTTATCTTTAATTAATTGATAATGCGGATAACAATTGCAATTGTATAATTCTTTTAACTATATTAATTCTAAATTTGATCAGATTTTTTATCGCTAGTAAGTTGCTAAATTAGAGCAAATCATTATTGCAGATCTTTCCGAACGGAAAATTTGCTATTCGTGTTATTGAAAAGGGATTACATTTTCATTGAGAAAAGAGTGTGACAAGAATTGAATAAATCTGTACGTATGTCATAGTTATGATGATAAAAAAATTAAGTATTACGGAATTTCTGCAAAATTTTATATTTTTATACTTGAGTCTCTCTTAGAGATTTTATGAGAAAAAAAATAGTTCAATGCTCGATTATGAGAGGAGTAATCAAGAATATATCAACATATAATTGTCGCTAGAAACTCTTGCATAAATTACAAGTATCTATTATGCGAAATCCCCCTGTAATACAAGTTTATGGTTTATCAGTAATAGATAATAGCAACCTGGAATGATATCTTGAAAACTCATCAATTCTTTCAGACCCATCTTCCCGGCTATGTCCAGAAAGCTGACGAGCTGAAGTCGAAGGGTGTGTCTGAGATTTTCTGTGTCAGCGTTAATGATCCCTTTGTTATGGCGGCATGGGGAAAGGATCAAGGAGCTGATGGAAAGGTACAACAGCACGATACTTTTTTTTTTTTTGTTTTCAAATACACAAGACCTACTGTGATTTCTAATTGTAAAAATTGTCAATTATCCTTTAACACTGCATCTTCATAAAAACTTACTTTATAAAACTAAATTGTGCAACAATTCAATCATTTGGTAATTACATAATCAAGCATGGAAAAAGTGCAGTACAGAAATCACCAATTCATCTTTTCAACAACCTTCTTCTTCATTCTGTACTTTAAAGCCAGTAGAGTGATTCGGAAACCAAGAAAAGCGAAAAGAAATAAGAGGTATTTTTCAATTTATTTCTAGGTACGAATGCTCGCCGATCCAGTCGGAGCATTCACAGACGCTCTGGAGCTTTCTGTAGATCTGGCCGTGCTTGGCGGCAAGCGTAGCAAACGCTATTCGATGGTAGTTGAAGATGGTATTGTGAAGGAGCTGAACGTGGAGCCAGACAACACCGGTCTTAGCTGTTCTCTTGCCGATCATATTAAAGCTTAATTAAATCTACGGTGTTCACACACACACACACAACTACTCGCGCAAGGATACGAATTATTTTAGGCTCACTGCTTCGATGTGAGTAGCATTCACGACGTAGACCGAAGTGCGATTACCACATATCCAGAGTAGTGCGGCAGAGTTTGTGATTTTTTCCTATCTTTTCGACAATACTACGTGTACGTTCAGAAACAACAAAAAATTCTCTTGTTCACTACACCACGTAATGATAACAGAGACACTGTAAGGAATAAATTTCTTGCTAAAATTCATAAAACACAACTACGTGATTGTCGAATATATCAAGAATTCACACCACAATGAATGCCTATAAGTATAAGACTAACCTTGAGAAACTTTCACTACTAAACTGCTCTAAATGTATCTGTATTGCTTTAAGCAATATTGTTTGCAACGGTACTTTATTGATAAGCGAAGTCAAACCCGACCCCTGCATAAAATTATTTCCTCGTCAGCGTTTTTGCTCGATTAATGTTTAAAGGGTTTTTTGGGAAGAATTTTTATGAAACGCTTGATATTTTTAATGAATTACAGAATCCGTGTAGTCTATTGCATTTGTGCGACGACCGACTGTATTCTGGTGTTATCATTGGTTGGACGTACTACGTAAAGTGCAATTACTTTAAATTTCGTCCCGAAATACGCCAAGCTGCCAGTAAAGCCCCTAGCTACTTTCATGCAAACGAAATTAGACGCTCGACGTGGTCAATCGGATACGTTTCAGTTCTGATTTGCATTGGACTGCATTTAAAATTACGACGGAAATAAACGGAATCGGTGACTTTTGACATTCTCGATATTTTGGAGTGGAAAGACAGGACGCGTTGGCCCACAACTGGTTTCTTTTTTTCTTTTATGATTTGTCCAATCCAGAGGGACAATATAGAGGAGTATACCTGCTAATTTTTTTTTCTCGTTGACTAGCTGACGAGAAACTGCGTTCACGATCCGTTGATAAGGGTGACAGTTCATCCCTTACATTACATTTGAACTTTTCTCTAAACCTCTCGCCCCCCGCCCTTCCCTCGCGTCAAACATATCCTAGCAACAAACAATTCCTCGACTCCGTTGCCAAATTGATTGATTTTATTTTTACGTTCGTTGTATCGTTTGTATATCTTTTAGATATCAAACGAACCCCCAGTAATTTAAAAGATTTTTTTTTGCGCTTTTGAAGATTTTGAATGAGAATATCTCTTTGATAATTCTTAGGAAAAAGTGTAAATGTTTTGTTTTAAATATTTTGATGGATTTTCTTGTTCTCTAAAATGGATGCGTTTTTTTTTTTCAAATTCTCTTCATTGGAAAAAAATTTTGATTTTTTTTGTAGAGCAATTGATTTTTCTGCTTTTCGCATCAGAATCCTTGATTTAAATGGAATTTTCAAGGTTTAGAAAATATTGAAATTGGGAGACATACACATAGTCTTGGTTCTCATAATCTCACGTACAAATTACGAGGGGTGCCTCATTTTTTGTTTATACCATGGGTTCGGATTCGGGACAATACGCGAGAAAGTGGCGCGACTTTCACCAGGACCCCATCTACCTAATCTAACTATGTTTCCAGATTTTTATAAGTCTAGTGAGAAAATTGGGGATTTTGAGTGAAATAAAAAATGTTGTAATTGACGAGTCCCGTCAATTACATTTTCAGTGACCTTCGACTTTTCTTCTTGTTGTCGTTCGTTCACAGATGAAGTCATCAAAAATTAGGTAATGCAATATTTTATCTATAAATATAATTAAAGAATTTCACGGCATAAACATTTATTAATTCTCAATTTACTGGCATATCATTTCGTGCACTTTGTTGATAAAGTTGATTCCCGAAATATACAGATATACATTTAATTTGCCTGTAATCTACTATCGATATTTATTGAATTTGCAAGTTGCTACACTTAAACAAATCTGTGTGTTTTTACTTAAATGATAATTTTTTCATAGATTTTCTAGCTTTAGCAATTTTTCTTATATAATTGCAACATTCCCTTTGAGGCAACTGAAATTGGAGTGTTTATTTTTTAAGTCGCCACAAGTTCAGACATGCGTATACATACGTGAAAATACTGGCGCGTAATGCAGTCTATCTCTACATTCTATTTAGAATAAGGTAAACTGCACAGCAACTAGTCTATACAATCCGCTACGGTGATTGGCCACAGCTGGCGAGAAGTCAAATGCGCACCAATCGGAGCAAAGAGAACGACGCTCCCGCAAAGAACACTCCGAATGGGCGACAAGTGGCGCCAGAAACCGCGAAATTCTTTCAGCCGAAGGTTCGGGAGGGAAAGTGGCCGTTACAAACTTAACGTACACCCGCTGCGTACTCCGCAACTCGCTACGTGCATCTGCAACTGATTTTAAAAATTTATCAACACGGATCATTCAAGATCTTCAATTTTATTGAGGTATTTGAAAGCTTTGCATTAATCACAACAACTTCAGACATTGCAACCTTTAAAGAGCATCGAAATGCATCGCGGTCGTTGCAAGTGACGACGCGTGATATTTTGGTTAGAACGTTGCATCGCTCTAAAGCTTCGCCTTTGTCATTTAATTCAATATTTAATAAATGCTCCTTTACAATGCAAGATACGTAGTCGAGAATTTCAGCTAATCTTTAACAATTATATAACACTGAAAAATAAAAATGAGCTTTGTATAATCGATAATTGGATTTGCCATAGTTCGTTACTAGCTCCAGCTTTCTTTGTTATGTTAAAAGCTCTTAGCTTTTGTTTGGTCCAAGTTAATTTCCAAGTTAAGTTGAATTTCCTTTTATTGTCAAAACTTCAGAACTTCGTCTGTAGTTTTACAATGCTAAATACAATTAAAACACTAATATAAATTTGAAAATGGATAATTTTATTATTTAAATTACATATGGGATTTGAAGGCGGGTAATCCGGTAAATGGTACTGCTTCAGTAATTACCAATAATTACTAGAACTTTGTGTAAATTCATTACCATTATGGTTGCTTTTCGTTTAATGACAAAAACTGCAACACAATGTGCTTTTAATTCCTATCATATCTGCACAAAAATACATAGAACATGCATAAAGATTTGGCACTAATTTAGGCACCCTCAAATACTGCAAAGTCTTTAAAGGTAGTTTGTAATCTAATAGCTATTATAATTATTTGAATATGAAGTCAGTAAACAATCGATTGTCCTGCGCTTTTCTAACTCTAATTACAGTTCTTAAATTTGTTGAAAATAACAGAAAACTGCTGACCAAAATTCAATCATGATGCTGTCGGGCGACAGTGGTCAGGGTGAGTCAATCTCCACGCCACGTTCGGTGTCCAAGCGTCTATTCGGCATCGGCGGTAGCTCCAGCAAGAGGAATCTCTTCAGCCATGCGAGCAGGGTAAACCGGGACACAGAAATGTCTGGGGAGGAGTCAGATCTCGGTCCAATGTCGCCTCTAGCTCTCACGGATCAGAGCGATGGCAGTTGCGATAGTTCACCAGGACGTCAGTTTGTCTCCCCATTCACGACTCCAGAAAAATCACCCAAAACTCAAGATTACAGAACGTGGGACCGTCTGAGGCCCTCCTTGCTAAAAAACAAATCATCGAGCTCTCTTTCGCCGTTCAGTTCCTTAAGAATGTCTACGAAAGCCGCGCGCTCATCTCCGAAGCGAAAAATCCTGCAAGACTCTCCAAAATCACTTTCACTCACTCCGAGAAGAAAACACAGTGACGAGACTAGCATTGGTACACCGGAGCGAGAAATAGCGTACCTTTTCGAGGGTATCGTTCCAGAAACGCCGCAAAAAGAATCGAGCGATCGAGACGACGTCGACAGAGTCGAAGAGACTCCGCAAAAGGACGAAGGACCCGAAAGAAGGCTCATAACGCCCTTGGGCTCCGTTCTCAAGCAAATTGTTGTTCCTCGCCTTCACCGACGGAAATCCCTCTGTCCCTTTGACAACGAAGAAACTTCTTCGCCCGAGAGAAAGGAAAATGTACTGAAAAGACACGCCAATGATTCTCTCGCCTCATCGGGTACGAAATTCCCAAAAATCGACGAAAACTCTACCATACCCAAAGCCAGAGCTTCGCTTTTTCGCGAGAAGCAAGAAAATACTCCGAAAGCTACCAGTGAATTTACTCTCAGCACCAAATCGTTCTATAAAAGCGCTGGAAAAAGAGGACGATCCATGGGCCCTGATTGGAGAGATGTGGAAGTCGCGAAAAAACGACACAGCTTACCCTCTACTATTAGCAATCATACGTATCACAGACGGCTAATAAGGAGGCCGAAAATCGGAGAAATAAATGCCGGAGTGAGACACGGAATTAAGAGGCCGAAACCGAAACGACATGTATCTCGCGTTGAGGCTTTCAAAACGGAGAAGCTGAAAACTTCACCGGAGTCCAAAAGTACCCCGGAAGGACCGACAGTTGAAAAAATTGAAAATGAATCTATCAATTCGAAAACAAGGACGCCGGCTACGTTTTCATTCGCCAAAATCGAAAAACCGCCCTCACCGGTCGCTGATCCCAACAAGAGATTCTTTAAGACAAACAGAACATTGAAATCTCATCACACGGCCACAGTGACTGTTAATAATAAGATCAAATTAAAGGTTTCCAATGGTAAGATTGCTCTTAACGAAAAACATTCGCAGATCTCGAGGAATCCGCGTAAAAAAGCGCGACTGGAGGATATTTCCTTCGATACGACTGACTTGACGGTGGATGAACCTGGCTTCGACATTTCCATCGACAAGAAAAACGTCGATGGAATTCTCAAAATTCTCGAAGACGATTGGGCGGATGACGACTATGATACTATGGAGACCTTGACGGCATCGTCGCCGATGAAATCTAGGGCTGCGCCCGGTAATAACATCATCATGTCGCCTGCGAGTGTACTTAGCAATATGACCTCCTCTATGAATATTAAAGACGCTGGGGGTAGCAAAATGGGAAGAAGAATGGATGTTGAGATTGATGCTGAGACCAACCCCAACGAGAGCTCCGGGGAATCGAACACCACGGAGAAAAAATTGTTTCCATTGTTCGCGAAAGGATATTCCTCGGGAATGACAGAGTAAGTTTTTTTAGAGTTTTATTACAGCGTTTGTAATATCCATAATTTTATTTGAAAAACAAAAGTACCGGATTATTTATTGAATCGTTATTATTTATAAGTCTAGCAGATATTAATTTTCCTGAATAATTGCTAAGAAACTAGCATTTGTTTCCATTCGACCCAACGATAAAAATTGTTTATTTTCTTATTACACTTTTAATCAAGTCCTTGTATCGAAACATGATCAACAGGGTTCAACTAACGTTCCATACTTATATAGGCTCAGTTATTTTTTTGTTTTATTAAAATCAAGCATTGCTTGACACTAATAATTGTTATCGTTATTGAAGGGACACATTGGGAAAGAAGACACCGCGGGGTATCAAGAGATCTTGGCAAACGTCTCTGAAGAGTGGCTGCGGTGGTGCGGACGATCAATACCAGATCGATGCTGGCCAGAAACGATTTGGGGCTACCGCATGCAGCGAATGCGGAATCGTGTACCAACTCGGTGATCCCGAGGACGAAAATGCTCATCTCAACTATCACAACAGTTACAAAACCCTCAAGTTCAACGTAAGCATTTTGTTTAAAATCGCTCATACATCGCCAATAAACAGTTTAATACGATCACATTCTGAGTACCTTGTGACTAGAGAAAAATCTTTTAAAAATCGAGCAAACTGAATATAGCAAAGGCATTGATTAAAAAAATTATTTATAATGACCGGTACCAAAAATTTAAACCAATTAGCACCTAAAAGATAATTAAAGAAGTTACACGAAAACTTACCGTCGCTCTATTTTTACAAGAAATGAATTACAAGAAAATGAAAATACATGAGAGTAATTGCGTCTTATGTTTTAGGGTTGGAAGAAAGAACGCGTGATAATGGACGATCCCTTCACAAACAGTCGCATAATTGCGATCGAGCCCAGTGACCCGAAGCTATGTTGGAAAAAGGTCGAAGAAGTTCTGGCAGTTGTGGATAGGGATCTCGGTTTAGCAGATATGGAGTTAACGAGTTATCTTGACAAAAAAGTAAGCGAAAAGAAAAATCACGAGTATGAACGTGAAAAATTGTAAATTCTAGAAATTTGGCACTACTTATAAATTTAATGATATTCATCAATTGTTTTGTGAATTTAAAGAATTTCACAACATTCATACATTCACTTTTCAATAGATATACTTTTACGTGAGAGACAAGACTATCCTGGGAGTAATGGTAGCGGAGAATATCAAGACTGCTCATCGAATGATTCCTGAGCTTCTAGAGTTGGACTGTTGCTCGGATGAAGAAACGCCGGCGAAATGCGGTGTGAATGTGATATGGACAGCGATGAGTCATCGAAGGCAGCACATAGCAACGAAGCTTCTCGACACAGTGAGGTAGTTCATCAATATCCTTTTTTTTTCAGCGCAATCCACACATAAAGATTCCATTACAACTTGACGAATTTTTATATCATTCATTTTTTCCAGGGCTACCTATTTCTTTGGTTATATAATGTCGATCGATGACATTGCTTTCTCCATGCCAACACCCAGTGGAAAAATCTTCGCCGAGAGATACACGAAGATGCGAAACTTCAAGGTTTACACTTAAGATTGTTTTTCCTCTTTTAATCTGCATTTTATAGGAATTTTTGCTTCCCATTCATACGATCGATATCTTTAGACATAAATTCAATCAGTTCAAAAATGTTAGTTATTTATTTTATTAATTTTATGTCAATGGATGTCCAAACGTTGAGCGAGCGATTTCAAATGTGTGGTACGCCACTAAAAGCCAAACCAGTACAAAGAGCCCGTAATTAAAGTTCCAGTGATATTCTATCAAAACTTCAAACCAGTTAGCTGGGATGGTAAATATTAGAATAAACCTGTATTCAATATACTTTCCATGGCTATAGATCAATTATTTTAGAGTTGTAATAACATTTTAAAAGAGCAATCACTCATTTAACAATCATTTAAAAGAATCTTTAAAAAAAACAAAAGGTTAAAAGCTACGTCGGCAAATTATTTTCACTTTTACTCAAAGGTTTCAATCTAGTAAGAAGTACCCACTTTTTAACAAAATTCGATCATTGAATTCAAAAAGAAAACAAGCAACTTATTATAACCCAAAGATTAATGATTTCAGCATCGTACAGTTTCTCATGGTAATTCGAGTGTTTTCCATCTCTGCCACCTCATTCAATGTTATGCTATTTTTATATGAAAGATTTTGTAATCACGACTCAAGGATGCTTCAAAATGTATGGCCGATTCTGTACAATTATATATGATAGGTTGTTTTATATATATGAAAAAACATGGCCGTGTGAAAAATATATATTTATTCTTCATACGCGCATTTTTCTTTATCAATATTCCAACAAAGCCGAAGGTGATTTCCCACGACTGCAAACTTTAGCGACAAGTCAACGACGACTTATCCTCAGTCAGGCTCTACACTATTGAACATTATTCAACGAAACGTTACCTCTGGAGCAATTCGTACGGAAGTACGAGTTCAAATACAATTTGTACGTTTGAACGATTGTCAATTTGACCTCCGCGGTTATCTTTGTGTGCTAAAATTAAACCGAAACAGATTCGTGGATTTTTGCAGCATTTAATGCTTTTTTAAAATCAAATCCGAGAGACAGACTTATAAAGTCGTACAATCACTCAACGATACATAATAGTCTCTATTAGAAAGCAATAAGAAACTTCAGTATTTAAAAAAAAAGAAAATATTAAACAAAAACAAATCTTTGCAGTATTGCTAAAATCCCACGGGGATTCTCACAATCGCATCATAGAGACAACTGTATCGTGCCTCTTTCGTAATATAGTAACCAATCAAATAATATTTGCGTTGTGCGTAAAATTTTCACAATGACGTTCGAGTCAGTTTTTTAACAATCCCATTTCACTTTCGAACATCCCGAATTCTTTATTTCTGGTATAAATCATTTCTTAATTTTTAATTTCTCAGACAAATTCATTCAAAGATATCCCACAAATAATGGATAGTTGATCATTAAAAAAATGTAACTTGATATTTATTTCCGTGACATTTCCAATGACTTCACAAAGGAAAAAAAAATTCCTTTCACTTTTGTACATTTACTTATCAACACAGCATGATAGTAAAAAAATATACCGAATTATATATATAGCAAATGAACGGCGATTTCGAAAGTCATAGGATTGTTGAAATTTGCTTCCCGAGAGATACGCACGTAAATCGTAAT
This sequence comes from Clistopyga incitator, assembly GCA_947507545.1. Taxonomy (NCBI): domain Eukaryota; kingdom Metazoa; phylum Arthropoda; class Insecta; order Hymenoptera; family Ichneumonidae; genus Clistopyga; species Clistopyga incitator. Next base: position 2,562,103 of record OX382179.1, on the reverse strand, counting down.
CCTACGTGCGGGCACAGCCTATAAAGAGGAACTTGCGGACAATAGGGTTCAGTCGAGCGAAAATTTGGTCAAGTCTATCGCGCGCCTTTCGTTTGCTTTTTTCTTTAATTATTTTATAAATTCTATGCATTCTACCAGCGACTGCCACCTCGACGGCCGCCGCGGCCTCCTCCTCCGCCTCCATAACGATCGCGTCCGCCGCCTCCGCCTCCGTAACGATCGCGGCCTCCGCCGCCGCCATATCCTCCGCAATCCAAACGTTCTCGCTCCTTTTCCTGTGCTCGCTTTTCTTTCATCGCATCGTAGCGCTCCGACATCTTATACAGTCCCGATGGAATTTCCTGACTCGCTTCCTCCAATATTTCGATCAATTTTTTAGCGTGCGACCAATCCTGACGCGTCATGAGGCTGATACTCTCCCCAGTGCGACCTGCGCGGCCAGTACGTCCCACTCTGTGAACGTATTCCTCGATGTCCCGAGGAAAATCGTAATTAAAGACGTACGTAATGTCCTCGATGTCTATGCCGCGACTCGCCACGTCGGTTGCAAGGAGAATCTTCACTGCCCCGTTCTTAATATCCTCGAGCGCTTGCTCCCTGTCGCACTGATCCCTTCCTCCGTGGATACTTTGGCAGATTACATTTTGCAGCGCCAATTCGCTTGCCAAGTCGTCGACTCGGCTCTTCTTGCCGAAAAACACGATCGCCTTGTCGTTTTCGCCCATGTTTCTGAAGAAATCGTACAACTGCAAAGAGAGAGAGATTAAAAATGGTGTCGGGAAATTTATTGAAGACACTCGGAGACCTTGCATTGTCATTCGTTCGTGTAAGTGACGATTAGAATTATTATGTTATAAATTTATTAAAGATTCATCATCGTACTCGCAGTTAAACTTCGTTCATTCAATTTCGGCCTAATCCGCTCAAATAGTTTACGACTTATGGTAGTATGAATGTTAAGATATTTGTCCCCCAAACATGTTAATCCGGACAATTTTCGTTCGGACCATTTTGGGTGCGGTGACAGACAAGTATCGACAAGGAAAAAATGTTCATGAAAACAAAGCTTTCTTTATGATGTAACAAAAAAAAGCGTCCTTACCATCGGTGTCTTTTTCTCATCATCGACCAAATGAATAGTCTGACGTACAGAATGCACAGCAGCCAAGTCCAACGACCCGACAAAAACTTGTATAGGGTCTTTCATATAAGATTGAGCTAGTCGTCTAACACCTTGAGGCCACGTTGCGCTAAAATCACGAAAAAAATTGAGTAAAACCCATTCAACAAGTTACCCAAATGAATATTTTCGATCTTATTTCCCGAATACAAACCTAGTCATCACAGTTTGCCGGTCAGGCCTAACGTCAAGCAAAGTTTTTCGTATCTGTGGCTCGAAGCCCATGTCCAACATGCGATCGGCCTCGTCGAGCACGAGATAAGTCACGGACCGAACATCCAAAATTCCTGTTTGCACAAGATCGTTCAATCGTCCCGGTGTGGCGATTACAATTTGCACACCTTTACCGCACATATCCATTTGGTCTTTTCTACTGCCACCGCCGTACAGGCAGACGGCTTTGATGCCACGATAAGTGTATTTTCCCACTTCTTTCTCGATTTGCAGAGCCAATTCCCGGGTCGGCGCCATTACGAGGACGTTCGGACCGCCTCGTTCCTCGCGCGGTATTGGTTGACCATCGATGTGTATCAAAGCCGGCAAAAGAAACGCCAGAGTCTTTCCTGTGCCGGTCTGAGCTATGCCGATCAAGTCTTTGCCACTCAGGAGTATCGGCCACGCTTGACACTGTATAGGACTTGGTTTTTCGAAACCCTGTTTACGGATTTCCTCCAAAATGTCGGGATAATTGTGAAAAGCTTGTTCGAACGTTTCCACCGGATTGGGGACTGTAAAATCGTCTTCTTCGCCTTCAGCTTTCTCGAAAACGCGACGGCATTCGATGTTGTTGTTCTGACGACGAATACGCGCAACATGCTCTTCGCTCATATTCGCAACTGCCGGGTCTTCTTGGTAAAAGTTTTTGACCATCGGACCCAGATGGGCCCATCTTTCACGCTGAAAACGCTCATGTTCCTCGTTGGCCTTCTGCCAATCGACCTCTGTGAACTCCTCCACCGGCATTGGTTGATATTGATTCGATTGAGACTGACTCGACTGATAATTATCTTGAGGCTGCTGATCGAAATCTCCGGATCTGTAACTCTGTTGACCACCGTGCCTGTCCTCGCTCATCAACTCATCGATCATTTCTTTTGCCTTTCGCTGGGCTTCCTCAGAACCGACTAGAGTTACGGATGCTGGACCGCTTCCCGACTTGTCGATCTGAGCAAATCGATCGAATCCTTGTTTTTAATGATTTTTTATATGAACCCTAGGTGTTTGCTATTGTATCTCGTTTCTTTATTCTAATTCACAGGTTAGTTAGATTTTCCACACACCAGAACTCTCATTAAAGGCCTTTTGTTGGCCTAACTTGAGGTTGTGATTCTAGATATACTTTAGCTTCTAATTTAATCTCACCAAAACGGATTTTCCCCAGAAAACCACTTTTTTCAGTTAAAAATGTAACTATAACTGTTGTTGTATCAAAAAGGTGAGGACAATATCCTTTTTTCGTGTCCATTTTTATTTCCCGTAATAAAACATTAAAAAAAATATATATCATTCCCCAATCAAAGTCTTAGGAGTTACAACAGAAAAGTAGATATGAAAGGGTCGCCAAAAGTTTTCTAAAGTAGTTGTAAGGTATTTTACATGGGATGCTTATAAAACTTACGTTAATTCGAGCGCCACTATTGTCCTGAAGTTCTTTTATTTTGCAGCCCCCTCTTCCGATCAGTTTTCCTATTTTAGACTGATCTACCTCGATCACAGTTTCCTCGTCTTGTCCGTCATCGTTTCTTCCACTGCCGCCGCCCCAGCCTTGTTGCCAATTATTTCCTTGCGACTCTTCAACCGAATATGATTGCTGCTGATTCTGCTGCTCGTATCCATTTTGCCTGTAATTCCTTTGATCGCCGGATTGCCTATCTTCATTCACCAATTCGTCGATCAGTTCTTTGGCTCTTTGTTGCGCTTCCTCAGAGCCGACCAACGTCACCGCAGCAGTGCCGCCGCCCGAATTTTTGTCAATCTGTAAAGATCAATAAAATTTTTAATCTATGGACATTTTTATCTGCAGAATAACGAGGCAAAGCTAAAGCTCTTCAGTTTTTTTTTTTCAAAAAAAAAAAGAAAAATAAGTCTAAGTCCTTACGAAATCGATGTTTCTTTACTTTGTGTGTGCTTCGGATTTTTAGGTCACTAATAATGTTGCGATAGACTCACGTTAATTCGTGCACCACTGTTGTCTTGCAATTCCTTTATCTTGCAACCGCCTCTACCAATGAGCTTTCCTACTTTGGAGTATTCGACTTGTATCACAAGATCTTCTTCTGGCCTATCATTATTCCTTCCCCCATGGTCATTTTGCCAATTGTTATCAGAGTATCCTTGTCCTGAGTCAGATTGTGGCTGCCATTGCTGCTGATATGCATCCTGTTGATCAAATCTTCCCTGCTTATTGCGTTGCTCGGGGTACGACCTATCGCCGTTCATCAGTTCATCGATCAACTCCTTGGCTTTCATCTGCGCTTCCTCAGAACCGACCAACGTCACCGCAGCAGTTCCGCCACCTGAATTTTTGTCAATCTGCAAGGATCGGCAATCAATAATAATCCTTCGAACATCATTTTATAAGGAAATGTAAAATGAAAGAAAGTTATTTTTTTATTTAATATTATAAAACATTTTCTTGAGCATTTCTTTTCTGTCACCTAAAAATTGAATAATTCTTGTTCCCAGGTATTCTAGAGGATAGAGATTCAATTTTAGAGAATAAAGAGATTTTGCTTTTTTAAAAAGGCGACAAAAAAAACCAAAAGAATTAAAAACATGATCGTAAGCGCTTCCTTGGAAGCTTCCACATCGCAGCCTTGTTTAGAATAAATAAATGAAGATGGTGTCAAATCTCTATGTGTAAATAGTTCTTCCAAGAAACTATGGTAACTGAAGAGGAGTTCGAACACCACTTGTTTAGAGAATATCTGCTTAATGCATTGTGCAGTTAGATCGCTATGGACAATTAATAATTGATACAACTCTAGATAAGAAACTCAACAAAAAAAATATTATAACATCCATTTTCCAAAATGAAAAATCTTAATAAAATTGAAAAAGAAGTACAACACTTAAAAATAACATCTACCAGAGTGATTGTCCAACAATAAATGTTATACTGTTTGTTAAAAAATATATTGATCTGACTAAGCAAGATTCAAAATAACTGAATAAATCGCATACATTCAAAATAACAGTAATTTCAAGCTTACGTTTATTCTAGCACCGCTGCTGTCCTGTAGTTCTTTTATTTTTGATCCGCCTCGTCCAATGAGCTTTCCGACCTTAGACTGGTCCACCTGAATAACCAGGCCATCCTCTTGCCTTCCATCGTCACTCCTGTCGTCGCCTCTCCTTCCTCCGTCTCTGGAGCCTCCTCCTCGCTTCTGTCCCCTCTGATTATCGCCATAGCCCCTCTGATAATTATTTTTCTCTCCGTCGCGCTGCCCCCACGACTGATTGCTCCCAGAATTTCGATTCCTGTCTCGGTTGATAAACTGTTGGGACGCGATTGGTCGAGATCCGGACTCACCATCGCTGTCCCATGAATCGTTCATACTAAATATATGTATTTCCCCCAAAATAAGTATTAAAATCTCATCCAGCAACTAATATTAATAACCATAATAAATAATTAAATCATTTAAAAAACCCGACGCAAAGACAAAGTACAAAAAATGGAAAAAATCTCGAAATAATCGCAATAAGGTCGATTTGCCAATGAAATATTCGGATAAAATGCAATTATTGGTCATAAAAGTTATACAAAATCGCGACTTTCCGAAAGAATTTTTCCACTCGGAAACCATGTGCAGACCTCAAGGTCCGTAATTCCAAAGAGGAACTATTTTTCAGAAGGTTTTACGCACCTTAGTCACGCAGTTGCGTTGCACCGTTTTTCTCGTCGAAACGATCGATTATTCGCTCATACGATTTGCCGAATATTCGGTAAGTCTCGTTTTGTGAAAAGAAGAAAGAAAGTGCGAGAAAAGAGCGCGTACAGGCTCGCTTACAACTTATACACAAAGGATCGGAATCACGTTACATACCCGGCAAGAGAAAGAGTCACAGACCGAAACATTGTCGGTATGTATACAGCTATATATACATATATATATATATTGAAATGCACTGCCGGTATGTAAGGGTGACCTCCGTGTGCCGGTGTAAACAAATGAAACGCAACTACGACGAGAATCAGGGATAAATCGTTTGGAGAACAAAATAGATAATCAGGGAAAGCTTCAACGATTTATGGTTTGTGCAAAAACTTACATACAAAATATACCTCTGAGATATTCTTCAAACCTTCAATTTCGTCGATGGTTTGAACGATGTTGTTTTTACAGTGATAAAAAATAGATGGGCAGCATAATATAATGTTTCTCGCAATGTTTCTGCTTTAGAATGATGAAATTAGCTGGGATACTTTAGTCAGTGATAGGTAAAGAAAACCGGGAATTCCCTGAACCAGCGTTTATCCCGTCATTTCCGAGAGTTGCGTCACTTCTGGATGGGTACTTTCGTAGCGTGCTCTGCGCATGTCCGGTGCACGTTTTTTTCACGCGCGCCAACTTTACGATCTGACGCTGGTTACGAGGCGGTAAAAATACAGATTTTATCGTTATTAACATCGGTTTTTACTTCTTTATAGAGGCAGTTTTGTTATTGCCATTTTTCATCGCGATTTCAATATTAACATATCCAAAGGTGGATTAAACGTAAGTGGAGTATCTTAGAAAAAATAATTTCTGAAGGTGCACCTTAAGATTTCAGTACTTTTACTTAAAAAAGAAACTTCAGCGTAAGGAGCGCTCGCTGCACAAAAAAATGCATTACCTATCGATGCCTGAAGTTTTTTGAGATGTTAAAAAAATAGTATTTTCCATGTTCATTCATCAAATGTAGATATGACAAAACCATTCGGTAATCGTGTCAAACTTTGTAGGAAAAACCTTTTAACCTGCAAAACTTGACACTCTTGTTTGTATGCAACGAAGTTATCGGGAAATACCCGATAATTTTAAAGCCCTTGGGGTATAACTACTAATTATTTTTCTCCTTGGAATTCTGGCCAATAGAAACGACGCATTTGGCCCGGGGCTGGGGGGCTTGGGGTTTTATTTCGGGTATTTTTTGGACATTTCCTAAGAAGCTGCTTAGCAATAAAAACAATTTATGAACAATTTCTAATCTGAGCAAACGTCACATGTTTCAAACTTCTAACGAGAACCGTAATGTGATAAAATGTGTAAAAATATGCCAAATAATACCGTTAAGATGAAACAAACCATTTGGAACCGATGGAAAAAATAATGTACTTTAAATCTTTAAAAGGTTCCCCTTAGTTACCAAAAAAAAAAAAACATCAAAAATATCTTCACAGACGTTTGCTGCAAATGGTGGGTAATCGAGCTAAATTTCGACTAAATTTAGAATGGATTCGTAAATACAGATCAGAATGTGACTAATAAAACATTACCAAAATCTCGGAAACAATAAATATTTTATAGGATTTTACATTTTCGTTAAAATGAATTTTACAAAAATTACTTATTCAACACAAACGCAATTAATAGTTGATGAAAAAGTGATTTATCGAATGAAAAAGTATTGACTTTGTAGTGTTGCGTGAATTTTTTTTCATATTGCAGAGAATCGACCATGATCTATATACGTAATGCCGGCTGATTACGCGTAATTGACGGCTCTATAATCGCGTCCTCGATAGAGAGATAAACCGGGGGCATCTACCCGTAAACGGACGTCGCAATATTCACTCAATGAATTAATTACTTCCTATTTTTTCCCGAGCGTTGGTTCTTTTTCTCTTGTTCCACTAATTTCCCGACTGGAATAATAGAACATTTAGTAGATCACGGGATCGCTGGCGACACGGATGGCTTACCCAATCTATCTCTCGATTCAATCATCCGAAACAACCATGACTCACCAGCGAATAATTTTCAATCTCCACTAATTATATATTGACCCGTGTTGACTTTCTAAAACACGAATTTCGTCGCTCCACAATGGCTTTCTTCGCGTGAGATCCATCAGCGCCTGATCTTCAGATCAATAGACAGAGCGGACGACTTCGAATCTAACTTAATGTGATACATATATATGTAATTTTAAATAATTTAAGACTTTTATGAATCTCTTATCGTATTTCAACATCATACACCCGATTGTGATGAACACTCACATTGAAAAAATGTATGTACACCATTTATGTCCCGTATATTACCGAAACGATTTTTAAGGTACTTATCAAATGTATAAATGAAAGATGTAGAAGATATTAATTTATTTATTGCGTTGTACAAGAGTTTGTAATAGACATTGGGTTAGAGACGAGTTTAAAAAATTATATAATAACATAATAATGGCATTTTAAGCCGAAAAATAAGTCGTGTATTAAGTATACAAAGATTAAATTCGTTAAGTGAGATATACTGAATGAAAGGGCGGAAATCAGTAGAAAAACAGTGGCAGAAAAAATCGTGCGGTGAGACTGTACATAAAAATTGAATGATCAGCCACATAGAACATGGGAACCCAAGTATAAATTAATAACACTAACTACATATAAATTCGTATCGTTAGTTTCTTATCAAGAGCCAAAATTTGGTTCTGTTTCTCCATAGGTCCTCATGTTTTGTACAATTCTTGACATTAAGTTTCTCAGCTGCTCAACCCTTCGCCTTCAGACAAAAAAGAAAACATTTCGTATCAAAAATAGGTTGAAAAAAAAATATAGCGACCTCAACACTCTTAACGTAGCCATCCACAATCACATCGTAACAGTCTAAACAATATTTATGCGTAATGAAGCTAAAATTGGCTTTTAATTTGTTTATGATAAAAATTCGTCGGTAGCTGCTCGATTAATTAATTAAATTTATCTATTAATCAGCACAGTCGATATTTGCAAGGATTTGCATTGGACTTCGATTTTGCGTGCAGATTACCTTTTTATTCGTGTTTCTTTCATTGAAAAAGGTAATCCTTCCGCGGTAAACGAGTTTAAAATTTTGTAATCCACGTTAGAATCGCTTCAACTTCTAAACTCTAAAACTTTTAATCGTAAAAGTTCAAATATTTTTGTAGTTTCGACATGTCCCGCATATCGGTGTGGTAAATAATGTCATGCAGAATAAACAATTCAGCTTGAGGTTTGCATGCGGAAGTGTAGGCATTTGCAATTTTGAGTTTACTTTTTTCAAATTTCAGCTGCGTGTACGTGTAAGCAATCGAGATAAATTTTATCGGTATTTCTAAACTTATTAAATAGAAAACCATGCTATTTTCTGTTACAGCCGTTAAATCGGCTTTAGGTACATCAGGTAGAAGGCCCAGACTATTTATGCACATTTTAACATGTGGTGACGCGAAAATATGATTCACAATATAAATATAAAAAGGTATAGAATTTTTCTGTACTACTGATAACGTCTTTAACTGATATCATAACAATTAGATTTTAGACAATCTTTTTTTTTTAAGGGATCCCATGGAAGCCAATAGGATTAACAGAAAACCCCATTGATTCCGGACTATCTTAATTAGGACAAAATACACGTAAGAAGTATCCACTTAACATTTGAGCTGACTCATCATTTGGACATTTAAACATGCGTGTGCGATACGCGGTTACGAAACAAAATATCGAGCTTGTACATGGATCTGAGATCTCAATAACGAATAATTCCCATAAGCCCCCGAAGTGTCGAAACGTTAAGTGGATACACGCTTTTGTTACTTCGATAAACTTCTCAATAACATTTTCAATTGCTATAAAAATATTTGTTCACTGTGACCATAATAGTAACTTTTCAATACACAATTCACAGCATCGCAGACAACGATCTAATGATGTTAAAAAATGCCGACTTATTTATCTTTTTTCGCTGAACTCGCTTGCGTAACCGTCGCCGACTTCGATGGGTATATGGCAAAGAGCGAGAGTTGCGCTGCGCTCAGCGTGAAACCCACTGCGTTCTGGAACTAATGAAATTACCAAAATTTAGTAAATTCGGTAAAAAACCACGGCAATGGTTATGTGGAGGCGATCAAACAGAAACCCCGTGTTTGATTACTTTACAAAGCGAACCATTGTACTTACTATAATGAAGGAATTATCAATTATCAGACCGTACAAAAGCCACTGCGAGGATACCAACGTTCCCATCAAAATCAGCGGGAATGGAAGAATCTCTGTGCTCTTAGTCTTTATGATTTCACCCTGAAAAATAATGTTGATTATCAAAAACTTGATCTTTAATTTGCTGCGAGAAATTAATGCGTCAGCGTTAAGACCGCCGTTGTGCTCTTGGTTACTGCACGGCGGTTGCCCGTGAGCAAGGGATCGCTGATGCAGCTTGGAACAAAACGGACGGAGTCTTAAGGGGCCATGGCAATATTTTTTTATTGGCGTAGCAACGACAACAAGAAAATTAATTATTATTTTCCATTTATCATACGCCAATTGGAACAATGATAATTTTCCATTTTACTGATTTTGCTACCTGAAAGTGAGGAAATTTCGTTTTTATAAATAAGTGAAGAAACTTGTGGTTTTTGTATGTCTGGAAAATTGTTCAATAATATTAAATTAGTTCAGAGTAGCAGGATTTAAAAAACGGGTATGTAAAAAAAATGATATTTTCATTATGTGCAAATCGTAATAGTACAGTTTGTACATTTAATTGTCTTTACTTTCTTGTAGGGGAAGTTTTGTGTCTATGAGAATTTAATTCTTCTAAATTTTCATTTAATTACACGAATCGTGAAGACAATCAATAAGAGGTGCCTAGGAGAAATAAAGATTTTAGTTAAGGTATACTTATGTCCAATTTATATGGTTGAAACATTAATTACCGCAATTCGTAATATATCATGCTCAAATTTGCCTTATATTTGAAATATTATTAAACAATCCAAAGTAACTTACCAGATGCACTAGAGGCGCCGCGATGAGGAGAAACAGAAGAACTGTGACAATTAATCCAAATCTGAATTCAATTTGATCTGGATGCTCCCACTGTGCATAGCCAATGAAAACTGCTACAAATGCTATAACTTTGCCTATCAATCTCATCGTTTGTGCCTGTGCAAACGAAATAAACACATTTAATTTTTAATTACAAAAGAAAGGATCTATCAAAAGCAAATTTGTTAGAAAAAATACGTTGAATAAAAACTGTACCTTGTCCGGTGAAAATGCGTAAAACACTGCCATGTAGGCGACGTTTACTAATAAACCAAAAATGTTTACGTTGATCATATTTGGATCGCCTACAATCCATGCATACTGGAACATCAGAAGGCACCTACGCACATTTTTCAAAATTGCAATCAGTGTTTATAAAACGCATGTTCCGATTACAGCATCAATGCTTTTACATTCTTCATTGATAAAAAAATAATATCAGGTGGATAGTATTAAGTGTCTACCTTGATATCAGATATTAGTCACGTGCAGGAACAAAGAGTACATAAAATTTCACAGAGGTTCTCATTGAAAATCAAATCAACTAAACATACTTTTTGATGTTGGTTCTTTCTCAAATATTCATATGCTTATTATACAAAAAATTCAAGAAAACACTGCAGTTTTTTCCTTACCATTCGCTTAACAAATAAATTATTTTTGTAATTATGGGATGCCTATTTTTTTATGCTCTGCATAATACTTGAAAGAAAATCTTCAAAAACAACTCAAACATTTTTCTCAGCATCCTTTCACAAGAATTCATGCAAAAAATACCACAAAAGAAAAGCAATGGTTTTGTGAACTCAACTTTAAGGAACCTCTAGATGGATTTGAAAATCGAGTTGCAATTCCAACGGCATTAAGAATTGTGATACCTGTTTTCATAGAAAAATATTTTTTTATATTGTACTCCTTGTCAATAGTGAAAATAATTTATTGAGCAATTGTGTAATTTCTCTGATTTCGTTCGTGCGTTTTTTATTCACATTTCTCCGCATCTGCAAGTACTTTGTCTATTAAGAGGTCGGCCTGGGTGATCCAATATTTTTTTTCCGTTGTCTGGACAAAAACTGAGGGTCCCGGACGAGACTGAACAAAATTTCTGACAGTACGCTCGGTCTCGGATTCGCTTCACCGCCGCTGAAGCAAATCCGCTCCACTTGCCGGAGTGTATCTCCATTCGCGGAGAATGTAAGCACCGGCCTACAATTTGCATTAGTGTACATTTCAAAATTAGGGAGAAAATAGTATATTATGCTACAAAGGAGGGAACTGTGCGATTTGTACGTCAGAGAAATTTGTCGAAGAAATCACCCGAGATACAAATCACCTACTACTTGCGGTGTGACATACGATACTTTTTTCCTCGATTTCGCCCAAAAATTACCACATTCCGCATTTGCAACCAGGACTTCAGAGTTGATAATTTTTAACTGATGATGAGTACAATATTTTATTTCATAAGGTGTGAACAAGAGATTATAAGAAAAATGACTCTGCGAAAAATCTTATCGCGAAAAAATGACCGCGATAAGATACTATTTAAAAGTAAAGTTTTGTGGTATTTTAGTAATTCAGAACTAAAAAAGAGACCTTTAAATAACAACATAATCTAAACTTCTCTCCTGGCTTCCACTAAATTATGTGCCTAAGAACCGTAAATATTATGTCGTTTATGTATGAAATGTGTGCCCAGTAATTTAGGTTTTGTAAAAGTTAATTCAATTATGTAATTTTTTTTACTTTCCACGAAACCCAAACCGCTTTATTGATTTCTGCAAATCAAAAACTAAACAGCATTAAATGTACTTGCACCTATGAAAGATTTAGCAAAATATAAAAAATTTTACGAAAATTTGGAGCGACCACGCCCTTTTTTGAAGAAAAAATCCAAAAGCTATAAAATCTAAATTTCTGTATCAATTTTCTCAAAAATTGCTGTAGTCGAATATGAGCAGCTGCTTTATTTATTCCAGTTCAATTGTTTAAACGGTTCTTCAGATAAAGGTGATAAAAATATTGAAATTCTGCATACACATAAAAATATTTTCTAAACCAGTTGTGTAAATATTCCTATGCATTTTGGGTGTGCTTGCATGAAAATCACGAGAAAAAAATAATGTCTTAAAAAGTAAGTTTCCTCTATGAGAGAGCAAAAGTATTTTTTTGCGTTTTTCCATTTTACAAAAGGATTCTAAATTTTTATTCAAAAGCAATACGATTAATTCTAAAATCTTTTTTTCAAATAACTTTGATCTTGCCTGCCATTTGACTTTAGTTTCAGAAGAAACAGAGTTTTTTTCTCAAACACTTTCTATATTATTTTTCAGCATTTTTCAATTATGACTGAAAATCTATGATTTTTCCTGTAGATTTCTCTAACAATTAATAATATTTATTGATATTTAAAGCATTCCTCACATCTATGTTTTTATGAACGTGTTTCAATTTAAAAAACAAAGCAACTGTACCCAGACATTCTCACACATGCTTATAAAAATGTGAGCAAAAATGGGAGATTTTGAGAAAAGTAAAAGATTTTCTATAGAAAAGCTTGGTATAAAAATATGTGCTTATTTAGTCTAAACTTTTCTGAACCAGCAGTGTATGAGGAAATCCATATTTTAAATCAACTTAAATCCAGAGTTATTTTAAATAAGCTTATCTTAAACTTATTGAAAATAAAAAGTGGTGTTGATAATGTCTAAAAATGAATGCTCCCAAATTACAGTAGAATAATTTCTCATTTCTGTTAGTACATGATTAAATTCTCTAAAAAATGATGCAATACAGGTACTCTATGAAAATGGCTGCCAAATTCAGCAAATAAATCAGAAAAGGATGTCCAAAAGCCTATGAAACTCTTGGGAAGGATCTGCTAACATTTTTGGAAAAAAATCATCGGAGCATTGTTTTCGCCAAGTATAAACTTCTTTCCCATTGAAAAAAAGTCAGAATTAACATATACTAACATTCCAATACCACCCACAAATGGTATAGGATCGAAGCCTTGTGTCGATCCTTTCTTGTAGATGTCTTTGCAGATTATCCTGTGAAGAAAAAAAAAACAACGATAGAGTCGGAACATGATCATTGATAATAGTTGCAAATTGAGTGATGATGTTGAACAAAAGGAATAGCTGGGATAATTGAGCTTGGAAGAAAATGAAAATGAGACGTCTTATCAACCACTAATCAGGGAACTGCTTTTATCACGAATGTTGATTAAATAATCGCAGTTATGGAATTCGTCCTTGATCTGTACGGTAAGTATGAGGGAAATTAATGAAACGTACTGACACACGTGCGTTGTGACTTACGTTCCCGCCAGCATTTGGCCCATTGTTGTTATCATTGCACTCGTTCCCACGATATCCTTGTAATCCTCCAAACCCATTGTGTTATGGATTTTTTAAGCAGTCTGTCACTATTTAAAATCACAAGCCGCTCAAGAGTTGCAGGACTTTTACTCGACTGACAGCTACGCGATGCACTGACCGTGAGGTTCGCTCGCGTACTGAAGCATCGCTCTCCCCGTGGTGCTTTTTTATTCTCACTTACCGACGACGCGGCGGATCCATCTCCCGACGAAAGTATACCTATGTATACGTCGCGATATTCGCAGGCCATGGAAGCGACTTTGATTGGTCGACACAACTCGTTGAACCTTGAATTATTGTAATGACGTAGTATATAATGTTAATGCAGTTGGGGTTCGACAGATAAGCGCTTATTACGATTGCAATTCCATTGCTCCGTAGACAGTGCGGTAATACGAACAGCGCGAATGCGTTTCGTGAATTTGAGAGGGAGAACATTGCGCAGTTTTGAAAAATCGATGCGGACGAATTTAAGATTCTAGGACGATCACTTGAATAAGATGTACTCGATAATTACTGACTAGATGCAAGACCAAGGGACTCTTTTTCGCATGAAAAATATATGGTACTTAAGTTACGATCATACGTACATGGAAATTGTATTTTTCGGTCTGAAATATTTGTATTTGGAGTTTTGATCTGCGTTTTGTTTTTGGCAGCGCAAAACAAAACTGCGGAACATTTGTGAAATTACCGCCAATGCTTTTACGAGTTATTTTTGTCGAAAACGTTTTTTTTTTTTTTTTTTTTTCAACCACAAAATACGTCTGCTCTTTGTGTTTTATTTTTTGAAGTATAAGCGGAGATAAAAACTGGATTGAAATTATCGTTTTATTAATGTGATTTTCTATGAACTCCACAGATGCGCATTCATTCGATAAAAATTTATTTAAAATACTTTTTGTATGAAATAAATATGATTAATCATAATGCGGAACTTAAATTTTTCATGTTTCTTTAACAATCATGAATTATTTAGACGAATTATTCATTCGCAATGGATTCCAAGGCTTTATAGGCTTAATAATCCTCAAATTCAGCCATCAAAGTATTTTCGTTGAATGAATGCCCATCCCTGATCAATTGATCGGTTATTTATCCGCCTTCGATTCTGATTTTAAATTAGAATTAAAAAATACTTGAATAATTGTTTTATTCATTTTTAAGAATGCCGCAACAAATTTATAATAATTTCAATAAGTAGGCTTTTCTTATATTTAACTATGCGATTTTTTTGGTATGCAAACTGCCCTAAAGTATCTACAAAAGCTGATAACTGTGGTACAAATATTCGTAAAAATGTTTATTATAATATTTACCGTTTGCCGATAACCGGCAGCTCGTTTCTCATTCTTTTTTTGCTTCCTCATACAGGAAACATCGTTTTCGTGTAAATATGTTTTTCAAAAAATTAACGCTTTCACTTTGGCTTCTGCAAGTACGCGAAAAAATCGTGCCTAATCGCAGTTTGATGCTACGGTTGTTTCCAAGCCGTATGTGACAAATTTTTTAGTTTTTTATGCCCCGTAAGTATCAATATTCAATTGCCCGTAACTATCGAGCGGAATCTTCAATTAATGGGATTTTTTTGCAGAAACGATTTGCAAATACACATGTCATAGCATTTTTATATTTTCAAAACCCGGCTCTGTGCACTTATTTATTTATTTACTTATTTATTTAAAACAAGCTTGCAAAAGTATACCTTGCAAATTATATTTCATTTTTTACAAAGCTTCCTGTGGAATCCAGAATCGATTAACAAATTTCCTCTTAGCGGTGTCTATTTATAAAAACCAAAAAGTAACGAAGAAGCAATGTTGTATAGTATAGTAGTTTTATTCCAATGTATGGTTTCAATTGCCTTTTACAAATTTTCCGTTACAAGCTAGCTTACGTCTATCTTTGGTATAAAAATATAAACATATGTTTACAGGTTTGCAAAGATTCCATTCATTTAAAATACCCTTATCATTTTCCCTTTCATACAGACACTGTTTTAAAATTTTCTCCGTCTTTATTATCCCGATACAATCTCATGTCCCCACGTCAGTTGCTGGCTGGACAGCAGTTCATTTAGTTTGGGTTTTCCGGCGTCGGTGAAGAAACAATGTTCTATTTTGCATCCTTTTTTATCCAACACCGACAAGAATTGCTTAACGTTCAGTGACACAGCGGCGAAAATTTCTTCGCCCAATGATAAACCAGTAAACGCCTATAGGGCTGTCTCTGAAGCTTTGCCCAATTCTGCAATACTTCCGCACATTATATCAAAATTTGAGCTATTTCTATCGGGTATTTTGCGAGCAAATGTTTCAACATTTTTATAAAGTGGTGGGGAAAGTACTGCCTCTTAACCTTAAGTCCACTTTCGTTCCCCTCGAATTAAGCGTTCAAATCTCCCGCCAAAAACTCGCGACGTCGCCGCGCGAGGGCGCTGCCAAAAGTTGGCAAGATTTTTCTTTACCCCCACTTGTTTCTTCGACGAAACCTCCTCTATTTCCTAGCGGCTCTTTTGGTACGTGGTCACCGATAATTTCCTCGTGAAATCCGCCAATATTTCGTTGATAATAAGCCATCCGTTAATAAAAATGCTCGGGGAAGTTCGTTCGATAATTAACGCGTGCGAATCGACTAATATTTATCCCGTAAAATTCGTTAACGAGATATTGTGGATAAATGCTGGGTTTGAGGTTATACGTCCCAGTGTTGATCCCCCAACTCGTTGACGTTTCACGCGTGTTTCGGACTAAGTTCCTCGACTAAGCTTCAATCGTTTATCTTTCAGGACTGAGCCATGGGTCGAGTTATTCGCGCTCAGCGTAAGGGAGCAGGATCCGTCTTCCGCTCTCACACCAAGAGGAGGAAGGGAGCACCCAAGCTTCGTTCTCTCGACTTCTCCGAGAGGCATGGATATATCAAGGGAGTCGTGAAGGTACGTTTACTCCTTTTCCTAACAGTCGTTTCTCCGAATCTCACGACTAAATGCATATGTATGATATCGATTGATTGCGACTCAAAGCGTTCTCTCAATTTTACTTTCCGCCGTTTATCCAACATATTTGAAGATATATGATGATTTCTAGTATACCTACTCTTCTGAGAAATTATGAAGATTTTAAACTAGAGGCTCTTTCTGACTAATGAAAAATTAAGCAGGAAATTGAAAGTTTCGCGGAGCGTGTATTTACATTGCGGTCAATTTTTTAGGACATCATCCACGACCCTGGCCGTGGCGCACCTCTCGCCGTCGTCCACTTCAGGGATCCGTACAAATTCAAAACCCGCAAGGAGCTTTTCATCGCTCCCGAGGGCATGTACACCGGCCAGTTCCTGTACTGCGGAAAGAAAGGTAAGACTCGGTGGTATGTTCGTTATCGAAGCGGTATTTAAAAATGCAAGCCAACTGAGATTGATGCGATAGTATTTTAAATGTTTCTATAAAATTGGTAAGCTTTTTACTTCTGTCGTTACCCGGTTAATGTGTTTGTCTCATTTTGAAATCATTTTTCAACTTCATAGAAAAAATTTTAGAAGAATTAATAGTCAAACCTTTTTTTTTGTTATTAATTTCTATATTTACGCAGATTTAATATTTATGTAAATTTTATTTATGCAGACCTTTGGTTTTTACTTAGTCCTTTTAGACTCAGTGCATTCATTTGATTAAATCGAAGTCAATTTTAACCATCTTGCATTTTTTAATAACACCTATATATTTTTGCAATTTGTCATGATGATTTCTAGTTAACTGACTATCTAAATGGAGATTTATCTCTAGAGGCTCTTTCTGATTTTACTCAACATAAAAAATCAGAGAAATCCTTTTTACTTTGCCGTTAAATATAAGTTTTCGAAAATTTACAGCTAACCTCCAGATCGGCAATGTAATGCCAGTCGGTACGATGCCTGAGGGTACCATCGTGTGCAACCTCGAGGAAAAGACCGGCGACCGTGGCCGTCTGGCTCGCGCTTCCGGTAACTACGCCACCGTTATCGCTCACAATCCCGATGTCAAGAAGACGCGCGTTAAGCTGCCGTCCGGAGCGAAGAAAGTTATCCCATCGAACAACAGGGCAATGGTTGGCATCGTCGCCGGTGGTGGACGTATCGACAAGCCCATCCTCAAGGCTGGTCGTGCCTACCACAAGTACAAGGCCAAGAGGAACTGCTGGCCTAAGGTAAACTCTTTTCCCTCGTTATTTGCAACTAGGTTGAAAAATGCTTCTTACGCACATTTCCAATCAAACGTTTTGAATAAGAATTTCCCTACTTTTCTTCAAGAAAAATATTGCAGAAATCTACATTACATAAGATAATGAGAACAATGATTTTCAGGAAAAATACCAAAAAGTTATTTTTAAAAATAGTTAAACGAATTTCATAGAAAACTTTGACTTCCAGGCAAATTTAATACTTGGCTTCTTCCAATATATGATTTTTGTATATATTTTTAAAAATTCCGAACCAACGTTAATTTCAGAAGTCAAGAAAATTTATAAAAATAATGTTTACCAATAATTTTGTAATTGCATTTAACTTTAGGCTGGGAATGTGTATGTAAAAAGCATTCCTAAGGAGCTTAAAGTGCTTTACAGTAATCATATCGGGTGAACATAATTTTTAATCATTTTGTCAAAGTTTGACGAATTACATGTCTGCATTTCTTGAGGATGAAAATTAGCTACCCCATGTTAAAATCAGCAAAAACTAATCACGGATTTTTTTAAAAACTTGATACAAGATGTATTTTTGTATAAATCAATGTTAACTGGTTCATATTTTTTATACTCATCGGTATAATTATTCTACTAGATTAAGTAACTTTATCTTCAAATAATAATCACTCTTCCATACCATTGCTCTAACATATAAATCTTGACAGAAGCGATTACAAAATTTTTGACCCATTTGAATTACTGTCGAGCTGCTCCAAAGGAAAATCTCATTTTTGCCAATGATGTCTTGACATTTGAAACCTGAACATCCAGTGTGGACAAATTTTTAACTGAGCAAGCCTCTCAATTCCAAAAAAATCGAGTATTCGAATTGAAGAGATACTAAATGAAAAATGTTTGTGTTATAGGTTCGTGGTGTTGCTATGAACCCCGTTGAACATCCCCACGGTGGTGGTAACCACCAGCATATCGGTAAGGCTTCGACCGTCAAGCGTGGAACCAGCGCTGGTCGCAAGATCGGTCTTATCGCTGCCCGTCGTACCGGAAGAATCAGAGGAGGAAAGACCGACACCAAGAAGGACGATTAGGCTACACGCTAATTATCTCGTGGTGTTTGTTGTACAATAAAATGATAAAAATCCGCAAAATTCTCCATAGTCTTTATCGTCTCCCTACATTATCGGTATATTAATTTATTTTTTACTTGGGATATTCTTCCGTATGCCTTATTTCAGTTTTCATAGGGAGCCCCCCTAGGGTCTTGTTCGAAGCCACTAATGCTGATGCACTATTATATTGCGTTTGCACGAGGGCACAGGAAAAGTACGGAAAGCGTCATTTTTACTGAGTTTCTATTTTCAAATTATGGTCACAAACAATGCTGCTTAACTCTGGGCACCAACTGCGATTTATCTTCCATAAAACGTTTGTGTTTAATTGATTGGCGTGAGACGCTGATCGCGTTTTCAACTGTAACATTGGTGCACACTGCGTGTATCCTGATTGATGTCAATTTTACTGGCGAAGTTAGTGCAGAATATTGTGAGATTATCGTACAAAGTGTACATTCTGTGTAGGATCTAGTGTAGTGTGCGATATACATTGCGTGTACATCCATTCGACCAATCAAAAACGCTACGAGATTAGGACCAAATTCATGAATTGAAATGTTTTGTTTATTACAAATAGCAACATTTTTATAAGGAGACCCTAATTAATAATAAGAACTGAGTGTCAAATCTCTCCTATATTAGACCGTGAGCTTTGTGCCATCTACTCATTATTTCATCTTTCTCTTATGTATTTTTCTCGTATATATGCACATTCACAGCCTCTGATTTTTTTACTTCTTACTTATATCGCATTTGCGCATGTGTTCAATCAGATTTCGGAAAATCTGGACCAAAACAAGTGGATTTATTTTGCTGAGTATCTACTGTATGAGAGCACATCAGAAACTCTGAACGGTATCGCATTTGCACGTGTGTACAGTTACATTTCGGAAAATCTGGACCGAAACAAGGGGATTTAATACTACTGTATAAGATATACACCAGGAACTCTGAAAAACTAGCTTCGACTCAGCAGGTTGACGCACAGCCTCGTGCCGCGTTGAGCTGCTTGACTGGGAGACCGCCGAAGGACACAAGTCGATCTCGCGTCCACTGCTGTCGGTAAGTAAAAGTGAGAGTTCAAAGCAAGACTCACAGCACCATCACTGATCTCAAAACTTTTCAGTGTCGAGAAAGAGTTTTTTTAGAGCCTGGTAATATTTTAAGTGAAAAAAAAGTCGATTTTTCAGCGTCACATCAACTTTAAAAAGAAATTCGATTCTTACTCAAGGTGGATATGCAATCCCGACCGAATTGTGAGTGCAAACGAAAAGCGCTATCGACGTTCGCATTGGAGTGAGAGAGAACACCAAAAACGTGTAGCACATAACATTAAAATTTGTCCACGGCGGACAACAGTTCGTAAAACTGTCTTGTATGAAGAAATATGAAAAAAAAAGATGGATTTGAAGACAACATGTGAATATCACATCTATAATAAAGCTCACAATACTATAATATACTATAATTTTTTAACTATAAAAACAAAAAATGTGCATCATCTCATTACCCGACGACAAATCACAAACTCATTTTCTTTGAACCCTTCTACATGATGCCGATTTATTTCCCACTACCGGCCGCTATTTCAAACGAGCCTGAAGCATAACGTGACGCTCTTACGGTCTAAGAAACGATCAATCTCAAGTGGTAGAACCATGGTGAGGTTCGAGAGCGGCACATGCGATAAGCACTCAACGCTGCACGCATATCCATATGCGTATTTACATATACGCATATCCATATATATATATATATATATATATATATTGGTGCGCATTCATCGTTCTCGACGGTAGTACTACCGTGTGAAATCAATATGAAAGATTAGCACGTGCAGGATAAGCATGAATAGGAGATATATCGAACAAGGCTACAAGCGCGAAGCTTCCAAGAAAACCACAACAACAATATCCCCCGATATTATTGTTGGGAAGTAAAATGATAGTTTACGGCAAACAAACGAGCGAGAAAAAGTGTGTTGATTACGCATATAGAGGGAGTCTCGCAATCACAAGTGCAGTAGTCCCTCTCGCATTATTCTGCAGGGGAGGAAAATTCCGAGAATCGAATACTTAGCGTACGCCCCCACCATAAGCGCCAATCGGCGCTCGACTGTAAGAGAGCTGTTCCGATCGCTAGGAACACACACACACACACACCCTCGTTGATTATTTCCGCATTCACGGATATATAGAGGAAGGGGGAGAGAGCTTAGGGGGAGGGGGATAAGCATAGCGAACGAATAGTTTGCGAAAGACACGATATTCCTGCAAGGATATACGATGCATCACTCCTGTGTCGTTGAGTTGTAACGATAATCGTTGTAACGGACGTTTCCGCTCTTCCCGACCAATAGAATACTCGCGTATCAAAGCGACGAGCCTCACGGGCCAAGTTGATTGGCCAATTCGTTAGTCACAGCGAAGGAACTAGCTTCACCTGCGCTGAGAGAGGCTCTGAGGCATCGAAGCATCTGTGCAACGAGAGATAAGTGAAGTAACTAAAAAAGCGCGCATTGCGGCTGCTGCTGCTGCTGCTGCTAGTGGTACTGGTGCTTGTGCGCGCTCGTAAACACGCCGCCATCATGCTATAACGCCATAATGATGCTATGAGACACTACGCTACGTTCGGCCTGTGTCTGCTCGTTGCGGTGTTCGGGATAAACATTTCTTTCTCGCGGATCCTAAAATTCGCGCGTGAGATGTGAAATAGTTTTTAACTCGAGAGTGGCCATCCACCAGCCTGGCTTTCGATTCCTGGGTCTCGTTACGGTGAGTAATGTGTTATATATCTCGTATTGCCGCGATTAGTGATTCGCGGATTGATAAATTGTAGCGTAGGTGCTACGCTGCTGCTGCTGCTGCTGCAGCAGAGTGTCGCCGAACGGGGAGAGCGAGAGAGAGAGATAGAAAATACATTTATCGTTACGCGGATATTAATTTTTCGTCAGCGTGGAAGATCTAATTACATCAAATTGTTCGATATGTTTTATCGTATCACATTGTTTTAACATTTTTCCGATTTTTTGTCTTTCTGAAATAATTCCAGTAGGCCTAAGATGAGATAAAGATAGGGAGAGAGAGAGAGAGAGGACATTTATTGGTACTCCGGGATAAACCCCTTAACAGCAGAAAATATATCACAGCTGCGAATGATTTTTGTGCATATATATGTATTTATATGTATGGCACTTTCAGATTTTCTCAATAGTATTCACTAAAACTAATGCCGATAATAATGATAATGATTCCAACAAAGTCTTGGAGAGAAGCGAGCGAGTAGGTGAGAAAAAGCGTAGCACGCGCAGAGTGCGGATAGAGTGCAATTTCGATTGGCGCCCGCTTGTCGAGCCTCTTGTTTCTTTTCGTTTTTCTTTCGCTTCTTTTTTTATCCTACGACCGCAACTGTCGCGCGCTTGTTTCGATCCATATGATTAGATTTATTTGTGTTTGTTGTGGTGGATGACGGGCGCGGGATATCGCGACGAGTGCGGGGCGTTGCGCCAGTGCGAGAAACGCTCCGACGATTGCGGGATTAACGCGTTGTTTTTTTTTTTTTTTTTTTTCGTGCAATGAAAAGTGAGGGAAAAAAAACAGCGCACAGGATGTTTCGTTACGACGGGGAAGCCATTTGTATGGAGTACAGTGTTTGTCGGCAGGTACTTGGGTGAACGATGCTTAAGCCGCTGTCGCAGAACGATTCGCGCACCCTCGACCACCGCTACCCTGTGAATCATCGCCTCCCGAGAATTATCCCTCCTTTGCTCGGCAACCTAACCTCAAAACTCCGAACCGTTTAGATCTTTTTTTTTTTTTCGCAAAAAAGAAATATGTCACTGAGAAACTAGCTTCTTTTCGATAGGATGAAGTTTCTGTAGTCTAAAATTCGTATTTAAAAAAAAATTATTTCTACTATTTTTTTGGGAATTGCGTTTGGGGTTTTTGAGAATAATTCTCGTAGCAGCATATGTTTTTAATATAAATAGACAGCCAGTTTTGTAATTGAAGTGAAATAGATCAATGAACTTTTACCTTCAAAACGATGTGTTTTGTTTCCCTGTTTCCCAAAAATATATACATTGTTTTGGGTCTCAAAAATGGAGGTGTAACGAAGGCTTTCTATTAATGATGTATGTTACTTAGGTCTTAATATTTTTCACGATAGAAAAAACGTTAATTTTAAAAAAGTGTTGCCACACTTTTTGGGAACTTAATTTAGCGCTGTTTATGTCGGCGATGTTTTGTTGATTCATTATCTAGATATTTTATACTATCGATGATTAGAAGCTAGAATCAATGGTATGCCAATGTTAGGTCAGATTAGTATACAAAAATTATTGTCATCGTTTCCTGATAATCAAATCTATATCAGTTGTAAAATAATGGAGTATTTTTGAATTAAGTTCCGATGGAGACTATTTACCGAGTAAACTGGTATTTCTATTTTTGGACGATAAAAGTTTTACTAAACATTAATATTTTGGAGTCAATTTTATTTTTAAAATGTAATTGCATTGCGTTTCTATTAAGGATAATTCGCGCCGCATATGCTGCCTTTCTTTGAAAATGTATCGATGCTGATAAGCTTTTAAAATTTTAGTGCTTATTTGACTACCCTTCATCCTCCTTAGACTGCATTAATCAGTAACGAAATGGATCAGGTTTAAATTATTTTATCTTTCAAATACTGATATTTATTAGTGATTTCGAAATCATAAAAAATAAAAACAAATTGCTATCACCATTTTAAAAAATAACATAATAGTGATGTTAGTCACTGGTAAAGAAAACTGCTCGGCAAGTGAAGGGAATTTTAACAAAAACTTTCACAACTTTTTTATTTAAAATCTGGAGTTTCGAAAAGGAATTTTTAAAGTTTCCGTTCTAGTCAGAAGCACTTGCAATGTTTTTATTTTAAAGTAACAAATAACAATTATGAAAAGGGATATTCTGAATGATGAACTAATAATTTATGATTTACTTTATAATATAATAAAGCCGATAAATTCAAAGAATGGTGCATGTTACGTTTACAATTTCAATGATTGTAAAGTCAAGTTAATTTTTGAAGATAAGATACAAAAAATAATGTCATTATAATATTCCACAGGACATCTTTAAAGAGGGAGCACCTTCGCAGCGGACTATCGAGTAGCTTCACGGTTTTCAACGAATATTGAACAGAAGAAGAAAAACGAAAAATGGACGACGAGGAAGGATCATCGAGTTCGGGGCCGATGTCTTCGCTGAACAGTCTTTTCTCTTTCACAAGTCCAGCGGTAAAAAAGCTCTTGGGCTGGAAACAAGGCGACGAGGAAGAAAAATGGGCGGAAAAAGCAGTAGATTCCTTAGTGAAAAAGCTGAAAAAGCGCAAAGGTGCAATCGAAGAATTAGAAAGAGCCCTGAGTTGCCCAGGCACGCCAAGCAAATGCGTGACAATACCCAGAAGCTTAGACGGCAGGTTACAAGTTTCACACCGAAAGGGCTTGCCGCACGTTATTTACTGCCGCGTTTGGCGATGGCCCGATTTGCAATCCCATCACGAGCTCAAACCCCTAGAATTGTGCCAATATCCTTTCTCGGCAAAGCAAAAAGAAGTTTGCATTAATCCTTATCACTACAAAAGAGTCGAAAGTCCGGTATTGCCACCAGTCCTCGTACCGAGACATTCGGAATTTGCCCCCGGACACTCGTTGCTGCCATTTCAACAGCTTCCGGAGACGACGATGCCGCATAACGTGTCTTACTCATCGAGCGGTTTTAACTCTGGTACTGGTGGCGTTGTAAATCCCACATCGCCGATGTCTTCGGTCGGTTCTGTTCCTAGTCCCGGAAGCACGACATCGCCGAATCCTCAGAGCCCTTACGGCACCAATGGGTTGCCGGAAACGCCTCCACCAGCTTATTCGCCACCGGAAGAAGGTTCCCAAACCGGACAATCGCCTCCTCCCGATCCCGCGGCAATGGACACCGGGAATTCGTCGGAAGTTGCGCCAGTATGCTACCAAGAACCTCCCTACTGGGCTTCTATAGCTTACTACGAGCTAAATTGTCGCGTGGGGGAGGTTTTTCACTGTCAGTCGCACTCTGTGATCGTCGATGGTTTCACTAATCCTAGCAACAATTCCGACAGATTTTGTCTCGGTCAATTGTCGAATGTTAACCGTAATTCGACAATAGAGAACACGAGGCGACACATAGGGAAAGGTGTTCACTTGTATTACGTCGGTGGCGAAGTTTACGCTGAGTGTTTGTCCGATTCGGCAATTTTCGTGCAATCTAGAAATTGCAATCACCATCACGGCTTTCATCCCAGCACCGTTTGTAAAATTCCGCCCGGATGCTCCTTGAAGATCTTCAACAATCAAGAATTCGCACAGCTCCTATCGCAGAGTGTTAATCATGGATTCGAGGCGGTCTACGAGCTGACCAAGATGTGCACTATAAGGTAAATAACAGAACTATGTTGTAGTAGTAATAACTCATTGTTGCATTAATTTTGAGTCATTTGTTTCAAAGTAGCATTTATTAGTGATAATTAATACGTAATTGGTAATATTTTTGTAGTGTTACGGTGAATTGAGCAATTATAAAAAGAGATTGCCAAATAGCTACGTTTAAAAATTTGAAAAAGTTGGAGCCAAGAAATTTTTTTCCATTCGGATTCCATTTAGACTCATCATTCTATCCATTACAGTAGATAGCATTGTATTCTGGAAAACCCGAATTTTCAGATTGGTGATTAGCCGCCTACTGAATGATCGGTCTGCACCCATACGCGTTAAAGTAATACACAAGTAGATGATGCAGATATCACAATTTCACATAATTTACTTTTCTTTCATCTAAATAATATTTTTATTATTTTAGATTGGGTCTAATTGTGACCAGATATCTTCTTGCATCACTTATTTTTGCCAAGCGAGTGAGAAATGAATCTCGTTCATAGATCGATTCGTATTTTATCTTCGACTTTACTTCGTCAGAATGTCATTCGCGAATATATTCTGTAGCGGTGTATCATCTATCGGAAAATAGGCAGAAAAAATGTAGTCTCTTTATTTGAACTCCTGATTTTTATGGTCAGAGCAGATGCGAAGTTCTTGTTTTGATTAATCTAACAAAGATCGGTGAAATTCTCATTGCTTATTCACAAAGTATATGTGACAAATTTACTACTTATTTTCAATAAATTCCAGTAGCAATGATAATGTTATTAGTTTACTGGAGATTCTCTATTCACCTTTGGTTTTCTTTTTCTCAGAATGTCCTTTGTGAAGGGATGGGGAGCGGAGTATCATCGACAGGACGTTACTTCGACTCCGTGCTGGATCGAAGCTCACCTTCACGGACCTCTACAATGGCTTGATAAGGTCCTCACGCAAATGGGATCGCCGCTTAATCGCATTAGCTCTGTTTCGTAAAAGAGACCCGGGATCGCAATGTTTATAAGAGTTTTAAGTAATCATTGAGGCAATTTTCTCTGGTATCTATCGAAGGATACGTTTAACTAAAATTTTCTTTCTTCTGCTCAATTTATTCAATATTAATAATTTAGCAAAGATTTACCGTGCCTGCACTTTTTATTTTTTACACGGACTTGTTACTTTCTATAACAAATTAATGTTTATCCGCTTTTGTTTGTATTATGGTACAAAAATCGTTGAGTACAATATCATGAACTTTAGGTAGACGTTGTGGGATATTTCCTGCATAAATGAATATAAAATCCATTCTAAATCGATTGGAATGAAAAAATATATATTTTATTTCGCCAAGAGCGTACATTTGCGTTTTTGATACATTGATATGCTTAGAAAAATGTATACTTTTTTAAAACCAAAAAAATCAAAAGTTTTATCGTAAATCGATTTGTCAAAGCGCCGGCAGACTAAAACCCCTGCGAGGAACCAGAGAAATCGTTTCAAAGATTCTCCGTTATGTTAGCTTGATTTTCTCCAGATTCTCATTCGTAAAAACAAAAAGAAATCAAGCAACGGAAGCTTCGGTCGGCGCAGAAAGACATTATTATTTTCGTAAAGACGATTGCCACTTACGGACATCGTCAACATTGCGCAATGAGATTCATTACTTTCGTATAAAATTATGAAATACAAGAACAGGAAGAAAAAAAAAGCTTAATGCGAGTGCAAATATAGAATTATACTAGTATGTAAGAGAGCCGATGATAATAAAATCCAACTGAAAGTAAACGCATCGTGCACGAGAATTATGTAGCGTCTAGAGGGAGGTCAAAAACAACAACAAAAATAAGCCGTACAACTTTTAGGCTGTTATTTAAGGAGAGAAAATATTATAGTAAAATAAGTTTACTCAATATTAAGGAATGATATTTTTTAACCTATTGTCCGTCATAATATTTTATTTTGTATATGGCGCCCGATGGAGGATTTACAATGTGCAATCCTTGCGAGTCTTAGCGCCGAAATATTATCAGTGCCGTCTCTTAGATTTTTTTTCTTAGATATTATAAATATATATAGATATAATATAATATTATATATATATATATTAATGAGGTAACGAGGCGGTTAAAAGAAAGTGTATAAATGTTTTCTAAAGGATATGTAGCAAAATTGGCAATTAACGGGAAGCAGTTGACGCCTATTCTTTTAATCTTTTTTTTTTTTTGTGCAATGTACGCTTCGTTGAGTCTAGTGATTCGTGAGTTTTGTAATAATGTGATTCGAGAACGATCTCCGGTAAGAGTTTAAGCCGAGGCGCGAGTACTTTGTTGGAGAATCTGCGTTTTAAGGGCTTCTGGGCGATCGGATTAAAGAAAAAGCTTTTGTATCAGCGTTTATATTTGCTGGTGCTTAAATTTTTACACAATTGTGGCTTAAAGGAACAGCATTATTGTTTCTGCTTCCCGTACGATGCAGCGACACTTTGAGAAAGCGACGATGATAGAGTTAAGGAGGGTCGAACGTTTCACACTAATCAAATCAGTGATTCGTTTTCGTAGAAGCATTTTAAAGGTAGCATATGTTTTCAGCAATATTTTATGTATATTTTTGAAAAACCTCTAAGAAGTAGCTCATAATTAGCCAAATTCTAATAACCTCTGAAAATACTCTTACTAAGTTAAAAAGAAATTCACGTAAATATACGTCGGAAAATGATGAACCACTGAAAAATATACATATGCTGTACTGATTTGGCAAGTGCGCGCTTCATCCTCCTTAGCTTGGAGTTTAAATTCTAATGAGAAAGTGCGTTGATAGAATCGCCCTCCGATACCTCCGTACCAATGGGACAATATATAAATACGATGAGCCTTACTGAAGTGCCACTTTGGCCCTTGAATGGCCTCTTTACTAACAAAGGCCTTAATTTACTTTGGGTACATAAACAAAAATACCGACTTCTACTAATTATTAGCCTTGCGCAAGATTTACAATGCAAGACGAACGCCGATCTCATTTTTAAGGATGTTGCAGGAGGGAAACATAGAAAGCTTAACTATGTTTCGTTGAATTGAAATATTCAATGATTCTCGCTTATACGAAAAAAAAAAAAAAACAATTGTACTACTGTCGATTGTAAGATGTATTTTCTCGCTGTACTTCGTGTTTCTTGTGGCTGCTTCTACGTTGACGAGTTTGATGACGTTGCATCCAAGCGAAATCTTGGCTAGACACAATTTTGTGCAGAGCTTTACCGGAATTTGTACGGTGGGCTGTCTTAATAGATACAATGCTACAAAAACAAAATCTTTTTTCGAGTAACACGTGCGTAACGAGTGTTTACTCTACCCAAGTATTTTACAGAACAGAGAGAAAATGAATTGAAATATACGTTTATATTTGTACGCGATAAGAAAGGGTGTAAAATATTTACGAAGGTCACTGCCGCTTACTAAACGATTCGGTTGCCGAAGTGCCTGTGATTTTTTCTATTAAACAGAAGTGGCCAGCCATCCATTTAAAAAAACCCATAAAAAATACTGTGTCAATAAAACAGCTAATTTTCCAAGATGGGTTTAACGTGCCTAAAATAATCGTTTTACTCTCAATTATATGAACAAAACAAACCCGAAATTTTTTAACTAACATATTATTTTTTGACGATATTTTTGATGGCCTTTTTTAAAATCGAATGGTGACCATCTTTGCTGCATAACACGACATAGCGTTCGTTTTATTAATGCTCAGAAAAGTGCCGGCAATGTTTCGGGAGGTTTGCCAAATCGAGTTGATAAAAACAAAATGAATAAAATTAATAAAAGTAGCTTTCTCACTAGAAAACTTGATATACCTGTCTGCAATTATGAACTTGCGCTCAGTGCTTATTATTGCGAAGTTACTCCGAAAACACACAATCGACTTTGTAATGCCAAATTGCGCACATTTTTGTTTTGTTTTTCCTGGTATGTTAGTTCCTTGGGGGAACGGTAAAGCGATTTTAAACATTCGTGTTGATGTATATTTATTATATATACGTGTATATTATTGTAGCTTTAAAGTTGTTGCAAATAGAATTTATCGTGAGAGTGTATATGGTGAATGAAGAAGCCTGAGCCATAATAATTGCAATTGAAATGTGGGGTGCAGGATATATAGTATATTATATTGATATATAATCGAGATTTAATGTATACTTGGCCGTCGATATGACGTTTCTGTCGATACGATGGTCTCGATCACTCATGAAATGTATTTGGAGCTTCAAAGCCTTTGTGTTTATCGAGGCACAGCGAATGTCCTACGTCCCGCTTGCACAAAACGCACATTCGTCGAAGAGACAATTGCTCGTGTGTTAATTATTTACGCAGGATGATTGTCGCTAAACAGAGATGAGTTGAACTCTCGATAATTAAAATTCAGCATCATTCGTTCTCTCGATTGAATAGGCGATTCAATTTAAAGTTGGCCTCTGGTTGAAGACACTGCAAATGAAACTTACGAAAATTATGAAAATTAAATGAAGCAGGAGGGAGAACTGTTTATTCACTAAGAGGACTGAATCATCTGAAAACGGCTTGAGAAAATACTTTTAATTGACAAGATCATTAACCCTTTAACGTCCACGAACCTTTCCGGTTGAATATTTGAAAAAAATGTCTCAATACTTTTATTGATCACAATAGAAAAACGACACTGATGAAAATTAATGTTCTTAAATTTTTTATTTTAACGTGAAATGCCATTTTTATTTCTCGATTGAATTTTCATAAATGTTTTATAATGAAGTTAATTTCTCTAATGAAATATACTAAGTTGGCATTTAAAGGGTTAAATAAATGTACATCAAGACTCCACAAAATGCGCATCAAGCACTGCAAATCTATAATTCTATAGCTGGATATACTGAAACACAAAGCTAACATAAAATATAGGTATTCTTTGCTTTACGCAACTTTCAAATCAAATCGGTGAGGGGATTTAACGTTTCGTAGTGTGATTTAGATTTTTTTTTCGGCCAGAGTATAGCAATTTAGGATGTAATGAGAAGAATACGAGAATACGCTGCGCCGTTGAGTCATCAATGGCAGCCTATCACTGTCAGTTTCTAATGAAAAAATAATGATAATATATTTATATTCATAACTAAGTCCGACAGGCCTCCAATAAAAATCCTATACGCTGACCAGAACGGAATCCGTTTATTGGTTTCATTCATAAGTTATTACAACTAAAAAATGCTATTTTTTCAAAAACATTTTCTAGTATTCTTCGCTGTACGAAATTACAGATGTAGTGCCTGATGTGCATTTTTAAATGTATATGTAACTCTGAGCGATATTAACTGAACGAATAATGAAATTCGTAATGAGTATTAATTAAATATTCTTTCGATAATATCATGCGTGATTTATTGTGTCTACAACTGCATGTCTGAACTTTTTTTCATTTCGCCGATCGCACACTGAATGTGTTTTACAAATTTTCAATTCGCATTGCAAAGTATAAAATTAAATCATGTATGTATGTATGCATATTATGAAAAATGGAGAGTCGCTCATCTCTGAACGCTGCGATTTATTGAAATCTAATATCTTCATATTCCAATAACTGAGATTCGCGAGCCAGCTTAACACAACTTAAAAAATCGCTCGTTAGCCGGCTCAAGGAACTCAGCAACGACCAGACCTGTTGAGTTGCACAAAACTAGATGTACAGGCCATTCTGTCGTCGGGATACGACGAACTATAAGCCTTCTTTAGATTATATTATTGTTTATCTAAGATCCTGACCTACCAATGACACACACCTTGGAATCCATTCCAGACTGAATTCGGAGCGACGATTTTTATTCCCATTACCTTTGTAACGCTCTCCGAAAACACCTTATCAGCGGATACTCAATATTACGAAGAGCGCTCGAGTGTCTTGAGGTTTCCAGTCATTTGTTTTTCGTTCTTTTTGTGTTTCTCTTTCTCCAACTCGTTGCGAAATTAAGACGTCGCACGAAGAAGACTCTATCCTCAGGACACTCTGCTTCGGTATACTATATTTGCTGATCTACACTGTTTTCTCGGCGATAAATGTTAATTACATAAATGTAAACGAGTATATGGATAAATTTATAGTACCTACCTGTGTATGTGTGCGACGAAAAGTCCAAGTAATTGTATTGCATACTGATGAAAAAATTGCTGTCTGGATCCTGCTGGAAGTCCCTTGGATAAAATTAAAGGGGGCTCCCCAGATTTCAGGCAGGAAACTGTTCATTTCTTTACGCCAAAAAAATCGTGTAAAAAATCACATTAAATTTATTGTGCGTAATGATCTTCTGATGTTAAAAAAAATCTCAAATCTGATGATAACAAATAGGAGAAACAGTTTCGTTTTTTCAGTATCATTATTTCGTATTTCCTATACTTTTTCATGAAGCTATTTCTACAATGTTTATTTTACGGTTTCTCTGTATCGATATTGATACGCGAACATTAATTTGCAAATAATCACACGCATGAGATTTTTTATACGGTTTTTTTTCTTCATAAATACAAAAAAAAAGGTTCTAGCCTTTTGCGTGAAGTCAACGAAATTTTCGGTTGCGGCTGATGAATTAAAAGTCTTGTCGTGTAAAATCATCGAGTCGATCGAAAAAATACTGCACTACTTGAATTGAATACTTTAGTGACATAGAAAAATGTCGTGGATATTTGGTTCGCCATCCGCAACAACAAATTTATTTGACTTGACTAATTTTTTTTCTTAGTGCATCTACGACCTATCATCGTCGCTATATTTGTAAGACAATTTCATTCGACGATCTCTTTAATTGAAAAACACTAGTTATTTGATGAAAAAGCGATCTCTCAAGAGTCATATTGAAAGTTGATTAAAAATTCGTGAGAATAAACAAGAAAAATCGCGAAAAAAAACTATGATGTAATGATAAATATGGGGAAAAGAAGAGTTATATACGAAGTCTGATAATTAAAGTGAAAATGGACATCTTGATGGGTGGTAATTCATTTAATCCAACTTTACCATGTGTTTTTTTTTGTTTATGTCCCATATGCACGATGCAGAATAGTCCTTATTGACGGAGAAATAATGCACATTACCTATACAATTAAATAATCGGCGCACGCTATACGCTACAGTACAGTTTATCTAAGTGGTGGTAAACTTATTTGTGCACTTATGTAATACGACGCAATGGTAGTCTTGGTTGTGTTGTATCATTTATCTTTTCATTTTCCAGTTTGTTTTGCTTGTTTTTTTTTTTATTCATTATCTTTATTTGTCGTCCGATAACCCGTACGACGTACAGTGGATTTGTAGATTTCTCTAAATGTACCTTCGTTTCGACTAATGTAGCATTGTAAACGTGTGGTTACTATTTAAGAGACCGACAGAATGGTACGTTTACCGTTGATAATCTTATTCGCCTTCTTTTCATAATTATCGCGCCTTTTTATCGCTTCTTTTTCAGTTAATCGAGTTAGATAAAGGAGGTTGGAGTTCTTCACAATCAAATTAGCAATAAATATTTTTTAAACGTTTTCACAAAGATTCACGGATTAATATACAGCACTGAACGACAATTCGTATCACATAACAGTGAACCGTACGTAGCGATGAACTTTAAAAAAAAAAAAGAATTGCTTAATCCCAATTTCCGCAAACAATACATTGTTCTTTTGTATTTTGCGTAATTTGTAATTTGCAAATTTTCAAACACTTCACACTATCAAGTAATTAGGTAATTTTCTTGAAGAATGTCTTGATTTGGATTATTGCTCGAAAAAAATTAAACGAACATGTACTTCATCGGAAAATTCAATTTATCAATACTTTTTAGAAAATCCATTACTATTGCTTTTCCTCTAGATCAAGTACACATGCTGTTGTCATACGAATCAGTCTAGAGCACTGTTATTTAATACAAAAAAACTTTACAGAAACAATAAAAAATATAAAGCTTTGTTTGATTAATGCAGAGCTTCAATCTCCTTAACGCAACACTTGAAAATTTTTAAAATTTTCATAATACGAAGCATTCTTTAGCTTCTACAACGAATCGATGTTGTTTTTCGTTTTTATAATGCGTAGTAGTCGGCTGTTGTCGAAAATTCGCTATAAACTACGGTTTTTCTTCATTTTTTTCATTGATAACAAGTATCATTCTTAGAAGTTAGAAGACATTTTTGCCATCCCTCATCATCACACCATATTCATGGCTCACCCGTGTGTGTGTTCTTTCGCTCCGTCGTAGCTGCGCTCGTCGATAATACAATATAATAACTTCCTTAATAGTGCCACTCGAAATCAGTGATATTCGTCGCAGGAGAGTCCAAAGATCCTTGGAGCTTTGAATAATTAAGTTAAACGAGAGTCATGCGAGGGCAAAACGACGAATATCAGTTTTCGAAGGGCGCGTATTATTAAAGAGAAGTTCACTGCGACAAAGTGTCTCGTAGTTAGTAATTTAGCGACAGCTGGGCTTTACATTCACGTTCCTCTCTCTCTCTCTCTCTCTCTCTTTGTTCAACATTTTTTGTGTGTGTGTTTGTGTTCCCTTAGAAATGATTGCAGTCACAGTCAAATTCAACCCTTCTCTGTTCGTTTCCCTTGCCTCATTAATAGGTAGGTAATTATATACATTAGTTGGTTGTATATATCAATTTATGTGCTAATTAATATTTTTTTCATCGCTCTTTCGACCCTATTTATAATTCGGACATGAAAGTATGGCCAAGTTTGCCCTCATTATTTGATATTTCATTTTGCTTCGTTTTTTCCTTCACTCAATTATTATTATTTTTTTCATTTCCCAAAGGCTGCTCGTCCGATGAACCTCAGAGGACCAAACATAACGTAAAACTTACTCCCCCCCCGCAAGGTACAAAAGTGATTAGTAGTTTCGTAAAAAAACGAAAGGAAACAAAAAAAGAAGAAATAAATACTTAATATTTTAATAAATAGGTTGTTCAATTACTTTACCACTTTTTTCTATGTCTGTTAAATATGATTGACAAAAAAAATTATATATCTATATATAAATCGTAGTAATCACGGTTCTTTTGCATCCCTTGCTGTTTTTCGATCAACAAAACGTGGCTCTTTTTGCATTTTTTCGTCAATTTGCTAATTCACGAAGTTGGAGATTTTTCGCAATTTTTTCTTTTCTTTTTGAGTCCACGACTGTCCAGCAACCGAGTAAGACATTCGAAAAGGATGTCGCGTCGCCTGAACACAATGATGCAATGCATACGCTACATGTACGATCTGTCCTTCCATTCGCTTCCAATTTTTATTTATTTATGTAAATTAAATCAAAGCATAGCCAAAGAAATGAAGAAAACGACTCGAAGTTTGAGAAAACGCGTTTCACTTGACGCGCTCGAGTATTTATATTGTCCTAGTGATCAATGGTCTTGGCAGGGCGTCCAGTACAGAGTCCCAACCATCAAACTTCCAAACTCGCTCTATTTGTTTATTAAGTCCATAAATGGTTCGAAACAAATTCTTTTATTTGTGTATAACACATCAGTTAAAAATCCATAAACATTTTATAGAAAACGAAAACACTTTTCGATAAAACACAGTTGCAAATCCACAGCGAAACCAAAAAGAACAATTCATTCTGTCCATAATTCGTTTCTGTGTGGAATTTTCAATAGCATCTATTTGGAAAAATATATTTTCGGTTTTTATAAAATGGTTACACATTTTCCAACCAATATAGTGGGACATTAAAAAAAATTGATGTCAAATTATGGAATTAATAAATGAACAGAGGTGAAAAGTAACGGAATGGTAAAAACTCTGGTCCAGTAGTTAGGATGACTATATGAATCGCGCGCGAAATTGATGAATTGAATTTCTTAGTTGTAATCTTTATCGCGGTCTTCTTGTATTTAAACCCGGCCGGAAGTCAATGATGCTAACATGCAACGCTATCTAAAAAAATTGCTAAATTGAAAATTAATTATCGTTCCTCGGGAAGAGGCATTCACACCTTGGTCCACGGTCACACGGCATATACAACGCCTCACTCACGCGATTGCACTATTAATCTATGAATATAACAGGTATAATAATGACATGTCTAAAAATCTTGTCAGTTGTCACGCAAGTCGAATTTGTACTTTTCTCGCATACGATCGGGTGAGAATGTCCGATTGCATAATTGTGCAACGCGTCATCACCCCCCCGCCCCTGAAATCCTACACAGAGCCCCACCAACAGCATTAACGGCGAGTAACGACCGCGACAAGTCATTAATGCACATTTTTGTGTTCTGCTTTTTATCCCCGTTATTATTATTCTTTTGTTTTTTAAGTATAAACAATGCCCCGAAAATGTCTTTTCAAGACCGCAAGAGCTAGCGTTCAGCCCTCTCCGATCGGACAACAGCCACGTTGTTATTTGTTGCATTTTTTTCATTTATTTTTAATTATCGTAACGACTTAATATTCTTTCCTCGTCAGCCCCAATAACCGAGCTAAGTCCTTCCCGACATTCAATACCGATAAATTAACTAATTAATTTAATATTTGTATCTTTTTTTCCCCGTTCCTCGCTTCAGTGTATCTTTTTCTTTTTCGTTAATCGTTCATTTATCGTTCAATTCGCGTGGAAATTGAATGTCACAAGATCGTTCGATATCACAGTCGTTTTTCAATTATTTTAAATGTTATGTATTTACGAATATCACTTAATATGTTTATTTATAATAGGTATAGAGCGTATCATACTGATAAATACAGTTATAAAATATTGTATGGGTGCGTCTCGGTGTCGCTCGTCAGCCAAAAGTTCGTTTTTAGTTTTGTGTCAATTTATCCTTTTCTTTTAGTTTCAAAATCTGTGTGTATATGTGTGTGTGTGTGTGTGTTTTTTTTTACATAAGCCACGAGCCTTTTGGCGACGCTCTTTCGTTAATCCCTCTCCTGTAACTGCAACCGTAGTTTTTTCTTATTTCTCATTTTTCTTCCTTTATTTTTATTTTAATCTGTCTTTAAATCTTTTTAGCACAACTTTGGGAGCCATTCCTGGTATTTCGTCCAGGGTATCTTTATTCCTTTCATCCTACCATAGAGCAAGCCACACACTTCTTTTCTACTAGGACACAGGCGTCTTAGTCAACGTCTTCGAGATGTTGGAATGAAAGTTTTCATTTTTTTAAATTTATATTTACTTTTCTCTTTATCGAGACGGGTGGCAACGGTACTTAGTGGATACAAATAGCGGAAGGGCCGGGCGTCTGAGAATCAACGAAACTTCTTCGCCTGAAAGTGCTAGGCAGGTAAATAAGAGAGAAAAAAAAAAGCGAAATATCTTCTCAATAACTCGTTGATGCAATAGGAACGAGGATGATATATATATATATTATTTTTCAAAATTACTTCAAATTGATAATAATCAGTCTGTTTTTTTTTTTTCTTTCGAAGCATGGAACGTCTCGCACGCGCAATGCCCACCGCATTCGATCACTAAACTTCACAGCCACCACAAACGTCACTGGACGCGACGTAGGAGCGCGTGGTGCATCGCAGCGAGTCACTCGTGCTGTAGATTCGAATCTCAACGTTCTCCAACAAAAGCAGAGCGTCGAAAAGTGGATTTTTAAGTGACAAGTTATTTCTTTGATAACTTATGCTTTTGAGTGAAAAATGATTTTTTATCTGTTTTTAGAGAATTTCAAGACGTATCCTGCATCCATTAATTTGATTTAAATTTGAGCGATCGAGGCCCGTTCTGCCTGGCTCTTGACATTCACGAGTGACTCGTGTAAGCAATCGTCGTTTGTAATTTTTTTCATCTCGCTCGCTTTTTATTTTATTTTCTCTCTCTTTCTCTCTCTCTCTCTCGCTCCGGGGACGGCAAAACAACAGAGTACCATTCGTCGACGAATCATAAATTCAAAAGAGAATGTTTTTTTTTCTTTTTTTTTTTTTTTCGTTTTTAATAGAACTTACGTCTTATGCGATCGTTTAATAGGCTCGCGTGCTTTAGAACTCGTGGCGAGTCTCGGTATTGCGGGACACAGTCGTCTCCTAAGTTAAAACCTAAAATCGCAGTCGTAATCCCGCGACGCGAGGGATTTATCTGAGAGTTTATAAACGAAGTTACCGCGGAGACCCTTACCGTAGTTTTCTCGTCTCTGAGAACTCTCGCACTGCGCAGAGAGTTTTATCTTCACTTTCCTTTCTTTTTTTTAGATCAACCATCTTTCAGTCGCAAACGAGACGCCAATACTGCCGAAGGCACGCTCGCCGTGTATTTTCTTTACCTTAAGTCGCTAGAAATTTAAATAATCGAAGCTACAACGAGTTCCCATAGTCCCGACAGGAGTTCTAACAAATTGAACTAAATTGTTTTTTTTTCTTCATCACCTACTGTTCGTTATTTTCCTTCTTTTTTTTCTTCTTCAGATTAGTAATAACGGTCAATCGATTTGATTCATTAATGTCTATTCTACATGTAGTTGAGTTTTTTTAATGCAATTTAGCTAATATTCAACAATTCCCAAGTCCATACTCTCTCGCGTTACATTTTTCCGTCACTTTTCTTTTTTGAAATTATCATTTTTTTTTTTTGTTTTTTCGCTAGCGACGAACTTGCGAAGACAACGAAGACTTCGCGCAATATCGTCGAGAGAAGTGGACTCGATTCGCTGGGCGCGACTCTCGGGATTTGTTAATACTTCGTCGCGTATGAATAAATGTCTTTGGGTGGGAGAAGGATGTGTGGTGAGGAGGGTAGGAGTTTTGTGTAAAGTTTGTGTTGAACATGGTGTCGTTTCCCTTTTTTCTCTCAATGTTTAGTCTTCGTCTAAGGACTTTTGAGTCGACAGGCAGTCAGCGTATGTGAATTTTTCCGCAGAACACATTTCATCGCAACCGGTCTGTTCATCTCGCGCTGTTTTCTTTTAATGTAAATATTTTAAGGTGTCGGGGTAATGTTTGTGTGTTTGTTTGTTAGTGTATGTGGTTTTTTTCTTCCGTTTTCTGTGTTTGTGAGTGTTGGCTCTTACGTATAATTGAATTTGCGTGTAGATTAATAATAATGGTCGCAATAGTGGTGAACGGAGTTAGTAATAATGATCTACTTTCCCCACCAGTCGGGACCGTTACCGCTACTTCCATTATTGGAAGAGTTGTACGACGAATTATAGTTACCCCCGTAGCCTCCACCGTAACCACCTGAAACGAGACGAAAGAAAAACAAGAGTTTTATCAAATGTCTAAAATTCGTAACATATTTTGAGAAGACACGTTGGAGTAGATTTTTTGTAAACTGACTGGATGAAAAATAGAATTCAATGGCAAATTGCAAACTGGTGAAACTTTTGTCATGATCTGTCTGCGGATAGTCGATTTTAAGAAGATGTAAAATGAATACATGCCCTTTTACTACTATCCATTGTGACATTGTGATAACCAATAATATAATTTATTATAGGAATCTTGATTCATTTTTCCAGGTAAGTTTTGTGATTAAAAAATCAATAAGTGAGGGTTAATAGGAACTGTAATTCACTCGGAGATGATTAACATTGCCTTAAGAGGAAATATTAAATATATATTTTGGGCATTTCGATTAATTCCATTTTCGTTTTATAGTTGATTGGACTTTTGTTAATTAATTGGACGATTTTTAGAAACAGCAATTTAACTAACAGTGAAAAGTTTTGTTGAAATTTACCTCCATATCCGCCGGGGCGACCGCCGGGTCCGTTGCTACGTCCGCCCATGCCGGAACTTGGTGTCTGACGGTAATCCCTAGCACCGAAACCGCCGCTAAAGCGACCTTTGGTACTTCCACCACCGCCGCCGGGTCGTCGGGCGCTAGTTCCGCCTGAATGTCGCGCTTCTGAGAACATACCCTCGAGCCAAGAAGGCAGCTCCTGGTTAGCCTCAATCAATAGTGATACTA
This sequence comes from Clistopyga incitator, assembly GCA_947507545.1. NCBI lineage: Eukaryota > Metazoa > Arthropoda > Insecta > Hymenoptera > Ichneumonidae > Clistopyga > Clistopyga incitator. The sequence goes on along the minus strand of OX382179.1, from coordinate 2,522,890 downwards.
GATCGCGCGTCAAATTGTGGTTCTTGTGGTTGAAAAATGAAGTCGCCAGACCTGTGAATCACAAATAACATATAATTAATCTTCAACAAAATCCAATGCTAATTGGAACAACATTCGTAGCAGATTGACCGGCAAACAGGATCGATTACACTGTTAAAAACAAGTCGCTTAACAATTCCGAACTCTCCGCTTTTCTTTTTGTTACCAAAAATAGTATTTTCTGTCAGAACTTAGATATAAAAAATGTAACTACTTCCCATGAATTCTTTTCAGTCAGTAAGAGCGTTGCGTTGCAATTTCTGACACTGCATTTATGACCTATGGCGAAGTGTTAACAACTGAGTACTGGTTCGTGTCACGAACCGCGATATAAATAATTCGACAGTGTCGGAAACCCCGTCGTAGAAGACCACAATTAAAACAATACTTAAATAATTGCTTCTCAATTATTTAACTTCATAACCGGCAAAGTTTCATGCTGAAGAGGTCTTAACGTGCACGTTAAAGGATTTTGTTTATTAGTATCATAATACGAAGTTGGTCTCGGTAGGGACTTTGTAGATCCACGTGTGCCGACCATCTTTTGCGAATTGTAGGGTCCATTTGTTGAGCTGCACTTTGCATTGAGTTTTTCAGAATAGCGCGCTATCTGCGGGTGCTGTTGCGAGCAGTGCACATTCAAAACGAGCGTGTAGCTGGTGACCGCTCAAACTCGCTCGCGGTGACTTTCTGTCGAACGACTAAGTTCCAGAAATCTTTTGAGGTGACTCGATCGCGTTTTCGGAATAGTACGCCATCTCGCCTAACAGATGACCAAAGCTCAGCGGTTTTTAAGCATTAGCTGCACGTATTGCTTCTAACGCGGGAAATGAGTATGTAACGGGGCTGAATTCGATTAGGTTGAGTTAGCTTATAAGATTTCTATATATTCTCTTTTGTAAATAGAGTTCTTTCCCCCATAATGCATGTCAATTTAACGCTTTCCTGAGTAATAGAAAAGCGGGGTCGCGAATCTAAGGATATCAGGAACCTGAGCCATTTACCTTAGTTGCGAATAGTTTGAACTTACCCAAATTTCCCATACGTCCGGTACGACCGATTCGGTGAACGTATTCTTCAACGTCACCGGGTAGGTCAAAGTTGATCACGTGTTTCACGTGTGGAATATCGAGACCTCGAGCTGCAACAGCTGTCGCAACGAGAATCGGTGTTTTGCCAGCGCGGAATCGGCGCAATGCGTCTTCGCGCTCGCGTTGAGACCTGTCACCGTGGATACTCGTTACCGGATATCCCATCTGGTGCAAAAACTCCTCGAGCATATCAGCGCCCTTCTTTGTCTCCACGAACACTAGAGTCAGCGCTTCGGCGCCTATAAACAAAGCGATAGCATTGCATTAAGTACACGAACAAAGAAATATTACAAACTTGTAAGTTTTTCAAGTGATTGTTACAAGTTTAGCAATTTCCCATTTGAGAGACAGAAATCATTGAAAGAAATGTGAGATTGGTAACTTTATAACGACGATTACGGTATTTAAAAAACAAACAGAGTTACATATTATTACAATTACACAATCGATTGAGCATTGTTGTTTAATATACTTACTCGGTTCAATAACGTTGCTCGCTTGTAGCAAATCCAAGAGATACGAACGCTTGTCGTGTTCTTCAACCCACACTATTTTCTGTGTAATATTCTCGGAAGTCGAGCCGACACGGCCAACAGCGAGGAAAATATAGTTGCTCAGAAAATCTCTGGCCAACATCTGAATTTCTTTAGGGAAAGTCGCGGAGAACATGAGGGTTTGTCTTTCGCCAGTCGGTGGCATTGTGTCCTCCTCGACGATGCGTCGGATTTGAGGCTCGAAACCCATATCCAACATACGATCAGCCTCGTCCAATACGAGGTATCTGCAAATAAATTTATATAGAAAACGTTGATCTATTGCATATCGAATTTGTCTTTGAAAAACACCAAAATCTAGTTGGCGAACATTAATCGTCGGAAAACTTGCATAAGGATACTGATACTTGCATGTATAACTGACTTTTTTAAAGAAAATTATTAAAAGAAATAAAAAGCAACATTTATGCCACGATATGCTCACCGCTTAAGCATAGAAAAATATCTGATTATTGTGAATCACCTAACATTATGTATTTATTTATATTTAAACCTGCACACTTTTAGAATGCAATCGTTACGTAAAATAATCTCAAATAATTTTCATTTATGCGAAAGGTTAATCCATTCCGCATTCGAGTAGCCATTTAGAATTAAAATCCAGAAAATTCTCTGTACTGGAAGACAGGGTAAAAAGAAGAAAAAAAAGCTAGTCTCTGTGAATTGTTTCAGATTTCTTGACCCGTTGTTTTTCCTACAAATATTGGCAGAGAAAAACTAAAATCTTGCAGATGATTCAGAATAGCCAGATGCTATTGCATATCGGTTGTTAGCAGTAAAGCTTTAAGTCGTCGGACATTGATACATTTCTACTAGTCAAACAAATATTTAGTCTTTCATAGAAGAACGATGAAACTTTTACTGAAAAAATCTCAAGTGCGCTTAAAAACAACTCAATTTTTATTCTTTGCTCACCGGCAAACAAATATTTAACGAATATTGAGGAAGTATTTAGTGTCTTACTTAGAAACAAAGCAATTTGAGATGAAAAAGTGTTTAGTATGATGAAAAATAATAAAATATTTGTTCTGTGCTCACCGGCAATTATGCAAGCCGATTTTTCCACGTCCAAGCATGTCGGCGAGACGTCCAGGAGTCGCGACGAGCAGATGGCATCCACGGTCAAGTTCGCGCATCTGATCGACGATGTTCGAACCTCCGTAGACAACGGCCGGTCGCATACGCGAACGATATGCGAATTTCCGGGCCTCGTCGTATATCTGTGTGGCAAGTTCCCTAGTAGGTGCCAACACGAGACCCAATGGATACTGCTTTCGACGAACGGAACCACCAGCCTGAGGCGGTGGGGGACGGGGTCCAGACTCGTAAATCTGATTCAATATTGGCACTAAGAAGGCCGCGGTTTTACCAGACCCCGTTTGGGCGCAGGCCATAACGTCACGACGACCGATGATGATCGGTATCGCATACTTCTGAACCGGCGTTGGTTTGTCGTAACCCGCGAGGCCTATGCTGTTCTTTATAATCTCCGTCAGCTTAACCTCGTCAAACTGCAATGTAAACAATAAAAAAATCGTTAGTTAGTCAATATTTTATTATCATGTTGAATCAAATTGAAAAAATCCTTGCAGTATCTCATTTTCATTTTGTTAATAACTAATGTACTTAGTCATTAACATTGGCAATGAAAATCATGTTTCTCCTACTCATTAGGAGAGTCATAACCATTTTATTGCATTTGATCTGCGATTATTGCTTTACTTGTTTCATACACAATGTCATATTGTTTTATTTCGCAGAAAAAAAAAAAAAATTATTCAGAAATACTTTGAGTTAAAAATGTCACGGAAATGTGAACGATGAGCACAGCACTCTTTATTTTCACAAATCTGTATATAATTTTCCATTTATTGTTGATAATAAAATATTTATACAGTTTGTCGTGAATGTGATAGAATATTCTCAAAAAAAAAAAATGACATTTTCTTTATTAAGAATCAAAAATAGTTACTTTTCGCGTAAGAGTTGGAAAGAACAGAGTATGGAAGGTGTGTATCTGTAAAGTGCGGATAGTCTGACGAATTATCGAAGTGAGGTGATTCGAACTCGGATTATTCAGATACTAGGTAAGAGCGCTGAGCACTGCGTTAATGTTGCTTAGTACATTTTTCTCATGCGAATCGTGTCCTTATATGGAATGTAGGGTCGTCACATTAGCGACAATTGTAAGTGAATGCGAATAGAAACTCACGGATGAGATGTGCGATGGTATGTTGTCACCGGTAGCCTCAACGGGGATATCCTCGTATTTGCTAAAATTGATGCCGGTGTTTCCGGTGCCGAAGAGTTCGAGCTCAAGACGCTCGTCCCTAGTAGTGGGAACAGTCCAATCGACCTCGTTTCTTCCGCCTCCTCCTCGGCCTCCGCCGTCTCGCTCGTCCTTCCATCGGCTACCGCCGCCGCCCATTCGATCATTTCGATTCTCCTGCCAACGATCGTTTCGTGGCTGATCAGGCCACGCTCCGCCGCCTCCGCCGCCTCCCATTTGTCGATCGCGATCGGAATTTCCATAACGTCCGTATGAATCGCGTCCATTTTCTTGAGGACGACGGTTGCGACCGCCGAAATTGCCGAAATCAGCGTCCCGGTTGTTGCGGATATCTCTGTATTGGGATCCTCCGGAGCCTTGATATCCACCGATATCTCCGCCCCTCTCTTGGTCGCGACCACCACCTCGATCCCTGTCTGAGAAGGGCCTTGAGTTGGGAGCTTGTTGGTCCTCTCCACCGGCAGGTCCGTTACCTGTGAAACGCATCAAGTCCTTGAATATCTCTGTTTTCAATGGTACGATTGAAAAAAGTTATTGATTTTTAAAAAGCTCTTTTCCCGAATTCTCTTCTTTCTCTACTTCACTGTAATGACGCATTATATTAAATCACTGTACTCGAGCATTTGTCATTGGAAATGGGAAGTTAGTCGATATAAATTAAGGATGCTCTGCTTATTTATTGGTAACCAAAAGTGGGTTTCGATAGGAATTTAGAGTTACTTCTGATACAATGAAATTTTAGATTAAAAAATCATATGATATTGAATGTTCTAAGTACTTTGACTTTGAACACAAGAATACCAAAGCGTTATTGATAATTTCAATAAAAATTTTTGTCTTATAATATAAATATGTATATATATACGGATTTTTAAAGAACTTACTGATGTACAATTAATTTTATGACAAAAGTATCACGTTTCAAAGAATCAGCTTAACCAATTTTTTAAAATCCAATTGCTGATCATTTTTTGCTATTACTCTCCTAAGACAGTTGTCGAATCACAAGATACTCAAAAAATTCTCATTGCATCACTCTTTTGACCAAGAACTTAAAATAAACTAAAAAAAGTAGTAGTGAGTATAACATGTGTAAAATTTTCTGTAATATGGAAACTTATTCATGAAAAAACTGCAGAAAACAATTTGATCTGTAGCGTATTATGCGAAATACACAAAACAGAAAACTTTGGAACATCTGTTTTATTCATATATTTTGTGCTATTCGCTATTAACTCAAGTCTGGCTGTACTTTCTTTTGTTAACAATTTTTCATGTTTTTTCATGATAAAAATTTATGTTTGTACATTAAGAGAAAATCATTTTCATCACAAGGCCATTGATGATTATATATATATTAATATTTAATAAAGTAAAAATAGATTCGTTCTCAATAGAATGTTGCAAATTAAAAAAATCAAATGATTATAAAGGTTACAAAAAATTTTTCATTACCATCATGTTCACCTATAAACTCACCGCAATCACTTCCGGATTTATTGCGTAGGTGCGGTGGTACGTATCGGCCCCCACTCGGTTGGCGGGAACCCTGCAAGTCCAGACCAGCTAACTGCGAAAAGATGAATGTACAAATTTATCAGTTAAACTCATATAAAAATTTGAAAAAGAAAAAATACAAATATATGGCTTGACATTTTTAAATAATCATAAACAAACAGTTTAAAAGAAGTTCAGGAAACAGTTCCGATATAAGAGCATTTCTAAGTGAGAATGCTAGAAATTCTGATATTTGTTCAGACCCAAATACAAATAATATACTTGAAGTTCAATGCTAATTCGTCTGTAATTTCAACCTTATTCAAGCCTGATAAACATTCACGTTACCTGAAAACCCAGAACTTTCGTCAAGTACTATAGAAACAGTGTAGATTTTTTAAAGAGTGTAAAGTGTTCTATATATCAAAGGTATCCTTATATTTATTAATTCCTAGTACAAATGATATATACATAGCACATATTGTATATTTGGTTCTAGCCTCAATCTCATTCCCGCGTTCGGGAAAAAAAAAAAAAAAAAAAAAATCCTATTCATCAATATGGCAATAATCAAACTTTAAACTAATTACTTCAAAGTAAAAAAAAAAAACTATTAGACAAATCAGATTGTATTAATACAAACTATTTGCAAATCAGTGTGAAGACAAACAAACTTCTAAAATGCTGTAAAACGACTCAATGTCAAAAGTACTCCCATATTTATTCAGTCATTGTATTTTAAATTATCCACCCATTGCGCATTTTGCTCTCGTCTCAATCTTATTCCAACTCTTCATACGCTATTCATTCGTGTTACCGTGAATACCAGCTAAATTTCAAGAGAATTGAACGAATTACACCTAAACAGAAATTTGAACTACTTGATATGAAGTAAAAGAAAAAAAAACACATAAAATAAATCTGATTGAATAAAAAAGATATCGAAACACAGATAAGAAATTGTCTGTAATAATCAATTGCGATTAAACTTAATTCTGAGCTACCCCAAAGTACAAAAAAAAGCAAAGGTATCAGAAAGCTCCGACGGTATAGAAAGATTTAAACAGGGACGCAGTTATTCTCAATTATCAGTTGGGCCCAAACTGGACTTTGAACTATTTGCTTCAAAGTACAAGGAAAAAAAGATATTAGACGAGTGTGATCGAATTGATATATATCACTCGGAAGGCGATATAAACACCCAACTCCAAAATGCTGTAATAACATTCCGAGCATAGAAGATCACTCCATGATACTCGCGGTAATCTCAACCAAGCGTAATATACGCAGAACACTGGAGTCACCTTGAACTACGGATTACCAATTTAAAAAAAAAATCGATTTTGCAGCTTTTAAAGGAAATATTTTTGGTAAAAGTTAAATTTGATTGCAGTAATACAGAACATTTGTGAATCATATGCAAGTCAAACAAACTTTTGAAATTCCGTAAAAACATTTCAGGTCCCTTTTAGGTAGAAAAAAAAAAAAATTCAAACACATGAAATGAATAGTCCGTAATAACCAGTTCAACTTGAATTAAACTTTGAACTATTTGCAGCATATTAAAGGAAATATTTTTGGTAAAAGGTAAATTTGATTGCAGTAATACATTTATAAATAATATGCAAGCCAAACAAACTTTTGAAATTCCGTAAAAACATTTCAGGTCCCTTTCCCTTTCATTTTTTCAGTACAACTGCAAATGATGCTTGAAGCCCATTATTCCCTAGCCTCAAACTAATTCAACACCACTGCATGCTGTGCACATAAAAAAGGGCTTGGAATCCAAAATTCATGATAAACTAATGAAAACCGTGGAAAAATACGTAATAAAAAAAAAATAACGGTTGAGCCTCGTGAGCCGCTGAGCGAAAGAAAAGAGGAAAAAAAAAAAAACGCTTGCGTGTACATCGCAGCAGCGTGTTCCGCATTTCATAGCATCTAACCCCGACGAGAAATTCCCGAAAATGCCCGAGTTCGTTGAGATTCCGAGGAAGCGTCGATTAATCGTAAAGAGCGTGTCTCGGACGGCGAGTCGTTTGGGAAATGGGATGATCGGGCATAGACGTCGGCCAAGCGTCGAAATTCACGTGCGTCGTGAAAACGAGACGAGTAGACGATGAGGATCTCGCGCTGGGCAGCGTCGAGCGTGCTGTTCCGGGAATTTACCGCCGCCATTACGCGAATGGACGTCACGGAATTTTTTTTGTTTCACGCCGTTTGGTCGGACGCTCGTGAGCTCGAGAGGGAAAATTCTCGTGTCTCGCTGTTCTCGGGTTTCGATAACGGCAATAAACGCGTGGTTACGATAATGCAACGAGGAGCGTAGATTTGTGAGATAAGAAGAGGAGAATAATTCGGTGGTTAGCGGAGGAGGGCGGGGGAGGGGAAAGAAGGAGACTCGCGGTTGTCATAGACGTTAGTCACGATTTCGAGAGTTGATAAAACGCTCTTACCTGCTGCTCTAGACCTGATCCATTCTGGTTGGCTGCATTACTCATATTACTCCGCCTCGGTGCGTAGTTTTCGTAGCTCTGCCGCAGTTACTTCTTCGTTTCGCGAGTCTCTGATTAGTATTACGGAGAAAAGAGAACCGACACGTTACTCGATGTACTTATATTCCAACGTTAGCGTCGATAGTTTAGACGGTTACTGGTGTGTCGCAAAGCCACGCTCTCTCGTGCACTGGGCTCTCGGTGTGCGGCTATTATGACACAAAGGAAACTCGAAGACTGACTACCGCGACCGTGAGTGAGTGAGAAGAGGCCCCTGGCCGCACTTGACGTCGACGCAACGAAAATGGCCGAGCAACCGAAATATCGTCTGTTCGACAAGATGGCCGCGACACTATTTCCGCTTTCGCAATATAGCGTTAGATCGTCGTCGCTTGTAGTACTACGCGGGGATGATGCTACTTGTAGGAAACGCGCGTGTGTCTCGACTGATGTTCGCGCACTCTGCAGGACGCTTCCCCCACACCTCGGCCCTATAAGCCTTTTATATGTCTCTCTCTCTCTCTCTCGCTCTCTCAATTCCTCTCCACTGACTCCCCCACTTCTATTTTCTAATGCGAACTTAGGACGAGCACGCTTTCCCGAGCAGATGCTGATTATTATGGGGGGGGGGGGGATGGCAACGGGGTTGGAGGGGGGTGACGGATTCTCCAACTAACTTTGAGTCATAGCATTCGTGATTTTTGTTTGCGATCGAATCTCGTCGAATTCCGGTGAACATTCGAGATCGTTCGGGGGTTTTCTCAATTTTCGTTTGATTTTTATTTAGTTTTATGTTTATTTTATTTGTTTGATGGCGTATAGGGAACAGTTTCGATAAGGGTAATAGCTCTTAAAGCCAATGAACGCGCCGAAGCCAGCGATTGGCTGCACGCCCACTACCCTATGACCGTCAAATGTGACGTACTTCCGGTTCGTCGCTCTCATGATTCGCAGCGCGCTATTTTGAAACTCGGGAGAAATGTTTCGGGAACCAGTTTCTATGAAAATTATAAAGCGTTTGAATGATTTTGAGGAATTCGTGGACATTCACATGCTAAACAATTTTGCAACGTATTATCTGAACACTTTGTCTTCGTGATCTTTGAAATTCACTTTCCTTCACCACTAAAGAAAAAAATATCTTTATAATTCTACAAATAATGTGCACTCGAAGAATCAATGTTTTTAGACATCTTATTAAAAATGGATATTTTTGTGTTGACCAGATTTAGACAGATTTTATGATTAAACGCAAATACTTCGAGGAAACTTGCAGAATATTTGTACTCTGAAGATTTTTATTTAAAAAAAAAGATTTTAGCGGCCATGGGGTGGATATCCGATTTTTAAAATGCATTTCTTATATCTTCCTTGTGTTAGATCAGGAAACGATTGGGAATCTGTGAGTCATATCATCATAGATGACTAGTATTTTTGAGATGATTTAATAATCATTTACGTGCAGATAAATCTCTTAAAGTTCGATGGACGTACGCTATGTGGCGTTTCGGAACATGTGATTAATGCTTACCTACGTGAAGTTAGCCTATGACATTGACTTTTGTCGTTTTTTTCATTGACTACATAAATGTTGGGTTTGCAACGTTATCTCGGGGATTTAATCACGAAATGTAAAATCCACGACTAACTGAAACCGACTCAGAAATAACATGCTTAATATAAAAGTATTTTTATTTTGCATTCTATTGTTTGTATATTGAATTAAATTTACTAGTTTATGTAATAACATTTCGGTAGCAGTTTATTTGATTTTAGGTACATTAATTACATAGTGTTAATCTAACATTAAAAATTTAATAAAACAAAAAATAAAAATATAATTAACGCGCAAAGGATGACAAATAGAAAATTACAGAACTGCGTTAACGCATTTGTTTGGTAAAATTTAATTGGTAATTGAAACTAACGGTCATATTTTATTTAACCGCATCCATTCTACTGTCTTTTCTAAACTTCTTTTGAAAAATGTTCTGAACAATGTTATTTATCCTGACCTCCTGACCATGAAATCTCAATTATATTTCTCTCGAAAGCGTAATTTACTGTAACAGGAAGGAAGTTTCTACTAGAGATGGGCGATGTGTAAAAAAAGTATCGATACTCAAATAATCGATGTTTCAAAATCGCTTTATTCACCAAAACATCAGTACAAACATCGATTTTTTGAACATCGCATACACAGCTTTAGTTTGTATTGCCTATACAGCAATAAACACTCACGGATTTAAATAAAAAATGAACGATACATCGATTAATTTCAATATTTTGAAAAATAAATCAGCATCGAAGCGTTGTTATCGCTGATTTCTGATGAATCGTTTCTGAAATATCGAATTCATCATGAAATCGATTATTCGACTATCGATGTGTTTTCGCTCATCTCTAGAGAATTGTTCGAAGAAATCGATTCCTGCAGGATAATCGATTTTGTGGAACCGATTATAACGATAATCGATTGGACAGAGATCAATCTTGAAATATCGTCCATTGGTATGTGTCATTTCGATTAAAATAACAAAAAGGAGGTTACAATTTTCAGAGTAATCGTTTGGACAAACGTTTTATATCATTTTTATTTGGGAAATGACTCATCTCCGGTACTACACACTTTTGTAGATCGTAACAGAAGCGCCAATGATGCCAACTCAAGTTCTTGTCTCTGATTGGTTGCCGGACACAGTTTCTCGCCAATAGCATGCGTTGTCAATAATGAACGCTCATCAGCTGGAGTCATTTGTCGTCGTCGTCGTCGTCGTCGTCACTTCCGCTACGACCGTGGCGCAAGTCGTCTCTCCTGTTTTATTTTGTTTCCTCGTCTATCGGTGATTAAAAAAACGCGAACGCATAACGCGAATCTGAAAGATGGCGGGTGCCGAGGACGACGGTAATGACCGTGTCCAAGAAGAAGTCACCGAAAGAATGGAGGGACAGCAACAGGAAAACGGCCAAGTCGCTATCGCCGATCCCTCTAACGAGGAACGAGACGTACGTGATTTTTTTTTTCACTATCGTGGCTCCGTTTTAAATGTCACGTCATTTCAAGTTCCTTTCGAAATCTCGTCCTGATTTTTTTCGTGTCAAAAATTTCTCAATGATTTCGTCAGTCGCTCGGCGATTAAGACAAAAAAAAAAAAACGTCGATTTCCCTGACTTATGTTTTTCCATGTTATTGTAGTTTATATTGTGTTGATTTTTTCCCATGACAATTAGTCAGCATTCCGGGCGGCCGAGTCACGAGGTTACGCAGCTCATATATTATGAGGGTCGAGTAGGAATTAAAATTTTGAAATTGAAGAATCAAATGTTCAAACGATGCAAATGGATGTTAGCTTACTTGGGTGTGCACTCAATCGTCAAAGACTTTGAATCGTCAAAATATTTTTGAAGGGCGGCACCTGAAAAATCAAATCTTTTTGATTGATAACGTTACTGTTTTTACTGAACTTGCATCTTATTTGTATTTGATATATGTATATATGAAGGATGTTAGCTCTGTAATTGTATCAGGCAGTAAAGTACACCGGAATAATAGGGAAGAAAAATATTTGTTTTTGTCACAATCGACGACGTACCAGATGATAAATTTTAGCTTTGAGATCATACTTTGTTAAAAGGGATTTTTGCCCTGAGAATGGAAATTTTTGGTCAAGAATTTTTCATTCAATTGTGCCCAATTCAAAAGTTTGATTGAATACAAATTTAGATACTTAATCAGAAAATATTGAACTAAAAAAAGCATCTCTTTGAGATATTAAAATTCACAATTTTGAAGAACAATTATACTGGAAATATGTCCATATGTAATAAAAATGTAGAGAAAATCTTTGGAAAACAGTTTATTCAAATATTTTTCTATGATTTTATAACTGTTATTATGAAAATTGTAGTTGTACAATTAATTTATATTGGCATGTTATTTCAAAGTAGAATGAATTCTACTCCTTTATTATTTCCAATACGATGAATATCATTATTGTATTTTCATACACTATAAATTGATGTTTTGTTTTTTTAATTTCTTCTCAGATTAATGCAGAGGTTGATGAGCAGAGGAGGAAGTACCAGCCATCGCGATGGGAGTCGTTTTTCGCAGTGACAAAGTCATTGATCATTAGGGCCTTAGTAATTTACTTCATTAGTTCGTTCTTCCGAAAGCCTGCAGCCGATACGACGACAAATTTGAGCGCTAGTGCCGGTGGAGCGCCAGCGATAGCGAGAGTACCGTCTGTAAATATATTTGAAAACGGTACTCTCTTTGATCTCAATGTATATTTGTCGGAGGCCGAGACGTTCAAAGATTTCGGAGATCCCCGGATGCTCATCTGGTCGGAAAAGAATCTGGTTTACGGCGACTGGAGCAGCGGTCCCGATAAGGACGGCACCCGCGTTGTAACGCACAATTTTACGGCATCCGATCAACTCAAAAACAACGGATCTATATTTCTTCATGTTTATGTAACGAAAAGCGGAAAATCGCCGGATCCAACTGCGGGAAAAGGTGTTTACGCTGGGCATCAACTTTCTTACGGCCGTAAGATGCTCAATAAATTCAAGAAAATTAGATATCAGAAAAGGCACAATTTATTGACCGGCGAAACGACGGCAACTGAGGAGGAAGTAAAGGTAAAAAATTGAAGATCCTATTTTAACATGTATTTTCCTAACTCTTGTTATGTTTTCACTCGTAAAAATCTACTAATCCATTCGTGCCGTTTTCAGAAAGCCGAAGTCATGGATCAGGAGATTGTGTCGCATTGGCATCCGAATTTAACTATAAATTTCGTGACTGATCAAACTAACTGGGTCCAGGGACAAGTCCCACCGCCGCTTGATGAATGTTAGTATTGTGTTGAATTAATAAATATCATTCATTTCGAATTCTCATGACTTGGTTGCACACATTGACGAACTTTCAAAAAAACTTTTTTTTTTTAGTTTTTTTGAGTTCTGACATTGTTTTTTGAGTAACGTTTCATGGTATTAGATGAGTTTTGTTAACGACTGAAACGTTTCTACTAGAGTATCACGCAAATCTCGTATTTATTGCTAAACAGCTCCAAGTATAAGATTTACGGATTTTATTATGGATGAATATCGATTTTTAAGGCATAAAAATCGTTTTCTACAGTGGATTTTCTTTGGAAGTCATTAACTACATGAGGCATGTAAATAAAAAGTGTATGCTAATTAAAAATACTGTTTTGTATTTAGTAATCGAGTTCGTACCAGGTGGTATGAAGTACAAACCTCCAGTGTATCTCAATGATTTTTGGAATATGCAGCGTGATTATCAGCCGCTCAACGATACCGTAAAGACATTGGAACTGCGGCTGACTTATCAGCCATTGTCGCTGTTTAAGTGGCAGCTTTATGCTGCACAATCGATGCGAAATAAATGGACGTCGTCACTTATGGGTGAGAAATTGAATTTTCGTACAATTCAACCCGTTAAAATGCGATAAAAGCGAGTTAAACTATTTTTAACAATTTTTATTTATTTACCAACTAAACAAAGCAAAAATTGCTTTCAATTTGTTATCTACTCCAACGATCAAATAGAGTTTTGTGTGAATGAAGCTGTAATGATGACTTAATATTGCAGGAGATTCGGCCGATGAGGACGATAGTGATCAAGATACTCTGAAGGAAACTATTCTCGAGACGAATCCTTATCTCTTGGGAATGACAATCGGCATTTCAATATTGCACAGTATTTTCGAATTTTTGGCATTTAAAAACGGTAAGTGCCTGGCAAATAAGAATTGCTGTTTGAACATATCTTCGAAACACTTGATGAATTATCGAAGTTTTTGTCAAATTTAGTTAATGTTCAGCGAACTCGTGAATACTTTTTCGACGGATTCTCGAATTTTGTTACATTCTCAAATTATACAACATACAACTTTAACGTAAAGCCAACTTTAGACTGTTATGCTCGCTGTAGAGTTGCATATCACTCGCGTTTTCAATAGCTGTATTTTTCGCAGTTGTAAAAAAGAACATATTTTCTTTGCTGTAAACAAAATGGCACATCGAAAGTCGATTATATCGAAATAGAACGACAGGAAGTCACGGATCGTATAAGCATGCAAATATCATGCTTATGGGCGAGCACATGGTTGTCAGTGTCAATATAACCGTAATATATACGAATCGTGTAAGATAAACTGCAGAAAGTTGAATATGTTTTATATATAACCATTACATATATACACTCGTATATTTTTAAGGAACATTTTTCTCATATATATTTTTTCCTCACGAGAACGTCTAAGGAAATACGATTTTTGAAACTAATCGAATAATTCGAGAATTCGATGAGTAATTCAACTTGTTAAGAAATTCAAGTATTCGTTGAATGTTTCGCCTCATTAAAACTGATTGAATTTTTGCTACAAATATACAGCATACACCTATTATTGACACGAATCTTTTATTGCAGATATTCAATTTTGGAACAATCGCAAATCCCTGGAAGGTCTTTCGGTACGATCTGTTTTTTTCAACGTGTTTCAATCTCTGGTAGTGTTGCTATACGTGCTGGACAACGAGACGAACACCGTGGTGCGAATAAGTTGCGGAATAGGTCTCTGCATCGAGATATGGAAGATAAACAAAGTTGTTGACATAAGTTTGAATCGCAACTCCAAGATTCTCGGTATTATTCCAAAAATATCATTCCGCGACAAGGGCTCGTACGTTGAATCCTCGACGAAGGAGTACGACAGGCTTGCATTTAGATATTTATCTTGGGCACTGTATCCGCTCCTCGGTGGTTACGCTATTTATTCTCTGATGTATTTGGAGCACAAAGGCTGGTATTCCTGGGTCCTCAACATGCTCTACGGCTTTTTGCTTACCTTCGGTTTCATTATGATGACGCCACAGCTCTTCATAAACTACAAACTAAAGAGTGTCGCGCATCTCCCGTGGCGAATGATGTCCTACAAATTCTTGAACACATTCATAGACGACATATTCGCGTTTGTTATTAAAATGCCGACGCTCTATAGATTAGGCTGTTTCCGCGACGATATTGTATTCTTCATATTTTTGTATCAAAAGTGGATCTACAAAACCGATCTCACCCGAGTTAACGAATTCGGTTTCACCGGCGAAATGGAGGCTGAACAGTCCGCCGACAAGAAACCAAAAGCTATTGCCGAGGGCAGCGCGACGCCCGATGAATCGAAGAAAACGAAATAATTGGGTAGCTCAGAGCTACGAGTTTTGGAGGAAAAGCTATACAGGGTG
The DNA here is from genome assembly GCA_947507545.1 of Clistopyga incitator. Lineage (NCBI taxonomy): Eukaryota > Metazoa > Arthropoda > Insecta > Hymenoptera > Ichneumonidae > Clistopyga > Clistopyga incitator. Next base: position 2,507,649 of record OX382179.1, on the reverse strand, counting down.
GCCATTCAACCCGAAATCTGAGGAAAAAAAAAATCAGTGAACATTTTGAACATACCATTTTTTGTTCATTCCCATTCGTTCAACTTGGAAAACATAAAAATATAGCACATACATTTTTATTCACGTCGCATCATTTTAATAGAACTTTGAAGGTCTGAATGTACACGAACGAAAAACAATTGTATGGAATTGCCTAAAAAAATTGTATTCTTTGATCAGGGAAAATGATAAGATTGTGAGCTGAAAATAATGCGTAAGACGAATTTCATGCTCGCGATCCGCGCGGCCACCCTACTGTATCCAATTGACAATTAAATAAATAAAAAATAACAAATGCGAGGCGATGGAAAACAGTACCAAAGTATTAATTGTGAAACTTATCCGTACGCAATCGGGAGGACGATTTTGAAAATGTTATGCGATTTAACGAGGATGTACCGCTATACTACTGTTCTTCGGTGGTTTATCAAATGATACTGAAGAAATTAAACGCATGAAGCGTCCTGGGAACGATTTTTAGCGAAATAAGCCTTCGGTTTGACACCGTTTACGCGAAAAGAAACAACCACTTGTATCGTAAGTTATGTCCATTTGTGACGTTCATAGTTCAATGTACTTCGTTTACAGATGTGCCCATTGTCAACATCGGCCGTCAGATGTATTCGGGTAAAAAAACTGCTTTGTGAACCTTTGCAAAGTATACTATTGCAATAAAAAGGAACAACAGAATTGTAAATTACTTCCGTTTCTTTCAATTCTACCTTTTTTCGTTCTTTATTCTCCGTAGTGTTATATGAGCATAGGGAAATCCAGAATGTGTTGGGTCAATCGACAATTTATGTAGGCTGTGTTACGCCTTATTGGATTTCTCTGACGTAACTGATTATTCATTCGTGTCGCTGACCCAGCAGATTCGGCAACCAATTTATTTGCGTATAAAACGGTACAGGATAACTGTGAAACCAACCACATTCGTTTCTCTCAAAAGTGACGATAATTCATGGTTGAAAATAACCGTTTAGTGTATTTTGTACCTGTTTAACAACATCAAATAACAATCTCGACGATTGGCACACAAATGTGTGGTCACTCGTTGTTTTAAAAATTAACTGCATCTTTTCACCATCTCACCACGAATTTCCGGTTCTTGGATCAACGTCAGCATTATGCAATGATGGGTATGACAGTGTCAACTGTTGAATGTCGATTGTAGCAGTTCTACTTTTGCATTCCAATGATTCGCACTAATGGATCGTTTTTGATTGAATGATACTACTTATGGTGTCGGTATAGTAATAATTGCCGTAGTGATCACTGTTTATAACCATTACATTTCAATAGTCACTACAACTCGTTTTTTTTTGTAAGGGAATTGTTTGGTAGCAAAAAATGTATAGCGTTGTTTTTGGCCACTATTGATTTTTTGGGCAAAGGACGAGAAATACTGACTGCGTCTACGAAGTCTCCTTCTCGACTTCGGAAGGGTTCAACCATGGCACTTGCATTTATGAATAAGAATATCAAAGAATATCATTTCAACGTTCAGTAAAATCATCGTAACTTCCACGATTCTTTGTATTTCGAATACTATCAAATATTCTTAAAATTATATATTTTCAAGAAACGCAACAAAAAAAAGACGTCGATCATATAATCCCACTTAGGCGTATACACTTGCAAGATAATTGCCTCTATTGCTGTCAAACAACTATTTATAATTATTCAACTGGTATAAATTGGACATGCATTTTTATTCGGATACTGTTCTCCTCGGTTTTGCGTTAGGGAAGTATCTAGGATTTCATCTGCTCAGTGCAGAAGCAAGGATAAGGCGGCACTAATTTGTAGATAAAGTTTGAGACGCGAAAGCGAACGTTTAATATAATAATAATAATTTACATTTAAATGTTTTTCGGCCAGATATAACAATATAGATGATCGATGAAGTACAAGAGGTTGAAAGATCAATCTACGTCGACAATCGAAAACGAAAAAACTTTCACAGAAATACACAAAAGGAAGAAATTTGTTTTTTCTCCTCTGCTTCGTTTCGTTAAGTTTTACGAAATACTTACATACTAGTACAACACTTTTTGCCGCACACTTGTACAAGGGCCCAGTTTACATATGTACATTACACAGATCGTACTATTAGAAGGCACTTCCCCTTCTGGCACCGAGATTTATGCTACAATTAACACAACTTCGGCGCGTACGAAGTCCTATTGCTTGCTGGATCGCTCAGATTTTTATCTGATATTTCGCTTTACCCATCTCGCGTTTGTCATTAGGGTGTTACTGATTCATGAAAACTCAATTAAAAATAACGCTACACAAAGGTGAAATAAAATTTTCGTTTCCCATACTCGGATATAATTGAAAATTGTTTATCGTTGCTTTGAGTTACTAAAGCACCTCCTTAATTTGGTTCACAAAATGGATATTTTTTTGGATAATCATTTACCACTGCCGAAACAGATAATCTCCGATTTGAGTTGCTATCGACGGACGTAAATATTTTATTTTCATTCTTCAATAACGAAATTTATAATTGAATTTCAAATAATTTGTAATATCCCTAGTGCACCGACTTTTTGTCTTCTTACGTTGTTAATTCGCTTTATTTATCTCTTTTTTATTACCGAAAATAGTATCATTACCCCGTATAGAAGTAAAACGTAATTACGGGTACTTTGTCACGATAACAACTGAGCAAGTCAAAGTTTAGGTACAAACGTTTCGTATCCTGGCATTATTTCTCAACTTTATCTACATATATGTATACAGATAACGTAATTAACGTGGGTTTTGTCAATTTTTTTTCGTAATTATACAGGCTGGAGTATTGTTCGCAATTTTTTCAAGTCAAAAGCACAGAATACATGGTGAAAATGATGTATTTTTGGAAACACCAAGTACAGAAATTATGGTTTCTTAACATCCAGATTTATTCGTAAATATTTTCTTATGGAACAAAATTGAACAAAATGTATGAGAAAATGTGAAAATTGAGGAACATACCTCTCACTGTACAATTACGTTTTTTTTAAATGTATAGAATATACAATTGGGAAGTCTTAGTGTGCGATGACACAGGATCGAACGCTTGCTGATGCGTTTCGAGTTAATTGATCGTTTTTTATGCGATTGCTTGCGGATATTTAAAATCACGTGTTGATTGATCGATCGGGAGAATTTCACGTGATTTATCGAAATGGCATTTTTTCTGTTTGCGAAATTTTTAGTGCCTACATTTATTCGCATTTAATTGTAAAGAGTGGTACCGCATAACAAAACGGCAAAAATTAAAAGAAAAATAAACTAAGTACAATGTGAAGGAGGGTTGAAAGCTTCACAGTAGTAAATTATGTGCCTCTTTTTCAAAACCGTTTCTAACATTTTTGGTGCATCGACTCTTAACACAAACATTCATAATCATCCAATTCAAATAAAATGGACCAATTTATGCTTATTTTTGAAAAAGTATCTATTCAAGAATTTTTTAGAAAAAATAAATGACCCTTCTGATCCAATTACTTTGAGTCACAGCTCATTTCTTTATTCGAATATACTTGGTTGATTTACCGTTTGAACTGGAGGCAATATTTATTTTTACAAAGTTACAATCATTCGTTCTGTCTAAGAACGGATTATCAAATAATTGGAACCTTTAAACAATGAAAACTATAGAAAAAAGCCAAAAATGAAATACTACTACCCGTAATTTTATTGAAACTATTTTTTATATTTCTTACAATCTGGATGAAGAAACGTCTTATCAATTGCAAATGTATATTTATATACACATAGCTGTCAATGTGACGACCAAAAATCGTAGAAACGCCTTTGAAAATGTTGCATCAACAGTATTGATGCAAAATGCTTCAACTATCTCAAGGAAGAAAAACAGCGGTAACAAAATACATCTATGGTTTGTACTATCGTATACCGTGGACCGTAACTATGAGTTAGTGCGCGCCGCTGTCTTCATTGAGTATCCTTTTTTTTCGAATTAAGTTTAAAAATCTGATGAAAATGAGTAAATTAGCGCGAACGACTTTGAAGTCGATTTTAGAGAAAAGTGAACCGTATATAGTAGAATAAACGTTAGAAAAGTGGGTGCAGTATGTTTAAAAACTTGAAAGGGGGACGAGAAGAACTAAAAATTAACAATAAAATAAACGAAACAATAAATAATACCAACATCAAATTAAGAGTGATTGTCTTATGTAAAAAGAAGAATCGTACGGTTAATCTTCGGCAGATGTACACTACGTTTTGTGATGCAGAATAAGCTGCTTTAATGGCAGTAGTTTGTGACGATTTTTCTCACTACAGTGTTTCCGCTAAACTATCGTACTTTTTCGTGTTTTTTAAATGTATATGTTTGTTTGTGTGTATGTGTGGTGTATGAACGAGCTGTATTTTCGAATAAAACTGCTCGAATAAGATTTCAAGTACGTGTGGCTTGGCTTGAGGTGATTCTTAAGTCTGTGACAAGTTTTGGCCTGAAAATACTTTCACTATATACAGGGGATAAGTACTGTACTGCGATAAAACCATCAACTTTCATCCACCCCTTAATTTCTTTTTCTACTTCCCGCTTTCCCTCCCCTCGTTCTTAAGTTATTTTTTATTGGCCGTACTGTTTTATTTTATGAGCCTTTGAAAACGTTTCAGCGTAAGTTTACGCAGTGTATTACGCCGCCAGACCAGCGTCTTTCGCCATACTGTAAAAAGCACTGCTGGGCTTCGAGAGCAGCGACTGCGGCGGCTCGAACTCGGTTATATAACCTTTGTCGAGTACAATTACCCTAAAAACGAAAAGAATTCAATTATCAGTTCCATTTATTTATATCATGATGAGTAATTTGAATTGAAAAAGTGTCGTTAGAGGATTCATTAATACGACATCTGTGTAGAAGTCAAAGGTATGTATCAATACGTGGATTGAAAGTGGATTTGTTTTTGAAGTGAATCGAACTAGTGGTAAATTCTTTCAATCGTTCATGTAAAGTCCAAATATATAAGATTTAATGCTTTGAAATTGACAAAATTTTAATCTCAAAGAAAATTACGTGTTTCCTAAAGTTATGAAGAAATAAAAATGTTACCGGTCAGAATCAAGTATCGTGTTGAGCCTATGGGCGATTGTGAGAACTGTGCAATCTACGAACTCCTCCCTGATTGTTCTCTGTATGAGATCGTCAGTTTCTAAATCGACCGCGGCTGTAGCTTCATCGAGAATGAGTATTTTCGTTTTTCTGAGTAACGCTCGAGCGAGACAGATCAGCTGCCGCTGACCGATACTTAGGTTGTCACCTCCTTCCGAAATTGCGTGTGCGAGACCAGTCGGCAGACCTAAAAAAAATATTCGACATTTTTACAAACATTCACTTACCGTGCAATTTATTTCAGCATGTTTTGGCTAACGAACAACAACCGCTGTAACTTATGTGCGATTTTGCAATTACTTTTTCATCTTTTAGTTAACTATCTTAACAGTAGTTAAGAAGTTTTCAAATTTCGACATATGCAGCGGTCTTATCAATCGAGCAAAGTACAAAGGGATATTGAATTGCATATTGAAAATAATTAGGAACCGGCGCGGTAGTCTGTGCTTTTGACAAAAAGAGTGTTCGATGCGAAGCGTGCGTAATATCCATTATGCCACCGAGAAAGTAAAGTTCATTATGAGAAAATATGTTAACCAATTCAAAGAAGAAACTTTGGGAATGTTGAAACATCAGGTAGTACTTCGGAAAATCCAGTTTTGCGCCCTTGTTTTGCATAATTGCTATAATAGTGTTTTCGGAACATTCGTAATCTGATAATAGGTGATCAGTTGTTTGAATTATTGTTTAAACTCGATCAACTTTTCCTTCTCGATTCGCATTCTGGCGTATCTTCAACTTCTTGAATCTTTGTTTGGCCGATAAAAAAGTTTCCTCTATGAAAAACCAACAAAGTAAAAAATAGCGAAAAGTCTGAAATTCCACTTACCTTTCACGAATGATTTAAGATGGGCATGTTCAAGAGCTCTCCAAACTTCCTCGTCCGAGTGATGGTTGAATGGATCCAAATTGATCCGCAAATTGCCAGAAAACAAGACGGGATCTTGGGGTATGATCGTAAGTCGAGATCTGAGCGCGTGAAGACCGAGCTTAGAGATGTCGATGTCGTCGATGAAAATCTTTCCTCCCGAAGCTTCAATTATTCTGAAGAGCGAAAGCGTTAGCGACGATTTTCCGGCTCCGGTTCTTCCCACAATGCCGATTTTTTCTCCTCCTTTCACCGAGAAACTCAAGCCCTTTAAAACCAGGTCCAGTCCTTCCCTGTAGCGAACTTGGAAATCTCGGAATTCCACGCGTCCCTCCGAAGGCCAGTTTTTCGGCGGGGCCTCGTTTGGAATCTCCCAGGGTGCCTCTTGAGGTGTCTCGCCGTATTCCTTTATCCTCTCCACAGCCACAATATTTGTTTCTACATCTGACGTCATTCTGACCAACCAATTCAACGTTTGCGTTATCTAAATAGAGAAAAATAAAAAAAAATGTTCGGCTCATAATGTAATATTTTTATCCGAGGCGTTTCACTTTGCTAATTCAGTCATTTCCTTCTGACCCTCTCAGATATTTATCATAATTAGTCAGATGATGTTCGAAGCGAGTAGTTCTTTTTCATTCCATCTGAATTGTTGCACTCAAGAATTGTTAATGTTACTGCCTGGAAGGGGGAGCTTTCTTTTTAAGAAATGTTTTTGTTTTTCGATTTCCATGTGAGGACACTTAGAATGGTTCAAAACGTCTAGAAAAGTGATTTAAAAAAAAGTCCGTATGTATAACTTCGAATATTCATTCATTCATTCATTTATTGATTTTTGAATTTTTAACTGAATTCACGTTATGGCATTGATTTCTCTACAAGTTTCTGACAATTTAAGCCGAAATTTTGTATGTAAACAAGATAATATTCAATTAGGTTGATTTATATAAACAAGGATGCAAAGTATAAACATGCACAGATATCCAAATGAAAGATAAAAGAGATGGAACATACTCTCAAGTAGTAAACAATTGATGAGCGATGTTTGACTAAATAAAAATTATGCACATGGAAACTTCAGGGAAGGAATTCTGTACGAACCTGAAGAGCGTAACTGACTGACAGTCCCACGAGACCGGCGCTCATAGTATCTCGTCCCAGAACGGCAAACAATGCAGCGAAAAAGATAATCAAATTTCCAACCATTTCAAGTCTTACAGCCAACCACCTGAAAAACAAATGTTTTGTTATCCTTACCACTGCTGTGGTTCATATAGGGCTGAGCTTCGGTAAAATTTCAATACAACACAATATCCTTGATGTTAATAAATGCGGTCCTATTAAGAAAAACATTAAGATCTTTAAACAAATTCCCCAACACCAATTATTGTAATATTTTGTGCAGCTTAAGAATCTTGACTTACAAATAACAACGAATAAAAAATATATTTTTGTTTTGCTTCACTTAAATTTAAACATCATGAAATAGGTATCAGAGTCGGTAATCTGCTTGACCATATAAGACACCGTGAAATAAATCAGTACAATATAGAATCTTTTATTAATCACTACTGCAGCCTTTTTTTTTAGGAGAGTACCTCCTATTTAGCGTATAAGAATTGAGGCTGCACTGCGAATGGAAACAACTATAGACATCGTTTAATCAATTTTTTTGTGTAGAAAAATTTGTTTGAATATTTTTATTAATAGTCTGTCACTGTGGTGTCAAATAAAAATACCTGTACTAGTATTATCCATAAAAAATCTTTTTCCATTCTCGTTTTTAGATGAGTCTATGCACTTGATCGCCAATTTTCGACATACCTGTTGGCTATTATGCTGGGATAATAACAGACTTGATTGAAGTCGACCCTGTTCTCGGACTCCAGGATAAATCTGTCCTGCACTCCATAAGCTCTAATCATTTGGGCACCTAAGACATTCGAAAATGAATAAATGTGTATCTTTGAACTTCTGTTATATAAAAATCGCGTAAGTTCACATACCAGTCACAGATTCGCCAAAATGAGAATATATCGGCGATCTCGACACCGATTCGAGTCGCTTAAGCTGCCGGGAGGTTGCAACGTAAAAACGTTGTATAAAGTAATAAATTACTCCGATCGGTAGTATGACCGACATAAAAACCGGTGTGCTGTAGCTTATTACCACCAAAGTGGCAATTACCTAAAAAGAACGACATTTTTCTTTTTCATTTCACGTCCTCGTTTCTAAATATTCAGCTGGTACCACATAAATATTGAATAAAACCACAGAGTGAATTTAATTCAACTCCCACAACATAAATAATTTCACAAGAAGCGACACCGCGATATTTTCACATTTCTTGATCAAAGTAATGCATGCAAAGCCAATGTTTAACATTGAACACAAAACAAACAAATTGGAGTTTTAATATTAGTCAGCGATAGGCCCACCAACATGTACTTGCTCTAGTTCAATTATAATTTCGTGTGTTTTTATAATATATATATATATATGTAACCGTAATCATACAATTAAGATGTTGAAACCCGGACAAACCAGCAGACAAACACGCGCATACAAACAGTCGAATAGACACAAATACAAATAAGCTAAGCGCCAATACCCACGTAAGTGTGCTCGCGTACATAGCTACACTGTTAAATGTTTAATGTTACACGCTACAGCTACGTTTGACTTTTTTGAAAGACCCTCAATTCTACTCTAGGGACAAATCGAAGGAATGGATGGGCATCATTCGTTACATTTTTGAAAAATTATACAACAAACTATGTACAAAAATTAAAATTTGTTATATTAGTCCTTTCTATTTCGATTGAAAACCCCATTTTTTTACTGCCGATATTCCTGAAGGAAATCGCTGAGAACTGTCGAAATTCATTTTGGTATATACTTCTGATATGAGAGAAATAATTCTTCAACAATGCAAATGATGTCGCAAAATTTTATACTCTTATTTAATTTTTTAATTCTTGTCAATTTGTTTCGTCAACTCTTAACCAAATATAATTGGAAAGTGAAATCAAAATTTGTAAGATGCAGATGGACTCTTCCTACAATGCCCATCTCTAATTCCACTCGATAGTTATTTACACGTTACACTAACATCCTTATATTGGTCCTTATATTGGGTTATTCAACCATGAGAGGAAAAGCGCGTAGATAAAAAAGTTCAATGCTAAGTTTCATCGCGGACACAATTATACAATTACAGAATTTCTGGGCTTCAGAAAAGAGTTACTTGTCGATAGAAAGTCGTTGTATCTGTAAAGTTCGACAACAGTACGCAAATGCCAACGAACCTCTTGAAAGCCATGAAATAGACGATAATTTAGACACAGAATAATGACCAATGACAATTATGATTATCGATCAGCGAGACCCCTTCGTTATCTAGTTTTTAAGTCGCGGTGTTCGTCTTCTCATTGTCATTTTCCCGTTGGGATTGAGAAGTGTTATTGGATCCGTAAGCTATGTATATATTTATATATTTCGTATATAGTTTATAGTTGTACACCTACCACCAAAGTGCAATTTGAGGATAACGAGATAGATTTTGGATGCTACAGCAAAAAAATTGCGCTCGCTCAAGAGGCAAAGCGCAAATAAAGCGAGGAAGGAAAGTGAATAGAAGGATAAATCTTTCTCAGTGCCGAAGAATTCAGTCGTTTTTTTAAAAAGTTTGTTCTTTCGTCCCCCTTCGTCACATGAGGTTGTTTTCCTTGACCAAAAATTACCTCGTACAGGCAATAGATGCTATCAGAAACTTGCTGGGGCAGCGATGTGTCCAGTACGTCGACGTCTTTGGCAAACCTGGAGATAATGCGACCAGTGGGTGTCGTATCAAAGAAGGTCAAGGGAGCACGCATCACCCCATTGAGCATCACAATGTGCATATGCCGTGCGGCCAGCCAGCACCCCAGCTGTGGAGCCAAATCGCAGACAAAACTCGCCAAAGCTACAACATCAGAGACGCTTGACGATAATTTTACGCGATTGTGAGATTGCGGTTCTGTTATAAACGGCCAACTCATGAAAACCCAAAACGTCGTTCTTATGCTTTTTGGAAAAAATCTGAAAAACAGTCAAGTTGCGTAATTTCGAATAAAATATCATGAGTATTGTTATATTCGTTTTCTTGTTTCGATGAAATGTCGTGACAGTCTGTTGGCCGAAAAACAAAAAAAAAAAAAATCGCGTTTCTCGTTACATATAATCGCAGACGAAGCACCGAATGTTCAGACGTCGCAATGTAAAACCCCACGTTCGTTATTGGAAGGACACAGGGGGAGAGAAAGATAGTGAAATGGATAGGGTTATTGGATTTGTGGACAACGGTAAGCTGCTGATATTGGTAAAGTGATATATATAGTGATGCAGAGTTGAGTTGATTTGCCTTTGTACTTTGTTGTTCGAATATTGTAGTTTGTTAGGATGTTGCTTTAATGCGCGCTATGCGAGGGGATGAAGTTTGCTGTGACATGCATATGTATTTGGTGAGATGGCGATGAAGGAAAGAGAGAACAAACGCTCCCGAAGAAAATAATACGTAGAAGATGAATAATTGTATAAGATCATACAGCGGAAAGGCTGGTTAAATTACCAGAGCAAACCATATAATTGGTTGCGAGCTCATCCACTCCAAACTACCGATTATTAACCGATTGATTTGTCGTTTTATTTTGCTGAAATTGTTTTATCGTTTGGTCCGTAAATGATTGATTGAATAAGTTAGATAAGCCGATGGTTCGCCCAACTAACTGATTAATTTTTTTAATTTGACAGCACAACCAATTGGTTATCTGAATCAATTAATTGACAGAAGTGATTAGCCGAACCAATAAACTGGTTCTAGTAACTAATTAATTGGATTAAGTCACAATTTAAACCAATCGACACGTTAGCTCGTCTAATCAATTGGTCCAAGTGATTATTCAAACAGACCAACTGGCTAGCCTCGTTAATAAAATGACTTATGTAATTAGTGAAAATCACCAACTGGTCAGCCCAGTTGATTATGTACGCTGAATGTAAGCCATTGGTTAAAATAACCAGCTGGTTGGTCTAACCAATTGTTTAGTCAAAGTGATTAATCAAACTAACCACCTAGTTATATCAACTGGTGGGTAAGTGCAACTAACCGGCTATGTGAGAATAGCCCAACTTCTTAGTTACTACCGTCAACAACCTAATCTTTTAATTAGGCCAGTCAATTGTTGAATTCAACTAATTAGTAAACTAAGTTAATTGGTGAGCGTAATCAATTGGTTAATATAACTGATTGTCTGATGTGCAGCCATTGGTAATCCTGATTACTTGAGAAGTCTACAAAAATCTTAAACTCAATACTCGAATGATTCGTTAGTCTAATCAATTGATTATTACCCGAGTACCACTATCTATTGGATTGAACTGCTAACCAACCATTTTTCCCTGCAGAGACTGACAAGTGACGAAAGGGGGCTAAGAAATTAACTAAATACCAAAAGTTTAAACTAAAAGTGCACAAGCAGTTATTCGTAATATGTTTTCATAGCATTCTCGAGCACATGCTAGTTGAAAAAATTCGGTTGTATGCAGGCGTTTGTATAATTGTGTCCACTGAATAATGAGAGCATGATAAGTCGATGGATATGAACTGAAAATATCGATATTCGAAATAATAGTCGCTGATTGTGATATAAAGAATCAATCGTATCCGAAAAGAGCCTGTAGCAGTCAAAAATATCGAGCAATTTCTCTTTTACATAAACGCAATTGCGAGGGATTACCAGCCTATTTTCAGAAATTTCAAGCTATTGGGAAAAGAGATTCTGCCAATGGTAACATTGGGCATGAGTGTGATGGCCGTTCATTGTTTCGGATTTGAGATTAAGTCTTGATAATCAAATGGAACAAGAAAAAAATGAGAATTACATTTCTCACGCAAAAGCAATTATTGTCAATTGCAATTGCAAAATCAATATTAATGCACGATTCGTATTAAAAACCATGAAATGGCCAATAAATGGCTGCTGAAATGACATTGAGCGATTGAATTCTTTTTTTTTTTTTTGCTATTTCAATACTATCGGAGCTACAATTTGGATTTCGTTTAATTCAAACTCTTTTAATTCAAAGTCTATGCGGTACCTAAATTTCGGTATGAAGTCGTTCAGTTTGACTTCATTTATTTCGACATTTTTTCTTCTGAGTTAAATAACTTAGGTGGAAACAGCCATTTTATATTCTCGTTGCCTTCTTCACCAGGTGCGCGTTGCTATTTTCCCCTAATTCTACGTTCAATTCTATTTTCCCAATATTTATCAGTAATGATACAGATATTACGACAAATCCACACTCACAAGCTTTATTACACACTTATCATTTATATATGCATTTGCCAATTATTAGAATATCACATTTAAGATCCCCAGCATAATATAGTAATATTACGATGCACGAAGAGACTATTCATTAGTGAAATCAAATTTTGTGCCCTTTTTTAGCTGCCCGTTCGTTAAAGCTTACCCTATATAAACTGGGCAGCCATTGCGTGAGTGTCATCGGTAGCTTTGAGTCCATCGTATCGACATCAGCACTGAAACGACTCAGTACACGACCAACCGGCACCGTGTCGAAGAAGGACATAGGCCCGCGCAACATGTTGCACAAAGCCTCACGCAACATTGCTTCCGATGATTTCAGCGTACCAATGTTTATCGACAGGGAGGCAACAAACACGCTTAAGACTGTAACAATAATAGTCTTCAAGTCCCACAAACAAAAGTCCCAAGAAACTCTAATTTTTTTTCTCGTTTTTCTACATTCCGCGGTACGACCGAAAGAGTATTAAGGAGGTTCATATAAAGGCTTCTCTGATATGTATTCACTATTTCATCAACATTTTACCTAACTTTACGCGGACATTGAGAATACGAGAATACTGATATAGAAGAATAAATCTTTCTCACGCCAATTAAATTGTGTCTTCTTTTTAGTCTTCATTACATGAAATTTACGTATGAAAAGACTATTGCAGGATAATTTTTTTTTATGACAAAATCTTCAATTTCGCTGCACAAAATTCTACTTTGCTCATTTGATGAAAATAGAAAACATTTAGTTTTTAGGTGGACCTTTTTCTTATATTATTTCATTGGTTATTTTCTATTCAAATGGAAATGGGAAACCTACCAATTTTTCAATTCATTACGGGTTTTTTTAACATGATCATAACACCGTTTCAAACAATTAATTGTATGATATATTTTGTACGATTTCTTTTAACCGATAAAAAGTCAAACTCGCTGATCTGCCTAAAATTGATGGAGCGTTTCTTGACCCTCCCATTGAATCTAAAATGTTTAAATGTTTACAAAGCACAAATGTAACTTATAAAAAGCCTGTACAGGATATTTTTATAAACAATATTTAAAAAACGACAATAAACAATACATTAGTCACTCGTTTGGATGAAAATTGTTATCGCGCCAAGATGCTGTGCATTTATCCGCACACGATGCTCTATCTCTACCTGTAAAACGTTGCGATTGACACTAAGAAAAACTAACAACTAAATAATGATGCAGACACAAGGCAGCTGGTTTGAAGCAATTCCTAGAAAAAGGCAAAGATGATGATTCAATGATGAATTGCAATGCCGAAGATAAGATAAGCAGATAATCGAAATTTTTGTAGGGAAATTAGTAAACGTCACTTCGTTGAGAGTTACGCCCCGAAATACCCATTCAGTTCGTAGTTTTCTATGCTTCTGTCAAGCTCGTCACGTCTCGTCAAAATCTTCTCACAATTATCCTTCGATAATCATCGCCGAACATCTTCGCTTTTTCATTTTCACTCCTGTTTATATTCATCGATGACGATATACTTAGCTTGTATTTATCGGACAAACATTAAACACAGAATCGGCTAGAACCAGCAGTTTTCACATAAACAAGTGATAAACATATTGAAATTGCAAATGATAACTTTGATCAATTTGAGTCGCGAGAAACGGACAACATTTTAAACTTAATTTGACAACGAATGGATTTTGATGTTGAACGAGAAACATGATTCTTTGTCACCGTGAGTTCAATGATATTTTTTTTACGGACAAACAATTTGCAAAGTTGCAATTACTTCGTACCCCGAATAAAGTGATTAGCCAAGAGCGAAGTAATAGATATAATACGTTGTCAATGACATCGATGTCTTTGGAAAATCGATTAAGTATCCTTCCACTGGGCGTCTGATCGAAAAATGACATCGGATTTCGTAGAACGTGGTGCAAGAGCTTCTCGAATATTATGATCGCGGCGCGTATAGTTCCTTGTGCCATATATATTGATATTGCGAATATCGTTATTCCTGTAAATAGCGGGTAAACCATTTTTCATAGAAATATAGTAACACTTGAAATAAGCATTTTCGGTATTAAGAGGCAGTAGAAAACAGACGAGAGAAGTTTTCATTATTTGAAAGACCTGCAGAAGAAATTCCTGGCTATCAGAGAGATGCTCATAAACATGCAATTGGCTGAAGCGATTGGTCCAAAGAAAATCCTGCTTAAACCGGAAGACAGAAATATCAATATAAGGTTACACCGTCGTTTTTTTCACGCTGCGGGTTTCTAAGGATTGATGAAACGAAGTCTACACATTAAGGGCCGTTTTCGAAAAACTGTTTTGCTGGAAATTAAAATAAATAAATAATTAGATGGTCTATGAATGCACACATGGCTCTCCATACAAATTTGAAAATAGGGCCTGCCGATAACCGCAAACAATAATGGTACAATAATCGACGGGCGAATAAATGAAAACCAAATATCAACCAACCAACGTCTTCACGACAAAAAGTCCAATCTCCGATCCCTCCATTGTTAGTAATTTACGAGAACCAAGAACCATATCGAAACGCTTACGTGTGCTAAAAATGTAAAACGTTGCTAGAAGCAAGTGATCTACTTTGAGACACTAACGAAACCGTGAGAGAAAAAATACACACGAAACTCCATCTAGCAGTGCATGCAACGATGCAATACAGGTGCACTATATTTTATAGTACTTCAAAAAGGAACGAAACGTCCTTGCTTCCAGTACTAGAAGGTTTTACACATCAGCACACAAAATGATCTTTCTAATCGAGACCACGACTTTTCTGTAAATCTTGGATCTCGCGTTAAAGAAGTTCGAGAGCTTCATAGTAGTAAAAAAAAACAGTGCATAATTTTTGCCACCATTTTTGTAAAGTTTTGTCTATTAAATCACGTAGTGGCCGATCATTTCTATTGTGGCGTGTATATTTCTGAGGTTTTCATCGACATCCGACAAAAATATGTGTTTTATCTTCTATTGTTAAAAAAACTTATATAAAAACTCATTACGTTTGACCATCGCGCAAGGTTGTATTTGTATTTCTAAATTTTAAGGCGATATATTTCGGTTTTGAAAATACGCCCTACCCGTTAGCCATGGACATACTCAAAAGTCTTTGTCGTTTAAAGATTTCTATTGATAGTTTAACTGGCGAAAAAGTCGTTCGTAAACAAAAAGCCATAATTATTAAATGTTTAACACCAGTGAGATGTAGTTATCCGTAAAATGTTGTGCAAACATTTTTTTAAATCCACTTATTATTAAACTACTGTGAAGCGCTCGGATCTCTTCAAATTATCATTTTCCTAGAAATTTTTCAGTTATCTTCACTCAGTTAAAAACACATGTACCCATTGGTGTGCCCGTCCTTCACCTTAATTGACAATTATTTAATAAATCAAAGAACTTAATAAAGTCGCGATAAGAAAAGTGAGAAAACATTTTGTTGCTTGTGGTAAAAACAAATGAAAATTAAACGTTTGTGAGATCTACCAAAGGAAAGCAATTTTTTTCATCTCACGTACCACTGCGAGGCAAAACAACCAAGCTCTAAGGTTCGGTGGTAAAACGTTGTCTATAACGTCAATATCCTTTCCAAAACGATTCAATATTCTGCCCGAAGGTGTCGTATCAAAGAATCCAATCGGCGCTCGTATTGTGCCAAACAATAACTCTGAGTGCAGCTGTATGCTGCTTCGAATACAGCCCACGGCCATCGTCAGCTGTGCAAAGAGCACAAAACTCGCTGAAAATTCAGTTCAAATTGTGTATAACCATAGTTTTTGCTTTCTTCGTTTAACCAAAAAAATGACATGGAAGAGGAGGCTGTTGATGGTCGATTTATCAATATCGTTATTATCAACGTTAAGATTATTTTGTACCACACAAATCGTCGTCAGCTTCGAAACTACCTTTCACCGATTGAAATATCAAAACCAACAACAATTTCACAATAAATTGAATTACATGTTCGTTGAAAAGACGTGTTTCAATCTTTGAATACAGTATAGAGACATTCCGATTTTTTTACACTTCCAAACAAAATACTTTTCATTGATAATTAAGAGCATTTTATGTTCCATTTCAAATTCAACCAGAATTTTAACTCTCAGTTGCTAATAAATAGTATATCAGTCATAATCACTAATATTAAGAAATATTTATGACCGAAGTCAAATGATATTGAATGAAATATTCATTGAAAAATATTGGATATGTGGAAAGTAATTATTTGCAGTAACATTTCAATTATTTTTTAATGTAATTAATTTTCAGCACGTTCTAAGGTCGCCATATTCTATTGAAAGATTTAAACGTATTCCTCTTTTCGTCAAAGGTCAAGTATTACCATGCATGAAGACTTTAATCCTCAGATTTAACCATCAGATAATGTACGCTGCAACGCAAAAGCACGTCGTTTTTTCGAAGTGATTGCGTTACCACACTTTACCTATGGTATGCAATTTACGTACGGTGACATTTTTCTACTGAAGCACTAGTCACAAAAAAATAACTGTACAAGACAAACGAGAAAGGTAGAGAGATATGAAGTCGTTAACACCATGCTTGACTAGAGAGCATCGACATTGAGACCTGAAGCTCTATATCTCGTTCTCACACTAAGATCTAAACTCTAAGAGAATTAAGACATATATACATATCTATACATATTATATACATATGTAGAACAAGGAAGAATATGCTATCAAGATGGAACGTAAGAAGATATGTAGACACATGCTAGTGGCACTGAAGGTAAATAAATAAGTGGTTATGAGAATGATATCGCCAGTATCGTAGCAGCGATACAAACAAATCCGCGGTCGTCTACTTAGAAGTTTAAAAAAAAAATGAACATCGTTAAGGGCCAAATTCGATTATTATGCGTGGGCATTATTGCGGTTCTTAAACACAGCAAATCACACTCACTCTAGCTTTAATTCTTAGCAAGAAACAAACGATTCTTTTTTTTTTTTTTCATTGTAACCGTGCTAGGTGTACAATTGTAACTTTTATCTTTGGTCAATAAATTTAGACCAACGTATGGGAGGGAAACGGGTGGGCGAACGGATATACAGCAGAAATTAATATATTTTACGGTCAACATATGGTGGATGGGCTTCAGAAATCTTCAAGAACTTTATAAAATGGACACGTTCGAAAAAATGTTTAAAACCCCGAAATTAAAAAGGGAAATATTCAAGTTTTTAGCTTACAGCAATCATTTTATTTCAATGCATTGGATTCACGTTTATTTGGGCTTTGTGAAAATAAATTCGTTCGCCCAGAAAAGGGATTGGCAACATTTTAATAAAATTGCAGTAACTAAACTTGCGGATTTTAAGAATAATGCGTAATTTTCTGGTGGAAATGAATTATCGTTTTGTCCCCAAATAACGCGGAAAATTATTTTACAATTAATCTCAATAAATGCTGGTTACCGGAGTTTTTTGAGAACTATGCGCGGCAAGATTGTGAACCTCCGTCATTTCATTTTGTAAACATTTATCGTATAATTGACTTTATGTTTTTTATTTTGCAGTAATTGTATGCAAATTAAATTTAATAAATGATCATACTCCGTAATAACTGCCAAAGGAACGAAAAATTCCATGAAATCTCATGGAAATTCCGTCGAAAAAATTTGTACATAAACTTGATATATAGAAAGATAATTTTTCATTTGTTTAGTGTAATCTTATTGAAAGTTAATTTTCCTTTCGATTATTCCAAAGTTTGAACATGTTACCATAAATGATGCGGTAATAGTTATTGAATAATAATTTTGAATCTATTAGTGCCATGATTAAAAATCGTGGCTTTAATTTCGGTAATTCGTAACCAAGAGGATTTTGCATTTTCCGATAATATTATATATTCCTGGCCCAGAGTGTAATCTCGTGCAAAAGAATAAAGTTTCATCCGTTTACCGAAGACTTGAATACGCGCACGCGTTTCTCGAGCGAACTACGCGTAAACCAATCGCATTGACACTGAATTTATAGAAGTCAACTTGAAGGGTCTCGTATTCTATGGTGGAACTATAAATATCATCTAGATTGAAGTGTATATGTTAGTAAGTATGAAAATTTTATAGTATGGTGACATACCTTGACCCAGGCCGAGAGCTCCGTAAACTCCGAGATATGTGTCACGTTTTACAGTGTCCGTCGTCCCGTTGACAAACGTTGTATTGTCGTCCGACCACTTGGTCAACCAAACGTTTGAGCCTATGCTGAATGACTGGAATACCGCGTTCATTATTATCGTCGATATTGACAAGAACCATCCTATCGATTTTAAGTAGTGAGCGTAGACCCTCAATTTTACCTGCAAAACCAATAAAATGCGATTTAATGTAAAACCACGTTTAGTAATAATACCCAGAAAATAATATTAATATTACTAGAAAATGTCTCGATAGTTTGAAATAATTTGACTGTACAGTTTCGGAAATATTATTCCGTTAACATTATTCAATTAATATGAGAGGTACACGAAAGAATTTGCTTGGTTATATATGCGCCAGCGGATTAATTGGTTAGCGATTGCATCGCTTGTCGGTCACAGTAAATTTGTGAGGTTTATAATTTTTTATTAACGATACGATTAATTTTCATAAATTTGTTCATAACGAAGCTGAAAATAGACTGGCATATTAGTAATGATTGGTGCAAGTGCGCCTTAAACCGAGTGACTGAAATAAAAACGGAAAGAATGTAAAAAGTTGTTGCTTACGCTTCCCGTTTCCGCTTTTTCCACTTCTATAATCTTTTCGCCGGCCTTCGGTTGCAGAGAATCCCTGCCCTTAATACTGGGACTACGATGCAGTCTCTCTGACTTTGATTGATGACTGTCCGACGATTGTTGCCTGAATGAGAATACACGCTGGTCAATAATGAAATCTTTTGTATGTATCTTGCAAGGTCCCATTATTTCATGGAATAAAAATATATCGTATAATCTTAGAATAATAATTTGCAGTATGAGAGAATGTACGCATTTGTCAATAACTGCAAAGTAAATTAATAAATTATTCTAATTTCACGAATGCTTACAAGGAAGAAATGGTGATATATGATCCTTCATTAATTTTTGAATGCAGTATGATATATACACTCCATATTATTTCAGCATATATCACGATTATTTCGTTTTATAAGCGATGTTTCTATGTACGCACCTTCGTAATGAGCCGTTGAGTGATTTCTGCTCATTCATGGACTCCGAGTCGCTGCGATGAATGGATCCTCGTGATTTTTGTCTCGAAAGTTTATTCTGCAGTTCGTCAGCGCCGATGGTAGACTCTAACTGCTGTTTAATCTTGGTGATATCAGCCTCCGAATCTTCGTCCGGTCTCACTGTTAGAAATTTTTCGATACATCTTAAAATTCATATCGAACGTTTCTCCTACAAGACACAGGGGAAGGTTTGGCATTGCAAATGTAAAATGCAAATGAGAAATTTCAAAACACAACTAGGGACATTCCTATGAGATGTATGTAACATGGTAGTATTAAAAAAGCAAAATGGAACAGAAAGAGTCCATGCGCTAAATCTGTTAATCAAATGGTTAACACTCTTACGAAAATAAAGAAATTCACTCGCATAAAAAAAATTCTGCCTAACTACGAATCTAAAAGAAACTCATTATATTTCTAGTCTCAAGCGCACTCTCAAGATGCTAATCTCCACATCATAGAGTTTTGGAAAAAGTGTAATTACTTTTTCATTGACTTACGATTTCCAACTTCGTCCCATGGAAAACATAATAACGTTTTAATAAATATCGCGAGTGACAAAAACCACCTGTATAGGGTAGTTGAGGGATTTTAAGATAGACACGATCGTCGTGGAGAGCGAAAAACATTAATTTTTAATACCTTCTTGGAGATGTTGAATCAGGAAATCGGCGAAGGCTCCGCGTTTTTCTAACAGTTGTTTGTAAGTGCCAGATTCCGTTATTTCGCCTTCTTTAAGTACAACGATATTGTCAACTTCAGGTAAGAACGTTATGCCGTGAGTTACGAGGACTCGGGTTTTTTTCTTGAGAAGACCTGTGGGTCCGATTACATTCTGGAAAATGTGTTTTCCGACGTGCGAATCGACGGCGCTGAGAGGATCGTCAAGGAAATAAATTTCTGCGTCGTTGTACACCGCTCGTGCTAGAGCCACGCGTTGCTTTTGTCCGCCCGACAGATTAATGCCTTTCTCGCCGATTTCGGTCTGATCACCGGCCGGTAACATTCTCAGATCCATTCCCAAAGCGCAGGCTTCAACCACCCTGTTGTACACGGCTTTGTCCATCGGCTTGCCGAACAATATGTTATCCTGCAGAGTCGCATTTTGGATCCAAGCTTGCTGGGAGACGTATGCGATTTTACCCTGTTTCAGCAAGGTAAAAAACGTGTCAATATCTTGGGATGGTTCGACCGTAGCTCGTCTTTTTAATGCAAGTCACACGAAAGACAATTTTAATAGTAGTGAATCAGAGCGCAAAACGATTTTCGCAGATTTTTCTTGATTCTACCAAATGTTAAACGCTTTTAAGGGGATGCTGAAATTGATTTTTTCAACGGCTTTTGATAAGAATGTTAAATTTTCCTTTATCCCACGACAACATCAAGTTTTAGTAAGTATTGTTATATTTTACGGAATTTTTACTACATTATTTACAAGTCTTAGGCTTGTACTCACTCAAAATAAATTTTGATATATTGATTCAAGGATTCGGCTAATGGAATGATTTATTTCTGTTCTGCTATTATCATTCTTCAGTCAATTCGACAAGGTAAATACTTAAATATTTTAGCTTTTATTTTTTTGTTTTAGTTTTATTTACCTTAGTATTAACTCGACCACTCGTACGATCCATTTCACCGAGGAAGGCTGATATGAGCGAGCTCTTCCCAGAACCCACAGTGCCCACAACCGCTACCAACTGTTGATGCTGTATCTGTAGATTGATGTTTCGGAGAGTGGGTTTTTCGCCGGTTTCCGCGTCCCACAAAAAGTTTCCGTTTTCAATTATCAGAGGATGGACTGAATAAAATCAAAAAAGCAAATACAATCAATCAAGTTGATCTAGTTGATGATCAACTACAATTAGAGGTACAATTTCACAAGATTTACCTTCCGACTGATCGTGTTGCACATTGTTCGGATCGAGTTCTTCGGTGTTCATGAAGACGTTTATACGCTTTACGGAAACAGAGGCTTGGACCATACTACTGATCATCATCGGCAACATCGACAGTGGAAACCTCAGGATGTTGAACAAACTGAACGATACGAAAGCGGTTTTGCTGTCCAGCACGTTTTTCTCATCGATCAACACAAATGTCGCGAAGGACACGAGCGAAACCTAATCGGATACAAAGATGACTTTTAATTCCGAAGAATGACGTGCATTAACATGAACATGACGCGAGGTAAATACGCGTAATTTTTACCTTTCTTATATGTTGAATCATAAATTGCAATAAAGTAAAATCTTCAGTTCGAAGAACAGAAATAAACTTACCAGAAACGGGGCGCAGGACCAAATGAAGCTGGTGCCGGCATTGAGATATGCTGCTTCTTTAAGTACCTGTATTTCTTTATTTCTAATCGCGAGAATTTGTTGTTCAAAAGATGGCTCCCAAGCGTAAAGTTTAAGTACTTTAATGCCGTTAAGCACTTCGTTCATGAGCTTTACTCTCTCGTCTTTGCTCTTCATCTGTCTAATCTGCAGAGTTTTTACTTTGTTTGCGATCATTCCGTTAACGGGAATGAGAATAATCATAATAGCGAGACCGGCAAGTACTGAGGGTCCCAAAATGTCCCAGAGGAAGTAGAGAGCCAGTGCAATTTGAAGAGGCGCCGACCAGATCATATTTATGTACGCCGTTAGATCCATGAAACGCTGTGCGTCGACTGACATCAAATTCACGATTTCACCGACCGTAGATTCTTTTCTCGCCGCGTTCGACATTCTCAGAGCCTTTCGATATATCGCCGCTATCAAGGCTGTTCTTATTCGCAAACCAACGAGGAACATTCTATTGAAGTACTGGGATAGCACGAGAGTTTGAACCGTCGCGACTAACAGAAGCATCGACGCGTAAAAGTAACCTTTCCATATTTCTTCGGGACCGTCGATAAAGGCAATCAGCAGTCTAGAGATTGAGACAAAACGCATGTTAGATTAAACTTGATTAAAGCTCAAAATTATTCGAACAGAAATGAGTTGTATGGATTAGTGTACTGTTTCAAAGAAATCAAATTTTGCAACGAATCGAGAAATAAACGATAATGTTCGTGTTTTACTATCGACTATACTTGGGAAAAATTTTATTGTACAAACAGGTTTGAAAAACTGATATTCATGTTTTGTTTTTCGAGACTACTATCAAAACTGCATAAATTGTTTGTCTTCTTCTTGAGCTTATATTTTCGGTTTATAAAAAACAAAAAAATAAAAATATTTATTGTCAAATGGGTCGTTTAAAAAATGTTGAACTTTGAGCAATTGTCTTAAGCCGTTGGTACTTGAACCTTTATTATTTGAGGAGTTATCATATGACTGAAAATTCGGGTACGTGAATCAGTGTGGAATGCTTGATATTCGAAAGTAATTTTTGTGATTATAGCAGACGCTACAATTTTATTGCTTTATCCTTTTGGTAAAAACTAATAGTGTGTCGTCATTATCATTTTAGAACTGTTATTGTAATGTAAAGAAATTATTAACAATTTATCGCAGTAGTAACAAACATTTTCCTCTTGTTTCTTTTGTGTTATGCGAAGCTCACTACAAAATAATAATTTGCTTCACTGGGGGTAATTTCTGATTTGCTCGTTCCACGAAAATTCGCTTCACGATAATTCACTTTTAATATACGGGTAACTAAGAAAGAACTTACTTCAACAGCTGAGGACTGACGAACGTCAAAATGTCCATAG
The DNA here is from genome assembly GCA_947507545.1 of Clistopyga incitator. Classification (NCBI taxonomy): domain Eukaryota; kingdom Metazoa; phylum Arthropoda; class Insecta; order Hymenoptera; family Ichneumonidae; genus Clistopyga; species Clistopyga incitator. Next base: position 2,484,295 of record OX382179.1, on the reverse strand, counting down.
CCAGTTTAAGTAGAGCGCCGAAAATGAATGTTGGCCCAAAGGCTTTGCACAGAGGAGTGAGGACAGAAGCGACTTTTTTCTTCCGAGGATTGTTGAAGTCCACCTGTCCCGATGCTTTGCGAAATGACGCCTTTGTCGCTTGTGAGCTACAAAAAGAAAAAAGAAACGTTTCACTAACGGTCTCGGGTAAAACAACGAGCTATCGAAGCCGATAGAATCGATAACGCTATAAAGCCGTTTAATAACGTCACAATCTTACCTATAGTAAGTCCAAAACAGCCTTGTAAGCGAAAGAAAATTAAAAGAAAAGCTTTATTACTAAATAAAGTACTTACTTTTCACTTCATACTAGCGAAATCAGTGCTACATTTCTCTAATCGTTTCTGTTAAGTCTTATGCATTAAATACATTAGCCCACGTTGATTAATATTACAGTTTGTATATTTACATAATGTTCAAAGAGGGTATGTTTTTATTCATGATTTCTTCGGAAAGATAATTTGTAATTCTGATTTGAATGCGAAATTGCTTATTTTAAATATCGAAAGACGCTTTACCAATTTACCGTCTGGAAATTCGTTAATATTAAAATTAGGGGCTGTCATTTATCCAGCGAAAGCGTCCACTCGTAATTGAATTTCTATAATTTATAAACGATTAACTCTATTAAGTGTCTAGGTGTGCAATGCATGAAGCATCTTTAAAAAAAAAGAATGATCTGTGCCATTTTGAAACTGGTAAAAAATTAAGAGACAAAAACTGAAAAAAATGTACCTTATCGAAAATTTGCATTAATCAGTTTAGGTTGTTGTTAATTCATCCGGATGAATATTTCTCGAAGATATGGAAACATCCTGGAGTATAAATCACCTTTCAATGCAGGAAGTTTATCCATATACCTTTTCGGAAACGATGATACATATTCAGTACTGATTTAACTAGTGTGAAGTGCTCCGACGTCCTTAATTCTGTATATACGAACAATCTGAACAAGCGATCGAAAGAACTATAAACAATGGTTTTAGCGAGGCTCTGCGACTCACTTTTCCGATTTCTGTAGACTTTTATTCCAATATTTGTCGAATTGCGGCACTATTTCCTTGGCCATGTCCTCAGGATTCATCGACCACAAGTCCGACGACTCCAAAGGTTTCTTGAAACCCAACCACGCAAGGGAATCGAACCACGCGAATAATATTCGCGATGGGAACGCGGCGCTTTGTTCTGGACATGGTCGATCTACCTGCACAATGAAAATTCACGTTTAATTCAATGAAATAACGATTTATTAACAAGGTGCATTTATTTTTAGGGCAATCGGAGATTCCATTTTACCAGGAAAAAAATTGAATTAGTCTCAAGATTCAAATTCTCTCTCTCTCTCTCTCTGTTTTTGCCAACATCTAACAGGTTTGCAAGTGAAACTTGTTCGAAACTTGTTTCCTATTTATCTCACCCTCGTGCGGCAGATATTGATTTCTCATATTGCCTTAAGGAGCAAAAATTAGCCCTTCGCATAACGTGTGTTTGCAATGACAAGAAAATTGCGATTTACGTACCGGCGGATATTCGGAAAACTTGGGCTCCGCATCAGCGAAGAAGTTCAGCAGGAATATTACCACGACTATCGGATAATACACCAGGTACGACACGGACGCGAGCGTCACCTCCGACTGAAATAACAAAAAATGTCAATAAGTTACGAATATAAATCATATTTTTGCAACAATTAAATACATTGCCCTTAATCGTAAATATCAATAACAAATCTTTCCTAACTTCATCTTCTCATCAAAATTCAGATCATGAAATATAATATTCTATCCGTGCAAATTAAGATTAAAATGTATGAGGTTCAATAATGAATTTTATAACAAAAAGTCCTTTCAGTTTTAAAAACGCTGAAGATACAACGAGGTCTGAACACTTTAAAGTTTTCTTCACATAGATTCCAATATGTTTATTCTAATGAAAAATTCACTTTTTATTCCTTTATATTCTTACCTCATCAACTTCCCGGAGCCTACTCCTGAATTCAACCATGCCGCATAGAGCGAGGAAGAACCAGAACAAAAACAGCAGACCCGAAGCAGTCATTCCATACTTTCGGTTATAGTGTAACAATCCACCGGCTAATGCCTGAAAAAAAGCGATTATATCTCACCCCAAAGTTAAATTACGGAGCTTAGAAAATCTTTTCCAACGTCCTGAACTTACAAACGTGAGGATTTTAATAACCGGCGTGTAGAAGTCTACATCGTAGACAATCGTGTAACTGTTTTCTCTGATCGCACTTCCGAGATCGATAATACTAAGTAAAATAAGTGCCGCTGTGAGCGCGCCTTTCCCGTAGAACTTCCATGTGTAAGGTATATCACGTTTTTTGCTTTGGGAGAGGTAATATACTTCTAAGGCAGCGAAAACCCAGAGAAAAGCGCACGGCGTCCATACCAGCACTGTCCTTTGAAAGCACGGCGTCAAATCAGGGTTGTCCGTGTACCACGTTATGTTTGAATCCTGTAGAAAAACAATAATTCGTTAGAATTCGTATATACAGAAGTAAAAATGAAATTAATCCGCATGAAAATGAAGTAAGTGACAAATTTTACATTGAGTAATAAAAAAAGAAGCCTCGGATCGAACCCTGTCTTTTATAATCCAATTTATTTTTGATCGATATTGTTATACGAATTTTTTTTATTGATAGAATATTATGGACATGTGAGAATGAATTAATATGCATATTAATGCACTCTCACATGTATAAATATGTTGCACCTATCAGCAATTTTATATTGAGCTATATATAATTTGCGTAGATGATTTCAACATATGCAAACACATTTTGCATCACAAGATGTAAGCTACTTGCAAATATAAAATTCATAATCATGAATAACGTTTAATGCAGCTATAAACCAGCTGTTTAAAAATAGAAAAAGGGTTTTTTGAATTGTTAAAGAAATGTTATGGGTCTGCATTCTACATAACTTGATAAATGTGAATGTACAAATGATCTTTTTTGTGATATTGGTATTCAAATCATAAATTGTATTTAACAATCAACAATCAAAGCCAAAAAACATGTATTGACTCAAACGATGGTTCAGCATAATACCAGTACAAAAAGATAAATACCATGGCCAATGTTAAGAGAAATCAGAGGATGTTCGCTTGAACCTTTATAACATTAACACATTAAACCTGTATCACCCATTGCAAATATTAACTATGACCCTATTGCGGCAAACAGTATTTTGAATGATCAGTGTATTTAGTTGTTAGTTTAGATTAGTTTTTTGTCATCAGTAAATAAGTTGATACAGTCGAAACGGATTGTCAGAATCGTAAATCAATTTTCTGTGGTAATATGTGGTAACATTGAACGAAAAATATTGTTTTTCTTTGATATTTTCACTTTTACTGCAGTCCTCTTAAAAATCATATATCTCAATGTTTTCAAACGCTAAATTATCTGACTAACGCAATAATAAATGACTATACAAAAATACATAATAACTTTTCGTCACAATTCATAATTCATAGACGCTAAATAAGATCCACTATTGTCATTTAATATGATGTATTAAGTCATAATTGCGAATTAGCAAAACAGCTGATTATCGGTATTTAGTTAGATTTGCAGAAAAAAATAATCATCTAGCGGCAGTAAGTTGTTCGCCGTAGATTTGTGTCATAGGAGGTCAAGTTCGCACGGTCCATGTGGCGGTTGGAAATGTTCTTCCATACAATTTTTCGCTTTCCCTATAATCTCAACAATCACGAAAATCTAATGAACAATGTCACGTTAACTTTTCTTTGTATAACAAGCCAAAATCATGATAACAATAATGACCGTGCCAAAAACAAATCTCCAAAACCTTGCACACCTACACACTTAACCAGCTTAAAAGTATCATCTATCATTGTCAAACGTACAGAAAAACGTGGTAACGACAAGAAGAAAACATTAATCCGCGTGACGGTTGCAGAAAATCGTGACAATCGTGAATGATTGGAAAATCTTGAAAAACACTGGAGGAAAGAGTGCGACGAGCACGAGAGATGACTGATAGAATCATCGAATGACATTATTTTTAACGGTCAACTTACCCAAAACGTGCTGCCGCAAAATTGGTCCATGGTATGATTTAGCTGGTTCTCCATCTTGCTACATTTATCTTCTAGTACCGATGTTGCCACTGTTGTTTTACGAAGTACACAAAGGAGAAGCGGCGATGCTTCTGTGTGGGTTACTCGGCGCTTTCACCTCTCGCCGCTCCACCAACTGCTCGCTGCCGCTCTTTAACGGAAACGGTGAATTTGACTTTTTTCTCTCCTCTTTTTTTAACGCAAGGAGACTCGGCACTACACCGAAGGTAGCATGAGTATCACTACTAAAACATGATTGCATGTAGTGTCTATATATATACACACACAAGTACATTTGCATATATATATGTGTGTGTGTGTATATATGTATATATTTTATAATATAGAGGGATAATATATGTACGCAATGCGAACGAGAGTGACCGTTGGTCCTATAGTTTGATAGTTAGCTACACAGGTGCGGATATGTGCATATTATACACACGCAGTAGTGTTATATAGTGTTATATTGGTAGTAGTGTGCGTTTTTCGGCATCTCGTCTCGTTCGACGTCCGATCGTGTTACAAATACGCGCGGGATAAATAAATTTATCTGCGCTCACGTTGCGGCTTGCATAAGCTACGTTACGTTTGGTAATATTCTCGAGTAGCAATTTTAGTCTCGGAAAAACGATTGAAACGGGCTCCTCGTATATCCGAAAGTGTACTTCAAGACGTAGGATCGGTTGCTCGTACCATTCTGTCTTTATATATCTGTGACCTATTTCCAAAACTTTTCCGTGACTGTATGAAGATTCGTACTCTTCGCTTTACTCATTTTACTGCCATCTATGTACCTTATAATGGCGAGTATAAATGATAGAAGGGTGTACATTTAGTTTTACGTACAGGTACACATGGATAAAATGCAGAAATAAATTGGGACCAATTTTGATGGAATAACAAGGTTGGATGTTACGTGGAAAGGGTAGCACGGAGGTAAGCGAATTTCCGTTGTGACTACAGCGCCAACAGGCTACACAGGAGATGTTTTCCGGTGGATGTTTTATGATATCGTCGACGAAAGGAGACTATGTCGTCCTCACGATAATTTATCGCCGAACATCACTCTATCGTATGCACCCCGTGAAATAAAAACATTCTATTACTTGACACTTAATGATATTTAAGTTTCAACATCATTCTATCGTATGTAACCCGTGGAATTAAAACATTCTATTACTCGGAACTTAATGATATTTAAGTTTCAACATCACTTTATCGTATGCAACCCGTGGAATAGAAACATTCTATTACTCGGAACTTAATGATGTTTAAGTTTCAACATCACTCTATCGTATGCAACCCGTGGAATTAAAACATTCTATTACTTGGAACTTAATGATATTTCCCCTATTCGACAACGATATTATATAAGCATGTACATTCGGTGGTTCATTTCAAAGTTTGATTTTTTGTTTTCAGTGTTTCAACTGAGATGTGTTATGATATCGTCGACGAAAGGAGACTATGTCGTCCTCACGATAATTTATCGCCGAACATCACTCTATCGTATGCACCCCGTGAAATAAAAACATTCTATCACTTGGAACTTAATGATATTTCCCCTATTCGACAACGATATCATTCAAGGATGTACATTGGGTGGTTCATTTCAAAGTTTGATTTTTTCTTTTCAGTCTTTCAACTGAGAAGCCAGTAGTAAATGTTGGAAAGAAATCCTCCTAAGACGTCGCTACCGAATTTTCATTAAGGAAAGACAAAACGTTTTTTATTCCTTATTTACCAATTCTTTTTTTTGTAATTGTTATATCTTTGTCCCACTAGTGAAAATGACAATATGAAGAATTCAAAAAACTTCCGGAACATTAATTTTATTTTATTCTTCAATTCGGATAGTAATTTATTTTTTTTTTGCAGAAGCGTTTTAGAAGAATTTTATTTTGAGTATTATCTAAGTTTTTTTTTTTTTCAATAATAGCAGTAAAATGTTAGAGTTTTCGCAATAAACCACGAAAAAAGTAAATAGGTGACGGACGCTAAATAATAAGAAGAAAAGGATGATCACGACAGGAAGGAGATAGTCAATAGGAATAGTCAATGCTCACAAGTCGGCATCAACGACGGTGCGAAGCTAAGCGGTCACCCATCCAAGTTACGGTCGCAATGCTGGGAACTTTGAGGACCGCCGAAGCCACAAACCGACAATGCGTTACTCCATTACTGTCGGTTGCGTAATAGCTTTTATACATCGTAAGTACTTACAGTTGTAAGTCCATTTAAACGAAAATATGTCAATGTGACAATCAGAAGTTGTTATTTCCAGCAAGTATACGTTTCAGAACGGATGTTACGCATTCGAAGATCGTATCTCTAGCCGCATGTGAGTTTTTTTCCCTTTCGTACCCGAGAAAGGAGATTTCTATGAATTAATACAAACTGAGACGAATTGCTTCTGTTTTTTTTTAATAACTCAATAAGCCTCACTTACGTAGCAATAAACTCTTATCATATTCTATGCAATATCAAGACATCCATTAATCATCCTCTTTTCGCTGACGTTGCGAGTACAAATTAGAATCTCTCAGCTTTTATCAGTTTCATTATCACCGGGCATGGATCGACGATCCACTAGTGATAAGGAACGAGCTGGATCACGTTAAATGTGCAGCCTGATTAATATTTCATTTACTTCCAATGCATTTTTTGTTTAATCTTAGATATAATTAATATATCCCTCTCTCTATCTCTCTCTCTCTTTCTCTCTCTCACACAGTTTTTGTACTTAATTCCCCTACGAATTTACGAAGTCGAAAAAACACTAAGCCTTTTATGCGTCTATGCAAAGACTGTTCAAACAAATTGTCGTGGTTACATATTAATCTCCATATTTTATCATGACATACGAGGTAGTCAGCAGGCAAACTTGGTAAATCTTTGACACTGCCTTAATTTGTTTTTATAATTCCCGGTTAATTTTTCTTATTTTATGGCTGATAATTGATTTTTTTTTTTCAATTGAAGAATCTGACTCAATTCCTTCAAATAAAATAGTGGATAATAAAACATTTAAGCCTATTAAAAAAGCAAGCAACGATTTTTGTGAATTTTGGAAACTTTCTAAATTAATTTCTGTAAACGCTATAACGTAAGGAGCTTTCGAGCTCATAACAGAGAATAGTTGAATAAGATGATATTTAGAGTTTCGAAAAAATTTCAAAAAACAAGTGAAAAAGGTATAAGCATTTTTTCATGCTGCACTCAACCTTTCGCAAATCCTTTCAATTTTCAAAGTTTGGCGGAAATTTGAATTTCCAAAGTAAAATATTAATTATTGCCAATCGTTAAGAAAAAAATAATGTTTTAACAATTAGATATTTTGAGATATCCTTAACGTAGAAACCTCTAAAAAAATTACAACTTTTTACAATAATCGGAACTTTTTGACATGGAATGCCACTTTTTTCATCGGCATTCTGCTTCGCTTTGCGATGTTTACAGACTATGTTTGGTGAGCACTTACTTATTACGATTACACCTAGAAAGTCGGGTCCGGCTGCACGATTATCTAATTAGGCGAATCAAATTTTACTGGCGACATGAGTAAGCATAGTTCCGGTAGCATTTTAACAGAGAAAGACAAGTGTGTTTCCAGAGTGGTACACAGTTAGATTAACTGATAAGAATGGTTTGCAAATCCAATTCTAAACCAAAAGTTTTATACGATCAGAATATATCATCATTTTGCGCCAAGATAAACATTGTAAAAAAGTAGAGATTTTTAAGCTGATTTTTTGACTTACCACTTCTAAACAAATAACGCTCTAAAATCTTTCGTCTTGTTTCAAAACTTTCAAGCATAAACCCAAGCGAGCGTGTGTAGGCTCTCATTTAAAGTAGCCAAATTTTATTGACATAAAAATGGCACGTGCGGTGATCCCACTGTTCAACGTTTGTCGAGTTAAGATTGTTTGATAAACGAAAAAATTCCACTATCGAATTGTTTTATAGCTTGGTTTTCGTCTATTGTGGATTAACTTTGATATTAAAGTACCTATGAAATTGAGTAAATGACTTTGGAGAAACAAAGGTAATTTTGAAAAATCCTATGTTCTATATAAAGATGATTAAGCATCGGCTCACAATAAATTGAATACTACTTCGAATATTTTTTAACTTTTCATTTCGATAAAAGTTTTTTTTTTCTCGAAGCAAACGCCCATTCACTTTGGGTCCTAGCTGGAAAATTTTGGAATGTGGCAAAGTATTTTCAAAAGTTTAAGGCTAACACGTTTTTTTTTAAAAGCGATACGTCAAAGATTATTTTTATATTTACTTTGTATTTACAGTTGGAGCATATAAAAAATCATCAACCAGATTTGAGAGTTCGAAGGTCAGACCCCCCTTGAATTTCTGTGGTTTGCCTCAAATATATTCTCACATATATTGTTTCTGAGGATAGGCTGCGTTTCCAAATAAAATGTGAAAGGTAAATAATTACGTTATGATTTATAATAATTGGAAACGCCAAGCGATTATGTCTAGTCATCATCATGACAATTCATTTTCATTTTGACTAACGAGAAAAGTGCGATAGCGCCACGCGTACAAGACAATAACTTTGTCGGAGCTTTTACTCCTCGAAGCTAAGCAGCTTGTGCACTTGTGTTGCAAAAGATTACGCAGCGTAGTGCAACTACACGCGTTAAAGTCGACACACTTACATGATTTTGTTATACTGAGTTCCGTAACGTTATCATCATATTTACTGCGACAATAATAGCTGCAATATCGATGACCTTAAGAGTTATTGGTAAATATTCTTTTTATAAATGAGCTATCGAGAAGTAAAAATGAGTAAGCTTCGTGTCGGTATTAACAATATAATGCAAAATCTTTTGATAATCAATTTTCAAAATACGCGGAAAACAATTTATTTGGGACAGCCAAAGTGATTAAATATGCGCAAGGTGATTGATTGATTACATCAACCATGAATTTCCTTCTCGTGAACAACAAATTGGTTGGTTTTATTAATTGATAATATTGCGTCGATTTAATCACTAAATTGATAGACCGGACTAATCTATTCTTTCCATGTGCTTCGATTGTTGTCCATATGATATTATAGACGTTCTCAACCCCTTCGTTATTCAACTCCATTTGAAATTTAAAATTAATTGGTTAATTTAATGCGCTATATTTTTAGAATACTTTTTTAATTTCTAGAGCCCACACTATGCCGCTAAAGATATGGTCGTACATTCTACAAATTTATCTTTTATAATTGTTTTAATGGATCTATAAATGAGATGATATTTTATGCTTCATTACAATGAGAATTTATTGAGATACATATTTCTTAGGGCTGCTGTTACGAGACACAGTTCGGAGCTACTTCATCGCGGCGCGACGTCATTCCCACCGCGTGTCAACAAATCTATAACATAGTTACGGGAGCACATCTAGCGTTATGACATTCATCAGTCAATATTAGCCCCAACACCAAACGAATTAATCTTCGGTCATCAAGATGTCCCTGTTCTCATCAGAGCTGTGAATATCCAATGCTTTAGTAAGTAAAGTTGGTGGTACGACTTTATGACTATGTTTTCATGATAATAATATGGAGTGATTATAATATGATGGGTCTATATGGGGAAAATATTGTTTTTTCGACAAAATTTAATGACAATATAATTAATCCATTCTGAAATTAATAGAAGACCATTTTCTTCCAATTTCCTCAATATCTGATTGAAAATTAGGTTTTTATCGCTCGTATCAGATTATTATCACGAAATAATAATTACAAACCAACGATACTGTAAACTTTACATCTCGAAGTAATCGCGACTTACGACACCGGTTATAATTAAACCGCCTTTAAATGCGCACGTTTTAAAAAAATCAAAAAGGTTCCTTTTTTATTTGTTCTTTGGAGTTGACTTTTTTTTTCCATTGAGACTCAAAAATAGAGTGAAGAAATATTGAATAATAAGGATAAGATTAAAATCACAATTGTTTTTTAATAGCGTTTGTTAATTTTTTCGTCTTGTTCGTGCAATTAAAGTTCAATCCGATGATATAAATAATATTACTTGATGATTTTTGCAGGGGCCGGTAAAAAATTCACGATAAGATAGGAACAAGGACCTTGGCGACTATTGAATGCATTTTCCATGCTTAGTCATGTTGCAACTCATCACGAAAACAAGTGTAATATCTATTCGCTTGATTCCGTGAAATGCGTTTGGCTTTGAAACGTTACAGTAAAGGACAATCGTAGCCTGGTTTTTGCACAGATACCAAAGAAAAATCAGATAAAAATGTCCGATAAAAATTGTTATCTGATATTGAAAAAACATTCTTTCTGTTTCGAACAATTAACGACTTTTAGATGCTGAGAAAACTTCTATGTTCAAGGTTCATTCCGAAAATCAGAGAAATCTCAGAAAAAGCTACCGATAGGTAAGTCTTCAGGGTCATTGTCGATTTGCACTACAAAAATGCTGTTTTACCTAGGGTTACGCGCGGAGAGCCGAGCATTTGGAGCACATTAGAAAGGCCGCGAAGCACTGGCGAAACAACGGAACTTGGCGATGCTCAGCGAGGAAATTAGATAGTCGAGAGGTCTCGTGGTTCTCGTATCACTCGCGACGAACACGGTGGTCGGTCGATAAGCGTTCATATCGATCGTGTACATTGAAATTTGAGTTATCGCTGAGCAAAAACAGAGAGAAAGAGAGAGAAAGAGGAGAAGAGAGACAGTGTAAAAGCAACAGGAGAGAGAAAGAGAGAGATGGAGATATCGAGAGAAGTCTATCATGTGCCTGGCGCCGCGACGTTTCGTTTGCCTATCGTCGATTCGCTTGCGTAGACCTTCTGTTGCGCGTCCCTGATACCAATACGTACATATCGATCGAACAAGTGGCACAGAATGCCTCGACGCGTCGGCTAATCGTCAATTGACTCCTTTTGTCAGACAAAATAGTTATGTAAAAAAAACCCGGTCTCATAGCCACCAGCCAATGGAATGAGAAACTAGAATAAAATGAGCGGCCAGAGGCGCGGACGAGTACTTTGTTGCCATCGCTCTAAGCTACTCTATTATAGTAATCTCTACGCGAAAATCGTTTGCGTGTAAATATCGCCAGAAGAGACAGTCGATTTTGTGCCAAAAATCATCAACATTTTTCGGGCGACTAAGAAATGCCAATTTTTCAGACGTTGGCTCAATTTCGAAAGATTTTATTGTAATTCAGATTTCCTGATAAGAGACATACGCCAGCATCGCACTGTTAGAAAAGATTGGAAGTTTTTATGCATAAACTGGGAAATTAAATTTAATATACAATTATGTAATAGAATCGACGTATGTTTGTGGTAAAATTGAAATGAATTATGAACATTGCAGAACTTTTAGACAAAACTTAAAGTAAATTATAAGAATTACTATACCACGCATTCATTATTGATCGCACTTATATATATAATTTAGTATACCAGTTTATGCATATAGACTTTCAGTACAAAGTGCATTAAATTTCAAGAATTTTTTTTTTACAGTGCGCGTCGCCACGTGACATTCGTGCCGTCACGACATATCGTTACAGTGCCTGCACTGTGCCGTCACATGCGGACGTACCTGACGGCACGATGACGACATGTCAAAAAGAAACGGCACGTTTGCCTATTTGGCTTCAGTATAAGATTTGTGACTAGAAATTCTATAGTTTCGGAAAGCTTAAATATAATTCAGGGTCAGTGTACGATTACCCTATCGCTATTACGATAAAATCATTATCATTACAGAAAAATCGGAACTTCATTCAGAACCCAACACTTCCAACGAATCTACATTTTTCTTCCTAAATTTTGTACACTGTAAAAAAGACTGAAAGTTTTTATTAATAAATTCCTTTACCGTACCAAAAATAAATTCGACATCCCACTTACATAGTAAATTTGTTATAGCAGATGAGTTAAAACTTCCAGTACATGGACATACAATTTCAAGCAGATTTTTTTTCACAGTGTATGAATTACATTTTTTTACTGATTCGCGAAAAATTATTAGTTATTGTTTTAATATTAATTCGACACATTTTTTCAGGCTTGGCTATTTTAGATTGACCGTGAGTCGACAAAACCCGGGCTGTCCTATTGTTCTCTGGATCATTGGAACGAATTGGAGAGAATCAGTCTGGTATATTGCATAGAATGGAAGAATGGCGACCTCGCTATTAGCACGACAGGAAGGCTGAAGGCATATGTTGTGTACGAAAGCTATCATCCAGCTGTGATCTATTTAGGCTCTTTTTGTATTAGTTTGCGGTATCTTCACTCTGCTTCCCGGTCGCGGCAAGCTAACGAGTCTGAGATAGCGAGCAAGTAAGCTCTGCTTCGCACACTCACACTCTCTCGGCGCATTGCCACTTGACTCGCGTTAATTGCTTATTATGCTTTCCAGTGACCAATTGTTACAATTTATACACCAGCATTTGTACCACAATAAATATTTACAAGACTCCAAGCACACTTCATCACATTGTGCTTGTCAAAACAGCGATTCTTCGTTCATAGTACATTACAACTTGTACTTAACGTTAATTATTTACTTAGCATATTATTATCATAATTTTTTAAATATTGTATGATGTTACAAACAAGAGTGAATTCTACTCTTGGGTTTTGTATCTTCAAAATTATTTTCGTTATATCAGGAAGGAAAATGATATAAAAAATTGTTCAAAAATCCGGGTAAAAATTTTCGCTTTTCGTTTAGCTTTAGAAAAAAATTACTAAAAATATGCATTGCTGCTAAATCAGCCCATTAAACCCGTTCAAGGTGAAAACTCTCTCCGCTGAAGAATCGTTGCGAATTTTCTGTCATTATAGTTGCACAGCTCGGAGCTGGTATCTCGAAGCATCGGCTGTGACAAGATAATCGACCATGCGCTGGAAAGCAATGTATCACTCGCGCATTTTTCCGCGAACACAAAATCCGCATTTATCTTGAAGCGCGAGTGAGACAAACTCGCAAGATTGCCCAATCGCATGCCCTCGGATTATTCGCAATCACATTTAAGCTTAGAACCTTGAAAAGAATGAGTGAGGTTTTTCCGAATTACCAAATACAGTACTCAAATAAGCAAATACACGTTTTTTTTTCGTATGCCGGCACCGTGCCGCTATATACGTACGTATTTGACGGTTCAGTGCTAGCATATATTCGTGAGGCACAATATTGAGGCCCGGCCGTCAAGCTGACAGCTACTATGCAAAGGCAAGGCGCGATTTCACGGTCAAGGTACACCGGGCCACACACCGTTAAAAAAATGTGAGGTGAAATTATTACACCGTGTAGGAAGCTCCTTTACAGAAACGGGTATAAGTACTACACGAGTTTAACGTAAAATTGATGTACAATTCTGCTAAATTCATTAGGTAAGCCGTATATATATACCTACACGGTTCCAGCAGAATGTACAGCCTCTCAAAGTACACTGTGCAATGCTGAATCCAGCACTGTGCCTACACGGTTCCAGCAGAATGTACAGCCTTTCAAAGTACACTGTGTAATGCTGAATCCAGCACTGTGCCTGCACGCTTCCGTGCTTACCGGCATTAGCATGCCGTGCCGTTAATAATGCAGCTTAATGCTGCAGTTCATGTCAGATTTTTGACGGCACCTGCATCGCTTTATACCGCTATCGTGAACGTCCTTAACATTTCTATCTGAACACTACCGTAACATTTCTATCTGAACACTACCGTAACATTTCTATCTGTGCAGCCATTGACTCTGATAAGACCAGCTGATGCTGATAAACTACTTTTTTAAACGATTATTCACTGTCGTATCGTTCTTAATCTTGTCAAAGATTTCGAGAGGAATGACTCGTTAAATTCTTGGCTTTGCAAAAATGCTCACTATCATGGCTTTTAAAATGCATTATGTCAAGACTTATCCGAATTGTACGTGTTATGTCAAACTAAAGTTCAATATTCGGGGCTATAAATTTGACACTCAGAAATCATTTCCATTTTTGTACACGATTCGCTTTTTCGGAATGCAAGGAATGCCAAGGAATGACGAAGTTTACGATTAAAACGATTCTGCTTTGCATCGTTTAAGAAAAAATGATAAAAACTGAAGAAGATTAACGATATTTACAAAGCAAGCAATAAAATGATTCGAATAGCTCCAGAATATAAATTTATGCATCGTTTTCAGTAGATCAGGAAATTGCTGTTCAATGAGTTGACACACCCATGCTTTTATTTATAAACTATGATCCTGCAAGTTTTATATGATTTTGAGTGTTCTGATACAGAAATTTCGCTGTATGACGGCTTAAAAATGTATATTGTGGTGTATTACTTTGATAGAGAAATTTTTTCTATTTCCGGGCATTACGAAATGCATGACTTGTAAAATCCTTAATGACTCCAGTAAACATTGTATCACTTTAAAATTATATTCTATCGAATCTGCAAATAAATTACACTAGTTTCCTGCCGATTTTTTTTGTTTTAAGTAGAAGGAATGGTCGACAATATTTATAAAAGTCATTTTGACACACAACTCAATTTGACAAGAAAACGACACAATTAATAAGATCGTACTTGATAAAATCAGTACTGATTTTATCAAGAAATATTATCTATTCCCAGCATTCAGAGGCATGACTCGTCAGATTCTCGGCTCCAGCCAAAGCTTCTGGCCATAGTGTATTCACAATTAAATTCTCTCAACTCGTGGAACAAATAACGCGATTGTCTGCAATTAAAACGAGTTATTGTGGTCTAAGGAGTGACTGACAGAATTAATACGGGTTTTTAAAAGGTTTATCGATTTTCTTTGATTTAATTGGTAGGAAATTGTGGGTCATTAATTATGAAAATAAATTATATAAATTTTGGATTTCAACAAAACGTCTCACAAGTGTCTAAAACTGAATTTGTTAGACCCCTGAAATTAATTCGGCTGATTCTTTTTTACAAGAACCCCTTTTTTATCGGCGAGGAATAATTGACGACGCTTAAACGTCTCTCCGACGAATACATATTTGTACAATCAAAAACATAGTATTCACTTCACAAAAAAATGATTTTTCTTATTCAAGGATCACGAGAGCATGACTCATCGAAATACCGGCGGAAAAGTCAAACATCCTTACAGCAGCGTTTTTTAAATTGAATTCTCATAATTCTTCGAATAATCTTCGCGGATTTTGTGCATTAAATACTTTGGCGTACGCTTTCAGTAAAATTAAAGAGGAAAAACCTGAAATTAACTCAACAACGATAAAAATTGTGATCAGTGAGCTTGGCACGTGTGTTGTCCTCGGTCCGCCTCCGAGGACACGACACGAAAGGGTCAAGAAAAAAAGCGGCTCGAAGGCCGGCCTCGTGGACTTTCTACGGATTCGCAAAATTTCCTTCCTTCGCGCTCGCTTCAATAAATTCGTCGAATTATTGCAAAACGACGATTATTTCCAATTTATTGCTGAAGTGTCTTCTTTTTACAGCTTAAAAGTAGAAGACTTGACTTGAAGCGATAGGTTTATCATATCTACCTACCGCCTCTTCACCAGTGAATAATTTAATCCACTCCCTTATAATAATTTTAAAAAATACTAAATTAGTCTCTAAGTAAAATCCATCAGATGAGCTTTACGGTTTTTCTTTTTGTTCAATCGAACGGCATATCAATTTACCAAAGAAGGCTTAATGTCTGGTGCTTCAAAGAAGTATTTAACGTCGAACGTACCACAGAAACACACGCAATCGACGTTCCAAGTTCCAAGCCCGAGGATTTTATCACACACAATCGTTCCGCGGTGAAACACGAGTGCTGGATCGCACAGCTCGCGCGTAACTGAGCGACGATTATCCGCGGCCTCGCCGGCAAGCGAGTGATCGGCATGAGACCGTTAGCCGCGACCGCCGACCCCGCACTTTCCTCTCGCGGCTGGAGCGTTTCATGGAGCCGCTCGAGTGGAATCGCGCGGAGCCGCTCCTGGAATCGGGTTGGCTCATGTTAGGCAACGCAACATTAAATTCTGAGCTCGATTGCCCATGGAAATTGCAATTTCAACGCTTATCTTTTGGTTATTGCGACAATTTATTAAAATATAAGTTATTAGTACTATCATTATAGTATAACAAGTATTATTGCGCTGTTTTATGACGCATTGATCAGCGTTAATATGTAGAATTATATATATTTATAATATGTAATGCGGTTTAAAGAAGAGCCTTTTGATCCGAGATTGCGAGCTGGGAATGTAGTATTATTGAACGTGCGCTTATGAAATGTGCAGGGAGATCCGGAATAAATATCGAACAGAATTGTGATTGTTATTTTAGTCATTGGCTCTCGAGACAATCTTTTTCTAAGTTACTATTTTTTGGTATTGGATGTTTGAATATATTTTAGAAGATACAAAACGTAAATTCTAATAGAACTAAAAATCTAATTATCGGGAAAAAGAATATTAATTATTTTTCAAAAATTACTCTGTGTAGTATTCTCTGGAATTTCGAAAATTATTGCTTTTGAAAAATTCCAATGGAAAATATTGCAAAATGGCAAACCGATGCACGTCAAAAGTGAAAAAAATCGCTTATATCCCAGATATTAGTTAAATATTATTTATAGAAAAATAATACGTCACTTATTTTTATTTCCTAAGTGTTGAAATATTAGTGCCTTAACAGTACTCTTGACATTTGAGCTTTTAGCCCAAAATTAATTTTGAGAATTCGCTGTTTTATTACTTAGTTCATTTAAAACGTGGATTTTACTCTGGACAGCTGGTTGGAAGTTCGATATTTTTTGCGAGTCATCCTGACGATTCTGATGCAAGTATCGCGAGATTTACCATTTGATTGTGTCAGTGTTCAATTATTTTGCTTTTCGATATTTTGTACATTCAGATATAAAGATATATTATCTATATTATATACAGTTGTATGGGCATCAGTTATATATATTTACAATCTTATCGTAGCGGAACGGTTTCCAGAGTAACGCGATTCGATGACATCACGCACCTATCATTTTTATAATGACTATTATATTATATGGTGTCTAATTGCACCATTCTATGTAATTGTTTTATACTGCAGTTTCGGTAGTATATATTCAGATCGGTTTAAAGGTGAGGCGATTATCATTTGAATGTTTATTTCTCTGTAAACTTCTACGTCTGTGTGCTGCTGAACAAAAGGGTAAGCAATTCCGGCTGCTGGAGATCCCTTTTGTACTTTTGTACCATTTCCTGAATTTTCAGACGTCTTCTCACGTGCGGTGGATGATAACTGTAAAATAAAGCACAAACGTTGCTAATTTAATTACGTCTTTTAAAGCCTTCTAGCAGTTACATTTTTTTTACATTATTTTTTATCTAAAGAAAAAATAGAATAACAAATTTACATATTCGAGTCCAAGACTTTTTAATGGGCAATCGGAAGATAGTTTAAAACGCGAAATCGTGGTGTATTCTTTATAGTATTCGGTGATTCGATAATGAAAATAATTGAATACTTTTCTTCTACCTAAATTCGTGGATCTTTCCATTAATTAATAAATGAGGCATTTTCCGTCTTATCTGACACTTTCGTCTTATTTAATTTTTTTTACTCATTCGTAGACGTTTGCTTTTTTTATTAGCACAATCAATTTTTTCTGATAAAAACCGAATAAACTGCATAGAATAGTTGACACAGTCGGCAAGAAAAATTTGCAGGAACAAAAGATGGTTTTCAAAACTTGTAGCAGATGAAAATACTATGAATACATCAGTTATATACAAATTATTTCAGTCATTGAATTATTGATTTGTGCAAAGATAAAGGGTTAGAAACCTGTCGTTATCTAGTCTCCGTCTTCGTCCTATATTCAGAGCCGTTTGTCGGACCAAAGTACCAAGAGCTCTTCTGGATACGACCATCCCGTCGATTAGAGGTGTAGCCAAGTTGATTCTGGACACTGGTCCTTGTAACCTCACTCGTAACAATCCATTTCCGAGAGCTTGAAGAAAAATTACTGTAACGTCGGACGGCTGTAGAGTTCTCGAGCCCTCGACGCCGGTATGAGTACAGGGCAGAAGATCAGCTGTACGACATAAGAAAAATCCGCACTAACTTTTTATTGTTCCTTACAATTTGTTTAGAATAATAGTTGCCTTTCTAATTAACGGACACTTTACATATGTTGATTCTTATTTTCTTACATGAATTTTCATAAATTTTCATCCTGAATTAAATCAATATATGAATAAAATAGTCCGTGTCATACACAATTTACTTTACGACATGAAAAAATGAATTTTACGCACGCGCAGCCTATGCGTCCACTATCGCACCGAGTAAAGTAAATGTGTTTGGAATTTGTTTTAACTTGAAAAACCCGACATTTTCAAAATTGAACGTCCATTTGCGAAGATTGAAAATCGCGGCTTTTTTCGCGAAGTAATCGCTGCGCGCAGATATGTTTTTAACAGGTTTTGCTTACCCCCCTATTGAAAAAAAACCCATGAGATACTCGGTTCTTAATAAGAAAGTTTTTCACGTCCTTTTTTATCTCTATGTTTTAATACGATGAGAATAAGACGTTCTCTCATTCGTTTACCATATCGGAATTTCAGCATACTCGCAGTTATCGTTAAAACCGAATGCAATAATCTGTTTGCACGTGGTGCTCGACAAATAATAGCGCCAACTCACCGATCGGGAATTGCGTATAATCCTCAAGACTCTCTAGCCAAACAACCATTATTCTGGTATCCGTTTGACCAGGAAGAGCGTGTCTCGTAGTTCTTCGGGGCCTCACAGGCTCCGTACTAGAAACACTTGGCGGCCCTGAACCGGGAATGCTCGGGGGTTGCTTCTCCAGGTCGAGTGACATCGCTCGTGGACCGTGCGCGTTGTTCTGCGCCATCGTGTACGATGCGCGGGAGCTCGCCGATTCGCTGATGCTTCTTTCGAACCAGTCTCCTTGGAATAAAATCGAATTAGCCGACAAGAATAAATGTGTAGTTTTTTCTTTTTTTTTTTTATTAAAAGGGAAATATTTACTTTGCCCGTTGCTCACGTCGCTGCTGTAACTCGCTTCCTCCACCGATTCAACACTCTGACTCGGAACCGTGCACTGCGTTGGCACTACGAAAGCAATTTCCGAACTTACGTCCGCCCAATACAATACGTGAGTTTCTCCGTTGTAAAGAGCCCCGCCGTGCTCGCTTCGCGACGGCTGAGGCACATTTATCTGCGGCGTTACTCGCCAAGACGTCGACACATGGCCCGTCCAGCCGGCGTGGTTCGATACAGAAACTGGCCAGCCAAGGGCACTCAAAAACTCCAGGAAATTCGGCGACACGTTGCTTTCATCGAGCTGAAATTTACGATAATTCGATGATATTCATGAATAAGTGCAATGAAATTATTGTAATCGTTTCTGGAAAACTTTATGTGTTGGATAAAGGCAGTGGGATTTTTACTGTAGCACGTGGCACGATTCCAGAAAAACATTAAAAGGCATGAATTTGCAATAACTTCATTCGATTTATTTTCCGTTTCACGTTACCGCGTTTTCGTATTTTTGTTTTCAAGAATATTATGTCTTTTGATTAACCACCTATAAATAAATCGTTTCGAGATTTAGATCAGATCTAAATTGTATGAATTTTGTTCTGATTCAGGGTATGAAATAAAATTTTACTTTATGAGGTGTAAAATTGGGAGGTGAAGCAAGAAGTAAACCTTTATCTGGATTTGCCTAGAGTAAAGCGCTGTAGGCATCGCAAAAGATTTTTGCTTTTGCTAACAAAAATAGTTTGTTACATAGCGAAGTAGTTTTACAGACGTATAAAAAGTTCGTAAATGCCCGTGTGTTTCAGTTTTTGGTTAAAAATTTCACAGTCATTTCCATAATTGAATAGCGAAAAATTTGCGAGTACTCAAATTAAGATGCAATGAAAACTTGCTTGTTTTCCATTGTACAGAAAGTGAGAAGAAAATTATACAATTTTGCAATTTAAAGTATTATATTTTGAGTTATTGGAAGAATGAAGAATAGAAATGAAGTCTTACCACATTAGAAACGATTTCAGCAGGATTCTTCTGGCCAGCCTTGACGTAAAATATGTGAGCAGTGTCACAAGTTCTCGAGCTAATGTGATCGAGGCTTTCGAGATCGTTGCAAAAGCCCGTTTGTGTTGGGTCGAGAGCCGTAAGACCGCAAGCTCCTGATTCCTCGTTGCCTTTGGCCTCGAGATTCAAGAAGCCAAAGTGGCTGAGAAAGAGCCTGGCCGTTTGAAACTCGTGGCAGATTTGAGGCGGGGTGCATTCTTCGATTTTCTCGTAATGATTGGCGCTTTCGTTTCGAGTTTCGCTCGATTTTGACTCCAGATTTATCTGTCGATCAAGGAACTGCGACAGTAACTGATGTTCGTCCTTTACTGCGTCGTTGTCGTTCATTACTGCCTCGAGGCTTGGAATTGATTCGTCCCTGAAGGAATAACTTTCGTTAGTAAAAACAATTCTACTTAACAAATTCGTACAAGAAATACATTTTATCCTTTTTTCACTTTTAGATAAAAAAAAAAAAGTTTCCGGTAAAAACGATCCACAATGAAACTTCGGCACATTTTATCCATATCGGCATAAAAAAATAAAAATCAGAGCGTTACGATCACAAAGATAATCCGTAACAAGACATATTATATTTATTATTATTATTCTTGTAAACTTGTCGACAGTATTTTTTAAATATTTTTCATATGAAGCGGTCCACAATCCTCCTAATTTTCCTAATTCCTAATTTTCAGGTAGTGTTTGCGGAATAAGATAAAATAGCAATAAAGATTTAAGTACTTCATTTGACTTACACTTTACAGTGAGGAATTCGATCGACGTTATCCGGGAAAAATCGTGGTTTGTACTCCATACGCGGCGCAGCCTCGGCAAGAGGCAACGGCCTTCCAGGATTGGTGTTTATGCTCCTGGTGTTCGATCTGTGTCGAGGCAAATGCCGAAGTTGCATGGTCCAGGCGTGCCTGCCGAAAGGGCCGCGAATTAAAACTGTAACAGTTGGCTGAGGATCTTGATCATTGCCCAGCGGCTCTTCCAACAATGCCAACATCGTTGCATTTTCCGCTACGAAGTAACGAAAGCGTTCCACAGCCGCGGGTCGGCCCACACGGCCGCCCGTCCAACTGTTGCAATGACGAAGTAACGAAACTTCATCGAGCAGCGACGACAACGATTGAGCGCCACACGCACTTGGGAAATATCCGACCTACAAGTGCATTCAGACTTGATTATCAAATATCTAAACACCAAAATGAATGAAAATAGATCCGATAAGAAGTTCGCAAGAAAGTTTTAAAAAAATTTAGTTGACCCTGGAGAATCGGATGTTCTGGAAATCGGTTAATAGGAAAAGAATTATTTTACCGAAAAGCGGTTAAGAAAAGAATTCATTTACAGATACATAGATTGAAAATAATTGTGTAACTAAAAATTACTTCATAGACAAAATTTCAGCGTAGAAAACTGGTATAATAATAAAGTTCGTTTGTAGAGAATTTGGTTGAACTGTTTTAAAGAAAAATTTGTCAACGGAAGAAATTGTTTTATAAAAGGTTGCGATGAAAAAATCAGCGAATAAAATAGTATGTTTATCCGAAATTCGGCTAGAGAATTTGTTATTTTTCCTCGGTTAGTTTTCCAAATGCTTTTTTATGGCATTGGATTATCCTCCATAGAACATCGTTGAAAGGTATCACTGAAAAATGTAAATTATGTTGCATACCTGCTCGAGAATTGTTGTGAGAAGCGCGTCCGCAGCATCTCGTACTCTCATTGACGCCGGCTTCAATTCCTTTTCATCCTTCATCTTAATTGGCTCTCCCGGTTTCCCGATACTTTTCGTACCCGAAACTCCCAGCTCCACCACTTCCAATACTGTTGTCAAGCAGTCCTTATCCTTGGAACACAAGATCGAATAAATCACGCGACTCCTGAAGTCTAAATACTATTGTTATAAATAAGCATAAGACAACCATTCGAATGGAAAAGCAAAAAAATGTTGTTACGAATAATGATATCTAGATATCATGCAAATGTACAAAAAATCGGAAATGAAATTTAGATTTGATAGCTTCTTTAATTTTTCTAAAAAAATGCTGAACTCGGACAAGTGGTTTGGATTTTTTAAATTCTTGAATTTTTCAATAAATTTACGTTATAATATTTATTAAACTAGCGGCCCCAAATATTGTCCGTAAACAATATTTAACGATTTGTACAAAATAATATTTAATGATACTAGACACATAATTGAACGGAGATCAGTGAAAGGATACGAATTATACAAAAAAAAATTCTTCATTATTTCCTGACCACTACAATTATGCTAAAAATAGTTGTTCAAATTTATTTACAACAAGAATGCAAAGAAGACCCTCGTATGTTGCTTCTACATTATTTTCTAATATTTCCAAAGCTGTCTCTGTGAGGCAGCCTTCGATTAATATACTTCCTAGTATTCACAATAGAAATTCATTCAAATAGCACGCATCTATAAATAAAATCACCACAAACCTGTAATAACTGTGGATGAGCCGTCAACCAAGTCGTCAAGCAGCCAAAAGCCGCAACGATAGATGAATGAAGATCCTTCGAATGCGCGGGCGGCGGTCGCCAGCACTGATAAGTAATGTAATCGCAGAGCCATTTCACAGCTCGCTTGCACTCCAAGGCATCTGAAAATAATTAAATTACCTTTTCTCCCACTGCAAAATGCCAAATATAAATTCCATTTTGTATTGTCTTAATGACAACGAAGCTTTTCTAACATGAAAAGTGCGACGTCAATCAAACCTGTTAGACGCCTTGCTGCTTAAACGAATGAAATGAGTAAAAAAAACTTTCTTCAGTTTTCGAATATGAAGTTTCGCTTCACAATGAATGAATAATACGCAAAGTACCTGTTTCGCGGATTCTCGTTCTAGCTAATCCCGATAGCATTTCGAGAGCAGCTAGCGAAACATTGAGATCCGTTTTCCACGAGGATATCAGTCGGTGACAGACGAGATAAGTTGCCCTGACAAACAAGGCGTGCGCAGAGTCTGTAACATGAAAAATCTGTCTTGCATACCTAAAAGTATCGATCAAAATTCAATTTTGACGGACGTAAAAGCGTGAAGTATCGAAATACAACGTTATGATCAACAATAACAGTAAAGCAGAGGTACATACCTCAAAAAGCTTTGTACAATTTTTTTCAATCGATATAACGTATTTATAGTAGCTCAAAAAGTATATAACGATGAAATTTGTGTACAACAAATATCTAAATCCGAAATACGTTCAATGCAATGTCCCAATATGCACTATTGAAGCCTTGAACTTTTTCTTCGTTCTTTTATGTTTCGGAATCAGAGATTCTGGATTTAGATATCATGCTTTCAATATTTCTCCGTTAAATATTTAGCCCCAGTTTATTCCAGAGAGAGGAAGTGGAGTTCTTTTTTTCGAAGCTGAAGAGATTAAAAGGGTAAATGTTCTTATTTACCGAAAGCAATGCTTTCCTCTTGAAGTGTCGAAATATCGGATGTATCACCGAGCGAGCGTTGATCACTGGAAATACTTATTTGACTGGCCGAATCGCTGCTGACTATCAAGCGGTGTTGGTTTTTTAAAGGGGTTTGTGTGGTTTTTTTTTTTGCGATGACGGCACAATGGTGAATGCACAACGGAACACAATCCATAAAAAAAGAAAAGAAAAAATGAGAAACAACACAAGTTACATATAAGAGGCATTTTTCATTCAATTCAGCTACTGATTATCAGACTATTTGACATATTTGTTATAATTAGCCAGATTTCATTACTTTTCCAAAAATGAAAGCAGTGCTTTTTTTAGAAATTGAATTGGAGAACGTAAAATTATCACAATAACATATAAGGTCAATAATGTGAACTTTAAACCCATCAAATTTCGAATCTGATATTATTTTCCTGCCACAGTAGAACCTCGTTTATTCGGCTTGCGATTAACCAAGGCTCTGCGTCATCTAAGCAGTCCCAATTCCTTCCGGGAATTCTGAGTATTTCGCGTTAACCAAGATGTATAGTCCGATAACACGGAAAAGCTCGAATAAATCGGTTGGCGGATAGTATAAAGCCGCTACGTCTATAATGTCTTCTCTGTTATTCGAGTTTTCATTCATCCGTGGAACCCCCTCCCCACATTACTTCGGATAAATGAAACTTTACTGTAAATGCGCGAATTAAATTTCCAAACGGTAATTTCAAATGGTCTTGAAATCTGGTTAAATATGAGAAATATCTGTGAAGGTCAGAATAAAAATTGGCTGAATTGATATGGATTTCCTCATAAGCGCGTGGAAAGCGAGTACAGCATTGTAACGACAATTACGAGAAGAGTGAGAGAAATATTCGCATAATAATCGTGAATTCGCTACGCAAAACAAACTGCAAAGTTATATTTTGGAAACGCGCTCGCAAAAGTTACTGGAGATGCTTTAAGAGGCTTCTCGATCGATATAACTCAAGCGCAACTCTTTAGCGTAGAAAAAACGAGCTGATTATATCAATCTTCAAGACAATCGTAAAATCATAAGTGTGCGAAATGCGAGCATCAACATGTCGAGCAATCGCCAAGATTTTGTAAATTTATATTACAGTAATAAAGTGAAAAAAGTCAAATAAACAAGAACAATGCACTCAAATCGCAATTTTAGTTTTACTTCAATCATTACTTCACCGCTGAACGTACCCGAGGACAGTAAGTTTGTTGGTGTGCTATTGCTTATGTGCCCGCTTACGTCCGATTGTGTTACTTGATCTACTTCCTCCACTGCCGCTGAATCCTGCACGCTGAGTAAAAGCCCACCTACGAAAATCATTTTTGTTTTCTGTGTTAATTTCATGATTAATTATGAGCGAATTCCACTATATTATGTATTCGTAGAAAAGCAGTGTTTCAGCAATCAAGTCGCAGAAATAACGCTGCAGTTTTGCTGAACAACGTCAGGGCGATGAATCAACAAAATAAATAAATCGGAAGTGATTTACGTTGTCGCTAATAATATATCATTCTTTCACAACACTTTAATATTTTATCCAGCCTTAACTTTATTTAGGCTAAATTTATATGCAATGTTCTTCAAATTGGTCAAAAACTTCGGATGTCGTTATCTGATATCGTGAAAGACATGGAAATTCCCTCGTGCTACTGATAATAATTATAGACTTACCAAGGAGCATATGCGTGTTTTGTGGATCAGTTTCGACCTGGAGAGCATTTATCAGGAGATTCATGAGTCTAGGTTTCAACAAGGCGAAGGTCAAGTGATTCTTCTCTGCATTGATAATGCTCGAAAATGTTGGAAGTTCGCGAATAGCGAGATTCTGTGAAAACACATAATTGCCTTAAGTCTAATCCCTCAGCATTATGGAAATATTGGCATCCAATTATTTTCCTTTAAAAAATGGACATGAAAAGATGTACAGATTCCTAAAATACCTGATAGTGAAGCGGTAGAGCCAGCATAGAAATCAAGAGGTGGATGGAAGCTCTTCGCAATTCTATTTTTGATACAGAACTCGATTTCAACTTCAAATCCTTCTCTGGAAGAACGATTTCCAATGCCGTTAATACTGCAGGCGCCAAAACTTCGACGCCATCGAGATCCAAACGAAACAAGTCCGCGGAATTTAATAAAATGCTTGCCAAAGTTTCACCGCATTCTCTTCCCTAATATTAATTGAAAAAAATAAAAATTGTCACAAATATTAGATAGAATAATGATGAATAAATAACTTTCTGTGATTATGATTATAGACTTTACCTCATCGACTTTAAGGCCATGATACATTGCTTGGTAGAAACGCGACAAGTAGACTGGAAGAATTTCTTCCCCGGTTTTTTTGGCGCAGAATATACGACAAAGCGCTCCCATAGCTTCCGCCCTTCCAGATTCATAACGATCTATGCTCAGAGAAGGCGGAATTTCGCTTATGGTTTCCTGGAGCGAACTTGGACCGTCGACGAGGACGGAAGACGGTCGCTTCGATGCACCTAGCGGTTCTAAATGTTCGGATAAACGCTTATAAAATTCTGTAGCATGTTATTCACAAACTTATACAGTTTTATGATTTTGTTTCCATCAATTATTCATTCGGACATCAAAGCAAACAAATGAAGACAATAGTTGAACATCGAATTAACTCGTAATGAATAAGAAAATAAATAGTGATCCAACTCACGTGGTAAATTCTGCGACCATCCATCC
Source organism: Clistopyga incitator (assembly GCA_947507545.1). Taxonomy (NCBI): domain Eukaryota; kingdom Metazoa; phylum Arthropoda; class Insecta; order Hymenoptera; family Ichneumonidae; genus Clistopyga; species Clistopyga incitator. Next base: position 2,457,845 of record OX382179.1, on the reverse strand, counting down.
GTGCCGATGAAAGCAGCTTCGAATAGCCATTCGCCAAAAAGATGCAAAATGCTATTGCACTTTGGTCGACCAGGAGCTAATGGAGGTCTTGTATCTTGTCCGAGCGAAGTCACGGCTTTTCAAAATAACCAAAACTGTTATATTTCTATATCCATGAAAGTATATCATATCCTTACGTTCTATCAAAGTAACATACGATAAAATTAATAAACGATCGATATCGATAATTTTTCGTAATTTTCAACCCATCGTAAACTACTGAAAATTCACTTTGAATCTCACTTCGGACTAAAAATATTTACGTGAAGCATCATGAAAAAAAATCTTTGAAGTGAACAGGTATCCTTCTTACAAGTCGTGCTAGAAGTTGAAGGCGGCCCGGAATTAGCGATAATCGGTGGCTGCGTGTTAGAGATTCGGCTGGTGGTCAGTCCGATGAGGGAAGCCTTCGGCATTCCTAGTTTCATATCGTCAAAATAAATACATGAAAAATTGTTCATATTCGCACCTGAGAGGCAACCATTTAATTAAAATCAAAGTAATTTTTAAAGCTTTTTGGCACGAAACGAAATGCGCCATGTGAAGTAATGTGTTTTGGTGCTTCAGAGAAGAAAACGATTTTTGAATCGTTATTCGCTCGTGGTTTTACGTACGGTGCGTGGTTTGCAAGTGGAAAAGAGTGTAAGAGTGATTTTTGAAGAGTGTACAGGAATGAGAATAAGAAGACAAGTGCTGAGATACCCTTGGTGACTGCGGAAGGTGTGACGCTGAAACTTTTGGCGAGCCTACGCTGCGTCGGGGGTGTAGGGGAGGGTTGAGGCTGATCCTTGCCGCTCGACTTGTCCGCCCCAACACCCCCGGTTCCGCCAAGGCCGGTACCTGGCGGCCCGCTCGCTGCGCAACATTCCTCCCAACAGCATGCCTGTGAGACCCCTGAAAACATTACCGAATGTCCGTGCAACCGCCACCACCACCAATTTTTTTCTTCCTCTTAATCCTCAGAAAGTTCGAACTTTTTTGTACCAATTAAATCATCACTACATTCTTGTGAACTGAAATGAAATGAAATGAAAGTAATAAGGGCTAATTTGTTTGGCAGGATGTATGCTTAACGCAAAGAAACAGTGATAAAAATTGATTTATAGAAACGTTGACTAATTAACGAATAATTCATAATTGTTTGCGAGAATAAATACGTAATTACTTGCACTCAAGTAACAACGAGTTGTTATATTGTAGCAATTAATACTATAGGTATTTAGGCTGTTCATATGTATGTTCTTAGGCTTCTTTTGGAAAAAGAACGTGTGCAGCATCATTACATTCAATGCTGAATTACGGATTATTTTAGAAAATCTAACTCTAATTATTTAATGTATTTACAAATCGCCGTTGATATCAATCACTTATAAAAACGAAAATTTTTCGATCGTACAAGTGAAAGGAGTCGTAACTTTTGCATACAGTTCTCACTATCATTTTTGAGATCCTGTATTTAGTTTTTCACATTGTTCTTTCTTATTTGAGGATTAAGAAAATAGACAGAAATAGTCGGCAATTGTGCATTTCTCTTTAGAGCAGAAAAATATGGTTCTTTTGCGTTAAAATATACAGTACATGAAGTGCCGTGAAGTAAATTTGCGTAGTTTACTCACCAAGAAAAGCGTCAACCTGGCCCGCAATACCTTTCACTGCCTTCAGAAATATCTGTGGTAGCCCTTGCAAACAAGGATGTTGACAAGGATCTACAACGTTAGGACTGGCGATTGCGTACTGCAAAAATGCCTGCGTCTGAGACACAACCGCGGGTCGGCAAAGATCGACGGGATCGCCGACTGTTCGAAGAAGTCTGTACCAAGCCTGAGCAACTGCTTCGTCGGACATTGTAGGCGGAACTAGCTGAGAATCTTCGTCACCTGAACAAATTTGTTCATTGCAAAAAACAAGATACACACCGCTATACACAAAAAATCGCGAAAAAAGCTGTTTTGTCAATAAAATTGTTGAAAACATCAGTTTTCAAATAAAATATTCAAAAAAATTTAGCCGCGCACTAATTTACGCGTCAACTATTGAGCGGGAGGCAGTTTTTTTGAGGTCTCGAATAATGGAATGGATATGAAGGGGGGGTATAGTAAAAGACAATCGGCATACCTGAGATACAAGCAAAGGAAAAAGAGATTCTCCAAGGGTTTTAAATTGATTACATTTTCAATTTAATGTTTTTCTTGAAATAAAACCGGGTTTCTTTCAAAATAGCTTTTTCTGTAAAGAAGCTAATATGCTATTTCGGTTTTGAAAGGAGTAAGGAACTTCTCCTTCGAACCAGAAGTGAACAAACAAATATTCGTTAACACAATTGCCGACATTGAAGTCACAACTTTAAAGCTTTATTCAACCATCTTTAGGCCTTTTTCGTGCTAAAATAGCAATTATTTTCAGAAAAAAATGTCGCAGTTGTCGATATAAAAATGATACTTAGATAAAAACTTACTTATTTTCAATTCAGGAAACAACGGCCCATACATAATTTGCAGCAATTTGGCAGTCAAAGCCAAACAGACACGATTCCATTGCTCGATCAAAGCGAGTCTATGGCGCCACCGAAGGCAAGATTCGCGAAGAGTTCTCCATAGAGGAGGTGAAGGAAAATTTCGTTCACAAGCGACGAGCCACACCTGAAAAAAAAAAGAAGAAATACAGTAAATTTTCTAGATTTTCCTTCCAAAGACGCTAAGATGTGTAAAACTGGAAATAGAAGGTTTACCTCCAACAATACGCCGAGAACTCGCTCGCAAAGCTGCTCACCCGCATCTTCCCGCACTGCAGGCGGTGCAAGCAAAGCATCATTAATTCCAATGAGAAAAAGTAGCAAACTTTCCCAAGTTTCGCGGTCGAGCGTCGCCGGGCCTCTCGCCACTTGCTGCAACGTTCTCAAAACTCTATGGCACAGCACGGCTTGTCTATTGATCGTGTCCGTTCCTAAATTATAAATTCACAAGAGTTATCAATTTAACAAGTGAGAATAAGAGGGATAATCACGAAATTACGAACATTACAAATAATTATGATTTTGTAAATTAAATACCTAAGTCCTGATACAAAAATGGCCAGACTATGGAAAGGAAAATTCGTGTTATATAAATTTGTATTTTTTACAGTTAAATAGAACTGAAACATTGAAATAAAATAGTTCTTAACGGCTTTAAGTGGAGACGACGACGACGACGATTTAACGAAAAACCATTTTTAGTTTCATTTTTTTAATACTGAGTATCTTTGCTATTAATTGCGAAAAAATGACGTTTCGGCTCTCAACATTGTGTCTCCGCTTAAGTTTGTGGGTCTCCATTACATTGCTTAACAAAAGTACCATGTTTTTTTATCAGCTTGCTCATCGAGTTTCGAGTACTTGAACAATCTGATAAAAAAATATCGCGCTTTCTTAAGCGGTCTAATACATATACAATTGCGATGCTAATTTAACGATACAAAGCTTTGATGAAAGCTGCAAGCAGCTCACCTTCTCCTTTTCTAGGTACGAAAAGATTGTGGAAATGGCTGATGATTTTTCTGGCGTAGAAATTTGTGTCCTCGACGATGGGTTTCGGCACGGAAATTTTTGGTGAGGAGTAGAGAGCCGAGAGCCATTCGCAGTAAACGTTAACGCAATCCCGTACGGTGTCGTGTTCCGCCAGAGGCAGGGATAATCCGAAACAGATAACTTCCATGCACCATTGAACCTCTTTGTCGGTGGTTAATGGGCTGGGTTCCGCTGCTTGCGTGATGCCGAGGTTTGTTGCTAATTGACGTACAATCGAAAGCGCGACTTCTCGTCCCGCACCGGGTGAGAATTTTTCCAAAACGCTCTGGCTCTCCTCGGAGCCGCGTTGTATGAGAGCACTTAATGATGCCCATTCGGAATACATCCCTCCCCCTGAATCCTGTTAAACAACAATTTATGTTATTCATTTTTATTAAAAAAAAAAAAAAATGGTAGCAATGAAAGCCTAAAGCAGTGTAAAAAACATCTAAAAATAAAATAAATTCAGCAATTATTTTTATCACCCATCAATAAAATCTATCATCCTACTTTTTATATGGTTTCTAAAATATAAATTTCAACATCATTAAATAGACAGGTATCATAATTCTGTAATCGTCAAATGGAATTCCAAACCCAAAGCACTTAATATCAAATAATATGGAACACCATAAGCTGGAACCAATTCACAGATTAGATTTTTTTCAATAACCATAAATTAAAGTAATTTCTCATGAATTGCTATAATCATGTTAGTAATTTTTTACTTTCAAAACCCTCGTTGAATCGCAATCGCTCCATGCAAAAAAAAACTTGAAGCAGTAAATCACAACTAGAACCACACAAACCTTTTTCATGGTACCCATTTTAATAGAGAACTACAAAAATAGCATCGATTTATAGGTTTCACTAGAAAAAAATTTTAAACCACACATTCTTTATTTCTGATAATAGCGTAATCATTTATGATCATCAAATCATGTGGCCTTATAGTACGCAATTAATTTACCTGGCATTTTATAAAGTTTAAATACATGTTCATCTCACCTTTTCGTAACGGTATAATCTATAAAAATAAATTCTCAAGCCTTTTTTTTATGTATCCCAGTTATTATCAATTTCACACTTGTCCCATTAATGACTGCTGAATTGTAGTGTTTTTAAAAAACAAATAAGGGTGCCAATGTCAAGCAACAATTAAATCAAACAAGCTTAATCTTTCACATACCTATTACGTTAATAAATTACTCTAAGAAATAGTGAAAAATAGCTCACGAGCTTGCATATTGAATCCCCAAGCATCCTTTTTCAAAAACTACTTGCAAGCAATGCCACTGAAGCTCTCATTACTAAATCAAGAGGAAAACAAAGGAATTTCAACATAAATTACTCACGAGCAAAAGTAAATCCAACGTACGCCTAACGTCACTAAAATACCATGCTTATCACGAGTACGAGAGATATAAGTGGTTGACAGATCGAACGTGAGACGGTTCGGTCGTGATTAGAGGTTAGGACGTCCGATTTCATGCAATATACATTATTCGCTTGCGCGTACTACGCTCTCCGTACGTGAATAATGATAATATAACGGCTAATCAGTTACCTTGAGATTAACTCTGTTGAATACGCCTAAATTCATAGATTATCATGCACAAGTCGAACGTTTTATATTAGAGTAATTAATGCAACATTGACAAGACGCTCGCAACTGTCAAAAGTTAGGGCAAGGTATCATGATGATAATAATAATAATGATCAGCTGTTGGCTGTTATCGACTGCGATATTACTGTCAATAAACTTTTTTTTCTTCTTATTCTCGTATTGACTAGTTTTTAAAATTGTACTTATTTTAACTAACTCTTTAGTTTTCTTGGAATTTCGGTGGAATTGATAAATTCAGTTTCAGCTAAAACTTGACTTTGGAAAGCCGATTTTTTGAAGATTATTTTCGAAGATGAAATACTTTGAAAGTTTTTCTGTCTTCTAAAAAATTGATCTTTTTAAAAATCGGATTGGAATTCAGATTTAATCCTCGCAATGCAAAATAATGCATAAAAAAATAAATAATGCATGCAAAATATTTTTAAATGTAGGCGAAGTATAAAGAAGAAAAAATTGGTGAAGAAATTGAAAGGAATTGACATTATATGTTTTAATAAATAGTTCAATGCCGTCTTGCGTGTCTACTGCGAGGCTTAATTTTGTCATTGAAGAATTCATAATTAAAGTAACTCCGTACGACGTTAATGAAAATTCACGCCAGTTTTTCTTTCGTACTAATTTCAGTTTACTCTCTTATCCCCATGGGTATTTCCATATAAAACTGATATGGAACACGATAACTACGTTATTACAGTTATTAATTATGTTTTATTCCTTACTTTTAAAGTTATGAGATAATTGGTTGGTGAGAAGAAATAAATACATCACCGCTTCAGTTTAGTTTTAGCGTACGGTAAATGCCGTTATGCAGAATCTGTTTTTTCTTATGCTTCTTTGAGTTGCAACGATTCCTCCTATTGTCTCATAATGGTAGATACAATTGCTAATTCGTTATATAAAAAAATGAGGCGATAAACAACTGAAAAACCATGTGTCCATGGTTTGTGAAATAGTGTACGACATTCGTTTAAAAGAGATTAAATTAAGCGCATGATTCGTACACGGAATCAATGTACACACATATCCCGATCCTTGTGCTTTTTTTTGTCAGCAAAACCATGCGGTTTTCTGCATCGATTGAGGCACTCGCGGCAAATATACCCAAGTAACACAAGGTAGCGATTTGCGAATTCGTATCGTGTTGGTATTCAAAAATTACATGCATACATGTATACAGATTACAATGCAAATAGAGCATTTTTATTATATTATTCCGTTATAAGGGAGTTCATTCTGTGGATCAAATGAAACGTTATTATGATTTTGCTGAGGTTTAAATGACGACATAAAAAGTGTGATATTGTTCACAGACTGACTTACGTTTTCTGTGTAAAATGATTGACTATTTAAATTCTCATTTTACGTTATTGGGGCTAATTATTTCTACAAAACTTTTGCACCGACAAAAGAATACGAATGGTAAAAATATCGAACGAAAGTTTTATTGATCGAGAATTGCAGCGACATCGCATTGATATTGCATTAGTTTTCTATTTTTTTCTTTTTTTAACAATATGTTTTATAGTTGCGTTGGAGTTTTTAACGATTCGCAGCTACTCTGCTTATGGCTAGCGTGTAAAATTGGCGGAACTTTGAGATGAATCAAACGAGCCTTTCGAAAACAATAGGAGAAACGTTGAGACGATGCCCACAAAATTCGGGGCAATTAGCAGCGAAAAGGACCCTTTAATGCACCAGCGCTATAAATGTAGGCGTGTTAATGTCCCTTATGTGTACAATTGTGTTGGTTTTTTTCGTTTTTTTCTTGAAAATCTCAGTGAATAGCGACAAGACCGGATTCCAAGAGTTTCTGTATTTTCGCCGCGATCGCAGGGTTCTTCATGTGCCTGTAATAACAAAAAGGAAATCGTTACTTTGTAGAAATGTAGATGGGAAATTTACACTTTTGATCTCAAATTATTAGGTAGTTCATAATTATATACAAGAAACGTACAAGAACAATACTAAGAGTAAATTGAACTCGGAATTTCATAGTATTTTTTAGCAGTGCTTAAATCTCGAACCCAAAATGAATAGTGACAATTTATAAAAATTTATATAAAACTTCTCTTACTTCTTTAAACACAAAAAAAAGTATTTCATTTACAAAATGAACAGTCTATAATAATTAAAGACCCTCTCAACTCTTTAAATTGCATGCTTACTCTTGCAACGCTTTCGGATCGCTCTGCATCTGTTCAAGGATCATGCGCATTGCGGGATCGCGTAGAATGTTGTTGACCTCAGGATCGGAAAACGCTCGCTTTCTGAGTTCCTCAGGATTGGCGTCATAAGAGACGGAACAGCTGCGGAAACCTTCGAGGGCCTCGCTGTTGTTGGGGTCGAGTTCAAGAGCGGTTTGGTAAGCTTTGAAGGCTTTTCTGTGTTGCTGCATACCCTGCAGTATCTTTCCTTTCCGTATCCAACCTTTCGTGAATTTGGGATCGAGTTCGGTGCATTTTTCGCAATCCTTAAGTCCGAGATCGAAAGCCGCGAGTTTCGTGTAGCAAGCAGCTCGATTACTGTAGTACTTGACCTCATCGGGATTCCGCAAAATGGCCTCAGAATAATGTTTAACAGCGCCGGCATAATCGCCGTCTTTATACTTCTGATTACCCAATTCTTTTTCCTCCTCTGCCTTAACGGGATCGATGTAAGCTTTCCTCTCTTCATCTTTAATTTTCTTCTCGATATCCGAGAGCAGCGTCTTAATCTCCGGGGTTCTGTGTTCGGACATAGATTTTTCGTAATAAACCTTGGCTTGCTTCCAGTTGGACAATTTTTTGTACGAATGTCCAATTCTCATGAAGGCCTTGGCGATAAGCTTGAAATCAGCGCGATTTTCACGTCCAACTTCAATAGCTTTTTCGCACTGTTGAATGCATTTTTCGTATTCGCCTTGTTCGAAGTAAACAGCGGCGATGTTAGTGAGGAAGGTTATTTCGGTGGGATCTAGTTCGGTAGCTCTGTTATAGTGTTTCAGCGCCGTTTCAAAGTCCTTCTTCTTGTAGGCGTCGTTTCCCTTCTTCTTCTCATCGAGAGCCTCTCGCTTTTCCGCTGGAAGATTTTCTTCAGGTTTTGACTCCGGTTTGGACTGCTCTGGCTTCGGGGCTTCCCGCCGTTTCGGTGGATCGACTTCCATTGGTTCTTCGTAGCCGCCACCCATCAAATTTGCCTCCAACAGAACACCGAGAGTCGTGAGAACGCGAGGATCTTGGAGTTTTCCGCTGAGGTTTTGGGAATTGGAGCGCAGCTCCTGCAGAAGCTTGAGATACTCGGGGTCCTCTAGATAAGCTCGCGTTCTTGGATCGTTTCTCAGCTTCGTCATCATGTCCGGCGAGGCAAAAGGGTTACCCAAGCTTTGTGCTGCTACTTCTCGTAAACTCTGACGGTACTGCTCGTTTGTAGGGTCTCGCTCGATCGCTCCTTCGTAAGCTTTTATCGATTCTTCTATCTTGCCGAGGTACGCCAGGGCGCTGCCCATTCTCGAGTAACCCTTCGCCCAATCGGGCTTCAATTTAACCGTCTGCTCCGCGTCCTTCAACGCTTTCTCGTACTCCTCCGCTTTCGCGTATGCTGCTGATCTGTTACTGTACAATACATGATTTTTATCGTCCAGCGCTATCGCTTCGGTGTAGAACTTAATCGCGTCCTCGAACTTGCCTTCCTGCAAGGCCAAGTTTCCTTTGTCCTTCAAAGATGCAACCTGGAGCAGACAAGAAATATTGGTCAATTTTTTCATTCAGTGGACTAGATTTTTTTGTTTAAATTCACAGCATGCAAATAAATAGATAATTCATTAAATATACATCGTTTCTTTTGCTTATAAATATGCAATGTGGAGGAAGGTATAGAAAATGTATACGTTTTATAATGCTCCTTGAAGCTGAATTTATATATTTACTTAATTCAAAGGATGCTGATGAATGCTGATTTTAATAACAGAATTATTCCATCAAAAGTTGATTACTTTTCCTTCTACAGATGCAATTAGAGTAAAATGAAGGGCATTTTTGAATTTTTACTTCGGTAGTAATCGGTATGTATATAGCTGTACTCGATTATATTTTTCTTTGAAGAAACAATTGCAATAAACACAGCTGTATGTTTTTTTCTCTAGCGCTGATCGCATACATGGCATTTTGCCTGTATTTCCCATATCGAGTACACAGATCCAAAATATAGCAAGAACTAGAGAAACTGTCACATTTCTTCATTCCGTTTCCATTGGAGTTTTCATAAAACACATTCGATAAAAAGCTTCGTCGTATAGATCACAAACAAAAATCCTTACATTAGGATCATGAATCACAGATTCTCAAGCAAAATAAGGCCGAAGAGCTAAAATCAATGAAACGATATCATTCGAAAGTAGCAAATTAATAAAACTTTGTATTTCTTCTCACAACCATCGGATATATAGCGTGGCTGTAAAAAATTGAGGACCGTTGCAATTTATCATCTGCTTTGTAAGACTTGAACAAAGATATTTCAAAGCAAGAGTATCGTCAATAAAAATGTGTTTTAAAATTTTTTTTTAATGCCCTGTTTTTGGTAACTCAGGCCCCTTAAAAATGCACGTGGCTAAATGAAAAAAGGACACGCGAATAAGTCGAGCGGAGTAGGGCTGGAAATCGGGACGCCAAACGCATAGAAAATTCGAGAAATCCGTAAAGAATCACGCTTGAGATGATACTTGATGAAAGATAAGGGATTGCGCGTTGAAGAACGAAAAGAAGCAAGGATTAGCGATTATTAATCAGTTGGATAAATTGCGAGCGTGGATTCTCGAAGCTTTTTTCACTCATTTTTTGGTTGCCGGTGACGAATAAAGAAGCGATATATTGCCAAAATAAGGGATTCATCGATTGTATTTACCTGATCCATTGCGAATAGGTGGTTTTTCAATGAAACGTATCTGAGTCGTGCTCTCTAGTCGCGCTTTGTTCTCTCTCGTGTAAAATTCAGAGTCGCGAGATCTCGCGATTCACTCTCGCTGACGATTCACGGCAAGTCTACGAACACCGGTGTGTGTGCGAAATCCGGAAGGTTCTCGAAGCGAACGCGCATTCAGCGCCTCTCGAAGCTTCGTAGTAAAATACTATAGAGATCAAACGAAACACGCGCGTGACTGGTTTTCAACAGCGCGATATTTTAAGGCAAAGAAAATGGACGTATACGTATACGTCCATTTTCTTTGTTTAAGGTGGGGTCTATCACTTCTCATGAGTATTATCCTTAAGCATCGTCTTCTGTCTCTGTCAGATCGATCCCTGTCAAGTTGGCCGGCCGATTTCGACTTTTTCATTATTATTATTTTTCTAATCGTTTGTGAATCGTTTGTAGATGATTGATTGTTATTCATATCAATTAAAACGTTTTCCGGTGCAGTCGTTTTTTAGAAAAGCTAAAAATAAAATGTACCTTTTACTTGGCTTGAATTTTCTTATTTCAAGTCCGTTTGGGTTTTTGGCCAATTGATGCGTAATCGTTTGTCGGTAGTTTATTTCTCGAATAACAGTTAAAAACCATTTTTAGCATTTTTTATAGGGGACGGTCATATGACCGCGGGAAGTTAGCCGCAGGATTCTTATTTCGTCGGCTTCTCGCAGATGGCGCTCGATGTTCGTAAACAGTTTAAAAACGCGCGTAAACAATTTATGAAGCAGCCGGGAGTAAACACTGAGTTAAAATTGTACGTGTTTACTGCGCTGTTTTGTTGCTGTAAACTCTTAATCAGTGGAAAAAATGTTTGGCAAAGAGGCATTTAAACTCATCACTGAACTCGAATTGTCAGAAGAGATCCGCCCGTTCAATGTTAGTACTTTGCTAAAACTTAACCTATCACAAAATGTTTATATACTTTATTATCATTCAATGTTACGGATAAATATTCTATCTTTATTGTAGGATTCAGTTGTTCGTCAGGTTTTGGAGGAGATGCATTCACTGTTTATGACCAATAAGGCTGAGCTGTACGTATTTTTAAGATTTTATTATACAAGAGTCTGTGTAAAATTGGATATGTTTTTAGACAAACGCAGTTATATTTTTAATCTCAAGGTTTAAGTGATATTTAAAATAAAAACGTAAATAGATGCATTTGCTTTGTTAGGAAATTTCTCTCGAATAAAGTCACCGGGGAATTAACTATCAACAGGATGTGAAACGTATTCTCGTTGTTTTTAATTACCTTGTTATGAAATTTATTATCTTTTTCACAGTTATGGTCAGAAATGTACTATTGACAGTGATTTCACAGATCTAACAGTCAATTTACCATCATCATTGCATATTTCTATATCACATGATCTTAAGAGACCTTTTTATATTGTTAGTCGTAGATCTATAGGTTTTTTTGAAACGAATTGTTTTTAAAACTGATAAGTGGATAATTTTTGTTTTTAGAATATATTTTTATTCATGTTCACTGAGACCAATCATAAATTTGTAGCTAATAATATTTTATTAAATTTGTACTGCCGTCTGCTAATGGAGTTTGAATGGAAAAAAAAAATAATAATAGTGCGTTCTGTCATTTTTTTTGTGAGAAAGTTTTTATTTGTTTATATTGTTAAGATCTCAGCAGCTTCAATTTTTGTAACGCTGTTGGTCAAGTATGCAATTTTGTTTGGATATCCACAGTATTCAATGTTATATATTTCTGTGAGAACTTCAGGTATCAATTGTATATCAATTCTGAGAAAATTGAATAGAAAGTAAACTGGCTTGGCTGAAAGAAAATTTGGATAAAAAGCAAGATACATTTTTAATCATGTTAACTGACTAAAATTTGCAAATAATCGTATCCATAAAATTTCAGAGCAGCTTTATTTAAAACTCATTATTTTGAAATCAAAAGCTATTAGAAAAAGATTTGATAGATGTGCAGAAAACCTTAATTATTTTCGTTTATATAAAATAGTAAAAGTTCGTTTATATAAAATAGTATGGATAAACGTCTAATTCTATAATTACAAAATTCTGTGATTACGACATTATAAAAGTACAAATCTTGTGACGTACATTTTTGCATGACAGTTCAGATTCTGCTGTACGAAACGGATTAATTATAATTGGGACTGTCTCGTAGGGAGGGTGTGGACTCCGCTGACCTTTCGAAGCATCGATCAGTGTGGTTCCGGCACGCAGCATTAGAGCGCAACCAACGTTGTCTTCTTGCGTATCTCCACAATCGTATGCGAAGACTGCGACAAATGCGATGGGAATTTGGTAGTATCCTGCCGCCTGAAGTGAACGCCAATCTTTTACCGCCCGAAGTTCAGTGGTTTCACACTTACAGCAAATGTCTGGCGACTTACATGAGATCCATAGGCGACAATCACGGGCTCAATCTAACGACGGACATTCTACCGCCGAAATCTCTTTACATTGAGGTGAAAACTCTATTATCAGCAAACGAAGTGCAAGAAAAAATAAAACTTTTTTTTGTTACTTGTACATATTTGCGTGACAATCACTTAGCTATCTTTCTACTTAATCTACTTAAAAACCAGCAGAAATTAACAACTGCTTTACGTATTTTCGCTATTTTCGCTTGTGGACCAATATTTAAATACCAATTGATATTATTGCTCACAAAATCATTTAAAAATTTTTTAAAATGACATTCTTATCTCATTATTCTTTGCTCGCAATAGCCTTATTAGCATTTAAACAAGTGGCACTCAAGGAATCAATTGAATTGCGATTTATTTGAAACTATAGTATTATTCGAGTTCTTTTGTACTATAAACATTTAAGATAACATATAGTTTTAAAAGTGCGTCGAGTAATGATGGATTTCCATTTATTTTTACTCCAAAGTTACGAAATAAAGATAAGAATATCCCATTCTTGTTGATTTTTAGGTCAGATGTCTCGTCGATTACGGGAAATTGGAGCTTGATAACGGACAGATCGTCAATTTGAAGAAGAACACTCATCACTTGCTGCCACGAGCGCAATGCGAACCCCTCGTAAGACAAGGAATTCTTGAGCACGTTAATTCGTAATACGAAACATCTTTCGATTGCAGCACTGTTTGAGTGTACGAATAACGTTTTAGAGAGTAAAGTTACGGATAAAATTGAGATACCGAACTGGGGGGCGTCAATTGTAAAATTGACAATTACAAACTATTTTTGTTTTATATGATTATTGTTAAATTTGAAAAACGTTGCCTGGTAAAAACGGTCACACTTTATAAAAAAATTACATACTATAAAGCTAAGCTGCGGCTTAGCGTGTAAATAAAACGTTTTTATTTTTGAATATGGTATTGCTGCACATTGAGGAAAGTTTTGTTCTTATTCTACTTATGCTCCTTAATTTTTGATGGTTTTTGACATATTGTCATATCAGCAGTGAGAGAAAACCTCCAGTTTTCTAGAGCACGAAAAAAGGAAGAAATTTTTTATACTGAAACTTCGATTCGGATATTTGCACTTGAAAGAAAACGGCATTTTCTGAAATATTGTTTTCAAAAATCTAAAAAAAAAATCACATAGAATGCCTCTTAGTAGTACTTTGATTATCAATTATGATGCAGGTTGGAGAGATTTGAAAAAACGTGCCTGAGTCGATAGAGAATGCTGCAAAGGTGGTGTTTTTTTTTTTTTTTTTTTTAGTTTTTACGCGTCTTTGCGTTGATGTGCGCTCCACGAAAGGAGGTTACTAATTAATGCGGCGTAGGGCAATCCGCGCTTCCCTGTGTGTTTGACTAACGACTAACTTCTCCACCAATCGGAAGTACGTCTTATCCGGTGAACTTATCGCTTCCTCATACCTTAGTTCCTATTTTGTGACGTAGATTTCTACCGCAGCTTTTCCTCAATTGTTGATCATTACATCATTACATAACTGTCCTCATCACGGTGGTTTTGGTTAGATAAGAGATCGTGGTTGTTTCTTCCGCTTCTATTTTTCCTTTTTGCAGCGACATAAGGAAAGCTCCGTTATCGCAAAAAAGAAGATCAAAATTTTTAAGTGAAGATAATTTACAAAATTGTCCAAAAGGCCGAGAAATATAGTTAAGAAAAAATAACTGTATCGACGTGCGTGCGTAAATGTGAATCTGTGGCTAGATCAGAAGCGTATTGGGTTTTGATTTTTTTTATTGTCTATTCGTTCTCTTGAGAAACAGAACCAGATAGGAAACCTGCTGCAGAAATGCATCACGTATTAGCAGAAATCCTTATAAAAAAAAAGCACAAACTATTAGTTTGGAATTCTTGACATAAGATTGATTACAAAAAAAGTTTTCAAATCGCGTTTTTCCGAGTTAAAATATCGGCTTAAAAAAAAAATCGTTTTTTTTAAACAAGCGTGTAAAGGCGAATACCGATGATTGGCCAGTTATTTCTAGTTAAAATGAGTGATTAAGAAATGTAATCTACTAGATGGGAGATAAGATTCTAGTCGGCAACGAGAGTTAACGAAAACATAAAAAATGTTAACTTCTCACAAAGCTCTCTCTGTAAACAAGCCATCGTTGTTTAACATACTTTCTCGATGAAACGTCATAATTAAATAAATCTGAAAGGTCGTAATTAATGAAGCAGCACTGTTCAATGATCGATTAATTCTGCGCTCTTTAGATTCATAACTAATCAGTGACTTGATGGTAACATGACTTAAAACTATTTGAATTGGTAATTATCAAATGTCCTACTATACAATTACATGCATCTTGACGTTTGTAGTATTTTTAGCGTACTGGATATAGAGTGACTTATGAACCGACAGATCGAAATAGCTCTGAACATTACAGATAACGACGAAAATTTCCCAATCCGTAATTATTGCTTTCCGGGTAAAAGGCGTGATCTTCGAGGGAAAGCATAATCCCGGTCCCTCCCCCGCCTCTTCAGACTCGAAGTCTCGATAATTAAAACCTCTTTGACTAATCATCCACTTGAAAGCGATCAGATTTTTCGGATAAATTTATCTCTTTAACTCTTGTTGTCGACTAGAATCTTATCTGCGTGTATAGTAACGATAAGATGGTTAAATCTGGAGTTGAGGGTCTCTCAAAGTTCTTCAAGGTAAAAGTCTGAACCCCTTCGACTTTCTATCGCTTTTTCAAATCTCACCATTTTATTTCTCTCTCGCTGTCATTAATTTAATTCTTATTCTAGGAAAATTCTACCAATATTCTAGGATAAACTAGACTGAATTACAAACTCAAGGAACAATAACAATTTTGGATCCGATACTGAAAAAACACATCCATTTGGAAATTATACGTAAAATTGTATAACATTGGCCGATTTCCAAAAATGACCCCTTTCTCTCTGCTTTTCTCTCTTTGGCACTCTGTCCGGTTTTCTTTGCTCTTCGCCAGATAAACAGTCGTTAACGTAAGGCGTATTAGCAAGGAGACAATAGTAAAGAGCTATTGCTAGCTTTAGTTGTGGAAGCGCGCAAGCTCAAAGCTCATGGGGCATTTGTAATCCCGCATGTGTACTCTCCGGCCTTTATTATTAGGTATTTCCCCAAATTACAGAGCTCGGGTTCGCTTATGGGCTGATGTTGAGTGCCCGACGTTGGGCATGTTTGTCGGATATCGAAAAGAGGGGCAGCAGGCGCCGGCGGAGCGCGGACAGGAATTTCCTGGCAGGGTTGTACGACCGCGCGTTCTCGACGGACCAAAAGCAGTCTTCTGCCTCCAGTCGTCTCGAGTTCATTGCTGTAACCACTCGTCAAGAGTAACAACAGTCCCGTGACTATGTTGATAAGAGTCGAAGCAACAATTGTGTCACACGCCCAACGATCGCGAGATAGTGTCCCATCAGAGACATACGCGCTGTCTCAGTGAATATCGTTGATTGAGATCTCTGGATGATCTACAGAGTCTGCGCAACGAAAGTGTGTGAAAGAGAGCGACAGCTTAGTTTTGAAGATCAACGACAGCGGGCCTGTCCTTTCACAGACGAAACGCTCCCTCACACGTGCCATTTCCTCCCATTTTCGTGGTCCTGTCGAATTTAATCGACGGCATTGTAGGTAAGCGTTCGCCATCAATTAAATTTTCATTATCAATGAGTTTTACACGTGCCATTTCCTCCCATTTTCGTGGTCCTGTCGAATTTAATCGACGGCATTGTAGGTAAGCTTCCGCCGTAAATTAAATTTTCATTATTAATGAGTTTTCTCCTTAGATAAAATTTTTTTTATCATCACATATTTTATCAATAACATATTTTAATGTCTCGCACATTGATTTTACGAAAAATCTGTAAGTTTGCAGTATCGGGTGCATTGTTTCTTGTTTAATGTACCAATTTTGTCAATTTCAAGAACATTGGTACATTAAATTTCAAGTTTTTTTTTTTTGACAGTGTACTACTCGATTCTTAGTTTATAGTTTGGGCTTTTTTTTTGTAAGCAAGAAGAGACGTGAATGATAAGACAATACAGATTTGGGCAATTGAAATTCAATGAATTGTAGATAATTTGATGAACGGCATGAGAAAACTTGTGGTTTGTTCATAATCTTCTTGGGTTTAGTATTGTTTTGTTCGTTTCATGCAAAGTATCAAATTCGAGAGCATCGAAATCATTTGCCAATTACATTAAATTTTTTAAATCATTAGTTTCATTTGTTTAGGGCCAAGTTTTTAAGTGCAAGGATGGGACTGTAGGTTTCGACTTGTAGATTTTTTGCAACCAGAAATACCAATCAGGAAATAAATATTTGGTAATTGTGTTATCATTCTTCATAACTAATAATTATTATGTATAGCCGTTTGTTCGTCTCTGAATCTGAAATTATTGCATGTTTATAGGGTAAATGTGGTGGAAGGGATGCTGCAATAATCATTCAGATGTAGGGTGCATGTATATACTGCCTGAGGTGTCATTATGTGGGGTCCAGGCGAATTTTAAGATTGCTATCGATCCCATCATTTGCAACTCAATAAATAAAAAACTTCTTAAAATATACATTTTTAATCTTAATATTTAATATTCCCGAAAGAGGCCTCGATGATGCTATTTACTCTTAAAATATACATTTTTTAATTTTAATATTTCATCTTCCCGAAAGAGGTCTCAATGATACTATTTGCTTTTATAATATAAAATTGTTATTTTAATATTTAATCTTCCCGAAAGAGGCCTCAATTTTGCTATTTAAAATACATGGGGTTCCACAATATCTTCATTAAATTTTTTGGTAGGGGGCCTTGCCTACACATTCGCCACAAAAATCTCTGACATAAGGACATAAGTGCCACAAAATTTAATATCTAAAAAGGATTTTTATTAATTTACTTGCAAACGAGGTGAGGGGGGGGTCAATCTCAGAATACGCCCGGGCCCCAAATAACGACCTCCTTAATGCTGCCGTATAGTATCTACGTACGCGGCGATCGATAAAACTCGTACGCCAGTCGTTTGCAGCTACATGCAATACAATTGACTCCTGCTGCGATCGATCGGAGTCATTCTATTTTTAGAATCTTATTGCTTCGTCAATTAGGCGAATATCGCGGTCGCACGAAAATTTCCAAGCGTTTTGTTATGGCGAAGATGAGTTATAAAACTAAAGAAGAAATAACATTATTATCACCACCAAAACTTGGTATTTTTATTCAAAAACAATGCGAAGTTTTTGAGAGTTTGACAGTTTCAAATTCTTTGGAATTACTATTGCAAAATATCGAATGCAAATAAAATGTCCATTATTGAAAGCGTAAATCAGAACATTTCTGGTATACCGGATATTTTATTAATTTTGAATTTGCCAAAAAAATGTATTTTTAATTTTTTCTCACTTTTGCTCCCAACATCTTTAATGATTCGCCAAAAAAATATTATTCCTTATTATAAATTATCTATCTATTATTCCTTATTATTTACAATTTCATTTAAAGCTTAGTGATCTTGAACTTATAATCATTAACAAAACCTAACATTAAGAAAAATTGCATCATTGGAAGCATAAAGATTAGATTAATATTTTTTCTTGTAAATTCAATGCCTGAAGAATCACTAATTTTATTCTTTATTTTTCACAAGCGAAAATTGTTGAAAATATCTTTGAATTATTTCACGTAAAAAGGAAAAGACTTACAACTGTCGTTGCAGTTTAATACGTATATGCGAATGAAAATTGCGAGGGAGTGGAAAAATGGGGGCAAAATTGAACGTGGCTCGATTGATAACGCGAATTGTGATAAGCTGGTGCCGCAGGTACAAGGATAATAGATAAGAAGAAGTTATCCAATGCTATCGCGTTACCTATGGCTTTCCTCGTGCACTCTCACTACATTGACTCACTGTACTTTCCTAAACTCTCACGTGGTCAGTTACTGGCCGAAGACCGCAAGCATATACGAGATATCGTGACAGCAGGGAATACCCCTTTCCCCTTAAAGACCCCGAGCCGTAAAAATGTTCAGTTAAACCATTACGTACCGTTGATTGGAAACAATAGTGACGATCGATTCGTTAATTTCTTAATTAAAAAACGAGTTACGGTTAATCAATTGATTTCTTCATTTCGAAAGGTTGAATTGGTCCAGGGATTGCCCGAGATTTCTGGTGAAAAATCGCAAATCGTATATAGGCAAGATTCAAAAGTTAAAATGTGATTCAGTGACAATGACCGATCGATAGCAAATCGCGATCTTACTGATTCAATCAAATCGTGTTTTTCCGATGTTGACTTCGATTCATCGAACGCTTATTATTGAAGTAATGAGACTTTAGATTGACGGGCACTGGGATATTCCCGGTTATCCGTATCAGGTTTTCGATATCGCCGATAGTCCAAATTTTCAATTACGTTTAGAGAAATCGCGATTCGATTCGTTGAAGAAAAAGTGGGTTCGTTAAGTTAATCAAAATCTCTTCTGAGCGCCGGAATGTAGTACCTTTTTTCAATTTGCATTTTGATTTTGATTAAGATGTTATCGGAAGGCTTGCCAAATTTCACGGTCATTTTAATTTTCGGACTTTATATAGTAATTGCAATTGAAAGAACGCTATTCACATTCTATTTTTTTATTCAATTGCAAAAAGTCGCATGAAATAATTTATAAAAAAAAAAATTACACCATTCGTTTTGACTTTAACACTGAATTGTAATTAAAAATTACTCATCGCTAGTTCTCATAAACAAGCTCGCGATTTTATTCGAGAGTTGCATCATATGAACCAAGTGGCATTTGCTTCACGAGTGTATCTTTTGAATTTAGTTGTCAGAATCTTTGTTTTTTTAGAAATAACTCCAAATTATTAACATTTTCTATTGGAGGACATCGCGATTAGTTGTCTGCGGGTTAACAAAAAATATTATCGACCCCAGAAATTTGACCGAATAAATAAATAGATAATAACAGTTCTACAAATAATTTTAACAAATGATCAACTACGAAATTTGAGAATTACGCAAGACGAAAAATAACACTTCCGTAATTATTCATAATTGGAGCCGCCCCCCATAATACAATATGAAAAACCCTAATTTAAATTAAGTCCCAAAAGTTCTAATTGAAAAATCATTGAAATTTATTATAGGTGAATTCCATTCATATTTTTAATCACCGGATGAACTAATGGAGGGCATCACGATTAGTTGTCTGCGGGTTAACAAAAAATATTATCGACCCCAAAAATTTGACCGAATAAATAAATAGATAATAACAGTTCTACAAATAATTTTAACAAATGATCCACTACGAAATTTGAGAATTACGCAAGACGAAAAATAACACTTCCGTAATTATTCATAATCGGGGCCGCCCCCCATAATACAATATGAAAAACCCTAATTCAAATTAAGCCCCAAAATTTCTAATTGAAAAATTGGTGAAATTCATTGTCGATTTATTAGATTGAGCTATTTAATCACCGAGCGAACTAATCGAGGGTAACTCGATCGCATGTTTAAGGGGCACGGTCGAGGTACGACCCTGCGTGGTACACGACGGTACAACACGGCCGTGCCCCCTATTTCTATCTCCACTCATACTTTTATACACACAGACACACACACACACGACTTGTAAAACGAAGTTTCTCGCAGAAAGACACAAACACATCTCTCCGCCGCTGCTTTTAGCCCGTGTAACGCGATACGTCGATAATGTATTTACTAAGAGTTATCTCTACCAGGTTTTTCCCACAGGTAGACTTGGATTTATACTGCCTATTGTGAGCTCTCTCTAGGTTCTCTGTCTCTGGCTGAAGTAAAGAACTAAACGGAGAATAAGCGAAAAGAAACAAAGCACTCGGAAGCCGATACGCATCGCGCCCACCAGGCCACGAGTCGTTTTTCCACTCGTCGCTTTAAATAAGTCTGCGTGCTCGATAGTAATCAGGCGTACCGTTCCGTCGAGAGTGATAACCGAAGCGTCCCTTGAAATATTCAACACTTCTCAGTGAACTCTTAAGTTACGTCGGAAAGCTCCGCATCAACGCAAACTCGCAAAACTCTTAAGTTACGTCGAAAAGCTCCGCATCAACGCAAACTCGCAAGATCCACCTGTTGATGTTACAAACCGGTGGACGAGTACCAATTTTTGTGAGTAAGACTCCATTGTTTTTTGATTTTGAAAAAGCTGCACTTTCGGCGGATTGTTAAGTCAAAATAACAAGAGCACGTACAAATTTGTGAAGGATGATTGTTGATAAAAATTACTCCTTCGTGTCACGCGTCCCTTGACATAATCAACACTTCTAAGTGAACTTTTAAGTTACGTCGAAAAGCTCCGCATCAACGCAAACTCGCAAGATTCACCTGTTGATGTTACAAACCGGTGGACGAGTACCAATTTTTGTGAGTAAGACTCCATTGTTTTTTGATTTTGAAAAGGCTGCACTTTCAAAATTTGTGATTTTCTTCTTTACTTTTGGTTTTGCAAAATGATATTATTGCAAATAATTGAGGAGAGCGGATTGTTAACTTAAAATAACAAGAGCACGTACAAATTTGTGAACGATGATTGTCATGTCACGCGTCCCTTGACATATTCAACACTTTTCAGCGAACTCTCAAGTTCCGTCGAAAAGCTTCGCATCAACGCAAACTTGCGAGATCCACCTGTTGATGTTACAAACCGGTGGACGACATCCACGCACACATCGGGAAAATTATTTGCCGAGATTGTGGCCGAAGTAACCTTTCCGGTGTTTTCTACTAAATTAAAAAATTAAATTTTCACTAATTTCATTAGTGGAATAATTCATGTCTCTACAAAAAGAAGACACTTATAAATCCTCGTAGTCTTGTCAAGTAAAAGCAATTTATTTTTCATCGATGCGAAAAGAAATGATACTAACAAAACCTTGAAGAAATATTCCCAATGTAATTTTTATATTTGCCTCAAATATAAAAACAGTCACATGCATTTTATATGAGTAACGATGACTTCATTGTTATCGATATCACATTTTAATCTGTGAGAAGAAATTTTATTAAAAACAATGACGAACATCGCTAAAAAAAATTGGGCGTCGATCATTAAATAACATGTGATTACTCAATATTGACATATTCGCAAGCAAAAACAAAAACGCATCAAAGATTCAGTGTCCTCTTCGAGGCCAAGGTCTTAGGTATAGACGCAATGTCACACTTTTTTATCTCGCATCCTTTCTCTTTCTTCGACGTTAACTCTTGAGTTCCTTGTCAATGATTTTCTCTGCTGTAACATCTAGTTTCCCACTATTGCGGACATTTCGGTTTTTCCGAGTCGGAGCCCCGTTTATTTACCCCTCGCGCGCTCCTCTCGACATTGTATCAAAGCCGCAATCGAATGAGTTGTGCAGCGATGGCAGTTTAGCGCGAACGCTCTCGTTGCGAAGAACTGCGACTTAGACGCAAAGCTAAGCGACTTAACGACTCATTTGCCTGGCAAAATCGTTTGCAAAGCGACTGTTTATCGTGTTCAACAATTGCAAGATAATCGCGCGCTTTATAATCTCTTGAGACGACTGCAATCATTATAGGTAAACTAATGCTCCAGATATACATATATACGTTATCGCCATACCGGTCGATGCGGAAAAACCCTGTTGCAAAACGCCAATGTCAACATCAGCTTATAAAATCTTGGGGCAATGAATTTTTGTTTACACTTGTCATTAGTAACCTCGAAACATTCACTCTTGTCGCGAAATTGGGGATTTCATTTATTGCAAGCAGAATCGTACTTCCCCATTATTAAAAAAAAAAATTACAATTTTTTGTTCGTGATTATAATATTAAGTCTTGATTCCAAGGATTAAAGTCATCAATTAAAATTACAACCTCCTAATGATGTTATTTCAAAACTTCAACATTTAAAATATGTTTGTGGTTAATTTGTCTTTAAACTTATTTAACAAATAGATTATCTTCATTTTTTAATTGCATTAATTATTTTTGCAGTTATTGAAGAACAATCATATTCTCGTATGTTTAAGTTTTTCAATAATTGCAGAGATAATTCATCTTTAATAATATGTTATTCGAAGAATGGAATTAAAAAAAAAAAACATTTTCGAACAACGGTTATGGGAACATAAAGTCAACTCGCACATTGCTAGCTTTGTCGTTAATTCTTTTGTAAAGTTAATTAACAAATTAACTATCCTGATTCCTCAATTACATTAATTACTTTTGCAGTTATTGAAAAACATGAACATATAAATATATGTTTGAGGTTTTTGTAAAATTTGTTATAAAATATTATTCGAGGAATGGAGTTTAAAAAAACATTTTTGAACAACTGTTATGGAAACATAAAACCCACTGGCACGATTTTACCTCTGTGGTTAATTTGTTTGTAAACTTATGTGCGACACATCCGCTACTGCTACCGCTACGAAGATGCAAATGTACAAAAATGGGAGTTTAGTTTCGTACTTCTTCATACCAAACCATTCTGGAAAAACCATTGTGGTAATTCCCGTAGAAAATAACGTTGGTTTAAAGATCTTCTAAGGAGGCCACATACGGTACAGAATTTCTCGGTATTTTCGACGTGAGGGAATAAAGCAGGAAAGATGAATGGCAAACAGCGAGACTGTCACAAGGAGGGAGAAAGTGGAAGGTGCATCAGGCCACGTGTAGGACACGTCTGCACCGGAAGCGCCATCGGGCATTCCTCGTGAGTCGCAGCTCCGGTTTACCGAACTGCTCAAACATCGGCAATTAAGACCCTCTTAAGCCGTAGGTATAATCCTCCACGGTTAGCAGACATTCTTCTTGTTATTGCAGTATCGGTGGTTGATTCATCCTCCAGTTGCTATTGTTACTATTGTAATCGCCTAATAATTGTTGAATGGGATGACCTAAGGTTTTTTGAAAGGGCAAATGTCATTATAGGCGTGTTTGTGGAAAGAGGACTGGCTGATCCCCAGTAATATGCCCACCGGATTCTCCATTGTTCTCCAATGACTTAATGGCCTCAATCGAGGTTTCCTTCAAGAAAGCTGGAATTTTTAGGTGTTTTCATTTGGAATTCTGTCGATAAACATTTTACCTGGAATTCGGAGTTGCAATGTTCATTACTTTGCAATCATTTTACTTATGCTATATTAATATTTCACTTATGCTTCTTCATTGTTCTCCAATGATTTAATAGCCTTAATCGAGGTTTCCTTCAAGAAAGCAGGAATTTTTAGGTGTTTTCATTTGGAATTCTGTCGATAAACATTTTACCTGGAATTCGGAGTTGCAATGTTCATTATTTTGCAATCATTTTACTTATGCTATATTAATATTTCACTTATGCTTCTTCATTGTTCTCCGATGACTTAATGGCCTCAATCGAGGTTTCCTTCAAGAAAGCAGGAATTTTTAGGTGTTTTCATTTGGAATTCTGTCGATAAACATTTTACCTGGAATTCGGAGTTGCAATGTTCATTACTTTGCAATCATTTTACTTATGCTATATTAATATTTCACTTATGCTTCTTCATTGTTCTCCAATGATTTAATAGCCTTAATCGAGGTTAAATGAGATCTCTAAACGTATATTTTATTTTAATAAAGGGGGATATTTAAATAGTGGTAATTAAATACCGGGACATTAAAGAAAGATAAAGCCAAGAATTAGTTTCAGTCATGCAAATTACACGAATGATAAAAGTAATGGGCCTTTACTGGTCGACTGATAAAAATGTATAAATAATGAACTAGGAGAGAGAGAGACGGTGCAAAATAAGCAAACTCACAGTTATTCAGCTATTTTATAGCCAAGAATAATAATCGATACAATTCCTTGACTATGAAAATGTATCACAGCTCAATCATCAAGTTTGAGTTTCAATATCTTCATATATATATTTTTTTTCCGACAAAAACAAGTTGCAATGCCTTTATTCCAAAACTCAACTACACTATGGCTGGAAAATTGATACACACATGCGCAGAGATAGTGCTTCAAAAGTGATAAGGGTAACAACGGGCTTTAAACCAAATCAGCACGCGCTGTATTTAGTCTTTCCGTTGGGAATTCCCTTCCTCGTTCATTATGTCCGGGGTCACGTTGCGCCGATGCAGTGCATCCTAACGGGAACTCTGCAATTCGCTTTTCCCTTAACTGTACTTGAACGACTACTGATGCAACGAACAATACTCAGTACAATACTAATATCAAATGAACTTTAATGAGCATAAACAAAATAGAAGCTTGCAAATTGCCTCCCCATTATTTTTTGCTTTTTCCAAACTACATCTACGAAGAAGTATGTTGATCGATTTTGGCTTCCTTATAGAGAAATTTCTGTAAAAAGTAAAAAATATTAAAGAAAATTTAACTCAACAGAAGTTTTTCGAAAAATGTAAAGAACCATAAAATTCGAACCGCTCGATCAATTAGTGTGAAATTTTTGCCTAAACTTTCTTCCTTGTTAATCCGTACGTGAAATTTAACTAAATTTGAAAGTGGTATCACCTACAAAATATTAGCTGAATTTCTCGAGGTCTATTTAAATTATAACAACGTCAATGTTTTTGACAATTCGAAATTTTGTAAAATTCAAATCTCTTCAGCGATTATGTGGAATGGAATCGAAATTGGATTCCCTTCTCGGATTTGGCAAAAATACATCATACGGGTTTAGTATCAATTACTGTACAGTATAGGGATTTTCGAAATATTTTTTATACAGTGTAGTCATGAGCAGTATTTTCGTAGTGTTTTTTTTTTGTGAGAGCTGCACCTGCTACTCTTCAAGGTTCTTAAACCCATAATAGCGCCTACCCAAATAAGATTATAAGGCTATTTGAAATACAATATTTCCACGTACATTGAATCCTCATTTCCTTTCGTATAATGCAATTGGATTCCCTTCTCCGATTTGGCAAAAATACATCATACGGGTTTAGTATCAATTACTATACAGTATAGGAATTTTCGAAATATTTTTTATACAGTGTAGTCATGAGCAGTATTTTCGTAGTGTTTTTTTTTTTGTGAGAGCTGCACCTGCTACTCTTCAAGGTTCTTAAACCCGTAATAGTTTAGTTGTCTGCGGCAGCAGCTATGCGAGACTGCCTTGCTAAAATGCACCATGCCCGAGGTCCGCCATGAGCCTCGCGCACGTGCACGCTTCTCTTTCGATGATGGGAAAATAAATGTGTGTAGGCAGCGAACGATATAAATCTTTATATTAACATGACTCGAATACACTTGCGATGCCAGAGCTGTGGCTTTCTTCGCTGAACAGATAATATTAACTTGGATTAGCAACGATTACAAACTCAGTCTTATTGCACGCGTCTGAAGTGTCCGAAGAGCTTGCCGGAAGAAGCTCGAAAAGCTTGGAAGGTTCGAGGCTTGTCGTCGCTTCCGCTTGACGCGGTGCCTTATTGGTTAAAGTGCGCCTTGCTTGGAGCGCATGCTCAGGGCGGAAGTTCTGCGCGCGGGATTAGAATTTGCTTGCGCGGACGGCGCTGGGTTTGGACGGTGCTGCCCGCTGGTGGAGCTTGGTTGACGCTTGGCGGGAGCGCCACAGCTACTCCCCCTCTGGAGGTTGCCTGCTCTGCTGGGAACCCTGGATTTGAGGAGGTTGATGGATCCTCTTGTGATGCTGTTGGAGGAGGCTGGAAGTGGACCGAGCGCCGTGGTTTCGCTTGCTGAGGCGGAGGTTCCGTTGACTCGTCCGCGGTGATGTAACCTGGTACTAGTAGGCTTGTGGAGATGGTTGCTGGACTGCCATTGACGTCGATGACGTAGCGGTGGTCGTCCAGTCTCTGAAGAACTTTGTGTGGGCCAGTGTATGGTGGGGTTAATGGTGGCTTAACTGCTGCTATTCTTTTGAAGACGTGAGAGCATGTCTTTAAGTCTTGGTGCATGAAGAATTTCCCTTTGTTGTGATGGGCTGTCTGTCTAGGCTGGAGCATCCTGAAGTGATTTCGAAGATTGTCTAGGAAGGAGCTGTGCAGCACTGGTTGGTCGTCTGTGACGAAGAATCCTCCTGGCACTCTCAGAGAGGTTCCCAGAAGTAGGTCCGACGGAGATGCTTTGATGTCGGCTTTGTATGTGGTTCTTAATCCCAATAGAACTGTGGGGAGGATGTCGAGCCAGTTTGCTGATTCGTGGCACATTAAGGCAGCTTTGAGCGTTCTGTGCCAGCGCTCGATTATTCCGTTTGAGCTCGGATGGTATGGGGTTGTGCGGATTTTTTCTGCTCCGATCATTTTTGCAAGGCAAGCGAAGAGCGATGCTTCAAATTCTGTTCCTTGGTCGGAGGTGATTGTTAGTGGAGTTCCGAAGAGAGCGATCCAGCCTGAGTAGAAAGCTGCTGCGACGGTTTCTGCCTGTTTGTCCTTGATTGGAATTGCTTGTGGCCATCTGGAGAACCTGTCGATTATTGTGAGACAGTATCTGTAGTTAGCGACTAGTGGCATGACAATGAGGTCGAGATGGACGTGGTTGAATCTTGCTTCCGGAACCTCAATGTGGTTCGGTTGAGTTTTGGTGTGTCTGTTGATTTTTGATTTTTGACACGGAATGCATTCTCGTGCCCAACGAAGTGCGTCTTTCTTGATGCCTGGCCAGATGAATTTCTCTTTGAGTTGCCTGCTGGTTTCTCTGCCGCTTGGATGCGATGGTCCATGTACGACGTCGAACGCGGTTTTTCGGAGAGAAGGAGGAAGGTAGGGCCGGACTACGCCTGATGAGACGTCGCAGAAAATTTCGACTCCCTCGATTTGGAGAGGTTGAAGCTGTAGAGATGAGTTTCGTGCAAGCGAGAGGTCTTCTTCGGCGGATGATTGCGCTTCGCTGATGGTTTTTGCGTCCAGTTTGGTTGGCATGCTGATGGTGCACACTCGAGACAGGGCATCTGCTACGACGTTCTCTTCGCCAGGGATGTGCACGAAGTTGGTGCTGAATTGGCTGATATAGCTGAGTTGCTGCATTTGGCGGGGAGATGCCTTTTCTGGACGTTGTTGGAAAGCTTTGGTGAGCGGTTTATGATCCGTGCGGATGATGAAATCTTTTCCGTCCACAATGTGAGCGAAATGCTTGAGCGTTGCGAAAACTGCTAGGAGTTCTCGGTCGTAAGGGCTGTATTTTTGCTCTGCCGGAGAGAGTTTTCTGGAGAAGAAGCCGAGGGGGTCGCACTTCCCGTCTACTAGTTGTTCGAGCGAGCCTCCGAGCGCTGTCGAGGAGGCGTCAGCTGAGAGGATGATTTTTGCATCAGGGTGCAGGAAACTTGTTGCTGTGGCGTCTGCTAGCGCCTGTCTGGAGGATTCGAAGGCTTCTACGAGTTCCGGTGTCCAGTTGATTGGTTTCTTGTCTCTTTTCTTCGCGCCTCGGAGTTGGTCGTTGAGAAGTGCTTGGGACTGCGCTGCGTGCTGGATGTGGGCTCGGAAGTAGTTGATAGTTCCTAGGAAGCGTTTGAGGTCCCAGACGGTTTTCGGTCTTGGGTAGGCGAGAATTGCCTCGAGTTTCGCTGGCGGAGGTCTGAATCCGTGCTTGTTTATTGTGAAACCCAAGAAATCGGTTTCTTCTTTGGCGAAGGAGCATTTGTCCCAATTGATGCGTAGTCTGCACTTTAGTAGGATGTCGAGG
The DNA here is from genome assembly GCA_947507545.1 of Clistopyga incitator. Taxonomy (NCBI): domain Eukaryota; kingdom Metazoa; phylum Arthropoda; class Insecta; order Hymenoptera; family Ichneumonidae; genus Clistopyga; species Clistopyga incitator. Next base: position 2,429,617 of record OX382179.1, on the reverse strand, counting down.
ACGCTGCGTAGGTGAGCCAAGTGTTCCTGAGGATTCGCTGACGAGATGAGAAGATCGTCGAGGTAGATTGTGACGAAATCTAAGTGACCGAGGATGCTATGCATGTATCGTTGAAAGGTTTGAGTGGCATTCCTTAGTCCTAGGGGCATGCCCAGGAATTCGAAGAGTCCGAACGGTGTTGTTACCGCTGTTTTTGGAATGTCCTCCTCGGCGATAGGGATTTGGAAGTATGCTCTCTTCAAGTCGATGGTGGAGAACACTGACTTTCCATGAAGTTGAAGTAGTTGATCGTTGATACGTGGTATGGGGTACCTGTCCGGTACTGTCTGCGCATTGAGATTTCGATAATCTCCTGTGGTACGCAGTTTTCCGCTTTTTGAAGTGACCATGTGTAATGGACTTGCGTAGCTGCTGCTCGAGGGTCTTACAGCTCCCAGTTGCTGAAGGAGGCTGAAGTCGGCTTTGGCTGCTTTGAGTTTGGCGCCTAAGAGTTGGCGAGGTCTGCTGAAGACTGGAGGACCGGTGGTCACGATGTGATGCTTCACCGTTGCTGTGGGTCCGGTTATGGAACCGTCCATTGCGATGAATCGTTTAAAATAGGCTGCGATGAGTGTTTTTATTTCGTCCTGCTCGTTCGAGTTTGTTGATTGGATTGGCGACAGGGCTGAGATGGAGTGGACAACGGCTTGCTTGACTTCTCCAGGAGCGAAGAAAAGGGTTGTCTCATCTACGAGTCGCTGACGTCTTAGATCTGGAAGTAGACCGTAGTAAGCGAGAAAGTCTGCCCCTAAGATAGGTACCTTGACATCTGCCAGAATAAATGACCAGGAGAAAGGGCGTCGAAGACGGAGGTCTATTCGTGCGACTCTGCGACCAAAGGTGCGGATTGGTGAACCGTTTGCTGCGACCAGTGTCTGCTGACCCTGACTTTTGCTGCCCATGCCGATTGTGTGCGGCAGGATTGAGACAACCGATCCACAGTCGACCAAGAAGCGAGTGCCTGAGATGTGATCGGTGACGTGGAGTCTGTTTTCGGTTGTGCGTCTAGGTTCGGGTGCTGTGAGAGAGGTGCACGAGGACGTCTGGGCTACCGTTTGGCTGCTGCTCTGAGCCCGGCCAGGCAACAGCTCTAGTTGTTTAAATGTTGTTGGTTCTGCTGCGCGTTGAAGCTGCAGGGTAGGTTGCATCGTGTTGCTGCTGATGCGAAGCGGTTGTGGTAGTAACACACTCCATTTGTGTGGGGTCGAGGTCTCGAGGTGGACCGACTTCTCCTTGTGTCCGACTGCTGCGGATTTGGTGTTTGGGCTGCGGATCTGGAATCGACGCGGGCCAAGACTTCTTTTGAGACTGTAATTAGATCAGTTATTAAATTTTTTATTTCGGTGAGTTCGCTCGAGCGGTTTTGGACTGCAGAGACGGAGGGCGGTGCTGCGATGGCGAAGGCGGATGGCAGGATTGGCGAGGAAACTAGTGAGTCCGCTGCGGTGAGGAGTTCCTCTGTGCTACCGGCTTTGAAAATTTTCAGGATATTCCGTACATTTTCAGGAAGCAGCCCGAGCCATTTGACTTTGAGGAGGCCTTCAGTTGCGTTGCTGCCTGCTAGCTCTTTCATCTGCCTGTATAGGTGTGATGGCTTCTTGTCTCCGAGCTCTAAGGATGTGAGCATTTTCTCGAGCTTTTTCTCGGCTGATTCTCCGAAGCGTTGGAGAATGCGATTTTTTATTGCGAGATATTTGTTGTCCTCTGGGGGTTCTCGAATTATGTCAGACACCTCGAAGAGTGCTGTGCTGTCTAGTGCCCGAATGACTAGGTTAAATCTAGAACTGTCTTTTCTTATTCGGCATACCTCGAATTCCGCTTCGACCTTGAAAAACCATAATTGAGGTTCAGAACTCCAGAAGTTGGGTAGCTTACATGCGTTCAGGGCTGCGACGTCTTCCTGGTTTTCCTGCATGGTGGCTGCTTCGAATTCAAGCCTGCGTCTGACTTGCTGGGTTTCCTCTGGGTGGATTTCTGTTACTAGCTCCGAGTGGCTGTGAGTAGCAGAGTTGGTGAGATTTTCGACTGAGACGATGGCTCGGTTGCGGATTGTTGCGTTGAGGTCGGGATGCGGCGTGCTGCTGTTGAGCGACTGGTTTTGAACGATGCTCGGTCGCGGGGTGTCCTCGAGCGAGACGTTCGTATTCGAGGGCGAAGTTGGCACTGACATGCCCTATGGGCTTTTGTTCACTTTGGAAATGTTTTTGAACGCGTTTTTCTAGGCGAACATGGCTTTTTAATGTTTCTTTTGTTTTAATGCGCGGCACTTATTGTATGCACGCGGCGAGTGGCGCGTGGTTTTAGGTTAGGCGCACATTGTTCGATGACGCGGTGTTGCTGAGCTATTTTTTTTTTTTTTTTGAACGAAAAGCGTTTTAGCACTGATTTTAAATTCGGGGTCACCACTTTAGTTGTCTGCGGCAGCAGCTATGCGAGACTGCCTTGCTAAAATGCACCATGCCCGAGGTCCGCCATGAGCCTCGCGCACGTGCACGCTTCTCTTTCGATGATGGGAAAATAAATGTGTGTAGGCAGCGAACGATATAAATCTTTATATTAACATGACTCGAATACACTTGCGATGCCAGAGCTGTGGCTTTCTTCGCTGAACAGATAATATTAACTTGGATTAGCAACGATTACAAACTCAGTCTTATTGCACGCGTCTGAAGTGTCCGAAGAGCTTGCCGGAAGAAGCTCGAAAAGCTTGGAAGGTTCGAGGCTTGTCGTCGCTTCCGCTTGACGCGGTGCCTTATTGGTTAAAGTGCGCCTTGCTTGGAGCGCATGCTCAGGGCGGAAGTTCTGCGCGCGGGATTAGAATTTGCTTGCGCGGACGGCGCTGGGTTTGGACGGTGCTGCCCGCTGGTGGAGCTTGGTTGACGCTTGGCGGGAGCGCCACAATAGCGCCTACCCAAATAAGATTGCAAGGCTATTTGAAATACAATATTTCCTTATAATAGCCTCTCTGCTAATTCCTCAATTCAGTACATGCCTGTACTATGCGATTCGGTAACTTCACAACCGTCGTATATTTGCATCGTAGTAAACTACGAGGGGCTCATCAGGTGCACTTTTCGTTCTTAACCTGTCAACAGCCGCCGTACACAGACAGATATACAACCACAGGTAGTGAGAAAGCTACTTTGGTATATGATATTATAGTTTATATCGTGACGCAGAGGTCCTAGGCGCAGGTATAAAAGTGGGCAGAGTCAGTGAGCATCAATGAGTTCTCTTCGGAATCCGGAAGTACCTTGTAAAGCCCCCTTGTGAAATGGAAAATTCCAGTACATGGGAAAAATTAATCGCCGATAAGATATCTCAAAATATTGAGAAAAAAGCATCTTTCTTCATTTTTTTAGCAACTATTAAAAAAACTCGACCACTCCAATATAAAAAGTATAGATACTGCTAGATAAATAACAAGAAAATGCAATAAATGTTTATCGCAAATGCAATAACAGTGGTTTTTAACCTTGGGCTTAAATTTGCTTGGTCAGGATGACGAGGTATCAATTGAACTTCTCGTTTTCCCACGATTCTGTCGTTTTTTGTGAGATTCACGTGAGAACAATGAAGCAAGTGAACTGAGACACTGAGATGCGAATAGTACGTTTGAGAGCATATAATTCGTACTTCAAATTACTTCCGGTACAAAGTCATTTCTCAATCGATTCAATAAACATCAATAAAAAGATCCTCGAGTTTCGAAGGACTGTCATTTTTTTTTTCAAGTCAATAAATCAGCCAGCAAAATTTGTCCGACACATTACAAATTATTTCCCTTGACATTTACCAAAGACTCTCTTATCGCCTTTCATAAAATCTGCAAATCGAAACAATCTATAATTTACATCGATTTCCGACTTCTTCCGGATTAAAAAAAAAATATTAGGGTACACACAAATGGTCGCTATAGATCGTCGAATTTTTGGCTCGAAGAAGTGAATCGAAAAAATAAATGTAGATCCCAGTTTACCAAAGTAGATACAGCCTCAGTGTGTGGAGAGTTATCCCAGTGTGAGCGATTCCCAGGCAGCTGACCGAGGACGATGGGTTTTCCCAAGGCTTTCCCCGCGATCGTCCCTCCACCGCGAAATCACGTTGAATGTAGGAACTAGGAGCTGCGCTCGTGTGTCGGCTGTCCGTAGTGAGCAGAGTTTCCGCCCAGACGCCGCCACGTGGCGCTGCGGCGCCAGCGCCGAAAAAAGTGTGGTGGAGGGGGAGCTGTGCAACTGGCGTTAACTTGCTCGAGCTGGAAACCAAAAGAATCAGTCAGCTCCGAAGCTCACAACCACAACGAACGCGCTGTAACCTCCATACGCTTCATTGAAACCCACAAAAACGCCTTAACTCGCGTCCGGAAGTAATCAAAGTACAACGAGCACAAAGCTTCGTAAATAGGGGAATTGTCAGGGTCAGTGCTGCTGGCGAACGTTGCATATTATCGTGAAAACGGTCTATGTGCGCCGACTGTGTCGTTAACCGTCGAAACAAAAGCCCGCAGAGAGATTCCGTGGCTAACGTGCGACACTCTTAAGAATTTCGTTTGGTACACAGGAGATTTCGAGACTCGAGAGCGATCGGCGAGGGAGTTGGATCAGAGAAATCGACTGGACTGCAAGAGTGTCGGGGTGTGCGTGTGCGTGTGTGTGTATGTGTGCGTTTGTGAATGTGCGCGGTGAAACTGCTTTGGAGGTTCAGGCGTGACCTACGCTCGGAGGAGTAGTAGTAGTATTACTATTGCTGGTATATAGCGCGAGCGAAGGCTCGCAATACGCAGCGGAAGCGCCTCGCAAACGACACGACTGCGTTGGTCAACGACTGACCCGCACAACGATAAAACGTTATTGAAGATAATAAGAAGAAAAAAAAAAAACACACTCCGAAGATAAAATACGAATGTCTACGGGAGAAAAATCTTGCTCGATTCGCGCCCCAGCTATTCGTGCAACCGAGATATCGAAAGCGAGCTATACGAAACGAAATAAATTGCTTAATCGTTAATAAAGTATCGACATTTGACACACCAATAAATACGCACTTGGTAGATGTTACCGCGAAGAGCGTATGTACGCGTGGGCGAGATTATATATCGCGCTTAACGGAGTCTCGTGAGAGGAGAAGGAAGCAGCGCACTCGGTGCTCGCGCCTTTAACGCTTGTGAGAGAGAGAGAGAGGGAGACAGCGATATACGAGATCCGCAGAAGTGGAGGGGATAGATTGAGAAAAGGGCTTTGCGCTTATCCGTCCTCCGCAGAGACGTTTCGTGTACTGGCGAACGTGCGATACAAACGAACTCGCGCGCTTTTGTGTTGTCATTATCATTACTGCTATTATCACAATTGTTGTCATTATTGCACATTTAACAAGCGCCAATACGAGATTCAGTGACGAAATACCAACGAACGAAGTTAATACGACATAAATTGATACATATATATACATTGGTTTTTGTTTTATAATAAATAAAAATATCGAAAATGTGGAAACAGTCGAGCGAAGACACTACGACGAGGGGAAATGTTGCAGATAGCGAGAAGAAGTATTACGAGAGATCCGATCAGCAAGACTCGGGTATCGTTGATTCGGGGTTTCTGTCGTCCAGTGGCAATATCCTCGTCTCCTCGGATCTCAGCGCAGAGGAGGAAGCCCCAGCGGGTGCTGCAAGAAGCAACAACGGCGGAGGTGGTGGACACGGTGCCCCGACTAATATCCGCGGCAACAGTAGCGGCCTGACCGAGGCCGTTGCACCAGAACAAATGAGAGCCGATAGCGGGCTCGATCTCGGACTGAGCGAGAGCCTCGGTCAGCTTAGCATCAAACAGCAAGGCAATCTCAATCCCTTGGGACGCGGCAAAGTTCAGTCCGAACCCACCCTCGAACTCAAACCCATCAGTGCCAAGGTCGACGAGATTAGAAATCGACTCAATGCACAAGAGCAGCAACAACACGCCACCCAACAAGCCTATTGCCAGGAACCCTGGGAATTGTATTACACTCAGGACGACGACGGCGACACGTGAGTTTCACGCGATATTATCTCTTATCCGCGGATTTTTAATCGGGGGATTTGATAAAAGTTTGTTTTTAGAGAGTTAAAACAAAAAATTACAGCTACTTATTATAATGCGATTATTGAAAAAACGTATTTCGTGAATAATTCGATGAATTTTTCATTATTTAATCGCAACTAATTCGAAATTATTTTTTGACGCTATCGGTGCGATTTATTTATTGGCGAAAATTTTTTCATTTTCGCAATTTCGATATGCGAATACATTTGATTATTTAACGTTTGGATATTTAACCGTTAAAGATAATTCAGTTATTAAAGTGTAGCTTTCTGGGAAATCAAAATATCCATCATTTTATCAACAGGATTATTACATTGTACAATGTTATTTCATGGATTCATTTTATTGCCGTTAATATCAGTGATGATAACTTGTGCCAAGAATAAATCGTGAAATCTCAATGCTTTCTGATAATAATTGTTTCTCGAAAAAAACTATAATTTGGCATATTTGTATAGCCGTGCATTAATCTCATAATAACAATCAGCGAGTATAGAACCTAAATTTGCAATTGCCCTCGATATAAATTATTTGAATTATATACTTGACAAGTACTGACCATTCTCACTTGCAAAAAGATTTCATGTATACAAGAAAATAAACTCAATAAGCACCACAAAAGCATAGCAAAAATATTGACTCAAAGTACAAATATCTGCTAATAAAAATCGTCAGTATTCCATCATAGTCGTGACACAGATGCTCCATACTGTAGCATAGCATAGATCAATTGAGAATTGAGTAACGCGTCACGAGTTTTCAACTGGAACCCCACTTACTCTCTTACGTAGATCATTCCGCGCGTCATCCGCAGTGTCACGATCTCCCGGCGATGTTTGCCTAGTTCAATGCTTAGAGGAAGAAAAAAATTGCATGCATTTGCCAAGAAAGAGGATCGCGCGCGTCACAGATCATCGAAAAGTCTTTAATGGTATTTTTGTTTGTCCAAATACGCAGGCAACTCCACATAGCGATAGTCCAGGGTTTTCTGGAAGCTGCGTTCAGTCTAATAAGGATGGCGCCTCATCCTTGCCTACTAAACATCCTCAACGACGATTGCCAAGGTCCGCTGCATCTCGCGGTTCTCACGAGGCAACCCAGGATAGCGAGGCGACTCATTCTCGCCGGTGCGAATCCAACGCTTCGGGATTTCCGTGGAAACACGCCGCTTCATTTGGCCTGCGCTTCCGGTGATATCGCCTGCGCGAAAGCTCTCACGGATCCTCTTTCACTTGTCGAGAGGAACTTCCTCGCAAGCAGCAAGAGGGTTCCCGCGTTACCGCAGAATCTCGAGCAGAGAAATTATGACGGTGAGCTTCAAATTGATATGAATTTTTGTTTTCTTCAGACGAAATATTTCTTACCTTTAGACTAGAGGACCACAAGCTTTTCAATTTTGTACGAACGTTTATAATTCATTGGCCACTATTTACAGTGGCAAATTGCTTTCGATTTTCATCCGAAAATCTACATTTCGACCGCTCTAAAATTAGAAAATCAATGCTCTACGTTTCCACTCTGCAATGAATATTATTGACTATTAATTAGTCTGCAAGTACTGCTATTTTTTTGATTGTCATCCAGAAAGAATAGATTTATCATTTCTTTTTTAGTTACGACTATCAGAATTCTTTTGATTTCCATTCGATAATAGATAGTATTTTCATAAAAAAGGGAAGATTTCTTATCACGACTTTTTTTTCTGGTTATTCTATCTTCAGTAATCAGTATCACTAATTATTAGTCATATTCAATGCATTTTGAGTGTATGAACTTCGTTATAATGAAATACTACACTTACGTCTTGCATCCTGGTGACTAAAAGCGAATTATTCACTAGTGTCGGTGAATCTCAAATGAATTATTTGTGAATTAGCTATGATTATGATGAGTACTCGGTATAAGAATTTCTAGAAAGAATAACTACGTCGCGGTGCATTTGTGTTACGGAATTCTTCTTGATACAGCAACGTTAGTGACACATCGGAAAACCTTACCATTGTGAGGCGCATCACCAGTCATCAAAGGCGGTCGTTCCTTTGAATTTTTTTTATCGCTTCTAGAATATATTAATGATGAGCTGATATCGCGATGAAAGGATGGGCTTGTCATTTTTCTCGTGGAAAATTAAACAGCATCGTTGCAATTATGTAACAAGCGTTGCTATCTGGACAAATGTGGTCTGAGATATTTTACAAATTTACAGTGAAGTTTTCCCGCAATTTACGAAGAAACAGCTATAAGTCACTGAGCGCATAAAATCTGACGAATAATTACCTGAAAATACAAGCTATAACCGAGGCAGACTCAAAGTTAATTAAGAAATGAAAACGATGTGATATTTCCACGTCTTCTTCATTATACAGTTGTAACAATAATCTATAGTTCATCAGTTGCAATGAAATTGAGCAAACATTGGTTTCATTTTATATTTAATTTCAAGACTCTCAAAAAATAAGACGGGGTTTTTCAGCCCTTGTCAAAGTATCCAGTGTCAGATTTGAATCTTATACTAAACAAACGATCAAAGGAAAAATTCGAACTATCTGTAGATGGTAAAATTTGATAATTTCAGCAGTCTTAAATGTCATTCGTGGGAATAAAACTTTCCTCATACCAAGAAAGCGTTTATTGTCACCGACAAATTGCTTTTCTCGTGTATAATCACTGCGTTCTTGGGTTCTCAGTTTTGAAAAACCCATTAATCGGCGATGCTCACGCATCTCTCACAGAAATCCTCGTAACCGTTTCAGAATATCCGTTAATTCGAACGTTAGGATTCTTCCGCATCGTTTACCACTCTCAGGTAGAACACGGACGTATGAAAAACCTTGAATTATACATTCGCGGAGGTTTCGCGGATGAAATCATTTCTTTATAACGAATACCCATATCATCTGTATATCGGGAGCTGTGATCCCCGAGGCGGTTCAATGCGGGCGAGTTGAAGCGTATTTCCGTGGCTGATCGCGGCCGCTCCTTCGCCGAGCGAAACGACCTCGTAGTTTCTCAGTCTCGAGGCCGGGAATCCCCGCAATTTGGCGAACGCCGCCTCTGCCTCTTCTCCGCCCAAACCTGGTAACTCTTTCCGCTTTTTTTCGTTTTCGTTTCACTAAAATTCTTCGCTTCTTACGAGAGAGAAAAAATAAAAAAACGCTTCGCAGCCTGAGCAAATGAACCGCCGACGAGTTTGGCCAGCGTCGATAATAGAGCCGCGGGCTAAAAATAACCGGCGCAGGAAATTCCGCAAAAAACTAAATTTGAAGAAGTTAAACACAAAAAATTAACAGTTAAAAAGTTAGTAGTGTGTCCAAAATTGGTGTGTCTAAAAAAGTGGGGCTTGAATGTTCATATTTTTCGGTGGGTAACGACAAGCTTTAAACAAAAATTGGCCGTGTCAGTAACGGCGACGAAATCTTCAAAGAAAATGAAAGTTCTAAGCATCGTCAATTTTCTCTTGGCTCGTCATTTCTCCTTTTATCTTTTCTTCTGTCTGTTTTTTTACTACAGTAAATTAACTCTTGTCTCGCCGGGTAATTTTTTAATCTCATACGTAAGGCATTTGACCTCAATTCGCCGATAGCGAAGCGCACCGAAGATGCTACATCTTTCCGTATGTGTCGATGACGAAAGTCAATAGAAATTCTACCGAATTCCGATACAACCGCAGTCGGGAAGCTTCGAAAACTCGTGATTAATCGCAATGCCGAGAGCACACGCTAGCCATGGATCTGGGGATTCCCAGTTTGGCGACGTGACGGAACTCTCGTGCCTCCCGACACCGAGTTATCGCGTAGAACCCGCGAGGCGCCGCGTAATAATTAATATTCGCACAGTGCGTTGCTCCACTCTTTCACATTTGCCTATTTGGCTGCTGCAACTTCTATGTGCTTCTGGGTTTAGTTTCCATTGGTTGAAATTCTCATTCTAATCGACGAGAAAGGCGAGAGTCATCGTGACATTAATGAGAATAAATGCGCACGCCGCAGCTGCGCTTGATTATTGTCATTCGATAGGGTATCGAATCAATCAACGGATCATATTCCTTGAACGAGGATTGCCTGACATTAATTTATGCAACGCAACTGACCGCCTGATGGTTTGTTAAATTATCATCCGGAGGCTTTGGTGTATTAATTTCAATAACTCGGAATCTCGGGGCGCCTCGTGTCATCGGAGCTGGATAAAATACTCCGGAAGGGTCAATAGTCGTGTAATCGGAATTTCTTGCGCTCCAGGACATGATAAACCGTGCCTCATGACGCCACCGGTACGAGCGCCGGTAAACATTTTCCGCATTGACTTTTGCGGCTTTATTAACGCGCAGACTGTCAATACGAATTTGGCTCATGGTATCACGCTTACAGGAAAAATATTGGCCCCGGAATATCAAAAATATTCTGCGTCACGGTTCTCTGCAACTAAAGCAGTTTGAGTGTATTCATTATTTTAAAAAAATAAGCTTGCATATTTATTACTTGATTTTTTGTATCCTGGAAATGCTGTGACACGTACAGGATAAATACTTTTCCCGGACTTGGGGAGCTGACGATTGGCACACTGAGGAAACATTTTTGAACCTTATCATTATTATCTTGAAATATGTATCCGTTAGGATAGCTGAATTTTTATGTTATGCATTGGCTACTCTATGACGCTTAAAGAAAAAAATTGTCCCGGAACTTGGAGTCACCAGTTCGCAAATATAGATAACGTATTCGAAACACGAATTAAACATTTATTTTGCCAAAGACATTAGTTTTTGCAAAATTTCAAAATCTATGTTCAGTTACGCACTTTTTTATTTTTGTTGCAGGCCTGCAAAGTTACCAATTCTCAAAAAAAAATCAGAAGTCGGTGTAAACACCTCTGAAAACTGAGGAAACAATTTTCAGTGCAAGAATTATTTCCAGAAAATAAGAATTTTTTTTTCTTTAACTGATAGTTAAGCGATTTTTTCCACAACATTTGCAGGACAAATATTTAACATTAGTGAAACATACGGAACAATATAACCACTGAAATCAATTTTACAAAATACACTTCAGCATTGGAACCTTTTGCTCCGATGTTCAAGCCCTGCTAAAAAAATTCCAAGCCTATTTTTTTACAAAACCAGATAACTTCTCTCGCGTCGTAGCTTAACATTCGTAAATAAGATGCTTTGCTGACGTTTCACTCTGATTAAAGATGTAATTAGTAAAATTAGACCCAGGCGACCCAATAGAGAGGCTCGAACCAAAACATTATTATCTGCACTTCGATTAACGGCCGTGGACCTGTTCACGTGATGACGTGATAAATTCGTGATAAAACACTGCTGCATAGTGTAGAAAGGCCCGCATTCGCAACAAGGCCGAGCAACGATTATTTCTTATCGTTTGAATTGCAGCAACTTATAGACTCTCGCAATTTTACAACTAGGAAAATCACTGGATGTTCAACATTAGTGACACTAAATTTGCTTCCAATTATTCGCTAGAAGGGCGTTTCGTTAAAGATTATATCGCAGAGTTACGTTTTATGCCGAAGGAATGAAGGATCTTCCGGTAGAAGTAAAGTACGACAAGCAGAATAGACTTGGAATTTCCAACACCTGCTGCCGTCACATTTCATCACCGTAATCTTATGTTATTGGCTATGTATGCGTATTATAGTGGCCATCATAGTTGTATCAATGTTTGTGTGGATAAAAGCCGACGCGTCACGCGCAATCAGCGTTTCTGCGGCATTACAATCGTAGCTGGAAACAATTGGAGCCACTTATCTCGCACTGCACCTTCGGCCATTCCTTTGCTGCCTCTTGGGCTCTTCCGTTGAGTCAAGTGCAGTCTGTTTGCAAATTTGACCTCAAAATTTGCAGTCACTTAACATTTTCCATCCACGTTAGCGCGGAGAGAAAGTTGGATTGAATATTTTTCAAGTACGTGATATAAAAAATAAAGAAACAAAAAAAAAAATGATTCGCCGTTACGGACTCAAAAGAAATATTAGCATGGGACTTTCTAGACATGAAAAGATTGCACTGACCCACTTCAAGGCTACATGCCCCAATACAATCTAATCCTGTCGATTAATCTCACAGTTTGAAATAGATTGTTAAGGCAATAATTTCGTGATAACGATAATTTCTTTTTTTTTTTTAAATCGATTATAGTCTCCGAAGTCTGTGTGCTCTTCCAAGTGCTTTTGACATACGTTATTATTATCAAAACCAAATAGTTTAAAAGGCGGTTTCATCTGTAAATTTTTCGATGCAAAATTTAAAATAAATTAAAAAAATTCGAGACCTGCAAGCCAATGGAAATACTGTTACCAAATCATCTATACAAGCACTTATCTACATATTTGAGATTTATTAGATTTGAGTTTTGCGAAATTTAGTCGTTTTTTGAAGTACTACAATTTTCGCTGATGTAGCGACAAATTTAAAAATGTTTTGTACAAACAACTACGCACTAAGAGTCATAATACCGATAAAAAAAACGGGTTCACATTATTGCTGACCTCAATGCTCTTTATAAATTGCTACAGCATCAGCTGTTACGTATGCCGCAGCGAAAGAGTTTCCAAATAAATAAATATCTTTCGTCTGCGTTAGGATTATGAAAATAGCTTGTGACTTTGTTTGTGTGGGTTGCGCGAGTGACGGAGCAGTTTTGAGGAACTTTGAAACGTCGACGCGACGATTTCTGACACAGGGTAAATCCCGCAATCCACTCTCAGTTGAATTGCGCGTGAACGAACCTTTCTTCAGGTGGTTGATCGTGAGAAACGATCTTAACGAGCTAAACAACCGATGAGCCAAATTAAAAAAGACTCTACGGTCTAAATAAAAACAAAATCTAAAGGATATTCGATCGATAGATTGCCACTAATAAAAAAAACTCTTATCAATTTTATAGCGCAGATATTTATCGTTCCGCGAAATTGCAAGTGTTAATGAGTAAACAAGAACGAAAAATATAATCTGACGTTGCGCTTGATCGAACGATCACAGATTTCACATAGATTGGGACTTCCCAATCGAACAATCGTCAATGAAACGACAGCCATCGTCGTCAAACACCAAGAATACATTATTTGCCACGCAGCTGTGCCCTCAATCAATGTCCTCGAGAATTCGGAAGCGACTGAGCTAATCAAACAGCAAGATTTTTAAAAAATCACCTGTATTGCGTGGTTCAGGGTTTGCGTTGATCAAACAGTTTTTCCCAGCGTAAATCGTCAATATTACCTAATCGACTTCCGGTTTAAATTTTTAAGAATGAATTTGTGAATTAAGAGCAATTTCGATACGACTGTTTAAAATTGTTTCGACAAGAAATTTATAAATTTGAATGTCTTCAATATTTGGCAGGACAGGAGTGACATTTTTTATCGAAAAATGCATTCTTGTTTTTGGCAAATGTTATGCCAATGTATTAGCAATGTGTCGTAATACCCAAACCTTTTTTCAGGCGTCTGAAAATATTTTTAAGCTACAGAAATCGACGTTTATTGCCCGATAAATAATAACAAATACATACAACAATCGACATTTTTTGTATATGCTGTTCGACACGATTCGTTGTGCATATTGGAGTTTTTTTTATTGGTTTCGGTTTCATATTTCGACTGGTTTCATACACGGGCTCGGAAAGTAGTTTTTTTGGCAACCAATTCCAGCATATACCCACGTGTTAATCACTGAAACTAAATTGGAATCGGTTTTTCAACTTTTTTTTTGGTAGCAAAAAATAGTACTCACGATCAACGACTTAAGTCCTATCGACTATTAAGGCTGCTGTCCAATCCAAACGATTTTTTGCACCAGTCAACCGGTGAGTTGAGTTTTGAGGTTGATCTTAGGTTGAACTCAGCTGTGCAGAGTTACTTTCGATATTCGACCAACGAGATGATCGTTTCTTCACCCGACCGAATAATTGGCGCTATTGTAATTATTTTGGTTGGTTGTCGTGGCCGATAAATCATTTTTTACAACCACATTTTTCTTTCCGTGTAAGTGGACCTAAAAATGAAGTGTATGAAATCAAACGCAAATTTAAAAGGAAGAAAAATTCAACTTTTATATTACTATGAGATTTATTTGCCATTGTCGTGATTCAAGTTTTTGTTATTGCATCTGCGATGATCAACATTTCGGATCTCTCGACCCCGAACATTCAAAATTGTTGTTCGTACATGCAGAACACATGAATTATCCAACAAATTCAAATACCTGGACATTGAGGCAAGAAAAAAAAGATATATAAAAGCAGATTTACGTTCTGATGTAAACTTCTCGTAAAAGCTACTTTGTAGTTGTGCGCGAGTGAATTCATTGCGAGTTGATAATGTCCAGAGGAATTGGAGATACGGATGGGCCCGGGGTTTTCCCAATTTCGCGCACACCACCGTAAAACAACTTGCACATGCTCAGGAAGTTTGAACCGCGAGTGCGTCGCAGTTTCGAGGCCGTCTGCTGTACCGCTTGTGGCAAGGCTTCGTTAAGGAGTCCGACGAACGTCAACATCATTTAATTAAAATTCTCTCGATATTGCGTATTAAATCTTCTAACTTAATTCTTTTAAATACCACATCACAAGCAAAACAAGCTCAATGAAACGATTAAAATATTTTGGCATTCCCAGTGCGCAGAATTAAAATGACAGTAGCACAATTCACATCAACAATCTCTGCTAGATTAAAAAATTCTTCACGTAGTCACATTTTTCGACAAAATAACCTTGCGCCTTCTGTTCTGTTTTGTTTTGTTCAAGTTTCAAACTTGAAATATAAATTTTTATACTCAGGCCAGTGGCTAAGATCATCCGAAGTGAATTTAGTCGAACAATGCAGCCTTTAATTCTAAAATGAGTTGAAAGTGGAAAAAATAATTGATACCAATGCAATCGTCTACAAAAATAGGTACTTTATAAGGCGGCCCCGTTTTTGTAATTGTGCGAAATATTATGAAATTTTAATTTTTCTAGACTCCGTCAACCATAAAAGATTACTTAGCGACGAAGAACGACGAGTGGGAGTGTGGAATGAACTGTTGGCGTTGCAAAGGTGCAAAGCTCGGCTTCAATGAAACAGCTGCTCGAATGGCAGCTACAGTGCGAGAGAATCATCCGGAGAATCAATGCACGGGAAGGAAAAAGAAGGCGAGAGAGTCAGGAGAACGTGCGACTGTTTCGAGCCTCGTCGACCTGTCCTCGCGTCGAGATACACACGAGGATGTGTGACTTTTGTAGTATACTACGAAAGCGGCGCCTTCGTCGTCTCGTCACTCTTTGGCTTCCAAGTATTCCATCCGACTTTCACTGGAAACCAGGAGAGGTCTTCGAGAACCATGAGTTTCTTCCACGGAGAGACTCTCATGCTGTAACAGCGCTCGCGTTAATAAGTTATTAATGTGGCATAGAGCGCCTTGAAGCATGATGTTGAATTTCTAAAAACTGCCGCCAATTGAACGAGCAGAAGCGTTTTGATCTGAGAATTTATCCAAGATTTGAAATGCATAAATCATTCAGAAAATTCCCATTCGTAGATAAAACTTAGACCAACGTCTACTTTCTTTTGAATTTCATTCAACTGAAGAAACAAATATAAAGCAGAAACTTAAATAGAATATAAATTGTTCACGATGAGAGATTATTCGGAGTTCGTTTTGTTCTTATCGAGTCTTTTCTTTTAATTTTAATGCACCTGGAAAGACAGAAATAAAATTTAATTGCTTTTTCTTTCAAATACGTTGATATTGTTGAAAGAATAATGTTAGAATGAAAGTTTACTAAAGTAAATGCCTTATTTCAGTGTTTTTAAAAGTATATGTTATATTTTTTCTTTTTTTTTTCTAAAATTTCAATAGCACTGACCGAATTCTTCATTTCGCCAACTTTTTCCTCAATTATTTCTCAATTGTTTCATCGGGAACAAAAGTTTTAAAAAAACAAGACTCGAGAGGCCAGAACTGGTATATCAGCTTCATTATCGTTTCTCAAAGGTCGGGGAATTTCCCAGCCAGAGATTGCACACTATATCTCGTTTGAGCCACGTACAATGGCTGCTGCTCCTCCAGAGCGGAATACATTGCTTGTGACTGGATGGCTTATTCGTTTTGCGAGAGGTTTTGATCTTAATCCCAGAAAGTTGTTAGCATTAGTGCACGCCACTTATTCGCAAAATGATAAATCTCTACATATAGTTATGAAGCTCGCATCAGATGAAGAATCAGCTTAATTTAAAGTGATTGAATTTCCATGACATAATGCGGGAATTTAAAAAAAATTGTCTATGTCCTCAACTAAATTGAAAATTAATGTAAAAACCGTATCGACCCGTTCTTCTTTAAAATCTCCCTCGAGGTTTTATAAAAAATCTTTTTTTACGTCTGGTTGATAATTTTTTAGATAATAAGTGTTATTAATATAATAATGACACAGTCGTAGGGATTATGATAATAATAGTTCATTGAATAAGGCCTCAGAGGTTTGCAATTCAGTGTTACTAGCATCAGCCAATGGAGTATAACCAAGGTCGGGATTTCCCAGTTAACAATCGCAATAGAAAGTCTTGTGAGCCTGAAAGGCCGCAATAATGGACAGGAGAAAGAGATATAGTCCACGGCTCACTTTCGCAATCGCATTGGTTTTGTAACGAGTTACTATTTCATTGGAGAACCAGTAGCAGTAACATCCTCTGTGAACGAATTCGAAATGTGTGGTGACACGAAAGCGATCGAGAGATTTTTCATTTCGTCATACACCTGTTAACTAGCGTCTTAACGTGTTTTGTCACCAGATGTGCATTATTTCCGTCTCCAGAAGCACAGCGCAGTTTGTGATCTAAGAATTCTCACTTGAAATTGAATCCCTGAGAATTAAATTGCAATCGGAGGCTACACGTGCATATGGAGCGCGCATATGTGCGACCGTGCGTTGGGATTTCCCAGAAAATATATGTATACACGATGGTCTGTGTCACCTGAAAGCCGCGAGGAATGTCAACCCGACGGGTTTCACAATGTAATTATAATAATCATCGAGTATTGTCATCGTTGTAATTACATTATCGTTGTCATATAGCTCCGTGGGTGACACGGAAGAATCTCGGCGATTTTTCACATCTTTTCAATACATTAAACTCGTTTTTATGTAAACTGCAAGCTATCAAATTGGCGTAACTATTGCTATCATCCTAATCAGCTGTATATTATTTCGCTGATCTTAACACTTATTCTTGCATAAGAATCTCATTAAAATAATTTAATCGTGTATTATTTAAATTCGCATATTTTTTTTAAAACGAATTTACATATTCAGTCGACAAACACAAAAAATTAATAGACACTAATCAAAAAAAATTCTCCAAATAAATCTAATTACGACAATAACGTAAAATCTACCAAGTTCTAAATTCGTTTTCTACATTTATAAAACACCTATGAAATTTTAGTGAATTTTACTGCAATTAAGTAGATTATTTCGTGAATTTCGTCTCTATATTCACAGTATTCTGGAGGAAGTTGCAGCATTTTCGGGCAATGTCTCAAAGTTTCTATAAACGATGCGCTAATAAGCATGCGATTGCGATTAGTATCAATGTCCGTCACAGATGCCATACGCAAAACGCGTTATTAGCGCTCGATATAACTATAGATACTCGCGATAATTTTCGTCGCGTTTGCTTTCCGTCCGGCGTCCAACGGAATGTCGTGGCGGAGCGAAACGAGCCGTGCCAACCAAAGACGACGACAACGACGTCGACGACGTCGAGTTACATCACGAGACGATGAGGCGCACAGAGAGAACCAACGTCTGTATAGGCATGCGGCTCTCGCTCTCGCTCTCTCGCGTTTGTTGCACGAATCGGGCAGGAGAGGTGGCCGGGGGCAGATGTTTTCTGACATTTAAAAATACCTGCTGTAGGGCTATTTGTGCTCTTCGGCATCCACAACTCGGGAAACCCCACATCAGCGTAGAAGTCGGTGGTACGCGGGCCTCCCCACACGTGATTACTACGGCTACCACTCGTCGTCGGTTGCTCCCACTGCGAATCCACTCGCGAACAACACTTTCAATGTCTCGTGGCCTCGTACTCGCGCCAGTTTCTCCAACTTCCGATTATATTTCGTGGAAAATTTTGTAAACACTTATACACAATCGTATTTTCGATAGACATTAATAGATTGACTCAGTTTATCTGGGAAAAAAAAAAATTGTATTAGATGATAAGAATATAGAAAGGAATTGGGAGATATCGATTGTCATAATTTTGCAAATAATTCCTCGTCGTGCGGAGTTCTATTGAAATGAACAACAGATTTATCGACTCCATTTATTGCCGGAGAAATATATTTCGTGGAATATTTTGCAAACAATTGCACTGGTACATTTGAGAAACATTAATAGATTAACTCAGTTTATCGCTGCACTGATTAGCCAACTTGGGAAAAATTTTGAATTAGATGATGAGTATGGAAAAAATTGGGGGATGTCGATTTTACGACAAACTTATGGACTCCATTTATTGACGGAAAAATTAATTATCTATAGGTATTAACAATAATTAGTGAAGACCCGGGAATTATATATAATTCTAATTAGTTCACCTTTGGGCTTAAATGTGAAGCTTCTTGAAATTTATTATACACCGGATAGAGAAAATTTGAGATGTCGCCATTTATTTCAGAATTTTCGAAGAAATAGAACGGATTTTTGACAATTGTTTCCGATATTGTTAAATTCCGATTTTGTGAATTGAATAAAACTACTACTATCAAAACAATATAATCACTACAAAAATGGATTACCATGCGTAGAAGAAAAAAATGAGTAGAGGATTAGTGGCCGAATTTCGAGGATATGTAAGGTATAAAAATATCGTATTTAAAGGCGAAACATTGCGGGTGTCTAGTCTGCGAGAGGATTTGCCCAAAAAAATAAATTTAGTGGTCCTTTTCGGTCGTGCTCTCTTGATGGATGACGGAAAATTGGTAATTCCGTGAAATTCCGACGCCAGTGCACCTCGAGCGCCGGACATCTCAGAGTTGCTAAAATTAGCGTTAACTTTGATCGGCACGGGCCTAGTTTGGACCGCGGGACGCCGGCCAACCATCCAACAATGATTCACCGTGTGTGTCTTCCTAGTTCTATCTATACCCAGCATCGCGACGAAGGCATGTGACTCGGGGAGACGCGGGGTACTTTCGAAGCTCGAAAATAAAGTGCACGCACCTATGGCACTGATTTTCGTGTAGGTCGGCAGCGGCTACCAAACGCATGACGCGCTTAGCAATGAGGTCTTTAAGGAAGTTCGAGGGCTTCGCAAGTTCGTGCTGATTTTTTTTCATCAGCTTGCGGTTTGGCGAGTTAATTGACCGCAAGAAATATTTCTTTTTTTTTTTTACACATATTTACAACCCAAAAATACCATCTTATCAATTTACGAAATGATCACTTCAATTTTTACCACGAAAACATAATTTTCACTATACGATTTTGTTTTAATCCCTACGCTTTGCCCACCTGCATATTTATGTCAAGCGTCTCATAATTATAAACGTTTCACTGTGAAGCAGTTTTTTCAAAAAGCAAAAATCTATAAGTGGAAGATAATATAGGCACTGCCAATTATATCATCGACGGCTCATTTGTCGAGGGGCTTTCGAGCAACGGAATGAGTCGTCTCGACTAATTAAGACCGTTAACTGAATTATCGATTACCCTTGGAAAAAAAAAAAAAACAAATGAGTACCTCCTTGGAAAGTGAAATTGATTAGCTAATATTTCTTCCAAACCATAACTATCAATATTTCTTTGGGTTAAGGACACCCGGCATAAATTTGCATCATAAAACTTGGTGGAAACGATTATAAAATTAGCACTCATTTCATTAGTGTGGAGCGCACAGACATCTGCAGCGGTACTATTTATACTCGCAGCTACATTCATTTTTGTATATAAACAGCTTTCTATATCGTATACAGTCAGATTGTAATAGCGAGACCTCTGGAATCTCGCGTAGTAAGCAGCCGAACGTCTATAAATAATAAGATAAATAAAAATAAATTGGAACGCAGCCACGCGAGGAGTAAGAAAGCGTCTCTTCTCGGAGGAGACGGAGAAAATCTATTCGAGTGAACCGCGCCTCGTCGCACCCTCGACGACTCTCCAGAAAGAGCGAGCACGAGAGTATGAATGGGGCTTAGAAATAACCTGAGAAGCGGCAGATAGCGTGCCGCCACTGCTGCGAAACTTCCCGACTCCGCCACTCGTTTGTCCTTCAATTTATTCGTTAATCTTGTCAGCCTCAAGTCGACTGGAGTGCCCATTAACCCTTTGCAGGCCTTTGGGAATTCCCAGCCTCTCTTCACTGCCGGGCCATGAATTATTTATCCGCAATTTTCTTCGCTAAACTCTAATCGCGATTTATTTGCATTATTACATTTTTATTACGCCACTTTCTTGAGCATCTTCTTGAGTCTCGTCTACAGAGATTTCAATTCAAAATTAGACAATTCTCAAGCGAGTTTTTTTACTCCATTTCCACACGACATTCACGCCGATTTTACTTTTTTCCTTCTTTCGGTTAAAAAAAAAAGAATTTTACAATTTGCTTTGTAAATCAGCGATTTCAATCATTCGAATCCTCGAAAGACTCCAAAGATCAACGAGTCTTTTGTCGTAATTATAACTACATTAATAAATAGTTATTATTACAGTATGAAACGTGGTGATTCATTTTTCTTCACACGACGAAATTGTTCAAATTCATTTGTGCTCAATTTTGACAAAACAAACCACTTTATTTTGTAATTTCTCTCATTTTGGGACCAGAAGTCCTAGATATGGAAATTTTATTATAAAGAACGATTCATCGTTTTACGTATCAAAAATTAATTTGAACCATATATTAGATACATTCTAGATGTATTTTCCTTTCTATATGTTTCGCAAATCTATAACATGTCTAGGACACCCCACATGGGAAATATTGCCCAGGAAATATTTATAATGTACTAACTAGTGATGTACTAATTGCCCCAAAATTTACAACCACTCATGTTTGTTTATTTTTGTGATTGCAGGCGAGATGTGCTTACACGTAGCAGCATCGGGCGACCAAGTGGACCTCGTGCAGCATCTCCTGCGTCTGGGTGCTGATTTGGAAGCGAGGGAGGGTCTCTCGGGCAGAACCGCTTTGCATCTGGCGTTAGAGCGAGGCTGTCAGTCGGTCGTCAATTTCCTCTTGCAAGAATGCCGACCGTGTTTGGACGCGCCAACGTACGCGGGAATCACGGCTTACCAAATCGCGATATGCCTCGACAGTCAACTGGCACGTGAGCTCGTGAGGCTGGGAGCAAACCCGGAGCCAATGGTCGAATCGGATTCGGAAATGAGCGACGACGACGGCGACGATGATGCTCCTTACATGGCGGCAATAGCGAGGCTCAGACAGGGCGTCGGAGTTCGCGCTTAGCTAAATAATTAAGTAAATTAATGGAAGAGAGAAAAGAACAAAAACTCAGCCTTCGTTGCGGTGTTGTCTCCGTCAGCACAAGTGAAAAATACAGAAGAAGGAAGAGCATTTCGCCTCGAGGAAATCGTCAGCGTTGCTTTAAGCACTTTTTTTACGCGCGCTCCGGACGCTCGATGATCAACGGATCGTTTCCAAAGACTTCGAGCGCTCCGATAAAAAATGACAAACACTCGGAAGAATGAACTTCTGCGCTTAGACGCGCGTGACGATCCTCCTTCTCGTTACATCGTGAGAAAATCGCTATCCGAGACGTGAAAATAAAATTCTCGAAGACCGCGAGGGTCGAAGAATTGGGGCTAGACAATTGAATGGAATTGTATTTGGAATAACTTTGTGTTCGAATAGTCCAGAATTATTTTTGGAAGCGACAACAAGGGTATTTGAGATGAATTTTCGGAAATGTCATTTTCTTATTTAATGGAAAATGTGTATTTTCGTCGCTCGCGAAAATTAAGCACGGTCGGACGGATCGGAAAGTATTTTAAAAAACATTTTCATCCGAAAACTGCTGCAAGGCTCCCAAGAAATTGTTGAAGGTTAGCTTTACGGATTGCGAAACTTCGAACGTAGCGAAATGCTGCTAGAAACGACAGAAAACAAAAACTTAGAAAATGTGAGAATGTGTTTGTACAGATTGTATGTAAGTGTACGTGTGTCCGTGTCGCCGAAAAGCCTCTATTTAATCCGAACGCCGGACTCGTTAATGTAACGAAGCTCGCGCAATACGAGAGATATCAGAGTGATTACTATACTTACGTAATGAATTATTTATAATCGACGAACGAGATAATCGATCATGTTGAATTGTTGTTAAGGACGGGTGAGAACACGAGGGCGTTTCTTGTAGGACCAGTCGCTCTCGAAAAAACAAATTCGTCCATTTTTTCTATCAATACTCCCTTGTACATAGCCATTCCCCGTGATAGTCACATAAGTCTATCATTATTATTATTATTATTATTATTATTATTATTATCGCTATATTAACTATTATATTTTCAAAATAAATAGACGTTTACAAAACCTGCACCCATCTGCTTTATTATTACAGAAACCTTCCACGACGAATATTTAATATATGAATAAATACAGAAAAATTATTCAAAAAATATTTATGAGGCATTCCGGTTATGAGGTATTACAGAACTTTACGAAGTTCAAGAATTCGTTGTTACGCTCACGCTGTACACACAATTTCGTGTAATGCTCGCGTTGAAGATCGACTTTTGTTGCTTCCAAGTCTGTGCGTAGAAAAACTCGTTTCCGCAAGTGTGCGCAAAAGTTATGACATTCATGACATGCGTCGAATGTTTTACTCACTGGCGCAGAAAAATGTTTTACTGCGCACAATTTTTTAATTCTAGCACATGCAAAAAGTTTGCACCTGTAGCATAAAGTAGTTTTTACCGATATCGCTAAAAAATAATGACATTCCAATGCAATAACGAGGCATGAATTCTTAATTTCCAACCAACGACGAGTACGCACGTGCAGTGCAGTTTTCATTACTCCCGCTTGGTAGAAATGAACTCTTTTCCTCCCTAGAGAATTATGAAACTCGATTGCACGTGGGTCAGCCCAGAGATGATAAATTACCTACTTTGCGACCGCATTATGCAGACAGACAATTTTTCATACAGAAAAGTCGCCATCAGTTAAGAAAATCACTGTTTCTCAACAACTCTCGGAAACTTTATGATTTTGCTTCACATGGACACATTAGGGTAGTCGATATTTGGGCTTCTGACTGATTTTGAGATTGACGCCCCTCATATTGTGTGCGAATAAATAAATAAAAATTCTATTTAAATATAACATTTTTCGAATTCAAATGATTAAATGGCTGTATAGTGAAATCTCATGTATTTTAAATGGCGAAATCGAGGCCTCTATCGGGAAAGTTGAAATTTAATATAAATATTCAATATTTCAATAGATTTCTAATGTATTTATTTGCAAACGATGCGACGGCTGTCATATAACTCTCAAAATTCAAAAACACCCTTCGCCACCCCCTAACGTTCTATGCTACAACTTTTCTATCCTTCTCTCTCACCCTCTCTCTCACTCAGAGGTGCTCAGTAAATATATCACCTCACCACTGTAAAAAAAAATGTCTTGAAATTGAATGCACAAGTACCGGAAGTTTTTATGCATAAACTGGTATACAGAATTCTTTATATAAGTGCGATCTAGGATCAAAGCGTGGTGCAGTAATTTTTATGATTTACTTTGATTTTTGTGTAAAAGTCCGTCAATGTTAATAATTTGTTTTAATTTTACCGCAAACATACATCAATTCTACTATATAATTGTACATTGAATTAAATTTCCCAGTTAATGCATAAAAACTTTCAATTTTTTCTAACAGTGGTACCTTAAAGGCAGCTTATCACCTCACCACTAAAAAAAAAAAATGTCTTGAAATTGAATGCACAAGTACCGGAAGTTTTTATGCATAAACTGGTATACAGAATTCTTTATATAAGTGCGATCTAGGATCAATGCATGGTACAGTAATTTTTATGATTTACTTTAATTTTTGTGTAAAAGTCCGTCAATGTTAATAATTTGTTTTAATTTTACCGCAAACATACATCAATTCTACTATATAATTGTACATTGAATTAAATATCCCAGTTAATGCATAAAAACTTCAAATTTTTTCTAACAGTGGTACCTCAAAGGCAATTGAACTCTTTGAGCAATTCCGTAATTCGGAAACTTTCTTTTACTTCGAACGAAAGCCTGACGAAAATAAATTTACTGGTAACGCGTTTAAAAAAACCCAAAGGAACGTATACCGATGCGCCGAGTGGTGAAAGGGTTGAGCGCAGATGTAACATCGGTCTTTCCGCGATGTCACGAGTACAGGAAACTGTCGAGTGCGAGGAATGAGAATGGGTGGTGGCATTTCCCCGACCGTAGGCTTAGTAAGCGGCGCTCGTGTGGAGCTGAATAAAAATGTAGAGCAAGGACCCGTCGTCGGGGGTATATTTGGAGAGAGCGAGACTCGAGACGCGTAATTGTCTCGGCATTCTAAGAAGCTCCGCCGCCGAGCGGACTTATTCCTTTTTCGGGGGGAGTTTGGTCTACTGGATTGCATATGGGTTCCGGCGGAGTGTATATTTGGAGCAGGTAAGACGAGGGGGTAAGACTGGCCGGGGTGAAGTATCGTCTGGCCGAATCATCGCTTCTTGCCCCTGCCTCTGCCGGCTTTCCGAGACGGATGTACTTAGAATTATAAATAGATCTGTTGCATACTCTTCCAGTAGTCCGTGGTACGTTTAAGTTCCATCGTTGCTGGGGAAGGACTGAATATGTAGTTTTGGTATAAAAAAAATAAAAAATAAATCATTGGCTCCTGCACAAATGAAAAATATATAATGTATAATGTATATGGTATGGGAATAATAAACAAAAGGATGGCAAGAGTGTTTTCTATATGTTTTTAGGTACCCCAGAATAACATTTAATTAAAATTAACTAATTTCATTTTGTACATTTATTTGTAATGAGTTTTGTAATTTGTTTGATCTGTTTTTAGGGATTTATTTGTTTATTAACGCTCAGTGATACACCGGTGAAAATTTCCTCGCCCAATTTCTGCCGAGTATTTTGCGAGAAAATAGGTTTCGGAATTTTTGAAAGTGATGGCGGAAACATCACTGCCTCTTCAAAAATTTCGAAACCTATTTTCTCGCAAAATACTCGGCAGAAATTGGGCGAAGAAATTTTCGCCGGGGTATCACTGAGCGTTAAGAACACTGAAAGGATTGTGTGCACATAATGTATCCTGGATATTCTAGAGAAGACATACCCGCGCACAAGATAAATACTTTGTTTATGTGCTTTTCTGTAATTCAACTATAATTGCGTTATGTGGGATTAATTTTTTTGCTATAACAAAAAGATTTTACATAAAACTTTACACTATTCAATCGTCAGGAAAATTGATAATACATTCGATACATTCTCGGTCTGTTTATCAGTTTATAGGAAAGATGATTAAAAGAAAAAAACAATTTTTAATGAAGGAAAATGAAATTCAACGAAGCTCTCAGTGACGGTATCGGGATTTCCATCTCGTTTTAAAGAAGCGTTTCCAATTTCTCAATGAATCGATTATTCAATCATCAGGAAAACTAATTTGTCTCTTTATTGCTGTACATTCAAAACATTCTAATGACGTTGTTATATAAAAGTAATTTTATTGTAGTGTGTCTGGAAAAAGCGACGATTCCAAAATACCTCTTTTCATTTTTATTTACAAATCTTTGCCCTCTTTCGCTGTTAACTTTCACGTGCACGAGCGAGAGGACCAAATTTTCATCGCAGCAATTTCGACGAATTCAAGTGATGCGCAACCGCGGGCTTTTTAGAGGCTCTCGGGAATTCCCGTTTGGCCAGACGGAAATACCGCATCGAACTCTATGGTAACTACACATGATCTCGATGCAGACGAATATATTTCACGCCGAGTGTATTTTCAATACCGAATTTCGCGGGGCTTAGCAATGACATCTGCCGATTTATTTTTAATATTTTGGCAGAAGAACAAAAAAAAAACGCATTCACATTAAGAAATGACACCTTTCATAATAAAGAAGATAATGAAATAATGATATTTCAGTAGAAGAGAATTCCAATCGTGAAAATGATTGTCACTGTAGCATAGCGATAATTGCAATAAAAAACCTCTTTACATAGTAACAATAGCTGACCTATAGTAAAAAAACAAATAAACGATAAGATTTGTATAATGGAAATGTACATCGCAATCGCAACAGTGCAATGCACTGTATATGACGGAAAAAAAAATCATTCATCAAAAACCTGTTTAAGCGATAAACACAAAATTGCGTGTACTTATACTTACATATCTTGTCCCGCAATCGCGTTCCGTACGATTCTGTCAAGAGGAAAAAAATGTTATGTATACCGTTACTAAGTATGTTGACCCTCGTTCCGAATGGTTTCATACCCGTGCGAATAATGATTGATGTAAACCTGAATCTTCATTTGAAAGAAAAAGAGAGGGGGAGAACCGAGAGCGAGAGGGTGCAGTTCTTTCTCTTGCTGTCACTTATCGCACTCAGAAAAAAAATAACATTTCGGACAAAATTATAGAAAAAATATAACATACGTGAGAAAAATATAGAAAAAATATATATCAAATGTGGAAAAATATAGAACAAATATAACATATGCGACATATACAGGGTGAGGCACATAAAGTGTTGCAGATGAGTGCAATAGCACTCAAGCTATTGAGGGTATCCAAAAATGTTTCAGACAAAAGTTGCCCTTTTTTATTTGTGGAGACGCTGAATTTACTTCAAGGTCAACTCTACTTTTTACAATGGAACCATGTATTTTGTTTTCGATGAAATTGTTACCGATTTTAAGACGGATATTAAAAAAGCCAATTTTTAAAGTGGAGTTGACCTTGACCTAGCTCAACAGCTGGCGTAGGTAACAATTCAACTTAGGCTTTTCAGGTAACGGGTATTATTTTTCCAGTAAACACAAAAATCGGTTCCGTTGCTGCTACAAGACAATTTCCCACCCAGCAATGTAACTGTGATGCAACACCAGTATTATATAACAGTTATATTGAGTTATGCAGATTGGGAAATTGTAAATAGCAGCAACGAAACCGATTTTTGTGTTTACTCCTTAGTAATCTTGACAACCACCGTTCTACGGTAAAAATGACCGGGTGGTTTTTTGAAAAAAAAAAAAACTGAAAGTTGGTCGTAACGACCGCTAAAACGACTGCCTAAAAAATGTTACGTGGTCAAAACGCCATCGAAAAATATCTAGCACATCATCTGCAGTTATGTTCACGACGTTCCATAAAATAGCAACGAATTCAGGTCTCCGAATTCGGTGACTATAGGTACTACTCTTTTATACCGACCGAGTAGCACGGCATCGAGTACTATACATTGCTACTCAATCGGTGCTGCAAACTGTAACACGAATTTCTCTATCAGAGTCTTTCCGTGGAATAAAAACCGATTACATTGTTGTACATCTAAAAATTCCGCAGATAACTTGGAGCAAAGAAATTTGGTAATAAAGAACAGAGTAAAAACCAATAGAGAAAAAAGCAGTCAGCTGATGAGCGTCTCGATGCGCAGAGACCTGCGCGCGTTACCAAAACGGAGCAGAGCGCAGTGCGCATTCTGTAAATGTGAAGAAGACAAGAGGTTAATTTCTCAACTTTTTAGGAGCTCATATTTTCCGCACAATGTCGTTGATTCTGCGGAATCTCGTATCGCGACTGCAGAAATGTCCGTGCAGAATATCGAGCTTCAGTACGAACGTCGAGAATCCGGTGAAAGAATCAATTCAAGAGGTTAAACCTGTGATCTCAAGCAGACAGTACTACGGCGAGGATCGGCTTTACCAGAAACGCCGGGAAGTATGGCTCGAAAATTTGGACACATTGCCCGAGAAAAAACTCGGTCTTGTCACACTACATCCCGAAATATTTGCCATGAAACCTCGCATCGATGTGTTGTGGGAAAACGTCAGGTGGCAGAAAATGTATAAACATGTGGTACGTAACGAGCTTCTCATAACTTTTTTTTTTTGGTGCATTTTTCTTACATTTTTATAATAATCAAATCGTACAATCGTTTGTGACAATAAAACATGTAACAAATGAGGAGACATTTTTTTTATAGACACGGAATTTGTCGTTTAATTATCCGATTTATATCTGCAAATGCTTAATTTCAAGTTTTTTTTATGCGGTTTCTCTAAAGAGCAAAGTGTAATATCAGTCCAATTATAACGAGCAATAGTTGATTTTGTTTACTAGAAGATGCTTTATAGATTGGCTGTCTGGATTTTTTCGTAGTATCTGTAATTCAAAAGATACGAGTCTTTAACGGTAACTCTTTAATAGTGCATACGATTGATAATTTAGTCAATAAGCTAAGGTCAATAACTTTAGCCAATCAAAATGGGATATTACTTATCACCATTGGACTATTATTTCTTTATATTCTTTCAAAAGAATGTATTAAAAAAATTATGTCAAACATTTGTATATTTCAACTAACTTTCTATTTGAATCATGATTGTGAATGGACGTGTATGTTAGAAATTGATTATATATAATAAATGTATATAATAAATTCCCTTTCATAGCTTACATTTTTCTATAGAAGCGCACTGAGTTATTTTTCAGAATTGTTAAGACTCAAATTTGTAAATTATTCATCAATCGCTCGTACTGAATTTCTTGATGTTCAAAGAATTGTTTACGTCTGAAGTCTTAAAGAAATTAGGTGTTGAATGAAGGCTGAAAGATATTCAGGAATATGAAAATTCTTGTTCTTAATGGCGAATCATTCACGATCAGTTCGATAATTCATTGCCAGTTGAATATATTGTTAATTCGTAGAGTTACGCGCATACGCAAACGCGTGCGGAGTGTCGAGGCGGCGGCCGGAAACCCTGGCCGCAAAAGGGTATGGGTAGAGCTCGTCACGGTAGTATCCGTTCACCGCTGTGGCTAAAAGGAGGCAGAGCTCATGGTCCACGTTCACCAACGACTTACTTCTTCATGCTACCGTTTTATACCCGGCTTAACGGACTCACTACATCGCTTTCCGTAAAACTGGCCCAGGACGACCTCCATATAGTTAACGATTTGGAAATCCCAAGTGCAGAACCATCCTATCTCGAGGATCTTTTCGAAGAGCGAAATTGGGGACCTTCTGTACTTTTCGTTGACACCGAAGACTACATGCCAAAAAATATTACCATAGCAACTGATCATTTGAAGCACGTCAACTTGATGCCCGTTTATGGTAATTTTTTCGATACATATCAACTGATTTATAAGCGTTCCTGTAGTTTTCTACACCGAATAATAGTAATGGAGGCAATTTGTGTTGTAATAAGTCATTCCAAGAAGTATTACGATGAATTGCAAAAGAAATGAACTGAGAAACATTAACTCCTGATTTCTGCAAAAATAATTCTTAATGGAATATCGATTCTAATAAGAGACGGCTATTCCCTTACTTGAAATTGACCGTCTAGGCATTTGATAGAGTAATCGTTTTAAGATTGCAGTCTGTCCTTTACTCAGCTGATAAACTTTTTCAAAAACAAACTGTTACGACAACTAAAAGTCCTGAATATCTCGTCCTTTCATTTTTTAAGCTTTCTTCCAGAAAGAAAATCAGTAGAGACCATTCAAATCGATAAAAATTGCATTTTACATTTTGGCGAAAAACGCTACAAACTCTAACACTCCGGAAATTACTTTCATCAATATTGTTATAAATACAGAATTGTACAGTACAGTAAACAAATAATTTTCGGATTACATACATTGATGCAGTTTTTCAAAATGATTCTGTCTTCTTTTTGCAGGTCTCAACGTATACAGTATGCTGAAGCACGATACCCTGGTACTGACTGAGCGAGCAGCTCGTTCAATAGAAGACAAACTTTTGTTCCATCTAAATAGATCGGACTCAAGAACGCTCGTAGCCAAATTCAAACTCAATCAGCAGTAGAAGAGAACTCTTCGCTGGACAAATTGTGAAGAGTCCGAGTTTTTATCAATGCTGTTTGTTTTTCGAAACTATGTACAGATGAGCATTAATAAATCGAAACGAAGTACAGATTTAAGATTACAAAACGAGGTTTTATTTATCGCTATGTTCATGATCGTTGAGCAATCGTCGTCACTTAAAAAAATACGCTTAAACAAATTAACTAGATAATCAAGGGTCAATTATTGTAAATTCGGTCGTCACCTTTTCTTGATACTTTGGAGGCTTTGCGAATTTTTGAGAATTGGCTGGAAACGCAAAAAAGTTATATGAATTTTTGAGCACTAATGAATTTTTTCTGAATTATATTATCAAAGTGTATGTTATTTACCCGCGGGTTGGGATCTATTCCAAGCATCTTTTCACGGACTGCCCATCGCACACGTGCGTGCTGCTCCTCGCCGGGAAATGAAATTTGCTTCCATTGTTCTCGATACTTCTGATAAAGCGCTACGGGATCGGATTTTCTTGCGCTGGCAGCTCGTTGAGCTTCCGGTTGCAGTCTCCACGGCCGTATGACTAATGACGAAACCATAAATAAATCATTCAGTGCTGGGCTTAAAAACGGCTAAAAAAAGAGTTCATTTTCCAAGTTTATTCATTCACAGCAAAACGAAAACCAATAGAAAATTTTAACCATACGATTACTTTCGAACTTACGCTATTTGTTTATTTTCTCGACAAACAATTGTAGTCTTTTATTTTATTCGTGAAAGATATATAATCGTGTGATTGCAAAGAATATTCAATTGGTCTCCATACGTTTGTACGCATTTGATGAAAAAAGTATAACAAATGGATCGTCAACAACAGAAAAAAATGACTCAATAGTAGTGATGTTTTTCTTTTTTCGATTTTCGAAACGCTTTTTAGTTACTTTCTGTGTTTTCAATTAGATGTTTATGTGTTATCTATTACCAATAAGATAGAATATTAAAAACGTGGATATAATATCATTTATAGTGTGATAAACCAATATAAAAACAATTAAATGCTTCAGAAGCTGATCTAAAAGTAATTATGCAGGGAATGAATAAAAAATTGGACATCGATAATCATCGAAGTTTAAACTTTCTATGAACACTTACAAGACTTCGTCTGGGAACGTGTGGAGCAACTAGAAGGATTCCGTGCTGTCCTGAGTCCCGTAGGATCGGAGGCAACACTCTTCGATCTCTCCTTCGGAACTTCGACCTTATTCGCGGTTTCCGGAGCGCTTAAAGGTCTTGCAGCGATTCTAAAGTCTTTTTCATGACCAACTGATGTTTGACTTCCTTTTCGCGGTGAATTCTGCCTTCTTTCTATCCCAACGTACTGAGAACTGTCCGTGGACACTTCTGCTAGTCTAGAACGCTCATAACTCTTCGATCTTTCTCTCCTGCGTCTAGTTGAAAGACCCTCCACAGAACTAGTCAATTCATCGATTGTTTCTCTTCTGCATGGCCTGTTTATCTTTGTACGAACCTCCGGACTCGTCCGATGACTCTGAATATTGTGTCTCGTACTATTTTCCACATTTTCATTGTTTTCTTCCTGCGATAGGCAATGCACTTTGATTCTGACCAAATTACTGTCGTTACAAGCAGCCGACACCGATGATGGAGTAGATTCCAGCGATTGAGTTTGCTGCGACGCCAAAGTATCGCGCAACATCTCCTGCAGCATATGCTCTTGCTTAGAGAGAATTTTTTTTCTTGTCTCGTCTTTCCATTGTTGTCTTTCTCGCTCTTTTATCTTTCGATGCAACTTTAGATCTGAAATTACGCAGTTAAAGTTCCATGTTTTTGTCTTGATTAAAGGATGATTCAAGCTTTTGGGTTTTTATTTCATGAATAAAGATAAAATACAAAAACACTTTCCATACATTTTTTCACCCGATATCCACACATTTTTTCATTTATCACACTCAGATTGCGAGACTGAATGTTGTGACTACTTTAAAAAATAACGTTTACTTTACATTTTTTTTTTTGTAGTTACGATTTTGTGATAATAATCTGCAGTCATTTTGAAATCATGAAACGACTTTTGAATAGCTGAAAAAATTACATTTCCAAACATGTATCGCGAGAAATCGTGAAAAAATTTAAGAGCACATTCTCCATTATTTAGAAATTTGATGAAATGCATTTTGGAGTGTGCGTTCCAAATTTCCAAGCTCGGCGAACAATGATATCGTTTGGTTTTTTTATGGTGCCATAACATGTCGATAGACAAGTGATTTAAAAAAATTTGGGATGGAGCTTTCTATTCAGATGCCTGCTCAAAGGGAAATTGTGCAAAAATTTCAAATGAATTTGAAGGTTAGTTGTCCAAAAAAACGAATTTTACTCCGAAAATGGAATTCTTTCATCAAGGGGATACGCTGAACAACCTAAAATGCTAGTTTCCCAAAAATCGTGGTTTGACGTAAACGACTTTCATTCAGAAATCGTGATTTGAATCCCTGTCAAAAAGCTCCGTTTGAAAATAACCGTTAAAAACGTCTTGAAATCTTACCTTTCATGAATGCTTTTAATTGGGGCGCAGTTATGCCGACGAAACCCAGCGAATTTAAGAGAGCGAGAACCTCTCGTGGGTCGTCTCGGATTTGTGACATGCTTGTGGGGCTTCAAAAACCACGAGAAACTAAATGTTTTGGTATGTACTTGAAACACGTATCACAATAATGCATCCGCTGCTTCACTACATCGTACAGAACGGACGGCGTCCCATCGAGCACTGCGCAAGTTTGAAATTTCTGGGGGCACGTGAGCGAGGGTAGGTGGAGGGGATGGTAATTAGCTTTTCTAGCGTTTTTGACTGGTCGTATGCGCGCATACTGTACGTGCATATGTTCACTATGTGTACAGCCATGTCCTCTTCCTATACGGGGTATTCCATGACAAATCGGATAGTTTGAACGTTTTTTCTCCAATTTTCATTTTCATTTTTGGATATATTTTAGTATTCACCATAAAACGCCTTCAGGTAAATTTTGAGATTTTTTAAATCACCGGTACAAAAGTCCCTCTATATTTCGGTTTTTCGCTCATAACTTCTTCAAAACTCGTCGAAATTCAACTTTTTTTTTAATTTTATTTTTTCAAAATGTTTGTCTTTTCATGTACGTTCCAAAAACAGAATCTACAAAGAATTTTGCAATTTTTTTTCTGTGTTGCTTCTTAGTTTCAAAATTTCAAAGTCGTTTCCTGAAAATCATGCATGCTTTGATTTTCATAAACATTTTCAGAATAAACTACTATGTTTTTTGCAACTTTTAGGCCCCGTCCGATCGTGGGCACTTGATGGCAACTAATTTTTTTCGATTTTTGAAAATTTGAAGGTCTGTGGAATATTCAGATAATTCGAATCGTAGGCGCATTTACATTATTGATTTTAATATTGTTATTTTAGTATTTAAATCATTATTTCTCGAAACGATATCGTAGGAATAGTGAGTTGATTGAAAATCTCGGCAGGAAGCAGGCAAAAGAGATACGATCTGGAACGGAAGCAGCGAAGCAGCGAATCCAGGATGAAGAGAAAAAGGGGAACGGACGAATCAGAGATTGAGGAAGCTGAAGATACACAAATGGACCTAGAAGCGAAAGTACACAAAATTCTGGAGTGGATTAGCGGACAGGGTGAAAACAGAAACATAAAGGATTATGTATGTCCACATTATACGATATTCTTACATCATTCTGCACTAACCTCGCCAGTGAAACATGGTACAATTGATATCAACACAATGAGCGTGCACGCAGTGTGCACCAGTGTAACCAATTGAAAACGCTAATAGGTTTTCTCTTAAGCTCTTTTTGGGCTGTGTGATTCATGCGATTCACCGTAATAAATCAATTATTCAGTTTACGTCGATTAATGATTCGAAAGAAAGTAAAAATATTGAAATAGCAATGAACTTGCATCTTGTATTAAATAAATTTCGAAACTGAAGTTTTTCGAAATAGTAGACGGTACAGAAATAATAAAGAATAATAAGGGAAAATTGAAACTTCGATAAAAAACGTACCCTTCTACCGATCTTCTCTGAATAATGTATCTTACATCAGCGAAATCAATTAATTTACGTTTAAAAAGTACGCATGCTATCTCAAGTCTTTGAACGTTAATACAATATCATTATTAAAATATTAATAAGGCCATAAAATTGAGATTGCCCTACAGATTACAGCCACATTCAATACCGAACAATGTGAATGCACGCAGAAGATGACTTGACAATTTCGCCGACAGATGGCGAAGCTCCAAGGGCCCTTCTCGCAAGTGGCCCAAGCATAGGCTGTTTTGTATATAATGCGGAAGACCGGAAATTAAATTATCAGGGAGTTACGAGCATGGCTGATTCTCTGATCGGCCGGATAAAGAACCTAAAGATAGGATTTGTCAAATTGTTTCGTATGCCTGTTTCTTCAATCACAAAAAGTCAACAGGTCGTTCGTTCTCCCATTTTTTTATCACTAGAATAAATATTAGTAGAATACACTATTATTGTGTTGTATTCATCGCAATTGTGAAATTATACCGACAATAGCAGCTGAGTATATCCGAATTTACAATAATTGGAGTATTGCGGACGTTACGTAAAAAATTGAAATAAAATTAGAACCATTCCACCGATTCTCGCCAAATTTCGTACACATAATGGTTTGATGGTAGTCCTTTTACGTACAAAATTTCAGTCCGATACCTTCTAAATTGCGCAAGTTATAGCGGAAAAATAATTTTTTTAAATTGTTCTATATGTTATTAATTTTTTATATTTTAATCGATTTTCGCCAACCACAATCCCAAGCGTTTTTGTATTACAGCCCACGTGTGTGTCATATTTGTCCGATATACATGTAAAATTACGGTCCTTATCGTGTTTATAAGGAAATCTCCACAGACACACACACGTACAGACATTTTTTTAAACCACATTTTCGACGTTTTGAACCATTTAGAGGATCTTCATATGAAAATGTTGAAAAGAAAAATTTGAGGGAAACAAAACTTGAGGACGCAAACTTTTATATTAATTTTTTCGTTTTCTCCAATCATTTTTGCAGATAGGTTTAATGAATTGAGTGATGGAAAGTAATTGCCTTCGCCGACAACACAAAATATATTATCTTGTCCTGTTGTGATCTAAAGAATTTACTAATTATATTATTATTAAGATGCATGAAAATTTAGAAACTAATTTTTGCGATTTGCTTGTTTTTTTTTGCGTTTCCTCAAAGAATGCAACAATGAATATTGCAAGCGATCTGAAAGTAAAAACAGTAGACTTCCTCGAACATAATGTGCGCACAAAGTTCCCATCACTTGTCTGTGATGTAGGCAGAAGTAGCTACCCGATGTATAAATACGAGGCTGCGCAGAAACGCGAGAAAATGTCCCTCGGGTCTATCTCGGGATAATATTGAAGAGCTTAAGGGTGACCGTGATATGTTTACCGAGCTTGCAGTCGTTCGGAAAGCTGCGGGAAAGCATGACGCATTTTTCGCCCCTCGTACAATGTCTCTTTGGCTTTGCTGTCTTATCAGGTTCGTCCTTATAATCAGATCACTCTAAAAATAATTACAATAATTCTAACACGACGTATCTAATATTATAAATTTATTACAGGTCTCGATGGTGCCATTATTGAGAGAATGGAAATACCTTTGGCAGTTCGAAATGGAAGCGGACCCGTTGATCTAGTTTGCGTCTATAATGTACATGAATCTGAAAATGGTCTCGTCGTCAAGTGGTATCACAATAAGAAGCAAATATACATGTGGATACCACCGAGTGAGTTTAGATTTACACCCCCGAAACACGCCTGAGCTTCCAGTGACTTTTGCAACAGGTGGCCGGGAGTAAAATGTTTTTTTTTTCGTGTTTTCTAAACAAGTACAGTCAAGCGTCAAAATGAGTGTTAATTATATTTATGCATATCTCACTCGTTTGGCTACTGGAATTATATAAAAGAAACGCGCGAAAAATTGAAACTCCCATAGAATCGTACCTATTTTGCGGCTCACTTCAAATTCAATACCAATCGTCCTTTAATACAGTTTTACTTGTAAAAAATGATTTTCCTCGGCAGCTGAAAATTGGCGGCACCTGGAGCGTATAAAGACATTTATTGAAAAATGCAAGGATGAATATAATTTGAAGACAAGATTTTCACAAACCAATTTGTCTGCTTGCTCCATATTTTAGACCATTTTCAGAATTCTCATATAAAGATTTTTAAAAAAGTTAACAAAAACAAAACTCCCTGTATGCGCAAGTAAAACTTTATATTCATGCCGAAGAATACATTTTGTGCAGAACTGAGAATAACTTGCGAATTTTTTAACTTCCGGTTCTCCAGAAAATCACGGTAGATAACAAAAAAAAAATAAAATAAAATAAAATAAAAATGGCAGACCCTAAATAGCGAGATTGATTTGCCACTTAGGAACAAACTCCTTGTAATCAGCACATACATTTTCCACACAAAACCAGCAGCCAAACACGTGAAATATCTCATCATTAATTTTTTTCTTTTATAATGCATTTTGCAAATAACGATTTGGTTCATTTTCTACGATCGAAAATCGAAAAAAAAACCTGTTGTCAAATTCTGATTAAACAATATTATTATTTTTTAATTCCTTCGCATGCCTTCTTCAGGTTTTTACGGTTTCCCCACTCTCCTTCATCCTCTTCCATTTATTGAGTTCCCATATACCGATCCATTTTTATTGAGTTCCCCCCAGAGTCTTACCCGCAGCCACTCTTTCCTAATGCACTACCGTATCGCATTTGCACTAAGGGTACAGGGAAACTGCATAAAACCTGCGCCGATACAGGCGGCTTTATTTTACTGAATTTCTGCTGTATGAGAATACATCAGAAATGCAGAAAAACTGTCTTCCGGTCAACAGTTAACGCGCAAGTTGGTGCAT
This sequence comes from Clistopyga incitator, assembly GCA_947507545.1. Lineage (NCBI taxonomy): Eukaryota > Metazoa > Arthropoda > Insecta > Hymenoptera > Ichneumonidae > Clistopyga > Clistopyga incitator. The sequence continues at coordinate 2,392,462 of OX382179.1, read as the reverse complement.
AGCTAAGCGGTCACCCATCCAAGTACTGCCCGCGAGAGAAGCTGCTTAACTTGGGGGACCGCCGAAGCCATACACCGACCGCGCGCCCACTGCTGTCGGCTACTTAAACAATATATTTATTATATTCGCGGTCTTTGACCTATATCACTTTTTTACCAAATTAATAATATTCCTCTAGTCACGATATTTTTATCCCTTAGTGGAGCCTCAAGATCTGGGAGTAATTGCGGGGTTCACCTCATATGCTTCCGAAATAATAAACAGACCGCAATCGCACTCAATAATTCGCTTAAAGGAAGTAACGCTGGACATGAGCGGAGAGTACATTTGCAGCGTTTCAACTTTCGTCGGGAGGGTCGTATCGCAAGCGAAGATGACTATTTACGGTAATATCATCACCTATACTCTTTAGGATCAATTGCAGATTTTTTTTTATGTACTGAAATTTTTTTGTGAATAACACAACTTTTTTTGTTATAGTACGAGAAAAAATGCTGACCCTTCAAGCAACAGATTTCAACGAGACTCACGTGAACGTCAGTTGCTTAGCAATTGGAGCTCATCCTCTTCCAATCTTGAAGATGTCAGTGGCGTCGACAATCCTGATGGACGCATTAATATGCGATGATTATCCGAATCATGCTCTAATTTCGTTAAACAAAATAATCGAAAAACCAAAGAGAGCTACGTTAATGGAATGCGAGATTCAAATACCCGGTACTGGATATGGATACCGAGATATTCATACATACTGGCCAAACATAGAAGAACAGCAAGAGTCTATCAATGGTAAAGGATTGAAGAAGGAGATAAAGAGCTCTTGTTATCGATAAAATTAAATGTTAGTCGACTTTTACCTTTCCTTGAGAAATATTAAGGTGCATCATGTAGGTATTACTAATATGTATATTACAATCGAAAAAATGGAAACATTTCCCACGTAGAAATTCTTGATGCTCTCATTTGTTTTCTTTGTAGGAATCATTGAGACATTTCATCTGGAAAGTGTTGCATCACAATAGAGCTTTATTTAAATATTTTCAGCTTCTCTATTGTTTTAATTACAAATAAGACTTCAGTGTTGAATGGTCTTCAAATTTGAGATTTTTTCTACTAAAAATTCTTAATCTAATAATATTATTAATGTTGTTGAATATTAATGAAAAGCTGGGACTTTTTTTTACCTTTGATTCTTATGCTAATTAAGCAAGAAAAAATATTTGGATGAATTGAAGTTTTTTTTTTTATCAAAGAAAATTCATTTGCATGAAATAAATTCTATTGCACTGGTAATTAAAAAAAAACACTGTTATCCTAATTTTGGTGAAATAGAATTTATTGCATGAAAATCAGTTTTATTTATTTTAAACAAACTCGTTAGTATTAGCCAAACCTATAAATAACTAGAACTCTGAATTAAATAAGTTGATAGAATTATTTATACATTATTCCCTAAAGCTCGTTTGGGAAAAAACTGGTTTTTATAATATATTTACCTTCATTAACATTGTATATTTTTAAGCACAGCCATTTTTACAGTGTAAAAATGTGTACAGAATATTTCACTATTTTTTGTAATTTTTTCTTATTGTGCTATTAAATAGAAAAAAACAAAAATGATTGTCTTCGATTTGTTTCAGCTTTGCAACTGATTAGCAACTCTGCATCAAGGTATCAACTTGATTGCTTGTTCAGCCCAATATTAGTTTTCTGCCATCCGATTTGGATCTATATGTCGATTTTCCACGGCATCACGACAATTTTAAGTATGCCCATCTTACTGGAAATATGAGGAAGATTTAATGGATACAAACAAAAAAATTATTATTCCAAAAATTGTACTCAATTTCGTATTATTAATTTTACAGTAATTCCTCCAATGTTTAATCTTTTCGACATCTTAAAAATAAAAACAATTTGCTCCCCGACATCAGAAAAATATGTCAATTAGTAAATTTTAAGAAATTTCTTCGATTCAATCATTTCTTAAATCACATAAATAAATGGAATTATGCCCATTAAAACTATTTTCTATTCCATTTTAATTTTACGAAAACTGTTATAATTTTCAATGTGATACACATTTGTTAAAATAACACAAATATATTCGCCATTGGCAAGAAAGAAGTTTCCAAAAAATTACTTCCAGAAAACTTTTTGGACAGTCATTCGCAAACTGTTTTTTTTTTATAAGGCAATGTTTATAATTTAGAAAAAAAATGTAAAGCAAACTTTTTCTACAATTGTGAATGAACACAATTTTTACAAAAATATTAATTTTTAATTCCGAAAGTCGCTGAAAATAATACAGATGAATGTATATCGAAGTATCGTATATGTTATATTTTTTATATATTCTGTATATAGTTAACAATGTATGGCCTGGAAATTAGAGCATCATGCAAAACTCTTTTGAACATCCACACGTTCATTGAATCGTGAGATATTCGCTCGTATGAGTGGGCAGGTCGCAACGTCCGATATATCGACCCGATTGCAAAATATACACTTAAATGCCCTGTACAGTTTATCAAATGATGGGGTTTGATGTGATATAGGTACTAAACTATAGGTACTCACAACACTGACGGCTCTCATGGTTATTTTTCGTCGCGACACTTTTTTGTTCACAATATATTTGTGAATGAACATTAAATTTCTTCGTTCATACGAATCCCTGACTCTGTATTTAGTCACTATATTCCTGTGAATGCCATCTCTGCTACACTGTTAAAAATTAAATTAAATTAATTGTACAAAACGATATGAAATTTACGAGTCGGGTATATGAATTCTATTATATATTAATACACTTATTATGATAATTTGAGAATAGTTTAAGAATTCTATGATACTGGCATTTGAAATATACTACCATCGTATTTGTTAAGGACGAATGTATAACTAATATACGGTTTATACATAAAGCTACGTAGCCGTTGATTAACATTTTTAATCAAAATAATTGCAAGTTATACTCTCAAAGATCTGACATAGAAATGACACAGGGTAATATCGTTAATACACTTCTTATGATAATTTGAGAATAGTTTAAGAATTCTATGATACTGGCATTTGAAATATACTACCATCGTATTTGTTAAGGACGAATGTATAACTAATATACGGTTTATACATAAAGAGAAAGCTACGTAGCCGTTGATTAACATTTTTAATCAAAATAATTGCAAGTTATACTCTCAAAGATCTGACATAGAAATGACAGAGGGTAATATCGTGTAAGAATTACACATGGTGCATGCGTGCTCATGCATAACACCCCAATGGGCGGTAATTAAGAGACTCGCAAAATAGAATCCATTTAGGAGTACATATTCCCGAGTTTTTATAGCTTTAATTTTTTATAGATCGTTACTTTAGAAAAAATACACAAAATATATGGAGCTATGTATAACGATATATTACTATATTATACAGTAATAAAATGGTGTTGAACACCGATACGATATAGTTAAATTTGTTTTATTTGAAAAAATTGTGAATGTATGAAAAATTGTTAATAAAAGTTGTTATAGTTCACAAATAAACACAACATTGTTCAATATGTTAAACTGTTTTTTCTTTGTGATGCTCCAAAGTTTACATCGGAATTCACCACAATATATTATTATATTACACAGCAATAAAATATTATTGAACACCGTTAGAATATAGTAAAATGTGGTTTATTTGAAAAAATTGAGAATCTATAAAAAATTGTTCACTCACAAATAAATGCAATATTGTACAATACACTAAATTGTTTTTTTTTTTTTTTTGTGGCGCTCAAAAGTTTACATCGTAATTCACCACGTTCTGAGGAAACAACAAAATCTTATTTTATCAGACAGAAAAATTTAAATGAGTGTACCTCAATAATTTATTACTTATCATTAGCGTTTCGGTGAAGAGATTTATTTTGGGGGAGGCAGGAAAAGTGGGGTCGTAGCATTATGTGCACCGCTTTAATGGACGAGAAATGAGAGACACGTGAAGGGGGATCCATTTAGAAATACAAATACTCTGCTTACCCACACTTAATTTCATTTCAAACAATTATAGCTGAATATAGAATTGTTAATGAAAATTTGTTGTGGATAAGCCCATTTAAATTTGGTGAAACCTTTGATAAGATGAATATTCAACTTAAATAAATAGACTGCCAATTTTTTCCTGAAAAACCCGTTTAAAAAAAACCTGAGTTTCGTAATCTATTTTTCTATTTCATTCAAATTATACATATATCATTTAGATCATCATTTTCTGCAATGTTAAAACATTTTTGAATAATATACGAACCTCGTGACTACCCGGTTATTAAAAATAATTGCGACGTCACCGGAAGGATATGAAGTGTTTATTATCTTTCTTTTTAGCGACAACACATAGGAAAAAAGTGAGAACGGAGTGATAATAAGGACTTACGACAAAATAAGTATCGGATCTCATGTTACAAATTCAAAGTTACGCGTGTCACTACAGCCAATATCAATTGACCTCCTCAAATCTCTGGTAATTATTAAAGAGTAATAATTTGGGGGCGTGAAAAAAACTCATGATGTACTCTTTCGGACACAGACACCCACTGTGCGTGTGGATAACCCGAAGATGAAATTGTAGCATAAAACACGCCTGGTACATCACCGAAGGTATCTGATACAGCGAGGACCTCGTTGGGGGTTGAAAGATCGAATAGTGGGGGAAAAGACCCTTAAGAAGAGAACAAGAAGAGCAGAGTGCGTGTCACCCGAAGAGGCATTCGCACGTCGACTCTCATCCGCACAGGTAAGCTTCGGTAGGAGCTTCAATCGCCGATCGAATTTTTATCTATTCCGATTATCATGTGTCATTTTTTCAACTATTTTATTTGTCTCTGAAGAAGAATGCAAAATTTTGATATTTCATTTTTTATCAGTGCATTGAATATGCCAACAGATTCCATCGCTTCCAAAGTATGCAATATAAAAAAAAAAAAAAAATTAGCACTGCTTCGAGGTTGTCATAAATATAAATAAAATCTAGAGCAGTTTTTTCATAGATTAAATTTATATTTGTCCAAATTATTATTCTGGATTTTTGAATATGACATTCGACGCTTGCAAAGAATTTAATATCGGTGAAATTCGAATTTTCATTGGGACTTTGAATTTATCATAAAACGGAGGGCTACTTTGTTGGCAGCTGAAGATTTTTTATTTGTTTAAATTATTATCCTTTATGTTATTTATATAAGGTTCATCGTTAAAAAGAATACGATATTTTGAATTTCCTTTTTTGAGTCTGTTATAAAATTGCTATAAAATAGAGGGACGGATTAAATTTTTATTCACTTCATTCATTGCTTCTTGCTTTCTAAAATAAAGTTTGCCGCCTAAAAAGCTTGCAATGTCGAAAAAAATTGGGCCTGAGCTTCGAATTTGTCATATTAATTACTCCGCTTAGTCTGTGTGCACTTCTGTGCTTATGTGTTTGTGTGCGTGTGTGTGTGTGTGTGTGTGTGCAGATTTCCTTGTAAGCAGGATTGCTGTTCTAATTTTAGATGTATATTCGGCAAATCTGGCATACGAGTGAACAATGTTTTGGATTGTGGTGGACACGAATCGATCGGAAAATTGGTATTTTGCATTATTTTTGTAAATCAGAAAAAATCGTTTTTTTTTCACGCTTCAATTTTCCCAGATTCAGAGATATCGAGTTGAAATTTCCTACGTAAATGGACTACAATAAAAACATTATGTGTGTCAAATTTGACGAGCATCGACAGAGTGGTTCAAATTTTATTGTAATTTTATTTTTTTTTAAATGCTGCAAATACTTTAACTCGTGTAATTTCTAGAATGTCTAGAATTGCAATTTTCGACATGATTTTGCGATTACTGATTCTCAATGATAAATTTACTCAAGTGAACTGGCGATATGTCGACAAATTTTGATTTGTTCTTAAATTTAGTTCACGTATGAACTATCATCGAAAATATTTGAGTACAAATTTGACGCAGATTTGTCGAACCGTTGAAATTTTGAGTTTTTGTTTTTACAAATCTCATTCTTGTTCGGTGTGATTGGTGGCCCTTCAGGTCCCAATAAAATAGAATCATCCAGCGCAATATGTTTCTGCAGTATGTAGTTCTGGATATGCTTTTTACAATGATAGAGCGGTGTGTAGATAATAAATTAAACATACACCAAGTATTAAACACATTTTTTAATATCTTAGGAAACATCTTTTAATCTTTTTTTTTTTTTCAAATGTTTTTTGAGAACAAACAAGCCTGCAAAGTAGAAACTTGCAAATTGCTTCCTCATTTAATAAATCTACGAGCTAAGACAAACCTGCAAAGTAGAAGTTTAAGGCTTACAAAACTTCCTCCACGAGGAAGTCAAAGCGAATCAGCGCATACTTCCGAAAAAGTTAGCTTTCAAGATTCCGATATGTAGATTTGTTTTGGCTCGTGCATTTCTCAAATGTGGAAGCAATTCGCAAAGTTTTCTTATTTATTTTTTAGAAAATAAAATTTGTCGTTTGAACAAATAGAATGTTTCTCTTCTGTTTTTACGTCAGTGCTCCGTGTTCACCATAATCTTCATTCGGAAATATATTTTATTTTTTTAACTTCGCGTTTTGTTAAACATTAAATTAGTCACTGAGAAACATTTACGTTAATGTTTCATTGCACAGCTTTAATAACAAAAATTACGTCGAGTTTGAATGAACTATTATTCTCCCATATTTTCCCATAAATTTGAAAATACAAAATCTGCTGTTTAAGAATAATAACTTAATTAAATTCAACTTGCATCAGTGGTTCGCGTTGGAAAGTTGTAACAAATCCATTGCGATGCTTCTATGTTCAAAGTTGGAGTACGAAATTACGAACGTCGCAATCCCGTTGCAATCCCGAGTACCGGTCGCAGAAAAAACTTCAGCGACATTCATCAACGCGAGTTTGCCATCCCGAAGAAGCATAAAAAGATGGGACGTACTTGCGTGTTCTTTCTTCTCGCAGGTAAGAAAATATTATTTTACGCTGTCTTCTCCTTGTGAGTTTGGAGAATATGTGAGATGATTTCCTTTGGACCAGGCCCAAAGCGACGACGTAAAATTTATGGAGCCAATGGCTTGTCACCTGAGTAGAAGATCGTCCTATGTGTCGTAAAATGAAATTAGTGTCGATAAAAAACCAGATACCTGGCTACCAGGCGATGGAGATTCTGTGAAGTTAGATTCTGTGAGTTTAGATATTTTTTAATGTGATTGGTTTATACTGAATTAAATATACTGAATCAAAGCTCACATTAAATGCAATCGATTTTTCTAAATCCAAATCAATTAATTGTGAGTATACAAATGATTTGTTTTGATTTACCACGTGATGGCGTAACATTTATGAAGTCGATGACTTGTCACTTGAGTGCAAGATCGTCAAGTGTATCGTCAAATCAATTTAGTATCTATAAAAAAGGCCCTCGTAATTCGTCAACTTTTGCAACACCCTGAAGCTCAGATAAAATGAATAAAAAATGAAATAATCTCGGCTGAAACGTAAAAAAGCAGTTAAACAATTTGTTTCTATATACTGTGTAATAACAATACAATTTATGAAGTCAATGCCTTGTTGCTTTAGAGCAAAATCGTCGAGTGTACTGTGAAATCAATTTAGTATCGATAAAAAAGGCCCTCATGAGCTTTCGAACAAATAGTTTTATGTCATGTAATTCGTCAGCTTTTGCAAGACACTGAAGTTCAGATAAAATAAATAAAAAACGAAATAATCTCGGCTGAAACATAAAAAAGCAGTTAAATAATTTATCTTTATTTACTGTGTAATAGCAATACAATTTATGAAGTCAATGCCTTGTTGCTTTACAGCAAAATCGTCGAGTGTACTGTGAAATCAATTTAGTATCGATAAAAAAGGCCCTCATGAGCTTTCGAATAAATAACTTTATGTCATGTAATTCGTCAGCTTTTGCAAGACACTGAAGTTCAGATAAAATAAATAAAAAATGAAATAATCTCGGCTGAAACATAAAAAAGCAGTTAAATAATTTATCTTTATTTACTGTGTAATAGCAATACAATTTATGAAGTCAATGCCTTGTTGCTTTACAGCAAAATCGTCGAGTGTACTGTGAAATCAATTTAGTATCGATAAAAAAGGCCCTCATGAGCTTTCGAACAAATAGCTTTATGTCATGTAATTCGTCAGCTTTTGCAACACATTGAAGTTCAGATAAAATAAATAAAAACGAAATAATCTCGACTAAATCATAAAAAAGCAGTTAAATAATTTATCTTTATTGACTGTGTAATAACAATACAATTTATGAAGTCAATGCCTTGTCGCTTTAGAGCAAAATCGTCGAGTGTGTCGTGAAAAGAATTTAGCATCGATAAAAAAAGGCTTCTGGATTTTTATCAGACGATGGAGATGGTTGGAAGTTACGAGCTATATTTTTTGCAACATCATTTTCCACCAAATTTATAGATTTTATGGATCGTCTGGAATTGAGTCAGCGATAGACAATAGATAAACTAAAATGAAATTGAAGAAAGTCTATTAAATATTAATATGAATCAAATTGAATGAAGTAGCAATTAAAGATGTATGAATAATTTTTTTTTCCTGGTTGCATTGCCCATAGTTTCATCCGTGACATACCAAACTGATACTGACTCGCTTCCCCAAATCTCTCTTCCTAATACCATCAAAGTCATCGGACTCTAACAAGCCCATAATTCCTCTAATTCCTATCGGTATTATTAGGGATAATCCAATCCTCCTACTCCTCAGGATAAACATGATCGCTGCAAAGACTTTGTGTGTGGGTGGATTAATCGCCAATACCAATTCCGGAACTTCCTGAAATCAAGTACATGAATATACCAAAAACTATATTGATGAATTAATGAAATGATAGAATTATTCGTTCTTATAATTGCGAAAGTTTTAACTTTTTTACTATAAAAGGAAACAAAAATATAGTTTTTTGTAAATAAAATATTGAATTTTGTGACTCCTCACATATTTAATTTTCTCGAAAGTTTTTAGTGCTACTTCATCGATGTATCAAATACCTTACCCAGTAAAGAGTTCGATTGAAATTGGATTTCCATACAAAAAATAAATATTATTGAAGGTACCAAAGAAATTTATTTTCCAAAATGGTAATGCAAAAAAGTAATGCAAAAGAGTAAGGCATCAGCTATGCATGCTTTTCGCTGACGAAACACGTTTTTTTTTCGTATCTACTAAATATTTAATACAACGAGGCGTGTCAAGTCAAAGGCTACCCCTTTTTCCCCGCGCCTGCGACGACGTACGAAAAGTTTTGCAAAGTTATGCATTGCCGATCGCGCATCGACAACACCTACATCAACGGGGATAAGTTGTAATTACCTGATTGACATTCATTAGTGGCATCGAGTTGGTTATATGCTCGGCATCTCATACATTAATGCAACGTATCGTCCCACAAACGTTATCTTTCCGCGCACCCTCTCGAAATTAAACCATTCAAACGTCAACCTTACTTTCCCTCGATTTGAAATTTCTCATGAAAATCACGTAAGATTTTTTATTTTCTCGCTTTGTCGGGATTTTCTTTTTTATCGTTCGATATAATGAGTACAAATTTATTGGGCATAGACTATTCCGCTAATGTCGGTGCCTCAATCGTGACCATTTTTTAATATTAATTATTTTTGTTTATTATGGAAAAGACAAATTACGAAAAATCGATATCTATCAACTAAAAAATGCTGATTTCTAGGAAATGGTAGAAATATTAATCCATAATTAAGGCACCGAGCAGAGGGACACAATCTGTGAGTGTGTCATGTATATTTCAGTCGAAACGTTTAAAAAAACCGGATAAAACGACAATTAAAAAAAATGCACCGGTTATATAGATCAAGTGCATCTCTATAATGGTTATACACACATTTTCTCTCATTTTGATCATGGAGATCAAGAAGATGAAGATCATCTCATTTTGATCGTGAAGATAGTCGCAAAAATCATGTAGACTTTCGATTTAATTGAATGAACAATACTAAAGCTATATACCTATAAAAAATACTCATTTAAGGACACGACGAGTAATATAATTCTTATATTATATTATCTAATATTAACAAGTACCAATTTTGTTAATGTTATGTTTTCAGATTAAGAGAGTGATTTTTTTAACGGTTTGTGAAATTAAACTTGGTAAAGATTTGTAAAAACTTTTTATGTTTTATATTCAATAAATTATTACAGTGACATCCAAGTACCTATAGCTGATCACACTGGGCAACACCAAAACTCAAGGTCCATCTCAAAGACTGAACGTTGTGTGAAAAAGTGATCGAGTCCTGAAAAATGATTAAAATCTTCGCCACTTCCTACCGGCGTAATACAATGCCTATATAAAATTGTGAAATACGCATGGTAAAATCAGTAGGGTCAATTATAACTAACGCAGTTGTTGTGAATTTTAAGAAGGAACAGAAAGAAATCTTTCATGATTCGGTATGAAGAAAATATTTTTATAATTAATCAGAACGTTTAAATTCGGTGGAAGATCCCTCGGTATTTTGGAGTTCTAGAGTCACTATATTTATTCTTGACATATATCAATTAATTTCTTCAAGCTAAAGAAAATCCATTTAAACAGAGCGACAGAAAATAATAATGAATTTGTGCAAGTTCAACATTGAAATTCCTATAACTTTGCCGGAATAAAAGAAGACACGTGAAATGAATTTTTTCCTAAACTATTGAACATCTAAAATGATTCTCCTAATTTAAGCTTCACTATTATTTAACCCTCCACGGGCAGAACGTCTTTCCATTGAAATAAATAACTTCTTGCATATCAAATACATTTTAAAGCGAATAATAGTGTTGCCAAAAAATGTATTTTAATAATTTTTTAACGCGTAAATGCTTTTTGACTTCGCGAAGGTAAAATGTACAATGTATTTCCAATGAAATTCCACGTATAGAAAAAAAAAAATTCTGTATTTTTCTATATGAATTTAAAAAGATGATTTGGAAAAGAATTGTTCCTCTTACGTAGGGTCAATTTAACCAGTGATTGTTGCGAAACAGTGCAAATAACTCAACGGAATATAAAACATTAATTATAATTATATCGTATAAATAATTGTATAATTTTCGGCAGTCTGCGTCTTGTGGGCATCTGGCGAGTTTATGACCTGTGACGAGTGCGGTCCCGTGTGCAAGCAGAGTTGCGGACAGCGCAATTTCCTTGCGTGCTGCATCAACTATGGCGTGATGGGAAAAAGGGCTCCACACGTGGGGATGAACTCCAGATTTCAGATTGGAGATGATCCGGTCAAAGAAGCAGAAGATCTGTACCTCCTCTACGAAGCATAAATTGCCGTGTCTCGTTATCCATCCAGCCCCGCACTCTGACGCCGCTAAAAATTAAAATGGTCATAAATATTAATCGGTATACCGGAAACGAGAGGAATAAAAAAATCCTCGTGCTTTTCGTTACTTTTAACGCCCGACGAGAAATTGTCAAACGCTTTTCTGCCGACAGGCCTTACAGTTTAGGCTGTTACAATGTACGAATTGTATTACGAATATAATATATTTTGAAGATTTATTATCTCAACATGATTTATTGTAAGAAGAAGGACTGTGAACGGGAAATGTGTAAAAATATTATTAATCACACACCGAAATTAAAAACTAATCAGACCAATTGTTGATTGCGCATAAGGCATTAATTGGGATTGAAATTAATTACTCATATAATTACCAGCAGATTATTGTGGCTTGTATAGAAGCATTGAAATCACGCACAAATACTCATTTTTATTATTTCCACTTTTTCGTTTAGGTAAACCCATTCGAAAATACAGTAGAATTCAGATTTTTGTTGAACGTAAAGCAATTCTCACATGATAACATTTTATTGTTTACTCCCAAGATGTATGTGCCGGAATATCCTGTGTCTCGGGATTCCTAATATCAGAAGTCTTTCAATTTACCAGGACTCATCCCCCCGGAACCTGCCTGTTTCTCGGTACTTCGTACCCCTTGGAACCCTCTTCGGTGGGCCACTCTCCATCCCTCGGGATTTGTCCTGTCTCTCGGGAATCTTTCCACTCGGATCCCTCCATATCCTTCAGGACCTTGTGTACTACTTGAGGAGTTCTCTCGGGACTCTTTTCTCTCGCAATTCCCTGTTTCTCAGGCCACATATCTTTCGAGACTTTTTTCATCCCTCGGGAATGTGCTTATCTCTCGGGGCCCACATTGACCCTCGGGGTCCACTTTGACCCTCGGGACCCTCCTTAACTTTTGGGAATATGCTTCTCCTTCGGGAAAGTGCCGATCCCTCGAGAATATGCTTCTCCTTCGGAAGAGTGCCGATCCCTCGAGAATATGCTTATCCCTCGGGAATGTGCTTTTCCTTTGGGAATGTGCTTATCCGTCGAGACCCCCTTATCCCTAGGCACTATTTATTTGCACTCAGGACGGACCTTATCCATCGAAATCTTCGCTCTCTTCCGCCATCTGCGAATCCTCAAGGCCCTTCCTAACGTTTAAAATCTTCTCCACCGATCAGGACCCTTTCTACATCTTGGGTTTCTCCCGTTCACTCGGAAAACCACGCACTTTTCGAATGGCGAATAAAGACAGTTGTTCTTTAAGAGTGGCTCACTGAATTATCGCTAGAAAAGATAGAATGCTTGAAATACATTTTAAAAAAACATCCGTTGAAAAATGTTCTTGATAAAAACAAATTATAATTTTACAGATATTTTGTTTAAAAGTGAGAACTCATTCTCACTATTTTAATGCAGCATGGTGTGAAGAATTCGATGCGCAAAAGAATTCATTCGTTGATGGACTAACATGTTGGTCATCTTTTTACAACTAAGGTCTTGTTAAGCAATTAACACCGAAACTGCACTTCATTTGTACGTTGTCTGAACTGTAGATTAATTCAATGTACAGAGATACGAGATCTCGGTAATTTACCAAATATATTGAATACAACATTATCAATAATTATGCAATTAAAAAATTATCTGTTGGCAGTCTGCGTCTTGTGGACGTTCGGCGAGACTTTGTCCTGCGATCAGTGCGGACGGGAATGTATGCCAAGTTGCGGAACTCGTCAGTTCCGCGCGTGCTGCTTCAACAACCTGAAGAAGAGGGTTCCGGATCTCGGGCTGAAGCTTTGGGTTGGTCCACCGAGAGAAACGGGACATCTGCATCTTGTCTACGACGCATAGCTCTCGTCTCTCGTAATGCAATCAGCCCAGCATCGTGACAACGCTATGAATTTTAAAAAACTCATATTATAAACGCCGCCTATTCTTTTATGTTATCTATTTGATTGCATCTGCACCTCAGTACACCGCAAATGAAAAAAGTAACACACCTTCTTAATGCAGCATAATCTTCGAGTTTCTCGTGTATTTTTGTGACGTTAGCTATACTTTGAGATTTAATATGTGTTTTCTATTTATTTATAAATATAATCTTCGACTGTCCTGTTGATAGACGTCTGACTGTTATTATGTACGAATTATATTACAAATATAAAGAATTTTGAAGATTTCTTTTCTCAGCATTTTTGATTCAAAGATAGGTCTACTGTAGACCGCAACTCGCGGTTTGAATTAAATATTGTAATCAAAATAAGTAATATGGTCACACACTAATAACAATATTTTTAGGGCGGATTATTATTTTGCTAGTGCATAGAGAACGATTTGTTTGCGTCACAATTTTGTCGCTGGAGACGTTTTTTGACAGAATACCTAACATTGTGCGAAACTTTTGCAAAATAATGTTGATATTCTGGTATTTTTTTTTGTCAGAGATATGATATCTGTTCGTAAGTGTGTGTTAATAAACTACCTGGAACATTTATGAATTAATATATTTGTGAAATCACGACAGTAATGTAAGGGTTGCCAAATTACACGTAAATTGGAATATTACTGAAAAAGAAGAAAAAATCAACAAAAATAATTTATTCGCTTTTTATTGTACATAATATACAAAATGCTCATGTATAATCTTCATTATTATTAACGTACCCATTCTCGTAGAGCTTGAATTACCTTTTTCAGTATAATCTCCTGTTTCTTAGACCCTGAGCTCCTTTCGCATTTGTTTAATTTCAACAACAGTTTTTGCACGTTTTTCTTTACTATTTTCCACTGCATTTTATCCAAACCTGGATAAGATTTTAGGCTCAAGAATTTCACTACATCCTTTGTCGTCTCAAGATCGTCTACGCTCATCACTTTGCTTTTTTTATTTTTTTTATTTGTGACACTTTCCGCAATTTTTGACTTCCGTTTCAAAGGGATGGCATCTTCGACAACTTCATTTTCGGCTACTGTTACGACGGATTTTCGTTTCCGAGTTTCCGAGTTTTTTGTCGTTTGCTTCGCCAAGTCAGCAAAAGCTTCTCGACTTATACGTTCTATAAATTCAAGTAATTAGATATTCGGACGTTAGAATATTATACTTGCAAAACTATGATTCTTACCGCCGATTTCCATTGGTGGAGGTGCGGGCGGTGCCAATTGCATTTGTGATATTTCTTTCTTAATAATTAATTCAGATTTAGCAGGAAGCGAGTCGTTTGCCTCATCTAAATCAATTTCTAGATCCTCTTCCGCTTCTTCATTTCGTTTTATTAGGTTGAATATACTATCACCCAAGTTCTCATTCTCAGAAATGCTGAAATGCAGATTTTTCGTACAGAATACAATTGAGATCTTTATTCATAGGTTCACGGATTTTTGGCAAGAAAAACTTGAACTATCTTTCCTTGTGTTCAAAGATTAGTGGCCTCCTCAAATTAGCAGAAATTTAGTATTACTAACGTTTTGATCTCTTCGTCAATCCACGGGACACAGAGCCACGTTTTAAGATCTTCAGGAAATTGATAATTCTCTGGAAGCCAGGAAACACCAACCATAGTCAATTTGTTGAGATATTTGTATATTCTGTTGTACCAATCGCAACATTTTTTCGTTAAATACCTAGACAACAGCCTGAAAAATAAAATCAAAGTGAAGAATAGTAATGAATGATTTTGCGTAAGATTTGTACAAACTGTAATGCAGATCAAGTTTAAGTGAATTAACAGCCAAATGTTGAGAATTTGCATGTACTTGTATAATCTAGATTTTTTATTGATATTGATTTTTTCCTACCAGATTCTGCTAACAACAGCATAAGCAACAATAGAAACATTCCACGCCTGACCCAGACTGATTCTAGCTTTGAAAAAGTCTCCTGCACATCTGGCAACATTTTCTATTCTACACATGAGCTTAGCAAAGCCCTGTGTCCTTACAAGAGCATATTGCAACATTTGTCTTGAAGGTAAAGCTAGAATATCGCCCTCAAACTCAGTATTGTCTCTAAGGTACTTGTAGTCACTTTCCAAAGAAAGTTTCAAATAATTCAGCAGTGCCCTGTTCACTTTTTCCATATTCTTAAGGCCTTTGTCGCTTCTTAATTTACTCTTCATTCTGTATATCAAGCGACTCAAAAGCGCTGCTTCAGTCTGCAACATTTTTTGTGATTCCAGTTCTAATATCGCTCTGTTTATAGCTTTGAGAAAACTTTGAGAATCTGAAAAATAAATCTTTGTTACTATCTGTTCTTATCAATATAGTATTAAATTGTATTTGTATTAAACTATATTCAAAGTATGTGTTAGACGGAGTACATGAAATTGTGTAAAAATAGCAATGATAGGATTATCTCAAATTATTTATTTACTAAAAACTCAAATTATGAATCAATGATCTCTGTTGTTTTTTAACAATGATTTGTAGTTATGCAAACTGATAAGCATTTCCAATAAACATGAGTTATTAAAAATCACAGAAAAGCAAATATTTAAAAAACTTAATTTCTAGAATTTGTTAGATTTATCTCTGTGATTTTTAAAAATGATTAGAACATTGCTAGAGATAAGTAACCACATGGGATTCTATATGCAAGTTCCTTTTTCTGATAAAACAACACTAAACACGCTTCTTTGCCTGGAAATACTGAACGAGCTCCGGTCAAGTAGATACTTTCAGCAGAGGGGTCTAGTGGACCCCGGTATGGTATTTGAGAATGACATTCAAAAGACTTACTAAATTGATGCGAAGGGCAATGCCAAGAAGTTGTTGGTGGTCGATCCAACATTAATTTATTCCAGTAAGCTTCCATTTCCTTTCGTATAGTCCAACAAATGATTATTGCGAATGTGATAAATCAAGAAACTTTATCAAAAATATATCATGTGTCAAGCTTTCATTTTATTCAATTTCTCACTGTTTTCTCAACAATTGTCCTATACTTTATTGTAAAATACTATGGTTAACAATTTCTTATTTATTGACCGTTAGACTGGACATGACTGCTTATTGTTGTTCTACACGTGGTCAACGAATTAAAAAACAAACAAAAAAAACGAATTGCGCTTCAGCGACATCTGTCGTCAACTGTCACGACTTGAACTTCAATATTCACGGTCGATCATGCGAAAAGTGGCCGTATTCACCGTAGAGTGTGTGAATCACGTGTTTCATCGACTAAATCTGAACGAAATCGTCCACCTCTGTTAACCGTTCGCTCCCGCACAGCGAGACGGTCAATAATAATATTCGATACAGTTTTTGTGGAGTCCCGATGGAGTGAATTCGTGATAATCGGTTATTTCACGAAATGCTGGAGCATTGAAAAATGTAAATATTTCACGTCTGCACGTCACTTCGCGTTCGCGCATATTTCCTTCCGTAATCACTTCTCAACGAATTGCATATTCCGGATAGGTTAACGTTACTTACTTTCATTGCGATCTTACTACATATTTTTGCCCTCAAACTGCGCACTATCCGCGTTACGTCATCCAAATATTTATACATCTCTCGTAATTTAGATGATTTTCGTCGCTGCTACTTCTGTCTGATATTTTTCAGTCGCATACCCAATGTGACTTGCGCTAGGAAGCAAATTATTAGAGATTCTGCTTCGAGGGACGCTCCGATGCCTCATAACAAGCAGGTCTCGCACAGTCCTCAGTATTTTTCACTGTTTGTAGTTTTTTGTACAAAAATTGGTGTAATAATCATTTTTTGTAACAAACATCCTATGAGAAAATTAGTTTGGAGTAACTGGAGTCAAAAGTTGCTCCAAAAATTATCGGAAGAGCAAATTCAATGTTATAGCACTTTTGTTATTGCTGTTTTAGATGTTTGCAATTTAGGTGTTTACTTGTTCATATATAACACTGGAAAACACAAATTTTCACTGTTTTTGGTAGTTTTTCAGTGTTCAAATTTAAATGTAGATACTATTCTTACAATGTTTCATTATATTTGTGTTTATTTATTTACACCTTATGAATATTTAATTTCTTTAATTAAGTTATTTCGGTTGAGAGACGTTTATTTTGTATCACTGTTGTAGAACACTTTTCATATTTTTGTTCATCCTCATCATTCATTTACAAGATATAAATACTTGATGTTTTCACTCTAGTTATTCAAGATTCTAATTTAAGAGAAGTTTTTTATGGTCACTATTGTTGGAAGATGATTTGCAGCACAAATTTACAGTTCTACTGCTTTTATTGTTGCAATTTTATTGGTATTAAAACATGCTTTCAATTGTCTGTATGCACTGCTGAAAATTACAATTTTGCTACTTTTTATGGAGGTTTCACTGTGAATTTTAAATATGGAGAAAATGTTTACTCTCAGTTATCATACTGTACTTTATTTCTTGTCAACTAAAACAACAATTTACATTTCATTTTTGTTACTTTTCTTATTTAATTTATTGAACAATGTATACTCAATGTATACTCAATTATACTCCAAAAATTATAGCTGACTCAAGTTGATATTTTCTGTCACTATTTTCCAAGTCAAAATTAGGCTTCAAACTATTTATATATAATATTGTGTACATAAATTAAGTTTCTACCTATAGTTTTCAAAGGACAGAGCAATTCCAAGATGCATAGCTAGTTAGATAAAATCAAATGGCTTACAAAAATTAAATTACCATTCTAAGCTTGTTATTTGCTCTAGAATAATAGTTCAAAAATTGTAATGCTACCAGTTCAATGATTTATTGAGTTAATAAATTGACACTAGGTAGAACCTTGCACTTTGGATCCTTAGTATTTTTAAGTTGTTGCAAACTTTTACTTTTATGAGTAAATACCTTAATCAATTTCTATTTTCTCATTGTGGAGACTTTGTAACAAGCTAAAAATAATAAGAAAGCAAAGTCTACAGTTTTTTCATGCATTTTTGTTATGAACAAGTTTGAAAATGTGAAGTTCACCAAAATTTCAGTTATCAACAACAAATAAACAGGAATTCAATTTCTATCAAATAACATTAGAAATCTAGCATCACTGAACACCGTTTTGTATGCATAGAAAATTTGTACGCGCCAGATCAAGTTTAGCAAAAATAAATGCAATAACGTCAATTTTTCGCAAATTTCAAAATTACATAAAATTCGAACTATTTTACCGAGTTTGTGCAGTTCAATGGCAAGATCGCAATTCTCTATTCGATTTGTATACCAAGTTTCAGCCTGGTAACTAATAATTTGTTTGATTTGGGGTATCCATGTGTATTTCTTAAAATCTTCAGAGATCTCATAAAATCTGAACGTTTAGAGTAATGCTTGTAAAATGTATGCCATCTGAAGATTTGTTAGTACTTTATATTGCATTACAATTTGAGTTAATTCGGTCGGAGAGTTCATGAGTTATTACGGTTCAAATTCTGCCTCTCCATTACACACACACACACACACACATGCATATCTACTTCCGGATACTTTTTTATACGATTTTTGAACTTTGACTTTACTGACATTAAACTTTTGAAAAATTCTGCGACAAATCAAAAGAAGAACAATTAGACCTTTTTCTTTATTTCATCCATTTTATGTAAAAATTTATCCGTAGTGTAAATAGACCTATAAATGTACGCATATATCTTGTATCCAAAGCGTTTGGTTTAAACACTGCTTAATTTTTATGATTTCAGTTGGTCCCGCATGCTGAGCACGGTATCATCATCACGCTGTACGAATTATCTTGAGCACCGCAAAATCCCCGCTTTGTGCAAGACTTTTTTTTGCTCCATTAATAAATAAGGACCGATGGCTGCCTACATCAATCGCACAATGTCTATGATTGGAGCGGACAGCCAGTTGAGAAAGAATGACGCTAGAACTGAGAATTCTCCTCTTCAGATATTCGTCAAAGCGAAGAAGAAGATAAACGATATATTTGGCGAAATCGAAGACTATGTGCAGGACACTGTGGTTTTTATGGACTGTAAGTGTCGTTTCTCCCCAAATTAGAAATAAGAATATCAAATATTTATTGATTATTCATACTTTCCAGAATTATTCGATTTTTCCATATTTCCCATAAAAATGAAAATAAAAACTCCGTCTTATTGTTCATTATTCAATTAGCCCTTTTCTCCAAATTATGAATCCAAGTATAAGAGCCACAATTTTTTTATCACAATAAACTTAGTAAAACAAAGATCGAACTTACCATTTTAACACGTAATTTTATTTTTTAGCATTGCGAGACGATCGCAATATCGTCAGTAGCGATGAGACGTCGAATATCAAAGGCTACGTGGATAAAGTGCGTGGAATACAGGACGTACTCAAGCGAGATCACATGAAAGTCGCATTTTTCGGGCGTACGAGTAACGGCAAGAGTACAGTTATAAACGCAATGTTACGAGACAAAATCTTGCCCAGTGGGATCGGACACACGACAAATTGTTTCCTGCAAGTTGAAGGCTCGGAAAACGGCGAATCTTATTTAATGACCGATGGTTCGAACGAAAAACAATCCGTCCAATCGGTCGGCCAACTCGGTCATGCTCTTTGCAAGGAAAAACTTTGTGAAAGTCATCTTGTACGTATTTTCTGGCCAAAGGAGAAGTGTCTCCTTCTCCGAGATGATGTTGTCTTCGTCGACAGTCCTGGCGTCGACGTCACACCCAATTTGGATGAATGGATCGATAAACACTGTCTCGACGCCGATGTCTTCGTTCTCGTCGCGAATGCAGAGTCCACTTTGATGGTTACGGTAAGAGACAAACACTTATTAGGCTTCTGTCGTAAAATCAGTCATATTTGTCGATAAATATCTCGCCAGTTTGATGGCTTGCATTATCTGAGAGAAATCTACTTTTGAAGCGTTAAATATTTTGGAAATACACGTGAAATCAAATTAAGAATGTGGCTTTTTATATTTGTATGAAGACAGAAAAGTTGAAATATCTTTAGAGCCTAAAGATCACGTGAACAATACAAGAAATAACATAGAATCTCTACACGATTCTAATGGCTGCCGCTTGATGGCCTCTTCTTGATTACTTTAGAAATAACGGTTCTATCAATTTTTTTTAGGAGAAAAACTTCTTTCACAAAGTATCGACTAAGCTATCGAAACCGAATATATTTATTCTGAATAATCGTTGGGATGCTTCGGCTTCTGAACCTGAATTCTTCGAGGAGGTAAGTAATTCGAACTGTTTATATTTATTTAGGATATTCATTTACTCGTAATAGTAAAGAATTCAAAAAACGGAGAAGTATATGATGTTTACATTCAATTAACGAAAATCGCGATTCTTACACTTAACATCCAACAAATGATTTAATGGAGAAGACTCAATCGAAGGCAACAATATTAAATGCTCATATTTCGTATGAATACAATCAAAGTTTTTGTAATTTTTGTATATCACCCTCGTAGCTGGCCAATGAGCAAAAAGAGGTACGTTTTGCGACTAGTCCTTCCACAAAAAATGTTTTTCGACGCAATTATTGTTCAATAGTGTTTTACACGCGTGCTTATCGAACCGTAGCAGCACATTCATAAATAAATCGAACTTGCACGATAATTCATGATCACAAAGTGCATGAATTTATTCATCGATGTATCAACCGTTACTTTCTTTAATTTATACAACCATTTTGTTCGACTCAACCATCGCTTTAGAAAAAGTTTTTTATTTATAAACGGGTTTTGCTAAATGTAAATTTACCGGCTGCAAATTCAATGGTGTTTTCACATCTGTAATTGAGATTGTTATGAAAAAAAACGCATTATATGACCAATTGAATGCGATTCAAAATGTTTTGGGCGATGAGAATTAATTCATGAGTTACGTCCTATGAATGTTTGTAGGTCAGGGCACAGCATCAAGAGCGAGCCGTTGATTTTCTCGCTAAAGAGCTGAAGGTGTATTCGCCAAAAGACGCTGAGGATCGCATATTCTTTATCTCTGCTAAGGAAACGCTTCAGGCGCGAATGCAGGAGCAACGTGGGCAACCCGCACACAGTATGCATCTCATTTTCCATTCAGAATTACCTTAATCCCGAATCTTTGATTCTGGGATTTTTAATTTTCAATTCATAATTTAGAGCTTTCAATTTTACGTAATGACCAATATGTAACAAATTTCGCAGACGGTGCTTTGGCTGAAGGATTTCAAAATCGTTACTTCGAGTTTCAAGATTTCGAGAGAAAATTCGAGGAGTGCATCTCCAAATCCGCGGTAAAAACTAAGTTCGAACAACACTCGCAACGAGGAAGACACATAGCAAAGTATGTGAGCTTTCAATGTGTATTATGCACTTCACCCATTCGCTGGCGTTGACGAACGTCAACAGGCTTGTGCCATTACAAGGGTTAAATTAATTGGCTGTTAATATGACCAGCAAATTTATTAAAACTTGTGTTTCTTGATTATTGAAAGATTTCTTTGATTCGCAGCGAAATTCGTCAGACTTTGGATGAAATACTCGAGCGTACGCAAAAGATGCGCGCTGATCAATTAAACGTAAAAAAAGATGTTCACGATAAATTGAACTACACGGAGCAACAGTTGATGCTGGTGACTCAGGAGATGAAGGAGAAGATCCACAGAATGGTTGAGGACGTTGAGCAGAGAGTATCGAAAGCTCTCAGCGAAGAAATTCGAAGACTCGCTGTTCTCGTCGACGAATTTAGCGTTCCTTTCCATCCAGAGTCGCTTGTACTAAATGTTTACAAGCGTGAGCTTCATACTCACGTCGAGAACGGGCTAGGTTTGTACAAGAATCACTTAAAAGAATTTTTACGAGTTTTTTTATTACGCTGCTCAGTGACTTCAATTGCAAAGTCGTTGATATGAAATTCATTTTTCAACTGTGCGTAACATTTTTAAAGTTTTTGTAATAGTCTATTCGTTCGCTTCGCTTCATATTCCGATAAAAAATGTTATAAGCTATGCTCTGTATGTATTGAATTAATTCGGACGAATAGATTATTCGGTGTAACTTTGATCAAATAATAATAAGTTTACTATTTCTAAATCTTTTCCAAAAAAACTCAAACCTGCAAGACTGTTTATTAGTCGTATTTGAAATCCCGATTTTGTCATACCAATACTCTGATCAGAAACAGAATATGATACAGTGACTGGTTTTTCGGAGCCCAAACTTATGCAGACCTCTTAAGAAATAAAAAAAATATATCTAGGAAAAATAGAAGACCTAATTTTTGTTATAAATATTCTATGGTCTCATTTAGATTAAATGTAGTTGGCCATCAGTGCCTCGTTGGGTTTAAGAATTCTATAAACTTTTGCAATACATTTAAACTTCGCACTAGTTGCTCCTTATATAGTTAGTCTTAATCTTCATAAGTCGCTTTTTTCACTTTTGTGATGTTTTTAGGTTCGAATTTACGAGCTAGACTCAGCACCGCTTTGCAAATGAACATGGAGAATTCCCAGCGGGAGATGACGAACCGAATGTCCAGTCTTTTGCCGGAGAACAAAAAACAATTGACAATAGCTTTAGTACCGAGGCGTGAACCGTTCGAAATCCTTTACAGACTCAATTGCGACAACCTTTGCGCCGATTTTCATGAGGATCTCGAGTTCCGTTTCTCCTGGGGTATCACTGCCCTGATCAACAGATTCGCTGGAAAACAGAGTCACAAACTTGCGATAGCGAATTATCCGCAAGAAGTGAGTATTCGATATTGCATGAAACTCCTCTGATTATATCAGAAAAACGCCTTTAGGTTGGTAAAGGGAAAACATATACATCTGTACTTCTCTACTATGTATCAGCAACTCAAACCATTTCTTTCAGCGATGTTGCCTTCAATTGCATTTTCCAAATAAATATTCATATAGTCATAATGTCAGACGCATAAAAAAATAATTGCGGGTTTACAAAAATATCTGATAGATGAAAGTGTTTGTATTGCTGCATGAAGGCGTCTAATGTGTTTGACGAGCCTTGACAGACATTAATAGTATAATTATTTTTCCAGATACCGCAATCCCTCGTATCACCAGCGGACAGCGTAGATTCCGTTAAATTCGTGACAAGTGCTGCAGGTTTTCCGACGAGAAACGATGATTGGTCTCTGGCGACGAGAATCGCGGTTGCTTCGATAACATCGCAGGGTACCATGGGAGGATTGATTGTTGCAGGTTTTGTAAGTATAATACAGCGATACTGTTTGTACAAAATTCTACTCTAAGCTAATTGATTTTCTTGATACACATTTATAAAGGATTCTCAAATAGCGACTTACATATTGCATTATCTATTCCGAATTACGTTTTTCTATCGATAGATGCTTAAAACTGTGGGCTGGCGACTAATTGCTGTAACTGGCGCTGTTTATGGTGCTCTATATCTCTATGAGCGTCTCACGTGGACGAACAAAGCCAAAGAACGGGAATTCAAGAGGCAGTACGTCGATCACGCGACGAAGAAGCTCAGACTGATTGTTGACCTTACATCAGCAAATTGCAGTCATCAAGTTCAACAGTAAGTCGTTTGTTTAAAAAATGTTATGAAAAACCTGGTGATTTAAAACTATGGAATAAATATTTACACGTTTCACTATTAACTGGAATTTTCTTAGAACAACGGATTGAAAAATAATGTGAAATGTGTAAAGAAATCTGAAATTTTTCTTCAAATCTTCAAATATTTACATGAATATTAAAGAAATTTTAGAGCAATCCCAACAATTCTCGAACAAATTTCAGAGATTATCGGCGAAATATTACCACTAGAAAAAGCGATTAATGGACTTTAGGTACTTGTTGATTTATTTAAGACGATGTTTATTTATTATTTTGCAGAGAATTGTCGAGCACCTTTGCCCGTCTTTGTCATTTAGTTGACGAAGCTACATCGGAAATGGACACGGAACTAAAAACGATAGCGACGACGCTTCGAACGCTGGAGGAGGCGGCTACAAATGCTAAAGTGTTGCGAAATAAGGCGAATTACCTGGCAAACGAGCTCGAACTCTTTGACGCGGCTTACATAAGATCGTTAAATTAAAAAAGTAGAGTACCTAAAGTACGTAAGAAAATCTGTTTGGTAGTTCGAGGCTCCGAGAGTCTATTAAAACGACGAAGACGAAAAAAAAAAAAAAAAAAAAAAAAAAAAAATGAAAACGCGATAATTGAGAATGATTCTCGTAACGATCTTACTCGTTAATCGGTACGAGTTTGAGTTAAGGGAATGTTTATATGTAAAACTCTAGTCTTAATATCGAAGAAAAATATCGACTCGACTTACGCATGCATCTCTCGCAAGATAATTGCATCAAAATTCGGCGGCGCTCAATAACAATATTATATTTTCTCTTTATTCTTTTTTTAACGCCGCAATATTTCGAAAGATTGATTTTACACCGGGAATTCCATGCGATCAATTGGCTGATTCTCCCGCGAAACCGAAACTCGATTTATACACCACGATTTTTTTTATTCATGTTTATTATGTTTTCAGGCAACCATATTTGGTTTTTTTTGTTTCAAACCTATATTATACTTGATTTCAAGGACGGGAATGGGCATATTAACGACACACGAGAAAGGTATTAAATGACAAAATTGAGTTATCAAATCGAAGATTATTCTGTTTCTACCTAGATCTATTATAAAGATATTAATTTTAATTTATTGTAAAACGCTGCGATAAATAGATTTTATTTGCCACGAAAAATGTATATTATTATCGAATAAATGATTCATTGTTGAGATTGGTTTTTCTACATTTTTATATCGATTTAAGAAATTAAGTACTGCGCTACAGTTATTAAGGAGGCATTACAAATATTTTCCCCTCGATATCAGACAATTCTTTTGAAAAAATCAACGGTAATAAAAATCTTAAAAATCTTTAAAAAGTTTAAAATTCACCCTTATTACTAAAACTTAGCGAAATGATTTTTTCATATGACTATCATTAAAAATTAATGTTTTAATATCGTTAATGGGTTTCGAAGATTTTCCCTTGCTGCAATGCACTCGAAAATTGATGAAATTCTGCTGAATTAACACAAACTTTCAATTGACATCCTAAACTTTACTAAACGTTAAGGAACCCCAATTTCCTCTACACGTTTTCGATGAACCTCCTTAAAATAAGGTGGAGCCCGCGCATGAGCAGAGGTAACATCTTCGATCAAATTTTCATCTCCCACATAATCTCGCGGTCAAGGTCACACTTATTAATAAGTAACAATTGCGATAATAACAATCTACAAACCCAAAAAAAAATTAATCAGGTACTCGAACAAACACTAAATTAGCAACTGTCAGGATAACATGATTTACAGATAGCGTTTTAATTCATGCGAAGTGAATTCGTGTTTAGGTTACGTGGATCAGCTGATCGTCAGCTGAGGCAACTAAGTGGAGTCTGCGATTGTCAGCGGAACCGAAAACACATGATTTACACGGGAAAGATGGCAAAATTATGGAGTTATCAACGGTCGAAATACTTTCGAAATTTTCACAGATCCTTTTCGTCGGTGAGTTCAATTAAAAACAAGTGCTTTTTTATTCAAAGACAATATTGAAAAATACTTCTTTTTAAAAGGCCCCAGCTAACCTCAAGGAAGTGGAGGCTCCAAAAAATAACGAAGTCGATACGATCGGACCTCCTGATGCTGTTTCCAATTTAAGGCCCATCAATTTTGCGAGAAATGAAAGAGAAAGCAAATTGGAGAAGGAATATCGAGAAGCGCGAGAAATAACACAGACGTGGAACCAACGTTTTTGGACCAATCACAACAACAATTTCATTGCTGTAAGTTTGTACATTTTTTAAAATCAAAATTAAACTAATCGCTGTTCAATTAAAAGAAAGCAACTTTTAGGAACGAAAAGCATTCAAGGAAGCTCTCAAGGAACAAAGTGGCAAAGATTCAGTCACTGCGGATGAGATGTCAGTTTTCTACAAGCGTTTTCTCGACAAAAATTGGAGGAAACACTTAGAATACAATGTTTCTTGGTACAAACAGAATATAAGAATTCTTATACTCGAGTTGAGAGTCAGATTATCCAAAATGAAGTTCAGATAGACCTCATTGTACTGGTTTTACAGTTATTTATTTATTGGAGCAGATGTATATTTTTAAATGATGGAATAAAATTCACTCGTTTTGGTTTTATTTCTATGAATTTGTTGCATATATATCCTGCCAGTGCTTTACACCCGGATAGATAAATGTGCTGTTTTTTTTTTATATGCTGGCATATTCCTGAGGCAAATTTTCCAATTTGAATGTTTCTCAAGAGAACGAGATAAGTTCTATTATATTCACAGAATACAGACTATGCTAAGTTCAAACTTTGAACCAGATTCGAAAGTTGGATTTCAAATGTTCCATGAAATTCAATCGCAAAATCTCCTATTAATATAAATAAATTTCAAGACATTATCGGATCAGCGGCTAACTAAAATCGAATATTTCACTAGATAAGAATTTATTCCTACCAACAATCGATAAAACCCTTAAAGGCCTGCTATAATTTGACCTGCATTATAATGCTTCACTGACGTTCAATCAGAGATGAGTATCTCTGGTTCAATAATTACAACTTCAACTTACAAGTTCAACTTTTCATCAAAGCAAATCCAAATTAAGGTACACATAATGTAATGCAGCCCGCGACTTTTTTTTTATAATACATGAAACACGCCGGGCATAGAAAATATTCGAAAGCTTACGGCATAACTCGCTAGTGGCGTTACTGGTTAAAATCCCGTTCTAGCATACCAGTTTCCCAGCTACTAATTTCATCGAGTTACAAGAAATGTCCTTTCCCCTTTCTATGCAATATGCATTGCGCATTTTTTCCTCGTTGCCGCTACCGTGCATAATGGTGTATTGACAATTGTATATTTTCATTCCTCGTATCTTATCGACAGGCCATGTAGGATACCGAGAAGATAGTGACTTGGGCTCACTGTTCATTTTTTCTCGCATGCGGTCATCCGAAACTTCACTGCGTCTCTCACATCAGATTGTTGCGCCCGTAGTGTAGATACCTCGTGGCTCTGCTTCGCGCAAAGTGCATTTGCCACAATAGATGCCACATAGTTCAGTAGTGTTATGGTAGTGCGTACTATGGCGTTGAATAAGTGATGAAAGATTTGTGAGTTCTCGCGGAAGACATTGTCAATTAAATATTAGTAAACAATATGTCGGGTATACAAAAGTTTGAGATACTGCTGGACAGTCCAGATCACACGTTCTCGCCTGGAGAAGTCGTCACTGGAAGAGTTATTGTTAATCTCAATCGGGCCAAGACAGTGAGAGGTACAAGAATCAGCATTGTTTACGTGTATCACACTCGACAGTGAAGTTTGTCGAGGAATGTATTTCAAATTGGCTACACATTTGAGATTTCTTTATGAAGTTGTGTGTATAATTATGTGGATAGGTTTGGGTGTGCATGCACAGGCAATAAGGTCAAGGCTGCAAAAAAGCGGGCACCGGCGGCGAAAATTGATTATGTCACATTTTTAGAATGCGCTATATATAAGCTTGCAGGTTTTTATTGCTGACCCGAGTTCCGCCGGGACTGATGGCGACCCGGCAAATGATAGGAATAGAAATTCAGAGGAAAGAACGCATCCAATGGTAAAGTTTATGCGATCGGAATATATACATATATGTGTCAACCATAGGCGGACGAAGAAAAGATTAATATGTGAATACATATATGTAGGTAGAGAATTAGTGTGCCTTGAAATACATTTGTTTCAAGGGGTTTTTAATACTACTTCTGTGTTCAGAATCCAAGTATATATAGGGCATTTCGCGTCAAATCGAACTACTGACGCCGTAATTATTAAAAAAATCCTTTAGTATTATTATTATTATTATCATTATCAAGACACTCACCAAAAAAATTTTTTTTTTTTACGTGGAAAACATAATAGTAATAGGTAGACGATCTAAGATTAGTCGGTCGGATTTCTAAGACTTCCGATTATGCGAATTGGTCCGCGAGATTACATATCGCCTAAATCTCGACACCTCTTAAGGTGTAAAACATGAGTACAGTAGAACCTCGCTTATCTGGTTTCCGATTAACCGAGGATAATATGATGAAAAAAAAAAAAAAAAACCCGAATAAAACGGATGGTGGATCATATGAAGCCGCTATATCTACAATGTGTTATCGGGCTTCTGAGTTTTCACTAATTCGAGGAACCCCCTCCCCACATTACCTCGGGTAAACAAGGTTCTACTGTACGTGTGAGAATGAACTTAAACTCATTTTGAGTGAAAGTCATTATAACGGTAAGTTATTGGTTTCAGCGACGGAAAATCAAGCACCTGATTTTTTGGTTTGCTTATTTGAAAGGTCAATTTGATTATATCCAAAAGTTTTTTCGTTGTAAAAAATAACGTTTGTGCAGCGTTGCTTTAAATGAAATGATAAGAACACGCTTAAATTTTTTGAGTGTATTCGTCGATCAAAATTACATCTCCGAGCCAAATTTCACGTCAATCGTCTGGATGATTATCGAGAAATTAATTATCGAAGTTACACTCTTATACATGAAAATACACTAGAAATAATAAAAATTGTTGATAATTGAACTAAATTATTCCTTGTATCCTCGAGAAAACCTTCCACGAGAATCTAAATGATTCGTTTGCTGAGTTTTCGAGAAAATGTAAAAACAAAATTATTCGAATCATGCAACATCTACGCCGGCGATGGCGCATTGCGGAATTCTTTTTCGCACATTACTTCCCCGACGACCCGCGCACTTCCCCGCACAAATATCACGATCAAATCTCCTTAAACACCCTGCCGTTAAGACGGGGATGCAGTGCATCCCTTTCGACTGGATGGTGCATTGGTATATACCATTAAAACAATATTTAAAAAAATCATCAATTCCCAGTCAGGTGAAATAAACATAATGTACATGATTGTAATCACCAACGAAATTTGCAATTCAGCGATTATCCTATAAACTTCTGTGACTCGGTTCCTATAGTGCATCTGAAACTCACTGTTATATAATTTAAGAATATCAGTACGAGCTAATTGATTATGGTAAATTAAATGCACATGAAGGTAGATTGATTACGGATTAAATTAAGTGAAAATTATGTCGCGAGTCAATTATATTTCTCGCAATGTTCTAGGAAATGGATCCATATTAGCGCGTGAAGAATAATCCTAATGAAGCGGTGCAACGTTTAGTTGATGCTGGCATTTGCAATTGATGGTTCCTTTCATTATTTATTTATGCAACTATTAAGTAGTGCCCAGTGTACGACAGAGAAAGAAATCACGTGCATGAATGTCACTTTTACGTATCTTAGTGACCAATCAGCCCATGGTTATTTCTATGCAATTGTAAAACTGTGTAAATGATGGCCTGAGTTCAAAATCCCATAATAATCGAAATCATTTGTGCTTGAAATTTCAGAGATTCTTTGTAAATAAAAACTTCCGGCACTGTTACCTTAATTTGCAAGCAGATTTGTTGGCAGTGTAGATTCGCTTCTCACATGAATTGCAATAATTTTTTATGATTTTCAACTAATAATGTTAAAACACAAAAATTACTGCGTAAAAATCTCACTTGAGGATCATGATATTGCAGGTCTCAAAGTCAAAATCAAGGGCAAGGCAAACGTGAATTGGAGCGATACTACCGGAACTGGTAGAGATAAAAAAACGGTACAATTCACGGGGGATGAGGAGTACTTTAGAATGGAATTTTACGTCCTCGGACAGACCGGCAGTAAGCAATCGTTCAATTGGCTTTGCGCGCGAGCTTCATTCGCGGCCATTTTGAACAGTCAGCGCACAAAATGGCGGAATGTATAATTTCTGGCTAGCGATAAATACATGGGCTTTGTATTTATATATTTATTGTATATATACGTTGCACATATATACCTTCAATCGTATATATAGATATACGGCCAATGCTTTTCAATATACAAAACTTCGAGCCAGTGCCGTGTATGTTCTTAACACGCAAAGCCAATAATTTATTTTTAACATTTTATCAAAAACTGAAAATAATTGCTTTGAATTTGAAACATTGATATACCTTATAGGCGGTGAAAATGTAGAGATTCAGTCAGGGTCTCATATGTTCCCTTTCAACTTTTGTCTTCCACGCAATATACCAAGCAGTTTTGAGACAACGCATGGAAGTGTCAGATACACCATTAAAGCTATTATGGACAGACCCTGGAAATTTGATCACGAGGCTTCGTTAGCTTTTACTGTGGAGACTCCTTATGAATTGACTCAGCACACAACTGCGATGGTATGTTTACCATTTTTTTAATCGAGCGAAGTGTTAAAGAGGCTGTAATAAATGGCATGCCAAAATTGTACGTATTTTGGCAATTTGTCATTGCACCCAGAATATGAACTTTAGGAGTTGATATTTTCACAGAGTACAATTGACGACGAAGAAACCGCCACGTTCTGTTGCTTCTCTTGTTTCAATGTGGGCTCGATGAAAGTTCACATTTTCCTTCCATCGAGAGGTTTCGCCATCGGTGAAGCTATACAAGCTAAGATTAATGTCGACAATACGTCAACGAGCGTCGATGTGGAGAAGGTCAAACTTAAATTAGAACAGGTGAGTTTCCGAAGCAAATTGATTGAAATAGACCTTAAGGACTAATATTCTTTCTTTTCCAGAAAATAAAGCTCTTTGCACGGTTTCCACATTCGTCCACGAAAAAAATTACGGACGTTGTGCAAACTGTTAAACAAAATGGTCCGTTTAGTAAAAAGGACGAAATTCTCGTGAGCATGCAAGTGCCATCGCTCCCTTACTCCACTATGCCCTTCTGCAACCTCATAGATGTTGAATATAAACTTAAAGTCATAATCGTCGTGTCCGGTTGGTAAGTTTGCTATTGGGAGAAATTATCATATGCATTGCATAAGAAGATATTCCTTAATATTCAACCTATTCTTCGAACTAATTATTTTTTGACTACATAATTCCATTTTTCAAACTCAATCTTAATATATGCAACGCCGATGACTTATGTCACGGACTTTTTTTCGTCATGAGGTTCTTTCACAGCAATTAAATCGATATCTTGCTTAGGAAATGATGTGTAATAGTCCTGTAAGGTTATTCTGTAAGGAAACATTCGAATGAATTGGAATTGTTTTACCATTTTAGCCATTGTGACACGGAGAAAGAATATCCAATTATAATTGGGTCGGGACCGGTCGTCAGAGTTCAACCAGTGCAGAACTCGATTATGGTTTCCCCGCCCATGCCCACAGCACCATATTTCCCAACTGAAGCGCCGATGCCTGTGCCCATGCCGATGCCCATGCCCATGCCCACGGGCACCACGATGCCTACGAGCCCTGCGACATCTACGGGCCCGATGTCTATGCCCATGCCCATGCCCATGCCTACGACGTCCATGGCATATCCGCCGCCACAAGGTGAACAGTTACCGGGAACGACTACCGGCGAATATCATGGACCTGCGCCAGGTTTTACAAGTCCGACGCCAGGCTATGGTTACGGTAATCAACCTTATCCACCAGCGATGCCAGGACCCTTAGGTTTCGTTGCCCCAAACCCAGCGCAAGCGAGTAAGTCCTTTTCTCCGTCAGCATTTTTGCAGATTAATGCTTAGGAATTTTCAAATACATGGATTTGTTAATTTACATTTTTTTTAGTGCCACCTTCGTACAACGAGGCTATGGGCATGAACGTAAAGCATTGATTTCGATAGACGGTGCCATTCTTTGAAAAATGTGAAGGAACCAAGGACACCAAACTGCAGGAAATGAGAAAAGTTTTGGATACAGTACGTTTGGAAAATTATTTCAGAAAAAAGCAAATGATCAAGGGAAAAAACATACTATTCAATCCGCTGAATGTTTCGAACTACTCTAATAATGACGAATTCAATATTAACGGAATAGGAAACGAAATAAAAAAAAAGCAAAAATATCTGATTCAATCGGCATGAATACATTTCTTTTTAATGCGGTTTGAATATTTAGTAAATGCAAAAACTAAACCTCTTTCGTAGATCTTCTATCTTATCCGAAACTTTTCGCCAGTAACCTGTAGCTTTCACAAGCCTTCAAAAAGAAACTCGATTTAACTTTATAATTTTGTATCAGATATATTGATCTGATTATTGTTATGAATGTGATTGCTTTTATACGAAAGCTGTGAAATTGTGTTGTTTTACCTACTCAGTCAATTTACTTAGATCCAAATGGAGAATTACGGGCCTATTCGTTGTCTAAACAACGGTTTACAAACATTTGTATTCAACTACTGCGAGAAAGTCTTGTGTGTTTTGTTACGGACAGCGATTATGAATAAGTTATTTTACATACAAAAACTATATAAAGAAATTACAAATTACATGACAAATATTTTATATAAGCGAGACATTGAATAAAACTTATTTCAATTATTGTATTTGGGAAATGTATTATTTATTTTACCTTAAATACCCCACATTTACATACGCAGACGCAAGATCTTAAAAACATCGTTGTGTTTTTTGAACGATCGTTTAAATCGCAGACTTCATTCAGAATTCCCGCTAAGGGATAAAAAGAATCCATTATTACCATCGATCGAAAATGCAGTCGTAAGGATTTCCATAATTACAAAGAACCAAACTCTTTACTAATGCAATGAACCATCAAATGTCCATTTTATTGACGAGAGCTAAAACGCCTTAGGGCAATGCAGACTTTGCAATTTGCCGATACTATCAAGCACGTTATGTTAAAAAATTCTGGATAAGCATGACCCGCCAGGGTCATTAGTGTTTAAAAAATCGTTTTAACGTACCGATTTGCCAATAAATCTTATCAGCTCAACCCATTTGTAATCCATGTAATTTCTGGGTATAGCGCAAGATGGTTACTGATTATTATCAACGCATTGGATAGCATGTAGATAATTATTGATGCTCGTTTTCTCCGACTTATCAGTAGAGGACCCATCGGCACACCCACAAGACCGTCACTTTTGTGATACTTTTATTTTTTCCCTGATGTAGTTGATCGATGCTTAGTTGCGTCGCTCAGCTTGTTGCGACTAGTGGTGTATAGCGCGTGACTTTCCGCGGAGAATTGTCTTCGCGAGAAGTACTAGCGCTTTCAAACTGTAATATTAAATTAATGAAAAAGAATAGTGCATTCAGACCAAAAAAAAATCGTGAACACAAATAATAATCATGTGGTCGAAGCTACAAAATTTTGAAATAAAACTGGATAGTGCAGATCACACGTTCTCGCCCGGAGAAATCATCACTGGAAATGCTATTCTTGATGTCACTGAGCCCAAGCGTCTAAGAAGTAAGATTGGTTATCGATAATGCTTATCCAAAAAACATAGTTGAACTTAGCGGTAATGTAACAACTGATTTAGTATTAAATACGTATTTGAAGATTTGCGAACGAAGAGCTTGCGAAATAAAATTATTGACTTTGATGGCTGGTAGAATTCATGCAACGTTAACAAATTCTTAAGGTACTTTTTGGAGGGGGGAGTCCTTTGATGGGTGGGGATCTTGATCGTTGAACTACGGCCGGAGAGACGATTGCGGAAAGTCGTGGCGCCGCGGCGGCGTTCGCGTAACACGATGATTATACATTATGTCAGTAGTGCCATGTGTATGTTTATATATATCGTGTATGTACACGTGGGAACTCCGAAGAGACTGTCCATGCGCGAACCGTATAGTTACTTTAAAACTTTCTACCTGGACTTGCTGTCCAGGCTAAAACAAGCCCCGCGCCTTCCACGCAATGTAAAAAATCCAACCGGTCAACTGTTGCGCCGAACCAACCGATATCTCAACTTTCGGAAGGTTCATTTTGGAGATGATGAGCAATTGGTTCACGGTTGGAAATGATAAATCAACTCAAGTTCCGACTTTGAGTCGAGAATGGTAACAGTTGACTGTTGGCTGATTTTTATAAAACAAACCGAACAAAATCTTTTTTGTGCACGACGAGAACCATCGTTTCTCGGGCAATTGATGATGATTCTTTATAATTTTGAAACCAATCTATTTACGCTGAACAAGGACTCAGAGATAACTACTGATACATGAATTGAACATCGAATTCTTTTGATATTGCAGGTTTCAAAGTAAGATTTAAGGGCCTGGCAAAGGTGCACTGGACACGGCGTACCGGAAGTGGAAAACGAAGACGAACGAAACACTACAACGCTGAAGAGCAGTATTTTAGAGTGGACCACTATATGATAGGAGAGGCTGGTAATGAGTAATCGAGCTACTATTTAATTTAAATGATACCACCGAAACAGCTGATGTTGATGAACATTTTAGACGGTGAGACCATAGAACTTCCAATAGGATCTCATATCTTCCCGTTCGAATTTTGTCTTCCCCATAACATACCGAGCAGCTTTGAGACCACCCACGGAAGCATCAGGTACACGATTAAAGCCATCGTAGACCGACCGTGGAAGTTCGATCATGAGACATCAATACCTTTTACCGTTGAGACTCCATATGACCTAACTCAGCGCTTAACGACGATGGTATGTCTTGAAATATATTTTAAATAATACGCTTTCAATTAATTCCCTTGGGCGATGTGCAAAATACCACTTAAGGTACCACGAATTTTCCATTAAAATCAATAACAGCGACGCGACGCCAATTGTGAGAAAAAGAAAATTGAAAACGTTTTCTAGTCACTTTTCTTAAGTGTGCGCAAAGTTTCTTTCGTGCCCAATTTTTTGAGTTACAAGAATTTACACTTAAAGGCTGTATAATCAAAGGAAATGAACGGGAATTTTAAAAGAAAATTTCGAGTCTGTGATAGCACATAATTGTTTATGCAAAGTTATTAAATACTTACATGAATATAGAAAATACAACGGTTTCATATCACTGGAAATTTGTGTCCTCTTTTACGGGCATGCGAAATATTGTCCGTAGCAATAACTGTAATCGTTATTTTCTTTGCTGCATGCAAAACCATCAAGTACGTCGTCCATTCATTGCAAAATGAAATTCTATTTTACAATTTTTAGTACCGACTGGATACTGGGGTGGTCCGTGAATTAAGAAATTTTGGAATTCTTTGAAGATCAACTCGAATTATCAAATACACTCATAAAGTGGATAATTTTTCTAAATGCAACGTGTAATAAGCACATCTTCCCAAATTAAACATTCGATTAATTTTCCGCCGTTGGATTTTCGTCTTCTACATCCTTTTTTAGCTATCAGCTATAATTGTGAAATATCTTTTCTTCGCATCCTCGGTAGCGACTTCTAAAAGTACTTCGATTTCGTGGATGTTTAAAAAAAAATGCATTTGCAAATGCAAATGTTCATAAAATGGGTCTTGTGGAAATCGTATTTTCATTTAATACCTCACCATAACATGAGATGGTCCCCAACATTTTTCAATTAAAGGACGACCCTACATCGAACACCACTTTGGACTTACATCATATCGCCTTAAATCATGAACCATCAATTAATATGTTTTCAGACTGCTATTGAACACGAAGAATCGAAAACCTTCTGTTGCTTCCCCTGTGTTAATAGGGGCGGAATAACATTAAATGTATTCTTGCCGACCAACAGTTTCACGATCGGCGAAGCCATAGAAGCCAAGATGACAATAAATAATACATCAACGAGTGTCAACGTGACAAGAGTTAAACTCCAATTAGAACAGGTGAGTGTTAAAAACTCGAAATTTAAAAAAGTGTATTCAAGGCAGATCACGGAAGCAAAAAAAAACCAACATCTTCTTATGTTCAGGTGCTGAAGCTCCATTCGACTTCAGCAACAAAAACAGAAACCAACGTCGTGCAAAAAGTGAAAGAAGTTCGACGGTTCAATAAAAGGGACGAAACTGTCTTGGGCATGCAAGTACCATCATTGCCTTACTCTGGTATGGTCCATTGCGGTATTATAGACATTGATTATTATCTAAATGTCATCATCTCCATTTCCGGCTGGTAAGTTTGTTATTGCATTTATGAATATCGTTCAATCCCGTGGATAAATCAAAACGGTTTTATAAATTTCAGCCATCGCGACATGAAGAGACGATATCCTATTGCGATCGGGACAAATCCGGCCTCGAACGTTGCAGAAGAAAACCTGACTACAATTCCGGCGACCATGCCAACCGCCCCATTTTTTCCTGATGCGTCTCCAGGTCCCATGGATAGGCCAAGACCTTATACGACAGGGGATGAAAAACCTGTTTCAGGTTTTTCAAATCCCGTTCCAAACTACGGTACCATTTCAGGCAACCAGAATTATCCACCGGGGGTGCCATTGGGTTTCGTAACTCCAAATCCAGCGCAAGCGAGTACTTCAGCCGGATCAATGGAGAGACGTAAGAATGGAAAGCCTTTTCATCCTGAAATATCGAAATATTTGAGAAAACAGATGTTTTGGAATTGTATGGAATTGTTTGATTTTCAGCGCCTCCTTCGTACGACGAGGCTATGGACATAAGTGAGAAGCATTGACTCCAGGACAATATTCTGCGATTCATTACGTAAAAATAAAGACGGGTACTCTTATTGCTTCGTCATAGAGGAAGCTTTAGATTTATGACAAATTATTCGCCGCGATCTTCATGTCAATATACTCAAAAAAATCTAAGACGCTGAGATATGTATTTTTAAAGCAAGTGTGTGTGCATGAGTTTGAGTGCGTGTGTCACATATCCACGACAAATTTCATAAATTGATAAGTAAAATATATGACGTATATTTGATTTAAAAAATAGAATACAAATAATCCATCCACCAAATAGAAATGGTGTGGCCTTCCGATTGTGTAAAAGGTGTTCAGGTTGAGAAAAATCCACTCCTATACCAAAATTCCTTAGAGATAAGGAACCAAAGAAAATAACATTGTGATATGCATAGATTAATCTGGTACTACTTTTTTATGGTTTAGCCTGCTTTTAGAGCGCAAAATGTAGGTATATTTGTTAATCAAGGGATAGAATAAACGTACATTGTCCATAATTGTCGAAATGACTTGTATATGTATATACAAAAGTCCCGGAAGTACATACTAGGCAGTATGTTTGTTTTTGTTGGTATCCTAAATCTCGACGTTCAGAACTAGTGATAATTTTTCAAATCTGATGGCAAATTACGGCTTTGCACCAGGTAATAAATCAAGTATGGCTCAACCAGTGGTTTTCAACGGTGTATTAGCTATAAACGAAAGAAGCGCGTCGACTGCTATACGTTTAACAGTGGCCGAGTGTGTTTGAGTCTCCAAAGACCGTGCGTGGATATGAGTCATCCCCCACCATCGGAATTCATGGATGAAATGACACGCATTTCGGCAGAAATTCAACATCTCGAAGTAATGCTAACTGCGTACCTAACAGCACGAATGCCGGCACTGTGTCCACAAAGATTCGACAGGTCTACGTGTTACACGTTGGACATTTTGTGGGTAGGTACGTCGTGCCGTAAGTAGTGCATTAAGATGTTAATGTGCATTTCTATCGACAACCGGACAGCACGTTTTTCTAAGTCGGTAATTTATTGGCTTACGAACGGCGGCTATTGTTTCGCGGACATTAGTTAGCTATTTTGTACAGTGGCTAGAACATAGCCTTGAACAGTGGAGGATTTTTGGTAAAATGACTCGAATGAAATGTTATTGATATTTCAGATAGGCAAGAGTAAAATGTCCTGAAAGTGGGCATTCACTTTCGATAGTGGAGATCAGCAGAATTAATCCACCGTTGCGAGAAGATTCAATTTTATCTGTTATGGGTTGGACCTTGATCACAGATAAAACATCGGACGTTAGGTGCGTCATCGATACTGACTGACAGTACTTCATCGGCAGGCACCGGTATCTCTCGGTCGGTCGACAGTGTCTTTCGCGATTACAATTGTATGGTCTCAGCATCTTTGGCATTTTTTTGCTAATTTTTCCGAACTCTTATACAATACAAAAATACGTTTACCGGTACGTTACGGAGTCTCATTGTTTTGTTAACCGTTCAAGGACAAGGACTGGTTTACATTTCTTGTTTCTTTGAAGCAATGATATATTACGTTGTGTGTAATATCTGATTTTTTCAGTCAAGGAAATTTTGATGTAGTTTAATGTAATTAAAGGAAATCCGATAATTAAATATGAACCTTTGAGGTAACCAGTACTTTAGATAACATCAATTAAAAAAGTATGATTCTTCAATCAAAAGATTGTTTTTCTCTCGATCAGGGGTTTTGCCCCACTCATACTTCAGCGCACTGGTCGCACTCGTACTCGAGCGATAGTCGCCTTCGATCAACTTCCTAGTCTGCATATAATGATCGCTCTTGCACATTTGTATCGCAATATACTATTATATTTCGAGTTGCTGATGATCGAGATGCGTCGTGTCCAGTTGAGGTTGTGTTAATTCGGGATTTGTAAAAACAAGGTACCGTCGGTATACAGGGTTCTATAAAAAGCACTGTCGTCATGACATAAACATTACAGCAGAGGAGAGCCTTTAAATAGGAGTACAAGATTGTTGAAATAGAAATTGCACGTCCTAGTGAAAGACTACAAATTTAGGAAGAAATATGAACCGAGGATGGTTTAAGATCCAACTGGACACTCCAGATCACACCTTTTCATCTG
The DNA here is from genome assembly GCA_947507545.1 of Clistopyga incitator. Taxonomy (NCBI): domain Eukaryota; kingdom Metazoa; phylum Arthropoda; class Insecta; order Hymenoptera; family Ichneumonidae; genus Clistopyga; species Clistopyga incitator. Next base: position 2,353,419 of record OX382179.1, on the reverse strand, counting down.
GAGAAACCATCACGGGACGAGTTATTGTTGATCTCACCAAACCCAAAAATCTAAGAGGTAAGATGATATATCGATTGTATTTATTAAGCACGGAGAATGAATATTTAATCAATATTAGTTTTCACAAATCTACCTCGATGTTGTTGATTTTGCGGAAAATTTATCTCGAGGTTGATCACTTTGACCGATAGATAAAGCATTGAGTACATAGCAAAATTCATTTTAGAAACAGCATTTACCTATTTTTGTTACATGTACAAACTTTGGATGTTGAAAAACTGGTATCACATCAATAAAAATTCAAAGAATATGTACAACAAAAAAACAAGATTCTACTTTGCATCCTTGTTTTAAATGAATTGATGAACATGCCTCATTATTATGTTGAGAATGGGCGTGGACAATAAAAACTGATTAAAAATGCAGATGAGATGGCTCCCAAAAATGAAATTTGACAAAATCTTTTTTGTATCTCCCAGTGGGCATTAAAACAGCACGCCAAATTAAAATTGCACAGCAAAAAAAATTGGCCAGGTCGTCTAGGCAAAGTCACATTAACCATTGTATTATACTGATATTTTAGGTTTGAGAATAACTATCAAGGGCGAGGCTTATGTCAGTTGGGAAGAGAGTACAGGAACCGGAGACGACAAATCGACCAGACACTATACGGCCAAAGAACCGTATTTTAAGATGAAAACCTATTTGCTGGGACAACCCGGTAATTAGTGATCGTACCGCAATAGACTTCGACTCGGAACCACCGAATTCAATAGAATTTTTTAGAATACAACGACTCGTATTGATATGTATTATAGACGGTGAAACCATGGAGCTTCCATTAGGATCTCATACTTTTCCGTTCCTCTTTTGCCTTCCACATAACATACCGAGCAGTTTTGAATGCAGAGACGGGCACATCAGATACACCATCAAAGCTGTTATAGACAGACCTTGGAAATATAATCACGAGACGACGATACCTTTTAATTTTGAGACCCCCTATGTCTTGACTCAACCTCCGACACCAATGGTATGTCTTGATCAATTAAAAACAAATTTTATTTCTCTCCGTGAGGCGAAGCGAAATGCCGACCAAAAATATACGTGGTTTCTAATAAAATTGCTCGAAATTTCTAAGCCACTGGATTTTTTTGGCTAAGCAAAATTGCTGGACGTGAAGGTTTAAAAACTATAAAAATTCCATAAAGTTAATGTCGGATAAATCGTAATTGTCTAAAGTTAGACACACATAAGAATCAAATAAAATACAAAATTTAGACAACATTAAAGGTTTCTGTCCGGCCTTCTCTATATAGGGCGTGCGACGATCAGTACAAATAATACAATCTGTTTTGTTTTTCCTGCAAAACATCAATTAGATATGACTTCGTCTATTCGGTACAACTAACTCGTTTTTGTAGAGAAACACGAAAACAACGTTGTACAGTCTTTGACAGTGATTAAACACGTGGGAAAGCGTATCACATTTCCTTACGTCGTTGGTCAGCCCGCACACCATGAGTTCATATTTTTTCAGCATGCAGTCGAAGGTGAAACATTCAAAACTTTCTGTTGCTGCTTATGTGTCAATATGGGCGCTTTGGAATTCGATGTCCATTTGCCGAGCAGAAGTTTCGCGATTGGCGAAATTATAGAAGCTAAGATTGTTGTTATCAACAACACATCAAGAAGTGTCGATGTAACGAAGTTCGAACTTCAAATAGAACAAGTCAGTGTCAAGAACTCAAAAATTAAACGACGTGTTCACGTTTGTTGAAGAAGACGGAATAAACGGAGATTTTCTTGTCATTCAGGTCACACAGCTTCATGCGAACAAAAGTATTGAAAAGAAATACAGTATCGTGCAGAGAGTTGAAGACGCGAGACGGTTTAATAAAAGGGACGAAACTATCTTAAGGATGCAAGTACCGTCGGTGCCTCACTCAAAACTGGTCCATTGTAGTATTATAGACAATGATTATTATCTCAACGTCGTAATCTCCTTTTCTGGATGGTAAGATTGTTATTAATATCGCGAATTAATATTTAAATAGATGAAAATGATTAATTTCTTCCAGCCGTTGGCCCGCGAAAAAGCAATACCCGATTGAGATCGGAGTAAGGCCGGCCTTAAACGGTACAGCTGAAAACTCGGAGACAATTCGGACCCTTAAGCCTGCCGTACATCCAAATAAGGTCCATCTAAAGATATTTAAACGAACGTAGAAATTTATACACCAACTATAAGTACCATATTTACACCAATTCGATCTGAGTCTGACTCTCGACACCTCGGATCTTGGAGAAATTGGAAGACATGCGTAAAAATCCTTTCTACATCTCATAATTTCCAAACCTAGACCGAGAGTAGATCGGCATTCGTTTCCATTTTCCTGCCCTGTTTCAATTGGGTGCCGAATAAACAAAAATCCATTATCAAATTGGTGGGGGAAAAGGCATCGTGAAGTTCACATTCCAGCATTCACATGGTTTTGGTCCATTGTGAATAACCTTTAAATTAAAATGTCTTTTGAATTAAGAAAATGACTTTGGAAAACCGTAGATAATTCCTTAAAATCCTATATGTTCTGTATGAAGATGGTTAAGCATCAGTTCACAATTTTTTGACTACTATTTTGAATTTTGTCAAAATAGTAGTCAATTTTTTCTCTAACATATCTGAATACAGGCAAGGTTTTCGAAGGATTTTTTCTCATTTTTTTATTTACGGCTAACACTGTTTTTTGAAAAGTATAATGGCAAGCAAACCTGAAAAAAAAATCTGTTTCTCTTGAGGGTTGGAGCAACACATTAAAAAATCACCGACCAGATCCGAGAAGTCGAAAGTCAGAATCACGCCGAAATGCGTGTACATTGCCATATATATCCATTGTATATGAGGTAACGGGAATGTTTTATTTTGCACTCGTTAAGAATATCGTTTCCTTGTATCACTTGAAAATAACTGTATACTTTGTTTTAACAGGAGTTGACATTATGCCCTGTTGTGTCTTCGGAACCTATGGGCAGAACGTCCATGACTTATCAATTGGCACGTGGTCAACATTTTCCGGAAAAGTCGGGAAATTAATGTAATATACCAGCGTCAAGTTCTTCGAATTATAGTCCAACTGCCATGTTCAATAAAAGTAATGAACATTATCTACCAATTACCACCAACAGATGCGATTAATTTTACACTTCGTTAATTGGAATACTGAAAAATATATATTTTTTATAAATATATTTGATATTTTCGATAGGACAGACGTTTTCCGATTTGTTTTAAATCGTGTTTTTTTTTTTCAACGACAACGAGAATGAACGAAAAGTATAACACTTTGCGATGCATTTCTTACACATGAAGGAAATTTTTTTAAATTTATTTTCGTACGTTATTTATATTCATTTTTGTAACTCATGCACATAAAGTCGCACATTACGTGCCTGCAAAGCGTGCGTAAGATGGCGCATTATGCTGACATAAACGTAGATAATTTTACGTACGCCATCTGGTGCGTAAAGTTATCTACAGATGGCGTGCGTAAAACTATCTACAAGATGATTTTACGCAATGCTTCACAGGCTCCAAGATGTGCGACAGTATGTTGTCACTCGCCTCTGAGTTATAGTATCCGTACTCCAATTATTTACACCCTCAATGGTGAGTATTTTCATACGCAAGTGGACGAATCCAAAAAACTGGCGTACTTCACACCATAAATTAAGGAGGCGAAAGTACGTTCGCTTTCTCGGATTTGTCTATTAAGACACATTTTGTCACTATATTTGATATCAACGATCACACACGCACGCGCCAAGCGCATGAGACTTCCAGTCAGATTTTCTATCTCTGTCGACCAGACGCGACATTGTATTGACTGTTTACTGAGAGTAGAATATACACTAAACAGTATCGCAAATAATTTTTGTATTTAAAGAATATTATCGACTAGGAGTGTAAAAAATCAACGAAGGGTATAGCGTCGGTCTGCCAATCCTACAATATTTCTTGTTGACATTAACATGTCTCCAGGACTAAATAAGTTTGAAATAATGTTGGACAAATCAGACAGCATATTTTCACCAGGGGAAGTGATATGCGGACAAGTTATTGTTAATGTCAATAGGATTAAAACTGTAAGAGGTACTGAATAAGCAACGTTTTATAAGTAGTACGTAAGAATTGTTACATGTGAAATATTGATTCTTTTCCCGACCACTCCTTAGGTTTTCTACGACTCTAACCGGGTGGCCTAAACTTCCTATTAGTGCTGCATTATATGTTCATTTGATAACATTAGTCTCGATATCGTAGCAGAAAAATCGACCGTAATTTTAAAAAAATATTTCATACATAAAAAAAATGTTATTGTTTTCATATCTACTCGAATCGTCTTGTTAATCAAAATGTTCCTAACTGAAATAAGAATTAACTTTGTATTCACTAACTTGGCTTTGATTAAACTCAGGATTTTTCACGGCAATTGGTGGAAAAATTACTTTTTGTTTGTCATTTTTTTTCCAAAATGCAGCTGACGCCTTTTTTAGTAGTTGCTGAATAACTATGTAATTGCAGGACTTAAGGTAAGTGTTGCTGGTCTTGCTGAGGTGGGATGGACACGACCTACGGGAATGTCAGGTCAGATGACTTCATACTTGAACAAAGAAGAGTACTTCAAGCATGAATTTTATTTGTTTGGAAGAGCTGACAGTAGGCTATCGTTAAATCTGTTTTATACATTGAAACCAAAGAAATACATTACTTTTAAACATGTAACATGTTATCAACGTTTTAGACAGTGAAAACGCTGAAATACAAACTGGCGAACACGTGTTCCTATTCAATTTTTCACTCCCGAACAACATACCGAGCAGTTTTGAACACAAAAATGGGAAAGTCTCATACACGATAAAAGCTGTGCTAGAGAGACCCTGGAAATACGACCATCAGATAGATATGCCACTTAAAGTCGAAGCTCCATTTGACTTGAGCATATATCCACCTGCGATGGTTAGTAAATGAAAACATGACAGAATTAGCCCAATAACAAATTATTGAATTTTCACAAGGTAATTATTTTATTACTCCTTATAGAATTGAATTATTTTGTAACATCATAATAACAAAATTCATGCAAAAATTTGTTTTTTATTTCCCCATCGACAGGTAATTCGATTTTTATCGGATTTTTCGCAGTATCCGATACTGGTTATTAAAAGAATGTTTTTTCAGAACGTTATCGACGACGAAGATCACAAATCTTTTTGCTGCTTTCCGTGTTTCAAAATGGGTTCAATGAAAATTCACATTTACGTGCCTATGAGCGGTTTCGTTGTCGGTGAAATTATAGAAGCTAGGATTGATATAAATAACAATTCTACGCGTGTCAATGTTACGAAAATTGAACTAAATTTGCAACAAGTAAGTGTACCAAAAATTCTCAAATTTACGTATTTAAGATATAAATCCATTTTTAATTCACGTATAGACAGTTTCGTTCCATAAACATAGAAATACGTTCCCCAGATTCGAAAAAAAAAAAATCATTGCTACTTCTGTAAAAAAGACGTTTCTGACGATTAGTCACAAAGCCTCAATTAATTGAACAGAAAATGATCATTATTATATTACTGATCATTTTACTATTTTTTAGTTAATTTGAAATCATTTTTTTGGATGATAAATTTCTTTTTTAAATGAATTTTCACATAGAATTTTTGGCAAAATTCGTGAAACAACTGCAAGTTCAAAAAGAAAAGCCACGTGTGTACTAAGAAAGATTAATTACGAATGACAAACTGGGAAGCGCAATTTCAATTGCAATTATTCAAGGCGTAACTCTCTAGAATTTGCTGACAATTTAATTCGAAATTATTTTTTTGCAGATTGTAACGGTAGTAGGACATTCAGCGGTAAATCAGTTAATAAAAGTGTACAATCGAGGCCACACAAAACGAACCTGCGATATTGTTCATAAAACTGAAAAATATCCACCATTCGAAAAAAACGCTGAAATCGCAATAGGACTTAAGGTACCATCAGTGCCCTCCTCGAATCTCGTTCATTGCAACATTATAAGCATTCTCTATCGTATCAACATTCACATTTCAACATCAGATTGGTAAGTTTTGTGCAATTAAACTGTACATTATTGCTTAATGAAATAATTAATTTGGACTCACATTATCATCCAAACAGCCAAGGAACTGTGGAAAAATCGTATCCAATCGTAATAGGAACAAAATCGACTCCAGCTTCCCAACCGTTTGACGATAATTACGTGACTGCTAATCGAAGTCCTTAGCGTTAATCAAATTTCCGATCCAGACATTCTACGATGTGATGACAATATTAGCGCTGCCAATTTTGAACCGATGCTTAAAAAAGAATGAAAATAATTATCAGTATAAAAACAATAACAAATGCTGACAATAATAAGATTTACAACATTTTAAGAAGAACAGTTTTATACAGTTCAATAAATTGTTATTATACAGTGAAATTATGAATATTTAAAGAAATCGTTAATGTTAAAAATTGTGATTAAAACTATGGGGAATAGTAATTTAGTAGTCAATATGAAAATTAATCATATGCCTTAAACAATACTGGCTACCTCATTCAAATACTTACCTGTTATTCTGTAATTTATTTAATAAATTTACGTACCGTAAAATGATGCAACGAGCGTGAGTTCCATCAGCACCAAAAAGCAAGCAAAGAGCTTTATAGAACCCTCAAAATTTTGAGGAGGTGTAAGAATAAATGAGTCTGATATATTTACACAATTTATTTTATATTTCAACATCGTCAAATTATAATCGTTATCATAATCGAGTCATGTCAATAACGAAAGTAACGCTAAACGGCTGGGAGAGATTGTAAGGCCACGGGAAAAATAATTCGTAAATTGCGCTCGACTACGGCGACGTTTATAGGGAAACGAATTTTTGTTAATTATTTTAAAAAACAGAGGGAACGAAAAAAACGGACAGGAAAGATTGTAGAAAAATGAACGTTTGATCGGTCGTGTAATCTGTTTTTCATCGTCAAGAGTCTGCCGATTATTCTTTGGATTACGAGCGATTGAATTACGAATTAAAAAACGTATGTGAATATATTATTTTAAAAAAAGGGGGAGCAGGAATGCATAATAAAGTTAACGATATGCATGGACAATGAGATAAAAATGAAGAAATACTATAGGACGAATGCTCGAAAGATCAATCGATCTTGCAGAGACCACGGAGAATAATGACTTTGTTACACATTACTTTTTTCTTAATCTACAATAAATGTGCATTAACTTTACAGGATATCGCGGGGGTAAGGGGAAGATTATCTGAAAAATGTACAGGATGTGACGATTCACGTTCAAACGACCAAATGCCCGGTTTGTCTGTTTGTAATAGGAACTGAACCCAAAAACTTCATCTTTACCAAATATTAAAAAGGAAGGGCACTTCGCCCTAGTCAAAACCGTAGCCAGTTTTTAAAAATCATGCCTATAATTTTTTTGTCATTTGCTTGTATGTTCAAGAGACTTACTTGAGTAGGAGCTTATGCTTTTAGTACAGAACAACACATTCGTAATTTTCGAAAAGATATTTTCCCGTTTATTTTTAAAAGAATATGAAGGACGGTATTGGTCGATTGTGACGAATGGCATTTTATACCTTAAGAAGAAGTTGATTGGTGCACCGCCTCAATATTTGTTAGTGCCAGTGAATTAAAAATTCCAACGTTTAAATTACAAGTACTATTTAAAAATTCCGTGTGTAAATAAATACAGAACTCTCCCATAAAAAAGGGTGTTATCACTCGTTATAATCAATATTAAGTTTCCCTTTTTTTTTCAATACTAAACGTAAAAAACTTATTATTAGTATATATAAATCGATTTTGTTTTGCGAAAGGGGGCTATTAATGTACACACTGAAAACATATACTGCTATTCAAGTCACTCTCCCGAATTGTTAATCAAAACCCCAAAAATTATAGAAATTTTTTTGAAGTTGTACCACTGATATGACTAGGGTGAACCACTTCAACCCCATAAATACATTTTGTTACGCAGTGAATCGGCTTTCGCTACTTTTTCAATGGGGAGGAAAATCTTACATTCGATCGTTATGTTATTTTTGTTTAGCACTGAAACGTAATATCTTTATCTACAGTTTAAACGTTATTTTGTGACGAAGAAAACTCCGCTCTGAATTATCCTCCAGAGAATCAGTTATACTGTGGACTGTTAAGGAAAGTAAGTGTAGAGCGAAACAAAAGCTTTGTTCAATAATATCGCAAGGTTCGAGCGTCGGCGGTGGATATTTTTGGGATATTGAAGGTTTGGGAGAGGAAATGAAGTATTAAAAAACGCAGAGGTACATTAATAGTCAACTGACTGCGAGATTGCATCAGATAGACGATACAAAAAACGTATTTACTCCTAACTAATTGCAACTACACTCAATTTTCGTTAATCTACAGAAGTAGTACCGTGTTGTTCAAAATCTAGAGGATTTAGAATTAAAGAATTAAGAATAAATCACTTAAAAAGCCTTCAGTGTAAAAAAAATCTCTTATATCTTAAAACTGTTGATTTCCACATAAAATAAAGCTCCAAAATATTCGACAATAGGAATAAAGTCCGAGAACCTTTTATAAGTTACCTCATGTTAAATTCTCAGCGACCGAATCATACGAGGCCCTATTTTACGTCAAAGTCGCGAGATTTTGAAGCTTTTATATAAAGTGCAATTTTCATTCAAGTAATTTTGCTTTCTTACCACGCATTTGTGATAGATTATTATTCGCGCAACATCCCGGCGTTTTATTGGTATTCCCTGATGCATTTGAATCGAATTTACATTAAGTAGCGTGATGGCGGTGCTCAAAAATTTTTTTTAATAGAATTACAAATGAAAAAAAAAAGAAAAAAAGGAACTGTGCGCTCTGGCGTTACAAAAATTTCATTTCATTTATGTTACATCATTAATCTTTCCTCGGCTTAAGACAACAACCCTCAATATATTATTATCATAAATAAATTTGGTCTATCGGTAATAATGTAAATACGCCGGTACAATCCTGGCAGTATTTGGTAAGGACGAATCAGGGTTATCGGAAGGGTAACTGACGCCGGATTAGCCGCGGAAAAAAAATTATAATCCATCGATTCGTCTGCTTGTCGACGCAAATCTTTTTTTTGTTTTCTATTAAATTCGAAGAGATGAGAAAAGACGATCGATCAGCGCATCGATTACACCTTACGGTAAACTTGACTCTAGACCCTTGGACCGGATGGCCGGGACTTTTGCAAATCTATTGACCATACAAGGCGACAATGGTTTTTCTTTCGTTCGAATTTATTTTCTTGCTTTTCCACGTCGTTGATGAAGATAAGCTGAGGATTCTATGAGTAAAAATAGAGACGCGAAAAAACACCCAGTAGCTTCGTAGGATAATTGGGCTCAACTGTAAGATCGATAGCGATTTCACAGACGAATTATTCGGGTGTTACTACTCAGGGGAATATGATTATCGGTCAATAATCGCGAATCTCTAAAGATCTTGAGTTAAGATCCTTGAGTCATGGATGTATCGCCGCGTTGATCTACAAACGACCCGGTCAACGTGTATTATAAAACTATCGTGACCTGCTTATTTTTATTTTAATCTGCGGCACTTTGTTTAAAAAATATAATCGGTGTATGTGTCTGACCGTATGTGTTCACAGTTGTTGTTGTTTAATATTGCCTTAGGTTCAAGACCGACATCAACATTTAATCTCTATTCCTATTTGTTTCTTTCTCGTTTCCCTTTCTCTCGCATATATCTTCGGTACAGTGTCAACAATCATTTTCCTTAAGAAAAGAACAAAAAAAAAAAAAAAAAACTCAAATAAAAAATGTTACTCTGTATTTTTCTATCCAACCACGTTGATTCTCGTCGTGAACCACAGGTGACTTGGTGTGTTATCCACATTTTTGTGTACGTGTACTTTGTTTCGGTTTTCATTTATCGTGTGAGTGTGTAACGTTTCGGCTTCAGTTTTATCCAATCGCTTTGCTCTATTCAATCACTGTTCTCAGTCTGCACGCTTGCAAAAAACACCTGGAATATAAAAACGATTTGTTCCAATGCCTTGAAGATAATAATAAGATGTTTTAATGGTTAAGCAGATTGTCAACTTTTTGCATGACCGAGAGTTGGGGCGGCCATTTTGAATTTTCTTTTTACAAATAAAATTTATATTTACTCTCCATCGCAGGAAGAATAAAATACGTTGAAACCCATTTTCAACAATACTTATTTCGTATAAAACAAGAATTCCAAGAGTTCGTGTATTTTTATGCCTCCAGACGGTAAAAACCCCTTAAATTTCCAATAAAAAAAAATGTTTAATGAAACAGAAAAAAAATGGAAACAATTGTTTCTATTCAGAGAAAATTAGCTTGAAGTTATGCATTTTTTTTTATCAATTATAAAAAAATGTCAACATCTCATTTCAAAGTAAGCTGATAGTTATTGTAAAGCAATAATTAATAAGTTAGATGTGCACTGTATGTCAAATGAAATTGTGGAGGTTTACAGCCCTGAAATGGACTAGTACAGTTTGAATTCGCAATTGATACCACAAATTAGATTTCATAGAGTTCAGGAGTAAACAGACGCATGTAGTTTCATCATGTGAATCATTTTCACCTTTTGAGAAATTAAAAACCTTTTCTCCGAAGTCCCTAACTGATTAAAAATCACATTTTTCATAGCGCAATGTACTATGTAGTTGAGATTGGCACAAAAAAGCATTTTTTTTCTACAGTTCATTTGTAGGAGTGGCTCTTAATGTACTTCAATAAATGTGGTAACTTTTTAACTGCATGTAAATAATATGCGTTATAAATTTCATCACAATAATAATGATGAGTAAAAAGGGTAGAAAATATGTATAGAGAAAGAGGGAGAGGGAAACGAGAGTACTGCATTAAGAAAACTTACCATAACTAAATGTGCGATGACTTATCCCTCCCTTTTAATCGCTCCAGGCGCTTCGGCTAGTCCTTTTACTTTGAGTCGATCTGCCGTTTTCAAAAACGCGGGAAGTTGATCCTGAGAAACGTTCACCTCGCCGGCGTACATAAATTCCAATATCGCTTGGAGGTGACTATAAGCTACATCTTTAAGAATAATAATTGGATGTTTGGACGGATTTTCCTGTAATATAAAAAAATAATGAAGAATAAAGTAGGGTACCAATTTTCTATACTTGTGCTTTTTTAACGCTTCATCAAATTAAACGAGAAATGTTTCTGTATTCACCTCGAGCAAAGATTTGAAGTACGGACTACAGGCGGAGAGTACCATCTTGTGTGCTTTACAAGTCTGACCATCGCATGCCAATGTTACATCTGTAAAACTCTTTTCGTCCCTCAAATGTTTGAACGACGTCACCATGTTCGATTGGAAGTCGTTCCATTTGAGGAAAAATTGCTGCTGTTCCCCAGCCATTTCGGATTATATTTATTTAATCTCAAGTACCAAAGAGTCACGATTAAATTGGAATCTGGTAACAAAAACAAAAAAAGCTTGATAAGTATCTGATAGCGTTGAATCATTACAAGACAAAATGATGTCATTAAATTTTATCAAATAATTACATAAACATGATAAATAGAGCTGATATAAATTCTACGACTTATACAATACACAAAACAATAAAATACGATAACAAAGTCAAATTATATAAATTGGGATCAATTCAGATTAACTTGATAACATTTTTATTCGTATGGAACATTTAAAAATAAATGTTTTTTATTTCTTTTATGATGTTATAAAGTACGTTCATGAATACCAATTTTGTTATTAATAAGCAAATTTTCATGTATGCGCTTCTAAGATTCAATTTCATAGACGAAATGTAAATAAAATCATTTTTACATCAACACTCGTGAACTTTATTCACAATTACAAATCTTCGACCCTGTAATTTACTGTTCCCACATAATTGCCATCTGCTTCCATATAAAAAATGTTGTTCCTGTTATAATACTTATTCGTGTGAATTGTGAATTATGCCGACTGTTGCATCTCTTTCTAAAATCTATCTATAATTCCTTTGTAAAAAGAAATTCTGCCTGTTAGGTTACATTTGCAATGTATACAAAACGATTAATCGCGTTAATGAAGAATATCATCATAATAAAATCGGAAAATGACTTTAATCGATGTTTCCCAAGCGAATTGTAGGCGTCAGTAGAAAAACAAGCTCACCGTCGGCTCGAATCAGGATACTTTAGTCCCGCAATGAAAAATTACAACAAACATCAAGCGAGACATATGGCAGAGTGGGGCGAAAAACAAGCGCTTCAATCTCACATCAAAGTCGAATACGAAACACGATCGCGATTCCACAGAAGCGTTTTAGGTTAGCTTGTCGGAAAAAAATATCTCGACGACGCAGAGAGTCGAGGTAAAAGTCGCGATTTAAGGAGTCGCGTGAGCGGCAAGTGAAGCACGTTACTTCATTTTCCGACGTAGATTATCATTTTTTTAGTTTCCTTCGCGAATCTGGCAATGGATGCTGCTAGTAAACGGCGTAGAGTTCTTTCATCACAACAATACGCGTGCGTCTCCGTGTCTCGATTCCCCCCGTGAAAACGGACGACGTTGAAAGAAGCATTGGGACCCCAACAAAAACGGGCCCAACTTACTTTGCGTAGGATCCTTCGGACGAATCAACGAAAACCGCAACTCACCTCTCCAGGATTAACTAATTACGCGGGTAAATATCGTGACACTCGATGGAGGAAGCGTGATTAAGAGACTCGCGGAAATGCATTCACTATAAGTAACCGTGATGTATATATACTGGCGAAAACTTTTCATCGAGTGGTAGCAATATATTTTTTTGTTGTGGCTAATACCACGGTGAGAAAATTCGGGTGGACTCGGAAGTCTCCGATCACCTTCGTAGAATCGTGTCAACCGGTGCGTTGCATCAAGCGCGGGGAATTCCCCGGTGGCGCCATCGTACGGCCGACTCGCTAGAGAGACGATAGGTTGGGCAGTTGATGGTCATGTGACGAACTGTTTAATAAATTAACGGTTACGATGGATAGCTTCTTGCGGTTACTTGCAAAATGTTGTTGAAAATGATAATCCTTTATCACTAAACAATGTTTTTGTTTGTACTAAATACATATAATGTAGCGTTTTTACATTCCAAACAGAAGTAACGTTAATAATAGTGTATTCGGAACGGTTGTATCGGAGATTTCACGAAAATAGGATAGCGTCCTGCAAAAAAGGTAAGTGCTAGAGAGATGATAGGTTGGGCAGTTGATGGTCATGTGACGAACTGTTTAATGAATTAACGGTTAAGATGGATAGCTTGTTGCGGTTATTAGCAGAACTCAGTGATAAATGATAATCTTTTGTCACTAAACAATGTTTTTGTTTATACTAAACATGTAATGTAACGTTTTTACATTCCAAACAGAAGTAACGTTAATAATAGTGTATTCGGAACGGTTGTATCGAAGATTTCACGAAAATAGGATAGCGTCCTGCAAGGAAGGCAAGTGCACGGCGAACTTTTTCGTTCCTAGCTGATTTACCGTAGAAACCTCCGTCAAACGGGTTTCGCAAAAAATAAACCGAAAATCGGTCGTAGCGACTGCAAAAACAACCGCCCTAAAAATATTATTCGGTTGTTTTTCCGGTTGCCCATGGTAAATCGAAAAAATACGACCGCATAACGTTTTTTTTAGGGCAGTCGTTTTTACGGTCGTTACGACCAGCTTTCGGTTTTCTTTTTACTTCCCCCACCACTTTAAAAAATTTTTGAACTTATTTTCTCGCCAAATACCCGCCAGAAATAGATCAAATTTTGATACAATGTGCGGAAGTATTGCAGAATTGGGTAAAACTTCGGGTTTTTTGATACTCAAACCCGTTTGTTTAGGAGAATCGATGAACCAAAAAGTGGGCTGAGGTGCGAGAAAGACAGTCCTATATGCGTTTAACATTAGGCGAAGAAATTTTCGCCAGTGTATCACTGAGCGTTAACTTCATCTCATGTTTCAAATAGTAAAAAAAATGCTTATTTTTAACACTACACCTGCAGGACAGAAATTAACAGCCTTTCTCCCTAGGGAGTATTGAAATTCGCTTGCGCATGCGTGCCAATTACAAGTCAAAGATTACCGATTTTGTGCCCGTGAACAAAATAAGAATATTTAAACGTAGTCGGGGTGAAACAAAAAAATGTTATATTGTATTATTCTTTCTCTATTTTTATATTTCAAGATAAAACAATTTTGGCGAAATTCAATTGTTAAATCTGTAGCAGTTTAGTTTAGTAGCAGTAAAATCTAGCTCGTAATAATTTCCAGAATGATCTGAAAAAAGTCACTAAATTAATAACGAATAATTCGTATAGGAGAAATCCTGCTACTCGGCAATCGGTAAGATATCTTACGTATCGCGACGGCATTTCGCCGGCAAGGTAAATGTTTCAGACGGATTAGACACTGTAGAGCTCTTTGCTTTGTTTCTGCAAAACTCAATTTATAGATGGCGCTGTAATCGCAATTTCGTGCAATCCTTTACTTGATGTGCTACAACTTCCGAAGCTGCTATCGGTATCGAAAACGGTAATTACGTTGACCGAGAGCTGGTTAACATTTTAACCAAAATGCCGACTAACAGCTTGGCAGTTAAAGTTAATTTGCTTTTAACGAAAATTTCCTTTGAGACATACGAAAACGTCATCGTGGCGACAAAGGACGTTTTTCTTACTGGGCACTTTTTGAAACTGACTGGCCATGAGGTATGGCGTGAGGAAGGATGTGTCACATCCCCGAAAAAAAAAATAAACTAAAGGCGGACTGGGTTTTCGTTCTTCCCAAACGATTCGTTGTATTTGATAAAGAATGCAAAAATCAGCTTTGCTGCAAGTTACGTAAAAAACGTTCTGCTTCCTGATAGAAGAAACCCGTTATCGGTGAAATGTTTTTTCGAAACTTTTATGTCAGAATAATCAGAATGGTCTGAAACGTTGAGAAAAGTAGTGTTGAAAATAATGTCCGTATGCATGTGCCTGTTTCCTCAGTTTCGAAAATTCAACTGCCTGTAACTTAAGAATCGCTCTAGCGATTAAACTAAAATTTGGCACAAGTGAAGCAATGGTATTTCTTAATTGTCACAATTCTTTGGCTAAATATCTGTGCATACATTTGTATTTTTCTTTTTTGGACTCCCAAAAAAATATGAGTTTTCCATGTATGCAAGTGAACACTAGATTATTTGCTATTGACTTTGACTAAAATCGATCAAATGAATTGGATTTTATGGAGTTATCAATGTTTCCAAAAATTCACGTTATTGTATTAATCTTTGCAAAAGTTGAGATAGCAAGCAATTTTTCTAGGTAAACGCAATAACATTCAGTGATTATAGACGAGTAATTTAGAAGCGATCGTCAGCAGAGTTTGGCTTTTATGGAAATTCGAATGCTTCTTTTTTTATTGCCTGATTATTAAAATTCCACTCAACTATATTTTGTTTAATTTTTTCAGAACAGAGATCCAAATTGAAATCTGTCATACTGCTTCCTCAATATTTTCAATTGGAAATCGATAAACATATTTCCTTATTGCGGTAGATTGGTAAAAAGTTCAAAACAATGAGAAAGCAAGGTTCTCTGTTTCCTTTTTAAGATAATAATCTTACGAAACGATCGCATGGGTAAAGTGGACTCCTTTTTAACCTTTACATTTTTTAATCATACATTTAAAAACCGCCATTCATTTATCAAAAGCTTTCGCTTTAAAGACATTTCTTATCACAAGAATCCTTTACTCTTCATATTTCAGACTATAATTTAAGGTACATGATTTTCAAAAAGCCATAACTTCACATTACGATTAACACTGCCTCGCTGAACATTTGTTAACTCTTCGAATAACAACAAAAAATCGAAATAATCCACCCGTAACACTAAAAACTAAAAAAAAATCGAAAAACCTGAATGATTTTTTAAATATTTTTCGTTTTTCTTTACTACGAAAAAAGTATATTAAAAAATAAAAAATTTCAATCTTCATACATAAAAAAAATGTGTATTTTACATACATTAGAAAA
Source organism: Clistopyga incitator (assembly GCA_947507545.1). Classification (NCBI taxonomy): domain Eukaryota; kingdom Metazoa; phylum Arthropoda; class Insecta; order Hymenoptera; family Ichneumonidae; genus Clistopyga; species Clistopyga incitator. The sequence goes on along the minus strand of OX382179.1, from coordinate 2,337,266 downwards.
TATACTGAGAAATATTTTCTTAATATACCTTTTTATATACATATATCGTTAAAAATATGACCAAATACATAACATTTTTCCTAAACAACATATCTAATACCCACAATAACTTATTTGCCCTTTTTCTGCTGATGAAAATCAATGTGAAACGATAGAAGCAACAGGTAGAGTGTTCCAAGTAGGTGTTCCAATAGAATGAAGTGAGTTGCGGTATACGAGAGCAGATTCGTCCATCCGGCGGTGTAAGACCCGCCCCGGGGTTGGTTCTCCTCCCGCGAGTCACCCAATCGCCTTCTCCGAAGCGCTCCCTTAAGAGGTCAACCGGATGTCGCTTTCTTTCTCGGTAATCCGTTAGACGTTCTGTCTCTCCGGATCTCGCGTCGTCCTTGCACGTACCGCTCCGGTCAGATACGCGGAAGACCCAGTTACATCTGCCGGGTTGCTGCGCATTGCGCAATTTCGCGTAAACCGACATTAAATTTATCTCGTACGGTAAATTGCGTATTTCCCATCTTACGGATGAGCGAATATGCACTGATAAATTAGCTGCTGACCGGAAATAAAGTTCGTTTTGCAGTTAAATAATCGCATCTCTGTTGATTTTTTGATCGAAACTAACGGCGCCATTAATGACGAGGCTTTTTTTCCCCTGGATGACTACTGATGCTGTAATTACCATAAACTTGAGTGTCACCGGGACCCGAATTTTTATTTAATCTTAAGAATTTAATTTTTTTAAATTTACACTGATTCAATGTTTCCTTAATTATCATGGGATTAATGAGTTTTATATTGCGCCAAAATAGTAAACTGCAGATATCATTCTGTGGAAATGAAAATTCTGTTTCATAGGAAGAAATACGAATATTTGGAAAATGTAACGATTTTCTTAATTCCTTTGGAGGTTAAGTACAAAATGCTGACAAATTGAAAATTTTTCATTTAAATATATTTGACAAATGTGTCTTCTTGACCCGGAAACAGTGAGACATACATTTTGGTTCAAGTTATAAATATTTGCATATGATAATTCTTTGACTGATTCGAAAAACTTCATTTACAAGTACAGTTTGTCCCAAAATTTTGGTATAATAATTCATTTTTTATGTTCGCAATTTTCGCGAATAAGTGAAAGCTATTAAAAAAAATAAGTATTATTTTCTCAAAAATGCCTATGAGTTTCAGAATATTTATAATTTCAGTTCATATATTTATGCACCGCTGACTATAGATCTAAGATTTTAGCGGAAAAGCTGCGAATTTATGATACGAAAATTTCAGTACTGTTAAAAAATAAACATTACATGAAACAATGAACTAAATATTTTCTGCTGAGCTACATTTTTCCTTTTTTTTCATAAGATGTGCTGACAGATTATGTCACAAAATGTTAATACTTCAAATTGAAATGCCAATTGTACACAGTTAGTTAGTTAAGTTAGTCATCAGCGGCTATAAATGTTAAAATTTGGCGCGACGCCTGCTCATTTATTGAACAGTCAAGTAAAATGAAACTAATAAAAGTACAAAATATACTTCTAATGAATTGTTTATCCTTCGAAGAAACAAAAATAATTGCAAATTATTATCAATATACTTAACAATGAAATATCAACGTTTATATTTCTCACTCAAATCTGCTAATTAATTGAGTGTTAAGATCTTCATAACTTTGGTCAAAATGCCAATTGAACTCAGCGGCAACGATGTCAAAATTTGGCTAGAAGCCTGCGAATTTTGTGAACAGTACTTAGAAAAGTGAAATTAATCCATTACAATTCAAGATATTTTAGCATGAACTTTTTACCGATAGAAAAAAATAAAATAACAACACATGAAACAACGATTCACATACGTAAAGTAACTATTGTTGTACTTCTCGGCTACATTTACCAATCAATTGTGTCTCAAAATCTTCGTAACGTTCGTAACGACATAATGCCAATGGAATTTGGCATAGAGATATAAAATTCGGCGGAAAGCGGATTTGCGAATTAATTGAACAACGCTCGGGCCGCGACAGCTCAGGCGAGCGGGCAAGCGCGAAGTAAAGAGCCGAGGAAACAATCGCGTGAGCGATTTGCCCTGGAGAACCGCGAAGCGCCTGTCCAAAGAGGAGGGGATAGTGAGAGATCCCCGTGGAGCGATGCGTGTAGCTCGGGTAGCCACAGAGCCGGCAGAGAGCCGAATGTGTATGGTTAATCCGCGCATGCGCGCTGGTGAACGTCGTTCAGTTGGCGCGCGCCACATTGAAAGCTTGCGACATGCCGTCGAGTTAGTCAGTCGCGCGCCAACTCTCGCTCGGTTGGTTTGAATAACGAGTTAGATCATCGGGGCTTAAACAGATAGTTATATCGGAGATATACAAGGACGGTGAAGTTCTAAACGCGCGTTTGTCTCCAATCCGACTTGTGTTCTCATAGCCGTTGTCTACTCATTGCGTTTTCAATCCAACGTTATTTATCAAAAAGAGCCGCTTTTTTAATTTTTTATCTCGCGCCAAATCGTGTCCGATATTTCAAACAACGATAAACACCGAAGTCTACGAATCTTCCGAGATTCAGTAGCGATAAAAGGTGTCGCGTCGAGGATCGGCACCGCGATAAAGGGCGAAAAACTTTAAAAAAACGCACATAACAGTGGATAACGTGAAGGAGCAGTGTCAGTTGTCCAAAGTTTCACGCAAAAACCTTTTCAACCCTTTGTGATAGCCGGGGGTGCAGTGCACAGGGTGTAAAATCTTGGTGCTGTGGAGCGTAAATAATTCCACAATAATAAACTAAAACAAATCCCATTGACAAAGACAACAACGACAAAAAGAACATAATATTTCCGGGCAACGGAAAAAACGGCGCGGAGAGACTAATTGTTTATCTGTGATGCGCGAGTGAGTGAGTGTACAATGGAATCACCAGTAATGTACGAGTCGGCGGCCCACCAAGCGCAGACGCAGGGCGCGCCCGATCTTAAAAAGTCTTCGATTGTTCTGTCGAACAACAACAACAACAACAACAACAATAACAACGCCGCGAACGCCAACAACAATAACAACAACTCGACGCTGCAGGTTAATCACAACCAGCAAACTGGAAGTACGGGCGTGAGCAAAGTATCCGCCAGCAAGGCGAGTCTTCATCAACAATACGCGGAGCACTGCGCCGCAGCCGGCGAGCTTACGGACCTCAATACCCCGGAAATATCGCTGGACCTTCAACACCTCATCGACGACTCGCACTTCAACGATGGGTTGCTCGATATGCTGGGCGGCGGTGGTAACGCCGCTCTCAAACACGCCCGCACTACGGGCTATCCACGAACGACCCTCGCTTACATGCCACAACCGGTGCACAGCGGTGCGAGTTATCATCAGGGAAGCAACAGTTGCAGCGACAGTAACAGCTCTAGTTCCGATTCCCCGAGCATCAAGGAGGAGCCACTCGATCCCGCGGACTACAGACGACACTGTCCGCAATATCCACCAGGTGGCTACAATCCCGCAAACGGTGGACCTTTCGCCAACGGCGGACCCACATTTACCACCCTAACGCCGTCCACCGTTCCCGGAGGACATCCCGGCGTTCATCATCAGCAGCATCCCCAACAGCAACAGCAACAGCAGCAACAACAACAGCAGCAACATCAGCAACAAACCGGCCGTGGCGGACCTATGAAACCCGTGATGGCGCATCAGCAACATCAAGCCGCCGCGGCAGCAGCAGCGGCCGCAGCAGCCGCTGCAGCGGTTGCCAGAAAGCAGTCCAAGGCCATAGACAAAGCGAGCGACGAGTACAGGAGACGACGCGAGAGGAACAACATTGCGGTGCGAAAGAGCCGGGAAAAGGCGAAGGTTCGGTCGCGCGAAACTGAGGAGAAGGTTAAGCTGTTGGTTAAGGACAATGATATGCTGAAGAAGAGGATCGAGGTGCTTACCGAGGAGCTCAACGTAATGAGATCGGTGTTCAGCAGCGTTGGCGTTTTACCCGATCAACTGCATCGCGAAATCTCGAGGCACTTGGATCAGTTTCAGCAACACGCGGTCGGGCCTATGTAGCATCGAACGCGCGCTAGAGGCGTTGCTGTAGGCTAGAGAGCTAAAACAAGCGAAAATTCGTGCGCGCCGATGGCGCTTATAAACGATCTTCTGCGCAGCGGACGTCGTTTCTCGTCAGCTGAGTTATATACTATCAAACCGCGCGCGAGCACACGCTTCTCCCCGAACGTTCTAGTTCGCAGAGAACGTACAGCTCACTCGATAGGCTCATATGCACACGAGACCTTCGATACATGCACGCTCTCGGGACACGTACCACGCCGTCGTGCGGACGCATCGGAGGACATCCGGCTGTGAGACACTTGGCGCAGGTTTGAAATATCTGCGCGCTGGAATTGCTGAAAACCAACGCGCGTGCGCGATGGATCTACGCGAGAACCACGATGTGATTCGCTCTCGGATTCGGGCGCGTCTATCGATGTTACCTATCGGAGAGGCTGGGAACAAAAAATTCCGTTGGTCTTTGATATTACGATTCTACGCTCTAGTTTATGTCAATCGTCACGCCGATATTCCTTCAACACTTGGGCTTTTTTGGCTTCTCTATTTCCGGTATCACTTAAGATCATTATTGCATCTGGTTTTTGCGACAAATATTTCGTTTGAGTGATGCACTTTTTTAGTTTTGTCAAATTTATGAATCCTGGGAAACGTCTCGGCGGTGAAACTTACATTTGGGTATATTGCTTTGCGGTGAAAATGATCAGGTTCAAGTGTTTAACGGATATTTGTACACGATGTTTGAGAAAAGAGAAAATGTGTATCGGGACCATCATGAATATCGAATAGACGTAGACTCCGAAGCTCCACTGAGCACACGCATAATATCGATGAAAATCGTTGCGGAGGCTTGGAACGACCGTGGAAATAAAAGCTGAACGGACTCGTAGCGTTTTTCACTGGAAAAAATCGTGTTCTTCCTGAGATGCAAAGATATAGACAACTCAGGGAAATTGTGGTAGTCCAGGAAACTTTAAGCGATGACCAATACTTGCAACAATTTTCATAGTCACATTGACTCTTCCAACTATTAAATAATTATAATATCAATCGACTTAGAAAAAAATTGTCTTAATTATTGCAACTTCAAAAATGTATTTAAAGTTTTTCAAATAACCAATGCCACATTTTTGTCTCAGTGTTCTTTTCTCACTCATATCCGGGAACATGCGTTTTCAGTATAATACGCTACGAGTCCGCAACATAAAGATCCTCGGGAGTTGAAGCATTTGCCCAAGGCCGGTGCTTCAACCTTTCCGAAGATCAATAGATCGCATACGAAAATCGATAATCGTACTTGTACAGTTTGTATAAAGAAACAGAAAAAAAAACAGCGTAATAGATGATAAATAATTGAACGAGGGAACGTGAGAAAAAGTCAACGAAATCGAAGTGCCTTTTACGAATCGCAAAATTCGAACGAATCAACAACGAATATACTCGCATGCCGCGATTTTGAAAGAACCGCGGATGTTTTATTTTTTTAATATATACTTATATGTACATATATACATATATATGTTTAGAAAATTCGAATCTTTGCTAGCGGTGTGCGCAGAGGCAGCTCACAATGCAACGCCATTTTCTGATCTCCTACTATCGCAGGGCTCGTTCGAGTCGACGGAAAGTAGACGAAATGGCGGTGCGCGTGCGCATTTGTGTGTCGAGGCAACTGTAGCTTCTCATTTCTTAAAACTTTCTCTCCAATTCACTCACCCTCGATAAACCTTAGAATTTTTATTACGACGTATACAAAAGAAAATAAACAAAAAAGATAAATAAATAAATGAAGACTGGAGTATGCTTTTCACCCGACACAGAAAAAGAAATAGAGGAAAATGAAAAAGAAGGATAAAAATGTAAAATATCGAAGAGTGGGGTACACGTACAGGAGAACACAACAGGAAGTCACACCGCGTTGGTTGACGACGATTGTATATATTGTTCGAACGGCGTTGTGATTAGATACGGTTTATATAGTAGATGTATCGAGATAATTTAATTAAGTAGCGTGTAGTATATCGCTCTTGTACCTAAGTACCTCGTGGCATATCGAGATACCGTAATTACCCCGCGCGCACTATCAATACCCCATCGACAGCATAAATTCATAGCGACACACATGTGAAACTTATACACACGACTAAACATACGAGCCCCTTGTCATTCGATAACTTATCTGTCAACGTACGTGCGAGCGGAGGACAATGACAATGGCGTTTTTAATTCTATTTTCAAGCAATTTCTTCGGAACATTATCGTCGTCACCGTTCGGGCGTCTTGATCAGGGCTAAATGCATATTTTTGAAAAAAAAAAAAAAAAGTCAATTGCTCTTCTCGCGTGAAACGATCCAAAAAATTAAAAAAAAAGAAAAAACACTCACCATGTACACAAACTTGTATTATAGTTACCATTAAATTTAATATTAATTGCAAGAAAAGAAGTGTAATTAAGAGTTAATATATATTTTGTTTAGAGATCGCGCGCGTGTGTGGAATGCATCAGAGGCAAATGACTAAAGTGTGCAATGTGTGATTTTTGGTATGGCAATGTTTGTAGAAAATTGTGTGCGGGAATGTTTGTTTTATCGTTATAGTTTGTTAGAAATATATATATATATTTTTATTAAGGCACTCGAAAGGAGGAAGATTTATGGCGTACCGTATACGTTACCTTGGCTTTTGATATAAATCTGGGATTTTTTTTATCACTGATTTTTATCAAAGTCGTCAATGAGTTACCGAAAAAAAATGCGTGAAGCGGGCTTCATTGTTTAATCGTTTGAATGTTGATTGATGTGAGTGAGCGATTGCAATTTATTAATATAGTATATATAAATATATATATATAATTATATATATAAATTTATGTGTATGCGTAGGGGAAATAACGAATGTAGAATAAACATGATTTATGTCGACGCATGAGAAACAAGAGTAGCGCTCGATACCACGTGTATGGATGTATATAGGGTATATGATTGTATGTGATTTATGCGTACATACCAAGTATATGCGCACGCGCGCGCGTTTGTATGTTTGCGACGTGTGCCGAGTATGAGATTACCTGTTACGGTTGTCTTCGTGTCTATGCACAAATATATTTTGATATAAAATCTTACACTGAGTATATTTTCACTATATTATACTGATGTATATCTGTATACTATTTTTCCTTCCATATTCTCTTTCCTGCACTCCCTATAATTATAAACATTAGTCATCTTTTTAAAAATAGAAAGATGACGGTCGTAAAAACTTAAGCGAAAAAATATAAATGCAATTTATAATTTTTTTTATGCGTAATTCTGGTTATTCGCATAAAAATATTTTGTCAATAGATAAATATTTATCTTTTTGCTTTGGAAAACAAAGTAGCCAATATTTTCCAAGCAAGACATATTTTCACCTTTCGTTGTGATGAACAAAAAAATTTTTTTTGTAGACAAAACAAAAATCGCTCATCAAATGCTAGCTTTTTGTAAAAAAAAATTAATTCGATGGAATGTAATTAATTATGAAAACATACGATGGAAATCGGGGCAAAAGTTGGTGGACGGAAGAGCGTTTTGTACGCAAATCTCTTATAAAAAAAGACATGATTTTAAAGACTGGATATAAGTATTTTATTTTATTTCTAGTTGCAAGTTTTAGCTATTCACTTTTTAAAAATGTATCAATGCATAAATGATAATCGTCCTTTCGTAAATGAAGCAGAAAATATTTACGGGAAGAAATTCAACCCGCTGCATGTTTTTAGATTTATATCGCTCAGGTTAAAATATTTATTTGACGAAAAGCAATTAGAAAAATGATTTTAAGCATGAAAGTCGAGCTTTAGTTTCGTAGAAAAAGCGAAAAACTCGTGTTAGCGCTGTGATAAAAAAAGGGCAGAGGAAGTATGACATTTTGATGCCCAGCCATTTTCCAAAATAAGAAGTTAACGACCCTAAAAACGTTAGTTAAAAATATTTTGTTTCGTTTGTTATTTCCAGTTCTGATTATCCACCCGAAAACATTCTACAAAATTAATAAAAATCATGAATTTTCCGTGAAATAAAGTGTACCAATATATAAGGAAAAAAGATTTTAAATCATTGTTTAAAGTTGTATTATCCTTATAAAAGTCGAAGCAAAAAATAAAAAATATCTGAAAAAATGATTTATAGCTTATTTGTAGATGAAACTGAACTTTCGTGGAATTTAATTAGTTACAAAAGAAGCAGTGATGGCGATAAGAGAAAAAGAGGGTGCAAGGAAGAGGAAGATTCCTGGTGTCCAGTGGAATCTTCTGCTTAGCTTCGCTGTATCTTCAATACACACAAAATACGTACATATTGCGGGTGACCCCTTGAGACTGCAGCAAAACCGAAGACGTTAATTCCGTTAGCCAGGGTTTATCGGGTTGACCTCGAAACATCAATGACTTTTGGCAAATGATATCTCGCCTCCGGGCCCCGCTTATGGCCATATCCTATTATATACGTTGCGGCAGATTAGTCGAGCATCGAATCAGCAACGGAAAAATGGGCTGGGGTAAGCACGCAAGAAAATAGAGATACGAGAAGAAATCGGTTTGCGCGTACGGCAAACTGAGTTGAGTGTCAGTCGGGAGATAAGTTTATTGTTAGCCAGATAAATAGATTAACGCCGCTTTGATAGCATGCTCACAAGCAATGCATATTCACATATATATATAGTGAACCTTCGATTCTACATATGTATGTAAAAAGGTTCTTTTCGGCCACGTGTGGCTCTCCGTTTTTTTTACTTTTAGAAATCTTCTTTATGGAAATTAATATAATTGTGTAGGAGGTACCGACGCATAGACTGCTGCTGAAATTTAATATACAAATGTGATGTAAATATAAATAATGGTATATGAAGGTATATTATGGCCTGTTTTATGCACAAGTATTTTAATTTGACTTGATAGCTGTATCGTAAATTTAATATACTGACCCATGCATCCGCGCTTCCTATTTATGTATGATTTCAAGTGTGCATATAAGATATTGCTCATTAATTTATAAGGTGTGGCTCTGACATTAAAGAATATCGACAAATTATTTCATTTAATTGGTACAATTTTTCGGAAAATAAGGGCATAACGTTTGCACTTTTTTTTTTGGACAAATTCAATAGCAAACAATATTAAATGTATCTGTGCCTATAAAAAAATATTTAGGAGAATATCATCAATGTTATTTACTATGGGAATACGTTATTTGAAAAAAATATATATATGCATCGGGTAGTTAAAATTTTTTAAAACTTTATCTACCTAAACAAAATGCTTTTTTTCAATTACTTGGCGTGGAGACGCTACCGCATCTATTGATAACAGTCGTTTCCGTTAGTTGTGCGAGATCTCAATGGCACTAACCGCGGGCTCGGGTATACCGGCGTCGAGACACGGTCGCAATAAACTATGACATAATGCGCCGAGTTTTGACGCCGGGTTGTCTACGCTCTGGCTCGGAGGTCGTAAGTTTCCGATTTTAGATCAAACGCCTGTACATCCGTGTAATAAGAAAACGAGCCACAATACACAGATCAAGGCTGCTAGCATTTATTTACCTTGAAAATCTATCTCTCCACTAGTAATTTCAAAAAAAAACAAATCGTGCCAAAAAGAACCTTTTTTTAAAAAACCTAAATAAACGTAATATATTTATTTATTTATTAAGATCTTATTTTCTTGAGTTTCAATTTCAATAGTATCTAATCTCGAGACCGTTATCGTTTCCTGGAAGTTTTCAGATCTGTTAGGGATACGTTTTTTTTTATTAAAACAAAACTTAATTTCTAAAAATAATATCGGTAAACGCTGTTTTTTTTGTTGGGTTTTCTAGATATTTATTTCAGTGGTTTGCTCTCTTCATTCTGGCAGTTGTATGATATGGGTTAGGGCCAGCTTACTCAGCAGCGTTCCGTTAATCCACCCGCACGTATACCATATATCAACCTCATCCTCATCATCGCACACTTTTAAGTTCCGTGTGGCCGCGCACGCGCGTACATCATTGGCAGTGACTCGTGCAGCTGAATTTTCGCCTCAAGTGCAATGTGTGACACCACGACTTGAGACGATGCCCTACGCATTTGTGTCGCACGCTCTCTCTCTCTCTCTTTCTCTCGGCTCGCATGCGTGTGCTTAAAAGGATGCTTCATACGTACATTCGCAACGAAAAATTTAATTCGCGTTAAATTCCAGGTACTTCTAAATAAATCTAAATAATACTGAGTACTTATAATTTTGAGTACAGAGGAAAGAAATCGTTGATGCATTAAATTATTTATGAGTTGGTTATAAGGGAATGTGAATACCATTGATTTTGAATAATAGTCCAAATTGAATAATTTTGGTATTTCAAATAATGTTGAATTTGAAAAAAATTTCATTGTCTTCGCGAAGTATTTGCAATTGATAAAATTTCGTTTCGATTGGAATTCAAATACTCGAAATACTTTGCCTTTGAGGAATCGTGAAAAATGTTCAAATAGTTTTTAGTTTTACATAAAATGTATCCTTTCATCGTGACTTTTCCAATTCTTTAATTAATTAATCCATAGCTGTGTCAAGATTTTTTAAAATATCATTATGAGAATCCATTGCATTATTTCGTCATCGAGGGTTGCTTTTCAAAAGTAAGCAGAGGGTGGACCAAAAATTATTTTGGATGATCAGAAAAGCCTAGATGCTTTTGTTCCATCTAAATTTAATTAATATCTCGGACACGTTCGAAAACTGAGCACTTATTACTTACAATTTTTCTTCTGAATAAGAACTAAGTTTTTCGAGGCGTTCTTCAACCTCTTTTGTCGATGGTAGCAGTATACTAATCTAGATCGGCACTTGATGACGTTTAAGAAGTAACAAGCGTTAGGAATGTTGGTATAGTGAAGACTAGTTCTAGACTTAGTTCTATATAGATTGAGTAGGCTATAGTTATCTGCCCGTCGCTCTAGCGCCTACACGCGCTGAAAAGTTACCGCACCTCCCACATCTCCTCGGGCGCGTGCATCGGGCAACGCGCTCTGCAGTCGAGTCGTGTGTTGCACTTGATATACCAGAGCAATGCGGCCAGGTCGTTCCGCGAACTCCTCGCCACCTCCAAATATATTTTCTAGTAGTATACAGTGCATATACCTTGAGCTTCGTGCTTCTACCTTCGTTCACCTCTATCTTTGTCTTCTCTTCAACACATCTCACCTATTATTCTATCCGTGAATACTCCTACCCGCTAGTATTGCGACGTTTCTTTCGAGCGACACTTTTATAAAGTTCATTTATATTTTAATCCTTTGGCTCGTGCCGAGAACATCGTCCATCAACATTTTGCTTCCTCATAGGAGAAGATTGGATTTCTTGACATTTGTTGATCAAGATTTTGATGTCAGGATACTCAAAATGGTCCAACACATTTAAAAAAGTGGTTTAGAAAAAAATGTACGTATGTATGTGTTTATGTGCATAGGTGTGCAGGGATCCAAAATTTCATTCACCTGTAAATCAAGAACCGTTCAACTGATTGAGCTACAATTTGGCACGCAAGTGAAGCAACAGCCTGTCTTGGATTGGCGCAATTTTTTACAAAGTGTATGCTAGTATTGCGACGTTTCTTTCGAGCAACACTTTTATAAAGTTCATTTATATTTTAATCCTTTGGCTCGTGCCGAGAACATCGTCCATCAACATTTTGCTTCCTCATAGGAGAAGATTGGATTTCTTGACATTTGTTGATCGAGATTTTGATGTCAGGATACTCAAAATGGTCCAACACATTTAGAAAAGTGGTTTAGAAAAAAAAATGTACGTATGTATGTGTTTATGTGAATTTATACGAATTTTAAATGAAAACAATACTTTCTCCATGAGGAAGTCGAATTCTCAAAATTTCTATATGATTATTATTGCCTCACTGTAAATTATTGTGATCATTAGTTCGAAGTATGGATAATTGACGATTATGCTATGGCACAATATGATACTCTAATGTTGAACGTCTGAAACATGTGAGAATGCTGTACAGTTTCATTGTCGCAATGAGATATTGACTGTATGGATCGAGGCTTCGTAATTGAGAATACGAGCCGGTAGCCATGCAAATGACATTGTATTTAGTCGCAATAATAGGCGGTTGCACTATCGCCGGACTTTTCGTATGACACACGGGACGTGTGGAAATCAAATCATTGTACTAATTGCATCTGGAACGTGTGACTCCATTTGCGTAATTTGTAGCATTCAACGTGTATGCCGGGTGCAAGTTATATGCACTGGGTAGCCCGCTGTAACCTGGTAATAGTCCCCGAGATAGCCAAGCTCGAGATAAATTAATAAAAGTCATTAAGTCGATTTAAAAATTGCTTATTAAAATTAATTCATATAATCCAAAAAAATTACATATATGTAATGCATGAAATTATTTTTCAGAAAATGTACGTTGTTTTTTAAATCCTACGGTGTGCACATTTTTAATAAATGTATAGGATTTTTCATTCCAGATTCGTAAAAATTTCTCAACAATTGTGTTGTCAAAACAAAATCGTTAATTTTCTGCCTTTGAGTCGACCAGAATCACAACGTACTGATTTCAATACGTCCTCAGAAGAAAAACGGTTCATTTGTGAAAATAGTGCCCAGTTGGAGTTATGAAAACTACTAATTCTTGCGATCTTGTTAAAGAAGCACAAAATTCGGTTATTTTTAGCGAGATTGGGAAAAAGTAACGTTTTCTACTCGAGAGTGATTTTCACTTCCGGTGAATGTGTGTCAATAATGACGTCTCATCTTTGTCAATGATCATGCCTTTTTCTCCCTCGCAGCGTAATATATAATTAAGCCATTTCTTTCTAATCAGAAAAATCAAATACCCGACCTTAAAGTCTACCAAAAGTATATTTCATATATTCATATACACATCGCCCGTTGTATTCCAGATAAACATTACAGCTTTAAGGAGCTTGCAAACGCTTTACTTTTTGGAGTGTATTCGTCGATAAAAATCCCATCTTCGAGCCAAATTGCATTATCGAGAAATTAATTATCGAAGTTACACTCTTACACATGGACGATATATAGCAAAAACTACGCATGTACAATTACGCCCGAAAATATACTAAAAATGAGAAAAAATTCTTGATAACAACAAAATTATTCCTTGTATTCTCGAGAAGACCTGCCACGAGAATCTAACTGATTCGTCTGCTGCATTGTCGAGACATCGTAAAAACAAAACTATTCGAATCATGCAACATCTACGCAGGCACATTACTTCCCCGCAAAAAGGAAGGTCCCAACCTCCTTAAGGATTTTTTTTATTTAAACCGTAAAATATCACTGGTTTACTACGAACAGTGAAAAGATGAAACTTGATGAATTTTTGGTATATGATTATTATTCAATGTACACGATCCTTTGCTCTTGTTCGAGCTCACGAGTTACAAGAGGGAGAGAGAGAGAGAAAGAAAGAAAAGAGGCCTTTTTGTAAAACGCTCTAACGTTACACAGTAACATGTATGCTGTAGGTACGCTTTAGAAAAAATTGTTGATAACACCTAAATTATTCCTTGTATTCTCGAGAAGACCTGCCACGAGAATCTAACTGATTCGTCTGCTGCATTGTCGAGACATCGTAAAAACAAAACTATTCGAATCATGCAACATCTACGCCGGCGATGGCGCATCGCGAAATTCTTTCTCGCACATTACTTCCTCGCAAAAATGAAGGTCCCAACCTCCTTAAGGATTTTTTAATTTAAACCGTAAAATACCACTGGTTTACTACGAACAGTGAAAAGATGAAACTTGATGAATTTTCGGTATATGATTATTCTTCAATGTACACGATCCTTTGCTCTTGTTCGAGCTCACGAGTTACAAGAGGGAGAGAGAGAGAGAGAAAGAAAGAAAAGAGGCCTTTTTGTAAAACGCTCTAACGTTACACAGTAACATGTATGCTGTAGGTACGCTTTAGTTATACTCAAAGTGTTAGTGAGCAGGCAGCAGGCAGTCAGGCTATGTGGGTGTGACCTGGTTTACAAGAGTTTCACTTTCCTGTAACCTCGCGCGTTCACGCGGGTTGTCGTGCTCGCGCGCTTTTACGGAGATGGCATAGAGGATTCGACCCCCAGGATAGTTACGTTAAGCATTGTTATGCCGCTCGTAACGGCGGGTGCGGCTGTTAACTCGCGCCAAGACAAAAGAGAATTTAAAACAGATACACCAAGTTAGACATAGTGTATTACGCGTAATACAAAGTCATCTGCTAATCTACCATATTTTATGAACTTCCAGCTCCGACAGACACGGGAAATGGTGTGCTTAGTCGTTTCCGCAAATCCCCACGGCTGCAATCACCCGAACGTTCATAGCAAATGTTCTACAATTTTTTTTTTCTAATTTTGCACTTTGACGAATTGTACAAGCGTGTGTGTTTCACATGTGAAAGTGAACGACAATTACAGAATTAGAGCGTATGATTTTTGGATCATTAGAGACTGTGAATTGAAAATTATAGATTTGAATAATGGTAAAATCGAAAAATATTAGAATGATGAATTTGAGTGTATGATTTTTTGTGGGATTGAAAATTGAATGCAGATCGAAAATTCTAACATCAGAGTTACTATTTTTGTAGAGCTGCAAATTGAAGACATCATTGAAAAACGTAATTGACTAATGAAGGACTGTAGTCCTAAACAAATGTGAGGAAAAAGATTTTTTTTTTTCATTTATCGAATTGATAAGAACAAATGTGGGTTTGAACATCATTAAAATCAAAAAATTTGCACCAAATATTTTGACAATTCGGTCATTTAAAACTGAAAACAAAGAATCGATAATATGGACTTGAGAAACTGATAAAGTAAAGACGTTGGAGCCGCTCAGTTGTAGAATGTAATATTTTTTAAGTTGTAAATTCAACGGGAAATCATTGAAAACGTGTCGCATTAAAAAATGAAGGAATTTAGGCTTCAAGATTTGTCGAAAGAAAAGTTTTACAATCACCAAGAAAATAAAGTTACGATTGCACGAAAAAATTTTTATCGAAGATAATCCGAATCCACCCAGTACCGCAAAAAAGTGAAATAAAAAATGTAAAAGCGTGTAATTACTGAAGTAAAAACGTTGGAGTCGGATACGATATACGAATAAAATAAATACTCAATTGTCGCAGGCTTAAAAATTCAAGAATAAAGCACTAAACATCTTAAGTATTGCGAGAATTAAGGACTGTAAGAAACTGCGAAAGATTGAAAAAAATCGGAGCGTGAGGGAAACCTCGGAAGAAATGTTATTTACTTAGAGTTTCGATGCTTGTCAGCAACTGAGCAAGTCTAATATCCCAATGTCTCTTCTACATTCTTCATATGCATCAATGACCCCGCATTGCCCGTTAAACCCCATTACCCTTTTCTCTCATATGCGAGTAGGCAACATGGAAATACGGATAGTCGCCTACTGGCGCGCCGAATAGACTCACACTGCGTTAGAATCCGGTCTATACGTACAATGCACGCGCGCATTCGCCTCGCGCGTATGCGAGAGCGCTCTAGCGGCTATGCGACCTATATTTCACGCCTGCGTCGCCTATATTAGTGACTCTCGTATACGGCGCGTCCAGGGACAACTTGACGCCCGTCGGAACTCGTAGGCGCCCGCGAACGCACTAGACACTCGTTCCTCAACCTGCTTGACGATCGAATTATACGAAAAGCACAGAAAAAACAGATCTAGTCATCCGGACTTAGATAGTGCAATAACATCTAGTCACACACGAGATGATGCTTACGTAATGCATTTCGGCTGTATCGTTATTCCAAAACATTTTCCAAGCCGTCGTTGAGTATTCTTCCAAATTCGCATCCTCACAGACGAACTACGTTTTAATGACGGCTCTTTTGGGACTTACATAACCGTAAACAGTAAAGACGATTTCTTGAAATTGAATGCACAAGTACTGGAAGTTTTGATGCATAAACTGGTATACTAAATTTTGTATATTAGAATTAATGCGTGGTACAGTAATTTTTATAATTTACTTTAAGTTTTGTGTTAAAGTCCTTCAGTGTTAACAATTTCTTTTCATTTTACCACAAATGTACATCAATTATATTATACAATTGTATGTTAAATTTAGTTTCCCAGTTTATGTATAAAAACTTCAAATTTTTTCTAACTGTAAGATTATTTCTTGTGTCCGAGGAAGAAAACGGGGCTTCGAAAAAAAAGTTGCTTCGAGAATATACAATACACAGTACGTTGAGAAAACAAACCGTTCTGCAGATGTTTTATAGACAATAGAAGTAGGACACACAAACATAAACCCAGAATATTTAATAAAATCCAGATTGTCTTTGTGTAGTTAACGCTGATAACGGGATTTGAGTTTTATAAGATATTGTAGTCAATACCTTAAAATACTATTTTAAAGGTCGTTAAGGTGACTCTCGCTTGGTTATTTCGGGTTTGGTTGTGTTCGCTGCGTCAAAGTTGTTTGACCAGTCGTACCCTTCGTGTCCCACGATTTTTCTCGCTGTTGCTACTTTATGTCACATGGGAACCTCGATCAACACGTGCGCGAGTGATCTATCCCACTCCGTGTAGTATATTCTATGGTATATGGAAGTGAGTCGCGACACAGTGCCTTGCAGGCTTCTCAAGCTTCGCACCATCACAGCCACACGTATCCACGTCACGATGAGGAAGTGAAGAATTTATTTTTACCAGAGTCTGCCGGACCATATGCTTTGCCCACTTGTGGAGAAGCGCGCGACTCTTCGATGCAACGGGTCCCTTAGCATTCTGTTGTTTTATTCCACGATGCCGGAAGTTCGGAAAAAAACGACTCGTTTAATACGTTTATTTCATTTGGTGCGAGAAACGCGGTTTTACGCACGCTTCGCGCGCTTATTTCCTCGTTTTCGCACCTTGTCCAATGAAATGTTGTACGATGTCGTTTATAAACTTTACATACCCGTGCGATAAACGTTTTCTTAACGCGTGTGATTGCAGCTCTCGTTTTCGGCTCGTGCCGCGTACTCACAGTCGTTAAAAAAAGTTTTATCGCACTAGTGTCGTAAAGTTTGTAGTTTTAATTCTATTTCTTTACTTTGACTATGAAACTAAGTTCTGTGTTTCATTTTTTCGTTATAATTTCGGTGAGAGTTTAGAATAGAGTGTGTCATTAAGCTCATATCTAAATAAGAAATAAAAATGTAGAACTTTACAAATCGCTTCCTCATAGAGGAAAATTTATAAAACGTCATTACGTTAAAAGTGATTACTGAATAGTACCGATTTCATGTACAAAGCGTAACAAAGTGAGTGTTTTATTTTGAATGTATAATTTTTAGGCAGTTTAGAGTTCGTCATTAAACTCACGCAACAATGAATAAATTATGACTTGGAAAATTATTTAATAATCCGTCGAACGCCTCATTGTTTGCCCATTTGCGGAGAAGCGCGCGACTCTTCGATGCAACGGGTCCTTTAGCATTCTGTTGTTTTATTCCACGATGCCGGAAGTTCGGAAAAAAACGAATCGTTTAACACGTTTATTTCATTTGGTGCGAGAAACGCGGTTTTACGCACGCTTCGCGCGCTTATTTCCTCGTTTTCGCACCTTGTCTAATGAAATGTTGTACGATGTCGTTTATAAACTTTACATACTCGTGCGATAAACGTTTTCTTAACACGTGTGATTGCTGACAAGCAGATAATAGCTATAATTAGTGGGAAACGTTTAGGCTTTTCCTGGATTTTAAATAAATTTTACTAACTCACCGCATCGGTCCCTGCGTTGGCAACGTGTTAGAATCGAAGACGTTTCAATATATTAATAAGTACACGTGTTTGTCCTCGCCAGTACAAATACCACTTGAGTACAATCTGAGCACATATTTACTCACATTCATACAGACATTTATCTTTTTCCGATTTGAAGCCCGTACGTGTAACACATACCACCATAATTTACATTAAATTCTTTATGAAAGAAACTGTAATTAAGATATTCCGAACGTCATGTGAATACTTGTGAATAGTTGTGAGTACCTAGCAAGGTAATTTCGAAACGAGGGCACGGGCGTTACGCGGTTAGTTATTCAATTTCCTGTTCTCGTGAGATACAAATTAATTACTATAACATAACAATTTTCGATAACGCAAAAAAAAAAAATTAATTTGTCAACTGATTGGGAATAATGAGGTATGCTCATTACCGCCAAAATATTTCCAAAATCACAATCAAATGGTCCAGAATTATTTTATTCTGATAAATGTCAATAAATCGACTTGAACTACGATAAGAAAAAGGTTTATGAAAGCGGCGTGATTTCCTTTGGTTTTGTTGTACATTTATTACCATCAGATTTCATGAGACTTCTCTAATGAGTTACATGAGAGTTCTGAAATTACACAGCGCGAATTCGTGGATTAAACCGATAATTAATTGACGAAAAAAGAGCGTTCGAGAAATTATGGAGCGCGAAATTGCGAACGAATTCGCGAGTGACGGACCCGGTTCCTGGATAATGAAAATGAAATTGCCCTTTCGTCACTCGATGACACAGTCATCAAGTCCACGTTGCTTCTGGACTAAACGCCGGGGTCTCTCTGCCTATTCTACCATTAGGTCACAAATGAATGACATTAACGGCGCTATAATATTGTGAAGGTAGGTACTGCTATTACCGCGCTGTCGGAGTAGTATTACGTGGCTGCGAGTCGTTTCCCTCTTCGCTCTTCCTTCTTCTCGCCGTTCCTTTTTCACGCTTCTTCCACTATCTCGCTTGTTCGTTCACGCGTCACACTCGGCCTTTCTTTCGCTCTCGCTTCAGCCGACTTCACGCCTCCCTTCTCACTCTCTCGGGAAACATTCTTACTGTTGCTTGCATGCTACAAGAAATCAGGTCACTGCGCGCTGCAAGAAAGCCACGCTCTACTCGCTTCGACCACGCGGATTAGAATTATCGAATACATAAATATATATTATAGACCGGGGTCACACGGTCCACCAGCGATAATTGCGCTGTCTGTAAGCCCAAAAATGTATAAAATATTTTTTAACTCGGCGCCCTTACAGTAAATTTGAAAGGAATTGACAGAAGGTGTCAGGAGATACTGTATTATTACTTTTGTCGGAACCAAAGAAAATGTTAGTATTCAACTTGGAATTGATACTCTATTATCGACCTCGTAAGAGTCGATGTATTGATTTTATAGATTCGACAATTGTCCTGTGAGTCGATAGATCAATCGATTGACTGATAGTCAATGGTTAATGACCAGTCATCTGTTATGAACTAACCGTTGGTTTACAACGAGCTATTTGAACCACAGAATGGGACGGTTAATCATAGAATGACCAAGAGCTGACCATTTGGCCGAACAATCGACTAGTTATTCTGTCAATTGAGTAGACGTCTTGTCAACTGTTCAGTTGTCCGTATATTTGATTCGTTATCCGCACAATTGATTGGCTTTCCGAACAACGGATGAGTTGTCGGAACATCGACCAGTTGGCTCATTTACTGATAAAATAGTCCAATATGTTATTAATCAATCCAGCATCCGTTTTAATAGATCAGCAACCGATTATTACGTGGCTCAACAAACGACAAGTTGTCCCAATAACGTAGAAGTTGATCTAACAATTGACTAATCGATCCAAGAACTAACTAGTTGCCCCGACAACTCGTAATTTAACTAGACAACCAATTAGTTTAGTCAACTATTGATTTAATAGCCCAGGAATTGATTTGTGGCTCGACCACTGACCAGTTCGTTCAATAAATCATTGGTTGGTCCAGCAATGAACCACCACCACTTCTTCAGATCAGGTTGGTCAGGGAGATCAGTTACCTGCTCTCAACAACTGACCCATTGATTCAAAGATCCGCTGATTCGCCTAATACTCAGTTGATAACCCAAAAGTAGATAGTCCAAAAGACAATTATACTTACCCTAAAAAATGATTGCTGTGTTCAACTCATCAGTGATTGCAATTAAAAAACTGATAGCATGACTTACAGTGATCTATCCAACAGCTAGATCCTGTATGACGGTCTCAAGATCTTGACAACTACTGACAAAGGATTGTTTTGTTGATCACTGAGAGAAACTAGCGGAGCAATATAACAAGTGTAAAAACTCATACACCGTGTACACAACATACCATTCAATTGGACATTCGAACTGGGCAAAAAAAGTGGAGAAGACGAAAGAAAGAATCGTTACGGAACAAGTCATATCGACCACGTCACGAAGATCATCTCATTGTGGATTAACGCGTCGAAGGCTTCTTCCTGAATTCTTTCGTGCAAGGACAACTCCATCATGGCATCAGTATCAGGCTTCTTCGCGTCATCGTTCTGTTCCAACGCTCGTTCCTCGTTCTAATCTCTTATATCTCTAGCACATTGCCTTTTCCTATATATTAGTACGTGACCAAATCATCGCAATGGCATGGTCGTCCCTTTGTTTCCCAACCGATGCATCTATACTCAATCAACATTTATTTTCTTTCGTCGCGTTTGAACATCCTATATGACATTCACACTATCCAGAATTCTTTAAATTACTCTTAATACACAGAAAAAGGAAAATATGTGCGACGTGCGAGACGAGGTGAGATTCGAACGACCGGAAATAATATGCGGACTTGGAGTATAATGACTGACCTTCTATTGTCATGATTAACAATCATTGTCGCCGTTCTAAAAATGGTGGAGATGCAGAGTAGAATACGTGACGACAATTTGTATCATTTTGCAAAATTATAATTCAAAGCAAGAAGGAAGCAATGTATTGCTTTGGATTTTACTTTTCAAATTCAGAAATTTGAGAAAAAAAAAAAAACATGAAGCGGAATTTTTTCGGTGCCTGGAAATGGAAATTTTTACAAAAGTTTGTGCAATAACGTACATTTTTGGAGACTTTGAAAAATCTATAAAGTCGGAAACGCTTTACCGATTTTAGCCAAATTCAAGTCCAAATATGGGCTTCTTGTACAAAAAAATCAAATTAATCATTAGCGTATTACACTCGGAAAATTAATTCGTCAAGAGTGTGAAAATCTCCCTTTCACAATACGCGAATCATTATTATTTCACAATTTTAATCCCCCCATTGTGTTTAATAATCAAACTATCTTCTCAGTCATGAGTCATTTTTACTTTATGTGACATTAATTTCTCAATATCAGCTACACAAACATTAATAATCGGTAACAATTGTCATAAAATTGGATTTGTTATCACACGACGAAAAACAATCGTCTCTCTAAATCACAAGATCTCGAAAAAAAAAAAAAAAAAAAAACAAAATTGGGAATAGATAAACATCTTCATTAACAAAATTGAAAATCAAAGCTTTTACTTTTAAGCAAGCAAAAATACGCTGTAAGTTCAAGATTACGTTTATGCGAAAATTAGTTTTTTAAAGGTAAAACAAAAATTATTTTTTGCATTGTAGAGCAATTACTCTTAAATGTTGTTGTTAAAAAAAAAAAAATACACAACCTCAATGGACAAGATTTGCACAGCCGATGCAATTTTGGTCGAAGATATTACACTACGTGCTATGACGGCGAAGTTATGACGGCTCTTGTGCTACACGCTATGACGGAATACTCGTTTTGCTTACTGCTGGTGATGCTGGCGCTGCTGCCGTTTGCCCCGCACCGCCTCCCAGTATTATACCTACGCTCCGAGCCACTCACTTTCCTTTTCCACTGGCCTAGATCATCCGTCTGTCTTCCTTTCCTAGAGAATCGCGATCTGCAACACAGCGACAAGTCTACTTGTGTTCCACGATACTCTTTGCTCTTCCCGTTGTCTCTCGCTGCGTCTGTAAGCCTACCGCAAATCTCTCAATATGGAAACTACTTAGAAATTCAATGAAAAGAAAATAAACGCAATTAATTGTTGTTTAATCCCTCGCAGCAGTGAATTTGTCATTGTTCATGTTTTTAGAGCAGACTGACGATTCCCTAAAATACAATATATTAATTATGATTAATATTACCTATAATAAAATGTTCACTTGGTAGAAAGTTTGGTGGATCGACCGAAGCGATTTACTCTTTTTTTCCGTGTCCTAGGCATACCGAAATCTGCTTAAACCTGTTTCTCGATTATAATCGGGCAGTTATTTTCAGTTTAGAATCACAATAACACCTCTGTCACTTTCTATGCGAGTTACATAATAAATGGTATTAAATGGGGGTCCACGGGACTTCGCACGGTCAAAAGACCCACCCGCTTGAATATTTTTTAAACTTCGCTAATGTTTAAGTTTGGATGAATGACCAATATGCAATTTTATTTTTCAAATTTTTGTAATGTACAACCTAGTGTAAGACACAATGAAATTTGAAAAAGGTCATGTTTTTTCCACTATTTTACAAAATATGGGATTCTCAAAAAAATGTATATGTGCTAAAAGTTGTTATTTTCAATCAACTTTTTTCCAGATTATAACACAAGTAAGAAGATTTTTGAAAAGCGATTCACGCAGTTTAAAACGATACCACACGCACAGGAAAAAAAATCGTATCATTACAGGAGTCAATTCAATTTTTTTGGAGATGAATAATTTACCAAAATTTTAATAAATATGTACATATATGAAATAATTCGTAGCGTGGAAAAGTAGGTACGACTCATTCCAATGAACATGTGGACGTATGTGCACAATGTAAGAATATTTCGTGAAAATTTCCGATTTTTGAAAGTGACATAATTGGAGAACAAAATAAAATCGTCTATTTTCAAGGATATCTGACGTAAACTTCTTTTTTTATCTGTAGCAAGAATTCCCTCCAAAGTTCATTTAAAACAATGACTTTTAGCTGCTATACATTTTTTTGAGAATTCCATATTTTACAAGATACAGTGATTTAAATAAAAATTAGACCTTCTTTTAAATCCAATCGTATCTCGAAAACAGATACAGAAAAACAAATTGCATTTTCGCTTTTTATTCAACCTTAAAACATAGCGAATTTAAAAAAATATCAGAGAGGTCGATCTCTTGATCGTTCGAAGTCGTGTCGAACGCCTCAAATATACGCTGCGAAATATATGCTGTATATTAGAGATATTTTACTTGCAGATAACATGAATTATGTCATCTTCCTCAGCTTGATAACATTTTTCTTATTTCAACACCTTTAAATACGAATTAATGTTAGAAGTGAGGAATTATTATTTTTTTCCATTTAATTAAAAATATCACAATAGACAATCACCTTATATTAGACACGTGTCTGCTGACGTTATCTCTACGTGCGTAGCAGTGATGTATTATCTAGTCTGCGTGTGTGTATACCGTTACACATCACATGCTTGGGTCTCAAACATGAGTGCATATATGAGCACGTTTCTTTCTACCGCTATATAGTCTAACAAGACAGTACAAGTACTGTGATGAACTCATAGGCAAATGGTAATGCGTGCTTCACTGTCTTGCCAGAGATTGTCAACTTAGTTAATAATTTAACAGCAAACCTTCAATTCCATCTGCGTATCTATTATCAATTTGTAAGCTTCAAAGTTCATTTATTAATTAGTCCTGTCCGATTATATTTGATTAATTAAAAAAAAATAAAAAATAGTGTCAGCAACTAAGAACATTCATCACCGAGTTAATTTAAATAATATTTGTAATTATGGCTGTCCTCAATTATCAGATCCTTGCAATCAATAATAATTTTGAAATATCAACTAGCACTAAATATTAGATACTTTTGATGAATGGTAAAAATAAATGTTGTCCGTACAGTTTCTGAAAATATTTTTGTACTAACTTCAAAGAATAAGTCGGAATTATAAAATTCATAAAAATGATAATTTACTATACGATTTATTTGTTACATCAGCGTGTCTTATTATTGTTATTTTTATTTTATGAAATGAATATAACAATGCCCGCGTATTGTTTGTTGTTTGTTAGGAGCTGGAACAATTTTCTAATTATTAATTATGTACTGTTTTATTATACGATTGATAAATAATAGCACGTGAAATATTTTGAATTCTTGTCACTTTTCTGGCAATAGAATAAGTTTGGGTCACGATAGTCCAGTGCAACGAAACCAGAGTCTTTCTTATTGAAAACTCGGAAGGACGCGTACACTTATCTAGTTGAGTCTACTTACGCCTACATTTCAGGCTGCGTACTATATTTCGTCTTAGTAGTAGGTATAATATAATCGCCGTGCTCTGCGGAGGTTGCATGTACGAATCCAAATCATCGTTATCATCTAACACATATGAGACGTAGTCGTAGGAATCGCAACAGCTGATTTTGATATTATCGCATTCTTCTGCTTCCTACTATCGTACTACTGATCTCCTCGTCTTACCTTGTCTCTAATAGAGGAATGTAAGCATAGATATAACGTTATAACAGAGCAAAAATATTTTGAAGCTCGACACAGTTTTTGAGCGATAACACATTATGTTTTCAAAATGCGCTAAGATCCGTCGAATTTGCACATAAAAAGTGTAGCTCTTGGGACATATAGGAATGATAAAATTAGAAGTATTTTCTGTAAATTGACAATAAAAACATTTGCATTTTACAGAAACATTTTACGACTGCCAAGCTCGACAGCTTGTGATTGTTGAATGGTCATAAGTTCTTGCTTTCAACAAATGTTGGGTACCTTGGTAATGTCACTTGCATCGAACTTGACGTTGTCTCTACGTTGCAAATCAAAACGCAAAAAAGTTTTTGTTTCATTGGAATATAAATATAGATTCTCCAAAATACAATCTGAAAAACTACATGATAAAGTTATAATAATATAAGAACATTAATTAGAAATAATGGTATAATAGAAAAACGTGGGTTAACAAAGTCGTATAGTTTTTTTGCAAGTGCACATGATTTTCAAAGATAAATATAAACACAATTCTAAATCTAATTAATTGATTTTTGATTAGAGGTGAATAATTCTTCAAAAATCATTATCCTTTTATGCATGTATGCAATTGAGATTTTTCAAAAATACTTCAAATACTTCATCGTGAAATGGAAAAAGAAATTTTGAAAATTAGTTACACTTTCTCATTCCTACATTCGCAGATAAAGTTGAGGTTTCTCATGACTTTTACACGGATTCCACAGTGGAGAGGGCCTCGAAGTTCGGAGTCGGATTCCAGCTATCGTTGCCATCAAGTATGCTTGTGACGCGAAGCGCTACGTCGAGGCAGCAGGCACGACGTGCCGGGAAGCAACGGCGGACCTGCACCGAAGTGAAACGATAATTTTGGAGAGTGCCCTCCTCCTCTTCATTCTGGGTCGCGAAGTAGGTCAGTTAGATACTGCGTGGAGAAGCGGCCGCCCCCTCTACTGTTGCACTGATACATCGGCGTAGGGACCTTTAGGAAGAAGAAGAAGAAGCAACGGGAGAAGAGGGCGACGAAGCAGAGAAAACGACTGCCTATAGGGTTCCCACTATATTTATAATTCTATCCCACTACCGAATTCTAAGGCTCACATATTCTCATGTGACTTGCTGCTTAGCCCTTTGAAGCCTTTGAACTTGCTCAGGTCATCTGTTATTTTCCAGATAACGTCGGAATGAAACCGTTTGATAAAAGAAATATTGCCGCTAAAGCAGAGTTAGCGTCCACTTTTTCCATAATTTTTAGATTATTATTTATATACTATATTCAGTAGTTGCGCTTAATGTTTTTGCATGACACGGATTTTATTTTTTTAAACCGATGTCCCAATTTGTTATTAACAAGGATGCAAAGTAGAACCTTGCACATTGCTTCCTCATTAAATTTTGCTCTTTACTAATAGCTACCTCTGCGAGGAAGTATTGTAACTGATTTTGGCTTCTTCATAGAGCCATTTTTCTCGACGTTTTAGGTGATTCTGAGCATACTGACATGAAAATCTCGAAAGAGTTTTTTTTTTTTCAAAATGATTTTGGAGCGTAAGGTCAGAATTTCAGGACTTGTAAATAACGGGAATTAATTTAGTCAGTCAGAATTTGCAAGTGATTTCAAGCACGTAGAAAAATGGTTTTTTAAAGCTAGCGTAAAGTGATCTGTAAAAAATGAGCACATTAACAATTATTAAAATTTTAGTGGATCTCGAAAGATTTTGTTTAAAAACTCGTGTAGTATTCTTTGAATCCGCTGAACGAGAAATGTAAAAGGAAAAGAAAGTCGTCCCCGAAGGCGCTGAATCTCAAGATGACGAACTCTCATTTATCGCTGATTGAAACAACAACAAAATGTATAATATTGTCTTGAGATGATACTCAGTAATAAATTCTTGGGTTTAATGTTCATGAGTCATAATATCGAGTCCCGGTTGACCTCCACGTAATGGATTACTGAAGCTACGAGCACGAGAATTCTGAATGGAAAAATATCTCTTTGGGACCTTTGAGAGCTACGGGAGTGTCGAAGAGAGCTAAACGAAAGCGCAAGTAAAAGTGATAGAAATTTTTCGGGCGTTAGCGAAAGCGTGTCCGGTATACACACATATATGACTTTAATGTAAGGAGCGTGAGAGGGAATTCGGAGTGGGCCACACTGGAGAATGGAGAACTGGAGTGTATAGTCTTAATTTGTTCAGTCCCAAAATAGCACAATCACGAATATAAGTGTGAACTACTAGAAATTTGGAAAGCAATAGAGAAGAAAGTACACAAACACGCGAAGAATTGTAAATAGTACACTCGTAAATGCCAATAATTTTGTTTAAAAACCTTTGCACAGAATTTTCGACATTAAAATTGCTTCTGTACACGATATTTAAGACTTAAAAAAAGCTTAAATCTGTTTCCAGGAATGTCAATACTTTTATTTTGTATTTTTGTGGAAAAATTACAATTGTCATTATTGTTATTATATATTTTTTTATACTATAATAATTGCAGCAAAAGAGTGCTAATATTTTCAAACCAAGGACCGAAACCACTTTTATTATGATTGTATATTATTAGATATGGATATTGAAGTGATTAAGCTTAATTAATATCCAATTTTCGAGACGTAAACGGTAATGATTATTAAGCTTGCAGTGAAATATTCTCCAATCACGGTTGGGTCATTTAGAGAGAAACATCAGGGTATTTGGGTAGGGTTGTGGAAAAATTGATTTTTTATTTATAATCGATGAAGTCGTTTCTATTGATCAAGGTACGTTTGTCAAGTCGTACTGCGACTGCATAGAAATCAGTGTCGATATTAATTTTTTTTTTTTCTTAGTAATTATGTACTTGTACGAAAACGGGAAATATTTAAGGAATATTTTTGGCAGTCGTTATTCTGCTGAAATGAAGAATAATGAAAAAAAGGTTTGAAGATTTATTCCTAGACAAAATCAATTTTGTCAAAGTCATCTACAAATCAGTCGTAAATACTGTATCAATTTGAACTTTCCGGGTCGATCGATAATCAATGAAAAACGAGAGAGGGTGCTCGAAAGGGTATTCAGAAATAATCAGCCATTCTCGCTGATTTATGATTTTCTAATCTACATTTCTTATCGCCTGTAGTCCAGAAAGGTATTCATCAATCCGGAACCTATAACTCTAATATTTGTGTATATTCTGGGAAAGTCAGCCGTTTAGACCGCTCAACAAGCGGTGCTCGTATATCAATGGCACTTTCTTTCCCATTTCACATATAAATAATGAACTGTATGGAGATAAAAATATGAAAACAACCATTTCCATACTCTTATTGGCTAATTTTTTTCAAGCACGCTCTCCAAATTTTTTGGCTTTAATTTTAAATCAATATTTTTTGGCAAACGCAACAATTGACTTTCAATGTTTCATTCGAACAATAAAAATAAGAATCACGTTTCTTGAACATTTTAATCGATAATTTATGAGTTTCCGAATTAAAAAATATTCGTGTAATCCCTGAAACTAAAATAGCAGCAAAATCTTAAGTTTCACGTATTTAAAAAAAATTGTGCACATTCCATAAGCAACGCTTTTTATAGGAATGAGCATTAAGGTGTCACATGATCTGCTATGTGCACTAAAATACTCTTGTATATTTTTATTTCTTTTAACCAATTGTTTATTCACGAAATAATTAATATAAATTAATAAAACAAAATAAAAATAATTGATATTTTTTTAAATATCTGGCCTATAGAAGCTTTATCATGTTTTGTTGTTTGTTGTTTTATCATGTTTCGATCTATACATCTTAAAGATGAAACAAACATTGTAATTAACAAATGTAGCGTTTTTAATTAAACGCTCATAAATAATAATTCATCTAAAACCACGATTTTTCAGACACATTTTATGTTCTTCAGTGCTGCACGCACTCAACGTCAGTTGAAGACGAGAATCGTCGAGCTGGGTGATACTTCAATAAGTGATGATCTTGAGAGTGGCCCACTCGATCACGTATCGGTTTCATGGATATAGCTACTGCGTAGAAGAACCCCGGTTCATCATCTCTTTAAAAAAAAAAAAAAGCGAAGATAAGACCAGAAGAGTCACTCATAAGTCTTCATGGGTGTGACGCTAACTCTTCAAGTACTCGTGGCCCGTTCCAGTTGACAAAACGTGACAGTTTTTTTTTTTGCTTCTTTCATTAAAATATGTACATACAGTCAATCAGATAAAAAATAGTAAGGTGAAAAAAATAATAAGCTAATATTCATTCTTTGATAGATTCTCTTTCGTATCGTAAAATAATTATTGTTTAAACACTAAACATTTTTCGGAATCGAATTTTTTTAAAATTATATTTTCTTTATCTTCACGTATAAATGAAATTTCATTTTGTGGATTAGAATAGATAAAGACGCCTTGAAAAGTAGTGGGTCAAAGCAGAAAACTTGTTACGTTGATAGTTAAAAAAAGCTAAATCTAATACACGACAATTAAATACATATCTCGTATCAAAATTTCCTTACTCATTTCCGGCAATGTAACACATCGCCGGTTAAATTATCGTTCAATGAGCCTCGTCCACGAGTGCTTGAGAGTTGTAACCTCTTTAACGATAAGAGTCTAATGCCCACAAGAGTTCACGGAGATATTTAGTACACGTGTAAGGCGGTTTTTTTTTTTTTTTTTTTCATTTGTATACACAAAACACGCGCTGCTGACGTAATGCAAATAAGTGTTGGAATTAGATGATTCTATAAGGCATTTTTTAACTATAAAACATTTCCAACTAGTGTCGTTGCATTAATAATAATTTTCACGGTTAATATATGAATTCAAAAGAATCTAAACATTCTTTTCGCACTGGTGACGTAATGCAAATAAGTGTTGGAATTACATGATTCTATAAGGCATATTTTAACTGCAAAACATTTCCAAACAGTGTCGTTGCATTAATTATTATTTTAACGGTTAATATATTAATTTAAAAGAATCTGAACATTTTTTAAAGATAGTCTTGGTATTCACAGGTATCGTAAAAAATTTAAATAAAATTGCAAATGAAGATTAACATTACAATGAAAATGCATTTGAAAATATAAATTAAAATTAAAATTAAAATATTTTTTTTTTCTTCAAATCTTATGATACCCGAAAAAAAAACGATTAAAAGTTAGAGATTAGAGGCAGACGATCAAAGCTCGACTAAGATTACACCAGTGAGCAAGATGCATGGAGAGCAGAGGCATGAAGACGCAGTCTCTCGTTGGTATGAATAAACACGCGCACGCGCGTAATGCCGCGCGTGCGAACCATACGTGGCGGCGTGGTGC
Organism: Clistopyga incitator; assembly: GCA_947507545.1. Lineage (NCBI taxonomy): Eukaryota > Metazoa > Arthropoda > Insecta > Hymenoptera > Ichneumonidae > Clistopyga > Clistopyga incitator. Next base: position 2,307,480 of record OX382179.1, on the reverse strand, counting down.
AGTGTCGACTGGCAAGGTCGAACGATGTGCATCGTCGTAAGCCCTGTAAGAACCGCGAGCTCACTATAGTTGCTGGAGAGTTACGCGTGCGCGCATGCCTCGCATAACCGGACAAGTGTATGTACATACATAATGCGTGCAATATTTATGTGTCTAATACACTTGCCAACGCGAGAGATCTGCCACTCTCAACAATTCATCTTGCGACGCAAGGTACGAGCTGAAAACCGGTCGAACTGCATTATCTCTTCATGCTCTTGTTATCTTATTTTGGTTATTTTTTTAAACTGAAGCGGTTTGCTTTTTGTTTCATTCCCATTATGAAAAAATGTCCACTGAATATATATTTGCTATCTATCCGATATTAAAAAACCAGTTGGTTCAACAAAATCCACGGTTTTGTTAAAATTAACCAATTGCCCAATTTTTTGGGCCCATATATCTGATTCAGATAACAATTTATTTTTCTCTAAAATCAATCTTTTCTCATCGACAGCGATGTACTCATATAAATTCATTGACCGGAAATAACATCAGAATTTATGGAGGTGTAACGAAAATTATCTTCTACACTTTAGCTAAATTTAAAAAGTGCTTTTTTTTAAATTGTTAATTGTCATATATGCATTTATTTCGACATTTTGATATTTTTCAAAAGATTAATTGATGTGATTTTTATCGATCGACTTCAATTGAAATATATAGAACCAATATTCTGGGCATAGATAATTAGGTTAATGCGATTTGCAGATTTTCACAGAATACGGAAAATTTGCACTAAACGCTCGATGTTTTCAAGTCTATGCGGCGTATTTTACGTATACATATTTAAAAAATACATCGAAGGATTTATTTCATTTTTTTCTTGTAGCTTATTTAATCATAGACTTATAATCTGTTTCTAGAGTTTTACTTTATTTAATCTCATTGCTTAATTTCCATTGCATTTGCATTGTTAAAAAAGACTGGAAGTTTTTACTCATAAGCTCGTCTATTAAATTTTATGTACAATTGTGATATAAATAAGTTACTTTTGCAATGAAATTAAACGAAATGAAAAAAAAATACTTCTACAGTAAAATTAAAGCAAATTATAAAAATTCCTGTACTAAAAATAAATATGACATCGCACAAGTGCGACAGTAAATTTGATATTTACTAATTTATAAATAAAAACTTTCAGTACATGTACAATTTCAAGTATTTTTTGTTTTCACAGCGTGTTCAATATGTTTCCATCCGAAGGGAGATCCGTGTCAATATTAATTCTGAAATAGTAGAGTTAATGTGGTTTTCAAGGAAATTACTTCGAACAATTTATCTAGTTTTTTTATCACAAGTACAAATCGAGGCGGAGTTTAACAGACACAAGTTATTTCACTGTGAGAAACAATCTATTGAAAATTCAGAAATTGACAGAATTGGTAGGTTCAAGAATAAGATAATTGTCAATTTGGGAATCATTTTGATTAAATCGTTGAATAAAATTTGTGAAAAAACGATAAAATTTCGTCCCATTTGTTCGAGAAAGGTGAAAAATGAGAAAAGTTTGTGAGAAATTAATGAAATCAATTAATTTAACTCAAAATACTTTTGGTATATTATCACTATATTCATATTTCGTATTAATAATAAAAAATCTAATTCTATTGCTTCTATCGAGGTTGAATATTTTCAGTTCTAATGTCTAGAAATACCTACTTATTCTGTCGCGTCGATTTTTTTACATGGAAATTCAATACAGCGTGTTCAGCTGACAGTAATGTCTACTGTCAGCGTGAAATAAACGAGAAAAAGCAACGAATGCCGAAAGTGACTCACGGAATTGTCAAGAGAACGCCGGTCGGTCATTGACTTCTTTCCATTACTTACCTAGCGGCAACACTTCTTAGGCAGGGGTTACAAGACGCGTGCACCGTCCGACGATAATTGTTTCATTTATTCAACTCTACTGCGGCAAGTTCATTTCCTCTATCGCAGCTCCTTTCTTTTCTCCGTGGAAAGGGCCACTGTGGATTACTTTATCGTTATTAAATTACCGTGGATTAATTATAACGTTGTTTTGAGGTAGTCATTGCGCATAACAGCAGTCATATCAGTATTAAATTTTTACAAATGGTTTTACAATTACTGGTGTTTAAAAAAAACAGTTATGATGACTTATTCATGTAGTAGATTTAGTTTTTCATAAGTAAAGTTGAATCTTGTTTGTCAGGACCGTAAATTCAGTCGTCATGTCGATCATGATTATAAGTAAAATCACGGCAAGAGAAATCCTAGCAACGGGAAATCTGCTGTGATGTAAATAGGTTTTCCTAAAACTTGTAACTCAAAAAATGCGACGAAGAAATTAATCGTGTCATTCGAAATCAAAATCTGCATATGCTGGAATTTTCAAAATGTTTTATATTAATTTTAACGTACCTCCGTATGAAGAAAGTTATCAAGTAAAACATGTGACTGAAAAAAATGTCCATTATCTATACCATATTCCTGGTAAATAAGTGAATTATAGAATACAAAAATACCAGTCCAAAAGAACGCGGTAAAAAAAAAAAATTGCCGAGAACCCATAAAAACGATTCTCAGAATTATAATTAATAATGAATATTCATAAATGATCAATAATATTAATTTAACTTCAAAAATGCATGTAAAAGAGTAATGCAATTTTTAAAAGGAAATCATTGCTCAATAGTGGCTAGAATAATTTAGGTTTCTCTAAATGTCAAGGTACACTAATTGACTCAAGGAATATATAGATAAATAGTTTCCTGACGGTACAAATAATTATGACAGCAGCATCGCTGTCTCATTTATCGATCGTTGACACCTATTGAGTTCCAACCAAGAAATTCCACGGATAGAATTCGCTAACAAATGGGAACGCGTGGGTTTTCCATAGTTTTCAATGAGACAACTCACGTTACGCTAATTTTCTTAATGAGCAAAAAGTTAAAACTTTCATTGGCGAGACGTCAAGACGGTAACACTATTTCCGACGCTTGACTTCAACGTGTAGGTCGACCGTGGAATTGCGGATTGAGTTTTCCCCAGGAGATTGCAGATTACAGATTGCACCGCTAGCGAGAACCCACGGGCGAAACGAACAGTCTCGTTCTACCTATGTCGCTGTAGATGACACGTCGTGGGCTTTCGACCCACGTGCCGACACTCACTGCTATGCACTGCCCGCTGTACTTGCGCTGTAGTCGCCCACAAGACATCCCGGCACTGCTCCCACAGTCATTGAATAGTAATTGCGGTAGTTCTTCTCAATACGCGTGATTAAAAAATAGAACGAAAAAAAAAAAAATTATGAATAATAAAAAAATGTGGATTTTTAATTTTTAATTTTTGACAAGGACAGCTGTACGAGGAACTACAGTCATCAATTTAGCTTCCTCACTCTCAGTATTAGTGCTACGAACTGTAAATTGACAAGTATTCATTTTCTAAATTAATGAAATTTTTTTTATGTATTTTTAAAAATAAGTATAAGAAATATTCAGAAATTGTAACCGTTTATATTAGCAATATTTCGTTATTTCTCACGAATCTATGTCTATGAGAAAGTACGCCTACCGATTTTTCCTTTTTGCTAATACGTTTGGTTCTTCTTTTGCGGCATTGTTCTGAGGAAATTTAAAAAACCCTCCTGCAGAAAAATTTTAGTCGTAAACCGAACGAGAATTTTTAATTGCTATACAAACCGAACCGTTCTACCGATCTTCAGTAAACTGTGGATCTGAAATCCGGGAAAATTATTTCGTTTACGTACCGAATGTAAGGGCGATAGTTACTGACTGGAATTATTATTTAATCAAAATCGCGAAAAAAAATTAGACCAAAAGAAATTGCTGTCATATTACGGGTCGGGTTTGAATGTCGAAACTTTATCGGGTGATTTGGTGGTGAAATTAATCTTGATATTAAAATCGAAATCTGCAAATGCTAAAATTTTGTAAATCTTGTCTTTTGATTAAAAATTATCTCCGTGTAAAGAAAGTTATTAAATTAATTCATTACACATCTTAGAACAATTGATTCAAAAAGTAAATGGCAAATTAGCGGAAGAGTGCACCGGATAATCTATGTGAATCCGTCTTGACCACATCCACCTCGTGATTCACAACGAACTGCGGGGTTGCGGCGTGTATTTCCTGATAATTGTGCGAGGTAAAGTGTACAAAGCCAGAGTCATTCATGCGGTTCATTAGGATTCATTGTTTTCTACTGAAAAAGCATATACGCAATATGTCCCACATTATCATTATTACATTGATTATTATTATTATTATTATTACTTCAGATTCTATCATAAACGGAAACGAATAATGCGTGACGAATTGAAAGAGGAAATCACCGGTAACAAGAAATTACCGTATGGCGGTATTTTAGCGTTTCTGCAAAATTAACCGAGAGTTCGATGCCCGATTAAAAACGCCGAGTCGCCGCAAAATGTGCACCACAATGTGTGCCGCATGATTTTGATGTCGTCAACGTCGACGTGGTTCACGATTGTCGTTCATCCACGTGACTGTGTAGTACTATATATACGGATACACATGCAGTTGTGTACATAGAGCTGTGCACGTATTTCACTGCACGTGTTACGTCAACTTGACTCTTTTTTATCTATGACAATTCATGAATGAACACACCGCTCGATGACGACGCGTGTGGCAGTAGGTTTTGTGGCCCGAGCAGGAGGAGGGGGCCGAGTGAAACAGAAGTTGAGGAAAGAGAATTAGAGAAAGATAGGCGAGAGCTTCAGGGGTGAGCGTTAAGTACGCGTGTCTATTTTTAAATTTAAACACGTCACGGAGACGCTTATCAATGACAACGATGTGCGTCCGATAGGCAACTATATTGTCATGGATTTCCTCCAGATGTGCGCGCTTCACGAAATTATTCTTCTTACTTGTTGATGTTTAGGGTAGGACGTTTTACGTATCGACTTATTGACGTGACGGAAAGTCGTAACTGATAGTGTCCGATATTCCAATAACAAGAATTTTCAGAGTGGCATTTTCTAACCGGATGGGCTATGTAACAGCAAAATTTCAGGTTTGAGAAGTTGGGATATAAGATCGAATGTTGACTTGACTGAAGGTGTCAATTTTTCTTGAATTCAGCGTTTGTTAGTTGCGCAATTTTTTTAATTATACATTTATTAGTGTATTTGGTTAATTTTTCAAAGTATTGAAATTGCATCGTTTCGCTGAAAAAAGTTTATTGATAAGCGGAGACCTTAAGTAAGGTCTTACCTTACTTTGAGAGAGCGAAAATTATACGAATTTGGTTTTTTTTTCATTTTTTTTCGAAATCGATGGAAATGTCCTAAACTCCGGCAATAATTTATTTATTATTAATACTCGGTTTCGTAGTTTGTTTTTAAAATTTACTGAAATTTTTCTTCGGAAATAGTTATAGTTTACCTAATTTCTCGATAGTTAGAAATATTTTTTGACCATGAACTCGTGGACTTGATACTACCATGGATTTTCCAGCTTTCATGATTTCATTTTCCTTATTCGCTGATATCGAATGCGGGATAGTTTTCCAGAGTGACGTGCGTTGCTACGTATGGGCTTGTTGATGTTACGAAAAGTCATGAATAATAGTATCTAATGGTTCACTGATAAAAATGTTTATATTGACATATTATGGTTACATATTACTGAACCAGTTAACTGATAAGGAGAAAACATAAGTATTCTTAACTAAAGCTGCAAAATATTTAATTACAATCATTTTTTTTAAACTAATTTATTATTATATTTTATAGTACCATGATTACTTGTTAATTATTTTATTTACTTGTTATTCTGAAAATTGAGTTGAGATAGGTTAGACTCTAATTTCCAAATCATTTGCTAGTGAATGTCCAAATAATACACTACTGGAATTTGACGGGGACACTTATGGACACTATATGATTTGGATATAGTAGATAATGTGAGCGTGGGTGGCAAGTGACTCGAATGAGTGAACAAAATTGCAATTAAATGTTTTGTCTATCATTATTTTATACGAGAGGTTAACGATAAAAAATGATTGGAATGATAAAATTGTTGATAAAAATAACAAAATCGACCTTATGGTAAAATACGCACTAAATTCAGATCCCTTCTACTCAAAAATCTTGGAAACGAATTGTCAGACGATAGCCACATTGTATATGTGGAAGTCAACTTTCAGCCTGAAGCACTTCTAATTTAAATTTAATTTCCATTAATGAACTTCGACTAAAATACAGTCGTACCTTGAGCTGTTTGATTTAGTTATTACATTTTTCATCGATAGGTTATCGATAATTACGACGATAGTCATTTCGTGGACAAAAATGTAACTGTCATCGAATCAGACGATAAAATGCCTAATAATAAAAAGATTAAAAGATCGCTGTTACGGCTAATTAATCATCAGATAGGATTGATTGCAATCGATAACGCAAAAAACCAGTTCTCTGATAGAACTCAGGTTGCGTTGGTGGAAATCAATATACGTTATATACTTTTATTACCGATGTTTTAATTTTATATAGCAGATTAATTAGGCGGATAATTTTTTCAGTATCGGCACATAAAAAAGCATGCAAAATAGAAACATGCTGTTTCACCATAATTCATTTCCATTTTGGCTTTCTCAAGAAGGAATATGTGTGAAAAGTCAACAACAATAAGGACGCAGTATGCAGGATTTTATATTCAATTGCTGTGATTTTGAAGAAAATATATCTAAATACATTTTTATGTCGATTTTAATTATTTTAATGTCGAATAACTCTTGAAGGAGTGAATTTTCTGAAAAATGTTAAGACACCTTTTTTGTAGAGCATTAAATTTCCCACAAAAATAATCATTTGATCTTTGAAAATATTAATTTGTCTGGTAGTGACAAAAATAAAAAATTCATACAAAAATTTGAAAAAACAAATCAATGTTTGAGGCGCGATTATAAGGAAACGGCTCGTTCTACGTAAATTTACTAAGAGAGCTTTTTCGTAGGAAATTTAATTTCCATCAAAAATATGAATAGATCAAATTTTTCAATTCATAATTTACGAGTTTTGGGTAATAAATACGGTAGATGTCAAAAAATCGATAGTTGTAACGATACACCCCTTAATATTAATATTAAGGGCTCAAACTTTCAGGATAATTTTTTTTTGTCATCATGAACAATATTTTCACAGTACCATTAAAAAAAAATTGTTCGTTTTTTTTGGCCCAGTCTAATATACACGCATACACATTTATTCCGAGTCATTTTTCTTAATGTTTCGGATCATTATAATTGTCCTGACAGGTAAATCGAGGAAAAAGAAGTCGTATAAACAAAGCTTCTTCGATGACGAAGCAAAAATCGTATCAATTTCATTGAGTGTCACAACATCGGAGTAATCAACGACTATGTAAATTGACGTGATTCACTACTTAGTGTTGCTGGCGCTAGTAAATTAGCTTAAATTCATTATTTTCTCTTGCACAAATTGTTTGCACAGATGCGCAAGGTGAAATAAGTATTGCAATTTTTTTGGAAATTGGCACAGGTGGATTTTCTAAACATAGAAACATCTATTGCTATTTACGATAATCGTATAGGTAACCGATATTTCTGTCGCATTCACCTCAAATAAATTTTATTATTTTTAAGCAATATGTGGAGCTTGGAATTTTTCGAAAAATTTCGGTAAATATTCTAAACTTCACAAAATGTAAGGTAGTTAATGCCATTAGTAATAGTAAGTAAAATTATAGGACGATTAGTATTGAGTATTAATCAAACTGTGAAGAGGTTCATATTTTATGAAACCCACAATTAAAAAAAAAAGTAGTTAGTTTTCTTCATTTACGTGAAGATCCATTAGCTTTAATAATGTTCTCCACAGAAAGAAAGTTTTAAAAAAAGTTTAAAAAGTTTAAAAAAGTAATATCTAGGTGAACCCGAAATTAAGGCTCGAATTGGCACTTTTTTTAAACGCTCTATTTTTCAATCTTTTACTAGATATCCACAAAGAAGACACGAAGACAAGAAGACTATGAAGAAGACAAACTTGAGTATTAATCAAACTGTGAAGAGGTTCATATTTTATGAAACCTACAATTGAAAAAAAAAAGTAGTTAGTTTTCTTCATTTCCGTGAAGATCCATTAGCTTTAATAATGTTCTCCACAGAAAGAAAGTTAAAAAAAAAAGTTAAAAAAGTTAAAAAAAGTAATGTCTAGGTGCACCCGATATTAAGGCTCGAATTGGCACTTTTTTTAAACGCTCTATTTTTCAATCTTTTACTAGATATCCACAAAGAAGACACGAAGACAAGAAGACTATGAAGAAGACAAACTTGAAAACAGCACTTCACGATGGAGGAAGGATTTGTGAATCAGTGGTCAAAAGAATAAGGAAGCAATGTGCAGCATTCGACTTGTAAGTTTTTAAAAGTATTTATCGCTTTAAAAAAATGATAGCCAATATGGTATCTTAAGTAAAATTAGCGACAGGAATATAATTATAAGGAACACTGTTCCCCAAGCCCGATCTAACTTTTTTTCTCGCGATTGTGACCAGTGGCACTTAGATGAAAAGCAATGGTGGTTTCCCCGTCGCATTTGAACGGTTTAATGTTACTCCATCGGTTGTGTTAAAAGTCTTTATCGCTTTAAAAAAATGATAGCCATTATGGTATCTTAAGTAAAATTAGCGACAGGAATATAATTATAAGGAACACTGTTCCCCAAGCCCGATCTAACTTTTTTTTCTCGCGATTGTGACCAGTGGCACTTAGATGAAAAGCAATGGTGGTTTCCCCGTCGCATTTGAACGGCTTAATGTTACTCCATCGGTTGTGTTAAAAGTCTTTATCGCTTTAAAAAAATGATAGCCATTGTGGTATCTTAAGTAAAATTAGCGACAGGAATAGAATTATAAGGAACACTGTTCCCCAAGCCTGATCTAACTTTTTTCCTCGCGATTGTGACTAGTGGCACTTAGATGAAAAGCAATGGTGGTTTCCCCGTCGCATTTGAACGGTTTAATGTTACTCCATCGGTTGTGATCGTGCGCACGCGCGCGTGCGATTGAGTGACGCAATTCTTGCATAATTACTCGAATCGAGTGTCCAAAAGTCGCGGGCTCGTCGCTGAAATGCGGTGAAACTCGGTGAAACCGCTGGTTCGTCACTCTAGCGACAGACAACCGTCGGAAGAAAAGTTTTGACTTTCGATATGATTGCGTGAATAAGACTCACTGCTTCGACAGTTTGACAACAAAAAATTGAGTGAAAACAGAAGCGTATCGGATTATGCCACTGTCCTGTGGGAACGATTCTTAAACATTTCTTTCCATAACACTACGTTCGGTTGAAAAGAACGCTGTTAATTTATGATTGTTAAACCCTACACTTTATACTTTGGAACCAATATTTTTGTAACGAATACTTGTTGAATTCTTTAAATTCTCTAGGGCCAAATAATGTTGCACTCATTCATGCATTGACATTTCTCAAATCTCCGTTATTGTTCAGTCACATTGCGATTGTCACCTAAAATGGCTAAATACATTTTTGAGAAGCACCCATTCAAAAATTGGATATCCAATTTGATGAGATATTGAAATTAGTTCAACAATAACGTTTCAAATCGGATCACCTTTTCCAAAAAATCAGAATGTCGCGAAAAAAAATTAATCACTGGGTTAATCGTAACTTCTTACGTTCAAATTTTTTTGTTAGCTTCACATTGAACAAGGGTTCAATAAACGCACTGATTATACCGCATAAATAGTACGATAGTTTAGAAAATGGTCGAAATGTAGTTTGAAAAATGGTCCTGCAGTTTGCAGTTTGGAAAAAGATCATGGTTCGGGGTTTCGCTTGGAATTATCAACCCTGGCTAACAAAATCGTTATTTCACCCCCTCATAAAAAGAAACAACGAATACTCATGTTTTGTGGTTTTAGATATCATCGATAAAAACTGTTAGCAGTGAAAGCAGGAAGTAATCAAGCGATATGTATGACAAAAGGAACATTTTTCATACAATACGTGGTGTGACTGTGACGTAACTGCACCATGAATGTTGAATTCTAAATAGAATGGTTTCAACCGCAGGCCCGAAGGTTAGCCCACATTCTCCCAGAATATTCGAACCCGAAGATTTCCGGCTGCATCGTTTCGCTTCCACAATTCAGAGAGCCCTCTCACTTCTAGCTCACAGACGCACACAAAAATGTCTGTCATATCTCAAACCTTAAAAGAAGACATCCGCGGAGTAAAAAAACCATAAACGTAATCTTTCACTTTTTTTATCCACGAAAATAATAAATCTTTGGGGATTTCAAACCGGAAACCTCCCCGTAATCATAGGCCAATAAGATAACCCATTAAAATTAGCTACTTCGCTCACAAAAATGTCTGTCATATCTGAAACCTTAAAAGAAGACATCTGAAAAATAAGAAATCCCATAAATGTAATCTTTTACTTTTTTAATCCACGAAAATGATGAACTTTACGGATTTCGAACTGGCAACCTTTCCGTAATCATAGGCCAATAAGATAACCCATTAAAATTAGCTACTTCGCACATAAAAATGTCTGTCATATCTCAAACCTTAAAAGAAGACGTCTGAAAAATGAGAAAACCCATAAATGTAATCTATCACTTTTTTAATCCACGAAAATGATGAACTTTACGGATTTCAAACCGGAAACCTCCTCGTAATCATAGGCCAATAAGATAACCCTTTAAAATTAGCTACTTCGCCCACAAAAATGTCTGTCATATCTGAAACCTCAAAAGAAGACATCTGCGAAATAAAAAAAAAACCCATAAATGTAATCTTTCACTTTTTTCCATTGCACGAAAATGATGAAACTTTATATATTTGAACCCGGAAACCTCCCCATAATCATTGGTTAATAAGATAACCCATTGAAATTAGCTACCTCCAAAATAAATATGCATAAGGACTAAAATCGAAAGTGAGAATATCCGCAACATCTCAGAGCATAAATGAAGACATGCGCAAAATAGAAAATTCATACGTATCATCTTTCAGTTTCTTTTTATCCCAAAATTGATAAACCTTTAGGGGGTTCAAACGACAACGACATCCCTTAATTATTCACCTATAATCCATTGAACTTAGCTCCGGATACAAAAATTCGTTTGAAATGATAAGCGAAATGTGCAGACGAGCAGAGCAGAGATGCCGAAGCAAAATTTATAACAAAGGAATCAGGTCTTCTTGTAGAGAGTCTCGATCTTTCGGCGGTCGAGTTGGGTTCGCTAGAGTAGAGTATAGGAGAGGCACATCGTTGCTATACCAGTTGCCGCTGTTCCTGTACCGTTAGTGCGCGGCTAGATCGTAGTGGTGGTGGCAGTGGTAATCGTCGAATAGTGGTAAGTGCCAGGGGGCTGTGTATACGCTAGTAGTAGTAGTAGTAGATGGAGTAGTCCGGTCGGTCCGGCTTTCTCGACGAGAAGTGCACCTTGGCACACTTAGGAGCAACCCCACGCCAGTCAGCGAACGAGCGTCAGCCAGCGAGCCAAACCAAGCCAAGTCACTCGACTCTCTTCGGTTCTCCACTCGACTCTTGTACACCGATCTCCGCAGAGTCCAAAGCAGTTCGAGCTATCCTCACCACTCACCGAGCGGCCAATGCCATGTAGATCAAAGAAGTGATTCTACTAGTCTCTGCTATCGTTCCTCATTGCAAATTACCATCAATTCATCGCCGATCTCATTTTTCATCACATCACATTTTGCTTTGGTCATTATTACACTGTAAAAATAGACTGGTATTTTTTTTATAAGCCGCTAAGTACATGAAATAAAAAAAAAGGTACTTTTATAGTACGATTAAAGAAAATTAGTAAAATTACTGTGCCAAAAATAAATTCGATGTTGGATTTATATGGTAAATTTGGTATCCTTGTTTATGAATGAAAACTTCCAGCACGTGTACATTTAATTTCAAGTTTATTTTTTTCAGTGTACTTTTGTAGTGTGAATTATTCGAATATTTGTATTGTTTGATTCCGATTTTTCGTACGTTAATTATCATTCTGGCATTAATAGTTTACTAACGCAGAGAATTGACATGTTTAATTCCATTATTGGCAAAATTAATTGTACCCAATTGTACCTATTTACCACGGTTAGAGCGACGAGAAGCCGGAGGTCCATCCGATCCGCTCTCTTCTCGTCCACGAGCTCCGTTCGCGATCCAACCGTTCGGCTTTGTTGATGCCAGTCGCGCTCGCTGCTCCGAGAATCGTTAATGGTTACGTAATACCACCGTAGGAGTCGGAGAAGGAGGTACCGGGCCTTCTCATACGTGCGACTTCCCTCACTCAAAGTTTTACCTTACTCCTCTCTTTTGATTGCTCCCTCACTCTCGCTTTTTCATATGTACTCTCTCTTTTTCTCTGCGGCTCTCGCTCTCCCGTAATACTGTACTACTATCCCGTAGTCCATAAGTACGTGCACGTATCTCGAGGCCTCACGGCTGCTCCCTAGGCCGCAGCTACCATGTCACGAAGTAAACACGATGAAGTTGCTCTTGCGCTTTCCCTTGCACGATTTATTGTTACCAAGAGGGTTGTCCCCTTAATTGTTTACTAACTGTTGTATCACTATTACAGTAACACGAATGTGAGATTCCACTCTAACCTTTTTTCGCCTTGTCCCAGTGCTTATACGATAATTACTGAATCGTAATTAGTACAATTCAATTTAAAAATTGAGTCTGTCTTTGAGAGGTTTGTAATTCAGGTAAAACTTTGAGTCGGCTATTGTTGCGACTCCTGGAAAACTATACAGTCTGGGCAATATTTCGATGACATACTAATAAATATAATTGTTTTATGAATCATTGAAATAAGTACAGTAGACTGCGTAGGGTTGAAATGACTTAACTCATGTAATCCATTGCATTGCCGTTAATTAATCGAGTGGTGATCGAGATACGTTAAATAAAAGAGCGCTGTTCTATATCTAGTAATGGACAGTAACATTTGGGTACTCGGTATCTTATTTTTCGTATAAGATCAAATAAAAATAAAAATGTCATTTGTTTCAATCGTCCCCATATCAGGTGGTTGAGAAAGTGATTGGTGTCTGTTGGAACACATGAAATAATACAAAATATGAAATATGAAAGAAACAAAAAAAAAAAAAATTTATATATGTCTTGACCATCGGTGATTGCAATTTATTTTGCACGAACGCATTGTCATTTAACTAATTATCTAGCACAAATAGACTTGCAGAAAAAAATGCCATGCGAAGGGCCTGCAATTTGTCAAATGCGAGAAGGTGCGTGGCGTTTTTTGGCGATTGTCTGTGCAAAGCGACGTCTGCAATCACAAGAGATATCAATTGCCAATTTTTTCACTTGTTACACACGATACTTTTTTAAATAAGTGCAACTTCCCAGGGGATGATGATTTCGCATTACGCACCGGTGACCCTATCTTTTATCACCAAACATTTTTTTTTCCGTCCTCTAACTCATTCTCACGAAATCGTAAATAAATATCCCTATGCAATAAAATTGAAGGCGAAGGTTACTACGGAAGCAAGCACCGCGATGAAACGCGTTCGGTCGGTTTACTGTTTGATTGCAATTACGATTGTCGTGTGGGACAACACGTGCGACACCGCGATGCTGTATCCTCTTGAGGGTATCACGAGTGTGTGCGCGTTTACACAAGCACGTGGGACTCCACCGAGAGTAAAACGAGCCTCTCGCACTCTCGACTGTGCATTAAGTACGTAAGGCGTCCCATCAGCCATGTGCAACCGTGTAAGTAATCGTGCTGGCCGGCTATTAAATTACAAGAAGAACAACAACAACAACACTAATGACAACTTGCGTACGCGCATGCTTTACGTCTTTGCGCGAGGGACCTCGCGTATCTCTCTCTCTCTCTCTCTCTCTGAAGGGGCATTTACATATCGGTTGTACATATATATATATATATAATCATGTATATATATTTATACGCGTATAAATCCGATATTATGTAGTACAGCGTAGTTAGTGAGCCTGTTAGGCTAGTCTAGCGTAGCACGTAGCGCGAAGCGAGCACATAGCGTCGCAGTCGTCAGAGCGAGAGATGATAATAAAGTACAAGGTTCCTGACCCCGACGGGCCGACTGACGCCACGTCGTGGATTGTTTCACCCGTGACACGCAAATTCTTTCTCGTAGCGTCTTCTATCTTGATGATGCGCGCGTCACTTCAAAGGAGGATTCGCAGTTAACGAGAAACCTCGGGTTTAGAATGCTTATTAGACGCACTAAATATAATGACGATAGTTTGCTGAGAATTAAATAAGCGGGAAAAAGTATGAAATTTTGAGGAGGGTGGTTATTGATTGGCTTTGATTATTTGATACAGTTTGATTTGTGATGATGATGACACATTTTTGGTAAGGTACTTTTGTATCGAGAAAATTTTATTTTTTACTTTTTAATAATGTAGCCTGCGATTCTTAGGTCCGTAATACAAAATCTGATTTTCAGGGATGACGGTGATTTAGGTAAATTTAAAGTTAGAGTTCTAATTCAGAATACCTGGGTAGGATATACTGTGGGATTCTCCTTTAGGATATTTCGGTAGGCTTCGACGTTAGAACAGTGAGATATATTGTCTTTGTAAGGCGTTGCGATTAAATTTCTATGTGAGGACACCTTCGATAGGGAGGCCAGAGGAATTTCCAGGGCAGACCTCAAGTTACGATTTATAGGAAGCATACCACCGAGGCAGGACTACAAGGCATTTATAAATAGGCCTTTGGGCAATATTTCAGAGTGAGGATGCGCAGATACAATTGCAACTGCAAAGTAGGATTTCTAAGTAATGATTCTAATGTTATGATTCTTGGTGAGATTTACTAGGATGGATCCAAGAGAGACATTAGAATAGTTAGTCTCTTGTCTTATGCACCTTATTACACCGAAAGAGAAGATTTCATTGACACCAAAGAAATAGGTCGACCGATTTTTTTTTCGTTAGCGCATTTGTATTTCGAATAGAACATTTAATTGCCTGCAAAGAAACATTTATTTAGTGAGCATATAATACAGAAACAGTTTCATTGCATTAAAGAAACCTTTGCATTCATTCAAAGAAACGATATACTTGATGACAGAAAGTACGCTAATAATTTGCAATCGCGTTAGTCGTGTTTCAATACACATTTCTTTAAAGTTAAAGAAGCTTTCATTGCATCCGAGACAATTGCTTTGACTCATTGTCGCTACGTTTCAATACGTTTGACATTATTCAAAGAAGAGACAGTATTGAAATGCAAGTATTTCTTTTCATTTGCCAATATTACCGTGAATGGATGAAACCCTTTCTTTCGGTATGGGTTTTAAGGCTCTTTTCTATACTCAGCACATAGTACACCGATGCCCGGAAATGAAAATATATACAGAATACATTTGACATATAGAACTTTTTGGCATTAATATGAAGTACACTTTACATGTATTCCAGAATTACTCCGAAGAAGGATTCGACCGTACCACTTTCGGAAGCATTCGGAGAACAAATTGCAATGTAGGAAAATTGGAATGGAAAATTCTTCCTCGGAGGAATGTCAAGGTAGAACTTCCAGGACGACTCCGAGCCAGGATTCCCAATTGCGAATTCTAGATGACATGACTCGCAGGACAATGACGCGGCAGAACACGTAAGTAGGTTTCTCATATACAATATCCCAACGTAAGAATATAATCTACGATCTTTTATGCGACGGAAATGTGCAAATCATTTCCTCTTTGCCATAAGTGGCAAATCAAAGTTCGTCGACGTCAATAACTCGTTCATTGTCTAACGATAATATTGATAGATATTTTCATAAAACCGTACGACATTCATCGTAGATCAAAATATCCTTACGATTTCTTCACAACAAAATAAAATTGCTATCGGATCAGTAAGATGAGGAAAAACACGAGGCGCTCTGATCGACGACGTTGACGACAAATATCCCCCTCATTGTATATCGCAGATTTAAGAATGTACACCGACTAGTTGTAGATTAGAACGTAGTAAAATGTGGGATCTGACTCTAAATCGCTGATCAATGTCTCGGGGACCCCGACACGCAAAACGCGTGGCTCTGACTCTCCGGCGCCCCCGCGTTTCTCGATAACGATATAATGCATGATAATAACACGCGGCTTGACTCTCTTATCGGACTATGAGTCGACTCCACCGCACACCACAGGAAAACAGGTGTTTGCGCGAAATGAATGTTTGATAAACTACGGGACCGTCGCAGCAGCAACGTTCAAAGTACTGCAAGGAACTCCCGACATGTCGGATATCATTGACGCGCTGATACCGAGTGTTAATTCTCAATGGGTCTTATCGCTGTGAAATATATTGGACCGATTGCTGTCTCGTAATTAAACTACGTGACACGACGAACTGAACCTTCTCGCCTAATCGGACTCCAAAAGCCAATTTCTTGTACCAATGAGCTGAAGCTGAGGCTGATTCCTGAAGAAACGTCGTATGTTACACTAATGCCATATATTATTACCAACCGAGTACCCTTTGATCTCGATTATCTCTATATCGGCTTGGATCTCGAGCGGTGATTTAACTTGGCTTCGACGACTTAACGTTAAACACGCCGCTTTCGCACAGAGTATCTCCAGTTATGACAGAAGCTCGAGAAACGTTTTTCAGGAAAAATCCTTATTCCAAACACGTGCATAATGCGAATTCATCTTCCTGTTTTTTTTTTTTTTTTTTTTTTTCTGTTGGATACTTCTGTTTCAGGAGTTCAAGACGAATGGAGCATCTGCGAATTTTTAAATAATTTTATTGCATGATTTTTGTTTGATTTATTTTATAAAACTGGGTCTGGAGATTTGGTTGCAATTTGTTTCGATTCTCAGCACGATCTTTATCACGGTATTAACGACTCCAATTTTGACGAATTTTTTTTTGTTTTATTGATCAAAGTGAACGAAGCATCCTCGAATATTTAAACAATTTTATTCTACGATTTGTTGAATTTTTTGTAAAACTAGTAATAGAATTTTGTAAAAATGTATCTAGATATTTGGATACTTTCTACTACTAAAAATTTGTACTAACGACTTCAATTTCGACAACATTTTTCGTATCATTCATCAAAGTGAATGGAGCATCTCTGAATTTTTTAATAATTCTATTTTACGATTTATTTGATTTAAAAAAAAAACTGGCTTCAGAGATTCGGTTAAAATTTCTTTCGATTCTCACCACGATCTTTATCACGGTATTAACGACTCCAATTTTGACGAATTTTTTTTTGTTTTATTGATCAAACTACACGAAGCATCTCCGAATATTTAAACAATTTTATTCTACGATTTGTTGAATTTTTTTGTAAAACTAGTAATAGAATTTTGTAAAAATGTCTCTAGATATTTGGATACTTTCTGCTACTAAAAATTTGTACGGACTCCAATTTCGACAACATTTTTCGTATCATTCCTCAAAGTGAATGGAGCATCTCTGAATTTTTTAATAATTCTATTTTACGATTTATTTGATTTAAAAAAAACTGGCTTCAGAGATTCGGTTAAAATTTCTTTCGATTCTCACCACGATCTTTATCACGGTACTAACGTGCTAGTACGTAGGAACGTCATGTACTACTATAGGGTATACAACACGCGGTGAACCGGTAGTTTCGTCGTTGGTGAAAGTGAGAAAACAAAGCGCACCCACGCGGGCCCATTTTTAACACGGAGCCGTATAATGTGACGGTGTATGGTGCGTACCCCGGGCGGGAAAGTACAAGGTGGTATACAACAAGCGGTCTTAAATCTCTCGTAGGGCTCGGCCAGTACACACGCTCCTTTTGGTTCCTCGCCTTTCTAAAAATACGTGCCGAGATGACCCCAAACACACACCTCCTTCACTTCCTCCATGACGACCGCCTTCGGCCGCATCATCGCGCCATCCTTATCGAGTTCCGCTCGCTTCTAAGACCGCACGGGTCGAATTTTCAGTCGTAAGATTGATCGTAAGATCGATCATCACGTCAATGTGTATATATCAAACTTGAGATTGACATTTGGATTAAACTTAAGGTCGATTACATGGATAGTTTGATTAAACTTAAGGCTGATACAAGGTTAGTTCGATTAAATGGAGGGTCGATACTAACTACACTAATGATTGTATAGTCAGATATATTTTTCGAAATCGAACAATTTCACAAAGCTAATTTGGGTTTCTCATAGAGGAAATTGTGTAAGAAGCGGAAAATAATTAAAGAGCAATTTGCAAGGTTCTATTTTGCCTCTTTATGACCAGAGTTTTTTTTTCGAAAATCAAAGTGCTCTTAGTTTTTTTCTTTCGACCGATTTACACCAAATTTTTAAGTAAAATAATAAAGTAAAATAAATCTTAAGTGGGATCTGTAGATAATTACATTTGTTTATATCAATAATCGTTTTTTTATCAAGCAAAATCCAAATTTACGAACGTGACGACCGTTCCCCTGACTAAATTCATCATAGATAGATAATGATTATGGTTTATTTATTCACTGAAATTTATATAATTATATTCTCACATAAAAGTGAATTAAAAGCTGAAGAGTTTTCATGTACGTCTTCTTACGATGCAGTTAATATTCTTAAAGATATGCGCATTCAAAATTTTTAATGAGCAACTGTTAAAAAAAAAAAAAATCACTGAATTTTTTAAATTTAGTTTTTCTGCGAAAAACCATAAGCGAAGGAAGCATATCGACGATGGTCATCGTAGAATTCGGTTCTTTCGGCCTCACCCATTATTTCCCACCTATGATACGTTCTAGACGTTAACATACATATATACAGGTACATATGTATTTAATATGTGACTGTATATATGTGCGGTATCCCTCTATAAATATATATATACATATAGACCATTGGATGACGGTATCGAGGGCATCTTTCTAATAATAGCAAGCGCGAGAAAATTTTTAGCCCTTGATGCGACCGACTCAGCCCATCGTAGGCAAGCATTCGCAGTCTTTTTCATTCCAGACGAGTGGAGAAAATTCAGTGATTTATTATTTCATTATACCCCCCATAGAAAATATAAATACTAAATAAAGTGAAATAAAACATAATCAAACTGGATGATTGATTAAAAAAAAAAATTATAACTGTTAGTCAAAATCGGAGTGGAAATTCCTCACTAAACCATTGATTTTTTCAAGTATATTTACGTAAAGTATAAAAAGTATTACAGATTATTAGAAAAATATTTAATGTATATTTCCATTATTTGGAAAGCTCCAATTTCATTATTGGTTTTTTTTTTTTGGAAGAGTAGTAATGAAATCACTATTAATTTAATATCCTCTTTTCATATTATGCAATACATGTGAAATTCAAAATATTCTGTAAATTGAAAAAATTCGGATTATTGTGACACTTTCGGAACTACACGAAATTTTGGCCAAAGTTAATGGCATTAGTCAACATTTTTAGTCAAAAAAACATGGCCAACTTAAAGAATAAAATAATCTATCGGGGGAATTAGTTTTCATTATTTTTTCGATGATTTGCACGAGGGCACGTAAATTCAATACAGATGGCGAGACTGATGTACGATTTCCAATCGCTTCCGCTCGTTCTTGTTCACAGGGCGGCGTATCCGCCGTGTGCGCCAGTTCTTGGTAAGCAACCAGATGTACTATAGTGTAATACGACATATGTATATACCTCCGTGCTTGGGCTGATAAGATTGTCGTGTGAAAATAAGATAAAACGACGACGTTTTGCTCTTATAAAACACGCGGTTGATTATGTTTGCCCCTGTATCTATATGTGTGAAATTTCCTGGCCGGAATTCGTCGAATTCGTTAGTTTGAGACTGCATCATGTTAGAAAAGTACATGGAATAACGTGCGTTTATTTGAAAATAAAAGTGCAAAACAGCAATGCAACGAATACAAATTTTAACCAACATAAATTTTTTTGTAAATAATTTTTAGTGCATTTCTGCGTTAAATATAAATATGTCTATCTTTTTTGCTCAGATCTCGATATTAATAAAATAATTTTAAAAAATAAAAGTAGTTTTTAATTTTGTCAAAATGACTTTTGCTGACATAAACGTAACGTGATTTTTTGTTTCGCTGAAATAAAAAAAGAATTGAATAAAAAATTGTCAAATTTCTTAAGTGTTATGACGAATTTGTTGAAAAAAGAATTGTGATATTTATCGATTAGTTCGATATTCACGTCTGACGAAATGACGTTTTTGATGCAGAATTAAAAAGTGCGATATCATGACCGGATAATTGCATAGGGACACGACTTTGGGACGGTGGAGTAGTACAGTAGTGCGGGCCAAGGGACCTCGGCTATTCATAGCCGTACTAGAACTACATTCGGTGTGCTGCGACTTTGATCCAAAGCCTCGTTTCGCCCCACCACTTGCCTCGCACTAGCCAAGCAAACTAAATACAACACGACATATTATCTCCAGCTGATCGAATAATGGCCCTCGCAATTCTATCCGCAATGAAAAGGCCGTTAATCTTTCGAAACCGATCAAAATAGAGAACATAGAGAATATCAATTTTTTCGTTTTCCTTTTTGCTAAATAACAATAAAAATAACAAGGACTTTTTTAAGGATCGCTGGTTTAGTTTGATTGTTATAGCTGAATAAAATTTAATTATTAAAGTTAATTTCTTATTGTTATAAAAATGTTCAAATAGCATCTCCACTGGCATTTCCACTTTTTAATAAACATCGATATTCGTACATTTATCAAACTGCTCGTGGATTAATTAATAAAAACGTGACGTGCGAGATCAATTGTTTTGTGGTCTTATCTTTACTGTATGTATCTAAATAATTATGCTCGGCGGTATATCGCGTACATTAACCCCTCGGAAATCCCTTTGGAGAACATAATTACTATTAGCTGCACGCTCAAAATGTATCTACGCCATGTGCAAGCCTCGAATCATCGAAACACACGAGACCGGGGTACGTTGGTTAACTTTGGGGGATTAAATTTTTGTCCATCTTAAGATTTTTAAAATTAAATTAATTTAAATTCGAAGCCGTTTTTATTCCGAGTACAAAGTTCAAACGTTCTTCCACGGAAAATTAGGCTAATTTACAATCTATGGAGCAAGAAATAAATCTGTTGCAGATTCTCTGAAAATGAATGAATTGAAGTTATTTAAATTGTGCCACTATTTGAGCACATCGATTAATAGAATTTGAAGTTGTACCTGTTAGTTACCTGCGAAATGAAGTTTAGATCCATTAGGGTGAGTTCTATCTTGTATTAATTTCATTTTATATTCCATATTAAAGATATTCAGATAGACCAACAAATATTACATAATCATAAGTCGCAGCGGAAAAAATGTAAATGTCAAATGTAATTTTTTTAAATTAATTTAAATTTCATCATTTAAAAAAAGACAAAATATCGAATTAAGAGAGTACAATTACTAAATTAATTAAGGACAAATTGATATTTTTCAATTAATTTAAAAAAAAATATTTTAGTAAGGCCTCAACATGCCAGCTTTGAATCTATTTTTATAAAATAAATAAAATAATTAAAACACGAAGAGAAAATTATGCCATAATATTCACATCGATCTAAGTACTGTTTGTGATTACATGGTTCAATGCAAACAAAATGCATTTAAAATACTAAACTTTTACTGGTTATACGCTGTATTTATTAAATTATTTTTCTGCATATATTTTCCCCATGCATTTTGTTCCATGAGGGCGGATATAGAGAATCGCTTGTACGTGGGACTCAGTGAACAGTGCAACAGTTCTTTCCACATTCATCTCTGGTAGCGTTGCAGTGTTGAAGCCTTCGTACTGGGCATAATAACAGTAATTCACTTTCCTGTCCTTCGACCTACTCCCCATAAAAGTACTTCAGTTCCGGATATTACCGTCTCTGTTTCTCCCTATCCATCCTTTCCTCCTCTTTCTTCGTTTCTCGACGAAACGCAGATCTCGTCTCGGTAGCGTGGCATACGACAGATCACGAAGAATACACACATGTATATATAGGCTCTGTATGTGCTCACGAAGTGGGTCACGCGCAGCACTGAAAAGAACTAGCATTTCTATCGGCACTTTTTCCCACGTTCATATTTTTTTTTAAGCTGACATTTAATTTTTTTACAATATAACAAAACATAAATTTTCCACCGAAACTGTTCTGGTATTTGTAAACTTTCTCATGGAATAATTGTTTCTATTTATTTATTGATCTATTTTTTTTAAATTGATGTAAAATATCATAATTGCTAAATTAAATTTGAGGATGGAAAAGTCAAGAGCTTAAGGTTCTCGTTCTTGTTGGAAATTTTTAACCTGTTATTTAATAAATAGGTAACAACAGTATATATTCGTTAACTTTTTAATCAAATATGACATCGAAATAGAATGTAAAATTGCAGTTCTTTTATAATCAATTTCCAAATTTTATGAGTTTCAGTGTAAATACCTTAATTTTACATCATAGTTTCATGTCAATTTTGTATAGTTTAAAATCTATAAATCCGGATTCGATGTGATTAATTCGTCAATTTACAAGTAAATCCTTCGGGGTCATTCTGAAAAGAAGGAATTATTTCAAATTTTTATTTTACTGCGGGGGTAAATAATCCTTATAATTAAAAAACACACATGTTTTCGACTGATTCTACGTCCTTAAACGCACTGCATGAGGTTATTTCAACGAAGTCGGGAATTTTTTTTTTTTTTTTTTGGTAGAAGGCTTTCATTTAAAAAAGTTTTCATTTTATTTGTCAGATATTTGTGACAATATAAAAAAAAGTGTTATCGTTACTTTCGATGCACTTTGAAGAGCGAACTTTTCGCATCGAGACAAGTAAATAATATACACGAAAGAACCATTAATATGTTGATCGTGATAATACAAGAAATCAATTCGACCAATCGCGTAGATTATTGATACACCGAACACAACGGCCGCTTCGCTGGTGACACATTTGATACATTTCCCACTTTCTCGATATTCTTGGAAATTCGTGCCGGAAGAGTGATACATGTTTGCTCGTTGCTCGCTGATCACAAATTGACTTTGCAAATATAGGAATATAAAAAATTGTCGCTGTTTTATCGTTGATAAGGACTTTAAGTGTGACCGCGTTTTAAAAAATATACGACAAAATTGCGGAAATGATTTCACGTTTTGGTACGAAATGTTAATTTATTTTTTAAAGCGAGTCTTGGCAACATGTAATTTTATGGAAGCAATGAAAAATCTGTTCGTTCGTATATCCTAACATTTTTTTATTCGAAGAGACAGTTGAGTCAATAATTTAAGTAATTGTTTATTTATTTATTTAATTACTGAATTAAACAAAACAACTAGAGTAGAATAAAAATAGAACTTGCAATTATTTGTGAAAGCAGCAAAAGTGCGGAGCAACACTGGCGCCGATTGTGTCGAAGGAATTCCTATTGCTCGTTGATTCGCTTGGACATTCACTGATAAGTATTCCTTTTGTACGGATGCCAATTAAGTATCTCAAGTCTTCCTCCACCTTCCATTTGTGATTCGAAGTCTTGCGCGGGCATTCAGAGGATTCAGTGATGGACATTGATTACAAATGTTTTGCAATCTCCTTCAATAAATGCACGGACGTATAAAAACCGCTATATTTCATCTGGATCCGCTATTTTTTTTTAGGTGTGAAAATATTTCTTCACCTTCATTATTAAATTGAATTTACGAATCAAACTACTGAACCATATTTTAAAAAATATTTTAACGTACACTTTAGACTATCGCGAATGAATCTATATTTTTACACAAATGCATTCAACTATCTCTCTCTTCTCTTTTTCTTTTAAACTAAAGGAAAAGAATAATTTTTTAATTTTCAGGATAGAAAACTACATTTTATCTGAATCCCAATTTTATTTTATCTCTCTCTCTCTCTCTCTCTCTCTCTCTTTAAAATGTGTTTTTGTAGAATTAGCAAAAACATTGAGGCAATAGATGTGGTGAGCACTTTGGACTATGAGAAACGCATATCATTTTCACACAGAGCCCGCCACTTGGTCGGCAACCACGTGGTCAGACTCAAGACGTAATATATAAGCAAAGAGCCGCAAAAGTGTGTGGTAGAGGATTGTAGAGTGGTAAAGGCGTCTGCCCATGCCTGACCAGCGTGCCACTTTCACTACTTCATATTTGGGTCGTCGCATCCAGCGCTATACTACGATGGGATGGGGGTGAAGGGGGGGGGGGGGTTATTTCAATTCCCAATGCATCGTCTGGCCCCTCACTGTTTTTAAGAAGTCCGTAGTATATACTTCTGTATGTGAAGAATTTCTTCAGGACACAAATTATGCAGTAATTATGTAAAGAAAATAATTTTATGACATGTATAACAGATTGGGAATTTTTTTTCAATGTCGGACTTGCAATTTTGACATTACTTTTGAACTCACGTCAATTGTTCATTTGTTTTATAACTAATTTTATATTAATTATCTTCATGAAAATCGTATTTTATTCATGGTGGAATGATTGTATTTTTTTAAAGAACGTAGTGAATTTTACTTCTAAAACATTAATGCAATACATGATAATCAAATTGATGGAACAAAGACGGTATTTTTATTGTTTTTTCAAATCATTGTCTTGAAGGTATAAATGAATTAATAATTGATAATGCACGGTGTCAATAAATAAATAGATATCATTGTCATTGTTATTTATTTCCATTTATTATTATTACCAACTGCACTCGAAAAGTTTGCAAGGTTGTATATTGTTGTCAGTCTGTACCTTATTTCAGGGACATTTAATTTCCGTTAATTCCGCAATGCATTTAGTACATGCACCGTCTATATACTTAAAAAAATAAGAGTCTTATATATTGAAATATATATAAATATATATAAAAGATTTTTATAAAAAAATAAATATAAAAATAAATAAAAAATATGAAAAAATGATAAAGGTAAAAGAAATGATTTTGTGAAGAGCCGTGAACGATTGTGCGCATTATGCTTCGGGATTATTTGAGAGACAGAGTGCGAGGAAAAGGAAAAAGTTATCTTCCTTTTTCTTAGCAGATACGCGCTAAGTCTACGCAGATAGATGGACGCTGCCACTGGCCGTTTCGTTCGCTCATTCTTTCACTGTGTTAGTAGCGTAGATTGTGGTTCTCCCATTTACCCAGTTTCCCTCGCGTCTGTGAGTTGACTTGAGCGAGCGCGCGCACGCTCGCGCTCGGTTATGTAACCAAGTGAAAGTGGCACAGCACGGCCGACGAGCGCACCGACATCGGCCCGACTCTGCTGCTACATCGAGTGGTAACCAACCATCCTCGCGAACGGCGCGTCATCGCCGTCGACTACGACGCGACATCCACCAATTTTTCCGAAAGCGAAAAGAGCCGTTTTTCGCTTTCGATATATCTTTTTTAAGTGCATAACGTTGTTAAATATGTTTATCGATCAATTGAATACATCTTAACCACGTATTTGCTACTTTTTAAATACCCAAAAGTGCATCACTTTCATTTAGATTTATTTAGACTGAAAGCTATAGAAATGAAATATGAGAGATGTTAAAAAATTATGATTCTCAGTGTTTTTGCCGTAAATTTTTTTCTGCCCTGAATATATTTTTACAGAATTGTTGGTTTAGCATTCGACTTCCTGCTTCGAAGAAAATATTTTCTTCGCTTTTTTTGGTACCACTCGTTTGGTCGTACGTAAATTGTAGAAATTTTTTAAAAAATCGGGGGGCCGAATATTTTTAAATAATAGATTATGCCGTTGATTTTGTCTAGATAAACCTCGTGATCCGACGTTTTTCCGATTTAGAAACAAGAGGATTCACCCTCCGAAATGTTGTCGAATTAAAGACGATAAAATAATAATAAACTGGAAACGTTTAACAAAGTATTCATTTATCAAACCCAAAAAATCACGAATTTTTTGTGATAAAATCTCATTATTCTGAAAATACTGAGTGAAAAATCGTTAGAATTCATAGCTACAATTAAAAGATAACAATCTGACCTGCGAATGCAAATTAAAATCTTCTAAATGCCACACGAAAAGAAAAAAGTAGTTACGGCGATCACTTCCGGCATGTGCAGTGCCGCGTGTTAGTGATTAAAACTAAATCGTAATTTCTGATCTCAACTTTCTTCAATCCGAATGATTCCTTGGACCAACTAACCGATGAGTTAAGGTTGTGCTCTTAGCTGGCCAGTGTTCCTATCAATACTTCACCAACTGCGTTACAATTTACTCAACTGACCGAGTAGTTGGCGCTATTCTAACTATTTAAGTTGGTTGTCGGGACCGATAAACCAATTTTTACAACTACTTTTTTTCTTTTCCATTTAAATATTTAAAAATAAACCAGATTTCCACAATTCACATTTTTAATAATTTTTAATAAATCCCAATTTCCGATGAAACCGAACCATTCCAAATTCAATTTGATGGGCGGAAGTGAATGTCGGAGTGAAAGGGCGCTATTCTAACTATTTAAGTTGGTTGTCGGGACCGATAAACTAATTTTTACAACTACTTTTTTTCTTTTCCATAAAAATATTTTTTAAAAAACAGATTTCCATAATTCACATTTTTTATAATTTTTAATAAATCCCAATTTCCGATAAAACCGAACCATTCCAAAATCCAATAGATTAATGCGTAGTCTCTCGATACCTTGGAAAAGGTAAAGGTAAAGTTGTCGAGAAAGAAATTCAATTTGATGGGCGGAAGTGAATGTCGGAGTGAAAGGGCATGGGTCTGGGCACTCGGCTCTGGGTTGGATGGAATTGCCGTTCGACGAGAAGAATCTCGCCAGTCTGGAAATCCATTTAGGTCTCTTGTTCTCTGGATAAATCGAGAAAAACGTTGCTGAGCTTGCGACATGTCTTAGTCGCAATGTGCAGTGGGGGAAATGCACGAATGTGATGTTCCGAAGTTTGACTCGATCGTCGCTGCAAATCCGTCGCTCTCCACTGAATCGCGGTTCGACACTTATGTAGGCAGGACCTGGTAGCGGTAGGTGCATCGGAAAAATGCAGGCCCGTTGCCGTCACTGGCTACCCTGGTAACCGTTGGGCCTTACAACGTGCTCAGCCCCCTCTCTCGTCGGGCCAGTGCTTGACTTCCAGTGTAAACAGACGATGTCGTAATAGATTTCTTAGTCGTTGGCACTGCCGCCGCACTCGCCACCGACGGTCGGGCTTGATCGGTTATCGAGGTGGATGCCGGCTACCGTTCAGCTACTTTCGAGTGGGGAAAGGAATTCGCCAGTTTGTCGCGCGCCCGAGCTCCGCAACGACGTTCGGGGAAAAAAGGAAAAGGGCGATTACCCGATTTGATATGTAAAGTATATGAAGTGTCATTGCTGTACGCTCATACTCACACATGCACAGAACTACTCTTTTTACCGAGTGCACCCGGAAAAAAATGTATTTAGTAATATCTATTCAATATTTTATCATTTCCATCAACGAAAATTTGCTTTTCCTGGAAGAAATGTGTATTTCATTCAAGCATTCAGTTTTTTCATTTCGAAAATATTGATTTGTTTACTATGCAGCGCGAAATTCAAAAATCGAGATAATAGACACGAAAAAACAGCGAAAAAAAAATGCACAATGGAAGCGTATCTTCGCTTCTGACAAAGTATTCGGTATATACGCTTATTTTCGGAATAGCTATTTATTTCTTACAGCGAAAGGTGTCCGCTCCAAGTATAGGATTTTCCGGTGGAGGTTTCTACGCAAAGTTAGCAGGAAATTTGATATAGCACTTACTGCTTAAGGAAAAATTGCGTTCAAAAGTTACAGTACCATCGAGTGACCGGTTAACCACATCAAAAAAATATGTTTAACCGGCCAATCTGAAATCTACGAAAATACAAAAATTCACACCTGCATGCAATTCGCAAGAACAAACGAAAAAATTGAACAGTGGTCTGATCAAATTCAAACTTTTTTCCCTATATATATTTAGCATCTATAAATCTGTTACAAAACAACTCTACTTTAGGCGGATAATTAAGACAAAACAATTTCGGTTAGTCAGTTAGCTGGTCTGATAATCAGGAGAGAGCATACTGTGACAAAATCGCAAAGACAAAAGCCATGAATTTCGTGGGGCTAAACGACCCGAAACGAAATTAGTTGAAATTAAAATCCCTCAGGGGTTGGACATCCGGTATCTCAGTACATCCGACTTTTAGGAAGATAGCGTGAAAAAACAAAGCATGCCTGTTTCCGGAATAGGTGAGGGATGGGCAGGGGGGGGGGGTGGGCTCAAAATTACGACCACGAAAGTCCAAAGTGCCTAAAATATTAGATACTTTCTGGAAATCATCACTCAACGATTTCGGCCGTACGGTCTCACCCGCTATATTCTGCGATATGCATTTGGTTATTTAAAAAAATGCATAATTCGAAATACAGAATGTACTTTTTAAAAATAAATTTTTGACGACAAAAAAAAAACGAACGGGCTTGTTGTCGGCAATCGGAAAGTATAAAATTCAATATTAGGGAATCTTGTATTTGTATTGTTTGCATTTGTATTGTTTATTTAACCGAGCGCTCAGTCCATTGCGGACCATATATTAGGGAATCAAATATCTTTTTAGTTTTGGAATATTTTTGCTGGACTTTTGAATATTCAGCTCGATTTTCTGCTTGAAAAAAATGTGTCGAAATTTTTAATGTCACTAAATTTGCTATAGATTTATAATTATCTGAAATAATGATCATAAGTAACACAATTGATAATCGTATCAATTTTTGCTTCCGTCTGTGAATGGAATCGTATGGATTTTTAGCTTAGACCCGGACACCCGAGTTAATCGAGGTTCTACTGTATTTTTAAGTGTGTTTATACTCGTATACATCACCTATAACCCTTTGCCGTGCCACCCCAGTTACGCTTGCACACTAAAATTCACTCGTTGAAGTAGTGCTTGTGTGCCGAGGCCCTCCACTCTACAAACTCTACTTCTACTACCACTACTACTATTAGTGTACTGCTGCTGTGTCTGATTATATAACGGCTTAATTACTCTGCCCTAATTTCACGAGGCATTGTCTTGATGGGGTACTTACTTTCAAAATCCCCTTCGCGACCGACGCGTACATTAGGTCTCAGCGGTACCAAGCAACCTCCGTTCTTAACGCAGTCATCGGCAGCCTGTTATGCAATTGGCGCAGGCTACTGTGAACAAAAAATCACAGTAATTTGCATGCGGCAAATCAATGCACAACACGTACAGTTTGTGGCCTTAATTTCAATAGAAATTTAAGGGAATTTGTTTCCTGAGATTTTATAGAAATGTTGTTTTTATTTCTAGATTTTTATATGAAACAGGATTTTGGCCATTTTTTTAAAGGGCATCGTGCAAAAAAGGGCATAAGTGAACTAATATGGAAAAGGTACTTCAAAGAAGTCTCGTAATAGTTCTTTAAGGAATTAAAAAAAATGGAGGGTTCTGAATTTATTTTGAGCCACACCTTTAAGTACATATGCAATTTTTGCATTTCAGAATTTTACTTTTTTGTCAACAGATTTCCAGAAGGACCGTCACTTTTTTTCAGACTATTGCATTTTTTATATCGCTTAGCAGAAGGACTGTAAGTTTTTTATTTTTATACTTTTATATGAAACAGGATTTTGGCCATTTTTTTAAAGGGCATCGTGCAAAAAAGGGCATAAGTGAACTATTATGGGAAAGGTACTTCAAAGAAGTCTCGTGATAGTTCTTTAAGGAATTTAAAAAAATGGAGCGTACTGAATTTAGTTTGAGCTACACCTTTAAGTACATATGCAGTCTTTGCATTTCAGAATTTTACATTTTTTCAACAGATTTCCAGAAGGACCGTCACTTTTTTTCAGACTATTACATTTTTTATATCGTTTAGCAGAAGGACTCTAAGTTTTTTCAGATTTCGTCTGAAAGTTACGACACGTTTAAAATTTCACTTTTTATCTGACACCATTCTGGTGCACCATATGTCTTTACAAAATTGCAGAATTATAAAATTTCATATGTACTTAATGAGCTTTAAGTGTAAGATTTTTTAAAAGAAGGGTATCATCTACAAACATTTTTCCTATGGCTTTTTTTTCGGGGCCTTTGAGGGAAGAGTATAGTACACGAAGCGCTAAAGTAATTTGAACATTTCGCTAAAATGGCTTTTCGAAGTGAGTTCTTGTAATGTTTCGATATATTAAAATATACTCGGCGTACAAGCCGTAAAAAATAATCTCACCGACTTAACACTTTACTTTAAAATAACCAAATTTTATGTATTTGTCTACATATTGTTTTAAATTATTTGGTGGTGGTCACTACAGTCAATGGAGAATACTCAGTCGATATTGACTCCGACAGCATAGTAAAATCCCCGAGAATAGAAGGAACGGTATTCTAAATATATGCAGGGCCTCGTCATATTTCCTGTCGGGTCAGTCGATCCATCGGCTGACATCGCATGAGAAAACCGCAGCAGATAAACCCATGAATGGAGTGTGGGTGAAAACTGTGATGAGAATTGAGTCACGAGAATCCTTCCTGAGGAAATTCACGACGATTTTTATAAATAGCTCGAGTTCCTCGCTATTCCGACTGGTCATATCCTCCTCAAACGTCTGTTCCGATTCACACTATACAAAGAAACGCAGGACTGCTGGCGTCTTCACGGCTTTACGTCAATAGGAAACAAGATGATGACATTTTATATTTTCCATCATGAAATTACGTCTTTACGCTAAATAATAATTCTCCTTTGTCATTGTAATTATTGTGCGCTTCGATATTTCATATTCGATGAAATCGAAAATTGGACTTGATTCACTTAGAACAAATGTGTTTTATCGGAACGAGATGTACAATCAAATAGACTAAATTCTTACACTGTATGAATTTTGGGGGTGAAGTTAAAAATATTTTTCATGCTGTTTATTAGTTAAGGAAAATAGTAAGACATTGCAGATTATGTATCGCGTGCTCCTTTTACTTTTTTACTGTTCGTCTCGTGTATTGGATTTTTTTCCTCACGATTTTAAAGTTGTGTGGGGTTTGGACTTGTGGTATCAGGCGTCGAGCGATTAGGGAACGTGCGGTCGTTGCAATTCTGAAAATTCAAGTAAATTTAATATACAAAATGATATAAGGTCTAGGAATCAACACCCGCGTGACACCCGGAAAGTCACAGTCGTAAAAAAAAATCTTTTATTTCACTCGGTGCGAGAAATGCCTTTTAACGCACGTGCATAAATCCCAATTTTCACACCTTTTGAAACGAAATTTCGTACGTACTCCTGCAACAAACGTTTCCTTAACTCGTCTGATTACGACAATCGCCTTCGGCTCGTGCTGCAAAGTCACACTGGTCAGCGAAAGTTTTATCGCCCTAGTATTTTACCATTCTGTCCATTGCTGAAATTTACTATTGCGCACACAGGCACAATAAGTCAACTTTTAAGCACAAGTATTGAAAGAAATTCTATTATTATTCGTTGTGATCGTTAAAATTCGATCAAATATCAATCTGGATCCATTCGAACAAAACGAATGAAACAAAACAACAAAAAATCGTTTCATTTTTGGAAGACATATTGGCGCATACATTTTTTTGCATTTCGTGTTGTATCGAGAGGCAATCAACGAATAAAAAATTCCGTTACTGCGCGTTTTGATCGTTAATGATCGATAAAAAATTGAGCTCGATCCACATGCTATTTCAACAAGTGCGTTTCATCGTAATAAGCAATTTCGTTCACGTGCATCGGCGGCGATCGTGCGTGTGTATTCACGAGGATAAATAGAAAAATCGGTGGCCGCAACGTGCGAGTAAACGGATTGCCGGTGAACGTAATTGCAGAATTTCTCAACGCGGGTAACTCGACTAGACACGGTAGCTCGCGAACGATTGCTCAGAGGCGCGAACGCCTGCATCATACTCGCAGACCGAGATGAAATATGCGATTGACGCGGGACCCCGATGCCTCACAGTAATTTTTCTTTTGTCTTCATGCATCTCGCATAACATTTTCACACTTTTGCATACTTTCACACCGGTTTATCGCGACACCGATTTATATCGGCCACACTGGTCATTTGCCAGCGACGAGTAATTGGAAAATGACATTACCATTCCCCACGCATTGGCGTCCCTAATCGAGCCCCAAGTTTAATTAATTTCCATATAGTTCATTGCTAAATAATGAGCGTTTCTAATTTATATTCAAATATAAATAACGTGAACTGCGATCGCAGAATCTGTACTTTAATTTTCGTATATTTATACTTCTTTTATCCCACATGGCATCAATAATTCTTTTTAGATATCAGCTTGAAATTTAGATTGACAAAAATAAATTTGGTCCGAGAAATGACTTACTTCCGATCAATTTTGCATTATTAGTTTACATGTAAAAGTGGTCGAGAAATTCATTTGAAAAATCCGACGAAGAGATAAAACTGTATTCCACCTTGCGTATAAGAATATTATTTCTCCTCTAGTAGAGTCTGTTACATGGCAAAAAATGTCCTCACAACAGGACCCACCGCAGACCGAATTGACTTCCGATCAATTTTGCATGTCTAACTCCAAGTTAGTTTACATATAAAAGTGGTAAAGGAATTAATTTGGTATAAATCCGTCGAAGGGATAAAATTGTATGCCTCCTTGAGGAAAAGAATTTCATTCCTGCGCTAGTAGAGTCTGTAACATGGCAAAAAATGTCCTCACAACAGGACCCACTGCAGACCAAATGATCATCCGGCGCAAATGGCATATGCCCCCACACGACTTGCTTTTATAATCTATTTTTTAATCGCTTTTTTTCGTATTCCATTTTTTTCCATACCCAGAAAAAGATTCACATGGTTCGGAAAGTTGATAAGGTTACTTAATTTCTTTAAGGAATTCGGAGTCGTTCGTTTAATAGCAAAAAGTGTTGTCAGAGTAGGACGAACTGCAAGTTCTACGAGTGGTAATCCGGCGCGAGCAAAATAGACTGTTATTTAACGATTTTAGTGAAACGTTCGCGGCATTATACAATCGGCCTAGATCCTGAGTCACGAATCGTCACGGATCGTGAGCGGTGTGCCAGCCATCCAGTCAGTTCAGCCGGAGAACCGGCAAGAGTCTATGGCTAGCCAAAGCCACACTGTGAGATTGTCTTCGCCGCAGTTAAACGCTACACCGTAGAAGCGACAAGCGGCAGACACGTTTTGCCTCGCTCTGTTCGTTTCTGCGCGCTCCGCATGACACGTGCACGACGTGCAGCCCCCGCTTTTCGGTTTCACTTAAATAATTTTTTTTTTCGATCCCATTGAAAGGTGCATTTTTCGAGATTCGACATGACGTTATTTATTTATATTTACAAGGCTCAAGTCGATCGATTCATGTTGAAATGTATATTTTCCATGTGCATAAGAAATTAAGGAAACATGTTGAAGTCCTCTAATTTTATTTCTACTGGTAAAAAGAATCCAGTAATGAGTCCATAATAGTCCATAATAATGAGGTAAAAATTTGCGAGGTTTTTATTTGCATACTCGTTTTAAATAAATTTGCAAAACAAATTTTAAAAAAGCAATGAAAATATTGTACGTTATGTTCTAATTTTATTAACATTATTTTGTGTAACTCATTTACAAAATATTTTTCGATGAAGTTCCACGTGTTTAAAGTAAGAAGGCATATTCGACTATGTCGGTGAAGGAGAATTCTTCTTGTAGCTTGAAATCCAGCTGGAAAGTATTTGGAAAGCGATGGTCAGACGCCGCCAAACCACTTCCGGTCCTTCACGTTGACCCGATAACTATAAAGACGACGAATGAACACGAAACCACTTTTACGTGGCTGTAATGAGGGAATGACTTTTTTCTTGCAAATTAAAATCGATCATGGACCATTTTTCTGGCCAGCTGAAAGTTATTGCAGATCCAGAAAGATAGCTTCATTGATATCCCATTACATTCCATGCAAACAAAATGCCACTGGGACACGAAAGGATGTTTGCCGTAATTTCCGAGTTTATTCTCAGGGCAAGTACATTTTTTGTCCTAGTCAACCGAACGTTTCTCGTTCGACTCAAGACTTTATGATTTGTCTTAGCCCGGGTGAAAGGAATTGGTTTTGGTGGGGATAGTAAATAATTCTTTCTTGATCCAGATATTTCATGGAAGGTACGGCGGAAATGAAACGTAAATAAATTGAAAACGACGACTTAAAAAGTACTCGACTTATTACAACAAATTATTTGGTAAAAAAATAATTGTCAACTAGAAGTATTTACTTGTAATTACTAACGGTCATAGCTAATATTTGATAAAAATGTTTTTCACTACAAAAAAAAAACAGAATTCTATTTTTTTTTTTAAATAAGGGAACAATACTCAAAGTTTTGCTTTGCATCCTTGTTTATTTCCTAAAATAAAAAAAAAAAAAATGAAGTTTAACGAAATTATCATCATCTTTTTTATTTGTACGGGAACTTCTTAATATATTCTTTGAAATAAATATACATTTTTATTCAAATGTTTATTTGTTTGCGCATAGCGCACCTACCGGCCGACCTGTACATACTAACAGTATCTTTGATTCAAGTATTATCAATATTTGATTTAAAGCAATATTTAACTCGTATATTAAATTGAAATAATGTTTATTCGGCATCTGAATAAATTCACTCGACTTATTACAAGAAATTATTTAGTAGAAACATGATTGTCGACTAAAAGTATTTAGTTGTAATTACTAACGGTCACAGCTAAAATTCGATAAAAACGCTTTCCACTAAATGAAACAGAATTCTATTTTGCTTTTTCAGTTGAAATTCATAAATGGTTTCTCTGGATGTATGCTAAGCTGGACCGAGGGATGTGTTATTGGAGTAGGAACTGTATAGGTACCTTCACCGCTCTCATACGTAGTCAGTGACATTCTGTTAGTAAGTCATGGCCAAATCCGAGCGCTTGTTTACTTCTGAGCGATCGGCAACTGCGGACGGAATACATATAACTGATATCCAAATTTTTCGGTGGAACTTCCAGCCCATAACCCAACAAGGGAATGTGGGTCCTTAACGTCTGATTTTTTTTAAATGCTCGTATCGTCACTTGCACAAGGCCGCATATTTTCATCAGCTATCAACAAGTCAACCGAATCACATAAGTGAAAACTTTACAAACAGCTTCGCGTATGCTACGCGTTGTACTCCGGGCATATGGGTAACCGATTAACCGATAGGGGAATCCCCGGCTGCCCATATGAGGGCCAAGTCGGGATACCCGACGGAAAAATTGATGGTTGCTACAAAGTTATTTCAATAACATATTCGTAAGCATAAAAAACCCATAAAATTCGCAGCCAATAAAGTGAATATACGGTATACCATATATTTATGAAGTAATTAAGTAGGTACACGTAATTTTGGTGTTCTTGAATTACGTTTACGTAATGTTTCGTCGATTTACCGTTAAAAATGTTAAGAGAAGTTAAATTTGAGAAAGTATCGCCATGAATACTTTTTTTCCGCCACCTCAATCGGATCGGTTTATTTTTTGCCAGTACAATGATTTAGCCAGTCGGAATTTTAACGGTAAAAATATCGAATCTTCGGCACATATCGATCGCCCACATTTGTATTCGTGACCTGTTTTGTTTTTTCGGTTTTTTGTGGAATTGAATTCCTCACTGGTTACCTGTTTATTTTCGGTTTTTAGTAGAATTGAATCGATAATATGTAACGACAAATTCGATAAGGAGGAGAAATCGAGGTTGACGTCACAAGTATTGTAATGGTAACGTTAATAACTGATTAAATAAAAGTATAAATGAAAATAGTTACTTGAAAGTCATAATTTTCAATGTATGTATGAAGTTCCACATATCCATACATAGGATCAGTGAGCATCCATTACTTTACAGTACATTTCAATGAAACTTTTCAGAGGCAACTTGTGAAAAGTGCGATTTTTCGAGCGGGCAACCGACAATATACTAGATTAGCGTTCCTGCGTCTCCGCCGCGCTCGCTATACCGCAACACATCAGACACCCTTTTTCCCTTTCGCGATTTGGGGGCTTATAAAAAACTAAGCTTGCCATTTGATGGATTTACAAAAATACAGATTTTATGAGACGGTCACCCTTCCAAGTATCAGACCTCCTTAATAGAGAATTTTTTTTAACTTAATATTTCATGCTCGAAAATGGCCCTTTATAGCAGAGGGTGCCAAAAATATACTTAGATACATTTCCGCACACTTACCTTACCTTGCTCGCATTCTAGGCAAATATTTATCAGCACACGTATTTCGCTAATTTTCGCAAATTTTCACTACCCTTTGCAGGAACAAAGGGTACGAGTTTTCGGATATTTATTACCGAAAATATTATGGCCTTCGCCTTCGCCGGCTGCAAGGCTCGTTATGCCTTGTGCGCAGTTTCGCAGCCTTCCCCGGAAGTCCACTTTCGCGCACTAGTATCAGAAAGTACTCTTTTCTCGATTGTTTTAATACGCGAGGCTATAAAAACGTTAAGGCCATTTTTTAAGTTATCATAATACCCATCAAGTGAGTTGTTAACAAACGTTATCGTAATTTTTCATAACACCGATATCCTGTTTCTTTTACGAGTATTTACAAGCAATTGCAAAGACTAAGAATTAATAGATATCGTTGATAAAAATCTCCCATATTTTGAATAATTATCACGAAGTATTGGATCTAATCACAACCATACAATTAAAAAAACAAACTATCAACACAACGGAATGGAAGAAAAATGAACAATTGTCCCTTACGATTACCAGACCTACCCCAATTCCTAAAAGTGTGTATCTAAATGACTATTTCCTAAATATCTCCCTCAAGTGCAATTTTAATATAACCATTTTTCTCGAAATTCCGTGTGACGTTTAAAAGTTTCTTCCTCCTGATAAACATTGCGTTGCATTGGCTTATTAAAGAGCGCGTGCGCTACATTGCACTACATAACATGGTTGGCCGGCCTGTAGACCGATTGCCAGGGTCAGGCTCATTCCGTTATTACGCCTTTCGTGGTTTATTTTCTCCTCTCATCGACGGGTTAGCGGGCGTGAGTAGTGCGCGTGCGGGCGCGCGCACGCGTTCCTTTTCTCGTGGAGTAGTCGCGAGGGGGCAGGAGTGTCAACTCAAAGCGCTGGACGTCGCTACTGAACGCGACGGTGGCGCGCACGTTCACCGACTCACTTTTGCCTGTTACGCCGTGTGGGTGCGCTCGCGCGCGCCAGCGCACGAGTTGGATAACATCGTGTCGGGCAAAAGGAAAAGTGGCTAACCTACTAACCGCATCGCACGGACGGATGCGGGCTCTCCGCCGCGAGAGCGAAACGATCTCGCCCCCGTCTCGCCATCTCTCTCCCGTGTCCGCTCACTCTCGCTCTTTCGCGTCTCCAACCGTGCACGTCGAGAGCCGTGGTTGAGACGCGAGCGACTCGACAAAAATGAAGAAAAGAAGAAACAAAAAAAAAAAACGGCATAATAATAATTCGCAGGTAACCGGTTTACGTTCGATGCGCCGACGACGAGTACTTCTACGCACGCAGTCGTATCTCGAGCCTGACGCCACGTGCTTCCTCTCCCTCGTCGAGATCGCCTCGACTCTCAAATAGCCCCGTCGTTCGTACACTTTTTATCGGCCTGGACAATTCTTCGTTGAGGTTTGCGTCTAGTGAAATTGAAAAGGAAAAAAGAAAAAGTCTGTACGTGAGTCGTGCAATTTTTCGTCCCGACGAATCGGCGGTTATCGATATAATAACCAAAATTCGTTCAGACCGGAAGTGACCCCGTTTCAACAGCGACCTTAAAAATGTACGGCAGGTTAATCTTGAGAAAACGAGCTTACTTTTATTTCGAACCGTGCAGCATGTTTAGTGCATTAAAATTTAATCAGGTGTAGACTTCTTGGGGGGGGGGGGGGGGTAATTGCAGGTCATTATAATTCTGCAATGCGATAAACCATTGACGTCACTATTGATACCACGGCGTCTTCTATCAAATCTATGTAGAGTTCATACAAACCCACTTTACCGGTGTAGGATCAATCTACCGGTGTTAAATGTAAAGACTCAACCTATGTAGAGTTAACGTAAACCCACGGCTAGGGATCGCCTTATTCCGTTATTGAGACTTTGGTGGCTTATTTTCTCCTCCCATTGACCTGCGAAATAATAATAATTCGACTCGTGCTGAGTAAAGTTGAGTCAACCTGTATGGGGTCATCGTAAAGTCGACTCTACACATGTAGACTCCTTATGAAGTTGGCTAAAGTTGGAAATTAAAAAATAAATCGACTGGATGACCACTTTTTCAGCTCATTAGCTTCAGTTCAAACAGCCCAAACTTTTAACAGTATTAGCAAATTTCAGAGATTAAAAAATACAAATCGGTTGTTTAAATTTTTTTCCAGCTTTCCTAGACTCCATTGCGTGAAATATTTCCCGGGGAGGCCGTAAATCAGAATAAAACATACGGACTCCAAATAAACGATGTCAGAGCCTTAGTGTTGAATACCTTTCAGGTGAAATAAAAAAGCGGTACCCTGGAATTGCGCATTAGCATGCGTTCATTTTTTTCTTAAATTGAACGCGTGCTTCCCCTTTCCACTATCAAGGGGAGGAAAAGTCTCAGCAGTAGCATATGATTCTGTAGTCCCTGTTATTTGCATCAAAGGTATTAGCTACAATTATCACTCTCTTGATAGATGGCTCACGTGGTTCAAAGGCCATCGCGATATTCAATAGATTTATAATTGTTATGGAATTGTAAATAACACGTTGTCCAAACTCTCCACCGATGAATAATCATTTTAATAGCTTCCTCGTAATGTTTGTTTGTGTGTTTTTCGACAGTAATACACTAGTCGTTATTTATAGGTAGCAACGGTGAGTAGGTATGTCCTCCTGGTACCTCTTTCGTGTTAGACGCCGCGAAACAGCGGTCACGTTTCTCGAATCTGAAAGGGAAAAGCGCACGGGCGCGTATATTCAATGACGACCTCGGCATGAGTCCTTAATGCTTGGAAGAGTTCTCTTCATCAACGGCGAACGAGCAGCGAGCCAGTAGTAAAGGCATGTATTGCATAGCCATATAGCAAGTAGTCACGGCGGAGAACCGAGC
This sequence comes from Clistopyga incitator, assembly GCA_947507545.1. NCBI lineage: Eukaryota > Metazoa > Arthropoda > Insecta > Hymenoptera > Ichneumonidae > Clistopyga > Clistopyga incitator. The sequence goes on along the minus strand of OX382179.1, from coordinate 2,268,249 downwards.
AGTAACCGGGCACGGACAACTTTCTCTCTCGATTAGCGGCCACCAAACGTGCGGGTACGCACGGGCACGAATTTCTCGCGAGCGTGATGTGGCTTTCCGAAAAAGCGGCCTTCGCCGCCCGGATCAACGGCGCACCGACATAACGGCCACACCATACACGGCACGCGGAATCTCCTGTCATTATACGCGAGGCCCAGGCATTCCATACTAAACCGGACACCTCAAATTTCGACCTATGGTCACTTTTAGGAAGTAATCAACACCATCGAGAACGTCGACGGATCATCTCATTTTTTTTCATTGAATTGAAAATAATTTTTTTAATTCTTCTGACAGTTATCAAAATTTTAAGATACTTCAGAATGGAAAATCAAAATTTTTCAAATGGTTTTTTCAATAAATTTTTCGCCAATAGTTCACTGGATGGAATATTTTTGATTATCACACGAAATGGGGATGTTTTTTTTTTTAACTAATGAATCGTTAAAAATATTTGATGGGTTATTAAATTTTTTATAAACGATTCAGTGAGTAATTAAATATTTGGGTACTATCTGTATTACTTTGGATTTTTCAGCGTTTTTTAAAAATGAATTTTAGTGAATAGAGGATACGGATATTTCAAGTGTTCTAAAAAAATTGTCGGACGTTATAATTTTCAATAAACGATTGCTAAAGTATCATCATAGAGATCGCTCGGACCTGCACCTTTTCAATTCGCAATACATGGGCTCGTTTATTTTCTACGCCTGGAGAGATGAGTTTACGAGTTTCCCAGGACTCCGAATGACCCGAGAACATATATTAGCATGGAACATATAGTCTGTAATTCGCCGTTGGCTGCTGATAAGAAACAAATGGTAGAAAGATGTTGGTATGATAAATAACCCATCCTGTTCGCGGATTCAAATCAAACGCGTGTTTCAGTTATTTATACTATACGCTATCGCCTTAAAATCATCGAGGGTCCGATCGTAAGCTCATTACTGTCGCCTACATGGAAACGATTAGGACTCTCGCCCAGTAGATCTTCGATAATGCTACGCACAATTTAGCCCCAGGCATATTTTCCACTTTACTGGCATAACGTAGTATTTATTGTATAATAAAGTACATTAAATCAAATTCATTTTATGGGTATATTAAGTACTTTTTAACCGAATGATGGTGAATCATTACATCTGCAAAAAATTATCAACCTAGCGTAGAGTAATAAAAATGACATTTCTGTTAAAATTACTCATGCTACACAATTAAATTAACATTGTTAAAAATTCTTGCCTTAATAATTACAATTATTGGATATTTGAGTTATTTTCTCTTTCTAAAAAATCACTAAAACATTGAATACCGTATTCCAGATGATCTGTAATATCTCATTAATGGACATTACAATAATTTGAAATGAATCTTAATTTTATCGAAGTTGAGCAATCCTAACTTATTACAGATGCATAAAAATTAGTTTAAATGATATTGATTAATGTAAATTTTCAAAAAATTGCTTTCAGTCACAGCCAATAAAACATCCTAAAATATTTGCTGCTTCCACATTTGTCGATAAAAAAATAAAAGCGTTTCCATTAAAACTTGGGATGCAATGCGGGCAAAAATAATATCTTTTTTAATTTCTCGGGTTGAAATCATTCAGTCTGTGGCTTATTTGGCTGTGTTTCATTTATTCATGCGATATGAAATAAATTGAGCGTTAAGACCATTCGAACGCGCGAGAAATGAACCTCCTGATCTGTTATTAGTATGTTATAGTTTAATTAGACTTATCTCAACAGCACCTTGCCCTGTTCCTTGGATCGCGAATCGATTCTATATAGTTATAACTATATAATCTGTGCCAGTGGGTCTCGATACGTTCGTCGCGCCGTTACACTGACACGCAATGCTATATAATACCATAGTATATAGTATAGAATGTCTGCGTCCCGGATCGCGCGCGCAGATTCACTTTCAGCGTGGTTCAACCGGCACTCTCGGCAAGTGGTTACGGCGGACTTTGATCGGCCAAGCGCGAGAAGGAAGAGTCGCTGATTCATGGTGCCCGCTATACCATAAAGGGTATAATATGGGACGTGACACCAAAGAAGCCAACGTCATTTTTTATTATGGCAAAAAATTTCTACCCACGTCTTTCAATTATTAAAAAAAAAATATTGCTACAAACATTACCTTGGTTTACTAAATTAGATCGAAAAGAATATTGGTCATCTCAACTTTGAGTAATCATAACCATGATTAATAATTTTCCGTATTCGGGTTGTCAATTTTCGTCACTTATTCTTGAAAGGATTTGATTTTGATTCGATTTAATTTGGTTCATTTTATTAAATCTGTTGCGGACGGTAAATAAAAAGTGCAACTTGTACTAGTTTTTTGATATTTATTAAGTGTTGGTTACATTATATCCTAGATTTTAATACACTTTTAATAAGTTGTTTTACTTCTTTTTTTACCACAGCTCGAGTACCTTAATAATTGATGTTATGTCAATATCTTCGTTCACATTGCCGTGCAGTATAATATAAATCGTTCACGTCAAGTTCTAGTGGTCAGTGTGTGGTTAGGTACTGGTCTAATTGACTAATTGTGATCGCTGCCCGCTTTACTATAAAGATCATAGTGTAATATGCCACACCTAAAGGAGCAAAATCATTTTTTATTGCATTCCCATTGAATTTTATAACGAATTACTATCCGATGTCATTTTTTTTTATTAGACAAAATATTGCTGATATCGTTCTCTCGGCTCCACTTTAAGTAATCGTACCGAACAATGTTAATTTTTTTCATTCGCATTATTTCAATGACTGATCCTTAAAAAAACGATTTTATTTAAATTCGATTCTATTCAATTAATTTACTCCAATGATAACTTATTAGTTAACAAAAATTATCATTTCCGACAGTGAATGGAAAATGCATCTTATAGAAGTTTTTGTTTTTATACGCGCCAAGAATTAATTATATGCCAGATTTCAATAAGCCCGAAAAATATTTTATCACTTTTTTACCTCGGCCAATTACTCATCGACTACCTTAATTTCTGCTGCTATGTTGTTATCTGTGTACTTATCATCTTGTAGTATCAGTAGAATTCTTCGAATAAATTTCCACTGGTTAGCGTTCGATCAAATATTCGTCTAAGTGACTAATTGTAATAGGCGCCTCGGGGGGTCCACTTAAGAATAAACGACACTAAAATCGGTCTAGAGCCGAATGGGACACTGGACGAATAACTCGCACCCCCGGGCCGTCTTCAAAAACGAAAGTCGTGGCTTCTCGGGTATTCCAGCCTCGTACATGCCTCTCGCTACGTTGAGTTTCACCAAACATAATATCACAAGCGTTTGGACGTTTCGCTACGTGCAGTTCCATAAACGCTTCTTCCCATTCGTTATACATGGAGAAATGAAACTTTTAAACGTTCAGACAAGAGCCACAGTCAGAAGGGCCGAACTTTCAATAGTCTTTATTAGCTGTGCACGAAACATGACGTGACTGCAGTAGGACTACTGAAGAAAAATAATAAGAAATTATAAACCATTATTCAACGTATCATAAAGAATAGAAAATCACCTTTTGAAAAAGTCTTCACACCATTGTTTAAAAATTTACAGTGGCAGGTGATAAAGCGAGAGTCTGACTATCCACGGGAGTAACTACTAGTTTGATTTATGCACTGACTACCCCTACATTGAATTAGGTTTGGCAATATGACGGCATGCCTTTCGTTACAGTGAGCCACGGTCAAAAGGGTCTAACTTTCAATAGTCTTCACTAGCTGTGCACGAAACACGACGTGACTGCAGTAGGACTACTGAAGAAAAATGATAAAAATTTATAAACCATTATTCAACGTATCATAAAGAATAGAAAATCACCTTTTGAAAAAATCTTCACACCATTGTTTAAAAATTTACGGTCGCAGGTGATAAAGCGAGAGTCTGACTATACACGGGAGTAACTACTAGTTTGATTTATGCACTGACCACCCCTACATTGGATTAGGCTTGGAAATATTAGAGCAAGCCCTCGAATTACCTGAAGTCGATAATAGCATGTTATGATATATTTCCATATGAACAATGAACAGAAATAAGAACAGAAACATAAAGAAATGAAGAAATCATTAATTGTATTTCGTACTGTAATTAATTGCTCGATAAAATTGTGAAAATTATTGTCCAATTTAAAAAAAAAAATTAAATAAGATTTTCACGGTACGAAACATAAAAGCGAAAAAATAAATAACAATTTTTCTGCAAATAACCATATGTTTGTTGTAACGTTTTTTTATTTTCTATAAATTTATTGCTATACTTAATCTGTTTTTAGAATGCATTAATTTATATTTGCACCTGTTTATCCTGCGACTACGTTTTAAAAAGTACTCATTAGCGCTATCTGTAACAGCTCCTTCAATATGAATGTAGCTGCTAAGCTACCACGTGCTTTGACTCATATAGCAAACCATGTAAGCATCGAGTAGCGCTCAACGTAGCGTTACACTTCATACATAGGTACAGTAAGCAAGGAACCAGTTAGCTCGGCCACAGCCTGCGACTGATTTACGACTTTTACTCAGACGGATTTTTCTCCTCTCCACACGAGTTTCGCCCTGTCTTTCTTCCACTCTTTTACGGACCAGCGTAGCGTGCATTTACCACGTTATTCATAGATAACTTGTAGCGGTAGCAGCAGCTCATTCTAGCGCCAGTTAGAGTTCGACATGTGCCATGTGCGGAGATAATAAAAATTATTCATAACATGATACTGAATAAAAATAATAATTTCTGTAAACATGGCACTTTATTTACTTCACTTTAATTATGTTGAGAAATTACATTAACGCATGGAAATATTTTACAATTGTCCGATAGCACTAGATGTAGAAACGTAGACACAAATTGTAATTATCAAATTTAAAAGAACTGATGACACACCCTAAATAAGATATATTTGAGTACACAAAAAAAATCATAATCATACATTGTTTTGAATGACATTTATTATATTACATATTGGGTTACAGGCTTTCGTAATGGCATTTTTGTTACTGACTTTAAAATAATTCGAAACATACTTAATATATACCCTAGCAATCTTGACCACTGTCGTTTCCAGCTGATTCACCGTAAAAACCACCATCAAACAACCGATTGCAAAAAAATAAACTAGAAATCAGTCGAAACGACCGCCCAAAAATATTATTCGCTTGGTTTTACGGTTGTCTATGGTAAATCGAAAAAAAAGACCGCGTAACATTGTTTAGGACAGTCGTTTTTACGGTAAAACGATGGTTGTTGAGATTATCGGGGTATTTACATATACAATTAAATGACATCTTGTTTTTGTTACATTAAATATTTACAAGTTTCATTTTTTCGTAATGGTTGTTTTTTTTACTGAATCAAGCAATCATTCTTGGAACAACCTTAATATATATTTACATGTACAATAAAATGACATATTATTTTAATTACATTATATATTTACAATTTTCATTTTTTCGTCGTGGTTTTTTTTTTTCAGTCAATTAAGGAATAGTTTTTTATACATTCTACTATATATTTACATATTGAAAAAAAAAATCTGTGGGGATATTTTGTTTTGAGTCACAGCGCTGGGACAAGCGATGGGTCTAGTCGAGAGGGCCTTAATATTGGCTCTAGGTTGGCCAGACTCAAAGCTCCAGGGGCCGAGGGCAAGCCTAGGCGACTTCGTTAGCTAGCCAGGCTGCGGTCGACTGCTGTGTTACCTCTGCGTCCCATATACTTGTTCGCTCCATGCCCCGATACTGCTCTCGCACAGCGTATAGCGTGGAACGTCGAAAAAGTGAAACTCGGCTCGCTGCGCGTGTAACCTACAAATGGAAAGGGGGTTCTCAACTTCGAAACGTCGTAACCGACCAGGTAAAGCAACATCACTGGTAGTAATAATACATAATAGTGTGCATGTATGTGTGTGTATATTAGCGCGAGAGGCAACTAAGAATTATTACATCCTTCCAGGCGTACGATCGAGGCGTACGTTTTTTTTTTTTCCAAGTAAATATGTACTATGTGCAGTATACTTGGCTCGTTAGAGTGAAAGACAGAAGATGCTTAAAACGATTAAAGTATTTATTATCGACAATCAGTAGCTGGTATATAATGAAGAAAAAGATGTAGTGGTACACTATGTACAGGGAGTTTCGTTTCAAGGCAACGCGAACTTCGTTCCTGGATCTTAAGAAAAAGCATAACTTAAAGATTAAGATAATTAAAGACTCTTTGAAATATTTTATGCTGATGAAACAAGGAATGGGTTCGGAAAATTATGATTTCATTTTTTTACTATTTAATATGAAAAATGAAGAAATAACGTTTAATGATTTTCCAATGTTAATTTCACTCGAGTTGTGAATTGCTTAAAATATTTTGATTATCTGTCATGCAAAATTTATTGTTTAATCCAGATTTCATTGTCACGTCGATGTAAGTATCGCACAAAAATTCGATTTCTTTGAGCGGCGACAACAAATTTTAACGAAAAAAAATTCGATTATAAACTTAAAAAATAGCAATGATTTTTCAGTAGAATTAATGGTACGATTAAAAGTTCTTAAAATAGGAAATTCTTGTCGAGTTGACATGGAATGCCCCATGTATAATTATTGACGGAGAACAAATCCTTTAAATCTTTGAAACCGTATATTCTTCCTTGATTATAAATCCTCTCACTATACCTACGTACTATCATTATACCTATATGTGAGAAGTAATTATTCAGTGTTGCGTAACACCAAAAAAAGAAAAACTTTCTCATCAAGAATTATATTCTGCATAGTTGGACTAATTCACATTATGACTAAATTCCAAAATTTCATAAAAGTGTAAAATCTGGTTAATTCCCTTGTCCCATCTAAACTCGTTCTATTAATTAACTCACTTCTGATCAATTAAAATTGTATATTTGGTCGATGCAAAAGAAGCTATTTTTCGTTCAATCTCATAACTCAGAATCCCATCAAAATGATATTGTAATAAATTCGACTGAAAGTTATTCACAACAATAATCTTCGTGTATACATTTCGAAAATCCAGTGTACACACGGGAAGTCAACGTATAGACACAATATCTTTTGTGCTGCTACTTTGACAAAATTGCTTTATTGTCACGTTTAATTTTTTGCACGTTTAAAAATTAATGTACATCTAATTATTCTTTTAATTATTTTTCAATCAATTATTTTTAACCCTTCGTGTATACGCCTTGAAGGTCCACTGCACACACGAAAAGTTAACGTCTAGACACAATATCTTTTGTGCTGGTATTTTGACAAAATCGCTTTATCGTGGCGTTTAATTTGTTTCCATGTTAAACAATGAATGTACATCCAATTATTTTTTAAATTATTATTCAATCAATTATTTTTAACCCTTCGTGTATACATCTTAAAGGTTCACTGTACACACGAAAAGTTAACGTCTAGACACAATATCTTTTATGCTGTATTTCGACAAAATTGCTTTATTATCGCAATAAAAAATTACAAAACTTTATTAAAAATCCATAATGAAACCATAAAATATACTATTCTGGTCATAATCAAATATATAGTTAGTTGATTTTCCTGCAAAGTGATAGTTTTCACGAACCAAAAATACATGTCATGAATTCATTGAAAAAATAGAATCATTATTTTCGGAAACAACTAGTGGAGCGTATGTACCTCCAAAAGTGTCAATACAGTCTAGTCTAGCAAATGATACACGGAAATCCGGTTGAGCACCACATGTGAGGCGAGTTGGGCTTAGTTAAGCGTGTACACAGGCTCGAGGGCCATTAGTATATAGAACTAGAAGTACATAGAAAACCTGGTACTATATTAGTGGTACTATATGTACAAAGGTACTACAGTGCGTGTGTGTGTGCATATATGAGAATTAGTGGTACTATATGTACAAAGGTACTACAGTGCGTGTGTGTGTGTGTGCATATATGAGAGGCAAGCGATGCCAGGACAGGGTATCGAATGGTAGAGATATGTATACACATTAGTGAAAGTACGAGAGGCCGCTCGCGAGTAAAGCAGCGAGTGGAGTGTGGTTCTCGCAGCGCAGCGTCCGAATAGTCGTGCGTGGTACTTGTTGGTATATAATATATGTCCGCGGAGCCTGTGGGCGACTGCAGCGCCAAGGATCAAGGCCGGCAGCTACTCTCTTGTGTCTACGTGTATACCTGCAATATTTATCTATATATATAAATATATATGCCGCGTATATAAACGACACACGTATACGAATGCAGAGACAAGTACGTGCACTCACTCGGTCTGCTTGTTCTCGCGGACTGCAACGAGATAGACGACGAGCGTGCGAGTAAGAAATGACGGGTGCCCACGCTTCCGTTTCCTATACTCCCATACTATTGCATTGGCAACTACGGCAATTAGCGTCGTATCGTAGGTATAATGTATGACATACTCTTTAAGAGTGATGGAATAATAATCATCGTGTTCAAGATACTTGGGATTCGATAAAAGATAGATATAAATATTCGGGTGGTTAAGAAAAGCGCTCTTTTTTTTTTTTAATGGATATTTACATCGACATTTTTGTTTCTTGTCATGAAAAAAAAACCGGTTTCCTCGAAAATGTGAAAGCTGAACATTTTTTTGAAAAAGTGGACCTTTCGCAAATTGTTGTGAACAATGCAAAAAAGTTTCGTTCAATTTTCAGTTGAGAAACTTTTTTTGAACACACGTGAATGTACTACATCAAACTCACAATGGCTAAACAAAATTTTCCGCCCAGTGATGAAATGTGACACCTGTATGAAATGCCGCGCTTCTTATTTTTTGGAAGTAGTGTGTTTTGTGTGCGCAGTTTTGTGGAACGAAAGTAGCCAATTTCATGGTAGTGTTAGGAAAATTACTTGCCGTATGCCCTGTTCGCTAGGGACGAATGTGAAGTGAAAATTTGTGACTTCACCTCGAATGAATTCACTACAATCCGTGCATTTCTCACGAATAATATAGAGTGCGACACTGGCCAAAGTGTTTGTAAATTTCCGACCCTTGGTGCACAATCAAGAGACGCAGTAGCATCTCGCCTCAAGCACATTTGTCTACATTCTCGAAAGCTGCAAGCTCTCTTACGGCAGCCAAATTATTTCGGTCTCATTTCAACGTCTTCGTGTTGTCATATCTATCATATTCCGTTCCGCAAAACTTAACATGCGTTCCTTTCGATCTAGAGCGACTTATTTCATTTCTTGAAACACGTCCTACAAATTTACCGTCTGAGAATTTGAAAGCGTTAATTGTAGCATATATGCTACGTTAAGGTAATCCTTCCAAAGTAGAGTTGATCCTGCATGGAATTCAAAAAAAATCGAGAGCATCTCGATGAAATATAAATCTTTAAAAAATCTTCATACGTGCTGAAAATATTTATTTTCAACAATAACGATAATTCGAAACTGTTATTAACAAATTAGCAGAAAAATTGTTTAAAAACAACCCGGAAAACTTTTTGTTCGATAAAAAGAATTCGTTGTTGTTTCTAAAAACGTGTGAATTTCATAAAAATTTGATATAGGGGTTGGTATTGTGTTTTTGCGAAGCTGAGTTTGCGGATCTACTTGATCAATTGTCCAGACACTTATTGGCTATAATGGATGGTTTTATGTCAAACATATATCTCCACAATTGACAACTTTCCATACATTTCGTAATTATTATTTTAAAAAATGACAATTTCGTAATTTTTAAATTACATTAAAATCATAAATAATTCATACGTAATCAAAAAGAGGAACGAATTATTAAAATTTTATTTAAAAAAGTTGCCTGTTTTTCCGGGCGAAAGCTTTTCGGTAATACGAGAAAACGCTAATTATTAGAGACGGGTAATAATTCATGATCCAAAGATGATAACATGAAATCTCTTTAAAGTATCACGACAGCTTGATAATTAAGAAAAATCGATTGAACATTTTTTCCCCGAGCTTACAATTTTTTATTATTATTTTTTAAATAGCAGTCCATCCGCCCACGCATTACCTTACCGGTCCAAATTAATCCCAGCGGTTCCGGGCTCCTCGGCTATAGATATACAACCCATGTGGAGTTGTGGTGACTACGAAGTCCCGTTACTTCACTGTTTAAAGTCCCTCCTCATATTTCTTCTTGCCCTTCTTTCTCCCATTCATTTTCTTACCTCTGCTTCCACCTCAGGTTGCCCGATGCACTGAAGATTCTCTGACGCTTTCAACGAACGGTAAATTACGGCCTGACGTATGCTTAATATTTATATACATCCGGGTTATACCCAAACCGTTTTACTTAACGATTATCAATCAAATATTATTTCATTAAGCCATCAGAAGCAAATTATCAAAGCAATAAACAAAATCTACCGAGCATGTGATTGTAGCCATCTGAGTAAATATTCCATTAATCGAACGAAGTTTTTTTTAATCACAATTTTCTGAAGATATTTCCACAATATATTATCTAATTTATTCGATGGACAAAATGAATAAAACATTTTTTAATATCTATCGGGCAACCGCTTTCATAGATTTAATGATTGATTGATGATCGACGACTAAAAATCCTCGATCTCGTTTACATTTAATTCTGCGACAAATGTGAGAAAAAAAAAAACATATTTTTCCAATTTGGTATAAACTAAATGCATTTGCAGTTTTAGAAAACGTTTTTTGCTTGAATAAAATTAATTAAAAATGAATCTGAAGCCAGTGTGCAATTGGATTTATTAATTTTTCCTCTTTGATTTTTTTGCAATCTTATTATTACGTATGCTTTGAGGTGATAGAGCGGTATTGTCTTGATATAGCGAATTCTGCCGGTGTCTATTTTTGCTTGAATAATATTAATGAAAAATGAATCTAAAGCCAACGTGCAATTGGATTTATTAATTTTTCCTCTTTGATTTTTTTGCAATCTTATTATTACGTATGCTTTGAGGTCATAGAGCGGTATTGTCTTGATATAGCGAATTCTGCCGGTGTCTATATATAAGTCGAGAGCGTCTGCAATCGCCTCCGTAAAATACATTCTACGAGACGTGTAAGAGAAGCAATCAGAAGAAAAGACTCAGCGACCGCCTACGTTTCACGAGATGGCGAGTCACGCACTCCCGTGGCCCACGATCGCTCGTGTGCGAGCACTTCACGTTTTTTTTCTCTCCTTCCTCCTCTTATTCGTCTTCTCGAGGGTTTTTTTTCACCGCGCCCCGTTTTCCTACGCTCGTTTTCCATTTTCACATCCTGCCCGCTCGTCGTACTTACAATAGTGCGATGCAATCTGCAATCTGTAGCTGTTACTGTAAGCTCCCACTTCATTCATCCACTCAGCTTTATCAGACGCAGAAGGAAGAATTATTTTTATTTAAATGCCTCGAGTGCATAACGAGGCACGCCCGCGTACAATTGTCCTCGTCTTCACCGCTGTATACCGTGAGCGGTAAAAGTGCGTGCAATTTTCTATAAAAGTGCATGTCCTGGAGTTCAGCGGCTACCGCGAACCATTACGCGATTTTACGTTGCCGCCGAGATGCCTAAAGACATAAGAAAAGCCATGAGAAGATAAATTCTGTGGATTATACCCTTCGTTCAATAAATCTTACATTCAAATCTCGTCAAGCACATCATTCTGCAACTTTGTAAACACATACAGTGTATCAGAATGATGTGAAGAGTATGATTTTTAGCTCGTCTTTCAGACCAAACCGGTTAACAAATTTCAGTGTTCGATGTCCTATTTTATCGGTCGAGGAGTGCATTGTATAGAACCCTTGACTATAGAATGAGAAAACCGATCGAAGTGGTTACAGGAAATTCAATTCTCACTGCATCCAGAATTGCCATGGGTCAGATAAATTGAGAGATGGACGATACTAAGATTTGTTCACCGGTTTGTTCTGAAAGCTACGACAAAAATGTCCACTTTTTGCCCTACATCATTCTGGTACACTGTATGTCTTTATAAAATTGCAGAAATATACCACTTGATATGTACTTGAATCGTACCGTGATATAATATTTTCTTCTGGAGAAGGGTATCATCAATACTTTCTTTTTCTTATGATTTCTTTTACGTTGGTGAGTCCCTTCAAGTGTTTGTTCAATTTATGTGAAAGCATGAGTGAAACCGATCTTCCTTGTTTTTGTTTCGGAGCTGCTTTCCAAAGTAAATTTGATTGTCCAAGCTAAATACAGTTTTTGGTCCATCTGCATATTGACAGTAGCTCAAGTTCACTATGAGTTTCGCCGTTCGTTTAGGCGAACTTACACGTCACAAGCTAAGTACACTTTCAGTGCACTTGCAGGTTCCATCTTCCAAATCATCCATTCTTACAACGGCTAATACAACATTTCAAATTCTTGACAATAAACTAAGTTGTCTATAACAAATTAAGTTCAACAAATTGAATTCATTTTAGTTGACGTAGCTAAATTCGATAAATAAATAAAAATTTCAGATGGTTGAACGACATTTAGCTATCTGAAACATGTACACCTGTTAGTGGTGTACATTTTGTTGTCTCACAATAAATTTCGTTACGTGAAAGTGAGTGTAGATGACAGAAAATAAGCTCGTTTTACTTTCATTCAATTAACTGGATTGAAATCATTTAAATGCAACTAAATTCAGTTAACGCTATCCACGAGAGCGTATAATAGCAAGCAGTAAGACAGCACGCCGGGTCACGTGACTGTGCAACGTAATGCAGAACGCGTAACCGAAGACGCAAACGTGCGCGGCGAATGTAACTCTCATCGTAAGAGCGTAACTCTCTCGGAACAAGTACATTTATCCACTGTACTTTCGTTGCGCAATGACGTAGTATAGTGCCCGATTCACCTACTCACCTAGTATTACACGGCATACACCTGCTGTGAGTTATCTCCGACTCATGCGCTAGCCTCTATTTCCTTTCTCCTCCCCCGTTACAATTTGTAGTCATCGATACCGATAATGAGGCACGCCTACATCGTTGTATGCCAGAGCTTCATTATTAACCCTGTGGCAATGATGAAACAGATCTAGATAAGGGTCCTTTCTGGATCCTACTTGCGAGGATCGCCCAACCGCTAATTTGGTTTGTTTGCGCTCGCGCATTGAGAAATCTTCGTTTTCGTGAAACATTTTTTCCTCATTCACATTTCAGGACACTTACGATGATTTAGCATCCCGAAAAGTGCTTTGCAAAAAATGTCTTTATGTGCGTTTGTGTGCGTTTGTGTGCGTTTTGTTTCTCTTTCCCGATTCACGTTTCAGAACGCTCAGAATGATTTAGCATTTCCAAAAGTGCTTTGGAAAAAATGTTCTTATGTGTGCAGGACTTCAAAATTTCAATCACTTGTAACTCAAGAACCGTATTGGAGCATCAAACCATCTTTGATTGTTGGTCATTTTTGAGAAAATGTATACAGAACTTTTTATCACAGAGTGGTTTGGATTTTCTCAAAACAATTCAAACTCTTGTAAAACATACGATATTTTGTTGAATAAGTGCAGGGCACATTTAAAGTTGCTGACAAACAACTTTGCAAAGCGACAGGAGTAACGGAAAACTCTCACACGTAGCCCGATCAGAATAATATGAGGTATGTTTCGCTTGTCTTTCAGACCAAACCAGTGAACAAATTTTAGTGTTCGATGTCCTATTTTATCAGTCGAAGAGTGCTCTTTACGCCTTGAGTATAGAATGAGAAAACTCGCTGGAAGTGGTTGAATTAAATTAAATTTTCACTGCATCGAGAATGCAGAATATCCAGAATAGGACAGATAAATCAAGTCATGGACAGCACAAAAATTTGTTCACCATGGAACCATCTTATTAGGAGCTTGGAACAAAACTTGGTTAGTCCACCAATCAACGACTCGCTTTCCAAGTTGCGTTCGGGTTAGTCGACGCATATGTGGTAAAAAGCTGTTGCGCGTGTCCAAAATAACCCTGAGCAGCTCAGGAGGCGGAACCTCGCGGCCCTCGGCGTCTTGTCTATGCGATATTTACGATGTTCGCAAGCACCTACTAATGTTGTACGTCTAAAAACACTCTCGTCACTCATTTTCGCGTTAGAGGAACCTCGCGAAGCGACAGGAGCAACGGAAAAGTCTAACACGTAGCCCGAACGAGGCCCGGGGCGACGAAAGATATTTCACTGCCACTACACTAACCGGTAACGAAGCGACGGGAGAAGCGGGTGCGGATTGCGGCTCCTTTGATCGGTCGGACTCTCTCGTACACAGCTGTTTCGCGACGTCGACCCTGACCTTGCTCCCGGCATCGAGCAATGTGAGAAACCGAGAGAAACTCCGGCCCACGCCAAGCGATACTCACGCGTTACACATACTTTATGCACTACGGTATAGGGTACGTACACAGTTGTGTTACGTAGTAGGTATATAACATAACGTTTGCTTCCAGTGAATCAGCGAGGGGACAAATCGCGAGCCAGACGGAGTCGGAGTTAGTGACCGAGATCGTGTCCGACAATATCGAGTCCATAACTCACTCGTTCCTCGTGATCGCCAACTGATGAATTAAGCCCGCGTGTCTCATTCTCTTATTGTCGGATTGCCGCTCTGCGCGCTCGATTGCCCGCCGGGCACACGCGAAAAAAATGTGGTAGTCCTGTGTCAGCTGTGACAAGTATTAATTATTGATCTATGACCATTTTTTTTACAGCTACGTCCACTTTTGTCAACGATTGAATGGCCAGTTGCCGTAACTGGAAATGTCGAGGCTTTTTTGAACTCTTACTTGCATTTACAAAAAGTAGATTTGTTTTTTTTTGTTTTTTTATTTTTTTTTGGCAGTGTTTAATGAAAAGTAAGATCGGTGTGAAACATGCGTTTCACTGGCATCAGTTAATTAATGATGATTTAAACATATCCACCCAAACAAACGTTTCATAGAATTGAAATATAATAATTGGTGTCATACGAAACGCTGGAATATCAATTTAGTACAATTTAGTAATGCTGAAAAATTATCATTGAACTATCGAAAAAATCGTTAACGAAAATTGAAGGCAAAGTTTGAGTTTGTTGACGTGGAATGGATTCTCCGGTCGTTCCGAAAATACATGATTCGCGTCAGAATTTTCTGACAACTTTCAATCCAATTTTTCGATGTAAACGATGCTTCATTCAGAGATGTTAGATATTTGATTTAGTGGAGATCGGTGGAAGTATCTGAAATATATAGAAATTTTTCGATATACCATTACACGACTAAAATTTTACTACAGTTTTCCAAATTTATCTGAAACAAGTGCAAAGCAGAGACTTGCACTGTGCTTTCTCCATATTGTTGACTTTCTGCAAACCTTTCTCTATGAAAAAGCTAGTAATGATAAACATAATTCCTCGTAGATGTATGTTTATAAAAAGCTAAAAATAATGTGGAACAATATGCAAGGTTCTTTTTTACTTTCTTTTTTTTTGTGCCCATTTATCCGCAAGGTTTGCCGTTGAATTAGCCTGAAGCAATTACGATGCTAGTAAGCAATTCAATTCAATTGAACTCGTATTTCAGGTTCAATGAAACGATTTAAAACAAATGTAAACATAAATAAAGGACATGAACTAGAAAAGAAACGGACATTCAGTAAAGCGAGCGAGATGTAAGGTGCCGATAAATATGAGACTAAATGTGGTGGCAATCAGCGAGTGTAGTACGGGGACAGGCAACGGTTTCGCAATTCACGTCACTGACACCGACGTGCGACATCGTAGGTCAGTGACGGTATTACTTCAGTTATAAAGAGAGGGATTACTTCATTACGGCTGAAATGACTGATTATTTCAACCGGCCTAGGAAATCTACCTGTGTTTATGGTCCGTGCTTCACACTTGACGAGATTTGTTGCAAAAAAAAAAAAATGAACAAAATATGTTGGAGAAAAGTGACGCACTTGATGCGATTAGATTACGACGCCTTCCGAGAGCGAAATTTATTTGCGCCGACGATATTCTGATCCGTCGTTGATCGAAGGTATTCGCCCGATTGTACATCACAAACACGTCACACGTATGACGACTCTAATCTAATCTCAACACTGAGAAAAATGAACGGCACTGCCGACCAAATATCGGGCTAATAGAATGCTATATCGGAGTCTACCGGCACGACAATGTTGCTGTTTAGATTCAGCAGTTGAACTCTTGCCTTTCACGTCGATCGCTTGCAGGATCAAAACGGTATAGTAGAAGAAAAATGGTATAACAGTGGCAAAATGGTATAGCAAAAGCAAAATGGTATAGCAAGAACAAGACGGTATAGTAGGACCAAAACGGCATAAGAGGAGCAAAACGGTATAACAAGAACAAAACGGTATAGCAGGAGCAAAACGGTATAGTAGAAGAAAAATGGCATAACAGGGGCTAAATGGTATAGCAAGAGCAAAATGGTATAGCAAGAACAAGACGGTATAGTAGGAGCAAAACGGTATAGTAGAAGAAAAATGGTATAACATGGGCAAAATGGTATAGCAAGAGCAAAATGGCATAGCAAGAACAAGACGGTATAGTAGAACCAAAACGGCATAAGAGAAGCAAAACGGTATAGCAAGAACAAAACGGTATAGCAGGAGCAAAACGGTATAGCAGGAGCAAAACAGTATAGTAGAAGAAAAATGGTATAACAGGGGCAAAATGGCATAATAGGAGCAAAACGGTATAGCAGGAACAAAACGGTATAGCAGGATCAAAACGGTATAGCAGGAGCAAAACGGTATAGCAAGAGTAAAACGGTATGGCAGGATCAAAACGGTATAGTAGGAGCAAAACGGAAACTGTGCCAGTTGGTATTGCGTGTCGTCAGAAATAAGTCGAATGTAACGACACTGTGTCGGCACAACGTTCTGAATCCGGCTGCTGCCATCTTGAGGAACGACAAGCAGTCACGGTGCAGCGCACCGAAAATTAAAAATTATTTTGTGCCTTGGTCCGGCGGCAGAGATTTCACGGAAAATCACGTTTTAGTTTCATTGATTCTTTGAGATTCGAAATTTCGGGTTGAGGAAAAAACGTCAGACTTCTGGCGACTTTCTTCTTTATGAACCACAGACATTCCCCCGTTTATGGTAATGACTAATAAAACCGCTGATGTGGCTTAAGATAAACGCAAGGTCTGGAGGTGTAATTGTTAACAAAGATATGTTTAATCGTATAAAACGAGTCCGCGTGTCCGGTGAACGATTGACAACGAGCGACACCGTCAGAAAAGAGCGAAGCGATCGCGAGAATATCGAATAAGAGTCATAGATGCAGCTCTACCCGACGAAATGCATAAATAATGCAACAGCGGAGGAGATCGCGAGCGCTGCGACTAGACGATCGTCACTGCGATGACGTGTCCCATGTATTTTCCACCTTCCTGGAATTCTTGGAAAACCGAATAAGACGCCGGAATGATAATCGTTCAGACAAAACGTACACGAAGCCCGCTAATACAATACTGCGTATTCCGTCAAGAGAGTAAATAACGTGCACGCAAGGAGAACTAAAAAATGCCGCAACTATTTCTATAAATCATCATAGTAGTCACTGTCAATGTCTGTTAATAAACGGACAAATCATAATTTATTTTGAAGTACAAGAAAGCTTAACTACAACTTAATCACACATTCTGAATTGCACTCGTTCGCGCAACATTACATATATTATTTATAGCAGTGCAGGACATTTTTTATTCTCAGACGACATTTTCAGACAATTTTGAGACAGAGTATTTAAAACTATTTGTATTTCTGCCAAGAAATCCTGCTACCGAATTTTTTATAACAAATCAATTCACTTCATAATCTCATATAAAATGAGAACCATTGTAATCTTTTGTACAAAATTAAATTCACTTGACGAAATAATTATGGGAATCACTTTGGTTTTTATCAGAATACCGCTTAGAAAATTATTGTTTTGCACGAACAGAAAAATGAGTCAACTTCTGGAATTCGTGTTTGTGTCATTAAATATCTTATTACCACTGAGCTTATAGAAACCCATAAGATATTGAGGTTTGATTCTTAAATTAATTCTCCACATTTCCATTTGATATCGAAGATTGGACAATCTGCCGTTAATTAAATGACTCAGTTGAAGTTGAACTGAACCTCAGAATATTTTTTATGATTTATTGTATATAAGTTCCGCTTCTCTGTTGATCCTTTAATTCGGAGTCTTTTAGTACAATATTTATCGGAATCTGGAAAGTGGTTAGTTTTTTTTTGTGTCGCATCTCGGCTCTTCTGAAAACGTGGCTTGCACTGGAAGCATCAATAACATAGACGCAGCAAGTGCAGGTAAACAAGACAGTGACCAACGTGCATTATGGTGCCTTTACTGTACGTCCGCCAAGCGAATAGTTCATCGGTAATAGTGTGAACAATTTATTCCTCGTCTATTTGCACATTTGCATAATGTGATAGATAATGCATCATCGATAGGTTGTATTGATTGTAAGAATTAATGATAGTGTCTCGATTACACCGTAATATAAATCAATGTGATAAGCAGATCGCTAGAAAAGACTGCCTTAAGGGGACTCTGCAGATATTCTATCACTCTATCAAATAATGAGCCTTAAATTCACCCTGCGCTTTCAGTTTGGCATAAATTAAAATTTTTTAAAAATGTACCGTTTGAAAACTTAACGTACATTTCGTTACAAAATTAGATAAAATGCTCCAAGTTTTACCAAAAATATAATTAAGTTCAAAAAAACATTCAACCCTTGTAAAAATGATGACAAAATTACGTCGTGAGGTACATAATCTTGGAACTCGACTTAAATTTTTTTTGCATACCGCTGGAGTTTTCTATTACAAAATTGTACTACAACTTGCCTTAATATAACGATAATTCAACAATGAATAATTCAATAATGAAGGCAGATTGTATTGAGAAAAATAAACTTAAGTTGCAAACAGTACCCATATTTTTCAATGCACGAGAACTACCTATAAAAGACACGTTCTACGAGAGAAATTTTCTGTGGAGTAGAACTTACTATACTTGCTTACTATGTATTTATTCCTCGCTGTATATAGTTCCCTTAATATATTTATACATTTATCTCCATTTTACATAGCTTTGCTGGGGGTTGAATCACTAATATCTGGAATATTGTGGCTGCCTATTCTTAAAAAGCATTTACCTACTACCTAATCTTGTATACGTTATCACTGTTATTATTATACGGTATGAAATATAGGGTAATTTTACAGAAAACTATTATATGTATGTCTAGAAGGTATAAGCATGTGCACGCGCGAGTTAACACACGTAAAGGTGTTTTCGTGAGATACAATTACATATACATGTAGCGGGCGTAAGATAGATGGATAGATAAATGAGAGGTGCATAGAACATAGTGCATACGTGCACGCGCGACGAGCGGCGTGCGTGTATTTATATTTACGTGCAGCCAACTTGGCACGACTCCAATATGCCAGAAACGCGTAATCCAGCCAGCTGTGCGAGCCGCGCAACCGACTCTACCTCGATCGAGTGCCCTACTTTGTTTCACTATTCTTTCTTCGTTAGACGTGTCAAACTGTATTGATTTGTCTAAATAGGAGGCTTTTCAGGACGTTCATTCAGTTGGCAGCCCTTGAGAAAAACTTGTTATAAAATATTTTAACGATTTTTTGTGACATTTAGCCACGATTATGGCTGGTATTAATAGTGATACTTCCTGCCGCACTGAGCGCCATCTACTGGCGCAACCACCTAGCGGCGATGACGCGAAACCTTCATTACGTTTTCTATTGCACTTAATTGTTACGACGTTGTACAGGAACAGTGCATCCTACTACCTCGATCCATTTCTGTACTTTATTTCACTAGTCTTTTATCCTTATGTGTGTTAAAGTGTATTGATTTGATTAATTAGGCTTTTTAGGGTGTCAATTCAGCAGGCAAGCTTTAAGAAAAACTGGTTGTCAAATTTTCGAAGTATTTTTTATGACCTTTGGCAATGATTATAGTTGGTATCAATAGTTATACTGCCTGCCGCAATGAGCGCCATCTACTGTCGCATAGACCTGGCGGCCATGACACGAAGCCTTGATTCAGCAGGCAAGTTTAAGAAAAACTGGTTGTCAAATTTTCGAAGTATTTTTTATGACCTTTGGCAATGATTATGGTTCGTATCAATAGTTATGCTGCCTACCGCAATGAGCGCCATCTACTGTCGCATAGACCTGGCGGCGATGACACGAAGCCTTGATAACCTTGATTGAAGTATCTACCGGAGACAAATAAATAAATGAATACATAAATAAATATGCCAATTTTAGTCTAAAGTTCATTTTCAATGAGTAGTTGTATGTGTATTTATTGGCAGTATATGACATACAATGTAAATTTTTTTTTTATATTTAGAAAATTCATATATGTAAGATATTGGCCATCGACCTTAGTCCTTCATCTCATTTTTTTTTTTCCATGATTTTATTGTCACAATATCTGAGGTACTTTTTGTCAGCCAGAGTATACAGAAGGATTTAACAATTCATCAGGTTTGAGTGAGTACTTTGGAAAGTCCGTCGCTCCTCCCATCTCATTAACAATCATTTCAAGATTCTCGAATCGCGGATTTTCCAGCAGGAAATATTGTACACGTTCATACGGGCGGTATTAATTCATTTGGTTACCTGGCAGACTATAAATTAGTATTCTCGTTCACTCTCAGTCCCACACACTCGACTTTTACTGGGAACGATACATGTTAACAACGATCCTTTATTTATAATTTTGAATACCGAGCATAATGTGCATAATAAACAGCAAACAGTGAATCCATTTACTCGTATTCTTCGTAAAAAATCATGAGTCAGTACCACATTTATCGATATGAGATACTAAATTAATGACAATAACCATATTTTGATTCGTAAAAAAAAAGTAATTCACAATAATAAAAAAATAGTGATAATAATATTTTGATATGTACGCAAAGAAATTGACAATAAGTTGCTTGTAAGCTAAGGAAAAAAGGGGAAAACAAATAAATAACGAACTCATGCGTGAAATCGAAAGAGATTCGTTTCGTTATGCCTTGAATCGGTTAGGATGATCAGTGATGTTCGGCGGAAAGTATATGGTATGTGCAGTCGAGTAAAAAGGCGGACAAGAAACACTGGAGTGTTGCGATCCGGAGGTCATTGACCCGTGAAAAGAAACACGGCAGCAGAAGCAGCGGAAGAAGCGAAGTAGGCCCCCGCCCGCCTCCCCCTCGTGATAGAGGAGAACCTATGCCGACAAGCAGCCAGGGACTGCCTGCTCACCTGCACCAAATTCCTATCTATGGCCCAGCGGCAGCAACGGAGTCGCGGTCGTTGACCCTTTGTCCGGCACTCGCGATGAAATGTGATGAAGCGATGACCACATCCGTGTGACAAAAAAAAAAAAAAAAACGAATCGAGCTTAGTGAGTACCGAATAAAATACCCAAAAAGGCTTGATCTCTTCCGCCGAACTCTCTATATAAGCTCTATAATCATAACCATAAGGCACTCGATGGTACTTTTTGTCGGGTTTTCTTAACTCTGTTCATTCTGCAAGACGTGAATAGAATTGATCAGGTATTAGTTGTGGTTTACGAACATTGAAAAGCCTTTATACGGAACTCAGATTTGGTTGAAAATTCAAACTAGTATGCAAAGTCAACCTTCCAGTCGCTTCCTCATTATTTTGAACTTTTTACAAAACGTTTAATTGACAGGAATATATATGGTTTAGGCAACAATATGATACTTTTACCGTACAGCATAATTCCCAGGAGGAACTTCAATTTTTTATGGTGCAAGATGTGAATGGAAGTCATCAGGTTTTAGTTGTGGTTTGCGAGCATCAAAACGTCTAATTGACAGAAAACTACATGGTTTAAGCAACAATACGATACGTTTACCCCACAGTATAGTTCCCAGGAGGAACGTTCATTTTTTATGGTTATGGCAATGACAAAAAATAATTGCTGCAAGCGTAATCATGGCTCAACAGTTCAAAAAAGCACTATACAGTATAATCGATATGATCGTTCCTTTTGGGAATGACATTAGTAAACAATATCGTTCTTTAAATTGAAAAATTGTATTATCTCCGTTCATTGTGATTGCGTAGTAACTGAATCGTTCTATTGGTATCAGAGTCTCATACTGAAGTTAAAAAATAATATGGAAAATAAAACAAGAAAATGTCCAAATCTTGACGGAGGATACAAAAACTCTTTGCTTGTCCCCATTTTTTAAATCCAGTTTCCTGCTTTTTTTACTGGACACTGTACGACAACTAATAGACAATAACATTACGAATTCAAGGAATGAAGTGAAAACGTGAAAATTGTGTATCAAAGATAAGGAAAACGTAATGAGATGGAGAGAAAGACTCTGAAGGAGATAATGCATGCATGCACCGTCCACGTACGAACGAAATGGATATACTTTCCTTCGAAGTCTTGGAAACCAGATACACAAAACCAGCTTTTGGTTTACGGTGTACGACGAGAAAGACCGAGATCAAGTGGCACGACTTCGTTATATTCACGTACATGGAACATATAGCGGTGTGCATGAGATTATATCAACGAGAGAGGTCTGCTTCCCGAGTTGAATTTATAAAAAAGGGTTAAATAAGCAACGAGGTACATATGCATATCACGCAGTGCCAAAGACCACGGGTTAGTATGATCTACACGTGTATGATGAAACGTACTTTGGTGTATTGCAGAAGGCAATTAATAAAAAGCAGATTAATAGCATGAACACGTGACTGGGAGAGTGTAAATAAATATTGCGAATTTCTATTATTCGAATATAAATGTATACAATAATTATTATTTTAGAATATTAATCTGCAGAGTCCGAATACAAATATGTTTAAGCTTTTGGCAGCCATAAAAAAAAATCTTCGCGCATTGAATGAAATTGTATGATTTCATTTTTTTTTTTAATCATTAGAATATTTACTGCACATAATCGACAAAAAAAATATTATCAATTTAATAATGAGATATAGATTCATTAAATTAAATAATAAGCGTAGCCTCTGTGTAAGCGAACGGTTTTTAAAGGCACAGGAATATTGTAAGCATCCGGTACTTTATTCATAATAATACCTTGCTGAGTCTATAAAAATATATTTAATCGTTCAGGAGGATGGAAAAAAAATTTTCTATGAAACTCCATGATTTAATTTGGTTTTGAAGATGATTGAAAAAATTCTGCATATTTTTATAATCGTTAATAATCGTTAATGAATAATTGCTCTCAAAGTTATGATATGATATATATGCTCAAAATGAAGTAATCGTGATTTAAAGCCCAGATGCATCGTCATCTCTTCGCTCAATCATTTATGACAAAGCGAGATGGGCAAGACCATGCAAAGCACCAGTAAACATGCACTTAATACAGAAAATGTAGTCTGCAATATTTGCCCAAAATTTGCCTTTGCGCCTCGTGCGATTGCAGCAAGGAAAACCTGGCACTCCTCGCAATTGCCAACTTTCGGCCCTTGTTGCGCAATGAATTGTCTTAGTCCTACGTCCAGAAAAGTGCACTTTTTTCAAGCTGTCGCGTTTTCACGTTTTCGCCAAAAAATCCTGAATTATGACGTGCCAGCAACAAAGATGCAAAAATTGCTAATTTCCACTATTTCCACTAGGCAAAAATGCACCGTTTTCTTCCCTCGGGACTAACAAAACTGGATTACGCATGCATACGGTTAAAAATGAGAGATACTACGCCTCCATTGCACACCTAAAATGCGGTTCTTTCAGCGATGTCGTAAAAAAATAACTTAATCTTTGGATAACACTATTACCATTAAAATCCGTCGATTTGAGTTCACGTAACGTGGCGTACGAGAGACCACGTGTATTATGAGTGAGAATTATTTATATTGCCGAGAAATTACAGGAATTCTCGCGGAAAATGACATCTTGGAATCCCCGGTTTGTCTGTCTCTATATTTTTCACTCTTTTTCCGTCACTACTCGCAGTCTTTCTCTGATGTCATGCGATAGGTTATTGCATAATTAACGCCAATGGACGGTGAAGGCCGTGTCACTTATTATAGCATTCGACGGAAAACCCACGTAAGAAAGTAGGATCACGAGTATAGTCAACGCTGTAAATGTGTACGTCATGGAGTGGCTTTGAGTGTTAAGACGTTGACTTCCATATACATAGATATATCCTCGTGTACGGACGGCTTGAGGTTCGTAACAGTATGGAATTCTCAATGCCAAATCTGGTGAAAGCGATGACCGGACGGGAGAGTAAGATCGAGTCGAATATATGTGGTGCTTACCTGGATTTGTTGGCCAGGACGATAAAAAAAAAAGTGAGGAGGGAAAACCGATTAAATAAAACCTGTATGTACTTATTATTGCAGGTAAATTACAAAGTCATTTGACTTGCTCGTATTATAGGAAACATATTCACATAAATATTCTACTGTACAGTGACTTTCGATAATTTCGTATAAAAATTGTGCTTTCTAAAAATCATTTTGAAAAGGATTGCAGAAAAAAAATGTGTATCAACTTATTAGGTGACAGAAATATATATGTCACTTAATTGTTTACACTCATTCGCGTATTTATATTAAGATTGTAACATATTTTTAGATCAGTACCTTATATTTCGAAATTAATAGCAATAGCAAAATGCAGCGGGTCGATTATTCGTTCATTCACTCATCGGTTTAGTCATGAATTTAAGAAACGTGAAAAAAATTTAGATGAAGGTTTATTTTTGTCGATGAAAAAAAAATGAAAAATCCAGAAAAATTGGAACTGCAGTCTCGTCTATAAACTCTTTAAGCAGTTTTTCATTATTTCTTAAAGTTATACCGATTTGTTAGGTAATGAAAAATTTTGCTAGTTGGTTTTATATATTATTATCTTCGGTTTTTTTTGCTCTCAAGAATTCAATAGTGTACTTATTAATATTCTTTTTCTAGGCATATTCATCAAATTCTAACAATACGCATCAAACACTAAATGAACCAACATTTTTTCTCCATATTTTATTCCGGTTTATTTGTAAAGCTCAAAAATACATGAAATGCTCCAAGACTCACAGATATTTTAAGTCACGTGGATTTTCAAATATAGTTTAATTAATGATACAAATTGAAATTTTAAAAATGCTGGTACCAATTGATATAAATTGTAAAGTGGTAACATGGGAAAAGTTGAATGTAAAATGTTTTATTGCCGATTCAAAGACACCATCGGTACTTTGAGCGATATTTAAAAAATAGTCGGATTTCATTTTGCAGACTCTTCTCATGCGATATGCCGATGAGAGCCACTGGGAACCAGCAGAGGCTTCCTAAACAATGCTCGACTCACTTTCACTTCTTCCCCACCATGGAGCTCACCTCCGCTGATGTACGTATATAGCTTACCTATAACACGAGATGTAACTCTCACACACTCATCCAATAACAAATATCTATATTGCGATGCAACATCCTCAATTCGTCGCTGCATAAAAGGAAGTGCTTATCGATGATATATGGAGCCTATCGTGCAGTGGTTTCTACTAATCAAAAAAGTGTATGTTACTTCAGTTTCTTACCGGTTTAAAACAGCTACGAACCGATAAGAAATCGGTCTAAGCTAAAATAGATTTTTGACTAATGCAGGTCAAAATCTGTCCTACCCTATTGTTCTAAGACACCAAAAATTTTCTTAAACAATTATAATTATCGTCGTCGTGCGAGTAATGAATAATTAATATTCTACGTTTGCATATTAAGAGGCTAAATCTACGTGAATGTCCGCAAAACGGTTGCAATTTTAAAAAAACTTATTACCGATTAACCGATTAACCGATCGGTTCAAACTACTTCCCATTTGTCGATTACACATTGGATTACAAATTGCTTTTCAGCACTCAAGTAACGTGATGAAGTGTCGATTTAAAATTATAAAAACGTAGAAGCCGCGCTTGACTGGAGTGAAGCGCAAAAGCTTCCTTAAGGGGCAACGGGTTAATGCATGACAATTAATTACGCATTGGGTGCGAATTTCGATCGTTGTCGCGGCGCCGAGCGAAAGCCTCGCAATCGGAAGCGCCGATGACCAATCAATAGGCTATGAGCAATAAAACTGCGCGCCATTAGAATTAATTATTCCATGTACGCGTTAGACGAGATAACTCAGTGCACCGAACAGCCCGTGTAATATATTGCGCACAGATACACTTGGCCTAACACCAATCAGTGATACGAGTGTGATGTCTGCACTAGTGCTGTCGGTTTAACACCCTCGCAACGGCAGCAATTAATTAAGTGGTTTCTCTACTGGGAGCGACACGTGACGGGCTTGTGTATCGGTGCACCGTGAAGCCTTAAGAACAGAGGCGCTTCTCAAATTTCAATCAAGCTACGGGAGATCACTTTACTGTAACTGACTCGGACACGATGACTACCGGCATCGCTATTTATCTTCTCCAGGCACTTCATCGTGTTTTGGAGTGATTTCGATTTGGGTCATTTATTTTTAACATTATATTTGATTTTTTTTATCTCCCAGACACGTTTTTTCCGAGATTTTTATGTTAAAATTGTTTAGAGGAATTGATAGATTGTACATGTGATAAGGGGCCATTTTCAATATACCATAAGTCGTAAGATATTAGCGTATTAGCTTAAATTCTGATGCTGTATACAGTACTGGTTAATGTTTATGGGGTATGAATTTTTTTTTAAATTTTTTGGCGAGTTCCGTTTATATGGAATTTAAAAAATTGTTTAACATGTCAACATTCTGATGAAAACATTTTTTTGTGATTTGACGTTTTATATTGAATTTAGGGAAGTTATGATTCTAAATGTGTATAGAAAACTTTTTTCGATAAAAACCCACTAAATAATTGGGTACAGTAAATCTAATTTCTAGTACACCCAGAATTACTATCATACTAAAATGCACTCTGGTAGATAAAATAAGACATCGAACACTGAAATTTGTTCAAGGGCTTGTATAAAATGTTTACTTTCGTCTCACACCATTTTGGTGCATTTCTTTACAAAATTAGAAAAATATCTACAGATTTTTTTTTTTCCATGACATTATTTAGATGATTCCGTCTCCTTACGATATTTTGTGGTTGCGCATTAATACAACAAATTTTCTAAAGCAATGATAATAGTCGATATCGGATTAAATTTATTTATTTTGTGACGATAATTATGCCTTCAGTGATAAAGTAAAATTTGTTTTCTATTAAACTTTCAGAGCCTGCGATTATGAAATATGCTTTGTGGCCTTTATCGAAACATCGTCTACAGTGACGTCTTTCGGTAATTCACTGTTTACACTAGACAGTAGCAGGAGCTTCAACTTGAATACAATTCTCGGTCTACTTACACGTTGGGAAAATTGCAAAACCGATTTCTATCGCTCCAGAGCCGAGCGACAATGCGCGTTAGTCGCAAATCCGCTCCAGATTTCGTATGGATCACACGGGGCGATTGCGTCTCACTTTCATAGCGTAATTTGAATAATCAGCGTCGAGCTACTAATTACCCCGCGTGAATCATTACGCCATGAAAGACATGAAATTTACAACAACAAAAAGTTATTGTTCCTGGCAGACATCGAATCATTAACTCGATTAAATTTTGGATATTTAAAATAATCACTATTTTCACATTCAACGAAAAAAAAAAATCATTTGTTGACATATGAAACGCCATCAAATTCGTCAACGGTGCTACTCTAGTGCTGGTCAAATTCTAGAAAGTCCCTGAATTTTTTTTTTTTCATTAATACCTCGTAGAAATTATTATTCGAAATTTCTCAATTAAGATATAGGAATTTTGGAATAACAATTAAATTTCATTAGAAATGCAACTTATATTTTATTGTTATGAAAAAATGCATTCACATTTGAAAAACAAAAGGCTAATGAATTTGGAGTACTTTTTTCATTATTTTGTTTTAAACAATTGTCCAACATTGGAAAAATTTCTAAATTTTCAACCCAAAAAAGGACTTGATCAGCAAAAGGTAATGGGCATTACGTGGTCCAATGTTAATCACCTGTAATTCTGACTCCCTCGGACATAAACTTACTTTTGATTTTTCGAATCTCCCGAAAAACGTCTTCAAGTATAGCGGAATCAGAAATTGAGCCCATTTCTACCATAATCGGCCGCATTCTCTCAAAATTTAACTCCATTTATCAGACCGGCAGGAAAATGGGTTTCAAAATATAGAAAGTGATGGGCGGTGACACTTAAGGGTTCAAGATAAACATGGGTCAGAAAATTCGTATTTCCATTTCATGAAAGTCGATATGAAAAAACATGAAATTACAACAAACACAAGTTGTTATTCCAGGCGGAGATCCCATAATTCCAAGGTCCAAATTTAGCATATTAATGATAACATTACGCTTTGACTGAGCAAAGGAAATCAATTTTTTTTTTTTTTGAATTGTAAGAAGCAATTAAAACGTCGTTAAGATTTTTCTTGGTGTAACACTGATGACAGCGCTCGCTTCCGATTAACTCGAGTGGATTGATGTGGATTATGTAAGAGCAACTACGACATTGGATCTGAGTGAGTGTCTCTATCCTCATGTTTGATTTCCTCTCGCTCATCCATGTCCCTTTCTCTCGATGTGCCTCCGATTGCTGGTGAGTAGCAACTCGAAGAGGGGTGAAAGCAGTAGCCGCCACAACGGCGAAGAGAATGGCAACATGAAAAGACGGAGACGAGTCGGAGTAACACGCAGAAATTTTGCTGGAAAAAGTAAAAAGGAGGGCACAATGTAGGAAGGACCGAACGCGCGTTTGTGTCTGTATGAGAGTGAAGGAGAGAGGGAGGGAGGCTTTCAAGCTAAAATATAGGTCGGAAGATGAAAAAAAAAAAAAAAAAAACAAGTCTCACGTGCTCGGACTTTCAAAGATATCATTGTACGCGTACACGTTGCATCCTCTGTTCTGTATCTGCCGCTATTCGTGGCCTCGACTTCACTTGTAATTCCACTTCCTCTCTCCGCAAATTATTATCGTCACTGATATTCCTTCTTTTCCAGTTTTTTCATCTGCATTGCGGTGAATGTGACTAGACTCTCCTGTGAAATTGGTTGATTTTGTTAAGCATTCGGATTTTCTTTATCTTTTTCAAAAAACTTTAGAATTTTTTTCACTTCTGCATATTGATGTTCCAGGTTCATTGGATTTTTCAGTCGAACTTCGGTTAAAACAACTTTTGTTCTTTCCAAATCGAACTTCTTTGGAAGGTTTCGTTCAAAAATTGATTCGAATTCTTTCCGTGAATTTTTTAATTTGAAACTTCGTTTGAACAGATATAATTTATTTATCTCATCATCTGATAAATATTTTTATCGTATTATTCAATTTTATCATTTGCGAAATGATTTCATGTGATCGTCAGATTTAATCATTCGAGAGAGTAATTTGATCTTTTCATTTGAAACTTCATTTGATGATTGATTCGTATGAATGGTCCCTTGTTATCCACCGTACCGTCGCACGCCGTCGTCAGCATAATGAAAATCTGTGATTTAAATCAATTATCGAACATAGAAACGTGTATTAAAATAAAGTAGTAAATTAACAGTTGTCGGAATGAAATTGCGGGTGAGTACTTACTACTCATGAGGATTTGTACACAAATTTGCCACGCATCGGAGTATCAAGCGAATCTGTACGCTTCAGCGGCGAGAGGAGAAGAGGGAAGAGGGAAGGCGATGCTATATACTCCGCAGACGACTTTGTACCGCTGTCGAGTCCCAAGTAACTCCACGCGGTGTACTCTACGACGTTACTGGTCTGGACGGGGTGCGGCATACTGCAGGCGCCCTCGATTTCACTTTCATTACGACGTTGCGGCTAGCACTCCACTCGGGTGTACTCTCATTCACTGCCATTTGTACGCGATCACCAGCATCTTATCTCGGGGACGCATTTGAATACTAGCACGCCACGAGTGTTTGCACTGTTTTGGATTTCTTTTTACACCACGTGGTTTGTTAAAAAGACGATAAATCTTAAATCGCTGTACGAAACAAAACCTTAGTTGCTGTATTAGACTTTCAAATCTCTATAATCGTGTTTGATAACCATTTTTTTTAATTGAATGAATAAATAATATGTTCCAACAATTTTCTGCAATGTTTTTATAAATTCTTTTTATATTCGCCATTTTTTTGAGGGTATAAATAATAGATACAAAATTCTTCGTTAATTAAAAAAAAAAACAGACAGCCACAAAGTGTCGATCAATTAGAGGATCGTAATTGACGATTGTTTTTCGAATTTATATGAAACACTTTTGAAGATCCATTTTCGAGAAAGTTATTGTGAACGGACGAGACCCTCTGATAATTCCAGCAAATTATTATTGTGAAATATCATTATTATTATGGCCCTCCGAGTCATGACCCCACATTTACGTGTTACAAACGGGGTAACCACGTAACGTTAAGCGTGGAACAAATCAACATGTGATTTTAGTTCTCGCCCTTAATTCAACATTTCGTACTTATTGATTCAGAATCTTTATTTTTGGGTCTATTATTTGAAAGGAAAGGTCTTCAAGGAGCGTACATGTGTTAGGTGCACTAATTTTGTTTCGAAAAGCCAACGTTTTGAAATAAAATTTCCAAATTGCTCGGCAGGCAAGAGAACCATTGGAAAAATACTAAGAAAATTGACACTCGAAGAAAAATATCGCGTAACGCACGGTGTTATTTTTTACTTTGTTTCTCATCTTAAGGTTGCGCGAGAATTGCCGATAACTTTTGAGACCTCAAATTCTTCCAAATTCAACTGCGTTTAATTATTCTTTTTCTTTCCCGTGACCAGTTACAATCAGCAATGATCTGGTTGTAACTGGTTGCGGACGATATATGTACAAGTAGTCGGTGACCGTGCGGGCGTAATTATTATTTGAAATTATTTCAAGCGGCGGCTCGATATAGTATCTCTTATCGGTGACTTCATGGACGGAAAGCCTCCGAGTTTATTGTCTTCGTTAAATTGCTGATTACTGTTACTACCTCGAAACACGAGGCAAGTTGAAACAAAAAGTATGCAATTTTGTCGAACCGTAAATATAACAAATGAAAAAAACAAAAAAAAAAAAAATAGATACCGTCACGACAGAACAATAATTATGTGTCTGGCGTCGACGATAAGAAATGAACTTGCATAGGGTTGTAATCAATAGCTAATTCTATAAACGTCGAGCAATTAATCCGTTGACTCGTACTGCAACGTCGAAGCGCGTGCGAGCCACCAGGAGTTCGGGGTGCAGTGAATTGTAATCGAATTGCACAACTGCTCGTGATTCTGCCATTCCGTCTATCTCACAGCCTCCAGGTTCCAGTGGGGTCCTATTGACGCAATGTTTTGCGGATTTAATCATTATTAAAGTGACAGCTATTACCGGGGCCCCAGGTGGCACTCGCTTTCATTACGAAATCCTCGCGAACAGCATCATTTGTCGTGCAAGATTTTTTGCCACAGTACATTAACGCTCCGACTCATCCGCCACGCTATTTTAGCGCGACTCCCTTGAGCATTCGTTGATGAATGTTTTACCGGAGATCTCTGTATGGACGAAAAATCATTAGAGACCACAATATTTACTTGCTTTTAATAAATACTACGAATAGTCTGAAATCGATAACTACAGTATTTTTGTAAAGATTCGAATTAGTGAATTTGAATTGGGCTTCGAATCTAGTGATCGCTGTCTCAGACCCGAAATGTGGTTTGCAAATTTTCATCATTTAAATAATTGACGCATACAATGAAAAATGAACGGAAGTCGATAACTATCATAACTTTGTTTATAACAATAGTTTGAAATAATTGTTGTTATCCCGGAAATGGTGAGGCGTATAACTATGAAATGAAGAATAAAAATTACTTAAAAAATAGATTTATCTAGCATATGTAAAGAATTACATTTTTTCACCCACAGTAATAAAGTTATGATTTTTTATTTTTCGTTGTTTCGGCTACCGCGACGACGTCCTTCTTAAACAGAGGCACACGCGAGCGAGTCGCTCTCTCTCCACGCGCGAGCGGCGGCGCTGATAGTCAGTTTCATAAACATAAATATTAATTGAAATCCGAAACATTCAAAAAATTGTCTGTTCCCCATTTTCCATTGATTAATTTTCGCAAAGAATTTCAGTCTCGTATTCATTTTTCTCTTATCATTAACATCGAAATTTGCGGAATCGTCAATTTTATTAAGTTGCTCATTTTTTATAATAAATCAGTTCCGTATATTTCAAAATTGAGCACTTCTAGCTACAACTAAAGTTGAAGGATATCAGAACTTTCACCGAAGGTAATCAACCTTATTAGCTGCCCGGCAAATCAATTGTCGTTCCTTCCAGGATCAAGACACCAATCAAGTATCAAGTTAATGAATCATTATCATTGAGGTTTGACCGATTGTACGGTCAAATCAGCAGAATGTTTTAAGTGAATCCCAGAACCTCCATTTTTTTCGACCCCACAATCTCTTGCTCATTTTTATTTAATGCTCCAATTGTCACGAGGAGTTGACAACTTAATGATCAACATAATGTCCACTGGCCTAAAGGTAGCCCAAATACCAGTAAACGGAGATCGAAAGTGCAGACCATTGTCGGTAGTCTTCCTGTCACGAAATGTAGTGGATGTTGAGGAAGTTCCAAGTAAGCGGGTAACATCGAACTCAAGTGGCAATTACGTATATATATATATACGGTACTGTGGTATGAGCAAACTAATCAAGAAAGCAGGTAACAGAGTAGCAAGAACAATAGAAAGAGGGGAGAGAGAGCTAGCGAGAAGTGGAGAATAGCATAGGTAAGCGAACTAAGCAAGAAAGCAGGCAAGCACAACGTCCTACGAGAGAAGCCAGTGTCTGCGAATCAGCGAACACTCTCGACCCAGTTGCTCAGCGGAGCCTAGCGTCGGTGCAGGCTGCTCACTTTCGATTAAGTAATCTCTCGCTTCGCGTAGTGCTCGATAAAAGCTGCCCCCTTCCCCGGCATATAATTTCATGTTGCCAGTGGTAGGCCTTAATATCTATGTTATAATATAATACAAGTACTTATGAATGTGCCAACAAGAACTTGAAACTCGTTTCGGGGATCGGTTGCCGAGCAATATAGCAATATAATGACAAACCGTAACCGCAACTACTAATGATCTCGAGATCCAGGTCCTTGCTAAGATCGAGCTTTATTCGTTGAGGGACTGGAATGGAAATAGCACATAATCATATCGTGGAGAACATTCATATTCATGTCCAACAGCTGCACCAATGATCGATTGGTCTTTTCCTTTTTCCTCCGGCATAGCTATCGATCTGTTGACTACCACAATATCGTATTGGACCGATCGAATTGGTCGTGGGCTGACCATTGAAAGTTGGGGTGGTTTTTTGTTTTTGAAAATTTAA
Organism: Clistopyga incitator; assembly: GCA_947507545.1. Classification (NCBI taxonomy): domain Eukaryota; kingdom Metazoa; phylum Arthropoda; class Insecta; order Hymenoptera; family Ichneumonidae; genus Clistopyga; species Clistopyga incitator. The sequence continues at coordinate 2,234,750 of OX382179.1, read as the reverse complement.
TCGCCATTTTCATCGACATTGAGGGGCGGAAGGGCTTCTTATATTGATCATATTCATTGACAGATACCTTTCGATCTGGTGATGTCATTTTCAAAATATGTCTTTTCAACCCTGAAGCAGAGATTCATTTGCTCTATAGCAAAAACATCGAACTGTTTCGAACGATTTATAGGAAACTCATGGGATTTTGAATTTCTTTACGCTTATCTGAGATAAAGGATGAGCCAAGAATTTGTTTTGTTGTATATGAGAGTCTTTAAGTATTAATGTAGATTATTTATCTTAAAATTAGGGTGGTTTTACATTTTTTATGTAAACGTTTTTGTTACACCCGGTGCGAGCAACAAATAAAAGTCGATTCGACCCTCGACGGATAACTTCTTTCTCATTTGGTGTGATTGCAATACTCGCTTTGGGCTTGTGCTGCATCCTTAAATGCGCGAAGAAAAGTTTTTCTGCCCTCATATCGTAGTGTACTATTTTTAATTAACATCCAGGTGTGAGCATTTTTTCGACTTTATCTTCATTTCAAGCTGCTACATCCGTGACGAAAAAATTAAAGCAAAAATAGATAGAGCAAACAAATTATATTCTAGAGCTTAAAATGAATTTCCACTATACTTTCTGAATGACAAAAGCAAACAAACGCGTGAGATATGTGTCAATGAATAGCAACAATTTTGAGTTGATTCCCTCCGTTTAAAATGGGTTCATTTCGAAACGAATAAGGAGTAATACTTGTCCGGTATATAATTGCCGAATTGAAAACCAACTCAAGCTGACGTTCTCCGCACAATTCTCGTGAATTGGCTTCAGTTAGATCTTAAAACCAATCGAATGCCATCTTAAAATGCGTTAAACCGACGTTGGAAATTGGTATGGTTTTGTGATTTCAGTCGGTTTTTTTTTTATTTCGATCAGCACTAAGTTTAGGTTGGATGGCTTCACTTTGAATCGCTTGAAGATCAACAGTTGTTTGGTGCTCATTCCTCCACTTGGCAATTGATTAGCTGCGCTCACAATTGATTAGCTTTTGTATCGTGTTCAAAGTCGATATTTGGTTTGATCTTGAAACATCGATCTTAGATCTGTTGAAAGTAAATTCGAAATTAGGAATCTCAGTGGCTGTCGAACGATTTTAAATATTGGTAAGCTTTGAGAATCGATTGAAACGGCGACTTTAGTTCATACTTATTGACATGCAAATGGATTAGGGTTGATGTACTACTTTTGGCTACCTTTCGGTGCACTTTGGTCCAGTTATGCTAAGTTCGACAGGACAAGATCATTAATATTGTCAAGCCCAGAATAAATGGAATAGGTAATATTTTTTAAACTTTCACAAATAATGTTGAAATATCAACATGGAAATACGGATAAGCCGTGATTTGAAATAAATGATTGTGAAAATGTCTACATCTGGTACAGTGCCCACAAATGAGGCATGACGCTTTTAGTGTGACGATTATGAATTGGTGTGACGTTGGATGTTGAACCCGATCTAATGTTACTGAAGTTCGAAATTGAGAAATGCACTTGATGCTTGGTCGATTTATCAATTGCCGTTGGCGCAGAAGTGGATTTAGGTGCGTTCACTTGAACCTTAAGCCAGAACTCTACGTTCTATCCAAAAATCCATTAAATTAAAGTTCGAACTTTTGAAGTTGAGTCTATTGAGTCTCTGATTGAAAACCAAGCAATTCCTATTCAATTTCTATTCACACATTGTGTAAAAAAAAAAAAAATACACGTAAAACACACACATTCCTTTTACACAAAAATAAAAAAGGGCATGCCAAATGAAAAATAAGTATAATTAGCCACTCTTGGAAATTAAATTTCCACGCCGTTACAAGAGTCAACCTCAAAATGATAAATATAAATCATTTTTTTATCGTTATGTATTTAAACTCAATAAAAATTCAACATTATTTGTTTTTCCTGCCGATTCCCGTGATTATCGTCACTTTTATTATGTTGTAGGAACACAAGAAGTGCGTTACCCGCAGACGTCAAACAAAACAACCAAATGAGTGGCCTGCGCAAATTACACGGGAGTAAAAAGACTTGCCATTCCGCTCAGACCCAAATGGATAGCTATTCAGACATATATACACCTACAGTTAATGACAACATGATGGGAACTGTGTTTTGCCTAGAAACTGCGGTTATGACATGACGGAGAATGCGTTTCGTTTAGATCTCTGTGCTACTGCAACTTGTGCTGGTGTCCTGGCAAACTGGGACTCACCGCAGGAGGTGGACAAGCACGGACAGCGATGAATCGAACCGATTTACAGGTTTCAGGCCCAGACCCACTCGTGCAAAAGTCACTATGCACGTACAAGAGTCGTTTTGCATTTTATGCCTAAGCTTAATTCGCAAATTATTAGTATGCGTCATGAGTCTCGTGTAGTTTATTGCGCTATCAACATGCCTGGCCTCCCGTTGATCAGTAAACCCAACCAGTACGGAATCGGTCAACCGTAACAGGCCATTTTCGACTGCTGCAGTTATTTGCAGCAAATACATGTATGTGTGGGCTACAGGTTTAGGGTATCCATCACGGGAACTGCTCCTGTATAATTCTTGGCTGGTGGTGAAAAATATCATGATAAAATGATGATTTTATCGTGATCACGAGCATTATTACAATTAAGAGTTTATTGAGTGACAATCGTACTAAGCATACAATTCAAGGAATTCGGTAAACTACATTCGGAAGATTTACTCAAGGTTTCCCATTTTTCTGTTTAGATGTAAAAGAATTTTGTAGAAAGTTTCGAAAATTTTGCTGCGTCATAAATAGAGTGTCATTTATATTCCTGTGCAAGTAGAAATCGGTTGATCGATCCAAAGTTGAGATAATTCCCATACAATTGAATACTAGTTGATATCCTGAAATTGAATCAACTGAATAAATGCTTGAATCAACTGCATGATATGTCTTAGGCAAATTCACCGTGAGATTTGCCGTACTACAATTCGCCCTTAGGTTATCATTACCTCCATCAGGTGAGTTCATTTTTCGTTAAGTCAACAAAATTCATTCGCCCCCAAAATTTGGTTAGCTACGTTGTGCATGATTTTCTGAGGTCACGATCAACGTTTTTCATTATAGTGGTCATTAAAATGTTAAATTGCATACAATATTCAAAAATTTACAGGCGTTTATTCAATTGAACAAATATCGAGTGTAAATTCATTTTGATTCGGTCTTCTTTTTATAAAATGTTCACTAATAAATATATATTCTGTTTTTTTTTTAAATGAAGCGTTTCCCTTAATCATTTTCATTTGTGAAAGACAAACGGTATCGGCCACCGTTGAAAAATAAACTAAAGTACTTGACCTAGCAATAATATTACAGATCCGTTTCCAAACGGTGTAAGTAATTGCAAGGGCCCCGTCCATTGATTGGACGGTTTTCTCAAGTTCTGAGGTCACGATCAACGTTTCTCATTGTAGTGGTCAGCTCGCCAGTTGATTACTCGTCGCAAATGACTCCTGTGATCGATATATCTGCTGAATGAATTATTGTCTTGGGTCGCCGTGCGGACAAGAGGGAGTTTGCGTCCAAGCGACAGTTCCGACATGACATTATATGTCTAGCTCAACTTGCTGTAGTATAATGCCGTGACCTTGACTCTGGTAAGCCAGCAAGCAGCTGGTTTGCGCCAGGAATAAGCTCAGAGCGTGGTTACCATGTTGCAACGCTAATATTAGCGTGCTCTGCCTCTCGTGTGCTGCTGCTTGCTGGCCTAGCTAGCTATGACAACATGAACCGTCTGCGCGCCGGACCTGACCGAGAAACCGTACTTCAGATAAGCTCCCTTGTCTAGGACGCTGCTGCCGCTGTTGCTGCTGGGTGCTACCGTTCCAATGGGGCGGAGATCGGATCGGTGTGTTCATTCACGATCGAGAAGAAAACCGGTACTTCGTTGGACTGTTAACACCTTACTACTCGTATGAATTTTACTAATCAATGTGCTTTAATGAACAAATGATTGCGATGAATATGACGATTATATATATATGGCGATATATATGACGAAAATACGAAAATGATTCAATAATTTATTATATATGAATATTGACAAATTCTCTCACGTTTCAGGTCACCAGGATAATGAAAACTTTTAAGTTGCATGCTATTTTTTATTGTTTCCAGGTGAATAATCGTTCAAACAGTGTATCACATCCGAACAAAAGTTTCACAGAAATTATTGTCTTAATCGGCTATTGAACTCCTCACAATAACCTGTTAAACAGTCCCTTATCATTTATTTCTTCCGCGCGACAGCAATGCAAATATAAAGAGAGAAAAAATGAGCGCAGTGATCTTTATCGCTGTGGTGCTGCATTATAAGTATATCCGCAAGAATATTACAGTCCACGTGGCCGACAGAATGAATCACTACGATAGGACGGTCGGAAGAAAGGAATGGCCGGACAGTTGGAGTTAAAGTGAAAGGGTGCAACGATAACGGGTGATATCATCGCGTGACTTCGAGTGGTTGCAATGCCGAGTAACTCCATTCTTCTTCACCATTTTCTCTACTCTTCCGTGCCGTCGTGGGAAAGTTCAACTCACGATTCTTTCTTTCCGAAGAAGCGACGAAATCGAGACGATAAGATATCCGATCAATTCTATCACATTTTATTTATCCAACTTCGTGTCGTGTGCTGGCCTCTGTTGAAGAGGTGACTGCACTCAACAGCAGACTCGATATGATCCAGTAAATTTTGAATCACTGAAATTATTGATCAGCTATTGACAAATCATTTTTTTTGCCTCCTCACAGAGAAAACCTTTTTTTTTATTGTCAATATTTTCATGTTAGAACAATAAGAATAGAAAATATTGAGAAAGGTGATTTAGGAGATAGGTCATTTTTTTCTTCTTTTATGGTTCGTCGATTAATTTTTGCTTTTAACAATTTCGAGCGTATTTATAATAAAAAATCAGCACCTTTATCGTTACGATAAAATGTCCAAACATTTTTTCGGTTATTCTAAAAAATTGTGCATGTTCGATATTTTATGAAAAAAAAATACACCAATTAAATGAGTTCGGAAGTAATTGATTACAACTCTGCTAGATAAAAAGCATTATTTACTTTTGCTTAGAGAATTATGAGAACGATCAATCAAACCAGAGAAAAACACCGCGTATATTGTTGTATTTCAGTTCCATAAATTAAAATTCTCAATATTGATCTGCTCGTTAGAAATGCCTGCTGATTTTCTTTATTAAAAGAATTGTCATATTTTAATTGATTAAAAACTTGCAGTCGCGTTACCCGCAATTGAGCCACAATAATTTTGATCATGTATCGATATGTTTAGGTAAGTAGTTGGCATTTGATGATTATCATCTTGATAATTCTGACTTTCTTATTAAAAAGTTTATAAGGAGCTGTACACGCAGGCTCCTTTAGACGCCCACACACAACTCTCAATGAAGAATAATTAACTATGATAATTTCGTTGCATATAATGCGCGAGTGTATGTGTGGATGGAATCGTGATATTATTTGTGAGAATACATACACTTAAGGATTAATCAGCGATTCGCGATGACCTCTCTGCTTGGGGTAGTCATAAGTAGATAATCTGCAAGGCAGCGCGATTGATCTTCACATGTGTATATTTGTTATGTGTTATAGTACGTGATTTAATATGAGACTTCTAGTGGAATCGTTCATAAGGTCGAAGGTTACGACTTGCCCCTCCGCAAAATGCAACCTTCTAATTATGTTGTTTCTCACTCGGATTGCATCTTATTCACATCGGAATCGATCAAATGTTTAAAAATCTATTTGGAATTTAATCCAAAAGTGCTAAAAGTTTTTATGAACAAACTGGTAAACACGATTTAATATACGAGTGCAATATGACATTGATATATGATAAGTAATGTCAATGATTTCAATAATTCACTTAAATTTTGGTGTGGAAGTATTTTAATTTTGATAACCTCTTTTCATTATACTATAAAAATAAACTGATTTCATATTGCATTGCATAAAAACTTCAGGTCTTGTCAAATAGTCTGCGGTTACACGAAGCCTAACAATGTGACGATTAATATGAAATTCTTGAACGAAAATGTGAGAAACGTCACATTGATTTAGTGTTTCGTATTTTTCCGGACGTCTTTAACCTTTTCTTTGCAGACATTACACACAAACGTTTATAATGCGGCGACAGTTGTTTGAAAACAGATTAGCGATCATGGTTAGCCAAAGGTTAGGGTCAAGATCATGAAACGTAATGGTGAGATGCTGTCAGAGTCATCGATAGCACCTAAGCGTCGATAGTTGACGACACGTGATGTTTTTGTGACACTTCATAGATTGACTATTATGCTTTATGCTTTATGCGGAACATTCCACGCTAAAGTGACCAGATGCTCATCAAACTGTTCACGTAATGAACCGTCATGAACGACAAACAAAACTAATCTAGGCGATTGTTCATCTTCTTGAAAAAATTGAGGGCTGGGGGTACGAAATTGTTTTTATTGTCGCTGTAGATTTAGAAAAACTATACACCACGAATTACTTTCTGTATTTTATCAATTATCTGATTATACTAGTTGGTCCGACTATTGAATTATTCCAATGGTCTTAAATAATCTGATTCTTGCTTGTGCGGTTTCAACGATTTTAGTTACTTATTATAACAGTTGGTATAACTTTTTCAAGCTAACTGAATACTTGATGGCTGCAAATTGTTTGTCTTACTATTCTAAGCTGTCTATTTGTACCAACAGTCTGAACTATTGAATTATTCCAATGATCTCAAATAATCTGATTATTGCTTGTGCGGTTTCAACGATTTTAATTACTTATTATAACAGTTGGTATAACTTTTTCAAGCTAACTGAATGCTTGATGGCTGCAAATTGTTTGTCTTACTATTCCAAGCTATCTATTTGTACCAACTGTCTGAACTATTGAATTATTCCAATGATCTCAAATAATCTGATTCTTGCTTGTTGCGGTTTCAACGATTTTAATTACTTATTATACCAGTTGGTCTAACTTTTTCAAACTAACTATCTATTTGACTGCTGCAAATTGTTTGCCCTACTATTCCAAGCTATCTATTTGTATTAACTGTCTGAACTATTTCTTTAAAATATCTAATTGTACAAATTCTGTGTATTATTCGAAACTGTCTATTTATACCCTTTTTTTTAACTACTGGAATCTATCTATTTATTTTTACTGAACGTCGAATTTGTATCAATTATCCAACTGTTTCAGAAGATCCATTTGTACCAACCCAACTGACTGTGCAAATTGTTTTTGGTCTACAGTTGCAAACTCGACAATGGTCATCTCAACATTGGTCGGAGTTTTGGCCGTTTCAGTTTTATCGACAAAACCTACATGGTTCCCCCCATCGATGGGTGGTCCACCCAAGTAATTTATTGGCATTACCAAATTGAGATAGATGACAATATCATTTTACTCACGTGGTAGGGAAGAATATGATTGAGATTACCGAACTGCGTGCCACACACATGTAATCTGTAATAAAGATTCCGTCATGCAAATTCCATGGTAGTGGTGAGTGAACAACAAGAAAAAATTGCACGATAACCCCGAGGCTGACGCTGTTTGAAGGGGGGAAGGCGCTGATGCAATATGGCGTCAGTAACATATAATCCGTTGCAGGGGGTCCAAACACAATTTATCATCACCGATTTTATTTTTTCTTTTGCGCTTATTTTTTTTTCTCGCATATTAACAATCGCCTACGTTAGCGCAATTCTCGCGCTCGCTATAGAACTACGTATCTTTATCAGCACACGCGCGAAACGTTTCCGACAACATTAAATCCGCGATGTTGAAATTGCGATACCCCCAGCAAATCCACTAGGTCACGAAACTCTTGGGGAGATTTCACCTTTTGGACTAGAAATATTCCTACTATCGTATCTTAAAAATATAAAAACGCAAATTTATCATTAAAACTGTTGCGTCGAGTCACCAGCGAATGACTAAAGGCTATCTATCCAATTCACCCATTTTCACGCTATCTGCAATTTTCAATTCCCCATCAAATACAATATAGATCAAAAGAAATATCCACTGGGTCACAAAACTTATGGGGAGATTTCGCATTTTGGACTGGAAATAATCCTACTATTAGATTTTTTACGATTGGGTGTTTCGACATTTTTGTCCAAGAGGATTATTCAATTATATTGTGTCCTCAAGTGTAAACGTTGTTAGCTTCGATCACACAGATATTTGGCTTCCATTAAATATCGTTTTCTGAGATTGTAGGACAAAGTTCGGTCTTCAGATTACAGATTACTCTTGGCCGAGTATTAGATTGCCTATTAATCTCAAATGCTTTGGACTTTGATCGACGGAATTTCTAAAATTACTACAATCACATACTTTTTTTTATTATGGAAGTCTCCCAGTCAAAATATTCAAAGTACACTTCAATCATTGACTAATTGCACTTTGAACGTTGAACTTTTGCGAAAAAAATATGACGTTCATCGGCTTCGCGGGTGGTCAGGGGGCTCGTCTCTTTCCTGGCCTATCAGCTTCGCTCTTCTGATTGCGGTGGAAACTGGAAGTGAACTTTGCCACGTATATGTTATTACATATACATAAATTGCCTCCTTTGGGGTTGATTCTAGTCAAAATATCGTTAATATTTCCAGCAAACTTTGTACTTTGGACTTTTCCGAAAGATAAATTATCAAAATAACACCCATGGACATGAACTTATTTATTATTGTAACGAGGAGCTCCCCGGAAGGGAGACTAACGTAATACGTCAACTGAACGCCGTTTTTTTGTTGTTGCAGAATTATAAAAAATACTACATTACCCAAAATTGCGATTATATGTATTTTCTCTTAACATGATTACCTTTTTTACAGGTGACATGACAGTCCAATGCTTCTTTCGACGCAAGATTAATTATTCCCCGATAAAAAAGGTTTTGGAATATATTTTAGAGTACAATATTCCATATTCATTAATGTCATAAATAAATACTTTATGCAATGGACAATAGCATGTCACGATTTATTAATTTTCAAAAACAAGGGAAGACCTGGGAAAAAAATCAAACCCAAGTGTGTGTGTGTGTGTGTTTTTCCTTCAGGCCCGTATGATTCATGCAAGGATGATGATTAAGCCTCGTCTCATCCGCAGCCTTGACGCTCAAATTTGTTGATGCATCGTCGCGAACAAACGACTTTTCCAAAACTTTCATTGTTATCTAAAACATTGTAATCACGTACAACAATCGTGATCTGGTTTTGCCGGAGCAGCACTATATATAGCAAGCGGAGCGTATTTTTTTTTTTTGTTTAATCCGCAGTACGTTTTAATGATGACCTTACGAATTCCAGGGAAGTCCGCCGCTTGGCTCGGTCAGCTCACCTCGTAACTTCCTTAAAGTGGGTTATGGCTCTCGTTTGTTTCCCCGTAAACACGTAACCCGGAGTCGTGCGCCTCCGTCGTACATGTGTGTAAATTTGACGTGTACCCACATACTTGGATTATAAGCCACGCGAGCGATCGAGCGAATCCCACGTCGACAACCGCACGACGAGTCAGCAGCTACAGAAATGATTTCGCCATAGCCTCATACGTGTGCACGTAAAATTGTGTATATAGTACAACCATCCCATTCGACCATCGAATCAACTGCCGAGGTATTCCACGGCGTTGTTAACGATGCTCTGCTCTTCATATTGCAAACTCGACTCGAAGACCGCTAGGCGACAAGGACGTCTTCGAAGAACACTTTCCGGGGAACGGGATAAGACGTTCGACTGCTGCGCCGTTATTTTCTTCATCTTTACCAAGTCCTTGAGAACTTTCCTCGGAAGTGGACGCTCGATAGATGAGCTAGAAGAATAATTATTTCCGACGCTCTACCGAAATAACATCGAGTTAAGGGGAGAGAGTAAGGTAATAATTAAAAACAATAATCAAAAAATATTCTCATTTGTTTGGTTGTGATGTATTACATGGAAAATATGTCCCTTCGAACTGCTAAATAAATATTTTTTCATTAGGTAAAAAGGACACCTGGAATATGGATTTTTATAGGAACTGCATCAGCATCACCGCCCAAAAATTCCAAACCTATTTTCTCCTAAAATACTCGGCAGACAGAGCCCAAATTTTGAACGAATGTGCGAAAGTATTACAGGATTGGGCTAAGCTTACGGCTTCTCGATACTCAAATCCGTTTTGCTTTCGACGATATTTGAGCTGAGTATTTTATTGTTCGTCGCGTATCACGTGTACTTGATAGAATTGTGGAATGAGTGTGACGAATTATCTGTCGATAATATTCCTCTAAGTTGGAAGAATTATATTGAATATCTTATTTTGTGAGTATGGAATATATATATTTATTTAAAGGCTGAGAAATATATGAAATTTATAGCCCCTTAAATCAATTTCTCTCTTATATGATCGTCCACGGAACGCATTTAAATTTTACCCAACCTAAGCCCTTTCGGTCTCCTCAAAGTTTTTTTTTCTCTCAAAAATGTTTTACTAAAATAAAATACTAAAAGTATACATTTTTTTGCTTCTTGCTGTTGCTGTTGATCTCGTTCCGGAAACCAAGAATTGCATTTTTTGTAAATTACTCAATTGTCCACGTTGCTTGTTCGCACTGATTGGTCAGGCAATTTTTTGCGAGCACATTACACGTTAAGAATTTGACGAAGGCTTCAAACTTTCGTTGAAAGTAAAGAGTTCACGAACGCGTGACACGTTCTATGCTCAGTGATTTGGCGACCCGTAAGTTTTGTCTATCGTGTAGTGTAGCGTGCTGTGACACTACCGAACGCCCGTATTCATCGTGGCTCATTCGACAGCTGATCGTTGGCCACGACTTTCGACTTTCCATTTTTTTTTATGCTCATTTGCCTAACGACATTAAGCAGCCGTACCGTTACGATCACTTTTGCTACGCTAGTTCTTACACAACTATGCACCGAGAGCAATATGTAATTGGATACACCAAATAATTTATTTGGAATATATCCAATTAACTCAAGTAGCTTTGTACTTGAAATTATTATACGTAGGGTTGAAAAAACGATATATTTTGTTGAGTCAATTATACACCAAAGCTGAATTATTTGAATCGAAAGAATCAGTACAATTGAAGCAATTGTATATTTAGTTCGATCCAATAAATAACTGATTGTACGTATTCTATATATTATTTGAATCGAAAGAATCAGTACAATTGAAGCAATTGTATATTTAGTTCGATCCAATAAATAACTGATTGTACGTATTCTATATATTTTTTGAATCGAAAGAATCAGTACAATTGAAGCAATTATGGTTTTGTCCAAATAACAAAATATTCTTTTCGCCGCACGCAAACGCATGTTTTGTCAGTTCTACCATTTTTTTTTCTCAGTGTAGATGATTGCAATTTCAAAGCCTTTTTTGTGTTGAATGCGCTTGACCATTGGAAGTTCTCTGACACGGACAGCACGAAAAAAGTTGCATAGAAAAATTCATCACTACCAATAATTATTAATGATTTCTCCATTATTTCCTTGATAGGAAACCCAAACGAAAATATTCCTTACATCTTTAATCAGTTAAAAATAATAAAAACAAAATAATAAAATTGTTATCAAAACATGAAAGGAGTAATTACAAGGATAAGGAGGGGTTCTCTAATCGAGAAATTCTCGATTATATTCATGACACGTTCATCGGAAGATTTGGCTCAGTACATGCTCGTGTCGTTTCTGATAACGTGAATTGAGGAAAAAAATAATAAAAAAGCGATTGGGCTAGCAAAGCGAAGCTTCCGAGGCTAATAAATAGGATATAATCAGCATCTTCATTGTGCCACAAGAATACATTTTCTTAGCATCAGCCTCCCCTGCAAAAACATATTTTGCATATTACTGTTATTCTCACGAATGTATATTCATCCAGCTCTTGCGCATGGAAACTATTGTTTTGCGAAATTTCACTATACACAATAATAGTTTACGTACGTGGTGCGCTTTATCGGCTGATAATAGTTCTGCATTTCTTGGTATCTTGTGAATTAGATTCTTTCCTATCTCGACAAATAAAAGGAATTTGTTAGAATTATTGTTGACTCAATGCATCTATTAATAAATGTGAAAACTCGGGGGCATAATTTCTTGATTTATGAAACTGTTTTGAATTCCAGATTGAACTCGAACATAATGTGAGTTAGGAATTTTAATATTGTAATAGGAGTTACTCCAGTTTTTGGATGTATGAAGTTTTGGTATTTGATTAAATTTAGACTGGGGCATCCGAGAGAAAAAAAATCATTGCGGTTTCCATTCACGACATTTTGGAGCCGCGGTGTTTGTTTCCGCATAGAGGGTACATTGTTTCGATCGAGCTTAAATTTGCCGCACAAGTAGTAAAATGTAGTGTAGTCTAATACAGACTGTAATAATATGTAGTAACAACACGTCTGTATAAAATTTTGGAATTTTCCTCAAAATGTATGCCTTATATTCTGGTGATCATTTCAACTATCGTAAAATGAACCATATTTTGCTAAATAGTTCTTCATAAGTATAAGTACATTTGACGTTGTTTAGTATTGAAACTTGTTCGAAATGTGAAAAGTGGTCCGGATTTTGTGAAGTTTTGAAATTCTCGAAAAAAATTATGTGATTGCATTAACTTTTGCGAAACATGATCATGATGTACAGTGCTATTTTAAAGATTCGTAGGAGGGTCCCCTCGACATTAGAGTTTTAATTTTTTGTTATTATTTCTTGGCGCCAAAAGTGTTGAAAATTTTCTTAAAACAAGGATGCTTAATGGTTGCATACAGTTAAATTCACAAAAAGTGAAATGGAATTCGTTGTTAGGATTGTGCGAGGCTCTATTTGCATTGTTACTATTTTAGTGTTAGAAAGAAAACAAGGGAAAGAGTAACACATGACTATCGATAAGCTCGCATAAATCCACGTGTTGTCATTTCATAATATTGACCACGGTTCATTAAGATTCTGTATTTGGCCACCAGCGCTTTTTTTAATCTTACGAAAGTACGTCGATGACGCTATTCCCATCCCATAACATGCGGATAAATAGGATAAAATTAATCGGGACGATAATGTTAATAATAATTATAATAATGGAGATGATAATGTAAATACAGTGGGTATGGTTCGATCTTTGTACCGACCAATAGCAAGAGGCCTTGGTGCCTTACCCCCATGCACGTGACCCCTTCGTCTACGTCACCGCGGGTATCGCTGACCCCACAGAAAAATGAGTGAATAATAAGCGCGATTTAATAACATGTCGAGGAGCGAAGAACATATTTTGTGTGATTCCCGGTCTATCTATAGACGTCATATACCCTCCACCGTTTCGACCAATGTCTCTTGATATCTTCATCTTCTTTCAGCTCTATATAAAACATAGCAGTGATAAAGCACCCCCTTCATCCGTCGTCCACTTAAGATATTGTTTTTTTCTTTCACCAATCCTCTGCTTTCTCTCACCATTGCCATCTCTTGCTGTTCTTTTCTGTGGACGGAATGTAAAAAAATATTTTTTTCACCATTAATCGCCGGAGCGATTGTATAACGGGCGAGAAAAGGGAATATCAATTTCGACAACGCTCCGAAAATATTTTCATGCGATAAATTTTTTTTAATCGTGTTAGTTTCGTTGAGGAAAATCATTATCGTATTATTGTAAGTATGAACTAAGAATGGCCTGCACTGAAAACTAACAGTTATCTAATTACAGTCTGAAAATAAGAATTTTTTGCACAAGCTAGATTAACATTTTTTAATGAATCTTGAATTTATCTTGTGACTCATTAATTCTGAGCAATTTAGGCATTAACCGTAACTCAATAATTTCTATTATATTTTCAGCTCACAATAATTGTGTAAAATATCGCAAGCTCAGAATATTAATTGTTGATAATTGTACAACTTCGCATTGTGATTTGCGCCTTCGAATAGCTGAAAGAATAAAATAAATCCAATTCAATGAACGGTGTCTATACATATGTAACAAAGAAGACGAAGACGTTAATTATTTTTACGTATTATTTATTCAACGTAAAGTTAGACACTACAACTTTGGTATAAAAACATAAAGTATAGTGGCACTGAATAGACAGTTAAAAACGAGGGGATTAGGTTACGCAGTCGTTCGAAAAAAGAGGAAAAAAATGTTTATGTGTTTCGAGTAAAACACGGCGCAATTGATTGGATCATAAAAGTCTTGTTGTAGGCGTACTTCATCGACCAAGAGAATAAACCAGCGACTGCGACCTAAATAACAACGGAATTCACGTGGACAAGTATTCGAAGCGCGTCCGCGCATCTATCGCGGACGAAACCAAAAAGCAAGCATCGTGTGGAGATATTGGTTTTACCTTATTTTACGATTAAACGCACTATTGACAATCGATCGGCAGCAGAACGCGAATCATGCCCTCAACGAACGCTATCTTTTTCACAATTGCCGCAAAAAATCACGAGCAGCTTTGTCAATATTATTTCATTAGAGTGTAAAAAAACGTCACATTCATCAGTTCAGCTTCTCCTCGAAATTATTTGCCGCCCCACAAAACAAAAAAAACGGTTTTTCGTAAAAGGGCCGATCTCATTAAAATACTGACGTCCGATTTTTCAAAGTTTTAGTATGGTGTAATTTTTGTATAAAAAGAAAATAAAGTTTAACCCAAGCCTAACTTCATTCATCATCGATATAGTAAATAGAAAACATGTCACGCAATCCACACACATAAACGTTTCAATAATAGCGAAAATAATGTGTTTTTCAAATTTAAAAAATTCATCCGGTACTAATACATTTTTTTGAAGTTCGCCCTTTTGGTTGATTTTTTTTTCACGGCGTGGTACATAAATTGGAATGGACAGCTTAACCGAAGGATGAAACGTTTTTTTTTAAATACTCCACTATTCCATGGCGAAAATAATGAAAAACTGCAACAAAATCGTACGCATTAAAAAAACACATTTGTACGTGTGAACGCAAGATCGAGAACTGCCAGCCGATCGATTATCATCGTGATATTCATATTAAACTGAGAATTCGAACGTAACGAGTGAAAAGCTTTCCAAGCATCACGTGATTAAGTCGTAAATACCTATTACAATAATAATAATAATAATATTTTGTATATTATTCATATAAGTAGTAGTAGCAGTAGTAGGTAGTAGTGTAGTGTTATTAATTATCGTTACTCATTATTATAATTGTCATAATATTATTAGTTAGGAGGGCTACGTTGTTTTCTTTTAATCTGGGTTGCACGATCTTATTAAACACATACACGAGACACGAAAAAACTCGCTGCGTAGCGTTACATGTACCTATAGTATATTATTCTTGTCGGGTGCTTTTATTCTCGTTTAATTATCGGGTTTCTTTGTTTCTTTTATCCTGTTTAAATCACATTTACGAGTAAAGTGCGTACGGGACGAAGCTGTGGGAGACGAGGGATGATTTTTCATTGTTTCTTTGTCGTTTTCTGCGTCGCAATCTAGCTTTCTAGCTTTAACTATATCTCTCATCGTTACAGCCTCCGAATCTCAATATCTCGGTCGTTGCATCTCGTTGACCCTACTTCACCTCCTCATTACTATGACATAGACGTACACACATTAATCACAGAGCACAAAGTTCGACATTGACTTATACAAAAGAACGTAAGTGAGCGAAAAACGAAAAAAGAAGGAAAAAACAGGAGAAAATTGAAGAAAATTGCTTGAATTCAATGCGACTTTTCGTCACACCCTCGTCTCTACCTGTTGTGCTCGCACACTCGATAGCACATCATTTCACAATCCTCCCGACTCACTCAACGGCAGAATTATTATTAAACGAATAACGAAAAAATCGTCAGCGACTCTAACATCTACGATACGTTTGACATACGCTAAAACGAGTATCTTGGCGATAAAAACAATTTATGAGACTCGTACTAATGCACCATCGTGTCTTCCTCGACCCTGCGAATAGACGTCCAATCGAGTCTCGTTATAAAGTACGATTGTAAGGGAAACAAAAAATAATCGTTACAAAATATCGAATTTAAGAGGGTTGGAGAGCTTCGTATGATTTCAATCAGGCACTTTCGTTGTCGTTATCGTACATTTTAACGCATTGACGAGACGCTTCGCCGGTTATAGACAAGCAATTTAACTTTTTTTTTCATCACAAAAAAAATTGTACAACTGACTATAAGGATATCTTGAATTTTTCCTCTATTAAAAAAAGTACTAGTACATTTTTGTAAATGGTTGGAGCTTCGGACATTTTCGCTCGATTAATGAACTGCATGGGATTTTTATAACGTTGTTTTTTTCTTTTTTTTTTCGATGGTAGTTTCGAATTCGAAATTCGTGGGAGTTTTGAATAACGCTTTACGGAAACGATTTCAAAAATTGAACACTGATTTGACGAGCATGAAGCCCTTCAACCCTCTCAATTATTGAGCAAAAAAGCTTAACGAACTAAGTTTTCCCCAAAAATAAAGCAGAGATAAAATTTTTCGTAAAATCGCGAAAAATATTTTTGGGAACGTCGACTCAGCGTCATTTCGCAGAGAGAGGAGAACTCGGTTCTCGGGCCAATAGTACTCTCTCGCGACCACCATCCGTTCTAAATACGTACGTGAGTCCTACCTACCTATGTTCAACCATGACATAATATCAATGCACAAATATTACTCGAAACGCTTGGGCCGCCCTTAAAATCTAGTATACATCATCGTCGTGTTTTACTGTTTACTCATTATGGATTTCCTTCGATATTATCAGTATTATTAATATTATCATTATTTAATATTAGGTATGTGGGTAGCGGATTACATAGTGTAAGAACGATCACGAGTTTATCTGTATTTTTTTTTGTTTTTTTTTTTTCATTTTTCTCTCTTCCTCTTTCTCTCGCATGATTAGCTTATTATTCCGGCTTGAATAGACGATATTTTTCATGATTCTTTGCTAATCTCACATTTGATTCGGCCGATTTCTCACTACTTTCCTTTCGTTCTCGCGTGTATAAATTGAATTTTCGAACGTCCGAGGGACGAGCATATCAGCGTACGATAAAATGGTAATTCTTGTCGCATTTTTAATCGAGTGAAGCTATAGAACTTGAAGAATTTATTTTCAAAAAGATTTTTCGAGTATTTGCTTGAATTTGATCTCACTTCCTTTTTTCATCACTCTCTCTCTCTCTCTCTCTTTCTCTCTCGCTCTTTTCTGATGCGTTATCGTGGAGTTTAATTCATCGACGATTCCCGGGAGCACAACCTTCGTTACGAGAAATAATAATAAAAATCGCGTGTTCACCGAGGGGAATATTCGGCAGTGTGGCACAACCATGACTTAATAAACGAGCAACTAATCACACTTTCACGTATTGTAGTATTTTAATCCGCCAGCTCGCGAGAAATAATCTAAATCTAAATTTCTTCCCGACGTCGTCAAAACCTTAAAAAATAAAGTTTCCGGGCGTTAAAATCCCATCACGTCGGTACTGCCATTCGCCTTGAACAGTATTTACTGTCTACTTGTCTTATTCCCTGAACAAAACATTACCACGAGTCCAATTATTCGATATTCACATTAAATTATTTCACCTTAAAGAGACATTTCACGATCAACGCAGTCTGAGAAGTTCGTTATACCGATTGTTTTTCCTTTCTCCAATGGAATAAAAATATATGTAACATATATCGTGTATATCCAAATTTAGATATATCTTCGATATAAAAACGACGGAAAGTTCTACGTGTAGGATATATTTTTAGATATATTTCTCATCCATATATTGCCTTTTTAAAGCAATGAATTGTAATTTACGAAGGAAACCATTCGGTAATAAAAATAGTAAAGAAAAAAATCGTTCGGCACTTGATCTTGGTGAAATAATAAAAATGAACCACCTGGGCCAATTTTTGAGCAAAGTACCTCAAGCATATAAAAACGTTCACGCCATTATTTTACTTTAAAAATAAATCGATTGAGCGTTTTTTAAAATGTGTAACTTTACTATCAGTCTCAGGCTGCGTCGATTAGAAATTTCTCTGAAACCTCAAAAGTCTCAAAAGGAAACCTAATTCATACTATCTTAATTATGCAAATGATAATTTAATAAACTCGGTCCAAGCGTGATAATGATGAGCAAAAAAAGCTTCAGAACTTTTGGAGCTCGTGGCTCGGCTCGTCAGAGTTATCGTACCGACCACCGATGTATATATATATGCATAAACCTTACGTCATTATCGAAACTATCTAGCTGGAAAAAGTAGTCAATTATTTAAATGGTAAATCGTTGCAATTGGACCAACGCTACTGAGCACTGGGTAAAAAGATTATAGGAGAAAGGTAGATAATCTGATAGTAGTTTGGATTACTGGGACGTAAAGTACCTACGACCTTTCTCGCTTCTTTTATCGGGTATATACTTCAAATATTTCGTTTTTCCCTTCTTTTTTTTCCCCTATTCGACGAGAGAGATGTCAGACGTTTGTGGATTGATGGCGAGAGGCGAATGGCGTCCATGTTCGTCGCTGATTTACAGATTACACTGCCACAGTATCGTAGGGTGTGAGGAGTCCCCCGTGATTGCTGGTGGGGGGGCCGGTTTGCCGCCCTGGAGCTTCGTTTCTGTAACAATATTTTAATAGTTTTTCAATTGATTCTCGGTACGATTTTCCATCAAACGAACCATGGGGTAAATGTTGTTAGCTTGGCTTTTTCGATATCGCGACGCTTGTTTGTCAATATTCTATCCGACCACTTAGCTCGTGGTAAATAAATAAAAAATTGTTACAATAGTCTATTTCATGAAAGAAGGTTGTGACAATTGAGCCACCCTCTGATACCCCAAATATTTCCCATCATTAACCCGTTTTTTCCACTAATACATAATGATTGTGTAGAACAATGAGCTTTTTTTTTTTGAAAGAGAAAAATATTGACACGTTCAATATAACATTAACAATTTATATTTTGTTCGACCCTTCCAATGCAATAATAGTTGAGTTTTAACTTTCACTGTGATTTTAAAGGATACATATTTTCGAGCACAATTGATGAAATATCAAGTGTTTCACGTTTTTGCAAAATGACGTGAAGGTAAATATAAAACTCAGGGGAAAAAGTGGCTAAGTCGACAGCGAAACCCTCAGAATATTATTCACGTGAAGTAGATAGAAAATTGTGCAAATTATTAGCTCTTTGCAGTAATAAAAAAAAAGTTCGTGATACTTGACGAGCAAGCGTACGAATTTCGTGCGGTATATGACAGCAGCAATAGCAAAAATCTTTACGGATGTGCTGGATGTAAATAGAAATATTTTCTTTTTTTTTTTCGGGGTACATGATTGAGAGGCCAATGATTAAAGAAGACGGGGGAGCTTGCAGCGGGGGAGCAGAACGTCGTCGGCAGGATGAACAGCAGCAACGCCAGCACCAGCAGTCGAATGGTTATCAGCAGTTAATGAATTTCTACACTTATCTACAACGATTTAATGATTAATTGGTATTTTTCTGTTTCTAGAAAGTAGACTCGGTCGGTTAGTCACATACACACACAAGCACACACTAACGATAGTAGGAATAGTCGATGGCATGCATGAGTATTGTAACTCCATTTGTTTCATGACGTTGATGATGTTGCGATGGAGACTTGGTTTTTTTTTTTTTTTTTTTCATGATATTTTGGCGTTTTCGCCCATAATGTGATTCAATTATTTGAATCACACTTTCCAGGGAACATTCCGACGACTCACTCGTTAATTTAGCTAATCAAGTATCTCTGAACTCATCTGTGAAGTGAATTAAGGTGCGTTCTACGTAAAAACAATTTTTCTATCTGTCGAAATGTCGGAAAGTACCCTAAAGGATAAAGACGGATAACTGACTTACGGCTTCCTGAGCAAAGAGTCATGGAACAATAAGAAAAGGTCACGGTGTTTGTTAGATTGGTCTGAGAGAAAATATTACCAGAAGCCATTCGTATAATAATCGTGTATTCATTTTGCGATAAAAAAAAACATCGTTCTTCTTTTATATTGAAAAATGAATGCACGGAACAAAGTGTATCAAAAATGTATATTAAACTCTCGATCGTCATGGTTGTTTAAACAATTTACTAGTACTTCATAAACTGAATAATGTTTATAGGTATATTTGAAAATCTCTATTTGAATGATTCCACTTCAGAGTTATACTGACCCATTACTTTAAAACGCACGCTATACGTTTGTTTATTTTGTAATTAGAGTGTAGCAGTTTTTTATATGATCAATTATCTGTAATGTTTGAGCAGTTCATTTTAGGAAAAAGCTTTCATACAGAAATATTCCATAAAATGTCATGGAAATCGAAGGAACCGATAAAGTTATTTTTCCAATTTATGTATTGTACGTAGAAATTTCAAACGAATTCATATGAAAAATCATAAATTTTTGTTTGGTTTCGATAGAATGCTCATAATTGTTTATATCTGTATGGTTAAATGCTCCAAAACATTACACAGGTCAAATTATTCATGACATAAAAAAAGCAGATAGAATGGTTTTCAAAGTAATGCGCGATCACGATATTATTCAAATTGAACAAGAGTATCACCATGTAAAATAAAACGAAATGTTGATATTCGTTTGCATTGCACGAGTACTTAATCCAATTAAGGTGAAATGTATAGAGATATAGAAGAGATCTATGAAAATAGTAGCTGCGTCGCATTCGCCGCGTCAAATCGCTTGCCAATTAATTTATTTCTATAGGATACGTGAGTCAGAGGAATCGGGTGGATAATTTGGATTTCATTGTGACAAAAGTTGAGAAAAAAAAAAAAAAGTAAATTGCTGGCTAAGCGACCTGACACGACGGAAAGCTCTTGGAGTGTCGAATTCTCATTCAGTAGCGTCCTCACTGAGCGTTACAAAAGAATTTCGACTTGAAATGCCAAGGAGGCGCGTGAATACAAAACGTCATTGAAAAACCTCCTTGAATTAAAAGACTTTCCCACACGCAAGCTACTGACCTCTCTATGAGCTTGCGCATCTCCTCGGTGGTCATGCCGTCCTTGCTGCGAGCATTAACTGAAATAGAAAAACACACGAACCAATTGTCACAACGATCACTACTACGACAACGACGTAACACATATACAACATGCGATTTCGAAGCGGTAGAAACAATGAAACAAAAAATTAGTAATTTCTTCAAAATCACCGTCTCCATTGTTACTAATATATTTTGGGCAAGTAAAAATCAATGGAAATATCCATTCTCTACGTTACTCGAAATAATTGTGTCTTCTTTTTCCAAATCACAATTAATTTAATAAGATATTCTCGATTCTGTAATATAACTCAAGTATAGAAAATGTATCATAATGTAATTTGCTGTAATCATGCGATATAAAAAACATAAAAACAATCGAGTATATTTTAATTACAGACGCGGTAAACTTGAGCTCCGAAAATATATTCAATAGAAAAACTTCTAGTAATTCGTTACTATTTTTTTTTTTTAATTTTGCCCGTTTTTTATTATGTTCGACGAGTCAGGAGACAAAATTCGAGCAGAGCAAGAAAATCTCCAAATTCCATTGGCGAATCGCTGTCAGATGGGAGTGGAGCATTGTAGCGCAGCTTTACAACATGTTGACGAATACAAAACGTGCAATTTTATATGAAGCTATTATACAATACACAAAAAAAAAACAATTTGTTAGAAAAGTCTTCCATTTCGTCGCTGTCAGTGACACGCAATCCTTAGCCAATTTTCGTTTTCTCCTAAGTAGAAAAGCTGTAAGAGACATGTAAGTGTTAGCCAATTATTTCCACATGATTTTTCGAAGTCACGCGGCCGGACTGAAAACAAAATTGACGCTAAAAAAATCTTCTACGGAGCTATCAGAGCCACAAAGTTGTTTTACGTGAATAGTTAGTGATGTGCGCAAATTAGATGCAATAATACGGTCACTTTGTGTATCCGCCAAAAACCGGATCTTACCGCCAATCAGCATCACAGTTTGTACTTCCAATTCCGTATGCAAAATTACTTCCATTCCTTAAAATCGTGACCGTCAATAATATCAATCATAAATTAAGGTACATGCATCTAACAAGATACAAAATAATCGCCGTTTCCATTCTGTAAAAAACTACAGTAACTTTTTACATCCCATTATGTGCATTTTTTAATTGCAGGCGTTTAAATAAAATCACAATGTTGGTTATGATTTTTGTCATTAAATGCCAAAATTAATTGATCGGTCACAATTCGAAGTGGAATCTATTGGAAGAAACACATTAGTGTTTGCGAGTCTTAACCATGTCATTACTTTCATACTCACTCTATTTGTTTATGCATTCTACGAGTGCTCAAATATTAAGCTTGATAACGAAAGCATAATGTTTCATCGCGTTTACTTCACGGTATTTTTCAATACAATAAGAAAAAGATTTTTTTTCGTTGAGACATGAAGTTGCGAAGAAGTATAGACGCTGCATAATTTAGAGAATAAATAAATGAAGTAGCGTGAGTTATAGTCAATTAATAGCATTGTTAGGACTCTGTTCTGTTTTCTTATTTTTGCACTGACTGGCCTTCCGTATGCACGTTACGCTGGCTTAAGTACTGACCGCCATAATTACGATTCATCTGCAACTGATCGCGATCGCATTCGGCTTCGCTGATCTCGTTGCTCTCCTTGCTGTCATTGAAGCTCGAGTTGTTCTGGTCGTGATTCCTTGGTGGAGGTGGAGGAGGTTCCGGCGAGCCGGACATTGGAAGGTTGCGCGCTGATCCTACGCTGCGGCGGCCGACGGATCCGCGAGATCCGTAGTGATCATAAGGAGCTCCGTATTGGCCGTATTGAGATCCGTACTGGTCTTCCTCCGGTGCGCAGTTTGCTGGATCGTCATATTCAGGGGAAAATACGTTCTGATTGCCACCCTGCGATGGGACTCGAGAATAGCGGCCGTTCTGTCGAGGCTACAATGCGAAACAAATGTTAATAATCGAATGTCGAGAAAAGCTCATAGTTTTATGTTGCCTTAAACGTGATTTAGTTTTTTAATTACAGAGATTTTAATGTTTTAAAAATATATTTTGGAAAACGGAAACTTAAATTTCGATCACAAGTCGACATATCTCAAAAAGTGCCATTTTTCGGGATGCGTTAAAACGAAATATCTTAGAAAAATTCAAAGCGATTGTGAGATCAATTCAATATCATGTTTACTTACTATTTTGAGCACAAATTGTATTTTGATTTTAGTAACGTTATAAAACAATTTTATAGTGGATCGATAATCTTACGATTTGACTAATTTGAGTGCTCCTTGATATATTTTTCCTTAAAAATTACTATAACAAAGTTACAAATTGCACGCGAATTAGTAAAAAAACTCGGTATAAACCGATCTCAAAATCGCTTTGAAGTTCATAAACAAAATATAGCTTGGCTTTTTTTAAATGTTAATGTTACTCCTCCAGAAAAGAATAAATTTTCACCAATCTCAGAGGCAGAAATAAAACTCAATGAGTGAGAAGATCACATCACGATTTAAGCGTGATTGACTGGAAAAAATAATCCAAGTCTGGAGCCATTGGAAATCTTGCGTCTAATTGTTTTTTTTTTACCATAGATTGAGATCCGGAGCGGCTATGGGCAGATGCATTGGTCGGATGTCCAGCGGGAGGTCCCATGGTACCGGAGTGTCCATTTCCGGGATGCGGGAACGTTTGGAATTGCATAGCCTTGCTCGGGTCCATTTCTTCGCGGAATCCTAGTAGATGGAATGTAGCGTACGGGCAGATTTCATCCTCCATGCCTGAAATCAATTATCGCGCCGGGTAGACACTGTTGCTGGATCACGAACATTTACTTGATAAATAAACATATTGTATAAACTACCGAGAGATATGATTATGCATTTTCATTTCAAATATCAATTCAATTCATGATGGTCCACCGATTTTTAGAAGTAAAAGTGTGTTTAGTCACCTCTCCATTTTTTTTTAATACTCTAATAAATTCCACACGATATATTATTTGGACTATTCTGATTATCCGGAGGGCACATTAATCACTCGATGACGAGTCTACCGCAACTTTCGATTATGTAATAAAACAATTTTTAATGTAACGAATTATAGAAGGAATTTAAATTTCACGTTCAATTTTTAAAAACCATTACATAGGATTTATCGAACTTGTTCTTCACTTCCAGAAACACATTTTCGCCTAAAATCGGTCAACTCTGTTTAATTATAGATATAATTATATCTTCTAACGCATCGTTACACGTGTTTAAGACACGCTAATCGTGCATTCATGCACAATTGGCATAAAACCCTTGTACAATTATTCGAAAAATCTGGATAGGTCTAAACGATTTGTTGTTATTTATATTTCTAACGATACCTACCTCGCTAGATAAACCCTAAGACAAAGTGCATTGCCGTAATATGTAAAATGTGTGTTGTAATCTAGGTGCTAGCGATGAGGATGATTTGTGTGTACTTGTAATGTCGGTTAACAAGTTTTGTTAAAATAATAAAAATAGCCAGAGGCATGCGAACGTGCAACATTAATATTGCCTTTTTTTAACAACCGGCGAACTTGGAAAACTTACGACTCGTCGTGTTGTATCGGCTCCGATTGCGACACGGTGCAAAGAGACCTAGTAGTACTTTTCGGGGATTCCTACTCTCGTGGAGTACGTACGGTTAAATCATTCGCGATTGTTAATCGAACATCGATTTATTTAAAAAAATCTTCTTTACGTTTTTCGATGCTTGAAAAATCGAATTAAAACGCGAAGGGAGTTTGAGCTTTTTGTTACTTTGTACACGACAATAACTTTGGTCAGTAACAGGTTGCTTCGTTAGTGATTAATATTTATGTTACAGATATATACAAGCAGCAAACGACTATTCATTGTCAGTGGTTAGAGAATTGTAATCGGATTTTCGATTTTCGTGGATCCCCGAGGATCACCGTACCCCGATAATACTCATGTACCAACCTCTGTGCGACAGCCCATCAGTACTGCCCATACGTGGTGGAGGTGGGCACCTTCTGTTCGGAGCACCATGGGACAATTCCTCGTACATGTGTCTCCTTGGATCCCACGTCGAGTGACTCCTAAACGAGCCTGTACCACCTGTCGAACATACGCTACACAACGACCGTCGCTAACCCGCTTGCGCCTATCAAGCAATCGCACCCTTTTTCTCCTCAAATCATCGATTTCCTAGGGCTTGAACGTCAAAGATCCATCACGTGCTCATCACTCCTTTTTTCATATCATCGGTGGTTTGTTAATCAATGGTCGAATGTGTCGAGGCATTAGCAACAAAATTTCCATTCCCGTTGAGTTTGGTTTCACTCAATCACAGTTAATTACCGATCATTAAGGGGAATCCAGTTCGACAATAATGAGGGATATTCATCGACAAATACTTCACTTATGGTCTGCTTTCATTATGTGAACAGGTATTGTTGAACAATAATTTTTGGTACTGGCGAAAGTACGTGCAGATGTTTAGCTACAGTTTTTTTATACTCTGCCTATTTTTACAAGAACCGGTGGGCCAAATGGTTTAAAATAATTCTCACTTGATAGAGAATGAATACGTCATACGCATAGTCGAAAATGATTGAGAAACGATAAGTGAGTTCGCCCGTTTTTTGGCCTATCGATTAAATGAGCAGGTCGTCTTTTAAAAATTGCCACCCAAAATAGGCAAATCCTTTTGATTCGATTTCTCATATAAGTAATACCAACAAGTGAAATATTCACAGATGGATCTCACAAATTTTAACTTGATTTTCGCCCCTTGAGGAAGTCGCAACGCTTCACACTAGTCAAATTAATATTTTTTTTTTTTCTTGCAAGGGAGTTTCTACAATACTTAGTAATATTACTTGGTAATGTAATTTTGTTGCATTGACTCAAATGAAATAATCAGTTGCAATGATTATGCTTGAACGTATAATTTTGAAGCGATTATCTAGCGGTCAATATTGGATGGAGTGAATTAGGAAAATCCAAAAGAATCGAACCTCTGGTGATTAAACTAGTGGCTCGTTGATTTGCAGTTTGAAAAACGCTTATCTACGACGTATATCTGAAAACGTTAAAGTGATGTGCTAACATTTTACACGCTTAGTACGCACAGCGGGTTGCCACAAGCTTAACAAAAATAAATCGTAATAGCCAACGTACAGTCGATTTTGCCGTGGTGAAACGATAAATGAATACAAAAAAGAAGATAAAACTGCAAAATAAATGTGAGAAAATTGGTGGCGAAGCACCTAGGCACTAATTGAAAGTGATAATCTGTCTTTTTGAGTGTACGGTTATGAATGATAATGATGATGATGATATTGATAGAGGCGAGAGTGTGGAACACGCGTTTTTCATGCGCTTTTGTATATCAATGAGTCGTGATGTTGTTGTTGCGGGCAGTGCTTGTGGGGGTGGTGTATTGCACGTTTTACCTTCAATTCCACTAATGCGCAGTCGCATTATTGAAATTGAAACTCGAACAATTAAAAGAAGAAAAAGAAACTCTCTTTACGGGCGAGAGAGAGAATCGGTAAAAGTTTTTTTCGATTTGAAACTGACGCATTAACTACTTTTATTTTGTATGCAGTGGACGTACAAAGACACCAACGCCCGATATGTGGGTACGTATACAAGAAAAGTCTTGCGTAACTTTCGTTCGAATTTTCCGACGAGAGCGATTGAAAAGATATCCCAATTTCTTCAGAATATGCTGAAGCATTTTTGACGTTTTATGGTAAAGTATATTCCTGATGTATAGCAGATATTTTTCGAAATAATCTTCACGATTTACATTTGAAAAAACATCAAATATGTAATCCAATTATCCGTGAAAATTTGATCTAATGTTCACGAGAAATATATACAAAAATAAGATGCATGAGTGCATATCATTTAGAAACTATAAATGCATTCAAAAGTTTTTTTTTTTTTTGTAATCACTCATGATTTTCACGATAATAGTAATTTCTTGGGCGCTTTCGAGCGGCTACTTGAACTTTGTAATGGATAAATATTGTGGATGAATAATAATGTTTTATGTAAGTAGAAAATTGGAAAATTACTTCGGAACGCACGAAAGTTACACAGCACTTTGATTGCAACTCGTTAATTCCGATTCGGGAACGATAATAACGATCGTGCCGATGCGACAACATCTATAGACGTTTAAGGAAAAATGATAAATTGTTCATCTAGAAATCGGATTTGTTGGCAAGGGTGGCTTACTTATAACTGTACCTCGCTTGATACGATCACACGTGTTGTAGTTGGAGCCAGGTACGGGCGGAAGTTTGCGATTTGGTGGAGCAATGTAACCCAGTTCATCACGGAGATCGGGCCTACGTTTATCCAACGTTGCACCGCCTACACCAGTTTGCTGATAGACCACGTCATCTGAAACGACGAAACGCCACTCCAGGGTTTTAGTTCACCATTTGTGAGTAAAGGGTCCATAATACGTTTTGTCAATTGCGGATTACTTAGAAAATTTCAACCATGATGTAAATACGAATCACAAAATAAATAATATAATTGGAATTACACTTTTTATATAATTACAACAATATTATTTACATCACTTTACATCGTGGATTTCAGCTTGTGCATTTTTTGTCTTTAATGCCAAAGGATAAAATTCGATCGTCGTTATTAATGAAAATCGTCTACTTTCAGTTACTAACTTTGTATAAGAAAACCTTCTTTGAATAGTGGCTTTTGGTAATCTCGTTTTTTGCGCCATTTTATGTCAGTGTAGCCATATTTTTAGCTTTTTCTTTCGAAGAATTCATCACAATTAGTCGGATTGCACTACTGAAATAATTTTATGTAAAATTTGGCAGAAGTTTTTCATGCATCTTTTGGAAATGCATTTTCAAAATGAAATTCTGATCACGATTGTAATTATTGTTAATAATAAAATAATTTTCTATCTTGAACGATTCTGTCAAATTGGTTTTCGTAGAGTTTTGCAGAATGTTGATGGGATTTATTAAGAATCTGCAAAACAGTGAGTAGCGTTGAAATTGCTATTGAAATAGTCAAGTTTTTTGATAATCGAATTCATCAATATTCCTGCATTTGTAATGCAATTTTCCTGATTGTACGAAATATTTGAGCGTCGGGAATAGTCGCTTAATCGACAGAGTACATCACATTATAAGGAATAGCAGGAAAATCTCTATTTTATTGTGAATGTGAATGAAATATGATAAAAGCGATATGTCGTGAGGTCGCCTTTTTTAAAGCTTGATTATTACGAATAAGATGTCAATAAATAATAAAACGTGTAATCAACAAAAAATTATAACATTTGCACTCTTTTGGCATTAATGACACTTTCAGCTTGCTTTCTACAGGATATTTTAGGGGATGGTGAAGATGGGTGACACTTCAGTGGGAAGAAAGAGAGCGAGTTAGACGTTAAATCGAATTGCACGCAGTAATAGTCGGAAAGAAAGAAAGAGTTTGTTATCGACATTCACAATCACCTTCTCTCACTTACGGTGAGTGAAACTGCATTTTCCCACCAACTCTACGTCTAGATTAGAATCGAATTTCAATTCGACACTCCGAAGAGACAAAATTGCCGAAATTCTACGCAATATCTATTATCCCGAACGCCGTTGGAGCAAAATGATGGCTCTCGATCTATCTTCCGACTACCCTCCGTTTGCTTAATATGAATATTGTTAAAAAAAAAAAGTTTTTATACATTGTCCCTCGTAATATTTCTCGTCGGCTGATGAGATACCTCGCAGCCGCGTTTGTTCCGGGCCTCGAGTTCTTCGCGAGAGAGCGACGCAAATCACGACAATGCCCACGATAATAACGACCACCGTAGCACCAACGGGCACAACGACGTGAACGTCAAGCCAACTCGGTAGCCAAGGGAAATAACGTCTTACGTCGGTGTTGTCTGGGACGTTATTACGCACGGGTGGTGCGATTGTGCCTATTTTCAGCGAGCGCAGAAAGGGCAAGAAAAAGAACATGATACTCTTTAATTTACAGACCTTTATCGCCAGCTCCATGGCCCTTTCCTCTAAGAACGCAGATTACGATGACGGCAACGATAATAACGAGCAGTGCGGCTACGACTGGCACAACCAAATTCAAGTTAGCCATAAACATTTTCATCGGATCCTCGTCATTGCCACGATTGTTAATGTCGGGTACGCCGCGAGCCGGTGCTATGGTGCCTGGAACAAAAACATTTTCACGATGCTGTATCGGAAAACAAAAAAAAAAAAAATACTAATAGGACTAAAGGCACATTTGAAAGGCACTCTCTGTCCAGCCAACAATTGTTTTCCTGATCTCAGATAGTTCAGCAAAATTATCCAGATTTTACGAATTCATAAAGGTACTTTCGGTAAAGTTTTTCAGACGTTTTGTTCATCAGAATTTCGGAGCTGCATTGGTTGTAAACTATTTATATCGGAGAGGCAAGAAAAGCCCAATAAATGTATAAAGTGAAGAAATTATGTTTCTCGCAGACTATTGCATTTACATTTTGCTTTACTGAAAAATTACTTTTCGAGCAGAATTATCAATTGATTTCTTGTCGATTATTCTCCTCAAAATAGTTTGTCCAGTTTTAAATGAGAATGTACTACATCCGAAGGTTCATGAAAGACATAAGATTTTCACCATTTGTGCGCTTTTTGCCTTCCGATATATAAAAAATTGTACAAAAATGCTTGCCAATTTCTGAATTAAAAATCTGAAGAAATTCAGAGAAATTACTCTTAATTAGTGGTAAAATCTGGCTAATTATGAGAAATATATGAAAAAATGTTGGTTTGGCAGAGAGTGTCTCATTCACAATACTACCTTCAATTCATCTACCAAAAAATAGCTCTGCTACAATACAATTCTGAATAAAAAATCTTCATCATATTTAAGCACTAGCAGATTGTAATTTTCATACGAGTCAACGGCCGGCTTTCGTATCGCCAGCCTCGCCGTAGATCGATAATCTGGTAGAACTGTAATATGATAAATATATTTTTCATAATTAAATCACAGCAGAGTTTGTTTTCAGATAAATTACAGATGGGGGTCTCCATAGATTTCAGGCAAGAAACGTGTTCTTTTTTATGATGGTAAAACAGATCGTTTAAAAAAATCTTATATGCGTAATTTGTTTGTATTGTAGTCATACAGAAAATCCCAGTCTTAAGAATAATAAATTGTAGAAAGAGTTGCATCGATTTTTAATATAACTGTTTTTTTTTACTCTATATTTTTCAAAACTTCCTTTAAAATCGTTATCCTCAGACTTGGGTCTTTTGAAATATGATTACAACACGAACAAAATCAACCATAACATTTTTCATACGATTTATTGTACTAGAAAAATTAATCGAATACGTTTTTGTGCCGGAAATTGGCGGAGCCTGTTTTCATTGGTAGATTTACAAATGTGCCAAGACAAAAATAAAAATAAAAATAATCTATCCCAGCCACCATTGAGCACCGGCTAAACCGTACGGCGAGCGCGTCTACGTCTCGCGGAAAGGACCACGGAGAATTCTAGTGATTTCTCTTTTCGTTCTTCCTACTCGCTGTTGCTCACTTACCCCCCGTTACGGTTAACGTCGCAAATTCATACTCCGCCACTGCAAAACCAGCGTTGTTATGAGCGGTAACACGAAGATGATACCACGTTGCCGGATCCAAGTCCATTACGACGAAATTTCCAGTTGGTTTAACGTTGTTCGATACTTGGTTCCATTCCGGCTGAGTTCTGAAGCAGAATTGAGGTCGAAAAGATACTTTAGTGTGATTGACGAGGAGCAATGAGCAGTCAAAATTGCTTTTGACGACGCCCGTCGGTTTTCTTTTATTGTTAGATGCATGAATCGATGAAGCCTATCCCTCGCTCTCTTTCCATCCCGTCCATTCTCATCCACATTTTAGTGTTTTTTTTTTTTTTTTTAAGAATATTTTTCTTTTACGTCCGGATTACGTGCAACCGGTGGTACGATCATTTTTGGGGGCGCAACCAGTAGCTTTCGCAGAGGGTGCTTGGGGTCTTCTTAGTTTGTAGATACCGAGATACTCATGCCAGGGCCTATTTGACCGCATTTTCTCTGTCTTACTTTTTCTTGTTCTCGACGACAAAGTAGAGCATAGGGCAACCACCGTCGGACCAAGCGCTCAGATGAAGAGTGATGCTTTCCGTTGATATTTCGATGAATCTTGCTGCTTCGGGGATAACGGGCTTCGATCCCTTGGTACGCGTGTTCAGAATGTCCGATGGATCGCCGGTGCCAATACTGCGAAAAAAATCATATTAGAATTATACGTGTAATGAAGCAACGGTTAATATTAAATATTATGCCAGCCCAACGCTTTCTGCCACCTTATAAGTCGGTTTCTTCGTGCAGAAAATTGTACAATCGCTTTAAAAGAAAGACAAAACTCTTTTTGTTGCGTTTGTTGTTTGAACGGCATTATGGTGATAAATAAATAAATAAATAAATAAATATAGATTCGCATAAAAAAAATAATTTTTTCTTGGCTAGCAATGACTGTCAGAAAAAAGGTGTTTTTTTTAACAAATTCATTATCGATTAAAAAATATTAATAATCCCACAGAATCAAATTGTATGAGTTTTGTCGGAGAAAAATATAGAACATTGATTTTTAAAATTAATATCGTCATAAGTCTTTTGCAGATCTTGTGCAGGAATAGAACTCGAAGTCTGAATATTCTCAACAAAGGATATACTTGCATATTTTTATTTTCTGATAATTATTATGAATCAGGGAATAATGCAAACATGTTGAAAAATGGGTACAACAATCCTGAAGACGAAACGAAACCCGAGATCGAATAAAGGGTTTCCCAAGTCACTTACCCGTTGTATGCAGTCACGTAAATTTGATACCTCGAGCCGCACCATAGATTCTCGAGAGTATATTTTTGAGTCGTCGAGTTTATTTGCATGGTTTCCCAGTCACCGAATTCAGGCTTGTAGTGGATAGTATAACCGTGAATCGGTGCATTGTCGGTCATATGGGGCCTCAGTTTCATAGTCAATGAGTTCGTCGTCATTGCGGTGAGCGTAACTTGCGGCGAATGTGGAGGAGCTGCGAGATACCGGACACAGATCGAGAGAGAGAGAGATAGAGGAAAGAAAAAGATAAAATTTCGTTAGATATCGCATGAAAAACTCGCTTATTTTTGAAGTTTTCGTTCGGTTTCACGCGCAGACGTACCTCGTGTCACGTGACGATTTTTAGAAAAGTTTACAAGACACAAGAGCTTCGTTAGAATTGATAATAGAAATGAAAAGTATATGAGTCACAATGATCGATCGATACCGTTCGGTCAATTGCATGACGAATGAAGGATCATTTTGCACGAATAGCTCATGAGTTTCTACAAATGTTGTTCTATTGTTTTTTCCACAAATCACTTAAGGAATTTGATTATCTCAATGTACTAATGAATCAATTTGGCAAAAGCATGTTGCGAGTGAGAAATTCAAGTGAGAGGTGATATGATTTTTTATTACCGTGCACGACCAGCTGATGTGTGACGGTATCGTGGCCAAATGAATTTTCGACGTAGCAAGAGTATTCTCCGGCATCAGCGCGGTCCACTTCCTTAATAAAGAGAGATCCTTCGGGCAGTTGTCTCAATCGGTCGCTAGGCTGAAGAGTCGCGTCGCGGATTTTCCATGTTACTTCCGGTGCCGGTACGCC
The DNA here is from genome assembly GCA_947507545.1 of Clistopyga incitator. Taxonomy (NCBI): domain Eukaryota; kingdom Metazoa; phylum Arthropoda; class Insecta; order Hymenoptera; family Ichneumonidae; genus Clistopyga; species Clistopyga incitator. The sequence continues at coordinate 2,201,903 of OX382179.1, read as the reverse complement.
AACAGCCAGGCAAGGCAGCTTCACGTCCTCTTTGTAAGTTGCAGTGAATTTGTCGTCGAAGGAGGCAATCTTGGCAGGCACTAAATATCAAAGGTTTCATTGCATTTAAGAATTAAATGGGAAAATTCTTTAAAGAACTGCTTCTTTTTTTAAAAGTTCCATTGGCCATTTTTTCAGATTGAAAGTATTCTTTTGAATGTACTTGAACGATAAAAAGTTCGACAGGAAATATAGCCTCTGTACGTAAAAGTTTAAAGCGTTGAGAGGATTGGAAGGACGATTACCTCGAATGTTCGGAGCAGAAGTGACGATTTTGGAGCGTTCACCCTCGCCGATGTTAGTGCTGGCAGTTACCCAAAAGTTGTATGTCCTTTGCTTGTCCAGTGCCTGAGCCTCGAAAGTCAATTGATTGGGCGGTACTTTGGCGCTCACTGCTTCCTCGGTATTGTCGGCTTTCGTGTAGACGGTGTACTGAGATATGACCCCATTGGGCTGACTTGGTGGGCGCCAAGAGATGAGGATTGATTCGGCGGACATGACAAGAGCTTTTACAGCGGTGGGTGCTTCTGGGGCTGTAAAATTAATTTCACATGTATTATCATCGTTCACATGTGGAGCTTACAGTGAATACGACGTTTAGCTTTGATTCTTACCGTCCTGTTCGGTTTGACAGTGAATTGGAGCAGACTTGACACCATCTCCACCTGAAGTGAATGCCAGGACTTGCATACTGTAGTTCGTGTATTTCTTCAATCCATGCAGAATCGTTTCGCTGGATGACGTTATTTTCGTGTCCTTTGAATTCTCATCATACCAAGATTCGGATGGTCCGTAAATCACCTGTAAATATTAACTCAGTATTAGGCTACTTCGTTCTATGCCCCGTACATTATGCATCGAGGGAGGGAATTGCGTCTTTTGTTCGGGGGTGAAATTTGTTGAAATCATCCTAGGTGAAAATCTCGCTTCGGATCGTGTAATAGACATTTTTTTTTTCAATCAAAAGTACGAGTCAGACGATAAAAAAGAGCGATTTTTTATCCGCGTTACGTGTACGAAGGGGAAAAAATTATATATAAAAATATATATTTATCATACTTTGATACACATAATCTTTCAGGGACATTATATTTTTGAGATATCATATTTTCCGGAATGCGTACGGCATATATATCTAAAAATGCATTGAATGAATACAATCTTTCTGGAAATATATGTTTTGCCTAAATTTTTTCTCGCAGAAGTGACATTTGTAGTTTTATAATCCAAGTCGATACAAAGATTGCTAAATCAATTCAAGACCGTCATTTCTTCTCTTTGAATAGATGTGGAGATTTTTTAAAGTTACCTTGTAACCAGTAATTACACCGTTGGCAGCGCTGAGAGGAGGAGAAACCCAAGAAACTCTGATCGTTTGAGATGTCAAAGTCGTGCAGGTTGTATCGTGAGGTGGTTGCTCGGGGACACCTTCGGCAGTGTGCTGTCTTCTTTCTTCGCTCATGGGACCAGAACCGACTTTGTTGAAGGCCTGAACGACGACACTGTACTGAGTGTAGGTTTTCAGGTTCATGATTTGCAAGTGATGCTCCTTTCCATCTTCCTTAGAGAATTCCACGGTTTCGAACATGTATGGTTTTTCGGAAGACGACAGCCTGTAGCCTACGTAGTAGCCCAGGATTTCGCCGTTCCAGTCTTCACGTGGGGGTGGTTTCCAGGTGACCTGTGAAAATCACGAAATTATTGTAGATACTTTTGTTTTTCAAAGTTTGTTCACAGATTTCTCATGTTAGCAATCTGCAGTAAATATAGTGAGTTTATTTTAAACAGCTGAAATGATTAATATCAGTAAATGACTACGTATCTACTTTTATGCAGCTTGTCTACCCCTCTTATTATAGACATCTTTCAAATTAGCCATGTACCTATTTGATATTATTGAACGTTTTATACTTAACGAATAAAGTGATTTTTTTTTCTTCTAAGGTAACTGACGAGCTGTAATTTGCTTATGATTCAGAACATTAAGTATCCTCAACATTAATGTATAAAGCACTTTTAAAGGAACTTCGTAAGACATGCCACTTCAGAATTCATACATTTATAAAGAATTAGAAATTATCGTCGGAATACCAAGAGAATACGAACCTTCTTAAAGTACAGTTTTAAAATGTATAATTTTCAGAATACTAAATAAATACGTTCTCCGCAAAAACATGTCTTCTCTAATTATTAAATGAATAAAGAGAGAAGGTAAAAACAATGTAATAAGACTGGTTAAATTCATCTAAATACATTTTCAAACGATTAGAATGAAAAATCGTGAAATTTATCCATACCTTGAGGGTGTGTTGATCAAGAGCGTCGACGCGGACAGAGCTTGGTGGGCCGGACGGTGCTTCTTCGGCGGTGATGATAGTCACTGTGTCCGAAGGGTCAGAAGTGCCAATTTCATTCTCAGCAACGATGCGTAAGTGGTAAGTGGTAGCGGGTCTGAGATTGAAAACTCCTGCGACGTTTTGCTGGGATCCAGGCACAAGAACTCGGTCAATATCGCTTTCCCATGAACCCTTGCTGATTTTGTACTCGATGACGTAGCGTTTGATGGGGCTGTTGCCGTCGTAGGGTGCGGCCCAAGAGAGTTGAACGGAACGTCCAGATTTGTCGAGTACTTTGAGACCATAAGGAATTTCGGGAACCTCTGCAAATGAATAATCAGTGATTAATAAAATTTATTAAAAATCAATCGAATAATCCCTGTTTCTTGTCACTAATTGACGTACCTTGAACAATCATATTGATACTGGTGTCGTCACTGCCAAAAGCGTTGGTTGCCACGCAAGTGAAGAGTGCGGAGTCGCTTCTTTCGGTTCTCTTGATGCTCAAATCAGCCAGTACTCCATTAGCGAGAATTTCTTCGCGAATCGTGTAACGAGAGTCGCTCTTCGGGTCCAAACGCTTGTTGTTCATGTTCCAGAGGATGCCGATCGGCTTCTCACCCTGTGCCTCGCATTGCAGAACTGCTGGCTCTCCACGACGTGCGGTTTGGTTGCGCAATTTAATTTCAAAGTGAGGCGGAGCTGGAACAAGAAGAATTCAGTAAAATTGGAAAAATGCGAATTAAAAGAACTGATTTTCTTGTTTTATCGAATGGGAAGTATACCTTGGACAGAGATGAGGATGACAGCAGACAATCCGGAACCGATTCCATTGACAGCCTCGCAGAGATAGTAACCCTCGTTAGTTTTCTGGATGTTGTTGATGGACAGAGTACCATCTTCAACGCTTATGTCCGGATTGTTGAGTTTCAAGTCGGTGTAATCGCCTGGCGTATCCCCTGTAAGATTGCAAATGCGATTTATCAAGTAGAGCCGCATGAACATTTTAATTTTAATTTTGTAAATGATCATTTAACTCTTTGTAAATAAATATTTGACAGCTTCTGAGTCCTGAATAAAAGTGATGCTGTGTATTAAATTCTCTCGATATTGGGGTATCAAATGATTTATTCGAAGAAATCGAATAAAAAATGTGTTCAGAAAAAAGGACGAAAATAAAAAAAAAAAATTGCGTTAATTTATGTGAGAATAATCTTTCAATAAAAATGTAGGGATGTGTGAATTAAATACAGACCAATTCGCGTGCTCTTTGGGCATTTACATTTCATCATCAGTGTTGATATTATTTTTGTGAAAAGTAGCATTAATTTATTTTTTATAACTTTCGACTTTTTTTTTCGATGCTTATAATCAATTATTAGACAATCCATACGACCCAAGGTTATTAATAAATAAAATTCTCAGATGGTTTTATGAGAAGAGGATATTAGCGATTGATCAATTGATTTATAACGTTGAAATTACGACTTACCAGCAGCCCTCTTCCATGTGACCTGAGGCTTGGGGAAACCATCAGCTTTACACTCAACTCGGGCGTCCGAACCTTGAGCAAATGCTTTGTCGGTAGGTTCCAGGATCCAACGTGGAGGCACTGTTGCAGAGTAAATTGAGTTAGTTTTCCGTTTCACCCCGAACGAGCTGGAAAATTACTATCGAGAGTGAGTCAGGCCGTGCTCATCGGACACTGAGCTACCACCAATAATTTCGTGCCTCTCGGCGAGAAATTATTCGTAAAGTAGTTCCGCGTCAGATTTCGATCCTCTAGCCAAACGTCATAATTACGATTGTTTAATTAAACGTTTTTTAGTTACAAAATTGACGTCAAAAACGTCAGTTTAATTCCGTTAATTTTATCATTTTTTTTCTAAACACGAAATTAATTTTTTTTGTGATGCTAAATTTTTAATTTTCTTTGAACGATTTTGTTAAAATGACTTATATTTTGTACGAAATTGAGGCGAATAAAATTGTATTTTATAAACGCTGTTGGAAACTATTGAAAAATAGTTTCGTAGGCAGATATTGATTGAGAAGCAATTATCATGATATCAACTTTTTCATTTACTCACAGTCGTTTTCTTTTTATTTTATTAACAATAATTTTGATTGTTTGGCATGATATTTCACGTCAGCTCGACGATCGACGCACGGTTTGCTCGCGTCGCTTGTCGCATGCACATACAAAGCGTGTGACTCTCGCTAAGACCGCTACCCAGCATGCAATAAAGATATAGATTAGAGAAGTAGAAAAGTGCTACGTTACTCGACAAGTACCGGTAGAATTGGAGTTTACTGTTTTGATAAGAAGTGCATCATCAATGATAACTTATGCCTAAAGCACAGTAGGGAATTAAAGCTCGGTAAGCTCGGAAGGAGCTTTGCGTGCACTTGATTAGAACTTTCTTATCATCTCTGCCGAAAAATATTGGTGGAAAGTGATTGAACGTGTAAGATATCCAGCAAAAATACGATTTCAAAATTAATCTTCATCACAGCTGAAATTAATTGTAAAAATAATTCTTGTTCTAATATCAACACTTGCAGCGACTTCACTATTAACTGCATTTTTTTAAATGGATAGAAACATTTTGAGATTCAACAATACGTATTACATGTACAAATTAATCAAATTAATCAAAGTTCCTTTTCAATAAGCCAAATTTTGTCTGTAGAAATCCACGCTAATAATATTTTTCTCAACTCAATATCGACACGCGATATCTTTGAATTATCATAATTTTGCCGTAAGTTCCCATCTGTATAGTTTTTATTTATAAATAATGTCAAAATTTATAACACATTCGATTCCTCATATTCCAATTGTGTTTACATATTTTCCAGCGTTCAATATTTTTGACAAAAACGATAGTCAAGTATTCTCGTAGCACACTCGGTGTAATTCATGCTCCACCGCAAAAATAATCAGTTTCCATATTAATAATAATGAAAAACCGCATGCATACTAATTATCGTTACGACAGGTATCTACGAAACGAAAAGATGAGACGTGTGAGGACGAAGGGTATTAAAAAGGTTTTTTGGGCTTAAGGTGGCTGAAGGTTTTCGTTATTGACAGACTTAGGGAATAAGGGACCAATGACCAATCGTTTAAAAATTTTTTAATTTTTATTGTGGATCAATGAACGGCGAGGAAGTGGAGGCGAGGTGAATCGACTCCGCGAATATCTATGTATCGTATATGACGACGAGAAACGCAAGAAAAACCTGATGACACGAAAGAAATCCTTCTATAATTTGGTGTTTCATTTTGTCTCTCAAGCCTAATCACGTTTTGCATACAGGGATACAAAGCGGCGGTAAAATGTCATTTTTAATTATCAAGAACGACTAACGAGGGTGAGTTAGTGCTTTTGGATCGCATTGACGATCGTCCGAATAATGGAGAATGATGAAATTGACGAGAAAAACGACATAAACTCCACCATGGCATTCTGAAGCAACTTCTGATGGATGTGATGCCTCGAGACGATGCTTAAGCCAAACAACTACAAGAAAAGCTACCATTGGAGCACAGATTTAGCGGCACTTGCTGAAAACTTCGCAGCAAGTAAAATCAGGCTGGTAGTCATTACTTCGGACTCGTACGAAGAACATTTTGAATCGATAGACGTTCGGTAAATATCGAATAATCGTGCGTCAGGTAATTCATCCGACAAGAGGAATTAAAACAAGTTTTTTATAAATCATAATGAGCAAAACTCTTTCGAAGAAATGTAAGCACTTTTTCCTTACATATAATTGCTGAATTTTTTTGGTACGATGTAATTGTCGGCGCTATCATATCCGCTCTCATAAGATATGTATTAAAATGTATTAAAAGCGTAGACAATTATTTCCTAAATAATGACTTAGAGTATGAAAACTGTCGAACTCAGTTTCGAACTATTGTGCGAAATTGACAACCCGAAAGTACGTAAAATGGGATTTCGTTCTGAGATTCCAAAAATATTCTAAAATTTGGTAATTGAATAAAAAAAACTTTTAAGTCCAATGTGATTGTGCAAAGTTACCAATCTTAATAACAATCTCAATTTAAAAAAATGAAAAAAATTCCCCAATTAATGTCGTAAGACAGATTTGCATGAAAGGTCGAGTGGCTAAGAATTTTCGGATCAAGAGATCCTTTCTCGAGGCACAGAAACGGAGAACCGAGAACAACTAGAGACTGTTTAACGAACCGAGACCTAATTAGCAACGCGGATGAGAGTCGCACCATGTAGTGAGAGGCAAGACGGACAATACGTTGCGTATATTCTGTATGTATGTGTGCATGTGAGTCTATAATATGGACGTAGTAGATATAGCTACACGCTGCAGGCATGGGGAGCGACATACAGACGTTTTAAGGGCGGTGAGAGGGTTGCGTGGGTGGCTCGGTAACATATAAGCACAGTATACTTCATACAAGGGTCGTATACTTCAGCATATGTCGGAGGCACGGATGTAACTTTGTAATATGCACGAACGGATGCATAGGCTTGGTATTTACGAAAGTATAGTAAGGTACAGTATAGTATACGACAGAGGAGCGAGAGAGACGTCCTTTAGACGCTTTGGTACATCCAGCGAAAGGTGGAGGCTTTTTTTAATTTAGGTGTCAGGCTGACGAATCCGTCGGAATTTTTTTTTTTAGGTTTTAAGCATCAGCATAGTAGCAGCCAGTCTCTCAGTCAGCCAAACACGATTTCAGCTCCAATCGTACGTTCATATATGTATCACAGTCATTATGGTATCATAAACAGTCGCTGAAAATTCAGGTTGCCTTGCGGAGTCGCGACCATCACATTTTTATATTTGCGTTTTTTTTTTTTTGTGTATTCGACGACATCGCTGATGCTGTTTTTTTTTTTTTTTTTGCTGCATATCAGGCGTTTTTTACGTGTACCAATTACGGCGATGCGTATCAAGCTCTCAAAACGAAAGAAGCACACAACGTTTCACATTTCTCGGACTCAACCTCACCGCTTTTCTCTCAAGAGCATATCCTTTACGTTAATGTTACATTTCACAGTATATATCCACAAGTCCATTCTCGTTGTTGCAAAAAAAACTTAACACTTGCGGCTCTTTGTTGTTTTTATTTTTGTACACGTGTGCAAGGGGGTGTAGGAAAGATGAGAATAATGCGTATCAATTTTATGAAAAAAAAATCCTGTTTCACGATTTTTTGACGACAAAGAAGATTCGGAATTTAGGTATCTAAAAATTTGGAATTTATGAATTTTATTCTGGCTGCAATAAATTTATGAAAGTATTTAGCGTTTTCGTTTTTTTTTATTTTTTTTTTTTATGTTGAGAGAATAGAATGATGCTTTAAGTTTCTAGGTTTATTAAACTGGTTATCCAAATCCTTAAACTGATTCGAACTTTAAGATTTTTGCAAAGGATGTTGCTTCTTTGGTCCAAAAAATCCTCGATTTCGTTAGATGTTATCATGCAAAAAAATGTCAAAACCGAAGACTGGAATTTTTCATACTCTTTGATAATATATTCGATAGGGACGTTTACTAAGTCGATTTTTGCCAAATTTCATGACAATTGAGAATCGTGGGTATTTTTCACCACTCCCGCCAACGTGAATAACGCGAATTTATGAAAATGCATCTCGTTTCTACTTGCAGTAATTTAATTCAAATAAAACACACACATTTTGGTTAACGACAATGAATACAAAAAATACCAGCATTTTATGTCAAAGACTTTTTACATAATTCATTTCACCAAAATCGAAGATGTTCAAAACTACCGAAATAGAAACATCCCTTAACTTCTAATTCATATATTCGTGTACAAATTAATATATTATTTTCCTATGAAAAAAATTGTGTATCAAAAATATTGGTACAATATTTTGCACCATTTTGCATTAGACTTTTTCCATGAAATCTTCGGCAATTTTTTTTTTGTTATTTAATTTTCAAACGCGAGATTTTTAATTAACAAATAGATGAGCCGCATTATCCCCAACCCTCCTGTACTTAGTCTGGGTATTCGAATCATTTTTGTACTGTGAATCTCGTCCTAACCGTGAACGCGTAAAGTTGCCTCGTGGTAAGTAGCGCCCGAAGGGTTTTTAGCGACGCAAGAGTAAGTTCCCGAATGTCGTGGGGTCACTGGCTCGATGAGTAGAATACTCGTCCGTGGACCGAGTAGCCCAATGCTGTGCTCCAACAATGGCGGTATCGGTCTTCCGTCCAGTGTCCAGCTGATCTTAATCGGTGTGTCACCAACCGGCACCATGCATGCTAATTGAGCTGCTTGACCGGCGTATATGGGTTGTTCGCCAAAGTCGAATGGACTGATCCGTGGCAAGACTGCAATTATCGAAGGACGTGCAATCGTCATGCACTTGATTGTGTAATTCATTTTCATTCAATGCCCTTTCTCTTATTTTCCTTAGGTTCTGTGTCGGAATAAAAAGTCTTTCCACGTCATGATTAATGTTCACATTTTTCTTGCAGTCTCTGATATTTCTCGTTGTTCTCATTTCACTTTCTCTGCCAATTTTGCATGAATTTCAATGGTTTTCCAATTTTCAAATCCTCGGTGCACAATCTTCCAGAAGTACGGTGGTAACAACCGAAAAGTACGTTCGTGTGACAAACGTGATCGTGATAGAGACGTTTACGGGCGAATTTAGACGATTGAAAAATTGTTAAAGTCAGGGGACAAATTTGTTTTCATACATCTGTGACTCTCACAAAGATACGGTTGCGAATATTGGACAGCTTTTGGCATAAGTTACTGTAATCCATGAAAAAGATATTTATTTAAATAATTTAAAAAATCAGAATAATTATATTCGTAATTGAGAATGGAACATAATTATTATTGTACACGATGAAGAACAGGTCAGTTATGACAAGTACCATTTTGTCAGACGACTATTAATGAACTGGGAGAATGATTCACTTAGTTCCTATAAGCATTCTATTCGAATTAACACCTATTGAAATTTAAGGGTTGAAAGAAATTTTTTTTTTAAGTTGAACTTATGGTAATTTGCCCAATATCGATTTTCGCCCGTACTTCAGGTTTTTTGGATGGTAAAGGACAGTTTAAGACTCCTGTTGAATCTGATTTTGAAACGATTTGTCGTCGTCCAATCTACGTGTATGTCTTTGATCATTGAGGTACTTAAGAGTATCTGATAATAAAAAAAGTAAAAATAAAAGGACTGAGCAAGTGCACACAGACATTTCGGCGTACTCTTCATACGCGATTATTTATACCTAATATATTGACAACAGTGACAAAAAGGAGCAGAGCTTTTCACAAATTTTACGACGGATGCGCCATCAGCAAAAACTTAGACATTTACCGTACTTTGTATTGTTACGTTCATTACCTTAATTAGATGCGATAGAAGACACGAATATTAGCTACCTACTACCTAACCACCGATCAAATTTCAAACATTTTTCAGCCAATCCATCAGTACGTGTTGTCGCGTCGAGCGCGCTCAAAATTATTTATTGAGGGCATTTCACATCAACTTAGCGTCACTTTTATCCTAAATTGTAGGGCAAATATGTGTTTATTTATTATAATTTACTTTAATTATATAATCAGGGATGGAAATACTTTAATGACTTAATGATTAAGAATTATGAAGCCTAATAAAAATTAGAATTCATTGTGGATGAGTAATTCGACTAAATTATTCATAATTGTTGAAAAAAATATGCAAATTCTGAATTTTACACAATAATTCATCGTAATTGTCCTACATAAAAAGCATTTTCATTGAATGAATGTCCATCCCTGTGTGTAATAGAAGAATTAACTCTCAAAAATTAGCGTTTATTGTACCAAATGCCTGTAAGCTTCGTTGAGTCGATGACAAATTTATGTTGTAGCTAAAAGTACTTTCAATTCGAACGTACACTGATTTATAAATCTTTTTTTATACATAACAAGTATTTTGAAAAATATATATATAAATCAATAGAACCTCTGAATTAAAAAAATCTTAAGCTATAAAAATCAAACATTGTGAAAATAATAATTTTATTTAATTGACGAGTTCATGAATAAGAACTTCCAACTTTCTTTTTGGCAGTGAACTCCTTGTAATTTGAAAATTTCTTTGAAAATTCTAACGAATCACTGAATTTTCATTTCATCAGTAGTGTCTATTCAACAAATCTAAAATTCCTTTTACGTTTTTTAAAAATATCTGCATCCTAGTGAAGTTCGCCTTAAAATACTTTAAATAGTTTTCCCTCTAGCACGACGATAAGTTGACATGACATGCCTCTAGTGTGCAACACGAATCAAATAATACGAGGTCTCATGTCAAGGTTTTTTTTTTTTGGTTGCTTGCATGTACACTTTTTTGTAATTTCATGTTGTACCGTTGACTTTAAGATGTGCGCTGTGTCTTGCACGACCAGCCGGATTATCAGCAACGCAAGCATATTCCCCGGCGTGTTCGCCTCTGACGGACGGTATCGTAAGAGCCGAAACTCTGTCACCCAAAGAAGTGATACGCACTCCATCGCCTACTTCTAAATGACGTCCGCCGAACAACCACTTTAGTGATATTGGCGTGTCACCCTTGACGACCGCGCACTGTACGATTATGAGGTCCCCGGAGTTGGTCTCGTCGAAGGAAAAAGGCTGAAGATGCGGTGCGACTGCGGACATTACATTCATAAATGACCAGTGAAACCGAAATTGACAGGTCCGGAATTGAATTCCATTTCCGAAAGTTCCTCGGAAGAATGTCGTTTACCTGCGTGAGTCTGACCAATGGAATTTTTACCTACTTTTCGAACTAATAAAGAAATTTCTTCAGACAAGGGGGCGTAAAGTGGCGATTTTTCATTTTGACATTTAATGATACGAACGGCAATCATTTTTTCAAACGACTTTGGAAAACAAATGAAACCCGTAACCATTATAATTTTTTGGTATTGGAAAAATTGTACGATACGACTGATTTACGGCTATATATTTGAGTTAGGATTAAATTGTGGTGAACTTCATTGAATGGACGTTCAAGAAAAACTGTTTTCTCAATGTAGCATCATCTCCGTTACTTTATATTTCACACATGAAAATCATAATGTCCCCAGAGTTCGTCCTGTCGAAGATAAAACTGCGACTGCGAACATTGCATTTGTGAATGAGCAACGAAGCCGAACCTCAAAGGGTTGGAATTGAATTCCATTTCCGGAAGTTTACCGAGAAAATGTCGTTTGCGAAGACAGAAATTACCTGCGGGATCCTGAATAACGACTTTATTACCTACTTTTTCCCATTGATGGAGAAGCTAATACAGAGAAGATGGCGCAGAAATCGCCCATTTTTCTTTTTGATTTTTCACGGAAGACAAAGTCATTATATTTCATCACGTTAGGAAACAAATGAAGAGGCAGTTGCAAATAAACTGTAACATCAACATTTTTTAGGAATCCTCACGAAAATTGTATGAAACCTTCGGTTCAAAGTTACTGTAGGTATCAGAAAACCTTTTCAAATGGACTTTCAAAAAAAAAAAAAACCACCTGTTTTTATCCTGCGCCATCTTCGTTACTTTGTTTCCGCAATACAAGAAATCGTAACTAGGAATTTTTTTGTGTTAATATCACTGCCAGCTTTAATTGAGGATGTTGACCCATAGTGAGGATTGGGCAAAGGTTTCTGAACTCATTTTCAACGAAATCAAGCGAAATGCTCTACGAAAGAAAAACACAGAAATAGCGAAAGAAATGTAAATTTGGATATGAGAAAGAAAGAAGCGAGTGATGAAAGAGACTATCGCAAAGATGAGAAAAAAAAAAAAAAAAAAAAAATGGAGTCGAATGTCGAGTGGCTTGATAAGCACCGTTGACTATGAGATCGGCTGACAATTCGTGCCTTCCAGCGAGATTTTCAGCGATACAAGTGTAAGTGCCGGCATGTGAGGCCTGTACCGATCCTATGCTGAGTATAGCGCCCCGTCCACCGAGATCCAAAATCGCGATTCCCGAATGTGGCGAAATCCCATGACCGTTCAAGGTCCAACGAAGCTTGAGGGGTGAGTCGCCCTCGATCACTGCGCACGGTACTGTTACAACTTGTCCCGAGTTCAAAGGCTCCTCGCCGAACGAGAATGGCAACAATTTCGGTGTAACTGTAACGGTAAAGCACAGAAGAACGCGACCGATATGAGATTTCTTGATCGACATTTTCTTCGAATTTCCCCTCATCTTCCGTGTCTTCGCGATGGTGCGAATTAATGATTTTCACTGGAAACGCGAACTTTTTGAGACGCCAATTATGTATGCAAAAACCTCGGACGTTAAAGGAACAATGTGGCGAAATCCCATGACCATTCAAGGTCCAACGAAGTTTGAGGGGTGAGTTGCCCTCGATCATTGCGTACGGTATTGTTACAACTTGCCCGGAGTTCAAGGGTGCCTCGCTGAACGAGAATGGCAACAATTTCGGTGTAACTGCAATGGTAAAGCACAGAAGAACGCGACCAATATGAGATTTCTTGATCGACATTTTCTTCGAATTCCCTCTCATCTTCCGTGTCTTCGCGATGGTGCGAATTAATGATTTTCACTGGAAACGCGAACTTTTTGAGACGCCAATTATGTATGCAAAAACCTCGGACGTTAAAGGAACAATGTGGCGAAATCCCATGACCATTCAAGGTCCAACGAAGTTTGAGGGGTGAGTTACCCTCGATCATTGCGCACGGTATTGTTACAATTTGTCCCGAGTTCAAGGGTGCCTCGCCGAACGAGAATGGCACCAATTTCGGTGTAACTGCAATGGTAAAGCACAGAAGAATGCGACCAATATGAGATTTCTTGATCGACATTTTCTTCGAATTCCCTCTCATCTTCCGTGTCTTCGCGATGGTGCGAATTAATGATTTTCACTGGAAACGCGAACTTTTTGAGACGCCAATTATGTATGCAAAAACCTCGGACGTTAAAGGAACAATGTGGCGAAATCCCATGACCATTCAAGGTCCAACGAAGTTTGAGGGGTGAGTTGCCCTCGATCATTGCGTACGGTATTGTTACAACTTGCCCGGAGTTCAAGGGTGCCTCGCTGAACGAGAATGGCAACAATTTCGGTGTAACTGCAATGGTAAAGCACAGAAGAACGCGACCAATATGAGATTTCTTGATCGACATTTTTTTCGAATTTCCCCTCATCTTCCGTGTCTTCGCGATGGTGCGAATTAATGATTTTCACTGGAAACGCGAACTTTTTGAGATGCCAATTATGTTTGCAAAAACCTCGGACGTTAAAGGGACAAGGATGAACAAAATTGGGAAGTAAAAAATAACAATGAACAAGGATTAACACAAAAAGATTGACCAATTTCATTAGAATGGTGTTAAAGACCAAGATGCCCCTAAGGCGTCTAATTGGTTAGTGAGTTGCTCAAGGTTATCAAGTGAGGGATACCATTGACATCAAGTACTGCGGAGTGCGAGGCTGATCCAGCCGTGTTCGAAGCAACGCACGTGTATTCCCCCGCGTGTCTTGCAGCAACGGCATCGATAGTCAATTGTTTGACGCGTTTGCCGGAATCCGTGATTAGAACATCAGATCGATCAGTTCCAATGGGACGACCATCGAACATCCAAGTGATTTCCAGGGGAAAATCGCCTTTGCTTACGGCGCACTGTATGGAGGCCAAATCGCCGGCGTTAACGGGCTCGTCGCCAAAACTCAGTGGCAATATCTGCGGAGCGACTGTTGGTAGACGGGAGAAAAGAAGAGAATCTCTTGTACAATGAGATATTGACAAAATAGAAAAACACCGAATAACCTTTGGGGTATACACTGCACAGGAGAATGTTTAAACAAATATGCTTAACGGTACGATTATTTGAATTAAAACAGCGGAATCGATCATCGATTTATCGATGAGCGCTGCCGGGATGAACAACACTGCATGGAGAAAAAGTATTGTTAGAATCAACATATGTGTACCAATCAGTTGTGGTTATTCCAAAAAATCAGTTGCTGCAAGTCGTTTTCTCAATGTGATCGTTACAAGAACATGGCTATTTCAATTCCATATTCTAGCAAATTGTCTGCTTAAACAAATTAATTGTTCGAATTCATTGTTCCAACAAGTAATTAGTTTAAACAAATTATTTCGAACAAATAGGTTGTGTAAACGAGTCAATCGATTAAACAATCTGATTGATTAAACAAATCGGTCGTTTAGACAATCTGGTTGATTTAAAAAATTGATTATACAAACAGAGTGGTAGAAGTAACAATAATTGTATTAATCAATTGATTGTTTCAGTTGATAGTTATAAAAAATGTGTTGTTCTGTTTAGTTGTTTCAATTGACTGTCACAGATAGCTGTTCTAACAATTTTCCTGCCCTGGTAAGTCATCCTAATCAATCAATTGTCTGTATTGAGTCCTGGAAACTGGTAATTTTTCTTCACACGTAAAACATAGCTAATAAATGATACAGATAACAAAAAGAAATATTTGTGACACACGTCTCATCGTTTCTGCGCTCCGTAGCCCTTCGCATACCCACACGAAACCTTGCGTTGCAATAGACAAAAGCAATTATCGTTTTCGAAGAGTACCATTGACCGATAGAGTTGCCGATCGCGTCGTAGAACCTGCAACATTGCTAGCTTCGCAACTGTATTCCCCGGCGTGCCGTGCGGTCACCGCGTCGATGCTCAGCAAGGATATCATCCTGCCGGTCTTTGTGATTGTCACATCCGGATGGGATTGGTGAGTTATCGGTTGACCGTTAAGATTCCAACGAATCTCCAGGGGCGAATCGCCCTTCAAGACACTGCAAATAGCGGATACCTGCTCACCCCAATTGGCCGGTTCTTCACCGATCGAAAACGGCGCTATTTGCGGTGCGACTGAAATATATACCGTGAAATACGTGAAAGTCTCCTCCAATCAGTAACCGATTTTCATCACTATTCTATTGACGTCAAGATTTTCTTTTTTCCCTCATCCCTATGACGGCGAACAACACAGCGGCGCTGAAACCTCATCGAGAAACCAATATGAAATGGGAAAGGACTTCGGAGTGACTGCCAGGAGAAAATGATCGGTAGGACCACTCATCGGATCGTATTGCGTGTAATTTGAGGGGCTTCGAATGACAGAATCAATTTCAAACATAATCTTCAGAAATTTCTTCTTGTACAATGTTTTCTCAAGATTAAGGACAAGTTGAACGATCGAAACGTGAAATCGTTAAGGTATCCACTTAATCTGTTACTCATCACTTCAGGAAGAACGTGTCATTAGAATCTCCTTAAATTCAATAAAATAATGTACTTTACGATGAAAAAGCTACGCGACGAGAATGTTTGCTAAGAAATACCGTTAACCGCAAGTACAGCGGTGTGACTTGTGGCTCCCGCCCTGTTCGACGCGGTACAGGTATACTCGCCGGTATGCTTGGCAGAAACGGAATCAATTGCCAGTGTGCTATGACGTTTACCGCCAGTTATCGTGATGTCCGAACGGTGGATCGCCAAGGGCTCGCCGTTGAAAGCCCAGGCAATGTCCAAGGGAAAATCGCCCTTAGAGATCGAGCACGTTACCGATACTGCGTCACCGGAATATGATGGTTCGTCGCCGAAATTGAACGGCAGTATCTGCGGGATAACTGAGAACGTGGCGTAACGTACGTTGCTACGGGAATTTTTAACAGAGATTGCAATTTATTTATACCGATCCTAAAATAATTCTCCTTCAAGTCCTGTTGACTCGCCCAATTCCCTAAAAAAAACTCTCAACTCGATTAAAGTCAATTAACGGCCAGTATAGCGTCTCAAAGCACTCCAAGCGGTCAGGAAATATTCAGGTCTGGGTTTCACAGGATCCGGAAGTGGTAGGATGCTGAAGTAATTTCTTTTTTTACAACAAAACGGTCATAATAATATGAAGATACTTAAGGAAATGGTGCAGTGTATGTGTGTAGTCGTGCATATACGGGATCCGGACGCAGAGAAAAAAGGATCTAGTGGAAATTACCATTTTCATGAGAGAATAAGTTGTGGTCAACTAGTATACTTTTGGAAATTATTTATCTTGGCGAGAGAAGGTGAGAGTAAGAGAAATCTGATAATTATTGGTATGGCTGAATGTTTATATGGTTTCACTGATATTTTAGATTGTTACTATTAATAGAAAGCAATTATAGTTACTAGTCGATCGTTGCAAAAATGACGTGACCAAAAATCTTGTCACATGGATTATACAACAATCGGTTGCTAAGACGATCACGATTTCTATCGCATCGACAAGTATGAGGCCCAACAACATTTTAATGTCTTGTATAGAAATGTTGTTCGGAAATTTAGAAAAAAATGCGGCTACTAAAAATGCTACCGGTTGACTCCAACTTGTTCTCACGTTATACGGTAATCGTTACTAAATCGTTATTCCCATTTTCGGTGTGATAAACGAGAAATCATTAGAAAACATGTCAATAATGAGCCATAGAAAAAAGAAAACAAAATCGTCGCAAGCAGCATTTTGTATTTAACGTTAATAATCACCATTAACGGTCAAAATCGTCGAATGACTAACGTTGCCTGCACGATTGCTTGCGATACAAGTGTACTCGCCCGCATGCCTCGCAGCAACTGATTCAATGCTGATAAAGCTCATGTGTTTATTGAGTTTGGCAACGACGATATCGGGATTGTTGAAGTTGATGGGTTGACCGTTAAATCTCCACACTATCTTCACCGGAGAATCGCCTTTGACTATGGAACAAGTTGCCGATACCATGTCACCCGAATTAGCCGGTCCATCACTGATTGCGAAAGGCCCTATCTGTGGTGGAACTACAAGACAAGGAAATCCACATTGCGCGATCATTTTTCAATTCACTTCTTTCTCATATCATTCCGGGCAAAAAGAATTCATTAACACGACAAGATCGTGCCTAATTGATGCAAACAATGAGCCCTGTCTGTCACGGGAAAACAAAAAAGATCCACATCTCACGATCATTTTCCAATTCAGATTTTTTTTCATGTCCTTGCAGTTGAAACCATCTTTACAACAGTTCAAACTTCAACCTGATTGACGATAAGTAATGTCGCAAATATGAAGATTAGAAATTCGAGATGCATACGATATTGCAGCATTGACCATCAAGTAGATTAGTGACTTCAGTAATACGATACCTGTACAGGTAGAACGCGATTAAAATAACTAGAAGGTTATTGTGATCTGCAATATCTGCTGCAAAGCCAAGCCTTTCATTGTTTCCCTCGATTGCAACAATGTATTCCGTCGATATGCGATGAAGAACCTTCCAAACTTCCATCCCCGCCACGGGGTTCCTGATGTTTTGATCATTCTGAATTCAGTTTTTCGAAAAAGCCAATTGAATTTTGGATTACGGGTTAACTTAGAAAGTCCAAATGATGGGAATGGCCTCTTCATTGTGACCGCAAAAGGGTTAGTGAAGAAATTGAGTCGGGACTTGGAGTTATGGTTTAAAATAATAATCGAAAAATGGTTCGAAGAAATGGGAATGATCAAGGAAACATGTACCATTGACTGCCAATGGTGCGGAATAGCTAGTTCCGCCAGCAGCATTGCTCGCCGTACAGGTGTACTCGCCACTCGAAAAAGCCAATTGAATTGTGGATTACGGATTAACTTAAAAAGTCCAAATGATGGAAATGGCCTCTTCATTGTGACCGCAAAAGGATTAATGAAGAAATTGAGTCGGGACTTGGAGGAATAATGTTACGGTTTAAAATAATAATCGAAAAATGGTTTGAAGAAATGGGAATGACCAAGGAAACATGTACCATTGACTGCCAATGGTGCGGAATAGCTAGTTCCGCCAGCAGCATTGCTCGCCGTACAGGTGTACTCGCCCGCGTGTCGTGCTGATACCGCTTCGATGGTAAGCAGACTGACTCGTTTGCTCGTGCCGACAATTATGTCCGGATAATCTCGATTGATCGGTACGCCATTCAGAGCCCATTCGATTTCCATGGGATTGTCACCTTTGATAACGGTGCACGTAGCCGTCACCGTATCACCCCAATTTGCCGGTTCCTCGCCCATATCGAAAGGCGCTATCTGAGGAGCAACTACGATTTCGCAGTGATGGAATTATTCAATTCCCGACAAATAACTCCGTTGTTTAAATTTTCATTCTCGACGCAATTCATTTCACCGGAACCACAGTTGAAAAATTATGACACTGTTTTTATAAATGGTAGCAATACATTTTTTTTACTGCAACTAGAAAAAATTGATGGTAGGGGAGACCGGGGCAAAATGGTATAGCGGGGCATAATGGGACCGGGGCAAAACGGGTTTGGGGCAAAATGGCCCGGAGAAAATGAGGCTCTTCAGAAAGAGGCGGTTGGGGCCAATTATTAATTGCACTCCATATAATTATTTTCGTAGTTACATTAATTTTATCCAACTATTCGGTAATTGCGGTAATTATTATAACCTGTAATTACGGTTGGGACATCTTGAACCTACTACTTAGGATTACTAATGTCAGATTTTTTTTCAGGGCCCGATAATTGGGGTATACTACAAAGTTGTCTTCGTAGTTTCGCTAATGGCAATTAACGAATTATTAATATGCCGATAAATCATCGCGATCTGATTGTACGGAGATTTCATTTTTAGGAAATTTGATCGGATATCATGCAAGGTTTTGAGGTGAAATTGGATAAATACTGGAGCAGCTGTGGCCTTTTAACAAACACAATAATAAAGAATACTCAATTTAGACGATAATTTCGAAAATATTTGGGTAAATCAATATCGAAGCGACTCGTTTTATTCAGAGTATATAAGCATGAAGCCACACGAGGGAGTCTCTCTATTGGGGATGTTCTTCGTGAGGACACGTACCGTTCACCACCAGCATAGCCGATTGGCTCATTGATCCCGCTGCATTGGTGGCCATACATGTGTATTTTCCCGTGTGCCTTGCAGCAACTGATTCTATGCTGATCACGCTCATATGTCTATTGATCTTTGATATAGATACGTCACGATTTTCGAAAGCTATTGGTTTGTCATTGTGTTTCCAAACAATCTTCATTGGAAAATCGCCTTTTACGACCGTGCACGTTGTCGTGACTGGATCACCCGAATTAGCTGGGCCATCAAAGTCAAAGGCCGATATTTGCGGCGCGACTATAATACCGAAAATTAATCAAATTTTATACGTATCCACCGATTTACTGTCGTTTTACATGAGGTTTTAGCAAATTCTTCCGAATACGAATAATCTTCATTGATGAATGTGAATCTTCAGACTGTTTCAGTCTTATTTAAACTCCGGCGACGCGTAGTTGACTTAACTTTGTCTGTCAAGTCCTGTAGAAGGCATGAATTGCCTGTGAGGGTAAATTGTTTGGGCAGGGAATAATACAAACTGGAATAAATTAATTCAGTAACACTCTTTTAGGATTACAGATAGGATTGTGAAATGCTATAGAAAACATAAATAGCCTGTGAGGGTAAATTGCTTGGACTAAGAATAATATAAACTGATATAAATCACTTAAGTAACATTGCTTTAGGATGACAGATGGTCAATAGGAGAAGTCTGAAGACTAATTTAAATAGGAATGGGTGAAAACTGTTTTCAATATTCACTCAGGAACGATTGAATTTCATTTGAATCGCACTTTGCTTATTCTCGTGATCTGAACTGGATTCAATGACAAGTTTCATATGAAAAAATTCATGCGTGCATCATTTTGCCTTAAGGAGAGATCATAGACATGCAGTTTCGTCGAATCATTTGCAAGATCTAGGTTTCTCACTATCGTTCAACCAAACATGGCAAATCCAACGTAAAGTTCACGTGTACCGTTGACAGCAAGTGACGAAGAATAGCTTGTGCCTCCAGCAGCATTGCTAGCCGTACACGTGTACTCTCCAACGTGACTCGCAGTCACGCCATCAATCGTCAATAGACTGACGCGTTTGCTCGTACTGACAATCGTTATGTCAGGATAGTCACGTGATATCGGTTCCCCGTTCAACGCCCACTGGATGTCGATGGGAAAGTCACCCTTGAGAACCGTGCACGGAGCTGTCACCGTGTCACCCCAATTCGCCGGTTTATCGCCAAACACGAAAGGTGCAATTTCCGGGGCAACTTGAATATCAAAATGTCTCGCAATCATATTTATCCTTGTATGACAGTGTTAATAAAATCTAACAGATAATTGTAAAAATACCAGTTCCTCATATTGCAGCAAAAATGCATCGAATCAAAGGATATGAAAGTTGGGAAATTCACAATGAAATTTGGTATAATGACTTCGTATGATGGGCTGCCTGTTCGCGAAGCTGTGGAAGATTATTTTGGCGGGAACCGAAGTGAAGTCAGCAATAACGCGACTCGGTCCAATCGAGTAGGTCAATGCCACCTTCAATTTGATTCCCGTTGATAATCAGTGCTGCTCGGTCCCCTAAAATTGTCAGACCCTCTCTCTGCGAATCAAATTGCGCAGTGTGATCTTTTGGGTGTGCAATAATTATTATCAAATATTCTTGCTGATTGCAACGCACCAATTGGTGTAAATGCGATGGTGTATCGTAATCTGGCTGTACGGAGATTTCGTTTCTAGGAAATCTGATCGGGTACCATGCAAGGATTTAAGCCACTGGAAAGATACTGGAGCAGCCGTGCTTTGGCCATTTAACAAACACAATAAAAAATAGTACTCAATGTAAACGATAGTTTCGAACAAATTCAGATAAATCATCATTGAAGCGTCTTGTTTTGTTTATCGTACATAAGCATAAAGCCCCACGAGGAGGAGTCTATCAGGATGTTCCTCGTGAGGACACGTACCATTTACCACCAACATAGCCGATTGGCTCATTGATCCGGCTGCGTTGGTCGCCGAACAAGTATATTTTCCTGCGTGTCTCGCCGCAACCGAATCTATGCTGATCACGCTCATGTGTCTACTCAGTTTTGATATCGATACGTCACGATTTTCAAAACCTATTGGATTGTCGTTGTGTCGCCAAACGATCTTCATTGGAAAATCGCCTTTTACGACTGTGCACACAGTGGAGACTGGGTCACCCGAATTAGCTGGACCATCGTTGAATGCAATAGCTGATATTTGCGGCGCGACTATAATACGGAAAATTCACCAAGTTGTATATGCGTTCGCCAATTGACTATTGATCTATATCGAATTTTCCCAAAATCCTTAGAGCGCTAATAACCTTCATTGATGAATGCGAATCCTGACTCTCTTTTTTTCCACCTTCGTCTGTTCATATATAAATGTAGTATTGTCTGGGAAATGCTACAGAAATGAATTTTCCAGGGAAGTAAATAAATGTCAGGAATAAAAGCGATTTTAGTAAATGGATGAGCAGAGGTTGAGGACAAAAAGTGGTAACTGGATAATAGAAATGTAAAGGACAGCTTAAAGAGGATCATCAAGATGAAATGATACATCATGGTAAGAAACCAAAACCGGTAGTCAAATTTTCTCAACAATTGTTGAATTAAATGATGGAAAGCAAGAAAAAATGTCTGTAACTGGTCATTTTTCGTCGCACATTTCTCCTTGGGGTGATTCGAAATAGATTCGATGATGATTTTACGAAATGTAATGCACTTGTAGGGTATCGTGCGCGTATCATTTAACCTTAAGGACATAGACATGCATTCTTGTTGAATTTTTAGCAAAGCATTAATTTCTTGCTACCAATCCACCAAACATGGCAATTTCAATACGAAGTTCGTGTGTACCATTGACAGCAAGGGATGAAGAATAACTCGTGCCTCCAGCAGCATTGCTAGCTGTACAAGTGTACTCGCCAACGTGACTCGCAGTCACGCCGTCAATCGTCAGTAAACTGACGCGTTTGCTCGTACTGACAATCGTTATGTCTGGATGCTCGTGTGATATTGGTTCTCCGTTCAATGCCCACTGGATATCGATGGGATAGTCACCCTTGAGAACCGTGCACGGCGCCGTCACCGTGTCACCCCAATTGGATGGTTCATCACCGAAATCGAAAGGTGCAATAGCCGGTGCAACTTGAATAACAAATTTTCTCACAATGACCTTTTTTTTTTTTTCATTACAATAGTGGTTTTAAAACCTAACAAACGATTGTAAAACCGTAATTTATCATATTTTACCGGTCGATTCACTTCCTCCATTTAATCTGGTTCTGGGTTAATGTGCAGCAACGAAAATTCATCGAAATAAAGAAAATTTGTGCAGACAATAAAATTGCGAATAAGGCTTTGAATGAAAATCTAATGCATTCTCTCGCTTTGGTAGTGAAACCAATTGATTCACCATTGACGGCTAGCGATGCTGAGAAACTCGCTCCTCCTGCAGCATTACTCGCCGTACAGGTGTATTCGCCAGCATGACGAGCCGCTACAGCCTCGATAGTCAGCACGCTATTTCTCTTACTCGTACTTCCTATGCTTATATCCGGATACTCGCGAGAGATCGGTTCGCCGTTCAGGGACCACTCGATTTCGATTGGATAGTCGCCTTTGATTACCGAGCAACCGGCTGACACTGCTTCGCCCCAATTGGCTGGTTCCTCGCCGAATGTGAACGGCGCTATACCCGGAGCGACTGCGCATTTTTACCATACAAAAAAAAGACTACTGAATTCTACACAAAAAATTGTGAACGTCAAATCGAACCTGTAAAAATTTACAACGATCTTCGGGAGTCGATACGCAGTATTTTAGGATAAGTTTGGGCTGATATAAAAAAATACTCTTCATTTTAAATAAAAAAAAAAAAACATGATAAAATCGATCAACGAAAAATATTAAACTAAGTAATTGATGATTGGGATTTTTTTAATTCTTGGGAAAACAAAAAATCGGTAAAACAAATAACCGATACCAAAAATGAAAGGGAAATTTGGGAGGAAAGGTACTCACTAATGTTGGATGACAAAAATAAATCAATAGTATGTGACGAGATTTAGCAGAATGTCTCGACTAACAACGAAAAGCGATAGAAAGTTTGGACAAAAAGGAACGAGTGAGGTATGAAACGAGTACCATTGACTGCTAATGGTGCAGAGAAGCTCGTTCCCCCAGCAGCATTGCTGGCAGCACAGGTGTACTCGCCGGCGTGTCGCGCGGTTACCGCTTCGATAGTAAGCAGACTGACTCTTTTGCTCGTGCCGATAATCGTTATATCCGGATAGTCGCGATTAATTGGTTCGCCATTCAGAGCCCACTCAATTTCCATCGGATTATCACCTTTGATGACGGTACACGTGGCCGTCACCGTATCACCCCAATTTGCAGGCTCCTCGCCCATGGTGAAAGGCGCTATCTGAGGAGCAACTGCCATTCCGCAATGGTAGAATAATTTCGTACCCAACAAATAATTAATTTATTTAAATTCTAATTGTTGACGGACTTTTATTCGCAGATCATTACCGAAGATGTATGATACTGCTAAAAAAATGATGATCGAGGTAATCCTAAAATGGTAATCAGAGAAATTATGATTGACCTAGCAAACTTTTTTAAATTCAATAACTGATCGATACTTACAATCGATGTAGTTTCGTTTGGGGAACCAATAAAATGGTTAACGCAACTATAAAATTATGACAGCATATAAAAATGAATAATCGAGACTCAATAGCCTCCAGGACCTCCAGGCCCCTAATACCGCACTCGGCAAAATTGCGATACCGATTGTGACTATTAAGGGGGAATCCTATTTTAGAAGATTGAAAAATATATTTTTTTGGGAATTTTTTTAGAAGGAAGAAAAACAACCTAACTCAGCGGACTTTGGGGTATATTTCCTTATGGATTTGAAGTATAAAAATGATTTTTTATTGTATCTACTTTGAAAAAATCATTTTTGCACTTCAAATACATAAGAACATATATCGCAAAGCTCGCTGGGCTAAGTTGTTTTTTTCCCTTCCAAAAAAATTCTCGAAAAAAAGCTACTTTTTAGCCTTCTAAAGCAGGCTAAAAAAGGCACCCTTATGTGACACTTGGAAATTGTGCTTCGTGTAATTATTACTTGTATAGTCATATGGATATCATCCAAACCTTAAGTATCTACGGTAATTTTTGTAACTTATAAATATCGTTGAAGTAGCATTGACCTGATATTTGCTCAGTGTTGCCGATCACCGATTCTTCCCTCAGGCCAGCATCTTTTGTATATGCTGTATTATTTTCTTTGTGATCTTGCCGATTACAACTGACGAGTCGATAAAAAGACGACGATTCATCGTAAGGTTCACGAATTAATTTCTAGGAAATCTGATCGGATACCATGCAGGGATTTAAGATACTAGAATAATACTGGAGCAGCCGTGCTATGGCCTTTTAACAAACACATTAATTAATTTTAAAAAAAAAGACTCATTGTAGATGATAGATTCCAACAAATTTAGGTAAATCAATACCGAAGCGACGCGTTTTGTGTACAGTATATATAAGCGTAAAGCCACACAAGAAAGAGTCTATGGGGGGTGTTCCTCGTGAAGACACGTACCGTTCACCACCAACATAGCCGATTGGCTCATTGATCCGGCTGCGTTGGTCGCCGTACACGTGTATTTTCCTGCGTGCCTTGCAGCAACCGACTCTATGCTGATCACGCTCATGTGTCTACTTATTTTTGATATCGATATGTCACGATTTTCGAAAGCTATCGGTTTGTCGTTGTGCTTCCAAACGATCTTCATTGGAAAATCGCCTTTTACGACTGTGCACATTGTGGAGACTGGATCACCCGAATTAGCCGGGCCGTCGTTGAATTCGAAAGATGATATTTGCGGTGTGACTATAATACCGAAAATATCTCAAGCTTTATACATCTATCAACTATTTTCAGTCGATTTACATCAATTTTCGGGAAATTCTCCCGAAGACAAATAGTCTTCATTGTTGAATGCGAGTCCTTCGTCTGTTTTATTCTTATCCAAATTATGGTGACGAGTTGTTTCCAGCGACGTAAATGGATTTGGGAGTCCTATGGAAGGCCTTACTTGTCTAGGAGGGTACGTGGCATGGACTGGGATTAACATGAACTAATAAAGACTAGAGATACGCAATTGTAGAATGGAAAATAGTAATTGTGAAAAGGGCTGTAAAGGACAGCTTAAGTTTGATCGTCGTAAAATGATACACCTTCGACGAAACCTAGACTTGGTTTTCAAATTTTCATGAGAAATTGTTGAATTTCAGGAGGTAAAGGTAACGTGATGTTCTGGTTTTATTTCTGGTCGCCGTACATGTGTATTTTCCTGCATGCCTTGCAGTAACCGACTCTATGCTGATCACGCTCATGTGTCTACTTATTTTTGATATCGATATGTCACGATTTTCGAAAGCTATCGGTTTGTCGTTGTGCTTCCAAACGATCTTCATTGGAAAATCGCCTTTTACGACTGTGCACATTGTGGAGACTGGATCACCCGAATTAGCCGGACCGTCGTTGAATTCGAAAGATGATATTTGCGGTGTGACTATAATACCGAAAATATCTCAAGCTTTATACATCTATCAACTATTTTCAGTCGATTTACATCAATTTTCGGGAAATTCTCCCGAAGACAAATAGTCTTCATTGTTGAATGCGAGTCCTTCGTCTGTTTTATTCTTATCCAAATTATGGTGACGAGTTGTTTCCAGCGACGTAAATGGATTTGGGAGTCCTATGGAAGGCCTTACTTGTCTAGGAAGGTACGTGGCATGGACTGGGATTAACATGAACTAATAAAGACTAGAGATACCCAATTGTAGAATGGAAAATAGTAATTGTGAAAAGGGCTGTAAAGGACAGCTTAAGTTTGATCGTCGTAAAATGATACACCTTCGACGAAACCTAGACTTGGTTTTCAAATTTTCATGAGAAATTGTTGAATTTCAGGAGGTAAAGGTAACGTGATCTTTTGGTTTTATTTTATCGAGCACTCATAGGATATCGCGCGTATATCATTTTACATTTAGGGCTGTTTGTGGACATGCAGTCGCTTTGAATTATGCACAAATCTATTTTTTTTTTTTTTTTCATTTTTCGCTATCATTCACCAAAACCGAAAAATTTAAATATAAGGCCTGCGTGTACCATTGACAGCGAGGGACGAAGAATAGCTCGTGCCTCCAGCAGCATTACTAGCCATACAAGTGTACTCTCCAACATGATTCGCAGTCACGCCGTCGATTGTCAATATTCTGACGCGTTTGCTCGTGCTGACTATAGTTATGTCTGCATAGTCACGTGATATCGGTTCTCCGTTCAATGCCCACTGGATGTCGATGGGAAAGTCACCCTTGAGTACCGTGCACGGTGCTGTCACCGTGTCACCCCAATTCGCTGGTTTATCACCAAAATCGAAAGGTGCTATCTCCGGAGCAACTTGAATATCAAAAATTTTCAAAATACTATTTTCTCGTGTAATTCAGTGGACTAAAAACTGACGGACAATTATAAAAACATCACACATCACATTTTGCTCGTCGATTCACACTCTCCACGTATTCTGGTTTTGGGTCATAGTGCGGAAATGTGCGGAAATGCATCAAAACAGAAAATTGTGCAAGTTCGAAAATAGAAAAATAAGGTTTTGTGTGAAAAACTGATGCATTGCCTTATTTTGGTAGCGAAACCAATTGATTCACCATTAACAGACAGCGATGCGGAAAAACTGGCTCCCCCCGCCGAATTACTCGCCGTACAGGTGTATTCGCCAGCATGACGAGCCGCTACAGCTTCGATAGTCAGCACGCTATTTCTCTTACTCGTACTTCCTATGCTTATGTCAGGATAATCGTGAGAAATCGGTTCGCCGTTCAAGGACCACTCGATCTCGATAGGATTATCGCCTTTAATTACCGTGCAACCAGCTGACACAGTTTCGCCCCAATTGGCTGGTTCATCGCCGAACGTGAAGGGCGCTATACCCGGAGCGACTGCGAATTTTCAAGAGACAAAAAAGAAACGTTCATTGAATTCCAAACGAAAAATTTGAATAGAAAATAAGGTTTTGTGTGGAAAACTGATGCATTGCCTTATTTTGGCAGCGAAACCAATTGATTCACCATTAACAGACAGCGATGCGGAAAAACTGGCTCCCCCCGCCGAATTACTCGCCGTACAGGTGTATTCGCCAGCATGACGAGCCGCTACAGCTTCGATAGTCAGCACGCTATTTCTCTTACTCGTACTTCCTATGCTTATGTCAGGATAATCGTGAGAAATCGGCTCGCCGTTCAAGGACCACTCGATCTCGATAGGATTATCGCCTTTAATTACCGTGCAACCAGCTGACACAGTTTCGCCCCAATTGGCTGGTTCATCGCCGAACGTGAAGGGCGCTATACCCGGAGCAACTGCGAATTTTCAAGAGACAAAAGAGAAACGTTCATTGAATTCCGAACGAAAAATTTGGGACGTCAACTGAGCCCGTAACGATTTCTAACGATTTTTCAAGAGACAAAAAAGAAACGTTCATTGAATTCCGAACGAAAAATTTGAGACGTCAATTGAGCCCGTAACGATTTCTAACGATTTTCGGGAGTCGATACTCAAAGGTTCGGGAAAAGGATGTCATCAAAATATCAAAACGAAAAATAAAAAGCAACTAAAAATTTTCCCAAAATATAGTAAAGCAAAATAAAAATATTCGTTAAATAAATTCCTAAGCAATTAAGGATGTATCATTGAGATAATTCAAACCAAATGCTTGATCCGATCAAAATTTGTAAACTTTACGACAAGAGAGAAACTGAAACAAAAAAAAATCAATTTTTTCTCGTCACGAAATTTACAAATTTTTGTAAAATCATTCTTTTGATTGGTCATTTCAGTGATACCTCTTTATAACGAATAAGACGATCTGTCGTGAATTTTTTAAATAAATGAGTTCGCACTAGTGAAATCTGTTACGATTATTGTGTACCATTAACTACAAGTGATGCGGTGTAACTCGTTCCACCGGCTGAATTGCTCGCAGTACAAGTATACTCCCCGGCGTGACTGGCAGCGGCAGAATCAATCGTTAGTACGCTTACGCGTTTGCTAGTTGCGACTACAGTGATGTCCGGATAATTCTGTAAGATCGGTTCTCCATTGATAGCCCACTGGATATCGATAGGATAATCGCCTTTGATAACCGTGCAGGTTGCACTGACGGTATCGCCCCAATTCGCCGGTTCGTCGCCCATGACGAATGGTGATATCTGGGGAGCGACTATCAATTTTCCAATGCTTTTATTCATCATACTCCAAATATGTGCAAAATGATCCGATTTTTTAAACAATTTCTTTATCGTGTAAATGTCTCACATAGGAAATTTTTTTAGGTCTGATATAGGAAGATGGATAAGTACTTCGTTGATAACCTGTCGTAAGAACAATTTGTTTGCGAGGGGTGAAAGAAGGGGTCATCACGGAAATTGTAGTACATGAAGGAAAATGATCACGCAGTGACAGTATATGTAATATTTGCTGTGAAAGCTTAATATGTTTGATGTCATTGTTGTAATTGTTTTGCTTCGTGCAATCTTGACAACTATTAATTGGTGAGGCCGATAATACAAAATTTATAATTAGTATTACACACAGCAATAGTTTAGTGTAACTATATAATGTTACTTCAAATAACAATTTTTTGAGCGTACTACATTTGTTTCTTCGTGCAGTGCAACTCGAATTTTAAAAAATTTGAGGACATTATACCGTTGACGATTAAAGATGCTGAATAGCTAGTTCCACCAGCAGCATTGCTTGCACTGCATGTATATTCACCGGCATGACGGGCCGTGACTCCATCAATTGTCAGTAGGCTGACACTTTTACCGGTACCGATACTTATATCCGGATCGTTTTGAGAGATGGGTTCACCATTGAGAGACCATTCGATCGAGATCGGGCGATCTCCTTTGATCACTGTGCACGTTGCCGTTACCGTGTCTCCCCAATTAGCGGGTTCATCGCCCATTACGAATGGCGTTATTTGGGGTGCGACTGTGGATTTGTGTATATATATTTTTTAACTACATGATAAAGATAAATCTTTACGATGTGCCATAATAATTGTTGGAACGTATTGTCGAATTTATTCTTTAAATATTAGATGGTTGGGGAAAGTTGAATGGTGGATAAGGATAAGACGTTTCGTAGACAAACCTGACGCACGTAAAGTGAATATTCGAAATAAATTGATACAAGTATGAGAATCGATTTCATCGATTAGATCTACCGTTGACTGTCAACGATGCCGAATAGCTAATTCCACCAGCAGCGTTGCTTGCACTGCACGAATATTCTCCAGCGTGGCGTGCCGTTACCCCATCAATTGTCAGTAGGCTGACACTTTTACCGGTACCGATACTTATATCCGGATCGTTTCGAGAGATCGGTTCACCGTTGAGAAACCATTCGATCGAGATCGGCCGGTCGCCTTTGATTACTGTGCACGTTGCCGTTACCGTGTCTCCCCAATTAGCGGGTTTTTCGCCCATTACGAAAGGTGCAATTTCGGGGCTGACTGTGGATTTAATGGTTTTTTAACTAAATGATAAAATTAAATTTTCGGGTGTCATATAATTGGAGAAAATGAAATAATGGATGAGGAAAAAGCGTCTCGTAGACAAACCTGACGCACGAAAAATTTACATTTTGTATAAAATGATGCAAGTGTAAAAAACGATTTTGACAATCTGATGTACCGTTGACTGTCAAAGATGCCGAATAGCTAATTCCACCAGCTGCGTTGCTAGCACTGCAGGCATATTCTCCAGCGTGACGTGCTGTCACTCCATCAATTGTCAATAAGCTGACACTCTTACTGGTAACGATAGTTATATCGGGATCGTTTCGAGAGATCGGTTCACCATTGAGAAACCATTCGATCGAGATCGGCCGATCGCCTTTGATTACTGTGCACGTTGCCGTTACCGTGTCTCCCCAATTAGCGGGTTTTTCGCCCATTACGAAAGGTGCAATTTCGGGGCTGACTGTGGATTTAATGATTTTTTAACTACTTAATGAAATTAAATTTTAGGGTGTCATATAATTGGTGAAAAATAATGTTGAATTGGCTCCTAAAATATTGGATAGTTGGAGAAAGCGGGATAGTGGATCAGGGAAAAGTGTCTCGTAGACAAACCTGACGCACGAAAAATGTACATTTTGTATAAATCGACACAAGTGTAAAAAACGATTTTGACAATCGGATGTACCGTTGACTGTCAAGGATGCCGAATAGCTAATTCCACCGGCAGCGTTGCTAGCACTGCAGGCATATCCTCCAGCGTGACGTGCTGTCACTCCATCAATTGTCAATAAGCTGACACTCTTACTGGTAACGATAGTTATATCCGGATCGTTTCGAGAGATCGGTTCACCGTTGAGAGACCATTCGATCGAGATCGGCCGATCGCCTTTGATAACTGTGCACGTTGCCGTTACCGTGTCTCCCCAATTAGCGGGTTCGTCGCCCATTACGAACGGTGCAATTTGGGGTGCGACTGTGGATTTATATATTTTTGTCAACTACATAGTAAACAATTGTTTTACGAGCTGTCATATAACTGGTATAAAATAATATTCAACTGGTTCGTTAAATATTGGATAATTGGAGAAAGTCGAATGATGGCCAAAAAAAATGTTTACAAGGTACCGTAAAATTGATAGGGAATATGTGTGATGTTGAATTGGTTTGTTTGTTATTTTTGCATGATTGGAGGCAGTCGAATAATGGATCAGGAAAAACCGTTTCGTAGACAAACCTGACGCACGAAAAATTTCGTTTTTAAATAAATTGATTGGAGCATGAAAAATGATTTTGTCAATCAGATCTACCGTTGACCGTCAAAGGTGCCGAATAGCTCGTTCCACCAGCAGCGTTGCTAGCAGTACAGGTGTATTCTCCTGCGTGGCGGGCCGACACAGCATCAATTGTCAGGACGCTCACCCGCTTACTCGTACTACTTATCGTTATGTCTGGATAATCGCGAGATATGGGTTCTCCATTGAGGGACCATTCGATGTCGATGGGAAAATCGCCTTTGGAAACAGCGCAGGTTACGGCTACTCCCTCGCCTGAATTAGCCGGTTCGTCACCGATCACAAATGGCACGATCTGAGGTGCGACTGTATCAATTTCAAGAAAAAATGATAATTAATTAAATGAGACGAAATATTCTTAATCAGCCCTTGAAAATACTGTACAGCAGACGTAAAAAACGTTTTGTCACATACCAGCCATAAAAAATAATAATCGCGGCCTTGGAATGCTTTTGTCACGCATCGTAAGGAAATCAGCAAATCACACGGTACAGAATGAAAATCTCTACTTTAATCCACAACTTAAGGAACATTTTTCCTAACTCATCGAAATTTCGTAAAAGGAACTTTTCGTCGTCATTGGACAAAACCACAACCATCAAGGAAACAATGTCAAGCTTTCAAGATTTCTATCTCATCCGGTACCTTGATTCGCGACTCGTCGAATGAAAATGTGCAGAAAGAAGGAGGAGCTCATGTGGACCCAGAACTTGATGAACGCTTTTTTCTAATCTTATCGAAATGCTGTGCAATTCAATTTGCACTTGGATATAATGACTACGAAAAATGAAGTTGAGGGCAAATGGAATTCCTCGCCTTTCAATTATTTTCTGCTTTTTAAAATTTCTTCACCCGGATTGATGTTGTTCGATGATGAATGAAAAAGCAAATAAGCGAATCGATAGTTGAGGATCAATTGGAGTGGAAAGATCGTTTCGTAGATGACCCGGCGCACGGAAAACTGTTCTGGCTTGGGAATTAATTTATGGGTGTTTGGTGAATGGTACCGTTTACTGCTAACGATGCTGAATAACTCGTTCCTCCGGCGGCATTACTCGCGGTGCATGTGTATTCTCCAGCGTGGCGTGCAGCAACGACGTCGATAGTCAACACGCTTACCCTCTTAGTTGAACTGCTTATCGTTATATCGGGATAATCACGAGATATCGGTTCACCATTCAACGACCACTCTATATCAATTGGGAAGTCACCCTTGAAAACTGTGCAGGTGGCTGTGACCGCGTCGCCCCAATTAGCCGGTTCGTCGCCCATCACGAAGGGCACAATTTGAGGCGCGACTGCGAAATTAGGACAAAGACCAAAACTCGTGATTGATCGTATAAACTATGGTAATACCGATTTCAAATTCTTGCTTTTTGCTTTGCCATCCAGGAAGTTTATTCGTCATTTTTCTTTTTTTGGTTCCCCATGTCAGCACAACTCGAATTATCCAAAGGGTGAAAAAAAAAAAACAAATTTTGTGAAAGGGTGTCTACAAAAAGATATTTTTTTTCGTTGCACCGATCTACTTGACCTGAAAGTTAAATTACCCATTTACCTTGAAGTAAATGAAGTTTCCTGAAAGGAGGGCCTTGTTAAAAGGTTCGCTACGAAATTTGTGGATCTCTAGGACCCGATTTTTCGTACACTTGAATATATAGGAAGGTTTCCTTGATAGAGGATTGGATATTTCGTTTCGTAGATAACCTGACATTTTTTAAGATCCTTGTCAAGCAATACCATTGACTGTCAAAGACGCTGAAACGCTCGTTCCACCAGCAGAGTTGCTGGCCCCACAGGTGTATTCCCCGACATGATGAGCACCAACAGCGTCGATAGTCAAGAGACTAACTCGTTTACCAGTCGCGATTGTGATATCGGGAAAATCGCGGTCGATCGGTTGACCGTTCAGTGACCACTCTATGGCGATCGGTAAGTCACCCTTGGAAACCGTGCAGGTTGCTGTTACAGCGTCACCCCAATTTGCCGGTTCATCACCCAGCTCGAACGGAACGATTTGAGGCGCGACTAGGAATTTTAGAGACTTGAAAATCATTGAAAACAGTGAAACCGATAATTAATCAATGGTCGCCCATACAAGATATACCGATTTCGGGAGACGATCTTGCTCGCAGGATGTTTAAAAACCTCCAGGAAAAGGGAAAGCTGCGCTGGGAGGCGAAAAAAATGGTAAATATTCTCGGGAAAAAAGGATAACATTCTTTTTTTCTTTTGTTGCAAATTACCGTTAACCGCCAAAACTGCGGAATGGCTCGTTGCTCCAGCAACATTGGAAGCCGAGCAAGTGTACTCGCCAGCGTGACTGGCGGCTACCGATTCGATGGTGAGAATGCTGTTTTTTCGGCTAGTCGCAACGATGTTAATGTCACTACGAGAACGTCGAATGGGTTGCCCATTGAGAGCCCACGTGATCTCGATCGGCAAGTCACCTTTCAGTACCGAGCAACTGACCGTTATCGACTCACCGGAACTCACCGGACCATCGGTGATATCGAAGGGAACGATTTGGGGCGCGACTAGGAATTTTAGAGACTTGAAAATCATTGAAAACAGTGAAACCGATAATTAATCAATGTTCGCCCATACAAGATATACCGATTTCGGGAGACGATCTTGCTCGCAGGATGTTTAAAAACCTCCAGGAAAAAGGAAAGCTGCGCTGGGAGGCGAAAAAAATGGTAAATATTCTCGGGAAAAAAGGATAACATTCTTTTTTTCTTTTGTTGCAAATTACCGTTAACCGCCAAAACTGCGGAATGGCTCGTTGCTCCAGCAACATTGGAAGCCGAGCAAGTGTACTCGCCAGCGTGACTGGCGGCTACCGATTCGATGGTGAGAATGCTGTTTTTTCGGCTAGTCGCGACGATGTTAATGTCACTACGAGAACGTCGAATGGGTTGCCCATTGAGAGCCCACGTGATCTCGATCGGCAAGTCACCTTTCAGTACCGAGCAACTGACCGTTATCGACTCACCGGAACTCACCGGACCATCGGCGATATCGAAGGGAGCGATTTGGGGCGCGACTGTAAAGCCCAAGGCTCGATATTAATTTTCTACAATCGTTTGGAATCAGAATTAAGCCAATTACATAATTTACGTAAGCTACTGAAGGGTTGAATTGCAATTAATGCCGATACCGATCTCGGAGTCGTCCTTGCTCGCAGGAAATCCGTTTCAGGGTAGGAATGGAGGGATTAAAACATAGAAAGTTAAGAAAAAGATATTGTGCTGTGGAGTAAAGGGAAAAGATTACCGTTGACCGCAAGAGTTGCCGATTGGCTAGTCGCCCCAGCGACGTTCGAAGCCGAACAAGTTAGCTCTCCCGCGTGACTCGCCGCGACTGATTCAATGCTCAGGATACTATTTTTCCTGGTCGTCGCTACGATATTGATATCGCCACGATCTCGTCTCACGGGTTCTCCGTTGAGAGCCCACGAGATTTCGATGGGCAAGTCGCCCTTAAGGACAGAACAAGTGACGCTGATTGACTCGCCGGAACTGACTGGACCCTCGGCGATTGTGAACGGAGCTATCTGAGGCGCGACTGCAATTTTTTCGGAATGACACTTAAGGTAAATGGCCCAGACTATGATTGCCTCGAGTGCAATTGTTGATCACCAAAATAGGGAACGACAGGGAGGATAACGCTGCACGGCCAAAATCATCTAGAAGACTCATCCTCTCATTATAGAAAAAATGGCGAGGTCGATCTGGATAATAGAAGTATTGAATATGAAGATAGTCTAACTGACTCGAAGAATAAATTCCCTTTTTCAAACTCCGGATACCCTCTATCTCATACGCAGTCGTGGAAAAATCGATTTAATGAACGCCTAGTGAACCGTAAATAAATTATTGGAATTAGTGACATATAAAAAAAAATATCAGGAAAACTGAAATCACGTTAGGATGATGATTTTAAAGATTTTAGGGGACGTCAAGAAAATTTAATCACATTTTTGTTTGGAATCGCAGAGATTTTACGTGAAATAAGACAGGGATAACTTGGAACGAAAATAAAAAAAAAAACAAAGTTGATCATAGAAATGATGAGACTGAGAAAGTGGGTAAACTAAGGCCAAGGCAAGATCTAAGGTTTCAAAAAGTTCAGGGGACATCAAGGGAATTCTTTTACGTTTGGTGGGTATGTTTATGTTTTTTTTTTTTTTTTTTTCGGATTCGTAATTAGAAAAATAAAGGCATCTACAATGTTGAGGAAAACGGGGGCATTTCCGAATGCAACTTGAAAACTATTTGTTTCCGGGGTACCGTTGACCGTAAGTTCTGCAGAGTAACTGGTAGCTCCTGCAGCATTGGATGCAACGCACGTGTACTCTCCCGCATGACTGGGACTCGCTGAATCAATGGAAATGAGACTGTTTCGCTTGGTGGTTGTGATGGAGATCGGTGGATCACCTCCATCAATGGTAACGCCGTTAAGTGCCCACGATATGTCCAATGGTGCGTCACCGCTGACGAGGGTGCAAACTGCAGATACCGATTCCCCCCAATTCACCGATTTATCTGCCATTTTGAAGGGAGCGATCCGCGGAGGTACTGTCAAATTCAAATGACAAATGCAGTGGAAGAAACTCTGGCGATTATCATCAACCACACAAAAGTTTACCTATGCTTTGGTCCTGCGATAGCCGAGGAAATTTTTTTCCCATTACGCATATTGCTACTGACGGATATTTAAAAAATTCTGATACAATTTATTTATTTCGTTGATGCCGTATTTTTATTATGCGTATATGACTTTTTATGTGTGGCGGATTAAAATGTCTGCAATCAACGCGCACGAAAATAAGCAAATTTCGTTTAATATTGTGAAAATTGTGTAAGGAGGCTCCTGTGCTTTGCACTAATCAAATGAGTAGTATATTTTTTAACGTGTTTTTTTCAACAATAAAAAATGTGAATATACATTCTACTTTTAACTTTGGGATGCTATCATTAAGCCTCACAGCCTCAATCTATAAAACCTAAATTGTCCGGTTTCTAACAATTTGTAGCATTATATGTTGTATTTAGTTTTCCAAATGAATAATCTAGGGCCTTCCACCAATTGTCATATCTAATAATTGTTGTTTTCTTTTCCGGTTATACACGCTCCACGAATTCACAGGTCTAAGGTTTATATTACCCTCCTCTATCAAAATGGAGCTTGATTTGAGTCAAGAAAAAAAAAGTTAACCACCGAATCAAATGATTAAAATTGTAAAATAGAAAATACTATTGAAAGTCTATATCATTTGGATAACTCGTGGAAAAAATTAAAAGAAAGTAGATCGCACACGAATTTTAATAAATATATTTATATAGTTATTATTAATACTGCAGGAAATCCACTACGAACTGGTTTACCCTGATTTAACCATAAATTAATCCTTACATAAACAAATTATCGTTAAACGACCATTGTTAATTTATTACCGATTTGACAAGTGAAAAGAACTGAAGCCTCTTCAAGATCGACCCATGCACCAAGCCCAACGCCCGTGATTTGATGAACGAATATGTAGCATATACATAGGCAAATATGCTACGCTGGTGTGCAAGGACGCGCATAATGATCGGTAAGATGTGCAGTTTATAGATGTGCAATGGTACCTAATAATATTGTGCATTTGAGGATGTGAGTGACAAGCGACAATGACGCGCTTCTCGCGAAAACTAGCGCTGGTATAATATCGCGTTTTTGTGAAAAAGAAAAATCGGCATGCAATTGTTGCCAGC
This sequence comes from Clistopyga incitator, assembly GCA_947507545.1. Lineage (NCBI taxonomy): Eukaryota > Metazoa > Arthropoda > Insecta > Hymenoptera > Ichneumonidae > Clistopyga > Clistopyga incitator. Next base: position 2,164,910 of record OX382179.1, on the reverse strand, counting down.
CAACCCAGCCTGTTCACGATATAAATCGAGAACCATTCGTGTGAAGGAGAAAGAAAGCTACGATGTTTCCTCGCCGCTCACTAAATCGGCGTACCGTTCACTGATAAATCGGCAGAGTGCTCTGCCGTACCGGCCGAGTTGCTAGCGCTGCAGGAATAAACTCCTGCGTGACGCGCTGCTACGGAATCGATGGTGAGGGTGCTGGCTCGTTTGCCGCTTCTTCGTGTAACGATGTCCCGATGGTAAGGGTCGCCTGGATCGGAGCTGACAACGATCGGGCGACCGTTCAGCAACCAGACTATTTCCACGGGGAGATCGCCCTTAATAACGGCGCACTGAACGGTCGCCATGTCACCGGCGTTGGCGGCCTCGTCGCCAAACGTAAATGGGGCTATCTGTGGTGCTACTGCAATTTTTTACACAAACCTTCGACGTCAGCGAAGCCCAACGAAATATATTTCTTGCAAATAGCATATCAACGAGGAAAACGACCGATTTCTGTTAACAATATCAAATCTGGTGAAAATTAATTGTAATAAAGAAAAAAACTAAACGCAGAAAATTCAGGGAATAAGGTATGCCATATGGAGGAAGAAAAATTGCAGTGCATTCAATTCCATCATTTTCTGCAGTTATTCGATGCACGACGTAATCTCAATCGAAGAAATTTTCATAGGCTCAACAACTGTTAGGTGAATTTTTCAATTGCTAGCATAGCTTCCAATTAATTATGATGTGAATGGTGAAAGAATTGAGTAAAAAGAATATTTCCCTAGCCATTGAATGGTTCCCAGGTCGATCCAAATTTCTCTGATCGAAGCAAAATCATCATGAATCGATTCTATGCTAGATTATACTTTTTCAACATTGTGTTGTACTGCAATTTTTATTCTGGGGCTTCACAGGATGAAAAAGAGCGAGGATTCTCTACGGGAGGCCAATTGTTAAGCAGGACGAGGAGATTGAGGAATGGTTTGCCTTTTCACGAGCAATTCTTACGACCGGTATGTCTCGTCGGACTGACATACAAACACACACACATCGAGTAGTCGACGACAGCAGCAGTAAAGTTGCATACACGGGTGTAATTGTTCTGCCTTTCTAATACGAACGCCGATTAGTTCGAGATACGGGATGCAGACAGTCTCGTAGTCCCTGCTCGACCAGCGTGCACTGAGAACGTGACCAAACATCCTATCGCTGCTTATCGTCATCGTCCTCCTCACCAACTATTTATCCTCTGCTCAATGGCAACATTACTTGAATTAATGTTCAAAACAGATTTTTTAAAAATCATTCCAATTGAAATTTATATTCAAGGCTCGACCATGACGATGAGGAACGATCTTGAAGAGATAGCAAGCCGAATCGAGATCGAAATGAAAACATAGAAAATAAATATGATATGAAAAAAAATAATAATCGATAGGTACAGCGTATACGAAAATTGGAGTATCAAAGATTTTTTGATCGCAACTGCGAGCTACCATTGACAACGAGAACTGCGGTGTGACTGTGAGTTCCTGCTCCGTTTGCCGCTGTACATTTGTATCTGCCTGCGTGTCTTGCTGATACACTGTCGATGCTCAAGAAGCTGACCCTCTTATTATTATTCACGATTGTAATGTCGTCTCGAGCGTAGTCGAACAACGGCTCGTCATTGAAAGTCCATGTGAGATTAACCGGTAGATCACCCTTGATGATCGTGCAGGACACGGATAGCATTTCACCCGAGTTGAGGGGATCGTCGCCGAACGAGAACTGAAGGACCTGCGGCGCGACTGCGTAGGCAATTTGCGTTGAGCGTATCATCACAGGATTGGCGATAAATTGAGCATCTTACTCGTTATATTAATTTTCAAAGGGACGACGAAATCTGTATTCCCAGTCAAAGATGAGAGTCGCAAGTCCGAAATGTATTTGGAGGTATAATTGAAAATAGCTCTTCCACATGTGTGAGTACATTTTGTCAATAATGTAATCAAAGTAGCAACGAAAAGACCTATTGAATGATAACAGTATTTTTTAAATTGAACTCTGAAAGAGGCGCGTAATTTATTTAGTAAAAAGCGACAAGAAGTGAGGAATGAATGGATTTAATAATGCAGCGATATTTTATGTATCACGGATTTGAACTTGAAAGTAGTTCGTGAAACAATGTACCAGACTTGCTAAAAATTTGATTGTCAATTCTACTTTTTATCCCGGTTTTATAACACGAAGGCAGAAAGGACGGAGAGAAATGTTTTCAGCGTTTCTCAGGCACAATCTTGCAGAGGTCCATAAAACTTAAGTGAAAAATGAAAGTTAATATCACTCGACCTCATACAGACGATAAGGTCGAGCGACTGGCGACACACAATCGCTGAACTTGATATATCAAAATATATCAAATTTCCAAACATTGTTGCCAGTGTAGAACGACCTCGATCATTTGACTGCACTATAAAATCCTCTTCGTGCTCCTATTCTAAGAAAATCACTATTTTCTAAGCCTCTTGCTGAAAAAAGTGACGAACAGTCGGTGTATTTTTATTCCGTCTGCTAAATGACTCGAAGAGAATGGAATTTCGTGCGTGCAGGATCGAGCAGGCTGGCTTAAAAATAAAAATAAAAAAAATTACTAATTGTGAAGTGGAACAAGAAAGTGATTGAAAAAATAAATTGAAAAATAATGAATTAATGTAGATAGTATAAAAAAGCGGTCACTTCAGTTCCGGGCAAGGTTTGTGAGATAAAGGAAGACGCGAACCGTTCACTGTGAGGAGGGTCGAGTAGGAGGATGTTCCCGCCGCGTTCTCGGCCGTGCAAACGTAATCCCCCGCGTGTCTCGCGGTGATGACGGATATCATTAGCATGCTAACGCGATCGGCGACCTTCTTCGCGATCACGCCGGATGAACCGCCCATCTCGACCCCCGGATAGCTCCAGCGTATCGTCAGGGGCAAGTCACCGGTCGGCACGATGCACTGCAGGTTCGCAAACTCGCCGGCGTTCATTGGCAGCTTCGTGAATGCGAACTCTTGTACACTGGGTGGTACTGAAGTGTATGTCACGTGGGTACAGCTTGCAGTGTTTTATACCGTGTGTCTATTATTACTATTCACCAATTTCCGCATACTCTACACGTTTTTTTTTTTTTTTTAAGATGTAAAAAAACATGAAACGATATTTTATTTCAATTTACGACATTTTTTTAAAAATCGACATTTGAATTTAGCTCAGAATCAACGAAAATCTTAACCAGATATATACAAAATTGTGAATTCCGGATTTTTGGCAAAGCTAATATCGCATTTTTCCAAATATCCGAGCAATAGTTGTAAATCTTTTGACGCAGGGCATCGAAAACATGGAATTAATCCGTACAACTTTATGTACCGCGATTACTGAAGTTAGAGATAACATAACACAAACAAAACATCAATTAAGTTTCAAAGAGTAATTCAAAAACTCATCAATTGTTGTATCGTTTTAAACGTCATTGCAGTGATTCAAAGCATATGGAAATAAAAATTGCCAGCACTTTACAGATGCACCGCGTGTATTGTCAACGATAATACCGTTCGCTCATTTCATCCTATTAATATTTAAATTCGATACTTGATTATGACAATATCAAACACTGCCCGAATGAAGGTACAAAAGATTTGTGAAGATCGAAAAATTATTTCTGCAACAGCTCAAAAATGAAATATTCTTTAATCTGTTGCTTTGAGGAATTCAATTTTTGAATCGTTTACGCGTAGAATCATATTTGCAACTTAATTACAATTCGGCCAAATGTTTCAGAATTCAAAAATTGAGCATAAGAATATTTTTCCAAAGGCTGATTCGCCAGTCCTAAAAAAACCTAACAAAAATAGCTACTGGTGCATGTACCGCACTTTTTGTCTCAGCATAATCATTAGATTTTGTGTCCGGATATTAATGAAAAAGCCAAATTTCAAGAACTGTAATCGAGACACACGGTATATCGCGGGGTGATGTCAAAAGTGCTTTGGCTGATGTTTCTTACCGTCGTCCAGCGCCTCATAACTATCCCATTAATTGTCTTGACAACAATTACATTATGAACTTTAGCCATAAAATAAATAAATAATTTTCGGTCGTAATGTCAAACTCTGAATCACGGAGTCCGAGAAACAGAGAGTACAGACAATGGGTTGTGTGGTGACTATATATATATATATATATATATCAAGTACTTTGCAGCCTCCGAGACTCGAGAAGTCTCTTATGATATTGGGCTGCTATATACTATGGGGCTGTCAGCTCGACCCGCAGCTCAGGCGAGTGGGACGAGAATAAAAGGAATCCGAACGGAGAACGAACGGGCGGCAGGTGTGCAGAGATTCACGAACACCTGCCACTAGTGCGCTTTGCACGTTGAACGCGATGCGAGTCTCTCTCGACGTTTCAAGACTCGTACGAAACACAACAGCGAATATACAACGAAGAGACAGCATAACGATCACCTTTACGATGGCTGAAAAGAAATCATCCTTAAAACTAACAAATTGCTGATAAACATATGCATTTTCAATGTCGATGACCTGAAAAACCTGTAAAAATAATGTTAATCTGCACTATTTTTTCATTGAATCCGGCGACAAGCGAATTACGTGGGTAAACTTTGTTTTTTACTTGTACTTTATTTATAACCGGTACGTAAAAGAGAAATTTTTCAAAATAATTGCCGATGAGGAATTAACTCCGATGCGATACGTAAAAGGTTTTTTTTTTTTTTCTATATTCGACCGGATGTATCATCCGCGTTCACAAATAAAAAAATTGTTTTATTATTTCCGTCGAAATTTGACGTTTACACGCCGATTATTTGAACAGTCTTTTGAGACGTCTCCTTTTGGACATCTTTCGCAAATGTCAGCCTTTTGCTCCGGAAACTGAAGCGAATTATCACCTTTCAATAGCAGTCTCTTACGGCAACGATAATTTGAATTTTCGCTCGTCGCCGGTCCGGAAATACTGAGGGAACACTGTTACTACATGCTCGGTACAAAGACCTCTTTAAATTGTCGTTCCGGCACCTCCACACATTCTTATTTGGATTTCCACGTGGGCGAACAATGGAAGGTGAACCGGTTATGCACTCTTGAACGATAGAACCCTCGATTTATATGCTTCGATTGACATAATTGTTTTCCCTTACCTGCTACAATAAATTATATGAAATTCTACCTTTTTTTCTCATACAAAAAGCTGTAAGAACTTGATCCTGAATAAATAGTTTATTTTGCCATTCTGCTTTCGTTGCTATATAGAAATGATTTCAAAAGTGCAATAAATTTTCGCACGATTCGAAAATTATTTATTTATTTAAAAAAATATTTTCCTTTATATCGAAGCAAGGATTTTTCACTAAATTTTTTTTTCCATTGATTGATCGATCATATGAATCAAAGTTATTATCGATTTTATTGATTTTAACAGTTTGATAATGTTCTAATAGTGCTCACTCAGTATTTCGTTTCAGAAACAATTATCCTCGCCAATTAACGGCGAATGATTACTAATGTGTAATGATAAATGGAAACGGCGAAACTTACCCATTACTTGAACCTCGAGAGTTCCTCTTGCGCTGTATCCCTGAGCATTGCGTGCAACACACGTGTACGTGGCTTGATCGCTGTGACGTTCGACGTTCTCGATGATGAGGGTTCCGTTCGGGAAGACTTTCTGTTTCCTGTTGATGGGAAGAACTCGGGTATCGCGTTCCCAGACGGTGCTCTCGATGGGATATCCAGCGACCGGGCAAGTTACTCGAAGAGTTTCACCAGCAACAATAGCTTTCTTGTCCATGTGTCTGATGAATGGTAGGCCGTAGACGTTGAGACGCGCTGCATGTTCCGCTGAGCCAACCTAAAAAGGCGAAAACATTCACGATAACAAAATTAATTTCCCATCAATATTAAGGATGCTTTCCTCTTTTTCCCCAACATAAATTATTTTCTGTGTTATTTTTCAATTTTGGTTTTGAGAAATGTCTCAAGAATCGCAAATTACGTTTATGTTATAAAATGTTTCCATATTACACACAAAAATGTGTAGAGTCATTAGATTAATAAAAACTTTCAAAATATTCAGGCATTTAATGAGACAAAAAACCGAGATTTCTGACAATCAAAGTATTTTTCAAAAACGTATTCAATTTTTGATAAAACACTTTGGTATTCTAATTATTCCAACTCAAACTTCGTGGTATGTTCAATACTATTTTTTCTGGACCCTAATAATATCATGAATTGCACAAAATTCTCATCCTACTTGACTTTCACTGGCTAAGAATATATGCACGAAGCAACCTTAAAGTGATAACCTCGGTCCATTCGGTTGCATCAATCTCCTTTGTATGCAAAAATCCTCATGATTCTCTAATTGGTTTGCTCACATAGAGAATGTTTTTAATCAAGGAGATTTAATTAAGAAGTGTCTGAAGAATATTGCGAGTAAAGAGAAGCAATCACAGGATAAAAAAGCCTAGTTTGTTGGGCAATTGTTACGTTGCGCTACCTTGGATGCTGCAATGCACTTGTACAATCCTCCGTCGTTGGTGTGGATGCTGGAGATGTTGAGATGAGAGACGACATCGCCGTTGACTTTGACGTACTGTCCGACCTGGAGTCTTTCCGTGTTCGAGAGTCGTTTTCCGTCGAGTTCCCAGGTGATTTCGGGAGTTGGGTTGCCGCTGGCGATGCAGTTCAGGAAGACACTGGGTCCCGGCTGAAGAGTCTCCTCCGCGAAGGCCTGCTTGATCTGGGGTGGCTCGACTGTCGATATCGGTTAATATCCGTTAGCTCGATATGATATAACAACAGGTCACTTAAACTGGGTGGCAGCAGCAACCTGTCGCTGCGCCACGTGTTCCTCGTTTACTTCAAGCCCACTCGTTCCATTCACTACTCGCTTCTACACTTTTACCTATTCAAAATGCTATAACGATTGCCAATATCATCAGCGACTTGAAAAAGTTTCTCATTATAGCATTGTTATCCGCTATTGAACTATATCGCTGAGACACGACGAGGCGCGGGGCCTCACTGTGGGATTTTTTATCAACTTTAAAAGGCAATTTATAGAGCATGTTAATAATGAAAGTTGGACTACAGTCCGTGAACTTCGATTTTTTGATATTCTGATATTTATCGTAAATGTCTAGATTTTCTAATTTTCTGAACAGCTTGTGGATTGTGATTTTTAAAATCAAATTTAAACGGCAGTTTCTGGAAGATGTAATTCATGAAATTTGGACTACGGATTGCAAGCTTCGATTTTTTTCTATTCAGAATGTTTCATGGAATGTTTTATAATCGATATGCATGATTGAAACATTGAAAAGTCCTCGCTTTGATTTTGCGTAGGATTATATCAGTGTAGCAACATCAGCTATTGCATCAACCTTCAACCAGATGTGAAGATTACTTTTATTCATTTTAATTCCACCATATCAGTTCCTGAAATTATTTCGTGTTTATTAAGACTTCGAAATTTTACATTAATTTTAGGGTCGAAGTGGAGTTTTATATATCAGTGAATTTTGTAGGATATAAAAAGCCGAAAGTGTCATTTTTATCAGCAACAAATAAAGAAAAATGTGTGTATTTTGAAAAAAATATCAAAGTGCGAGTGATTAGTATAACCAGAAGCGATAATGTGTGAAACACTATCCCCAAAATTGGGAAAAGAGCCGAAGTCCCAACAATTATTAACCCCACGATTGTACACTTTCCAATTCAAACATTAAGAGTATACTAATTATACACTCAGTTCACTCTTATCTTCGCTTCAAATTAATAATTTTGCTCGAAGGCGACATTTTTCTTCAAGGAATATGTGATAAGTTTCGTGAAAATATTTTTAAAAAATGTGAATTCTGATAGACTGTTACTTCTTCAATGAACTCACATCGTCCTCCAAGTTTCAATTCTGCGGTGGCTTGAGCGCTTTCCTGATCATTTCTGACGAAACATTGATACATCCCCTTGTCTTCTTTCTTGACGCTCTCGATTCTGAGCACCGGATCTTCCAAACCCAAAGGCTTTCCGTCCTTCAGCCATGAGATAGTTTTGATGGGATTGCCACGAACGTTGCAGGTGAAAGTTGCGGGTCTTCCGAAATCGACAGTTTGGGTCCTGGGTTCAATTTCCGCGGCCAAAGGTGCAGTCACGGTCAAAACGGTTTCCACGCTCTCGCCTCCCACAGAATTGTTCACGATACATAGATATTTTCCAGAATCCTCGACGCGGGCTTCGCGAATTATCAGAGTTCCACTGACTTGTCGGACTCGGTCGTTCAGCTGCACTGGTTGCCTCCTCGAAGTGCCGTCAATGAACTTGTACCATCTGAAACAAAAAAAAATGCAAAACGTGTATATCTCTGATATATTTAAATGAGAATTCGAAATTGGCTTCGTGAATTCTATTGCACCTGAACGTTTTGACAAAAATAATGCGCCCGATACGAGATACACGACACGTGGAACCCTGAATAGCTTTGCAAAAATTGAGCTTAAAAAATGTTTGCTTATAAGAATACCCAAATTATTGATATCAACAGATGAACTCTCTTCGACTGAACGATTTTTGCTCTTTGTGATCTCTGATCCTATTTGGCATTTGTAATCCCAAGATATTACTTAATTTTCACTGTAATTTTGATGTTTGTTTATTGAGCATTTTTTAAATATTTACTAGAAACATAGAACTTGTAAGGTGACAGAACTGCAGCCTCGTAAAGCTTCATTGACAATCGATTTACAATTTAATTCACATTTGATTCACTGCCCCTGACGAATTAGAAAAACAATGTAATCGATCAATTATTGACGTGTAAAAGAAGAATTTAGGTGCGGGAACGCGAATCATGCGTGTACCTAGATATCGGGGCAGGAAATCCTTGTGCCGCGCATGCGAGCGCCAGAGAATCGCTCTGTAAACCCCAGTACTTATTAAGACCGTCTCCGGTAACCTTCGGTGCTGTACGACCTGACGGTTCTGAAAATAAAACGATCCAGCTTCTTTTACCCGTCAAGATCGCACTGAGTGTGGATCATCAATGATGTACGATACAGGCGCTTGATGATCCAAGCCTCAGATTGCACCTGTCACTGGATCAACACTGACAGCAAAATGTGGTACTGGTTACTATTTCCTTACCCAGTTGCGAAAACAATTTAAGAAGGTCTCCCCAATATTAGACCAAAAAAAAAGGGAAATTATTATTTTTTTACCGATCGAAAATCGAATAAACAACGTTGTGAAATTATTCCTGGTCGGTTAACAAATCAGAATTTCCATATATGTATAATAAGCTGCAGAAGATCACAAATATCTCGCCATCCGATTTTTCTAAAATAAAACTCTTTTTTTTTATACGATTTTTATTGAATGATAAAAATGAAACGTTATATTTTCCATTATTCGGTGACGTTTTTTTTTTTAAGAGGTGGAAAAAGTTAATAATATCATGGAAATAGTAGGAGTACCACAATTTTCCTGCGCCAAGAATGCTTACGCGAATTAATAATTAATAAAATGCAAATTAACTTCACACACTCGTCTACAGACTTACCTTGCAGAACTTGTCGCGTTCCTCATGCCTCAGGATTTATTCTGTGCACTAGATTAGAGTAAATAATTAATACTAAGTACCTTACCTTATTTTACTCTGCATTAGGTGACCGACGACCAATTACTATTACTCTTATAATTAAATTCCATGCGACAATGTTTATATATTTAAAGCAATAACGGATCAACGCAAACGAGTAACGATAATCGAACGAAAGGGACAGAAATGAATGAGAAGTTGGTGAAGATTATTGAAAAATAAGGAGGAAACGTTTGATGATTTGGGTACCTGGTGACCGGAAGGGGATGTGCCTGAAGGGAGTGACTGAGAGCGACGTTACGTCCCTGGGGTACGAAAAGTACTTCCCAACCCTCGTATTTTTTGCCTGTCGAACGAGGAGCTACCTCGCCAGTTCCCTCTGCAAAGGGAAGCAACAAATTGCGAACTTGGGCCTAGGTCTTACAGCGATTTTCTCCGAAAAAAATCAACCACACACATACATGAATCCGGCAAACCTAAATCACACCTTTTGTTGACTGTAATCCTCACAAAGTACAGTTTTGGATGGGAAAATGGAGTCCTAACAATTATTTCCAAGTTACGAATATGTAAAATGATGTGGATGAATGATTTTATCACTTTTCCTCAGTGTCTTAAATTAATGCGGGGGTAATTGGGGGTGTTACTAAATATACTTTTCTAGGATCAATTTACTATTGTCAACGTCAATCAGACATTTTAATCAAGCTTACGACTCACATCTAATTAATTTAGAAAATTCGTGTACGAATGTCAATGGGAAAACGTATATTTAAAATTTGTTAATAGTTTCCATAGTTTAAAACAAAATCCTACATTATTTAGGACCTACCGAAATCCCTAAATTTTTCCCTAAGATTTCCCAAGGGTGTGACCACCATATTGTACCATTCAGGGGGCTAAGCTCACAGAATCAATTTATTTTAGAACTGTTTGAAAAAAGTTAAGTTAAAAGTTGAAAATTAACTGGTAAAATTAAAAACGTATGGAAGCAAACACCAAATTTATTTGAAAAATTATTTCAAGACTTCAAGTACGGGAGGTAACGTTAAATCGTGTACCTGGTGACCGGAAGGGGATGTGCTTGAAGGGAGTGACTGAGCGCCACGTTACGTCCCTGGGATACCAAAAGTACTTCATAACCAAATTTTTTGCCTGTCGAGCGTGGAGCTATTTCACCGGTTCCCTCTGAAAACCGATGGAAGGTACTTTGAACTCAGAACACTCAAAAAAAAAATGGTAGTTCTGATAACTGTGGTACACGTACTTCTAATTAGCCGTCAATGCAAAAGTTGCATAATTATATTAACTAATTCATATTTATCTCCACGCCACTCCAATTATTTCAGGGGCATAGCTCGTTGAGCGCACGGAAAAAGGCATATTTTTGTAAATTCATTTCCGTTTCTTACTTTTTTTTTCCTCGATATTTCTACAAACTTTAATATACAGAATAAGAGGGCCTGAAGAGGGCTCAGTGATTATTTTGAACAAAAGTATATTTTTTTAATACAGTGACCAGGTTTTCCTTAAAACTGAATTTTTAAAGTCGGTGAGCATTTCCAAACTATTACATCGAGATCTCTGTAATTTCTTGACGAGTGTGTCTACGAAGCAGACTGTAACTCTTTTATAATTATATACTTTTAAATAAATAAATTAAAGGTTTATACTGCAGATATTACTTTTTGGAATACCAAGTCTCCGTACGAACATATACTTATGTTTTTTTCACACAGAAACATCACATAAAAACACACCTTTTCCGACTGAACATAACCCCTTAATTAAGGTAATAATAGAAAGAAGTTTGAATATTTATATAATAATCAAAGATGCTCATCTCCTTCAGCAGGTCTACCGCGCTTTTTTCTATATTATACAACATTTCTTCCATTAAATGACAAGTCCAATGATCTAATAACACGGCTCCAGATGAAATAACAATTGCTAGTTAACGAAATAAGGAACACACTTGGATCATGGCTTGTATACCTCGTGACTGGAACGGGAGACCCCTGAATAGCGCAATCCAGTGCAACAACACCATCACGCGCCACCCCCACGAGTTTTCCACCCTCGTAACGTTCACCCGCTACTCGAGGGGCCACGTTGCTATTCGGTTCTGCAAATTTTATCATTCCCTAGGTGTAGCACGAATAACTTATATCCCGAGGATCAAGAAAAATTGAATTGGATGCTCGAGAAGTTCGACTATCGTCAAAGACATCCAAATTTATCGAATCGATAAATCGATACAGGCTCGAGTCTATTTTAAACCAATAAATATCTGAATACTGAATAAAACCCTGGGACAGGATACTTCGGGCACAATTTTCTTGTTGTTTATGCAATACGAGATTTGTCGGTGTAATTGTACACAAAATGTTCTGGTACCTGAAGAACGGCGAAGGGAAACCTTGAACTGGACACGTTAATCCGACCGTATTTTCTACCGCGAGATTCCTCTTCATACCGTTGACTTCTTTGTGTCGAACGTTCGGAGGAACACTTCCACTGGGCTCTGCAAATGCCCATGTTTTTTATGCTTAAAGTATTGGCGATATGATCGAATGCCTGATCGCCACCCGAGATCAATTCTACTTTATTTATTTTTTTAAACCACGCATCAAAAAATTACTTTTCCCTGTGAAGTCTTGCTCATTGCCTTCGCATTATTTCAATTTTTTGTAACATTCACCATGAGAAAGTACATAGATTAATTTTGGCATCTTCACGGAAGAATGTTTGAAAAATTGGAAATAACGTTCACCCACTTGTTGGCATTTTGTGATCCTATTTGCTCCTTCAAATTTTATCATCCCCATTGAGAGAACGTTTTAACCCGTTTCATGGGAAATCCGAAAATGGATGGGATGTTTTAGACGAGAATTCACCCAGCATGCTACAAATACTGACTGAAATTTGTTGAAAGATATAAAGTTGAGCCTCTTCTCTGAGGAATATTCGCATGTTGAATTAAACACTGGGACAGGACACTTTACACGATCTTGGACTACATTTTCTATGTTATATGAAACAAATTTGTGCATTTCGGTACAAAATGTTTTGGTACCGTTTCATGAGAAATCCGAAAATGGATGGGATGTTTCAGACGAGATTTCACCCAGCACGCTAGAAATACTGATTGAAATTTGTTGGAGGACTAAGTTGATATAAAGTTGAGCCTCTTCTCTGACGAATATTCGCATGTTGAATTAAACACTGGGACAGGACACTTTACACGATCTTGGACTACATTTTCTATGTTATATGAAACAAATTTGTGCATTTCGGTACAAAATGTTATGGTACCTGAATAACGGTGAAGGGAAACCTTGAACTGGACAGGTTAAGCCAACTGTATTTCCTATCGGGAGATTCCTCTTCATGCCATTTGACTCTTTGTCTCGAACATTTGGAGGTACACTTCCGCTAGGCTCTGCAATAGCCCACATTTCATACTTAAAATATTAACGACATACTTTCATTCTTCAACCGTCGATTGTCACCCTATTTTTCTCTATGAGCTATTTTTCATTAGATTTTTTTTTTTTCCACGAATATTTTAAGAGGGTATCGGTATAATAATCGGTAATCAGAAGTCTCGATAACAGCCCTTTAAAAAAAATGATCACGTGGGTAACAAATGAACAGTCGTCACTCGATAGTTACCAGGCCTATCACAATTTTTTCCAGTGTGACAAAATAAAACGAAAAACCAATGACCTACCTGAATATAGGCAGCGGGTTTGCTTGAGCCTGACAAAGCATTGCCATGGCAGATTTTGAGGCTATTGACAGTACGGTTATCTTAGCTGTGGGCGGAACCCTCGGAGCTGCACCATTCACGGGCTCTAAGAATACACGAGGAGTTCTCAAAAATAATAATGGGTACAGGATAAGACAATAGGCTACCTGAATGTTGGGAGAGGATGTCCCTGTGCCTGACACAGCATCGTTAATGGCAAACCTTCGGCACTCCCGAGAACGTCGTACTTAGCAGTCGACGCGACTCTAGGTTTGGCACCGTTAACTGGCTCTACGAAATTACGTGCACGTTAAAGAAAACAATTATTACTTAGCGATCGCTGAGCGAACGAACCTGAACCCTGGCGCAGGAAACGCCTGAGCATCGCACAGCAAACTCAATTCCGCACCGTTTCCTATTTCGAATGAATTTATCTTTGCGGATTTTGGAAACTTGGGTGCAACCCGTCCTGCTGGCTCTGATATGTAAAAGAATTACGTCAATACGATTCGTGATGAAAGCTAACACATTTTTTGAGATAATTGGCGCGAGTGAACCTTCAAATTGGAACAGGGTATCCGAATTTTCCTTCATCGCGTTGTTTTTAGGAGTGAAGTGGAACAATTTGTTAAAGGGACCGACAGAGTGCGCGATAAGAAAGATGAAAGGCGATCAGAGAAATGTAGTTCACGTATTTTGATACAGCCATTTTTTGCACCGGATACTGCGAGAAGAAATATAAAAAGTTTCACTAGAGTAGTTTTCATGATCCAACTATGGGTTACGGATTTTAACTTCGGAGGTCTTGTTTCATTCAAGACAAAGTACATTCCAGTTGGCACAAAACGACAAATATTTTATCGAATCTTGTTATACAATATTGAACCAATTCTCACTTGATTTCAACAGTTACGCTCGCGCTGGAAGATCTATTGTCTTGAAAAAATTGTAACCATGATAGTGAAAATTTTATGTAAAATAACTGCACAAATTGATTATTTTTATTCAGAGAATTCCAGTGCACTAATCGGCTATATTATATTCGACTAAATTTAACTGTAAAAAAAATAATGTCTTAAATAAAAATAATAGTAGTTATTATTATTATTATTGTTATTAAAAATATCTGCCTGAATAAAAAAATGTTTTGCAATGCCTTTTGGCCAGTGTGCTTAAATTATTCTTCCGGTCGGTTGTCAGGGATAAGGAGATTACGCGCGAGTGTCGTGAATAGTAGCCGAAAGTGAGAAGCGATTTTGAATTACAATATCAAAGTGAACTGACCTAAAGGCGGGAGCTGGATACGCTTGGGCATCGCAGAGCATTCTCAGCTGAGCACCTCGAGCCGCTTCAAAGGATTCGGACTTGGCTGATCGCGGAAACTTCGGTGAGACTCGTCCCGCTGGCTCTAACGAGATTTCCGTTCAAACAGGTGGTTCGCAAAGAGAGGAAGGGGCTTCACAGCGGTTGAGAATTATTTGAAGCGAACGGATGGGAAAAATACAGAAGCGATGAGAAGGAATATCTTTGGAATAACCGATGAGAAGAAGCTTGTGTTAGCATTTTTCCTACCAATTTTTTCGGAGTGCTTTCAATTCGTAAAAGATAATAACCCAGAAAAACTAGGTAATATTTTTATACGACTCCAATTGATTTGCATATCATTACAGCCTGAGATTTCATCTCGGAAAGTTTTGAGTTAACGAAACGTAATAATCAAATCCTGATTTGGACTTTGCGCCATCTCAAATCTAATAAACAATAAATACGAAGATGATACTGAATTTCCACTTTCAATCATTAATAATCCCACAATAAAATTGAAAACTACGTTTTGTAGGCTCAAAAGCGTAAAATAAATGATAAAACGGTAGATTTCACAAAATATTTCCAACTGCTAATGCAAGTCCCAGAGCTAAAATAAACAGCCCATTTATAATAAGAACAAAGTCTTTTTGCACGCGTTACATCAGTCACTTTTTTGTGTTAAGAATGTTAAAATGCATCAAGCTCGTTTAGTCAATCATTGGTTGCTTCGATTTGTCTTTTATAATTTAAGGAAGACCTAATTGGGGCTTAATATGATGACAATGTTCAGTTGAATTTAAAAGCACACATGAAGAGGAAGACAGGATCTAGATAATTGGTCCTTAAACAAAGCCAAACACGGAGAACAATTTCTCTGCTGTGACAACATAAAACGGTGACAACAAGAATCGTTTTCCTAGGCTAACAAAAAAATGTGTCAGTCCAACAAAAAATATGTCAAACTAACGTAAAGATTTTTGTTGTCACAGCACAGAAATTTCTCTTCGCGAAGGAGAAGGTAAATGGAAAATTCGCAAATGTAAGCACGGATCTACGATACGACAGGATAATTTTACCTGAAGGCCGGAATAGGGTGAGCTTGCGCCTGGCATAAAAGCACGATGCTGCTACGGACGTCTCTCTCCATCCAGCTCCCTCTCTCGCCTAACACTGAAGGTGCTTTACTCCCTACCGGTTCTGTTGGCCATACAATGGAACGAACCCGAACTCTCGTTAAGCCAATCGACACTTAACACTAACCAATGATCATGCGATTTAAATCGAACCTGAACGCTGGCGCCGGGAAGGCCTGGGCATCGCATAGGAGACTCAATTTAACCCCGTTACCAACTTGGAACGAATCCGACTTGGCGGATTTTGGAAATTTTGGTGACATACGACCCGCAGGCTCTGTTGGGATCACGAGAAAAAGAGTATTTCGTAACACGTGCATGAAAAGCAGTGCTTTCTATGACTGACTATTTCTTCTTTTTCCACCGCGTATGGTATACAATTTTACTTCACAACATGTCGAAAGGGAGTTTCCGCCCCCAAAGTGCGCGAGAAACCTCACTTTCCACAGTGCAGTGAAGCCAGAGTATGATGACGTATTTGCTGGTCAGGATTACTTCACTTCCGTCCCTTGGAAGTTTCACTTTCATTCGTAAGCACGAAGATTTGTAAGTTGTCCCGTAAAATTACCATTTAAAGCGCCATTGTTCATGCACTTGTTACCGAAAATATAGTATGCATCAAATGTGTGCGTCTCTCTCGTGAAATCTCATCGCAATTGCTCAATTTCGAGGTGGTTCTTAGGTAATATACTGTTGACTTGTTTGCATGTGTTTGACGGTTTGTCCGATTGTTTTTTACCTGAACATTGGAACAGGGTATCCCTGACCCTGACAAGGCACAACGATGTCGATACCGGCACGCCTTTTCATTGAACTTCCCTCTTCTCCGACAATTGCAGGAGCTTTGCTTCCAACGGGTTCTATTTTTTTTCATAAAGGTTTCCAATGAAGTGAATAAGGTTGCAAATGGAAAAAGAGAGATAAAAAACTATCTATACTGCGGAGGCTGAGGATAATGTCGAATAATTTACCTAAAATTAGGAACCGGGTATCCCTGAGCCAGGCAAAACATCGCCACACTCGTGTTAGCAGGCTTCGCTTTCCAACCCCCTCGCAATTCGCCGGTTATCGCTGGTGCTTTGCTTCCTACTGGTTCTGCGATTACATCGTTAATTGAACATGCATTTAGTCGAGTATAGATTGATTATGAAAATTGTTCACGGAGACAAAGCGTGAACCCAGACTAAACATTGGTTTTCAAATATTTGCATTGATACTTATTTAGTATAATTGACATTTTTGTTACGGTATTGATAAAATTTTCGATGCTGGCTCGACAGAAAAGTGTCGATATCAATGAGTTTAATAAAATTAAAAAAGAAAAAGCATTAATTTGATCCCAATTCAATCTATGTGATACTTTCGGAGACGTCAATTTTTTTCAATGTCCTCTTTTATCGAGAAGCACTTAAATTAAGATCAAATCAAACTTTTAATTGGAAATCCACATGTGGAGCATTCGGTAGCCATTGTGTTCAATAGCCTGTTTTGCTTTTAAGATGTCCAAATATATGAATCAATGCGTCAACACTATTTGCGTAATTCAATTATTTAACTAGGTACAGAAGCAAAATTTACCTAAACGATGGAACCGGATAACCCTGAGCTGGGCACAACATCACAATGCTCGACCTGACGCTCTTCTGCATCCACCAACCCTTCATCTCACCCGTGAATCCTGGCGCTTTGCTCCCGACCGGTTCTATTCGAATTCCGTACAATTAACATGATTTTTGATCAACTTCTTATTACCTAAAGGAAGGAACTGGGTATCCCTGGGCTGGACACGCCATCTCGATACTCGAATTTTCAATCTCCTGAATCCACCAACCTTTCACAATTCCCGTAAACGCGGGAGCTTTGCTTCCGACTGGTTCTATTCGAATTCCGTACAATTAACATGATTTTTGATCAATTTCATATTACCTAAAGGAAGGAACTGGGTATCCCTGGGCTGGACACGCCATCTCGATACTCGAATTTTCAATCTCCTGAATCCACCAACCTTTCACAATTCCCGTAAACGCGGGAGCTTTGCTTCCGACTGGTTCTATTCGAATTCCGTACAATTAACATGATTTTTGATCAATTTCATATTACCTAAAGGAAGGAACTGGGTATCCCTGGGCTGGACACGCTATCTCGATACTCGAATTTTCAATCTCCTGAATCCACCAGCCTTTCACAATTCCCGTAAACGCGGGAGCTTTGCTTCCGACTGGTTCTATACAAAATTCAAGTCATGCAAAACAGCATAAGCCTAATATTTCTTTGAAATAAAGGGGCAATCAATTGACAGATAAGCAGAAAACCAAAACTATTTCAAGTTTTTACCGAAAGGAAGGTACAGGGTAACCCTGCGCTGGGCACGCCATCACGATACTGGAATTTGCTGGTTCGATGAGCATCCAGCCCTTCATTACTCCCGTAAACGATGGAGCTTTACTTCCAACTGGTTCTATTTTGACGTCATGTAAAATATTTCAAGTGAACAATCTCAATTCGCTACTGGGCGACGAAATGCACGAAAGAAAAACACCGGAAGATGGGACTAGGCAACCCTACACAGAATCTACCAAAACGCTGACACAATTTTATGTTGTCATTGACGCGAAAATAGTGAAAACAAAGCATTCTTGCCCCCCCCCATAAAGTATCGTTCAATTAATAATTACTTAAACTTTTGGAGGAACCGATTTTTTCCAGCTGAATTTCTTAGTCGTGTTAATTATTATTTTGTTATTTCCTTATGAAAACCAATGTTTCTAATTGGATTTGAATATTTCTGAAGCAAGCTCTGGCCACGGCTGGTTGCGAAATCTTTCTACTGCTAACTACGAAACTAATTTTAATTTTGCGTTGTCCTGCGATGACCATTTTATATAATAGGTTTAATAAAAATGGAACCTGCTTAAAAAATTGCAAAATTTCTTTTTCTCATAATCAGGTAACAAAATATAAGGATTTACCAAAAAAAATGAGTTTAAAAGAAAGAAAACAGGGCTTTAGCACTAAAGTGGTTACAATTTCGTTTTTTAATTTCTCAGCGAAATGTTGAACCTAACCTAACTAAACTATTCATCGCCCAACTCATTTCGCTAACGTAGAGCTCCGCAATCGAAATCCCCCAGCAAAATTGATAAAACGATGTAAAATAATGATATTGCCCTTACTAACTTTTGCTAACACTAAATAAATAGTACTTGTACTTTATGGGATAAAAAAACTATTGGATTATACGATTTTATTTTGCGACCCAGTGATAAGTGTGAACGTTGTGAATACAGCTAAGAAATTCCTAAATGTATTCATTTTAGCGAGAAATTGCATTTTTCAACGAAAAGTTGAAAATAACTACTCAATTGTCTTTCCGAATTTGCGCACGAGGTATTTTTCAAACCTATTCAGTTAAATTTCCCAGGCACAATTAAAAAAATAATGTATCACCGTAATATTCCACTTGCTAACTTTGGCTAGTAGTAAATAAATAGTACGTCGATTTATTCGTGTAGAGGAAACCATTGGAATAGAAGATTTTATTATTCCCTTCATTGCGAGTCAATGATGGATATGAAGTTTGTGGAGAAGAGCTCTCAAATGCCTAAGTGTATTTAATTGAGCGAAAAAAGTTTGTATTACCGGAAAGAAGGGACGGGATATCCTTGTGCAGGACACGCCATTACGATGCTCGATTCAGCACTCTGTCTCATCCAACCACCCTTCAGAATTCCTGTCAACGCTGGTGCTTTGCTTCCAACCGGTTCTAAATCAGGGAAAGGGAAGTGTGAAATGGATAGGTGTGTGCGATACGCGTACTCTATACATAAAGTATTCTCTGTCAATTCAGCCACTTTTTTTTCGACCATCTCAGATATGCCGAATATTTCGTCTATCAAAGTACCACTAAAAGGAAGTCTATGTAATTTTTTCTTTCAGATTTTTATATCCAATATTTACAAAATCGCGTTTTTTTGTTTTTCAAATGACCATACCTCCGCACCCTGAACTTTTTATTAATTAGTAGAATCCTTAGTAGAATCCCCAATATTTGTTTATTTCATTTCATAGACTCTTCCTCTCTGAATTCAAACCCAAGCGAAGCCGCAATCTACTTAAGCATTAAAAAAGATATCTGAAGTACCGAAACGATGGAACAGGGAACCCCTGGGCTGGGCAAGTGAGTGTGAGATCCTGACCAGCGATCTTGTCGTACCAGGCCTTCTTCAGATCGGTTGAAAACTTGGGAGCTTTGGTGCCGATCGGCTCTGTTTAAAAAATACGCATGGCGAAAATACCGTCACTCACAGAATTGGGATCAACTGTAATAACGCCTCTTTCACTTCTCACAATTTCACTCCGGGTATATCGAGAAAGATCAATACAAAAATAATGTAATGGGTACCTGATCACCGGAACTGGATAACCCTGGGCATTGCACGGCAAGTTGACATCAGACTGGACTCGCCGAAGGAAGAAGAAGGACTTAACATCACCCAGGAACGCGGGGGCTTTACTCCCGAGGGGTTCTAGTCAAGAATAACACATACGAGTGAAACTAATGAATAATATGAAAAAGAAGGATCTTCCAGTAGTAGAGAAAAATCTCGCGTTATTAATCAAAGCAAGTGGAGAATAATGAGCACGGTCGTCCGTACTTTTAAAGACTAATTAACTGGACAAGGATCCCCTTCATTCAGTGCGCTTCCTGACTTGGAATACACTCGCTCACTCATTAACGAACGTTTTTAATGTGAAATCCACGCGAGCTTTGCCTCCGTAACTTTGCCTCGCCTGTCCTCTTGGTATGCATTTGAAGAAATCATGATAGTCCTCGCAACTACTAATGTGACAACCACCGATTCATGAATTTAATTATTTTAACTATTCTTTTTAAAATCTACGTACCGACAATTAATGCATGTGACGTACAGTAACGAATTAATAATTAGGGAAACGATAAAATAAAACACTAAAAATGACAGTAATATAATCAATAATAAATGAATATAATTATGTCAGATAATTAACGATATCTGTGGGGACGCGGTCGATGTAAAACTTCGCCGACAATAAAATATTGTCTGCATTGGCACAGGTTTTCCGCAGTTTCCCTATGCCCTAAAGCACATGCCATAGAGTGGTACATTAGGAAAAAATGACCGCAGTAACACTCTTGGTGGCAACTGGAAGAATTTAGGGGAGTTAAAAGGGAGAGAAAAAGTAAAAGTCTCAAGATGCACGCTTGAATCCGAAAAAAATAAAATAAAAATAAAAAAAAATACACCAGCTAATGTGTTGCATTGACCAATTTATTCATTGGCCTGATTAGTTCCTAATGTACAAAGAGACATTCGCAACCATGATTTGTACAAGAAATCCACTGCTATATGCAAATGTTCGATGTCATGTTTTTCGTCTAGTTCTCTCAAAAAGACAAAATCATAATAATAATAGATAAGTATCGTTTGCACAACTGATACTATAAATAAATCTGAACGTTCGATCCATTACGGATCTTCCACTAATCAAAATGAGCCATGGTTCCTCATAGTTAAACTGCTACTATGATTTATACCATTTAAAAACTGCATGAAAAGCATATCATTAAACATTTGCATATATCAGTCAATCTTCTAATCGAATCCTGGCTGTGAATGTACTTATGCATCAAGAATCACTTCTGTCACATGAGCAATTTCTTTAAACAATTAATTCAACTACCAGAATCTTATCAACATTTTTCAAGCATTTAGCTCTCTTTTCCCTAGCGTGAAGCGCTCCAACCTCCTTAATATATCAATAGTTCATGCACGCATATACCTTGCAACGGGCGCAGGGCTTCCCTGAGCATTGCAGGAAAGTGCAAGATCGTGATCTTTGCGTCTAATGAACGCGCTTAGCGAGTCGTCGGTGGAAAACATTGGTGCCTTGAGTCCAACAGGTTCTACGATTAAACGAAAAGCTGGCATTTCGATATATCACCGAATAGAAGGGTCAGCCTCGAATCAATTTAGATAGGACAGGATATCCCCTGCTCGTCCCTATGCGTAGCATTGATAGCACGTCGCTTGACCTACTCCCGTATATCCGCCGGTGGAGAACTTAATAATACATTCCCGGCGTGACCCTCGCCGGGTGGTAAGTGTCTGCTATAACTATATGTAAACGAAATGAGGATAGTTACCTCGCTATTGGGGCGGGACTACCCTGAGCATTGCACTCCATTGCAATGTCAGAGTCCTTGCGTCTAGCGTAACCGCTGAACGACACATCACTCGAGAATTTCGGTGCCTTTAGTCCAACGGGTTCTACATGCACGAGGAGATGTTATTAGATAGCATATTTGAATTCTCGTGTCTACCATTGTACGGCCTCCATTTATTTTTATTGTTATATGAGCTAATTATTTATTAATAATTTAATATAATAATAGTCATAAAGGGGTTTGCAGAGATCATCGATTAATAGCTGTCACACGATAGTCGCATATTGAAAAATAACAAAGGAGAACTATTTATTTGTTGCATACACAACGGATTTTATAGATCCTTGAACTGTCCCATTGTTACCCTAATTGACTTGAATTTAATTGTAGCCTCATTAGAAGTAGCATTTAACAATTAACAATTGCCCTTATTAATTGGCAACTCTTGTCAAAGAAGATACATTTTGACAACGTTTTGTTATACGTTTGCACAGTTACCACAACTAGTTTCATGTTATTTCTTTAGTCACATAATAGTTGCTGGGAGAGACCTGATTTTTCAAAGGGCAGTAATCGATCGTCGAGCTCACTTAGATTACAGGTATCATCGAATTTGTTGACAAACAAAAAAGAAGTTTGCTCGGGAGAGGGTACCCTTAGGGCCTTTCCGACGGAAAAGCGTTCGATATCACTTCTGGTCCATGCACTCGACACTGTAACTACTCGTACAGTGAAGAGTTTCGGTGACCCTGTTATTTCCAGGCCACCTACTTCGCTAAGTGGTCACACTGAAAGGGGCCGGTATAGATTCATGTAACTCGTTGCAACGAGGTTGTGCAATGAACTAGGCAAATTACCTCGCAATGGGAGGGGGATTCCCCTGGGCGTTGCACTCCAAAGCTAGATCGGCTACACTTCGTCTCGAGTATGCGCTCAAGGAAAGGTCGGTGGATAATTTCGGCGCCTTAAAACCCACGGGCTCTGTGTATAATCAAGTTAAATCATCAAATATATGGTTTCAGAGAGACATTACCTAGAAATTGAGGGAATTCGCTGGGACAGGAAAACCCTGTTAGATCTCCAAGCAGAAATATCCTAAAGTCAATAAATCATTTCGATGCCTTGATCAATGGGTCAATCGAATCAATTTATCGTCTAAAATTGGAATATCATCTGGGGCAGAGAAATCATTCTACGTATCGAAGAAAAAATGATCGAAAATCAATGAACAAGACGATCTTGGATACTTTATGTAAATGGTCACCACGAAACATGAATTTTGGTTTCGAAGCAGATTCTATTAAAAGATGAAAGACTCATCTCGGACACAGAAATCCGTTTGATAATTAAAGAATAGATATCCTAACTTCCATAAAGAAATTTGATGTATTGATTAGCACAGAATTAATATATTCTTGCTTTTCGAACATAAAAAGTGGTTTTGAAACGAATTTTACTGGAAAATCGGAAAACCTTTTAGGCACTGAAGAGAATATATCCTAAAATGGGTAAATAATTTATCACTTCGAATGCAATGGCGCAATGGATTGAAAATCAAATACGACTTCGATTAAACCTTCTCTAAAAGTTGCGAACATCATTTATGATTTGGGATTCGTTTCTGCGTTTAACGATAAAATGTCCAACCCCAATGTCTATTTGCGTTGTATCCAACAGTCCAATATTACTGCACAATGTTAAATACCTGGCTAATGGAATGGGACTTCCTTGGGCATTGCATTGAAGCGCCAACGCTGTACCGTTTTGCCTAGTGTACCCATTGTATGAACTGTCGCTCGAAAACTTTGGAGCCTTCAGACCAACGGGTTCTGGCAAAAATAATAAACGACAGGAATAAGCGGACGATGCTAATGCAAACAGTGAAACGTTTTGTGGGACAGGGTATTCCGATTCTCGAATGAAGTCCATTTCAGTATGGAGTACGTGGCCTTTGTTACTATATAGTTCAAAGTCTAGAGATAACGATGATATTGGGAGAGCAGACTGATGATTGTTAAAGTGCTTAAAACGGCCTGCTTTTCTGGAATTCATAAATTCAAGACTCCAGAATTTACCTTGCAATCGGAGCTGGACTTCCCTGAGCGTTGCATTGCAATGACAGATCTGCACCTTTTCGTCTGGTATAAGTACTCGATGAACTGTCACTGGCAAACTTTGGTGCCTTCAGTCCAACCGGTTCTGCCCGAAAAATAAAAAGGAACTGCTGAATACTTTTTGATCTAACTAAGCGAACCTGAATCTGCTAGGGACAGGGTCTGAACGAAACTCTAATAGGTACATCGAAAACCAAATCACGATGGAGATACGTGCTCTTTATGTAATTATCTACCGAAGTAAGCGTGTACCTAGTAAACGTATCAATTTTTGCGATGTTGTATCACAAGTTTCGACTTATCAATGTGACTATCACACATCAAGGATTTTATATAATAGTTACATCGATGAGTCGGAAATTGTAACATTGTGGTATCTCGGTATCTGCTTAGAAGAGAGTCTAGGAAGTTGTCGAATGGTCGGATTACTTTGCAAGACTGAATAGTTCATAGAGTATCATATCAATGTACGCACCCAACAATCGCTCTGTTTATTCGGTAATTGTTAATTTAATTGCCCGAAAAGATCCGCAAATTTGAGGGTCCAGTTTTTACCTTGCAATCGGTGCTGGACTTCCCTGTGCGTTGCACTGCAATGACAGATGTGCATCTTTTCGCCTCATATATGTACTAGATAAGCTGTCACTGGCAAATTTCGGCGCCTTCAGTCCAACCGGTTCTGCCCCAAAAATAAAAACGATCTCCTGAATACTTTTTATCATCCACCGGATTAATTCTGGATCTGCTTGGGACAGGGTGTAAAAAATTCTCCATTCTTCAACGACACGAACAGGCCTAAGTTTGCGTAGGATGGAATTTTACCTGGCTACGGGCGATGGGTTTCCCTGTGCGTTGCAAATAAGGGCCAAGTTTGTGTTGTCGTGTCTGGAGTACGCACTCGATGATAAATCATTGGCAAATTTTGGTGCTTTTAGTCCCATTGGCTCTATACAACGAATCGTAAATCGAATGATTGTTAGAGAATCATCGAAGGAAAAAAACAACAAAACATCTAGTTTGAAATACTGGGTCAGGGTTTCCCAGCTGACTGCTTCAAATTACACATCAATCGGAAGGTTTGCATTTTTCGGAAAGTTCCCTTGCCACGACAATTACCTTGCTATCGGAGGTGGACTTCCCTGAGCGTTGCACTCGAGTGCAAACTCTGCCCCTTGCCGCTTCATCCACGATGTCAGCAAATTCTCGCTCGAAAACTTTGGTGCTTTCAGGCCAACAGGTTCTGGAGGACACACGAGACTAAGCTATTCAAAATGTCCGCCCGTGCATTCCAGGGGGCCAAATAATCTCAAAGAGATACGAGAAAATATTTTTCCTTATACCTTTGCTTTTAAAAAGATTTGTGCACCGCCTTATGAATTGCAATCACCGTCGATGTGCAATTTCGTGCAGCTGTCCATTGATACAAGATACGAAATTCGAAACCTCTCACAACTTTCAGATCAAACTGATATGAAACGAATGTGATCTTTGGAAGTACTTTTTGGTTAGCAAGGAAATACTTTGCGACCCTCGTATAGAAGTCCAAGATGAAACAAACATTGGATCTACTGTAGCTGATTATTCCAAAGCATTATTAACAAATTTCATAAAATAAAAATCCCAATAATCAGAAAGAGAAGCAATTTATTATGAATTAAATGGAATTTCGAAATGCAACATCTGTGTTCTGATTTTAACTGGAATCTGTCTCAAGCGAAAAGTTGTATATTCGTCTTCAGATTTAGGCCTTCAAGACTTTGCAATGGTATCAACAGCACAAAATATTTTCTCATGGTTTTTGTTAGATGACTGGAACCCCTTAGAACTAAGTTGTTACAGTAATTAGGCCAAGAATGTGGGTACCATTTTAACAGAGGAACAAATACCCCATTCCTCGATAACCCCAAGGTCCTTTACCTTGTCACTGGAGCAGGGCTACCCTGGGCGCTGCACACAAGTGCCACATTCGAGTCTTTGCGTCTCGAAAAAGTCCTTGACTGGTCGTCGTTAGAAAACGATGGTGGCTTGAGTCCAACAGGTTCTAAATATTAACGGACTCGATTTGTAATACCCTATCTCAAAAGGCAATATTTCGCGTACTTCATGACCTGAAGACCGGGACAGGGACTTCCCATAGATGCTGAAGAGTGTCGTATTACGGAAGTGCGATTTTTTCGTTGCAACTATCTATACGCTGCGAACCGCTGAATCGCAATTGGTAAAGAAAAATTGATGTCCACGTTCGGTGATCTAAAATAGAATGACTGTCCGAGGTACGAACACGAGTGCAGAACTAAATGGCACTTTACGTGCATGCATTGCTGTCCCGAGCTTTCAAAGTGAACCATTGTATTGGACGGTTCGTTTGCGTCTCGATGAGGCTATGAATATCAATTGAATGCGCCGACCGTGATTGAATGGAACTCCAATTTCACGCGCACAACGTTCAGCTTCAACTTATACCTGAAGTCAGACCCTTGAGAAGTCTTGAAGAGGTGGACTAAGCTCTCAGACCATTGACTTCCCTAATGATCAATCGTCTATATAACGTTAAAGCTACGCCGTGATTAATAAAACGATAACTGTCTCGTGCAAACCTATAACACTCGTTATGCGCTCAATGTTATATTGAAAAAATATTTTATGATTAAAGCCTTTCATGTACCAATGCCTACCTCGAAAGTGGAACTGGAAAGCCTTGGACAGGACACGTCAAGCTCGCCAAGCCTTCGGATCTCGCCTCAAGCCACTCGACTTTGCGGTTCGCCGGCAGTTTCGGTTTGGTACTTGTGCTGGGCTCTAAATGATAATCGATGGATTCGAAGAAGCGATTCAGAACGACTCAAGTGGAGTCAATAGACGGAAACCGTCGTCAAACCTAACCTGACGAAGAAGCTTGGGACAGGTGTACGCCTCGAGAGCACGTGGAAGCGTAGACCAAGTCAACGACACTGTCAAGCAGCCGAGGAGCACGTCTCGCATTTTGTAGGGTCGTTAACCTATATTCTCAAGTTTGCAGCTTCTGCCACCGAGCATGTAACAGAGATTTCTGAAAGTTTGTACCTTAAGGACGCTCGGGAAAATATTAATCGTGCCAACCTTCGTATGTTGCACTATCGTTTTACGGTTTCAACGAAATTTGAAGAATTCAATTCGTACCTCGCAGAGATCGATCTTTCGATGTAAACGATTATATAAAATTGAAAATATTTTAAAGAAAAGTAAATCTACAAAAGGTGAACGCTGATTATGTTGTTCCTACAGGTAAAGTGTCAGTAATTTCCAAAGGGCAATCTTGTGCAAGGTGTAGAGTCTGATATTCTCTTTTCCGACTGTATATGATTGCTTAAGCTTTGTAAATGGCTTGATAACACCTAATCTCACCTAGTCAACGCGATCGGCCATGCTTGTACCGGACACAGCAACGTCGACGAGCTTTCCGACTTCACTTCCACCAACTCGATCTTTCGATTGACCGAAAGTTTTGGTTTAGAACTTGTGCTCGGCTCTAAATTCGTCCAGCACACACACACAGACACAAAAAAGAGTTTTGGTAATCATAAGGTTAAAATTTGTTTCATCCTTAGGGACCAATCGTTAATTAACAGAAACTGACCGTGTCACGGGGACAGGGAATCCTTGACCAGGACAAGTAAGGGCCACCGCGGTCGACCTTGTCGTTGGTTTTACGACTTTGATGTCATCGTTCGTGAACTTGGGTTTCGCACTGGACACGGGCTCTAGGATATGTCAAATTAACAAAAGTTACACTACATTCGTATAGACAACGCGGATTTCATGGTGGGACAGGGAGGACCCCCAATTTTGCGCAACTGAACCAACCACCGCGGTTTTTCATAAACGGAGAGAAGGATCTAGCAAAAATTACCATGACTTGGTAATGGGAGAAATTGCCAAATGGATGTCGTGCATCAGTGCCACCATCGGCAGTATGCGAAAAAGTTACAGACACTATAGAAATTTAAACTCAACCATTATATGGTAAATTCGCTTCCTTATAAAATCAGCTTTGTTTTCGTGAAAAAAATTTCCCTCGAGATATTCGTGTCATAACATTTAAAACGGTGTAAACTGTCGGGAAATGTGATTCGGGCGAGATGTCTGGATCAGCACAAGAAATACTAGATAATTCCATAACGCACGAACCTACCATAATGTACAATTCGACGATGGAAATCGAAGGCATCATTTTGGTAATGGAAATACGAAAATGTCAGCCAAAGATCAATGGAATTCGGGCGAGATGTCTGGATCAGCACAAAAAAATACTAGATAATTCCATAACGCACGAACCAACCATAATGTACAATTCGACGATGGAAATCGAAGGCATCATTTTGGTAATGGAAATACGAAAATGTTAGCCAAAGATAAATGGAATTCGGACTAACCGTGAGATCGGCACAGGAAAACCTTGAGCAGGACACGTGAGCGAAATTTCAACCCCCTGTGGCATCGGCATGAGAACTTTTATGTCAGCGTTTGTGAATTTTGGTTTGGCACTGGTCACCGGTTCTACAGACAAAAGGGCAGCAAAAATTGAATAAGATCGAGAGAGAGAAGAAAAAAAAATACTGAAGCCTACCTAAATGCCGGGACCGGATATCCCTGAGCAGGACACGATAAGGTGCAGTCGTCATCGTTGGCGCGAACAGTAACTTCCAGCGTTCTCACGGATACTCCAGAGAATTTTGGCTTAACACTGGCCATGGGTTCTGAGTACCCAAAGAAAAAAAAATTCCATATCGCATATTTTGTTTTGCAGATCAAAATCATGCAGATACTTCACCTAACATCAAACCGAATGCCAGAACCAAATTGGGCACCCCCAGGAGCGAAAAATTGATAAACCCGTTTACCTGAATGACGGAACTGGATAACCTTGCACCGGGCACAAAAGTGTCGTTGAATCTTTCAGAGGTACTTTAGGATTGGTGGATTTTACATCCATCGCGGTCAATTTTGGCTTGGAGCTCGAAACTGGTTCTAAATTAAAAGAATTTCTACGATGTTATCTTCATATCGATTGTTTTTCTGTTACACCAAACAAACGGCACATACACAGTCGCCAATTTTTGAGATTTAATACAGTGATTAACAGGGAAAATCTTACTTGAAAACTGGGACAGGATATGCCTGAGCTGGACACAACAGTGGCACCCCTCGACCTTCGATTATCTCGAAAGTGCGACTTTTGTCGATCGTTGAAAACTTTGGCCTGGCAAAGCCCACGGGTTCTACAATTTTAGACTAAAGACATTAAGAGCGAAGGTGAGAAACAAATTGTAACAGTCATCAGTTTGTTTTTTTTTGCCAGGACAGGATGCCCGACATGCGTATGCACATTTCTATTACAAACAGGTTAGAGATAATGCTAATTCCGATTTACTTAACATTGTCAATCAAATGTAATTCACCTACCTAAAAGTAGCGACAGGATATGCTTGAGCTGAGCACAGCAACGTAAAATTCGAATCTTTTGTAACGCGCAGACCAACGTCATTCATTGATGGAAATTGAGGTTTTGAACTGGACGCAGGTTCTAGAAAATAATCATTTTGTCATCAGAAGTAAAAACTGATCAGCCCGACTCGCAAAATGTCTAAAGTAAAATGAAGATCACTTGGGTTAACTGAATTACAGGCGGCGAAATAATTGGTTGTGGCAAAACAAATTGACTTTCAAAATCAAATGCGATAGTTTTGAGTATTCTTTCGATTCCAATGCCTCCCTTTAAACTAGAAGTAATAAAATATTCTATTTTCAATTTTGTAGTTAACGTTTGAATCGTAGGTTGAATTGCAGGAATTTGAAGTCGAGTTGCAATCACAAAATATTTGGTCTTCTAGAAAATAATCATTTTGTCATCAGAAGTGGTAACTGATCAGCCCGACTCGCAAAATGTCTAAAGTAAAATGAAGATCACTTGGGTTAACTGAATTACAGGCGGCGAAATAATTGGTTGTAGAAAAACAAATTTACTTTCAAAATCAAATGCGATAGTTTTGAGTATTCTTTCGATTCCAATGCCTCCCTTTAAACTAGAAGTAATAAAATATTCTATTTTCAATTTTGTAGTTAACGTTTGAATCGTAGATTGAATTGCAGGAATTTGAAGTCGAGTTGCAATCACAAAATATTTTGTCTTGCGGTCCGCACCTTATAATTTTTTAAATTATGTACCTTTTTCCAAGGTTAAT
This sequence comes from Clistopyga incitator, assembly GCA_947507545.1. Lineage (NCBI taxonomy): Eukaryota > Metazoa > Arthropoda > Insecta > Hymenoptera > Ichneumonidae > Clistopyga > Clistopyga incitator. The sequence continues at coordinate 2,134,548 of OX382179.1, read as the reverse complement.
AAAAAAAGACGCTCAAATATCAACTAAGCAGCTCAAATCTACGGCCTAAAGGTTCAAAAGTGTTTGGCAGCATCGAAAAATCCACTTTTCTTCCAGTAATACACACTGTGCTGGAAAAGGGCACCAACCGATTTGGGCACACCAATGAAATCCGCACAAATCGGGTTTATATCCTCACACGGTAACTCAACGTCATTAATGGGCTTCCAGAAACCCACTTGGTCACAAGACCGCAACACCCGTAAACATATTGGCAAAAAAAACGAGTGTAGATATCAGCTACACAATCAATATCGGCTACAAGTTCCTACCTATAATGTGGCACTGGAAAACCTTGTGCAGGGCACAGAAGCGTGACGCCTATTCCCGAGGCTGCTGAGAATCGTTGGAGATCGCTGGGACCGGATATTTGCGGTCTGGTACTTGATGCCGGTTCTACTCGCGATTGCATGTACATAGAAACGTACGTAATATTATCATGACGTCGGGCTTAGTTAGCACCCAACACTGCAAAAACTCACACGAAGCGAGATGCATACATGAAAGTTCAATGCTGCTTTTTTCGTTAGATTACCCGTATGATGGGACTGGGAACCCTTGAGCTGCACATAATAAGGTCATAATGCCACCGAGTTCCACCTTGAACGCTTGCAACTTGACAAGCGACGCAAATTTCGGTCCGGTGTTCCCAACAAAGTCTGTATTCTCATCATAAAAGCCATTGAAAAGAAAACAAAAGTAGATTCAATAAGACTTTTTTTGAAGTTTAAACGATTTATTGGAATGAAATAGATTATATTTGATCGAAATAAAATCCTGTTATGCTAGCATTTCAAGAAAAATGTTATTCAATGGCTGATCTAAATTCATTTAGTGTATACGAATAAATCGTATTCATTTGAAATAAAGTGTATTTTGACAAAATATACTTTTGTTCAATTCAAATGTTCACATATTTTACGAAACCCATCAAAGGGGTTTCGTTAGGCGAGAGGACAAGAGAGGATGAAGAATCCAGAATGCCATGGGAAGATATTATCACCCTATCAAACTACGCTAATAACCAAGACCGGAATCTCGCAGGAAGGATAATGCACAGATGAAAATTCAATGCAGTCCTCTTAGATTACCTGTATGACGGGACTGGGAACCCTTGAGCTGGACATAAGAGAGTCATCGCTCCGTTGGCCTTAACCTTGAACGCCTGTAATTCGGAGAGTGACGAAAATTTCGGCCGAGCGCTTCCAACAGGTTCTGTATTGGTATCAAATAGGCCATTAAGCAACAAGAAAAATATCTAAGACACGAGGGAGAGGGCGAGAATAGTTCTTTACAATACTAGGGCGATAAAAACATTTTCGTGAAGTGGCCACTTGACGCACGGATTGGCATAAATAAAATGAAAGAATGACGGTATGCGATGAAAAGATATTGCCGGCCTATCGAGGTACATTAATACCCAAAACCGCGAAACATCTAACAAAGGGACGATATCACTTCGATGCAATTTTTTGAGATTACCTGTACGATGGGACTGGGAACCCTTGAGCTGGACATAACAGGGTCATCGCGCCATCGAGCTTCACCTTGAACGCCTGCGAATCGGCGAGTGACGGAAATTTCGGTCGAGCGCTCCCAACAGGTTCTGTATATTCGCATGCCGACATTGGAAAGAAAAAAAAAACTAACGTTGAAATAAGGAAGAGGACAAGAAGAAGACGAAGAAATGGAGATGCGAATGAAAGGACGGGAAGTCGGACACGGCATTGTAGTGCGGAAGAATGAGATGGAGTGATAGGCCCTGTTCGAGAGTTACACTCGACCAGGCAACTACGTTTACAGTGGTGTGCGGAATAAAGCACGCGACTACTGGCTGAACTACTCCGTCGCGTGACGGGACGTCAACCACAGGGGCCGAGCACGTTTCCACGGGATAAATATAGAGACCAGGTGAATCGAACATCCGAGAAAGGCGGAGGAGGTGGAGACGGACATAATAGAAAGGTTTTCAATATTATGTACCTGAATGCTGGAACGGGAAATGCCTGCGCGGGGCAGAAGAGAGTCTGGCTCTCGTTCCGGCGGACCATGAACGCGCTCATCGTGTCCAACGTTGGAAATTTTGGTCTTGCACTGCCCACGGGCTCTGCCCCGTGGATATATAGCCATTTTAGTAAGAGTCTTACAGGCGTAATACATATATGGTGTTTGCGATTTTTTCTTTTCAGTAAAAGAATAGGATACACGCTACGAAATTGTTTGAGCGTTGAGTAGGTATTCATCGATAGCTCTGGGCCTGTTACCTGCAAAGCTGGAACGGGACACTCCTACGCCACTCGTGAGAATGTCATTTTTTTGTCTACTTTTAAGGCTTTAGACTCTTTCTTTTTTTTCGTCAATTTTTATTACAAGTTTGGCTAAGAAGCGTAAGGTTTTTCACTAAAACCCCTTAAGCTCATTTGTTAGTGGTGAATAATAAATGATTTTTTCCCGATCTTAATAGAATAGAACCATATCACCTTTGGAGTGATCTTCAAGTATCTCGTCGAAAACCTAAGCTAAAGAACAATCGAAACTAATTCACTGCTAATTCACTTATTTGGGGTTGACCCTGAATTTATTTGCCGCTGAACCGAAAATGGGGGACAAGTCATTGTGCATAGCCATACAAAAAACGTCCTATTTAGGTGTCTTAGACACAGATAAATGCGCCAACGCAAATTTTATGCTTACTTTCGGAATTTCGAAATGGAAATTAGCTTTAAGCTTCGTTGAAGTTCGGATCGTTGAAATGCCAAACCAAGGCACAACAGCTGATCAATATCAAATCTAAAAATGCCATTGACGTCTTTACGAAATATGCAATCATCTGCGAATCACTGATGCGTAGTACCAATAAACTTTTCCATGAAATACCAAAACCTAAAGTGTCATTGGGGGAGCGTCGGAATACCAAACCAAGGCACAACAGCTGATAAAGAGCAAACTTAAAAGCGCCATTGACGGTCGCTGAGGTGCGAACGAAGACAAACGTCTAAGTGATTGTACCTGAAAGCTGGAACGGGAAAAGCCTGTGCCGGACAGAAGAGTGTCAATGGCTTGTCGAAATTAACGGTGTAGGCGCGCAAAGTTTCCGTCATCGTGAACTTGGGTTTCGCACTTGCGACTGGTTCTGTTGATTAAGAGGAACGAAAAAAAAAAAACAAGCAAAAATGCATTGAGTAAACCCTAACGCTATTAAAATAAAATTTGACAGTAACTACACAGGACGAAACAATGTTTGGTAATGACCACATACAATTTTTAAAAAGTACCTGAAAGCTGGTACAGGAAACGCTTGCGCTGGACAGAATAGTGTTTGAGCTCCGTTCTCCTGGACCATATAAGCCCGCAAGGTGTCGGTCATCGGAATTTTGGGCTTAGCACTGTTCACGGGTTCTGGGGATTTTTAGAGTAACGAGAACAAAAAATCCGCGTTTTCAATGCGAGAAAAGAAAGTAGCGAAGGAAATAATGGTAATCGCTTGTCTGGTACCTGAAGGCTGGTGTAGGGAATGCCTGGGCTGGACAAAACATTGTCTGCGCTTTACCCCATTGGATCTTAAACGCCCTTAAGATATCCGTCATTGGAAATTTGGGTTTGACACTTCCAACGGGTTCTGCATATCAAAGTCAAACTCATTTGTATAAATCGACCATCACAAAATTATTTCTAGCCAAAAACTTTAATTGTATAACGAATTTGCCTCGATTTCTTGAAATTAAGAAAATCAGTCAAAGACCATTGATCTTTGGTATAGCATTGATCTAGTATTGAAGGTTTTGGACAAAACAAAAAAATCCAAGTTCCAAATACAAGATAAGAAAATGGCAAAGGGCATTGTGGGGTGGATCGATTCCCTGATACCTGAAGGCTGGGGTAGGGAATGTCTGGGCTGGACAAAACATTGTCTGGGCTTTCCCCCATTAGTTCTTAAACTCTCTTAGGTATCCGTCATCGGAAATTTGAGCTCCACCGGGTTCAACCAAGTCTTTGGATGTGTCACAAAAAAATTCAGTTCTGCTAACCAATAATGGTTGGTCTAACCAATTAGTCGACTGGGGCATATTTAAACAAGCATTTTTTTACCATGTACATATGTAAAGTATACCATGAGAACTGAAATATTTTTCAAAATATGAAGGAGGCTGAATCACCCAAAGAAAGGCATAAGAAAAAAAAAATTCTGTAGATGATACCATTCTTTAAAAAAATTTTACATTTAAACTTCACCAAGTACACATCTGGCATTATAACTCTGCAATTCTGTAAAGAATGCACTGTACCAAAATTACGTGAGACGAAGAGTCAAATTTGTACCTTATCATAGCTTTCAGACCAAACCGGTGAACAAAATTTAGCGCTGTATGTTTTATTTTACCTGTGGAAGAGAAGACTACGATTTCGAATGTGTAATAAAATATTTCTGTATTAAAAACTCACGAAATATTTAGTTACAATAAATCAAATTTACACAATTTACGCATTCAGAAATGCAACGCTCATACTAGAATTCACCCTCCAACAAAAAAAATACAACATTGAACACTAAAATTTGTTCGCCTGTTTATTCCGAACGCTATGAGAAGTTAACAATTTCACATTTTGCCTCCCACTTTTTTAGCGCAGTGTATGTCTCTACAAAATTGGTTTAAATGTATGATTTAAAAAAAAGGATATCGTCTACAGAATTTCATTTTTTTATGATTTATTCTAAGTCACTCGGTCCCTGAGTATCACGAAATTATTTCCCACAAAAAATATTCAATTCCTATAGATATTTGCTGTGTGCAGCTTCTCAACTAAAAAAAATCCAATCATAAACCATCGATCTTTGGTGAAGCTGTACCTGAAAGCCGGTACGGGAAAAGCCTGCGCCGGACAGAAGAGTGTCTGCGTCTGATCTCGGTGAACGGTATACGTTCGGGAAGTGTCCGTCATCGGAAATTTAGGTCTGGCACTGGCGACTGGTTCTAATACACGAAATATAAAACGATGCTAATAACGAAACAAGTAGCAAGGCATATCACAGTGTAACACAAGGCTGAACGAAGCTGTGCTAATGACATTCAAGAATTTAATTAAAATTCTATAATTTACTGCACTTCTGATAGAATAAAAAAAAAAAGAGATGTCACAACTTTTTGAGCGCTTGTACCTGAAAGCTGGAACGGGAAACGCCTGTGCAGGACAGAACAGCGTCAATGGTGCGGCGTTATTAACCGTGTAAGTGCGGGAATTCTCTGCCATCGTAAATTTCGGTCTCGTACTTGCAACCGGTTCTATAATATTCAAGCAAACGAAAAGTTTCTGAGCAAATGTTTGAAACTATCGTACCTCCAGGACCGCCCTTTTCCATTATCCCTCATTTCTCTTATCCATTTTCACCATTACAAGCTGGAGCGCAATAATTTATTTATCCCTCTGAGGGGGGGCAGCATTAAATTGTTAAAATAATTATTGGTGATAGAATAAAAAATGGCTTTATGATTAAATAAAAAATTTAAAGATGGTATTAGTAACTATGAGATGACAACTATTTGTTTTTAGTATTCGTGCAACTAATTTTTTTAAATAATTGCCACAACTATCTTATAGTTGCTATATTTACAAAATAGTCACTATAACTGTTTTCATTGTTACGTGTGAAGAAAAGTGGAAAATTTTGTACTTTTATGCAACAGAATTTTCCGGATTAGTTGAAAATAATTAGTGACACAATCTTGACTATACATTCGCTAACCAATCAAATAATTTAACGGAATTTTGTTTATTAGTAACAAAAATATTTTCCTTGCGATGTTATTATCATTTTACTTGTTATTATGAAGGAAAAGTCGATCAAGTGAAATGGAACGATGAATCGGCGTCAATTTAGAAACTCTCGAGTTTACCCTGCACTGAAAGCAGACATTCGATTCTGAACTACGTGGTCGATTACATTCTGCGTGTATCGATAACGGATGTTGATGATTACATAGGAATATCGAGATAATCGCGTATCGGTCAATCATGGAAATCATGATGGCTTTTTATTAACCGAGAGAAAACACCATGGGATTCTATTAGCCAGTTTACCAGTTACCAGGGAATCGAGAAAGTCAAAGTCTAGAGCACACCTCGAAATAATAATTGTACCGTCGAAGCAGAACTGAATTAAAATGCAGTGAAATGAACGTGAAAAAATCCAAGGTTTTTCAATTTATATGAGACTTTTCACCTGGTTTCAGCCTGGATCTAAACCTTGACACTTCCGATTGGATTAACAACATTTTATATGATTTCCATTACTCCAAAAACAGGACATTTTTTATTTTTATTTTCATTTACACATTTTGAAATACTCACAATTGAAAAAAAAAAAAAAAAGCAGAAATATTTGCCATTTCTGAAATGTATTGTGCGATTGTGTGATTCAAAAAATTGTTCATGATTCAGAACATGTAAAACAAAAAAATACTTTAAAGAGTTATGTCGATCGTATAAAAAAAATGCGGATTGAATCGGAAAGCTCAAAGATCAGGGCCCAGGTCGAAACCAGATAGAATACCATGGGGTATAATCTCTAATGGCATACATTTGCAATTTCAAAATTAATTATCCAAAAGCTATAAGCGTTGATAAATGTCAAATTGCATCGAAACAACAAATTTTCTTCTTTGGAACATTTTTTCCGCATTATTGGTTAATGGAGTTGCAAAAAAGTAGTGCAAAAGCCCAGAAGATTAAAATAAATGGCAACATTCCAAATTGCAGTAACTTCGGTGAATGGATCTTATGCTTCGGGATACGTGTATTAATTACTTTACAATGAAATTCATAACATTTGTTCCGTATTTTTTTTTTTCCGTCAGGAAGAAAGGGTCCAGTGTACGACTTACTTGTGAACGGGAACGGGGAATCCCTGGGCGGGGCATAATAATGTGACAGAACCGTCCATTGTAGTGCGGAAGCTTCTTGAGTCGTCGATCGTTGGAAACTTTGGCCTCGCGCTTCCGACCGGCTCTAAATCGCAATAATTCGAGGACGTTTTCCTTCCTCATTCTACGAACTATTTTTCTTAACTTGCCTGCTGTCTTTCTTTTTATGGCGGAACGGGGAACCCCTGTGGCGGTCACGTGAGGTCTCGACTTATCTTTTAAATCGTCCTATGTTTATAACAAATTACATTCTACTTATACTAATTACAAAAATTCCCGCTTAGAAAAAAAATTGCAGAGCTAAAACCTTCTTTTCACTATTTTTATCATTTCAGTGTAGCAATTGTGCCAATTTTCCCACCCACACCTCAAATTTGAAGCAATGAAATCGGGTAAATAATATTGATAAATGCCTTCGCCTGTACACTGATTGGAAATTAGCAATAATAATAATAATAATAATAACTTCTCTATATAAAAGAGAGTTGTGAACTTCAATATTTTTTTCCAATGAACATTCATCGTATAATTCATTGAATAATTACTATTTGCACCAATTGTCAATTATTATTATGGACAACCTTCGAAATTTCGCGATAATTGTTAGAAAAATATTTTTCAATAACAATTAATCGACAAAAATAACTTTTTAATCGAGAGTCATCAAATATAAATGTCAATCTTTCCAAAGCAGTTGCATAATTGCAGCTGGTTATTATCGCGAAATAATAATTATTTAACTCATCATATAAAAAATGTTTATAAATGCGATTTTAAAACTCAGCTATGAAATACACGACACTCGCGGTGAACTGGGAATAAAATTTTTCTTTAATCGTCGTTCCTCGACGGATCGGCTAATTTCCGAGTCGTTTTGATGCAACGCCCGCAGAACTTACCTGTGCAGGATGCACGAGGGGCATGTAAGCGCAAAATCGATATACCCGAGTGCGAGAGCAAAGTCGAGGGATTTCATTCTCTTTACGCGCTAAAGAACAAGTTGAGTGTCTTGAGCACGAGACACCGAACGACGAGAGCGAGTGAGAGAGATAGAGAGAGAGAGAGTGACATACGCGACGGTCGGATAGCGAAATCAATGTTCGAGGCGGCCGCGGTGGCGCGTGCCCGCAGGGGTACCCTGTCCCAGCATTCAGGTGATAGTCAACAAGCTTGGTCAAACGGCTGCAACTTTCCATGGAATCAGCTCGCCACTCGAGCTGTCTCGCGCGCGTCTCACAAAGCACCCGCGGTGTGCCTATCATCCCCAACCCCTGCTACTCCGTTTCACGTTGAACCGACACACGCGCACCCCTTCCGGCTATGCGTACCGTCTACCCGGCAGTACAAGCTCTCAATAAAAAAAAAAAGAAAGGCGTGAAAAGAATATATTTTTTTACGTATATTCTCTGTCAATTTAGCAATTTTTTTTTTTTTTTTTTTATTAGCTGAGATCTGGCCCTTTATTGGTCATATTAAAGTAGTATGGCTAAAAGGCACTCTGTGAATTCTTTCGGATTTTTTAAATCCATATTTTTTAAATGCCGTTTTTTTTTTGCATATGGGATACTCAAAGAGTTATTGAAGCAAAATATGTTGACATTAAAGTTCTAGTTTTGTGAAAATTTTTCAATGGAATGTTTAAAACTATTTTTACGTTCTCATGATTCTGACTGTTTACCGAAAAAGGGAGAATTTCCTTTTTTTTTTTCAAAAACGGATGCTTGACTATCGTTATTGTAAAAAAATCACTAGTGACATAGGTGAAAGCGCCAGGGTTATTAAAATTAAATAACAATCGGCCTTAATTTTGTGATATTCCATTTTTTTAGCCTAGAACCTCTATCGGTGCTATTCTGGTGATTTTTAAAAATTTTTTGCGATATCGACAGTCATGCAGGAATACTCTGAAATTTTCTCAGCCAAAAAAATGTCGGGCTTTAAATTAAAAAAAATCATTTACTCGATTTTCCGTAATAAATCAGTGCCAACAGAACGTGAAAGTTGTTTTGAATGTTCCATTCAAAAGCTAACGCAAAACTGCAACTTTTATGTCGAGACATTTTTTTTAAATAACGTCAATTTGCGGGATATGGTCGATTGCCAAAAAAACGACGATTTTCGAAATAGTGCACAAAAAATTTTTTTTTTTTAAATCACTTTGAGTGCCTTATAGTAATACTTTAATATCAATATCAGCGTTTAAAAATGTTAAATACATTTATCGTTTACGTGACAAAAAAAAAATCTCCAACATTTTTTTACTTCTGTATTTGTTGGGATTGCATAACTTTTTTTTTTGCAAACTATTTGCGTTTCGCGAAGAAGTGAATAAATTAACAGGGAATGCCTCGTATAATATATCATTTTCACGACGAATTATATACATATGTATATATTTGACAATTTAATATAATTGGTTATCGAAAACTCTGCGTTAAAATGTATTGTTCGAAAAACATTTTCAGATGCGGTCAGCGAAAATATTCGATATTTAGAGCACATTAAATCGAATAAAATATTTCACCGGTGATATTAATGGTTTAACATTTAGCACGTTTTTCATTACGTTTCAATGTTATCACGGCAAACGACGAATACGAAATTGTAGTTTCATGGCGAAAAGCGTGCTACGCGCATCGGACCGATTCGGCGAATCCAGAAATTGATTGGATTCGAGATGCAGATTAATTCGTGGGACGCGGCTTACCGATTCGAGAGAAAAAACGACGAATTTTTCGATACGCGACAGCATTTTTTTATTTTTTTGTTCCCGATTGCCGGAGTCTGCAATTATCGCGGTCGGATATGCATTCAGACGAATGGACCAAGCTCGTTGACTAGTTACAGACACGATTTGTACATTCTAAATAAAAAGAGTTCGTTAACAACAAAACGACGTAAATTCTCCAGTTTTTGTTTTCTCTATTTTCAGACCGAGTCTCTTACCTTAAAAGTCATATGAGGCTTATACCCCGTTGTGAAATGAAATAATGCGTTGCTACAGAGTTGGAGAATCGATATCGTTTCGTCGCCACGTGGTGAGCGTAGATACCGCAACTAAACACCAACGTTTCGTAAATTCCTCATTGGTAAACCATATAATAAGTTAAAAATTGTTAAAATACAATAACAAACGTTTTGAACCCGTGAAAATAATTCATTCACTTTTTTTTAAATATCAAAGAAAAAAAAATGTTTCATGATATGTAAACGTTATCATATGAATTTTTCACCTGAATATAGACACTGTGATTATTCATACAAAAAATTACATAATAATTTTTTAAATGAACCAAACATATTTTTGAATTTTTCTCAGTGAACTTATGCAAATTTGTGATTGATATATTCTAGCTTTTTGTAAGCGCAATGTTATAGTTATTGCGCTGTGATTGAAAAATAATGAAATGGTCAATATTTGGAATATTTCCAGCCAATTTGATTCGTGGATTTTCCCCTTTATGAGCTTCCATTGGAACCGTCGACATGGAATCGATTAATGAGCGTTATATAGGTACTTCTGAGTCGGTGGTGTACGTTATGGGCGCGGTGTCTACGCTCAGATTCGGAACGACGGTTCTGGTTACCACATGAAGCTGCTAATTGGGAAACGCCCAGTGATTTTCTCATGTCTAGCTTACAATTATCAAGGTTCCACTTTATTGATTTAAGAATCATGAAATATATCCAAGAAATCATTTAGTTATGCTAAAATGAATTTTTACAAATATTTAATGGGTAGGCTAGTCGATATCTACAAATCATCAAAATTTTAATTAGCCCAATTAAATTTTATGAAAGATAAAGTTTATTAAAAATTTAACGTTGTTTCACCTCCTTGATAATAATAGACAATAATTTAGAACACTGATAAAATAGATAATTGAAAGTACCCAATGATTTCTTTTAATTCTGTAGAATTGCTTCAAATAAAAAACTATTTACTTATTCAATTGTACAATATTCAAAGAAATCATTTAGTTCCTTCAATTTTTTTCTTATTTTTTCAGTGCTCCGTTTCACACAAAAGATGCTGTGGTGCTCGAACGTAAGGGTTGCTTAAATAACGTACAGACAAATCATCCCTTAAATTCCATCGCCAAAACTATCCTTTCGACTGCATCGATGTGTAAAATTTTGCAAAATTATATCAGAATAAGACAACATTAACTTTTAGCCCAATTCCATTTTTTATTGCATGTTGTAAAATTAATGAACAATTTTAGCGTTTTCAAACAGTAATGAAAATATTGAATTTAACATAATAAGAATAATTGTTGTTTCTATTTTTTATAGTCTTTGAAAAATGAATGTAAGAACTTGTATCGAATGATTGCGCCATTTACTCTGAAGTGAAACTTGAAAATGACGCGATGGGTAACCAGAAGCGTGATTCACGTGGATATAGCGTTTAAGTAAAATTGTCGAGTGACAGAGATCGACGAGACTCTGACTTACCGGTGATGACAAGTCGTCCCTTCGTAGCTGAGAGCCTAGTTTCTCCGGTAAGCCTGTGTTTGGTCCGGCACTGATAAGTCTTGTATCCGTCTTCGGGTCCAACATCCCTGATGTGAAGTTCTCCGGAGGGAAGTACCAAGTATTTTCCATCTGTTTCCACACCACGAAACATTGTATTAGTTGCAAGATTCCGCTTTTCTTCTCGATTTCCATGCATCAGACGCACGAATATGCATGTGAATTAATAAAACTCACACTGTCATACTCGTGCATACGTGAAAACGTCTTGTACACGTAATATATTGTTTCGATATTTCTGAATGAAAATTTCTCGGCAAATTAATAATTTCAATAGTGATCAATACAATGACATTTTATTTGATCAACGAGTATAAAACACAATTGCCAATAAAAAATTTATAAGTTCAATCAATTTTTTATTTTTATAAAATTGTAATTAATTTTTTTTTTTTTTTGGTATAGCAAAATTTTGAGCAAATTATACATTTTGTTAAATGTTTTGATGGAGCAATTTTTTACGTGTACTAAGCCGAGTTAATTAAATTTGTTCAACTATTACGCAAACATGCCACGTGCCATACAATTAGTGGTGATAGCATTACGTCGAGATAGTCGAGCCCAGAATCAATAGCGCTCTTCGACTATTCGACGATTCCATTCATCCCTCAAAAGCCCCGACCTATTATTATCGGCATGCACCAGAGCAACCCCATCGAAGATGTGCCAATGGGCAAGGCGAACGAAATACCTGCTGGCACAGAAGCTCGGGAATGAGAAATATAGCGGAATGCGCGTAAATACTTTACCGGCCGGAATGTGAATTATTTATAAATGGGTTTCTAGAACGAGGCGATCACAACGTCACCTATTCCAGCAACGACAGCCGGAAGTTCGGTGCACTCGAGGCAACGAACCACCGGTACGTATTTCTCTGCGAGTCACGCCTGACGTGACAAGGAATTTGAGGCGTTTATGGTGCAATATTTTTACTTCCGTCATTTTTTTTTTTTTTCCTCATATCGCCCATTTACACATGAATTGAAGGTAAGGCATGTGGCATTTATTTGACTAGTGCAAAAAAGTAATTGTATTCTGGGAACCGAGTCATCTAAAAAAAAGTTATGAGAAAACGAAATCTTGTAATACATATCAAGCATTATAATTCAGCAATTTTGTAAACATCATCAAAATTGTGTGAGGTAAAAAGAAAAATTTTCAACATTCCGAAGCTCTCAGATCAAACCAGGGAACGAATTTTAGGGTTTCGTGTGTTATTTCATCTCTCGAATATTGCATTTTTGGTATGAGTGCGATAATTTTTATTTCAGACTCTATGCAAAATTATGATTTTGCATGTGTAAGTAAATGTTTCATTAAAAACTCACTAAGTAATTGGTTACAGTAAATCCAATGTGCACTAAATCCAGGATTGCTAAGTTCATAATAGAAAATGCAGTCTTCGACAGATAAAAAAATAAATCGAACACTATAATTTGTTCACCGGTTTCGTCTGAAAGCTGCAAGTCAAAAACTTTACTTTTTACCCAACACCATTTTCATGCACTGTATGTTTTTTACAAAATTACAGAATTACAGTGATACGTTCTTAGTGAAATATGTACCACGGAATTTCTTTTCGTTGGAGTTTTGTCTAGCTAATTCCCTCCCCTTAAGTCGTTGCTAGTTTTATAGCACTTGTCAAATAAGCACCACTTTTACACATACCCTGAAAATGCTTCAAACGAATAAATTTATCAGGCGTTTCGATATAATTTCTACCCTCTCGGAACTGTTCCATAATTAGCCATAAAGTAATACAACTTAAAAGTGCTCTCTTTGATATAATCCTGATTTTTTGAACCACTCGTTTCGGAAATGGTTTTTTTTTCGATCCCATGTATCATAAAAGATCAGAAAATTTTGAGACCAAGTGAACTGTTGCAATCTTAATCTAATGTCCGTGTAGTTCAATTACTTGTTTTCCCAATAATTCAGCTACGCTTAAAAAACCGAAAATTTTCAATAACATGACAGGAATATAATGAAATGATATTTTTACATTGACAAGTCTATTTCTCAGCTCTAACGATCAGCAAATATTTCGTTCTTGATACCCGACGTGAAACTCATCCTTAAGGTTCTTGAAGTATACTTGAAATTATCGAATCAGTCACTGTTTTGCCCTCGTACAAAAAAAAAGGTATTTTTGATGCATACATTCGGATATACAAAATTTCATACACAAAGTATATCCAAATATACTTTATATCTATGTAGGCCATATTAGAGATTCCATGGAACCGGGACATTGTCTTATATCAGCAAGTACTGCATGGCAAAGTTGTAATACGATGCTCCCCTCAACTTGCAGAAATTCGAAACTCCAAGAGTCGCAAGGATGCGTTGCACTATTCTCTGATGGTCTGCTCTGTCCTCTGCACTGCTTTGCGAAATCGGAGAACTCCCAAAAGCCCCTCTACCACCCAAAGTATCCAATGATATAAATGAATCGCATGCTGAACTACCCAGTAATAGAGAAAAGTGTATCGAGATGTATTTACGTCTTCGTATCATTCATAAATCTTCATTTCTCCATTTACAAGTTACAAAAAATAAATATAAATTTTCACGGGTAAAGTGCATCAGCTTTAAGCAAAAGAGTGACTCCCATTGTTTTTATCAACAGGATAAAAATATGTATATACAAAAACCTATGCGATCGATCATTCGTTATGGCATTTTTTGCATGTACAAAACTGCATGTGTAAAATGTTTTTAAAAAATATAGCAATCATGCGGAATTTATTTTATTGGCATATAACACATTGAAAATCGATATCCAAAGTATTATCGGTGATAAAGCAGAAATTGTCAGTTGTGTGCTAGGTAACACGAAAAGTAGACCCCGGGAATAAAAGCCCAAAAAGATGAAGACATTTTTTTGAAAATAAAACAAAAAATCGGTAAATTATATGAGAGCCATTCTTCTGGGGAGATTTTCCAGGGCTTAAATTTCCGCGGTCTCCCATTCTGTGGGACTCGTGTGATTCGCCTCTGAACACACACACACACACACACACTTTTCGATTATTCGATATCAATTATTGTAATATACATGGTCCATGACTAGACCATCGCCTTACTAACAATCAATCGCATAGTATTTCGATACAATTTATCTTCAGGGACAAAAAACTCCCTTTTTGCTCTGTTTCATGAAGCCCCGCCCTTTTAATCTTCAATTATCATTAAACAACACCAAAAATATTCTAATTTTATACATCATCGTCACACTTTTCTCCACAACTATAAACTGTCAATATATATATATAAATTTATTTTTAACACACACACAAACAAGGACCAACAATTGGATAAGGAAATGAGAGTGGATTTATGGACACAGGAAAAAGATCTGGGCAGCGCGAGCAGCGGCAGTCAACGTCTTACGAATTGCGATCGTTTTAATTCGCTAAATTTCATACTATTGCTAATAATCGATAAGATAAGTATCAGAGCGAAAAATCGGTCGCGTGACGGACGGATGGGCGGACGGATGGATGACCCTTTGAGAAAACAAAACGAAAACACGTGGGACTTTTCGGCTGCTGACTATAACAGCATGAGATGGACGACTGTCAGCCTTCGATGAGAGTAAAAGTGCATTGTCAATTCCAGCGCCAATAATATGTATATCAACTCAGTCTAGACGACCGAACTCCGGTGACCTTGACGCGGTTCTCACAGTGAATTCACGCGAGAGGCTTAATGAATAAAGCAATTTTCCACGTAGTTATTTCTCACACCCTCACTGTTCGGGCCTTAAATTTTTCGCCCTTTCACTTTCTCCCTCGTCCTTGTCCACATTGCCTTCGCCATATAGGACACACCATGTCGATTAATCGATATTCGGCAACTCTCGGGCCTAACTTTCCGCTACTACTGTGCACCGCAAACCCGCATCACTCACGCTTTCTAGTTAGTACACTCCTCGCTCATAGAGGCGCGCAAAAAGCCCGCCAATAGTACTCCAGCTTTTTCGATACTTCGTCTTGTATTCAATTGAATGAATGGACTATAAAATTTCGTGTCACCAGTTTTTCGGTGATGGAAGAAAAATATCGACGTTTTCCATGTTATTATCCTTGGAGTATGGAAATTTAAGTGTAAATAAAAATAGTAAAATGAAAGTAAATGAATGGGCATTGACTTTGATAAAGTTTTACACAAATGTTGATAAAATCGACATTTCCAAAATTTGTCAGAATTCTTTGGGACGCGAAACGTGAGAGGCACTTTAATATTATTGAGTTAAGAAGAAATGCATTTTTGTTTATTGGGGAGCTTAGGCCATTTTGATAATTTATGAATATTGAAAGTGTCGATGGGGGGAAAAAAACTATAATTTCGTTTCCTTCGTTCGAGAGAAAGTTATCGGTACTTCTTACATAAAGTGAGCTTTGACGGTGAAATTCAAGGGGTTCATTGATACCATGAAAAATCTGCGTTCCATCGATTTTGCGACCCTCTGATTTTCGTCGTCAAAGGTACATTTTAGTCAGAAATAGTGTTTAGATTGTTTCCCTTAAACTCGAGAGAGAGGGAGTAATAAAATTTGATCTAAATTTGATTACGGAATACACAGATTATCTAAAGACCAGACACTGAAATATTTTTGAGATTAAGATTTTAACAGAAAGTTCAAGGGACAAGCGTTTATGAATAAGACATGGACGTCGTGCAGCCGTCCATTGAACTCACTGTTTTTTTTTTTTTTTTTTTTTTTTCATTTGGCATTCTACGCGGACTTGGTTCATCAGAAACAAAATTGTTCGATAGATTCTAAAGCTCGTACATTTATTTTTTTATATTAAAAAAGTGTTCAAATAAATTTGTTTTAAAAGGATTTTAAGGAAATTTTGTTCGAAGAATTGAATATTTATACAATTTTTAAATGAAAATTAAATATTTTGTTGATTTGTTATTGGTCATTACAAAATCAATTTACTTTACTTATTGCAACGAAATTGCCAAGTAAAAAGGTAGTCCATATTATGGAACGTTGAGTGTCCCATGATATTTTAATTGTTTCGGTTGCAGTACATCAACTATTGCAGCTAATAGCCCCAGTTTTGGGTCGATTTATAGATAATTGTGTCCATTACGCGACGTAGCCTCGTAGATATGCCAAGAAACGGGTTATTAATATGGATTCTTGCCTCTTACGATATTAAAATGTATGCAGGTGACTATTGAAAAACAGGAAAACGCGTATAGAAATGTTAAATTTTATCGTGACTATATTTTAACACGCCAAGTTGTAAATGTCAGTCATTGCGGATTGATCAGACAGCTACGATAAGTACTTTTTACTTCACACCATTTTGGTGCACATCTTAACAAAACTGAAGACTTGCAATACTTGGTATACACCTAATGAGATTTGCAGTAAGATTTAAAAAAAATCCCCTTAGTCAACTAATTTCGTCGCCCTTTTATCCCCACCCCCACCTTTTTCGTGCATGAAATTAATTGGCCTCCACACTCAACCTCACATCATAAAATACAATCGATAAAAATGAAATAAATCGTTGAACAAAAAAGGGAAAATCTCGGAGTACTAGAAAATTTGTGTCGCGTTGATACTAAATTATTAATTAAGCTCCTCGAACAATTCAAGACGATAACCATCAAATACCAGCAAATTTGTGTCGCGATGAAGAGGGACGACAACACTGAGCGAAAAAATATAAAAAATGAAACGAGCTAGTTGAGGTGAGAAAACGGTACCGTAATCAGGCTTAGGATATATGACGGTCGTCTCGTCCTCGACCCAAGAGTCAACCTCGACGAATTCGGCGACGAAGCTCGGTATGTGACACTTGATTATGGCAGCGTTCCCTCGCAAGACATGCTCGTCCATCACGTTCACTGCGTACCGCTGCCCGACAACTGCAACCAGACCACGGGATTTGCCTTTCTTACTGAGGTCCGTATGCGCGCGTTGCAAATCAAGCCCAGGCGAAAAGAATTTCACACGAAAATTAATTACGTCGCAATGAACGACGAGTCGTATTTTTACACAATTTTTTATGCATTTGAACTTCTCATTAGCTGACATTTTTTCATCGAGGCATTTTTTTTTTTCTGCAGAATGCTTCACACTATCAAAAGTGTTCAAGAAATATTAATATCCATTTATCGAAAGCTTTTATTCGTAAATTTACGAATTTTATGAAATTCAACAATATTATAGTATTTTTTAACGTGGTTAATGTATTGTTTAATTTCACATGAAACTTGGATATTAAATATAATATAGCGATTTATGCTTGAAAACTTCCGGCAAAAGTGTACTAATCGTTACGATGATTATTTTTACAGGTATGCATACCTTTCCAACCAAAGAATTAATTCAATCAACATTTCGATACTTCGTTATGAGAGAAAAATTTGAAGACATCGCGTTTATTCAATATTCTAAGCATATTTTACTTTCCGTAATATTAATAATGAAAGTTATTAGTGAACTGGACTTGGAACTTTGCGAAACTTACATTGATTAATAACTTTTGCTATTATTCATAATCGATTTTTTTAGTAACATAGCCTCTTCAACGAAGTTAATTTTTTGATGACTTTTCTTATCGCGAATTACGAAAAATGTATGTCAATTATCATTTTAAAAAATTAATAACAGATCGAATTTTTTTTCTTCTCTTTTCATCGAGAAATAAATTGCTGAAAACAAAGCGACATGGTTTTCTTGTCCTTGTACTTCAGTTTTAGGAATGATTATTGTTCAATGGCTCTTTAATTAAGCGTGTTTTTTAAATTCATTTTCGATCGCGCCGGTAATCGGATCGAAAGATCGACCCAGTAAGGATAGAGAAAGTGGAGAGGTGACGAGGAGGAGACTTTGACGAGGTGTCGTGTCCAATCGTCCAGGTGCGCAACAACATATTCCGTGAGCGTACGTGCAACTCTCGGAAGCTACAAATGCACCGGATGCACAGCGCATATCTCGTACCGTAGGACACATCCTCGCCATCAGCCCGGTAATTTCCGCCTTCAGAATCGATCCAACCGGCCACGTCCACGTGGTCAGCCACGAACGACGGTACCTGACACTTGAATATCGCGGCGTTGCCACGGATTGCAAAGACATCGTAAACCTGGACTTCAAAGTACTGCGACACGACTGGAAGAATTTAACGAGACCGAATATCAGCTTTTTTTTTTCACTCACATCTTTTCATTCTCTGAGACATCCTTTTTCTCAACTTTATTTACCGAAAATTCTGCTTCGAAAAAAATTTGTTTCATTAATTTTTAATGACTTTTTTTAATAACTTTTGGCTGAAAATTTATAGACGAAACAAGATTAAAAAATCTTTCTTAAAAAATACATATATGTATATATATTTATATATTTCATATATATACATTATATATAAATATATATATATGTGTATTTTTTTAAATCAAATTTTCGTAAGATGAATTGATTTATGGGCATTTTATACTCAGTAGCGTCGATGACTCGTAAAACGAGCATCCGTAGGCGGCCCGTTTCACGATTTCTCGTTTGCCTACACGTGTATATTTTTCTATTTGCTTTTCTAGGCTTGTAGACGCGTGAAATAGCGCAGAGAACTAGCCATCTGGTCCCGAAAGCTGCAACCAGACTGCACTCGACATGTTAACAGAACTCCTTCTGAAATTTCTTCGGGTTCGTTCACATCAGGCATATATTATGTTCTCCTTCAGATTTCGTAACATGAAATTAGATCGTTGACCGCCGCTAGTCGCATTTATATTTAAAAAAAAAATAATTATCGCAAATTTCGTTTTTTTTCTATCAAACCAAATTATCTTTTTCAAACCCATTTTTATCTACTTAAAAAATCGAAGAAAAAATGCACTAAAAATTGTGTTGTTCTTGCTAAAAATACCCTTTTCCTCGTGGCTATCTGCTCTATAACTGGTACCATCTTCCGTGGACACCCATTCGATAACCTCTACGAAATCTGCGACAAAACTCGGCAAGAGACACTTGAGGGTCGCTGTATTACCGCGCAGTACGAATTCGTCAATCACTCGCGACTCGTAGAATTGCTGAACAACTGGAAAATCCATGTTTCAATATAAATAATGCAGCAAAAAAATTTTTTTTTTCATATATAAATAATAAGAGTAAAGAAAATTGAAACGTAAGACGTTGACGTCGATGCCCATAGCCCCTACGTTTAATTATTTTAATTAAAGCCTAAACAGCTTTAGCCGTCCTTATTATCCTGAGCGGGTTCGAAGGGAGTACCTATTACATCGAGAGAACCCAGGACGCAGGACGTCGTCTGCGAAGAGCGGAACGATAGAATTAAACTGAGAACCAAATAGCACGTCTGATAAATCATATATCATATCTGTAATCATTCGCTCGCTTTCATGACCGATGCATTTAATGATAGATATTGGAACCCAGGGACTCGGATGTCCTTCGTGTAGGTTCTGTTGTTAAAAAAAAAGTAATGTGGTACAATAATTCAATCGTGGAAAATCAAACTATAAAAAATAAAATAATATTTTCTTCCCTAATTTTGATGAAGAGTCTAAAGTAATTCTGAAAAATGTTATTCAAAAACGCGGCCTCCTTTTGTTTTTTGAGACGTCAAAAATAAAGGATTTTTCTTTAATTAGGAATAATACGAAATTTTCTTCTGTAAACGAGTCGTATGTTTAAAATTGTACGATGTGATTAATTTCACTTTTGCGGGATTTAGTAACTTTTTTTTTTCAGACTACAAAATATATTTTTTTCCTTCCGCTACAACATTCTTTTCCAAAGTAACTATGAATTTCCATAAAAGAAAGTGAGTGAAATGCAAAAACGAACTTTAATTATTACAGAAAAATTGACATTTATCCTCAGACTTTTTTTAACAAGAAAAAATTGTTTCTTTAAAAGGCCAGTGAAGCTTAATCTTATATAATATTTATTATCGAACTATGCACAATAGAAAAAAAATTGCAGAAAATTAGGGGGAAAAAAAAATGTATGTACTGTAAAATTCGATAATCCGGAATAAGTTAATTGCAATGAGCACTAAAAATAAAAACAATTTCCTTATAAATTCGAAAAGTTGATTTCCCATCTGAATTATTCTTGCCCAATAGAGCCCACAATTAAATTTAACAACATAATATATATATATATATATATAATAGACGATTTGACAAAGAAATTGATCTACCAATGCAATGCTACAGTTCGGTTCAATCTTCGCTTCGGACCCGAGTCCTTATACATCTAGCGGAGGATCCTGGCGCATGCCGCAGGACAACCATAATTTTCCCACTAATTTGTTACCATAGTCCCTGTTCTCCGGACTATAAATGGTTCCATCATCAGCCACCCATCGGTCCACGTAGATGAACTCTGACACGAAACTCGGTATTTTGCATTTCATGATCGCGCTGTTGGCACGAATCACGTATTCGTTCTCCGCTTCGGTGACGTAATACTGCGAAACGACTGCTCGCGCGGAATATCCGCAAGCGTGCGAAATTTTTCTTCAGTTAGTTACATTATAGGTGCTGGTTTTTTACACAAGTGAAATTAGTGACGAGAAATTAATTGATTGTCGTTATTATTATTTTTTCTCACTTCCGGGCGGAAAGCGAAAATTTCGTCCTGCTGCACGGAACCAAGTTTCCGCTTTTCGGCTCCGTCTATGAGAAAAATCGTATACACTCCTCGGACAGTAAATAAAAAAGTTGTAATTGTCAACCTCGACTTCGCCTCGGCCAACAATTATTACATGTGATCTGAGACATTTTTTACTTGACTGCCCTAAGTGTGTAATATACTATTTATGTTCTATGGAAATTTTATAAACGTTATGGACCCCACAAAAATTGTCTGTCTGACAACATTCACACTGGCAAACGCATATTAATAACTAGTTTCTAGCGGAGGAGAAAAAAAAAAGAATATGGATTTTCTTTTTTTTTTTTTTCTCTCGTAAGTTTCACACTCAGCAGCTGAGAATGGATTGCATCTCGTGTACCCCTATCTGCGACAGTTCCTGGCTGCTGCTGGTCGGGAAGATACACTTCACCGTCCTCCCTTATCCAAGCCTCTACCGTTACGAACTCTGCTATGTAACTCGGTATGCTGCACTTCATTATTGCGCTGTTTCCTCTAATGACGTACTCAGTCATGATTTCCGGCTGATAAGTCTGTGCCACAACTGCGTGAAATTTTTCCAAAGGTAAAAAGTAAGTAAAGCCCTTTTCTCTCCCTCTATTGTATAAAATTCGCTTTGTCAAGATAATACAAAAAATTATGTTCATAATAATATAATCGATTGCGCAATCAATTATTTCACAATCCTCTCAAGTTTTAACTTTACTTAATAAATGTCTCTTCACGAAAGTTTTCCAAACTAAAGTTTTACAAGTACAAAATATTTTAATGTAATTTAAAAATGAAAAATCGAAGCCCTTGAACAGCCTAAAAATGTATTAACCATCAATTAAAACCGTTACATAGTATTAAAGAAATTCCATAAAAATTATACAAAAGAATATCAATCCTGAAAAATAAAATTGTCCTAGAAAAATAATTAATGTTTGTTTAATATTTTCCATTGCGTATATTCCATAAAACTTATCGCCTATCGCGAGTGTATGGCATTTTGTTAAGCATCAATACAAGGTTTTCTTCTCCTGTACAAAGGCACTTCCGTTATTAATCTTCCGAAGGGGCAAAAGTTCTGAAAAGTAAAAATAATCCTAGTGGCAGTTTTGACAGTAAAAAAAATCATTCCCCCTCCCCCCACAAAATAAAAATAACAATTTTATGACGTCCTGAAGAACTGCATTCTTCTCGCGACACGCAAAAAAACATTGAGTAGAAAAATGTAATTTTTCAAAGGGACCTCGTAAATTAAGGGGCGTTATTTCGAAATATAATTGTTTCGGTAATTGAGTAATCACATCCGCCGCCATTACTGCCGCTTTACTGCCGCTGTCGCATTTTCCCGCCCTTTTCCTATTGGAATTAAGTGCGAGGAGCCAAAACAAGCCGAAACAATCTCTGGACGAAATCGTTTGTTCTGCTCGGTACACACACGTGATGTGCATCGGACTCTACAATGCTATGCGGAAATAGAGTTTATCAACGATACGCGTGTACACACGATATGTGTATAGTTGTACCGTAGTCCGTAGATGGTTTGTAGCTCGAGCCGTCGCTTCCCTCCCATGAATCTACCGACACGAATTCCGCAACGAAACTTGGTATGGTGCACTTAAGTATAGCTGCGTTTCCGCGTATAACGTATTCAGACACGACCTCTGCCTCGTAATACTGCACCACGACTGCCAAGAACAAATATATTCACGGTAAAGTAAACTCATCCTCAAAAGAAATTTACAACAATAATTATTTTTTCACTGCTCATCCTAAATAATTACAATAAATACAAAAATAAATTAATCTCATTTGAAAACTTTCTTCCTGATCTAGAAAAAAATTCTTCATACAAAAGTCGTTAAAGCCTAGAAGTACGGGCGTGGTGTACGTAGAGTTTATATATATATATATTTATACATATATATCTACGCTATGTGCAGTAAAAGGGCGCATCGAGTTGAACGCGGTGAAAACTCTCGAGAGCGGCTGATCGTCGGGGAGGTAAAAGTAAGAGTGAACTCAGGACACTGACGATGCTGCTGTATATAGGTATATACTGTCGGTACGACGCTCAGAGCCCTCTGTACAGAACTATATGTTGCGACGGGTATAGTTAGTTGACCCGGCCAACATATAGCGTGAAGTGGTGGCCAACGGAGCGGCAGATATACCTACACGATGTAAGCGCTGCAGGTGGTGCAGTTTTCCGATGATACATACACACATCCAACAATTTTATGTGCAAATTTATGTATGATGCACAATATCACGTCTGTGTGTGAGCGAGAAACGTGGAGATAATCCGGTACCCCTGGCACATCGATTGTACGTTTTTTGCGCTTTGCTTCGAGGACGCATTCGAGGACGATGACTTTGCTGCTCGCTGCTCGTTTTCTTTTTTTTTTTCTTTTTTTTTTCGTTGTGACCTATTTACAGCCCACTTTAGTTGTTTTAACTTTTGAAATTATGTGCACACACTGGGGACAAAATCTACTTTTGAATTTTCATGTGCATTCACTGGAAGTTATTATTCATATACTGGAATACTTAATTATTTTTGGCATAGTTTTTTTTTTGATAGTTCGCTTTAATTTTACTGTAAAAGTAATTTATTTCGCACAAGGTGTTTCAATTTCATTGCGAAAGTAACTTGATTTTATATGACAATTGTACATTGAATTTACTTGACGAGTTTATGAGTAAAAACTTCCAGTCTTTTTTTAACAGGGGAGTTAAAACCTTACGGACTTCCAAAAGCACTATTTTATTTATTCTAACAATAATGTGATCCTATTTTTGCCATATTTCGAATTTCTGTGAAATTCGTTTTTATGTAGAATTTCGATTGTAAATGCAGGCATGTATTTATTCATTATTTGTACCGTTTCTCTCGTCAGGATTGAAAGCATTGCCTTGATTATCCTGCCAACCTATGACCTGAACGAATTCCGCAACGAAACTCGGTATACTGCATTTTAGAATTGCCGAATTGCCGCGTATCACGTACTCGTTGTTCACTTCCGATTGATAGTACTGATGGACCACTGAAATTATTTCCGGTTGAAAAAGTGACATTCTCCACGTATGGGAAATTAGACGAAACATTTCATACTTCGGGCAACGCTATCGGAACAGGTAATTGCTGCAACCGCAAATATCCGTGCCGAGAGTGTTGCTCGAATCGAGGTGCTACTTTAGTAGTATCACTTTTTCTACTAAACTACTAAAAACTAGATTTCGATCCGATTTAATAGTCAAAATCTTATACTCAGCTATAGTTAAATTCTTAAACTGTAAAAGAGAAAAAAGTAAGCCTTGTTAAGAATAATTCGATATCAATTTCAATAAGCAGTCGTTCGAATAACATTTCAAGTATTACTTGCATCGACTATTGCTGTCCATTGCTATTATTTAATTAATTCAAAGCTTACAGAAACATTAACCAAAATTTAGCACCGTTCTTTGAATTCCCAATATTCTTTCGTGGCCTTAAAAAAAATGTGGAAGCTCGGATAAAATCCGTGAGCCATTCTATAAAAATGAAAGCCTCTTGAAGCGGTTGCGTTGACGCGGTACTTTGATGTGTCAGAATGAAGGAAAACCACGAGGCCACTATCATATGTATTTTTTCTCCGACTTATCAGCACCCACGTTCGAAGTCGAAGTTATGAATCGCGAACGAAGGCGGATTCGCTCGGCAGCATCGCCGCACTGCGAGATGTATCTGGTACAACAGTATTATGACTGACTTACTGATAAATGCTGCCCGTCTACCCACTAGCCATCGAGCAATTGTATATAAGTACGTCTGCGTGCTTATATCGACCCTGCCTGTTTCTTGGCTCGCGTCCTAAGCCCCCAGTAACACTCTACGAGATGCTGGAACGTTATTTCAAGTCTCTCAACACTGCGCCACTGTACGGACATAGATCCCGAAGGTTCATCCCCCGTGAATACTCTAATAGGGACAAATCGAGTTACCAAAGAGTTCCCGCCGTCGGTTTTATAGTTATTGGATCAAACGCGTCAGCACCATCGAAACAGGAAAAAGGAGTTTGATCTTATGAGTTCAGCATCGGTAGACACAACTCGCAGAGAACTGAGAGAAAAACCTTTCGTTGAATCCTGGAAATCTTCGCCAATGAAATGAAAATACTTGAATGTTACAGTTTCTTTTTTGAATGATCTCAAATTTACTGAAAAGTAGTGACGTTGGATCGATGAAGCATTACTTTAAACCAGTGAACCGTTTTTCATTGACTCGAAGGAAATCGGCTCTGAAATAATGAAGCGACTAGTCATTTGGAAATCGCAGTCTGAACAGAGTTGCTTGAAGATCGAATGATCGTCGAGCAACTACGTTGAGGCTGAGAGTAAACGAAACAGCGAGCGAACTCGTTTTGCGATGGTTCGTATCTCGGAAGACGCGAATTTGACGCTGGCTGATGACCTCCCGGCGACTATAAAACACCATTTTAATAACCTAATCGATCGAGTCGCATTTAAATTGCAATTTTGTATAACCTATGACAGGAGTTACTCATTGTAAAATGATGATATTAATAACGTAACCGATCGAATGGCATTGCAATCGCAACTTTACGTAACCTAAAACAGAAGTTACTTATTGTAAAACAATTTTAATAACCTAACCGATTGAATCGCGTTGAAATCGCAATTTTGTATAACCTATAACAGGAATAACTGAATACTCTAATAGGGACAAATCGAGTTACCAAAGAGTTCCCGCGGTCGGTTTTATAGTTATTGGATCAAACGCGTCAGCACCATCGAAACAGGAAAAAGGAGTTTGATCTTATGAGTTCAGGATCGGTAGACACAACTCGCAGAGAACTGAGAGAAAACCTTTCGTTGAATCCTGGAAATCTTCGCCAATGAAATGAAAATACTTGAATGTTACAATTTCTTCTTTGAATGATCTCAACTTTACATAACCTAAAACAGAAGTTACTTATTGTAAAACAATTTTAATAACCTCACCGATCGAATCGCATTGAAATCGCAATTTTGTATAACCTATAACAGGAATAACTTCTGTGCAACAATTGACCGACCGTTACTCCAGTTGCATAAAAGTGACTCTAAATAGACTCTATCCTGAGGGTTGCAAAAAGGTCTAAATTGAGTCGAAAACTTGCAAAAAGTGCATTAGTCTATGTGAGGTCTACTGAACGACTTCTCAGTTCCAGGAGGTTGCATATTTCGACTAATAACACTTTTTCGTAATCGATAATCATTTGTGTGTCGTTTCGACTGTTAAATCTACGATAGACGCGAAATTGGTTCGTGTTCAAGGCCATTGGTCAAGTATCGCGTTCGGTAAAAAGCGAAAATCATTTTACATCACTTATTTAAACAAAACCCCATTATTCAACTTATTTTTTTGGAACCTGTACAAATAGGAGCGATTTGCAATTTGATTTACAAGGGACCACTTCGTTATCTGATTTATCTAACGACAAACGGTTTTTATTTATTTATTTCGTGCCCGGATTTTTTTGGAAGTAGTTACTTCCGTTGTCAGCAAACGTTAAAACACTTATAACGCATGGGTCTGTAATATATACGTTCTAAATGAGCACAACTGAATCCCGTCCTGGCAAATACGAAGCGCAAATTGTCGTTCCTCAACGACACAACCCTACGCACAACATACGCCAATTATTTTGGACGCTACAGTAACCACTTATAGTTTGATTGTTGGGTACTTAATACAATATAAAGCTGTACTGTAGCATGTACGAACTCGGTGAAGAGATAACGAGCTGGGAGCGACATTAATGAGTCGGCTGATGCGCGTGTTACTGTAGGCAGAACGAGCGAACGTGGGACAGAGATCAGAGAAAGTATACACGTACACATAAGCCCAAAAACCGAAGCATTGTGTGTTTCGGAAATAAATTTTCATAAATTTTCCAGTGAACACACTATTGAAATGAAAATTAAATATATGTGTTTCAATATATTTACTCTGAGCCCGAATAACTTTAGGTGTGCAATTTTATAAATTTTGTTTAATAACTCGAAATTACACCAAACTTGTCAACAATAAAAAATCTGATCGCGGACCACGTTTCATTATTTTATTTTTTTTTAAAGTGTAACATAATAACATATTAACAGAAAAATCTACAGAAAATCGCAATTGCTTCTCCAAAATCAGGGATCAACAACAAAAATCTAACCACGGACCGCGTTTCATTATTTTATTTAAAAAAAAAAGTATAACCTAATAACAAGTTAATAAAAAAATCTACAGAAAATGGCAATTGCTTCTCCAAAATCAGGGATGATATTTCCGGTTCCAAGTTGGAATTTAATCAAAGAAAGAGTTTGAAATAAAACAAGAAGGTGAATCGAATCTTAAATTTGTATTCGAGGTTAGTTAAGCAAAGCCTCAAATTGAAGGGGATTAAGTTCAATGTCGCGCTTTATAAATTTACAGAAAGTGCCAAAAACAACAAAAAATCCTTAAGATAATGTGCATTGTATGAGTGAGAGAAGCTAGTATACGTGTGTGAAGACCTAATTTGAGAGAGGAATTTACGACGCGTCCTGATGAGCCTTTCTGCAAGAAAGACGATCGGGGAATCAAGCGGAAGAAAAAAAAAAAAAAAAAGGAAACAACTCGCAGTCTCTGTTTCTACATCTGCTATGTCGAGCGACTCTCGTGTGTCAGTGAAGCAATCGTGGGGGTGACGTGTGTGTCGACCATAGCCTTGAAACTTGAGCGACCACTTTCACGTCTCCGTTGTGAAGATTATCGTCTTGTGATGACTAACTAAGATTATTTTACTATGACTGACCTGTCGCAAATGGTAGCGATAGTTAGACCCACTTAAATCGCCTCGTCATCATCCTATCACTGTATATACTATTTTTTCTCTGATTTATTATACTTATTAGACGCAATGCAGCTTCGATTTGTTCGATTTCTGGACGCCGGTTGACATAAAATATCCAATCTACACAATTTTTTATTTCTGCTGAGTTGAATGCCTCGATAATGCAACCAATGATCACTGACCTTAAGGGGGAATCCTGCTTTAGAAGGCTACAAAGTGGCTTTTATTCGAGAATTTTTTTGGAACTGAAGAAAACAACTTAGCCCAGCGAGCTTTGTGGTATATTTTCTTATGTATTTGAAGTGTAAAAATGATTTTTTGAAAGTAGATACTATAATAAACAGCAGAGTAATGAGCCCTTTCCGTGAGCGCATTGCTACTGTAGTTTCCAATTGGCGGGCGTGATAGCAAAAAAACTAAATGACCTATCGACACAAACCAAAGTTTGTTCTCTTCAGCATTGAACTGTACCCCAAAGTTCGCTGAGTTAGGTTGTTTTTTTTTTTTTTTCGTTCTAAAATAATTCTCAAAAAAAAAATCTATTTTTCAATCTTTTAAAGCAGGATCCCCCTTAACGTTGCCGATAGATCAGTGCCCCGAATTTTTCTCAAGAAAGTCTGGTGTCCTCATTTAATGAACTGATTGTTTAGATTCCATATGCTCTTCGTTCATTGTACGGTAACGGCATTAATTCAAATTACAGACGGACGCAGATAATTCTCCATTTCTGCAGCGTTTGATGCCACGATTTTCGATTCAGTAATTACTGACCTTAATTTTCCTTATGGATTATTGGCCTCAATTTTCCTTATGAAACCATCCCGTATTTTATATGCTGATTGTTTAGCTCCCATATGCACGCCGATCATTGTATGATAATTTATAATTCTGTATTTAAGCAGCAGTTATACTGAATAAAAACTTGGCTAAGTATTAGTTAACATAATTGAGAGCGTTGACCCCACTTTGCAGTTGACTGCAATGAGGCATTGAACATTTTTGAGATCACGCTTTTATATTAATCGCTCTTTGTATTAACTAGTGTGGAACAATCAACAGTTCCCTCGTTGTAATGACTTTTAGTGAAAAGAATTATTTTCACCGTTAAATACTAAGTACTCGTCTGGTCAATTACTGATTCTTCAAAGGAAAGAGTCGGTCACAACGATACGCGCGCAGTCTTTGATAACAAAGATCCACTTATCACACTTTCATGATTAACAAAAAGCTTCATTAGGATTAAAATTAGCGTACGCGAGAAAAAGGAACAATGCTGAGTAATGAAGGTGACAAACGTCATTATAATAAATTAATAGTAATTTATTAAACACATTGTTAGAAAACTTCATCGAATCATATGATGTTTCAACGAATCCTTCAATTAAGTTTATCCAAATTGTTTATTTTGAAAAATAATTGGACACGTGAAAACGATTTACGATCAGTTAACGCAAAATTAAGAAAATTTGCTATAAACTGCAATTGCAAAATAGTAAAAAAATATCTTTGGCAACTTCATTCACGTGAACTCATTTCCTGTATTTAAAAACTACTTCCTTTCGTTAAACATATTTCAAAAATTACTTGAAACAATATTTGTTCACGTTATTGTTATCCAAGTGAAAAAAAAAAATCAATGATCCTATATAGACATAAATTTTGTCAGGCTTCATTCTCATCTGAACGCGTTCAAATCCTAGTGAAACTTTTGTTCGGAAAAGTGTCTGTCCTTAATCGTAAAGTAAACCTAATCGCAATTTACCGGTTTTATGATTGATCGGAATTATTCTCAATTCTCTAAGAGATGTAATTCAAATCTAATTTTATTGCGCAGGGGAACACATTAATCAAACCCACTGTCGTCTCGTCCCTCCGTCCATTTTTGGGACTAGTAAAATTAAATCATCCCGAAACGTTTTACCTTGTCCGCTGCTTTTAAAGGATTGCAAACGATGCAAATTTGGGATTGGTTGTTTATCTACAAACTACGTCTCTTCTATTTAGCTTATTTGTATTGATTTTTAGATATTTTTCTTCACGAATGGAATACCATAATCATCTCCAGGAATAAATTCTTCGCCTTGATCGGTGTGCCATGACAAAACCTTGACGAAGTCCGCGACAAAAGACGGCACGACGCACTTCAATATAGCGCTATTACCACGGATAGCGTACTCCTTGTTGACGTCGGTATCGTAATACTGCGCCACCACTGTACGTAACAAATTTATATCCAGTTGCTGGTTTCCCGCACAAACTATTATAGAGCAAGTGGAGGATAAACAAGTTTTCATGGCAAAATATAACTAGGCTGCACAGCAGACTCACGAGCGAAAGCCACAAGTGCACCAGAGAAGCATTTTACAGTTCCATTAAAGCCACTCCGGGGAAAATAGTTAGCTTTTGCGCTGTTCTCGTTTCAGAAAATTCATTTTATTCAAGAGAACTGCAAATATGAATTCCGGAAAAAATTATAAAAATTATCGTAGCCCTATTTCTCCATAATATCGTAGTAGTAGTATTGTGTCATGTCATGTTGAATATTTTTTCATTGTCATTAATTAAGTTTACACTCAAAGTAATTATGGTGGGACAGTCACCGATCAAAGAAACAACGAAAAATAAAAGATTGTCTCGACGTTAATGGTCTGTAACAAGTCTACAAATTAATATAAATGTCATTTTAATCATTAGGGTATTTATCATGGCACAAAGTAAAAAATAGAACTATCGAACGATATTTTCAGATGAATAGGTAATGTACCTCTTGTGTTATTACTGTAAGTTACTTAAATGTAACTACACCACAGCGGACTCACGAGTGAAACCCACAAGTGCATCAGGGAAGCGTTTTACAGTTCCATTAAAGTCACTCCGGGGAAGCAGTTAGCTTTTGCGCTGTTCTCGTTTCAGAAAATAAATTCAATTAAAGAGAACCACAAATATGAACTCCGAAAAAAAATAAATAAAGATTACTGTTGCCTTATTTGTCAATAATATGGTCACAAAGTGTCAAAAGGATCTTGTGATGAATGTTTTCTGCGTTATTAATTGCCACTTTCGCCACAATTTCTTCGAGTGTACAGAGAAATTTTAACCTTCGTAATTCCCAACTAACGAATAAGTAAAAAATAATTGAATCATCTTTGAAAAAAAAAAGAAAAATTGTCGAATTAACTTCCACAGATGTTTCCACAGCTACCGGCTTGTCCCTTAATAAATTGCATTCGTGTTCAGTACTCGTTAGTCACAATGACAGAACCTACATTTCCTAACGTTATAATAATCATATATTGTTTATCGATAGATATTAAGTGCGGCATTTGTTTACTGATTTTTCGCTTGCGGATCATTTGAATAATGAATTTCTCAAATTATTATTATGATACGTCCTGCTATGGAACGTAAAGTGACGTATCCTCTTTGTGAACATCGCACGAGCCCCCCAACGGCGACGCCATTCGCACTTCCGGTACACGCGTGCTCACTATATTCCAGTCTCGTCGATGACGCGAGGGCGCAACATAGCGTCCTCTTAAACCGTATAGCATTATCAGAGTGCTTATAAACAGGTAATTACTCTTATCAACAGTCTTCTGTATAAGTAATGTGATAGAGAACCCCACCTACTATCTTACCCTGAAATAATGTCACAACAAGTACAAGAATTAATAGCAATTAAGATTTTTCATATGACCTATTTTCGTCTCTGCAATTATTTTATTCCTGTAAAAATGGCATAATCTTAATTATTCTTTGAAGCTTTAAAGTCCATTAGCTTCGATCGATTCCATTTCAAAAGTTGGTCTTAACATTTTTCATCATTATTTACAAGTCATATAAAAATCTAATTTCATTGAATTTATTAAGAAAGTTTTAATGAATGGAGTAAAAAAAAATTAGATCCATGTACGGAAAATCGTAACAGTTCCATTCTTTAAAGTTTAATTGAAAATATCAATATCAATATATGTGATACTGTTTTCAATTAAATTTCTGCGATTTATCAGATTTTAATCGAAGAATTTTCTCGTATGATCACACGACGATTACAAGGAATCGCCTGCGGATCACTTTTTGACCATCATTTCACTGACTAAAAGAAATAAAAAGCCAAATTTTTCCGTGGAATCGGTGAAGACTGACTTAAGGATAGTGGAGCGCATAACACGAGTCAAATCTGTGCCAATATTTTTAAACCTTTTTTTTATCACATTCCAGTGATTCATTTTTTTTTGTTTTATAGAATGGTTTGCATGTCCACGCGCAGAGTAGAAATATTCAGCATTACATCAGAAACAAATCAGGACCTGACCGGGTGCTGATAGGGCCCTGACAGGACCTGAGCAATGCCAGATTCACGACTGATGTAACACTCCAAATTTTTACTCTGGATAAGTTCTTAACATGGTAAAACAATCTGTGTCATATAACTGAACTAAACTTCACAAAAGTACATTAATTCTTGAAAATATATATTTTCATCATGATGCAAACTAACAAAACCAAACATTATTATTCCTAACGACAAGTTAGGTTCAAACAAACGTTGCAATTATATATTTTATACAATTTATAAAACATAATATTTTCAACGATCTAAAAAAATCTCAATGATGAAGGGACAGAGCATCTTGCAATAAACAAACTAATCAATTCCTCTCATCACATTTCATTGTTCTAAAATACAAGAGAGAAAACATCTCATTAGCTCCAACGCATACGAGTTTAATATTCCCATCAAAAGGTAACTTTCAAAACTGGCTGTGAAAGTTCCCATTCAGAATTCCACAAAAAAATTGCAGACATTTAAAAAAATCTTGGCACTGATTTGTTCAATGTGAGGCGCTCATACTTCCTTATAAAATAATAACTTCAAGTATCGTTTTCCACGCGATACTGTGGATTATTATTCTGATGTACGAAAATGTATCTGAAAGAGAAGGGAAAATTATAAATGGCGTTAATAACGATAAACACGCGTGGCACTTACCGGCCCTAACGTTGACGTCACGACTGTGCACCGAGCCGGCTTGAGAAGTGGCGAGACAGCTGTAAACCTGGGCATGAACTTCCTGGCGGTAATCCTCGGCGCGGAAGGGTGGAAATACCAAATTTCCATTCGGCAACACCTGCGACAAAAAAAAATCACCATCGCTTTATCTTTGTGAAGACGGTAGGCTCGCTAACGAGTGTGTTAATGTAAGCAAGGCAAGTGCTGCTGCAGTTCCCACTGCGGTAACTACGTTTCCAGCGTGTAGAGTGGTGTGAAGTGGGCGCCCAGACTTGTATACCACTTGATCTCAAGACCAAGCTGCTGCTGCTGCTGTTGGTGCTTGTGCTTTTACTCCTGAGTTTCTTCCGGGTTGACGACCCCCGACTATTTCACTGAGATTTCATTCGGTAAGGGAACGAGCTCACAATTGCACGACCTACATTAATAATTGTTTGCAAACGAAGCGTCACATGTATCTGGTCCATGGATTGAGGTTTCGCCTATTTCTCGAAGCTCTATTCGATTTCTAATAACGTTTGCTTGCAATTCTGTAGTACAATTTAACCAAAGTGGCAGTAAAAAAAATTGTACAGTAGCATTTGTTGTCATTGCTATTATTATTTTGTTGCTGAGGTGTCGATAAAATCTTGTGGTAGATATTACTTGAGAAAAAGCTAGGCATTATTGAACTAATAAATGATTTATAGAGGATGATCCACATAAATTTTCGATTATCGATTTTAGTTTAAACATCTGTTTATTTGGTTCTTGATATTGCTCGTCAAAATATCGGTATAAAAACCCGGAACTAGTGATGAAGCGACTTTTTATTCGCCAAAATGATTGCATGGCCTGATAAGAACGTGAGGTATAGCTATTTATAGATGTAACGTTGACAAATCGATGAACGCTACCGTCGCCAAAAGCTTTGGAGAGTTAAAAAGCTGTAACTTCACGCTAACTAACGACGGTATATCCGAAATTATTATTGCAATATTCATACATAGTTGTTTAATTAATTGTCGATAAATTTAACTTAACCATTACGAACTATTGAATCTAATAAACTGTAACTTCGATATAGCACAAAACAATGGTAAAATAAATGATTACCTCTTTACAAGAACAATAAAAATACAAAAATTGGAGATTGATTATAGAAAAACAATTATAAAGTGACGATAGTTTCTTCTTTTAACATAGATTTTTAATTTCTTATTTTATGGTGTTACGATGCTACGTTGTTAAAAATAATTGCCATATTGCGTACACTACCAGACATGTGATTGGTCAGTGGATATATTGAATTTAATACATAAATGTAGTAAAATTACAAATTTGTATTTTAAATTTTCGAATTTTTATAGAAATTAACAGAAAGTACTTGAAATATACTCAATACTTATTTCTCTTATATACCTAATTTAATATCCCAGTTTATGTAACAGAGTTTCCCTTAACCTACCCTTAATAGAAGCTTGTTAAAAAATATATTAACGATGCAGTTGAATCGTTGTGAAGTCTTTTACATAAGCTGGTATATTAAGTACTGTAATTTTTATAGTATACCGCGGAAAATCTTTGAAATTCCCGATACTTATATTCTTGCTTATATGAAAGAGCTTCTCTTAATAGAAACTTGTTTTAAAAAATGTTTACGGTGTAGCTGAATACTGTGAAGTCTAATGGAGTTGTAATTAAATGAAATTAATTGACAACTCACTTGTCTCAATCCAGGTACGTCTCCGACAGCAGTTCCATCAGCGCGAACCCAAATGATGTCCGGTTGTGGGTTTCCTCGAGCCTGGCACTCAACTTCAGCTCCAGTTCCATTAGAAAAGTCAACGCGATTCGGAGGTTCCTTGACAAATACCGGTCCCATGGATTCGTCCTCGGCGAATACCACTGGACAAACATAAAATTAGATTAATTGATTAGAGCCAGAGCCGCGAAAGCGTGAGTCTCTCTGCATGAGTGACGGAACGAGGCAAAAGCTCCCCGGATGAACTCTCGGCTGTAGGTCAACGGCCCACAGTGGACCGCGAGTACACCGCGCGTGACTTGTTCGCGCCAGCCAAGATTCGCCGCCAATTCGTTGAATTTTATCAGCCAATACTATTTCGACGTGTTCACTCTAAACGTATTTTATCGACTGACTATGTGCGGTGAAAACATTTAGATTGGTTGGTTCGAGTGAATCTGAAGCTCAAGGGCTGTCCAATAAATGTTAATAGGTACTACGAGTCATCCCCACACAAATTTCCACCTATAATATTGACTTTAATAGAATTTTTCGTACTTCGTGTTTTGTATAATGCAAGCAAAATTATTAGTTGAAGTTGTGTGCCTAAACGAGCAACATTAGCAAAATTTTACAAACGTGACGCTAGTAGCAAGGAAATTCTGTTCCATTATCTTACAATTCACTAACTAATTGATGGATTATTATTGACTTATCGAAATTAAAAAAAAAAATGTTAAATCTCCAGCTTCTCGAAAGGAAAAGTTAAAAAGTGCGCAACGTGTTGCCCAGCTGATTGGTTCAACAGGTTTGAAAATAATAAATAGATGGTGACGTGTGACAGCGGTTGCGGCGTTATTTTCAAATTCAAAGGATTTCACTAGTGCTTTGTCAGGAGAGCAACAGAGAAGTGGAACCGCAATATAGCGGGAGAAGCTGCTCGGGCGATTCTCAAAGGGGCCCCCCTACGACGAGTGCCTCGAGCATCATAAAACGCACTTAAAATGCTTCCTGCGTTAAAACACGAGGGTCTCTCGCACACCATTCATCCGTGACCAACGCATGTGTGTATTCCTCCAGCGACATTTTTAAATTCGGTGGATCACTTCAAGCCTTTCACCCACATTCACGTATACGCATATACGTTGAGAGGACAAAGCGTGCACTAACTAGTATGAATCGTGAGGAAATTCGGAACCAGACTTTCAGCTTGGAATATCAAACCGTTGGCGCCCGTTTGGGCCATCTCCGCGCTCAATCGGAATTGTAGAGTCGTTGACTCGGCGCCGCAAGCCTTGCGCGCGTTACTCAGCCGCAAAATTGTGAATCCATAACTCCCGGCGATCGACAAGTCCGATAAAACATCTACGCCTCTACCAATTATAATTCTTCTTAATCATGACTCTACCGGAATAAATGCCGGAATAAACTCTCAGCTCAAGTTCTACCACATCCGGATCTAGCTAGTCACGACTCTACCTTAATCCAGAATATCTCGTAACTCTCTCAAAACGACACCGTGACAATTAGCGAATTAACGCGGAGTACAAGTCTCTAAGAACTCTACTAGAATGCTCGGCTCAATCTCTGTCATAATACAATTCAATTGTCTGGTACTCGGATAGAGATGGACCAACTCTATCTGGCCACGACTCTACCAGATATAACCCTGTACCAACTGTGACATTTACCGACTCTATCATGTGACAAATCTACCATGTAACACCTCTACTATACGTCGACTCTACCGTGACATTTACCGACTCTATCGTGTAACACATCTACCATGTAACACCTCTACTATACATCGACTCTACCGGATACCGACTCTACCGAGTAAAAAACTCTACTATGTGTCGCGTATACCGAGCACAAACTCTACCATATACCAACTCTACCGGGTACCAATACCAGAGGTGCCCTATTGACCACGTATCGGTTGTATCAACCATTATTATTCGGTTAACAATTGCGAATTAACAATTCTACTGTATAACGCCTTCGCCAGATCGAACTCTCAACATTCTCAACATTATCGGATAACGCCTGCATCAGTTCGATTTTCAGTTTTTACTACTGTCGGGTCTCAGATCAACCTTTAACTTATAAGTGCCGCGTTAAAGTTCCAACATAATAAACATCTACGCGAACATCACTATGAAATTTTACCTCTGCCGAGTCTCGTAAATCTCAGCTCTACCAATATACAAGTATCTGCCCTGATTTTGAGTATTAGGGGTAGTAGAGGTTAAATTTTGCGTATCCGAGGTTTATATGTCGGTACTGTTGAAACTTTCTCCGTCGATAAGTTAATAAGTCCATATACTGATCAAGAGATGGGTGCTATGTGCTTCAGTGTGATCAGCCGATTGCAGGAATTTTAGAGCTTAAATTTGAGTATCGGAGGTTTATATGTCGATACCGTTAAAACTTTCTCCGTGTATACGTTAATAAGCGAATATACTGATCAAGAGATGGGTATCATGTGCGTCAGCGTGATCAGCTGATCGCAGGAATATCGTTTTTTCCGCCCAAAGCAATTCCTACTTTTTAATTTCAATGGGGGAATTAATTTAATCACAGCTCGATCTTCCAATTTCAACTTACCGTTCATAATTGCCAATGATGCTAATAGCAACATGGCGAGTCGGGTGGAGGCCCTCTGGCAACCTCCCGGAGGTTCTCGCACCATCGTTGATCGGTGGTGGTCCTTAATAGACCTGGCGAACAGCAGATACCTGCGGGGTTGCGTAAAAAACACACTTTTCTTTAAAAGCCTGTCGGCGACACTTTTTTTTTTAACATTTATTTTTTATCAAATTAAAAACACTCTTTGCTTTAAGAAATTGCACAGCTGCACAGGCACTTCACTACTTTTTTTCGGGAATCTTAAATCGTGTGCACTCTTTTTACGCAATTAATGCTTTTTTTTTTAAGAATTAATTTATTATTTTCAAGTGCCACTATGATTCGAATCCAAAAATAATTGTTAGTTACGCGTATCTCGCAAAGTACGAAGCGAGACAAGACGAACGAAGCTGATTACTCGATTGCATCCGCAACGTAATGACAGATAGGGCAGTGCGCCCGTATATATACGTATATACAAATGAACGAGGGAGCCCCAATTTAGCAATCATCTCACTACTATTTTCCAATAGAACTCGCTGCGATTTGGGTTAAACTGTCGAAATAGATCAACGAAGCACTGATTGCTTCCGTTATTTGTCGCTGATATTGAACTAGAACCTTTATACGCATGCTTTAATGACATAACGACGTATCAGCTGTTTCTAAAAATCTGTCATATTTTCATTTTATTTATTAATTTAATATTAATTTATGATTTATTATTATCATCCTTGTGTTATCCCCACAAGGGTTTGTCATGATTTTACGTATTCGATTGTGAAAAATATACTTTATGGATAGTAACAATAATAATAATATACTTGCACATAAAGCATTTATACGAGAATAGCGATTTCTCAATTAATAATGACGTTATTAATTTAATCTGATACAGAATGCTCATTTAGGAGTGTTCTCTATAATACATGCACGAATACCTCACATAAATCACTTAACGTCCATGGTACAATTAATTCCATGATCAATGTTTCCTAACAATAACTTGCCGAGCTTATAAAAAGGTGTTTGCAATCAAGTAAATTACAAAAAAAAATTCCACAGAACGTTCAACAGAAACAACAGTATTGTTCATTTGTTTTTTAATACGTAAACGAAATTTCCCTATTTTTGAAAGCAATGCACATTATATTTTATGAGAATCTTTTTGGTTTTTGCGATTCTCAGAAACATATTTTTACGTATTTTCGTAAAAGGTGCAAATGACTGTTAGAAAATAATGACTATTCACTCAATGATGATATAATTCGATATCCGCGGACGAAAAGTCTAATCTATGAAATTTCTATTATGAAATTCG
Organism: Clistopyga incitator; assembly: GCA_947507545.1. NCBI lineage: Eukaryota > Metazoa > Arthropoda > Insecta > Hymenoptera > Ichneumonidae > Clistopyga > Clistopyga incitator. The sequence goes on along the minus strand of OX382179.1, from coordinate 2,095,858 downwards.
TGAATAGCAATATTTTTTTTATTTCAAGTATCCGGAAATTGTCGATACGTTCCCTTGACAATATATGCTTCCAGCACAGCAACTCGAAGCCTATATTCCTCATCCTATTTGACGATCTAAGAAAACCCAAAATCTGAGAAGAGGGTCATTTCCTTGCTAAGGAAAAGCGGAATAATCCCAGCGGAACAGCTGGTGTATTGCGGCTGTTGCGAACACGAGAGAAAGGAAGAGGCGTGGACGTCCTCGGGTTTCCTAAAAATCCATGGGCACCATGCTGCCGTCAGAACGACCAGCGGTTTAGCGGTAGGAGTGGGGATACCGGCGGTACGAATGCTGCACGTGCTGAACCGATCAACCTCGGAACAAAGTCGGCATTGCCCGAAAAGCCTCGGCTTCGAAACGATGAATGAGCACCAAGAATACAGGAAACTTCCTTAAGAAAATACGCCTATTGAATATCGACGAGAAATAGTTGCTTATCAGTGTCTTTGCGGTTAAAGTGATACACTATTTCCGGAAGCAACGACCTTACGTCCTTAAAGCTTTGTTTTGAAATAAATAACGAGATCAAAAAACATAAATTTGTCTCGGAATGTTTTCCGTAACTCGTTTGCCATTTTGTAATTCGGACGCGCAAAAGTAAAATGCTGTAAAACATCTATATAGTCCATTTGGAACGTAAGACAAATTCAAGTTGTAGTTTAATTTCAAAAATAAGCTCTAATTTGTGGACGCTTACATTTGCAGCCAAACGTTTGAGTTTAGAGAAATTTTGGTACTTTGCGTCAAGGAAATTATTTCAAAAGCATATGACAAGCTAATATTAAGCATTTAGTTGACACAAAAAAAAAAGAAAAAAAAAGCTTCACGATTTCTATAGGAAACTTCATGTTTTTAAAATATGAAATGATTTTTTTCGAAATCCATGTCAATTCCGAAACTGTCATTTCCAATAAATGTCGTTTTTATGGAACCGTGAGTTGAAAAATCCTAAAACTACCTCCGTAACCTGTGGAACTCTTCTACAACAACATATACAAATTAGGGATCTTTCAATAACATTTCCAAAAAATCTTTTTCTTTACCAATTTCTACGGTATTCAAAATCCTAATCATATGATTAATTTTTAAATCTCTTTCAATAATGTCTCAAAGTCTTTAAAATCCAATCGACTAAAACTCATTGCGAGTAGGAAATCGAAAATATAAATTCCGCCTTGATGCTTCAACTCTTCCAGTAAAAGCACGTGAAAGCTTTTTTCAATAATCCAATGAAAAATCCCTGAGATGGGAAAAAATGTACTCGAGTAATCGGTAAGTCCGCAGTACAAAGTGTGACGGTGAGTGTGTAAGGAATTAAGAAAAAGTGATAGAAAGTAAAAAAAAAAAAAAAATTGGGAGGGGGTGTTCGGAAAGATGAGAGAAGCTGAGCGGAGAAGATATCAAGGAATAAGAGAGGCGCCCAGTGGCGACGAGTGAGAGGCAACGGTAGCAGGCCAAGAGGCTCGAAAAAGAGAATGAGACGGAAGAAGAGCACAGAACCGTCGACACGACGAGCTTCTCCCGCTCTCTGGGTTCTCGGGGCTATGCTCCGCTTCGCTCGGCTCTCCAGTCTCCGCTATACCGTCCTTCCTTCCCAAAGCGCGCGCCGAGCGTTGCAGGGTTTATTGATCGCGAACCGACGAACGTAGAGCCAACCGTGCATCTGCCTCCCGTGTCGTCGTAGTGGTCGTGCCTCGATGTATATGCTTTCAGGGCCGTCTACACTACATCGAGGGTTCCAAAATCATGTTATCATCCGCAATTCGTCGCCTTTATCACCAGTCACCCATCATTTTCTTTTAGTACCCCCTTCAATTAAATTCCCTCACTTTTACCCTCAAAAGAAACGTCTTAATGAAAACTACAGCGCAGAGAATGAAATCGATAATACATATATATGTATATATGTATGTATATGTATGTATACCTATATGTTTTGCGCACTAAACGAGAAGGTTATTGGCAGAGATGTTAAGCCCGGTGACAGACTTTCTAATAAATTAAGCCTTACTAATTCGGATAACCTAAACCGCGCCTCTGGGGGAAAAACCCCCGAATTTTCAACCCTTCCTTTTCCTAAACATCTCTTGAGTCATAACCTTGTTTTTTCTTTTTTTTTCAGAAAATTTCGGGCTGCGCTGTTTATCTTGAAGTGAATACATGTAAAATCGAGTGATGAGTACTTTTAGAAGCATCGAAACGAAAATAAAAATTCCGATAAAAATCTGGGTTAACGAGTTGCTCGAGACTCAGCCTCTAAGATCGAATACCCTGACATTTTCCTGCTCTTCCGAAGTAAATGATAATTCCCACTCATATTTCTGTTCGATTATTTGCCACTAAAGTGCACATGACTCACTATGCAAGGCGCAGAGGAGTTTTGGTACTTTGGGGCAGCAATATTTTGATAGAAAAAAATTCGGGTTCGCTTTTTCGGTTGGGGGTTCGAGGCGATTTTCAAGGGTGCGAAAGGCGACGAAATAGACGCCAGGTGGCGAGCTACGTCACTGGGCTTTCGTTGAATGCTGCCCTCGCTGAACCGGCCGCTAGAGCCCCTGCCTGTCGCAAGCGTATCCCTTACACGTTTCCATCTTTCGCTCTTTCTCACTCTGCGCCTCCTCCTTTATACACTGCACGGGATTTGTGAAGCAAAGTGCGGGCGTCTACCTGCCTAGACGTCGAAATCACGTTGCAGTCTGTACGTCGTTGGGCCACAAGTTTGTCTACGATTTTTTTTTTTTTTTTTTTTCAATGAGAGACACATACAAAGAGCGAGCCTTGGGCGAAATCGGAACAAAAGGAGAGGCGAAGGCGAGAGCGAGAAAGGGAAAGAAAGCTGTTCCCTTCGGTTCCCGATATAGAATCTCGTCGAGAAAATATTGAAGCGTCTCGCTGAGGGAAGATTCGTGAAGCCCGCTCACGAAAAGTGCTCCACAAAGCGCTCGAGCTTCTCTTTAAACGAGACGCATGATACAAGCGGAAGCAAAGCGATATGTCGACGTAGGACAATATTCTCTGAGGCGTTCCAACGAAACGAGGAAAATTGCGTTCTCTTTCATCTCGATCCCGTAATTGAGGACAGCGACTCTTGTGTGCACTGAGGAGGAGCAATATTCGAATAAAAACGTCTATATTTTTTGTTTGAAGAACTATGAGTAATTATAGAGTGAGAGAGAGAGAGATACAACTATCCTTACCCCATAAAAATATGATCTGATATAGTCATAAAAATAAGATGTGATAATTTTTGTACATATGTTGCATATTGTATTGTTCAATATGTAGTATATGTATTTTGTTATATAGTAAATGTCTTGAAATGTTCTATATTCGGAATGTAATTTTCTCTTTTTTATGTGAAGTCCCATGAGTGAAGAAAAAATAATCCACGGCAACGAATATTTGAATTTTCTATTTTTCCTTTTGGTTAATAATTCCACGGTGTTCTAGTTTTTTTTTATTTTTATTTTTTACGATGCTCATCCTTGGACATACTGAGAATGCATGCTGCCCGATCTCGTGGGAGTGACAGATGGCACAGCGAGAAGAGAGTGGGAGGCTGCACAAGAAAAAGGGAACTTTGGGCTGAAGATATTAAAAAGTCGCCGTGTCTTTCCTTTCACCGCCGCAACGACAGATTCTGCTTTGAATCGCTTGTCCTCACAGCAAAAAGCGTCAAACCGATGTTTTATCGTGCGAAATGAAAAAAGCCAATCTACAAGCAGATGTGATATCGTTTCTATTTGTTTCTGCTTTAGAAGTTGCAGATAAGTATTTATTGTGCAAGACCCTAAAATCTCTTGAATAAGACGAGACGACCCACATGGGAAATCGATGTACACGAGAATATACTCCAAAATATATTAAATATTGATATATCGAGACATATTTTATTTTTAATATATCCCACGAATATATTAAAAATATATAAATCTCTGCTGCTCTATAGAATGTATATGTACATATATATATAAATAATATATCTCGAGGAGATACAATTTTCATGGGGTCATAGGCACATGGGGTTACGCCCGTGTCTACAGATCCACGAGCCGGTGTTTCTCCTCCCCATGACGTTCGCTACGACTAAAGGAAACTAAAGAGCATCGATTTGGACAGTTTTCGACGCCGGAACGCCACGTGATCAGCGAGACTCTATATCATTTGTGTTTTATCCCGTCCCCAGCGGACAAAGACGTTTTCTGGAGCAGATATTCGCTCGATTATTAATGTACTTCTGGTAAAATTGATCTAAAGACGTATTGACATATTCTCGTTCACTTCGTTCGCTTTTGGTTATCCCTGATTTTTTAAATACACATCCTTTGCGGATGAATTGACGTGTGTTTCTTTTTTGTTTTGTTATTTATAGATCCAAATCATAGTTGCACGTGAGCACAGACACAACGATGCACACAGAGAGAATGCACATGTGCTTCTCGTTTGACACTCAAGAAATCACTAAAATAAACTTTTTTTTTTCTCTTTTTTTCTTATCAATTTGGTCGGAATGCAAATTCACGAATTTATAACGCACCTTTTGACCGGGGTCACGGCAAAAACACTGTATCACTCACTCACTCACTTGTTGGGCTTTGGTGTTGTTGGTTGTTTTACAGTATCGCACACGCGGCGATAAGAATTTTCGACTAATTCGCGAATTCGTCGAGTATATTCGATGAATATAAGCTCGAAACTCGAAAAACACGCCGAAAAGCGACCGTCCGCTCGCTTGTCAGCGCTCGAATACAGCGTTGTGGAGTACAGCGATACGGGGAACCCGCAGTCTCCGCTCTCACGAGCGAGTGGGGATGGCGCGGTGGGGGGGGAGACACGGCGAATCATATACCGCATGGCTATGCCGGTGGACGTAAAATCAACTTTGCTTTTATACTTTTGCGCTCTCTTCACTTTCAATTTTTGCTGTTGTTTATCCGGCTTGAATCATTTTCATGACCAAACGGGTTCGCTCATTTTGTATGGTCTTATTTTCCGTAAGGGTTTTCGATTAATCGAGGATCTGTTGAGTAAGTTCGGAGATTATTAGGTGCGAGATATAGAACATTTTGTTGTACTGTATGGTTTCACATGTAATATATCTTTCATTGCGTATATGTAGACGTTATAGAACTTTTTTTTTGCCATATATATGCTTGTATATACAGCATATCAATGATATATATATCAAGTATACTTTATGTACTTAATATAATTGAAGCATTGAGGAATTAATGGAATCATTAGTTTTTTTTGGCGGTGGACGTAGAATTGATATTACTTTTCTACTTTTGCGCTTTCTTCACTTTCCATTTTTTTGTTTATCGAATTAATCTATGGTTTTCGATTAATCGAGCATGTGTTGAGTTAGTTCTAAGATTATTAGGTGCGAGATATAGAACATTTTGCTGCACTGTATGATTTCACAACGATAATTCGACCGAAGGCCGAAGCATGAAGGTTTTCATTACGTCCTTGCAGAATTTAAATCACATTTTTAGCATATTTACAATAAATAGTAAATAATTTTGAAACGCCTAATCGACTCCAGCATCCCCTTAAAAAATTTAATTATAAAGTAATAAAGTATGAATTCAATATAAAGATTTTAATTATAAATGTCATAATAATTTACTGCATTCAATAATAAAAATGATTTCGATCATTTTCATAATAAATGTTTAAAGTTATTTCGTGTACGTTTTAAATTTAACAAAAACAATAATAGCACAAAATAAATGCAAGAAAGTTACGCATCCTGACGTGACCGGTGAGATCATTTACACAGAGTAGCTGGAACACGGTGATTCATAAAACCGTACGAATGTGTGTTTTCATGGACGCACGTGCGCAGTTCACGACTCCAGCTGGGGTGACTCCGGATAGCGGAACGTGTGATGATAATGATCTTCCGAACCCCAACAAAATATATAATTTCATGGGTTACTTACTTCAGTCTGAACATTTTCAATTCCAGCTCCAAAAATGTTGAATTACCCTCAACGCTACAGTAAATATGAGAAATCACATTTCATTTGTTAATTCTTTTTTGTTGCTAACATATTCATGTGTTTTTTTTTTTATTTCGCAGCAAAATCGGAAAAAATAAATCAATTTATAATAAACTTTCAATAAACGATAAAAAATTGTGTGCGCTTGAATTGAGCATAATATTTGCATATTTAAAAATCTAACATCGATTGAAAGACCAAAAATCAACTAATCTTTACAATTATCCAAACTTGATTTTAGCTCATTCATAATTAAAATAAATAAAATTGTGATCTTATTGTAAATACACTCACATACTTGTTTTTTTTAAATTCCCATATGTACTTTTAAAACAGGCAGGAAAATTATGATTTTATTGCTCCAATCTACTTGAAATCAATATAATATTTAAATTTCTGTCGCTAATTCAGAAAATGAAACAATTCAAAATAAATGATAAAAAATGGTGTGCGAATATTGAAATTTCTGTCGGCAATTCAGAAGCCGATACTGGATTGACTTCCTTTGCTCACAAATGTACAGAGCCGCCATCTATTCCTTGAAGAGCTTTGTTGAATTCGATCTGCAATTCTAGTCATCTTAACTTACAACCGTCAGAGAGCACCGCACTTTTAGGGAATCCGACTTTTCTCCGCGGTAAGCGTTCAAGGCAATCGAGACTTCCCATAATATTAATATCGGAATATTATGCAATATCATTATAAATTTTTTTTTTTAAAACATACGAAATTTACTTCTCGAAACATTCTTTCACATTATTTACAACGTGGTGATTTATACACTGTGAAATAAATCTACTTGAAATTTGATGTACGTACTGAAAGTTTTTGTTCATAAAATTGGTATACTAAATTTGTTATACAGGCGCGACGTCAAATTCATTTTTGGTACAAGAATGTTTATAATTTCCTTTAATTTTACTAGAAAAGTACTTTATTTTTGAAAATATATTGCTTCAATTCCATTGCAAAATTACCTTAAATTTATCACAATTGTATATAAAATTTAATTTGCGAGTTTATGAAAACAAAACTGAAATAAGAAGTGATAGTGAAAATTAAGCCATATTATTAAATTATTTTGAATTTTAGTAATGAAAAAGTAAGTAGTAGAACATCCACGACCCGAATTTTCAGTCGCTGAAGCTCGTAAAATATAATGAGCTAGTGAAGCAAGATATCAAAACGGGAGTACTTAATGCATATCGCGAATGGTTGGTGATAATGACATGATGGTAAACCACTCAAATTCAAGATGACGTGAGATTCAATTTTTTTCTCCGTCAGTCAATTTATAATAATAGTTGTTATTACAATTCAACACTTCTAGCAGATTAACATTTAACATCTGAAAAAAATGAAAATTTTACCTTCCAAAGAACTTGAACTTCAAAGGTCGGGAAGTAATTCGGCACCTATCGGATACATCGTGGCGGGCTCGAGTACGTGATACGAAGCATTGTTAACGCAATTTCTCTACAGCCGAAGAGAGTGGCTCGTGCTATCGGGACCACAAGCGCAAACTTTAAATGTTCAGTCGATCTTCGACAGAGAGTACGCGGTGATTGCAGCGCGAGGTCACCACGATGGATGTTGATAAGAACACCTACTGGCTATTCATACTTTTTCGCACCTCTCTCGTTCTACTCGGTTTAAATGTCCCAGCGAACACTCAATACTCGAATACATCGTGACGGACTCGAGTACGTGATACGAAGCATTGTTAACGCAATTTCTCTACAGCCGAAGAGAGTGGCTCGTGCTATCGGGACCACAAGCGCAAACTTTAAATGTTCAGTCGATCTTCGACAGAGAGTACGCGGTGATTGCAGCGCGAGGTCACCACGATGGATGTTGATAAGAACACCTACTGGCTATTCATACTTTTTCGCACCTCTCTCGTTCTACTCGGTTTAAATGTCCCAGCGAACACTCATCCGCTTCCGTTTTATTCTTGGGAGGATTCGAGTCGTCGTCACTTTGTCCGATCAGCTTCCGAAGCTCCAACAGATGGTCTGCCGACAACAATAAGTTATAAACGTGAGCTTCTCCATTTTGCATACCTTTTAATAAATTAAACATTTAATTCGTCTCGATCTGTCGAGCCAATAGCACTAAATTTGTACGCACCTCTGAGTTCTTTCAAAATTTATTCAACGATCAATATTTCCAATCAAAACTGAGATATATTATCCTGTTCTCCACTTTTTTCATGCTGACCATCGTTTTTTCTTATCCACACCTTTTTTTTTGCATAAATAATCCAAATTGTGTATTACAGTTTATTTTTATGTAACTGAAAAATTATTGAAAGTGTCATTTCTTGATGTACTTATTTGCTTACAACTAGTCGATTCATGGTCACAGTACGACAATCCTGAAGAAGGCAAAGCTCGAGAAGGAGACATAACTCATTATCCAACTACTAGGAAGACTGTGACGACGGAACAACAATTACTGTGGCCTGATGGTGTAATACGATATTTCGTTGACGACACATTAGGTGATTATGTGAAGTGACCGATGAAAATTATTTTTCTGTAGGATTTTAGGGTATAAAAATTGCTCCGATTTTCAGCGTCTTTCGTAGTTCACTATAAGAAAGCACCATAATAGTAACGCAAAAGAAAATCACTTAAAAAATATTATATTCCTCCCTGAACCGCAGGAAAAATCTGGCAATTTAATTTGTACGTTTAATTGCAGTTAATGAAACAGCGAAACTCACTATGCTCGAAGCCGCGATGGAAAATATAATGAATCTGACTTGTGTAAAATTTGTCCGAATTCATCCGGACTCAGACGGACTATTTCCTTCCGACTCGTGGGTCAACATAACTGGGAACGATGAAGGATGTTACTCGGATCTTGGTCGTTCTGCGTTCGGCGGGACTCAACTAAATCTCGACGTTAAAAAATGTTTTCGCACCAAAGGACACGTTCTCCATGAAATTCTTCACACTCTCGGAGTTTTCCACGAGCACATGCGTCCCGATCGTAACGAATACATCACAATACTGTGGGACAACATAAAAGAAGGCAAAACCTCTTTTTCTTAAATTAATAATTCTTCCAAATTTCTAAAATATTTATCCGACACAAATCCTATTGTGAGAAATACGATGGCCTTGAATTTTTGCTGGACACCTAAATGCTTCGTTATTTCTAAATACGCGCTTATTTTTTTTAACTTTCCAATTATCGTTTATTGAACACTCAATAAAAATGATTGTTATATGATTTATAACTGAAGAATATTTATGTAAAATCTTTAACTTACGTATTTTTTAATGAATGACATAACGAAACATTATTTTTAATTGCTTTCAATTTTTAGACAGTATTCATAGAGAAATTAATTCTAGGATAAAGAGATTATAATTGGGTGTTTAAATTTGGAGACTTTTCACGCATTTTCAGGAGAGAGTTATAATTTTGACATGCTGAACGATTACGTGGTTACGACTTATGGCCTACCGTATGACTACGACAGTGTAATGCACTATTCGATGATTGCGTTTTCAAAAAACAAATCAATGCCAACTATTGTACCGAAGGTAAGTTAATGTTAGATCAATTGCTACATCGTTTCCATAATAGACCTCAAGATCGAACTGTTTTCAATTATTTCAGAAAAAGGATGTGGAAATAGGGCAGCGAAGTCACTTGTCATTATACGACGTGCAAAAGTTGTTAATCACATATAATTGCAACAACATAGACATGAAATATGTGCAGGAAAAAGTTAATCAAGACCGAAGCCACGACGTTGCATTGCTTAAAGAAATGCGTACAGCAAATGACGCAGCCAAAAATCACACCAAAAATATCGAGTCAGTCGAAATCGAAAAATTTCAACGAGACTCCGAATCCATGTGCTCAAAATCGATGGATCAAAGTAAGATTTCAATTATCTGGAGACCGAGACTCGAATTTTACTATCGACAATATTACCCAAATGCCTTCCTACTTCATTATTACTATTATTATCATGGCTGAATTGAAAAATAAACCAACGATTGATGATGACATCAATTAAGTAATGATTTTAGTCTCGTTCAGAAAATAGACTACACGAGAGATCTTTGGAGATCCCGTTTACGGAGAAGAACTCACTTCAAAGTTAATGGACTATGTTTAAAAAGGATCAAAAATTCAAGAGTCACTTTATCCTTTTTCTCAAGAAATGCTTCAACGATTTATTGCGAAAGGTATAAAAATAGTTATATGTGAATGAAATCAGGTTCAGAATTAGCGCAACGAAAAAAAAAAAATTGTGACTAGCGATCGCGACTTCTTCGGCGCTTTTTCGACCTCCGATCGTCATGTTTCGAATGTCTGGAAGCTTCCGCTCGTTTCTCGTCGTGTTTTGACTCTCGAGAGGAACGGGACCTTTCGCGATCTCGCGATCTATGCCTCTTGTGTCGTTCTTCGTGGCGATCTTTAGATCTATGTTTGTGACTCTTGTGGATCGACGTGTGCGATATTCTGTCGCTGGAAACGCGCCGGCCCCGCTCTCTCTGACTCTGTTCGTCAAAGTATCTGCTCTTTTCAGTTGAGAATTCGTTTTTCTCGTAGGACTCGCGAAAACCATTATTCCCTCTGTCGTATCCACGGTCGTTCGACGATCCTCTATGAGATCTCAAGGCCCCGGACGTTGTCGATGTCCGCACTTGGTGATGTCTGTCCTTACCATCTCCCATTCGAAATCCACTTTTTTCCGTCACGAAGCGGTCAGTTTTCGTTGCATAATGAGAATTAACCGATATTTCGTCTCTGCTGGTGTGTCTATCGCGCGAAAAATCGTCACCTTCGTTAATGGCGTCGTCGTTCTTTTCCGAAATGTATTCGGCGAGCATTTCCATTTGCTGATTTATGACCTCTCGAAGAATCTCGACTTGTGACTTTTTGTTCGTGTGAACACCGCGATATTTGGCTCTCCGCCTTTTGAGATTGCGTTCCTGAGCAAGAAGCTCTAAATAGGAAGACGTTTTACCGACTGAGGCTTTTCTGCAATTCGTAAGATTTTCAGTCAATAAAAAGTGCTAGGATTGAGATTAGAAGCGTGAGACATAAACCATTTTATAGCTTACGGTTTGTTCATATCGGTTATGTCTTCACCGATATCTGGCTGAGCAGTATTCGCGATGACATACTCGTACATGGCAAGCCTTTCGTCCCTCGTGAATTCCGTAATGAGCCTGTCAGATGTACGGGGTATTAACCGCCCTCCCGCACCTGTCCCCAGTGTCAAGACATCATTTTTCTTTCAGTAAAAAAATACGTACAATTTCGAAGATTAACGAAGATTTCAACATGCACAGTTCTTAACTCAACCCTTCGAACACCGGCGTCGTAATCATACATCACTGCCTTTCAGCAACACTTAAACAATTCGCTAGATTTTTAGTCGAATGAGAATTTTTGTTTCATTTGCGGAATAATCTCAAGATATCAGCTTTCGTAATAAAGATACAAATGAATCATGAAAAATTATAGATATTAAAATGCATTGACTGAAATTTTCATTGGAATAAAAAAAAACGGGATATTGTTTCAATGCAATTCAAAACAAATCAGAAGGGAACTAAACACAGACGAAACGCTGACGGCTACTTATATATTTTCGATTAAGTGTTCGATGATCATCGTTAACTATTTATCAAACAAAAAAAGTTAAATTTGTGCTTTGCCTGAAAATTTTGATGACCCCCTATTTTTCGTTTAATTTAAAAAAATGCGCGGGTTAACGCAAAATGGGACTTGAATACCTCACAAAAAGTAATTTCATTGAATTGCAAAATCATTCTCGAACAACTGTCGCAATTCTCTATACCAACTGTCGACTCGATTTATTCGACTTTCCACTTTTTTTAATGGTATTTCATTAAATCATTACAATAAAAAGGACGCGATTTGCAATATTGCTATTAAGAAGATTCTAACAACATTATTTCACTATCGTTTGTGAATTGTAGAACATTTTAAAAAACCATTTGAATATTTCAAACTTTCAAACAGTTTTCATTCTGCACCATTGTTTCTTAAAAAGCACATAACATAATACAGGATGTGAGTGCATACGAAGGAAATTTGCATGTTTATTTTGTAAGTAGCAAAGGATATGAAAAAGGATATATCGAGCCCATTGACGGCATTACAGTGATAAAATTCTGGAAAAAATCACAAAGTTTAATACACAGGAAACGACAGGAAATCTTTTCAATTTTCCCTGTTAACTGACCTATTATCATTGCTGGATTTTGCTGCTTTGCACTCTGAATAACACTGTCTTGAAGTTGTTCATCTGCAATTATAAATGTACATTATTATACTAAAACTCTAATGTTCAAATATCCAATTGAGAATTTTATTCTCAGGCTAATATTTTTAATACGTTTAGAATAATTAATTTTACGCCAACTGGTTAATCATTATGCTAATCCAATTTTAATTCCAGTCTTTCAGTATGCCTGTTTTATATATGTGGTAATCATCAAAATCAATATAGTCTCAATACTGATAATGTCACAATCGTTAAGTTGCCGCTTGATTATGAAACATGAAACTTATAATGAAAAATATGCGCAAAAATATCTCTCTGAACCAAACCTATTTGAGGGTTTTAAAAATCGTACCAAATTTTATAGAAAGCGATGTTCCAGGAAGCAGCGTCGGAGAGGAAAGTGGTAAGTCCTTTTCCCCATAACCTTCGGCTTTCCACTGGCATTCCTCGAAATGTTTAACCAGAGATTGTTCCGGAATTGAATGCAATGCGTTAAAAGGGCAAACAACCATTTTCTCCACCTATTCATAAAATTCAAATGAAAGTTGGTGCGATAATGAAGTTTTTATTCATTTTTGTGTGTGTTAACAAAATTAATGACTTAACCTACATCCTTAGAAATGCTTTCAATTGACCACCCCAAAGTAGACACAATAGCAGACAACTTTTTCTTTGAACTACTTAGAAAATTGTCGAGCTCCTCCAGTTGTCTCCTCCGCATGTCCATTGTTGATGACATGATTATATTGGTTTATTATCGAAATGACAACCCGCATAACCTACACCTTGCGTCTCAACACACTGACAGTGGCGTCGGCACACAACGAAAAAGTATGAATGGAGTTCCATAAGAGCAGATGCAACAACGTGTACCACGTGACGTATGAGTACGAGAGAGATGATTGCAATGTCACCGCCATTCAAAGGCTGTTGTTATTTTGGAGAAAAGCAAAGTACTGGACAGAAAATCAATTTGGCCTTGCGATGACATGCGTGTTGTTCTCAAAATATGTACGGTGTACTACTGTTGACCTTTTTGTTACCGACTAAGTAAGTTTGGTTTCACTTTTTGTTTAGTGGACCTCGGCCCAACAATTTCGGAATTTTATCGATTTTTCCCTGTAGCAACTGCACATTTTTAGGTATGAAGCTAAATCATTTTTCATAAATAAATCGAATCTTAAGGGATCGGTATTGATTTTAGATAAAACTATAATAGAGTTCGAAAAATCGTTTTACTATAACTCGCGTCAAATTGCGAATGTGCTCGCGTATTTATTTATTTATCTATTTAAAAGAAAGATGCAAAGTAAAACCTTGCACATTGCTTCTTAATTATTATATCTTTTCTACAAAGTCTTCTCTATGAGGAAGCCAAGATCGATTGACACAAGTACTTCCTCATAGAAGTGCAGTACAAACGATCGACGGACTTGGCCGCAAACAGGAGTCATATCCAATTATGTATAATCTTATGTGACTATGGATGAATATTAAATATCACAAACACGATGTGTCTCGTCCGGTAAGCGGACGAATTACTGAGTGTTATTGCATGAATATGAGACTAATGTATATTAATTGTATGGAAGTAAGATAAGTAACATAAAACAAGCCTGCAAAGTAGCGAACCCTGCAAATTACTTCCTCATTACTTTTCCCTTTTTACAAAACTACTTTCATGAAGTAGAATATTAATCGCTTTTGACTGTTTTCTCGTAGAGGAAATATTGTAAAAAGCATAAAGTAATGAAAAAACAAAAACAGCGAATCACTGCCTGGTGGCCGGACGATTAACACCTAGCAATTCATGCGCGGTTACCCATGGAGCACCCACAGCCAAAAGCTAAAGAGTGATGACTACGATTTCTATGCGATCGCACAGAAGCATCGTTAAATCTGCGAATACCGTTTTAACCCGCCGTGGTACCATGGGTCAGAATGACCCCACCTCACGTGCCACAGCCAGAGAGTGTGACCACGGATGGTTAAGAAATACGGTTATTGTTAAAATTTATTAAAAATTATTTTTTAATTTTCTTATTTTCTCTTCAGAAAAATGATCACAGGAATATTCGGACCGCCAGATCACACAAGAGAATTTTACGCACCGCGCTCGGTCGGTAAAACAGAGTTCTTCGAGTTTTTTCATATGTGACTTGAAAAGTTAAAGAGCTCCAACTTAGCAATAACCCGTTTCGATTTGTACAGTTTTCTGATGTCCACGCACTTCGTTCCGTACAGTTTTCTGCAGTACAGTTTTTACGCGTAGAGTCATTTGGTCCCGAGTTATTCGTGTGTGTGTGTGTGTACATATGCGATATACGGATTCGGTGTGGAGATTTTATCCTGTCAAATTTTACGGTGTGTTAGGCTGACCTGTATATACTAGCGTGTGTACATTAAGTTATATGCACTGCATAACATAGGATTTTTCGTGCCTTTACCGGACGACGAGGCAGAGCTAATTTTATGACACTGCGGGAGGCAAGTAAATACCTCCTGTGGGAGGTACCGTTTTTTTTCTCTTTCCATTACAATCTCTCAGTCGCAACGAGTCACCACGATTAATTCCTCACGACATTCCACACCGGAAATATCCGTACGTTAACCTCATTTTTTCGAAATAAATCCTCATTTAACAACTACTAAGCATTTATAACCTGGATTTCTATTAATTTTGTATTAATATATTTAAATATCCTTTAGTATATTTAACGGCTGTGAAACATTGTTTTTGGTGCTGCATTTGTCACAAATGCTCTTTGAGGAGTCAATGTGACCTAAAAATTATAAAAACAAAGTTACAAGTGTTAATATTACTTTTTACACCTCGTAAAAAAATCGACTCGAGGTGCTGACAAATAAATAAATGTCAAGGGTATTTTTCTTATGGAAAGTTTGCTTTATCAAGTTATCAGCGCTAATGCTGTCAGTTTTTGCTTTGTCGTAATGGATGATTTGTTTTGATAATGTTTTTGTTTACAAGTTTCGATGTGAGATGCAATTTATTCCTGATCGTGCATTTGGAATATGATACATCATTTTTACCGCTCCATCTTGTGAAATTATTCTGACGATATATCTGCAAAGCTTAAACATGAATTTGGAAACGTTTCTATGATATGTATATAACATAGTGAAAAAAGTCTGCTCAGAAAGCCATGAAATTTTTTGTTTTGTTTTATCAAATATTACTTTCTATTTAGTCCAATTAATGAATGCATATATTTTTTTATCCTGGTTTATTGGAAAGGATAGTTAGGTATGGGTAATAATATTATAGTAAAATTTTAATATCAGGATATTCAATGCACTCTTAAGGCAAACGGGGAGATTAATTACTAATCGCTATAATTATTTTATCATAGTTAGTTCCATATAAATTTGGTTTCGCTCCGTTATTTAATAAGAATTTGTCTTTTTTTAAATGAATGTAAGATTGTATAATTTAAAATATTTCTCATGATATTCAGGTAACTCAGCCCTCTTAACAAAAAGTGTACGATAATGCCAGCGCCACCTCCACCACCACCTCCAACATTTAGTGCACCCAGCGCTAGTCAAGATGGTCGAGGCATGCTTTTGCAATCCATCAGGGCTGGAAAAACGCTAAAAAAGACTGTAACCGTAGACAAGAGTGCTCCAGCGATAAGTGGTAAGTAATGAAAATATACAAAAAGTAAGACCATGTTTATTGTTTTCCTGTTGCTCACCACTGAGCCTGCACAATGTAGAAATGTAGTGATTCATTTTCCATATGAACTAAACATTAATACAATTTTATTTAAAAAACATTTTATCAGTTAAATCTATAAATATCATTAGACAATTGAACATATCAAATTGTAGGAAAGGTAAAAAGTGAATCGCCGAGTCTGGGAGGTTCATCGGGTATTGCAGCCTCGATTGCCAATAACAATGCAGGACCGCAAAACCTGGGAGGCCTATTTTCTGGAGGAATGCCCAAGCTCAAACCTACTGGACTCAGATCCAATATTGTTGAAAAAGAAAGCAAACCTACGAGCGATACAACTCCTGCTCCTGCAGTGAATCCTCCTCACAGCATAAAACGAGGACCGCCGCCTGTCCCTCCGCCAGCCACCCAAAAGCCGCAGATTTTTCCACAGGTAAGCCTAGCATACCAACAGAATATACAATACATTTGAGTATTTTTACCGTGCACTACAAATCGTACAATCTTTCAGCAATACTAGAAATGATTTTGATAAGGCAAAATAAACACAAATATACGCAAAATAAAAAGGTATAAGATGTATGAATAATAACAATATTGTTATGAATAATTCAATTTGTTTCAATGGCACAATCGTTTGCTACGGTTATGGACATAATAGTTTAGCAAAAATGGATAGCATGCGCCGCATCAGTGCCTAGTGATATAAGAAATGAAATGCCTTTGCGGAAACAGGCGCACAGAGGCCAACTTAATTTAGTTCGTTTAGCTTTGATTGGAATTCTTGTCGATAGGCACCAAGCGTTACGGAATCCGCGCCAGTTAGCGCACCGGAGCAACCCACACCTTCGAAAGGCTTTGGGAAGCCGATGTTGGCACCCAAACCACCTCCTCCACCTTTAGGGGTTTCTCAAAAGCCGTCGCCACCGCCAAAGAAATTAAATCTTCCGAGCGGGCCGAGTGTCTCGCGAGCGCAGAGCATGAGATTGCCTCGATCGCCGCCCGTTCTCGCGCCAACGCCTCCCTCGTTGCACCAGTCGCAGGATTGCTTGAACGAGACACAGCACAGACCGATAAATCGAGTACTAAGACCACCGGTAGCACGACCGCCGTCACCTCCGACCTCGAAAACCGCTCCAGCGCCTCCAATAACACGAGTAGCACCGCCACCGCCACCGCCTTCGAGGCTCGCGGTAACAGCGCCAAGCATGCCACCACCTCCTCCGCCGCCGCCGAATCGCTCGACCTCGATGCATCAGCGATTAGCACCACCTCCACCTCCCACGCCACCTACAAGAGGAGCGTCGGCCTCTTCGGTCGTGAGAAATGGTCAATCATCTTCGGCGACGTTACCTTCGCCGATAACGTCAACCTCCATACTATTTAACGCCGACCTCGAAATAAGATTCGCCGAGAAATTCCATTCGATCATGAACTTTCCGAATCCTGCACCGTTCCGGGGATTTCCAAAAGTCTACAATAGCAAAAACGGTGAGATAGCTACGAAAGATGATAAATTTTCGCGAAACTGGGTTTCACGCTGAATTGACAAACAACCTGTCAATTCGGCCTTCGAGTTATAAGACTTTTTTTTTCCTTTCGGTCATCCTGCATGCTGTTATCTCAAACGCTTGGTAGTACTAATTTCTTAGTTTCTTTTCATCCCATAATATGGACGTTTTTGTCTTAATGAGGCTGCAAATTCGTTGATTGGTTTTATTCATTTTTCGAGGTTTCAGCGGTGATCATGGTGGAATCTATCATATCTTACTTTGACCTATCTTATCAAGTGGTAGGGATATTTTTTATCTTCCGATTGGAACAATTTCAAGGGTTGTAATCGGTTGTCCGTAATGAGCTCTTCATATCGCTTGCTTCACCATAAATTACGTAAAATGTGAGAGATTCTGCGGTGCTTGCTTCATGCCTATTCGCACGGTTAGACCCTCGTGTAATCGAGTTCATTACTCACACATATCTAGAATCCGAGAAAAATCCAAGAATTTCGTTTTAATGACCGCAGTTTCTTTGAGGAAATAACTATTTATTTACATTTTATGGTGAGCAGGTCAGCATCTTCAATAATAAAACAATAAAAAATGGAATTTAATTACAAATGTAAAATTCCTGTAAAGTTCTCTTCCGGAACGATGACAAAAAATACGTGACGTAAAAACAAGGGACAAATAAATACGGAAAAACCTCTTCGATTACTTATATCGGCTCGGAAAAGACGCGAATTCATAAGGAAAAGTAATAACATTTCATAAAGGTCCGCTAATTAAAGTTTTTATTTTTAACGTTATTATTGTTCTTAAATCGCGTTTTTAGTATCTGCAATGACGTTAATTTTTTCTATTGTCGCAAAAAGCTGCAAGTATACCACGAACATTTTTTTTTTAATCCGTACGATTTGGTTTGCACGCTCAATATGATTCAGATTAAACAAGCTAGAAACAATAATTTGAATTTTTTTTACTTACTTTCAGATTTGATTTAATGGTCGAGACTTGAAATGTAGAGTTATTTCGTCCATGGTTAATTTTACAGGGTTGTGAAAATCTTCCGGCTGGGTTAATTTTTTGCGGATTTTATGTCCGTTCACTCGCCCACTTTTCGGTTTTTCAAAATGCCCCATCTTTCCTCTTTTACTAATGATTGACATCATTTTTATTAACGCCGATTATTATTTTACATCTGCCTGAATAACGATGTTTCTACCCTTCTACAATATCACAACTCTGCATGGGGAATGCGATTATTACATAGATTTTTTTTCACATACTTAAGGATGTGTGGATCAGAGAGTAACATTCGAATTTTATAATCGTAATATTAATACAGACTCACATTAAATTTGAAGTGTTATTCAAAAATTATTATCATTACTGAAGCTAGTGTTTTTATTGTGGCGTGCGTACAAAAATACACCTGATGCGCTTCAAATTATTTTATATTTCGAACTTCATTATGTTGAAGAAAGGCTTTTTAAATTGACCGCAATTCAAGGAATTAGTTTGAATGTGAAAATTTAAATGTGGTAATGGATTATTTTTTAATCTCCTTATTCAGACGAGTTACTTGCGAAGAATATTCCCACAGGCTTTTTTCATTACCAAAACTCATGAGAACGTCAACATTTTTATCATCTAAATAATGAACTCTTTTTTTCTCTCGATCCATATATCCTTCATTTTTTTTGCCCGAAGAATTAAGAACGAATGCCGTTTGCCCATAAGTAGATGCATCGATGTGATTTACATTCCTACCGTAAGAAGAACGGAGAATTTTGACATTTGTAGAAAAAGAGATATAACTAACGGGACGTTGAAAAATAAGAAAAATAAATATTTCGGAAAATTGCAGCTGCAAAGCAACAAGCTCCAGCCCCACCTCTGCAACCAACCTCTACCCCCAGTACAATGCTTCAGTTGAATGCTTCGTCTGGGGGTAAGCAATGGCAACATAATGCGGCATCGTCGGCGTGTTGAAAATAAAATATAAAAAATGAATCCCAATTGTTCTCGCTGACTTTCTTCAATAACAAACAAAATAATAGAAAGGAAATACAACATCAACACTGTACTAATAGCGTTTTTCCGCAAAAATACTGCATCGGAGAGCCACGAAACTCGTGCCAAAAATTCTCAAGACATTTTTCATGTCTTCGTGAAGCCAAAGTACATAAGAGAAAAGAAAGTATTACCTGCGATATCCTTCGAGAGTTGTGGTTCTCTTGAGCTAGTCATGAAACCCGAAAAAGGTTGAAAAGAATACCAATGACTCTGATATTTTGTATGTACCTTTAACCGACTTTCCAACGTTAAGTCTGAGTTTGCAGTAAAAAAGAAGAATATCTTTAATTGGTCAAAAATCGAAAATAGCAGAATTAAACAAGTTACAAGATACAAGGTGTAGTGGGATATTATTATGGTTTCTCTATTTTTACATCGATGATCTTATGACGCATCTATTGCACACCTATAGTGAGCTAACGAGTTGCGTAATAATTGTAATTTAACTGCTCACACCTTTTTGATATTCATATTACACGTCCATAGCTTCTTGGGGTTTGCAAATACTTCATGTCTTTCGATCCACTGAATTGCTATTATAGTGCACGACGAATGCTGTAACGTGTTCACGTAATACGATTCAGATATGCTTTCATACATAATATCACACGCACAAAAATCTTTTCTTTTTCACAGTAATCGATTAACGCAGTTTTCACAGTAATCGATTTTAACAATTTTGACAAGAATCAATATATTCAATTTTTTTATCATATCGCTCAGGAGAAAAATATGCAATGAATTCAAATCGTGAAATCAATTAAGCACAAAAAATGTGCTCAATTTTCACCTGTTTAGGGAATCCAAGTCTTGGCAATATTTAAAAAATTGTGTTTCTTCTTCATAATTTTTGAAGTACAAAAATCGATAAACGTAATTAAAAATTGCATATCACAATTGTTCTAATTATTTTCGTATCTGTCAGATTAATACGTTCGCTTTTTACCACAATAGAATATGTCATGTCATAACTTTTTTTTTTTTTTTGAAAAGCCACTTTGTAACATTTTCCGTTATAAATTTATCCAAGTTTCTACCATCGTAGATTTTTTCTACTAAGGTACAATAAGCATTACTTTTTTTTTTTACTTGAAAGATGATCCGTATCCGAGTGGATAGTGCTAACTCAGACTTAACATTTGACAACCGGTTTGAAAGTGCATATAAACTTTCGAATTTATAGTAATTTCTCCTGATTCAAATACCTATTTACCCATTTCCTCAGAGATGTTTCATATTTCGGGCAAGAACAAATTAGGTTCACATGCAACACAGAACGCAACTTGCTTCTGTCTGAAGCATCAAACAGCTCTAAAAAGAAAAAAGAAAATAGGAGTACTGTAATTTTCTGTGTCAGTCGGTATGTCACATCGCCTTAAAACAAATTGTGTCTCTCCGCTGCGGCATGTCCTCGTAAAATACCCTCGACTAATGAAATCCCGTAAAAATAATTGCCATAATACAGTCGTAGTTGGTGATCGAAAACGAAAACCGCTAATAAAGAGAAAGCAAGTAACTATGTAGCAAAATTGCTCACTTTCACACCTCAGCTCTCTGCACATTACTGCGCATTCAGGGGAGGGAGAGGAAAAAGAAGATAAGAGAACTTGTATTAAATGAAGGCCATGCCCATCAGTCCTCTGTTGTCTACTCTAGATTCATCTAAAAAGCAATAATTCTTTTATTTCAGCGAACAAACTTGCCAGTAGAGCACCGCGTGCGTGATCGACGATAACTGGTTGGCGATCTGTCGAAAATATTGATAACAAAAAGAGAAAAAAAAAAAAACGTGCAATTTTTCTCACGATTATAACAATTACATTATTAAAGACCTAAGCGAGAGAAAAGAAAAAAATACTAAATGGGTATGAGGAATGAAGCCGAATGAAATATCGATTACAACGCATTTTCTCACGCATTACTGAACGATGCGATGCTATGGAAAACAAAAGTCATTACATTCATATTTGTGAGTGAGAATAAAAATATTTTGAAAACAATAAAATTGAGGATAAAACAAAGCAGAATATTGAATTGAACAGTGAAAAAAATAACTGCCCGATGGATGCAAGAAATAAAGATGTGTGCGAAACTAAGAGTGTCATAAGCTCCACATTCCTCAGATAATATCATGCGAAAAATCACTAAATATTCAATGATCGTTCGAAACGTTGGTTATTTCACTGAATGCAGGGGTCAAAACTTTCGTGAAGAGAAAATGTGAAAGGAACGATCTAAAATACCACGATGAAAAAAAAATGTTGAGGCGGTTCGCTTAAACTTTAATCCGAACATTGAAAAAAACCGAATGATTTTATGTGAAGAAACGTGGACCGCGATCTTTACACTCTAGAATGATACAAAGCAGTGCACAAATGCGTTATATTTTTTCTCGACTCCCTTTTCCTTTCGACGTGCATATTGACTTTAACATGCATTAATTTGTGTAAAATATATTGTATAAATTTATCGAATAATACGTTAGGGCGCTGTAAAAAACCGCTATATTTTTTATCGAGCTGCTCATTGATATTTTCGTTCTTGTTTTAAAAAAAAGGTTTACATAAGAGGGCCATGGGTTTTCCGAGAAAATTTCTACGGCCGCGTAGACTTCAAACATTTAAAAGAGTGTACATTGGATATGTATTTATGGCGAAAATGATTTTTAGTGTAATGATTGTGAAGTAACTAATGTTTCTGGCAATCTTAAATATGGTGCAGTTTTTTTTTCTGTATAGTACAGTACAGTATAATTACTCTGGGAACGTAATTATACCGTAAGTATTTTCATGGTATACCATGTCTTTACCCTATGATCGCAATAGTTACTCCTTATTTTTTTTTTCCCGACTGCACTAAAATAACTTCATTTCGCGCCGCAATATTTTTAGCGATCATTTTTAATGTCTGGCACGCGCTCATGCCCAATCTAGTTTCGTTACTCCCTAGAGAGGAAAACGGTTCATTTCTTTCGGGCGAGAGTAATTACAACCGTACTGCACATGCATACTCGTAATCGGTTTTTAATAATTCTGACTATCGGCAAAAGTTAAGCACCACGTCCCTTCTTTGTAGCGTAACATACTATTTTTTTGATTAGGAAGAGTTTGGTTGGTATTGTTAGTATTCCGCATTCGGTTGCCGTATATCCAATTGCATTCAATTTGTGCAGGTAGAAGACAATAACAAATTGATAACCATAGAATGTTGGAATAGGCTTTAACATGATCGGGAGTATCCGTACAACGTGGATAGAAATTTTGTTTAAAGATTATACGCAAATTTATATATTTTTTCAAACGCGATATTCCGTTTGCGTAATTCTATTTATCATGACAAGTGCAGAAAATGTCAATGAATAGTTCACGTAAAAAATAAAGTCCTTATAATCCGCCTTAATAATTCTAGGCCTGTAATAATATTAATGATTGTAGTATGAGTGATTACGTTGAAAATCCGTCATGAAAGTTGCGAGTCGCGAATGGCAGGATAAATCAGACACCGTTTGATGTAACAATTATGGATTTATTAAATAAGAAGATGCGCGAAACGATAGCGTGACCTCTTTTCTCCTCCTCCCATTCACTTTCTCACTATTCCAATTTCTTCACTTTCAGCACACATTTATCCAGCGAAACATCGAATTAATTCAGTATTACCAATTTACCTACCAATGTAATAATACGATGAAACATTTGCAATCGGTAATTCGATCATCTCTCGGCACCGCTCGAGGACAGTAGAAATAAGTTATAAAACGTTTTTGGACAATATTCGTATTTCGCCCTCAGAGATTATGAGTTAGTAGCATTCTTAAGAGCCCTGCTAGTGCAGGAGGCACGACGTTTTTCCAAGTAAGCGAAAAAATACAATTATTCGACAACTTTAGTACTCCTTTGTTAACATTTTAACATGGTTTTTTTTTCTTTCAATGATATCAATATCTTTTGTGGTATTCGCATTGCTTTTTATTTCTATAAATCTGCAATGGCCTGCAGATAACACTCAAAATGTTGATTCTATTTTTATTTAAAAAATACTTCATGTTAAAATGTTTAATGAACGAATACGCCCAATAAACCGAGCAGAGTTCTTAATTTACTACCAACAACAAGTCCGTACAGTAAACGGTTAGAAATCGCCGCATCGTCGCACGCGAGGAAATTTATTGGTTTTATCTTGCGCGAAAGTTTGGCGGATGGTCATTTTCCGTAGCGTTTGGTTTATTATTTGGATAACCCATGTTTCCTTGGAATTGTCATTATGCCTCGAGCTCCTTCTCGATTATCTTTCGATATTCGTCGAATCCACCTTCGATACAACGCACCGAACCCTCACCACAGACCCACAGCTCTTTGCACACTAGTCGGATTAGTCTCTCGTCGTGAGATACTAATATTACACCCGCCTAGAACAAAAATCATAATTTAATATTTATTGGTTACGTCTAGTATTTTACGCGTATATATCTAACTAAAAGTTTTATCCTTTCGGAATCACAAAACTTTCTAACGAGAAAAAAATGTAGTCATTCAAGGTATTAAGGAATTCGATTTTATATAATGACAATGTTAATAGCGGAAAACATTCATAAATTTGATATGAATCTTCGGATATTTTCGCATGAACGAATTTTTATTCAGCATTTCCTAGCACTTTTGAAATTATCGTTTTTGAGAACATATTTCAAATCGCTAGATCATGTGTAACAAATCATATCTAATTGATAGTCGAGTGTTTTCAGGTCTTTTTCTTACGGAAAAGTAAACAATGTCTGTTTTCTTACATTTCTAAGGAATTAAAAACAATGTTATTTATTAAAATTAATGAATATATATTTTTTTAATGTCAGATTTTCAGATTTTATATATTTACGTTATGCTCTTAAGAAATAATGAACTTCTGAATGGTATTACGAAAAATCGACACAAACGATATTCTAAAAATATTCAAATTCTAATTTAAAAAATTGAATTAGCTGGTAACCGTACTTTTAACATATAATCGTTACCTGACACGTGTTGAGCGCTTTTCCAAGAGCCTCGATGGATTCGATATCAAGATGATTGGTGGGTTCATCGAGTACCAAGAAATTAGGCATCGCGGCGCACATGAGTGCAAAAGCGACTCTCGACTTTTGTCCTCCCGACAATGAATTAATATTTTGCAAAGCCAAATCACCACTAACACCAAAACTACCGAGCATTCGTCTGTATTCCTCGATAGGTTTTCCTAAAACGATAATGGTCAAATTGTTGAAACAAAAACTTGAAGTAAATTGGTGCTGTATATATTGTTTCAAATACGAAAGAAACTAGACATCAGAAAGGTGTAACAAGAAAAATCGACGAAACATCTATATAAATATTGCATTTCGATTTCCACAAAAAATATTAAAATAAATCTATTAACCACGAAATCGGTTTCTAATTTTCAAAATTTTTTAAGGAAGATAAAATTGAACATTTTTCTTCGACAGAGCTTGTAATTTGATAAAAATGGGAATTAATGAGAAAATACGTGCAATTTTTCATATTCATACCTGGAAAATGATTTTGTATCAATTCAACCGGGCAGACGGTCATATCTAATTGGTCAACGTGATGCTGACTGAAGTATCCAATCTTGAGGTTCCGATGAGCGTGAACGGTGCCTCGTGTTGGACTCAGCGTTCCAGTGATTATTTTCAAAAGGGTCGTCTTTCCAGCGCCGTTTTCACCGACGATACAGATACGAGACTCCAAAGCGGCAGTGAGATTTACACCAGTAAAGATGTAGGCGTCGTTCTTGGCGCCTTCGTAACGGAACGACACTTCGTTCAGCTGAAGTATCGGAGGACTGAGCGGTACCACATCCGGAAAACGTAGCGTCACTTCACTCTCTTTTTCCATTGGTTTTAATTCGGGTCTGAAAAATTTAATTGAAACTCTATTGCAACCACATGCATTGATTCGAACAGGATTTCCGTATCTCGCGATAAAAATAAATCAACGATTTTGAAGGTACTAAAAGTATTTAAAAAAATAATTTGAAAAATTTGATTAGAAATTTTGTTTTTAGTATCGCCAAATAATGTTCATTTTAGCAAATAGAGGTCAAGTTTCTATGAAATTTGATGAATACTTCTTATGCTAATTTATTTATAATGTCCCGTTATTATCAATATTCAAAATTAATGTTTTTACAATGCGCAGCCAACGCGGTTCGATTTTTTTCTCCTGGCCAAAGATTCTTAAATTCCAATCGAATTAAATTTACGGTTATAGATATCTAGATATGTGTAATATTCTTTAAGAGCACAGATGAATATTTACTCACAGCTTCTCCAGCATCTTTATTTTACTCTGAACGCTCGAGGCACGATTGGCGTTGTACCGAAAACGGTCAATAAACTCCTGCACGTGAGCCCTTTTGGCTTGCTGCGCTTCCCACTCTCGTTGAAGATTACGCTCGCGTTCACCTTTCGTCTTGTCAAATTGTTCATAATTGCCACGATAAGCTTCTATCTTCTGTGCACGTAAATACAATATATCCGTTGGTACCTGATGAATAAGGTAGAGACGTGATTCGTTAGAACGTGTGATTTCATTGTTGGCTATTCTAAAAGAAAGCGATCAGCCGCCCGCCAAAATTTGTCAAACAATTGAACCTCTATTGAAATATTATTCGTCCGAAAAAAAAAAAATGATATACAAAATTTCAACGGACAGATTCTTCCTATAATGGGCACTTATAAGATTCCATTACGGAAAGAATCTGTAGAATAGATTAGATTTCTGTGTATAGATGTCAATTCGCTACTGAATCACTCAGTCAAATTGAGCTAGCTTAATTCAGGTTAAATTAGTAAATTTTGCAGCTTGCTTAGCATTCTTCGTGTGAAAAACAGAAAAAATCGTCCGATAATCGGGCCGTTAAATACAGCAACTGTAAAATAGTACGTACAGTGTCCAAGAAGTTTCGGTCGTGGGAGACAACAAGTAACGTTGTAGGCCACGACTGGAGATATTTTTCTAACCATAGGATAGCCTTGATGTCCAACATGTTGGTCGGCTCGTCGAGTAGTAAGAGATCGGGTCTCGAAAATAGCGCACGAGCGAGCGCCAGTCGCATACGCCAACCACCGGAAAAGGCTTTCGTCGGCCACGATTGCCTCTCGACGGAAAATCCTAAACCGGAGAGGATTCCGCTCGCCTTTGCCGGCGCCTTGTCCACCTCTGCCAACTGCATGGCTTCGTACAAGCGGTTCAACTCCTCGCCAATAGCATCACCACCCCCCTTGCCGCCTTCTTTCTCGATTGCCGCTTGCAACTCCGACTCCCGACTGAGCATCGCGCTACGCTCGTAATCGCACTGAAGCACCGATTCTAGTGCCGAAGTTTCGTCACCGGCAACTTCCTGCTCAACGTGCAGCACTCGAACATGCGACGGTATTCGAAGCTGCTTACTTTGAGAGATAAAAAAAAAAAAAAGAAAACGACATTGTTCATTAGCACACATGAAATTTTGCTAATTTCTTTTTTTAAATCACACAATCAGCACAGATTGCAAGAATCCATATGTGTAATAGAAAGACAATGCTGTTTTGATAATTCCGTCTTTTGAATGTTTCAAGATTTATTTACCTCGATATCATCCGCAATAGTGTCGTCTTTCCTAAACCATTTCGCCCAATTAGACCGTATCTTCGACCGAAAGCGAGGACCAAATCGGCGCCTTGCAACAATACTCTGTCACCGTACGCAACATCAAAGTTTTCGATTCTAATGTCCTGGGTCTTGTTGACGCCTCCCTTAGAGTCTAATCGACTGTCTTTTTTACTCGTCATTTGGCTGGCGCTCGCTGTTTCTAACGCCTGATTAGCGGCAATGAGATTTCGCGCCACAGCGCTGCTATCGGTTCCCACTCGCTTTTCCTGTTTTTGCTGGAGCTTCGCCTCCGCCTTTTCCAGCTTCTTAGCGTCCACTTTCTATTTTGTTCATTCAACAATGAAGTTACGATGGAATTCAATTAGTGGCTCATCAAAATGAAGAAAGTTTGGAGAAGAATCTTACAATTTATATGCTGCTTACCATAGCGTCATCTCTGGTTGTTACCCATATACTCTTTATCTGTTCCACCTGAGCTTCCAGCGTGGCTGCCATAGAACCCAGGTGAACAGGAGCATTTAACACCTTGTTAACGCCATTTTTCCTTCTGTCGCTGTTGCGATGGTCGCAGGTGCCACCCTTCAACATCTCCAACAGCTTGTCGCATATTCGTCTGTGTATCAGAAGAATTCAATGTCAACCATGAATCTTTATTTACCTCAAACACTAATAGTTTTAGGTAGAAAAGTAAAAGTAGTCAATCTACTTGAAAGTATAGGAAAATCATTTTTTTAATTTGCATTTACCACTACTTTGTGTAAAATAGTGTGGAAAAAGTACAGTATGAAAAGATCAAATTGTTTTAATTCTGATATGCATAATATTGTGCAATACATTTGAGTCATTTAAAAAAAATGATACCTATATACCTATATATCAAATATAGGTACCATTTAATCAAAAAAGCATCCTGCTTATTTAGATAATGATATAAGTATGTCCAAATATTAACTGAAAAATTCTTTGGATCCAGAAGTAGCGTTGTTCAAGAAGACACTAACGGTCAACGAAATCTTTCTCCCGATTTGTCTTTTTGTAACCGCATAATCACTGAACTTGGGTAATTAATATCTAAGGCTAATTCTTCATAGTTTGCGTTGCGATGCAAAAAGTGTCATATTGAAAATATTAAAGAACGAGTGAATGACATATATCCTCAAGTGCCGCCCAGCTTTGCTTCATTTCCGGATAACATATATGTGTATATTTATATATGTATATATAACACGTTATTTACAGACCTAACCTCGAGTTCTGGTTTGCTCGCTACCTCATGCAAAACTTGACCGATCGCCTCGTAAACCTCTTCGCCGTCTTCAAAGTCATCCTTTGAACTAACGAGTATACCTGTGAATAATAATTCATTTTTTTCCATGGAATTACAAGCGGGCGAAAGTAACGAGGTTATCACTTACCTTCCACATACTCGTACAAATCGTCGTCTATCGTGGGAAATTCACTTCTGATATATTCACCGCACGTAGCCATAACCGACGTTTTATAAAACTATCTTGAGAGCCTCTATCACGATCCAACTCTCAATAATTAATGTACAAATTGGGAGAACGTAATGTCAAAACCACGAGAAAAATTTCTCACCAACACATGTTCACCGCCTTGGCGCACCATCGTCAAGTGAAAAACACTGGCGTGATCAAACGAGTGTCTACTGCACGTGCCCCCAACACGAACGACATATCATTAAGGTCATGTGCTACCAGAGATGAGTAGAGAGATTGCCAGTGGGGCCATTTTTCCTGTTTGCACTTTTGATCTTCAGCACCCGACGCGTCATCCGCGGAGAGTCTCCGAAGCCAGTCCACCTTTTTAATTGGTCGAGACAAAGATGAGTAGAGAGATTGCCAGTGGGGCGATTATTCCCGTTTGGACTTTTTTTCACCGCCCGACGCGCCACCATCGGAGAGTCTCCGAAGCAAGTCCACCTTTTCAATTGGTCGAGATATTTCGAGGCATATCTGCGGGTAATTTGAACAATAATCGTGCACAAAATGAGTAATGCGTTATTTTCTTGTGCTCGAGATTCATTATGTACATTTATTATTTTCTTTTACTTAGAATTTGTAGAATACAGTATTTGCATGAACAGAATTAGTAACATATGATTTAGTTCACTGCGTATATTTTGTACGAGTTTTGATGTGCATTTATGCTTGCATATTGTAGACTATGGTGTTTGCGACCCAAGAATTGTACAACTGTGCGCAACAAACACGTTTTTCGGACCTCATCTGCCGGTCAAAGGTTCCTCCGGACAAAAAGCCCCTGGACAAAATGATTGAGAGTATCAGTAGAAATAAGTACCTGAAAAGACACAAAAAAAAAGTTAAGAAATTACTAAGGAATCTGAATAAACCGAAAACCCGAGAACAATGTACCTCGGAATTGACATTAAGTTATTATAAACGGAACAAATTATTTATAATAATCTTCAAGAGTTAGGATCGGCCTGAAACAATATGAAAAAAAAAAGAAAAAGATTCGGTATCATCGTCTGGTCAAATCGATGCGAAGTGCATCTGTGGCAATGCCCATTTCATCTACGATTAATTAATACCTTCTAATTAATATTCAAGTAAAAAAAATCGACATTTTCATTTTACTCCAATTAAGCAAAAAATGTTTTGCTACCGAAAATGCGGACTCCCGATTATTTATGGAAGATATTCTTAACTAAATCCCGCATTGAATCACTTTCGAACGGTTTACTCGGGGAATCCCCGGTAGATGTCGGTAAAATCACGAGAAATGGCGATGTAAGAACAAGTCAAACAACGGTTTCCAAAAGATTATCATCATAATAATATTTTGTTATATCCGGCCTAACAAATTACTGAATAAACGACGTTATAATTAAAACTATTATTAAACAGTCTAAAAGCAGTACAGTATTCAATTTGAATAGCCAAAAAAATGTAGCTTCACGTTTTTCATACATTCCAAATTAGACAACGAAACATTGATGATTTTCTAAGATTATTCGGAATTACGAAAAGTCATATTTTTTTTCGTTTTATTTTTCCTGTCGTAAAATGAATTTTTTTGTTTTTCATAATCCAAAAACTAGGAGACAGTGCCGCCATCTTGAAGCTGTCAAAAAGTTACGTGCGCGTTGTGTGTATTGACATTTGTTTCACGAGTGTGTGGAACGGCCGTGGGATACAACGCGTTTTTTAATTATGTCAACTCGCCGATTTAGTTAGACGAAAAAATGGTTCGTTTGACGTGTGGCGGCAAACACGACGACACGAGCTATTGAACCGTGGGTGAAGATAGTACCTGTCGAAAGGACATTTTATTGATGAGAAGGGCTTGGTACTTGAGCTTTCTCTCACAGCCAACATCTGTGCAAAACACTTTGACGATGCTACGTTGTTGATAGTCGCAACATATCGAGGATAAACAAAGCAAGTGCGATCGAAAGTATGGCGACAGATGCCGAGGAATCGGATACGGACGATCACGAGCGACCTGCACCGCCTAAACGTCAGTGCACGAGACTCGTCAACGTTAACGAGACATACGAGAGCCTGGTAATTGTTATTTTCTGTACACAGGGTACACTTTATGCACAACTTAACAACAACACTACCTTCGATTTTATGCTTTCATGCTTGTCGATTTTTTTCCAAAATCTGCTGGTTCCTGGTTCTATTCTACAAGTTTTTATCTTATTTTTTTATTTTTTTTATTGAGATACCTAAATGTAACTTTTTAGCAGATATGTTTGTTGTCAACTCAGCGTTCAACAGAAATTATATACTGCATAAAGTTATAGCTATTTTTCATCATATTCTACCTTTGTTTTTTGCTCTTGGCCTTGGTGATATTTTTGTAAATTTTCTGGTTCATGGTACACGACAAGAGTACTCATGATTTTTTTGAAATTTCTTAAGGCCATATTTTCGGATATTTATTTTGCTTTCAATTCAGCGTGCTCTGGAAATTATGCATCCAACAAATTTGCAGCTATAATCTTTCATTATAAATTACCTTTAGTTTTGATTTAACCATGTGGATGATAAAAAAATTTGGAAGTATATTATATGCTACACGATAGAGGTTTTTATTATTTTATTAAAATTTTCATATGCACATTGTATAGAAATATATTTTTTTTATCTGAGTGAGCTATGAACATTATATATCCAACAAGTTATAGCTATCTTTTTTGTCATCTTGCAATGTGTATTTGTTTAAAAAACAAAATGTAATTCTCAAGATAGCCTCCGCAATCTTTACATGTTAAATAGAAAGCCATACATATAAATTTTGCTGTATTTCATGTGGTTTATTCTGAAAAACAGTCAAGAAGTTGTCTAAAAACAGAGCCCAATTGATAAACATTCTTCATACAATATTTTTATCTACAATAAATGGTGAGCAATGTATTGGGGAAAATTATTGAAAACTTAAACGTATTAATGACTGCATTTTTTTATTTGTACTTGAAAACATCCATACCAAATCAAACATAAACTCAATTTTGAAAAACCAAAACTGGACCATTTTCCTTGATTTCAAATCTTGAAGTAACATGAAAATGAAAACTTATAATCGTTTCTGGATCAGTAGTAATTTGATGCAGATGCAATCAGATCGCTGCAGAAATATATCAGGAACTCAGGTCTTTACTCAGTATTATTTCTTCGAAGCTCTAAATAGTTCTACATAAATAGTTTGCAATTGAAAATATCTCTGATAATCCATAGACAACAAATAATACAATCTAAGTGGATATTGAAAACTAATATATCATACATTGCTATAAACCCTTAATAATATTTTGGAAAAATGTATTGACCAATGAAGGAAGAACTGTCGTCAAAGAATTATCGTAAAATTTCGTTTCAGAATCAAAGATCGGGAGAAGCCGAAAATCGTGCAAGCGAAGCTGAAGAATGCGAGTACGATGAGGTGGAAAAGCTTGCGCGTGAAAAATTGAGCATATGGCAGGAGTGTCAAGTTGCTAAAGGTTTTCTCGACAATACGATAAATCGTGTTATGGAAAATTATCTCCTCAATCCGCCAGTAACGTTTCCGGTGGATCACCCGCAATTTGGATTATTTCGCGGTACCGATATGGAGGACACGGCTGTGATGATGGCCATTCGTAATCACGGTTTGGTACATTCGGCGGACATGGTTTCGGAATCTCAGGCTCTCTGCGCTAATGGGATTTTCGGTCGGTGTTTGAGCGACGAAAGCTCCGATCTTTTGCGCCCTTGTCCCTCGAATCGTTTGCCGGCCTCTTCCGATTTATCGACGCTCTCTCTGCCAAGTTCCTCCGCAATATTCGAAGCCCCAAAATCCACAGAAATGGATCGACAAATCGGCACCGATTCGACCGAAGACGAGAAGATGGACGAAAGTGATCGAGAACAAGACTTTTTGGAGCGCGCTGTCGCGGAAGCCATAAAGAAAAAAGGACTGAGCGCTCTTAGTGTTGATTACGGTTGAGCTGTTGCGTTTTCGGCAGCTCCGTCCGTTATTCATAAATCGCTGCTGCTGCTACTACTGCTGCTGCTGCTACTGCTGTTGCTAGCATTAAAATATCGTCAGTTTCTTTTTAGACTCGCTTCCAAGTTTCTTCTGGTCTTTGACAAGTGTGCGGACAAATTTATGGAGATTCAATGCTCGAACAGTTGAAATACCATTTTACCATCCGCTATCGTAATTATTGTTTGTTCAATGTTAGAGGATACGTACCAGACGTGGGTCATTACTTCCTGCTTGTATGGACGATTAGAGTGATTGAGAAACGGTTCATTTTTTTAGTGCAGCTGCTCATCGACACTTTTAGTTTGGCACTAAAAAGGTGATTTACGCGAAACATTTGTGTGAGTTGGATTTTTGCCGAATGCAAAATGTACGGCGGAAGTTATTGAGTGTATATTGATGTAAAGTTCTTGCAAAGCTTGAATATAATCCTGTATCTTTTTTTATTTCGTTTAATCTATCAAGTAAAGAGAAAAGAATAAAGCAAGCGGTTGCCTTTGCAGTTAGATAGAAATTGGTCATCATTAGTCTTGTTAATTTTTTTGCTCTGAAAATATTTTAAATGTCGTATTCAAACAAAGATCAGTAAAATTGATAATCAAACGCTTATCCGACGGTTTCAAGATGCAAAGTATGCATTTTTCGTTAAAGATGAAAAATACTTTTGGAAACGCTTTGACTTGCTGAAGTTTAGCCCGACTTTTAGTTTTGTTATAATAAGCAATACGTGCATCGGCATTTGGCGAAAAACGCTTTGTTTTATATGGTTATGATTTCTGATTGATAAGGACCAAAAATATCGATGAGAGACCATCTAAGAAATAAAGTTTTTTTTAAACGATCTAATGGCTGAATTTCAGCACTTATCAGGTCAATTAAGCTCGATTAAATTTAATAGCCGTTGAATATTTTATGAATCAACATTGCATTAAACCGCACGAAAAAATGTTACTATTTTTTAATAAGAAATCGAGGGTTACATATTTTACGTTGCATCAATATTCATAAAATCATATTGTTGCCTAATTTCAACCATCTCCGGATAAAATAACGGTGACCAAGAGTTAAGAAATAATGCTCTTAAAACACCAGTACGTAAAAAAAATTGGTAATTGCTATCGAATTTTCATAGAAAAAAGCAAATATTCAGTATCGATTTCTGAATAATCAAAAAATTCTTTCCTCTTAGCAGAATGATATTTGATGTCTTTCGTAGCGTCAATTCTGGTGAGAGTCAGAAGGCAAATTCAAGAACTTTTTAAAACAACCCGAATGAAAACAAATGTCGTAATAACGATCCCTTCTTTTTCATTGAAATTCGTCAACAACCTTAAATATATTCATTACGTACTGATGACTGAGAATAATTTTTCGTTGTATTTAACACCGGTTTTTAAATGGAAGATAAAACAAATATGTTAAAAATGAATCGTCTTAAGTTACATGTTAATTTGCAATAACGCAGTACCCGCTGCAGGCAGATGCCAATTGTCCAATCAGTAATTCCTCTGATTTTCAATGACTGATTATTAATTATACGTTGTTTCGTCAGTTACTACATTGATCGTATTTCACCGTCACGCCACGATAATCAAATACGCGAGCCATGATGACAACGTATTCATTACTTGTACGCTTTTTGTTTACCCAGTGAAATATTACTTTATTAATAAGAGATTATATATAGATTCGATTAATGATTTATGCGATATTTAAGATTTAGGTACATTTTGTGTGTCGTCGATTTGATAAATCTAATAGCTCATTCTCGCTATACACAAGCCACGCTAATGAGCCAAGACTTGAATTACAATAAGTTTAAGTTTGCGTAACTGAAAGAATTGTGTCGCGACGCCCTTAAGAGTATCGGTGCTCTCTGTGGCTTCGTAAATATGCTTGGTCCTTAATAAGATTATATAACAAACAAACAAAACGATAATCAAAGGATACTGACCCGAAGATCCACTAAGAGAAGTAAAAAAAGCTACTAGCCTTTAAGATTTTTTAAGCAAATTCCAAGCGCTTGATAAAACTCGGTATTTAATAAATGAATGATTGAGGTGATTAAAAAAGACCGGATTTTTCTTATTTTGCTTTCCATCGAGATTTCTTTGTCTTTGTACTCCATAATAAATAATACAGAAACTGGAACCAGCAGGCAATTTCTACAGCTGGTTTCTAGGAATGGAATTATATATTTAAAAAATTAGGAAATCTACGGCGGTGGTATCGAATATTTCATTTTTTCACACTAAAGATTTACGCGCATTTTTCAAAATAATCAAAACCTCGTATAAAGTCTGACATTTGATAATAACTCGCGTTTGGTTATACAAAACACTTCAAGTTCTACGTCGATGAAACGGTGGTAATCAATTTTTTCCAGGTCTCAGATTTTCTGTGAATTATTTTGAAGTAAAAAGGCACAAGAATCTCGAAAAGGAGCGCGACCGAAGAAAAATTTCGTTTTTTTAAACCGCCCTAGTGATTACTCCTAGACTAACGAGCGAATCGTCTCGATTTCAAGTTTTCCAAGTTACTTGTACTTGACATTATGTAAATAGATTGTTTATTGTCGAATAATACAACGTAATATGGAATTAAAAAAAAACAATATACGGTATAATATCATTTTATCTTGTAATTAAACAACGACAACAACAAAATATTGTCTTGTAGTATTTCTTTGTTGCCTCTGAGTAAATTTATTTATTGCTTTCGCAGGTGGAAATCCCGCGGTGGTGGAAATCCTTCGAGGCCGAGGGATGTGACTGTACATAATAGATAATGTCATTGTCCTCGCGATTATACTTTTCCGGCAACTCGATTTTAAGTAGAAGAACACAAACGGTACTCGTCCGGAGACCGCCGGTTCTCTTTGTAGCACACTCCCAGGTATACTACTGTTACAATATAATAATAATCCCTCCGACTGCACACCTGTTTACACGATTTGCAGGTATCCCGAATGAAATTTACAGAACCAGTTAGGCAAGCCTAGGTATATATATACGAGGCATTCTGTCACTTTTTCTGAACTTGGATGTTCTCACCATAAGCCAGATTTTTCTACAACCTAATAACAATAGTTAATGTGTTTAATGTCGAAAATTATCTTTCCCAGAAACGTAGGATTTTTGGTTTTCAAACTATATCTTCGTCTAAACGAGAAAAATCACTTAAAAATATAATATACATGGAATTGATATATTTATGAATTTTTTAATATTATGAAAGTTTTCTATTCACGACAAAAACATTGATTTTTATTAGCTGGAATAATCAAATTGATCATTTTTAGGATATGGAAATTAATGATTGAAACATTCATTTTGTGAAATGCAAATATTTGTACAGTGAAGAATATCGTTTTTCTGCTCACTTTCTCAATATTCGATTTCCAATGATTTTGTAGATTTTTCACATACATCAAGCGAATTTCCTCAGCCAAGGAAATTAATTTTGAGAGTACAATAATGAAGATAATTTTTATTGGCTCAATAAAAAACATTGATTTAACTTGAATAATTATAGAATTTACAGCAAGGATCCTAAAATAATCGATATTCTGGAAATTATATATTTTCTCGGTCGATATTATTTCCTTGACTGTTTAAATATTTGAATTCGACAATGTAGATTTTGCCGTGCATTATCCACGCAACGCAGTAAAATTTATTCACTGCAAAGTGAAATAAAAATTGTATAGGACAAAAGAAATCTCAATAGCTTAAATCCAAAGTTAAATTTGCATTAAACAGGTCGTAAAGAACAAAAGTTGTTTACGTTGTATTTTTAAAATACCATTTCTCCCTGAAAATAAAATCATTTTTGTAGATGTTCGGAATTATACGATTTCATCCATTCACAGGAAGTCGGCTTGAATTCTGGTAAAATCCGGTTTACTATTTTCGACTACTAGTTACTAGTTTCTACTTTCCTTGCTTTTTAAAAAATCTATTCTTTCGTACGTAAGAAAATCTGACTGAGCATATTAAATAAAAATATTCCGACTTGATTGTTATATTTGAATGCAATATTTTCCAATTACTTTCGCACTGTGTGGGCGGTGCCCGCGGCTAAGGAAACCTGGGAAAGTCTGGAAATTAAAAAAAGTATTCCCGGACATTAGGGGAAAAACAGGAATTCGTTCATTACTGACAAAAAAAAGACACATGTCTTCCGGTATCGATTGAACGAAGCCAGATGAAAAAGTAATTTTGCTTCTTTATTTTCCAGGGATTCTTGATAAATCAACGAGCGTATTAAAGACTCAAATAAATATTATCGAAAACTGTAAAACACAACTAAAATTTCCAAGACATTATTAGGTCAATTTTCAATTTAAAAAAAAATAATAATAATTTATTAAAACTCATCAAAGAGTTGCGAAATTGTTTCCTTCATTTGTAATCCCCATGTTTCGCAATAACAAAAACATGACACAGGAGTATACCTGTGCTACCTTACATTCTTTCAGCATGTGCAAGTGCACAATTTGCAGCGACGTACATACGTGCATACATCGCTGTAAAAAGTAATACGCATATATGTAAATATCAATACAACAAAAAAAAAAAAGAAAAAGGGTAGAAGAGCCGCCCGGGATAAACGGAAAGGGCATCGAAGAGAACGCTGGGGTTGTGGGTTTGTTGCCGCGATTGGCGGAGGGTTTTCTTTTCGAAAGAAACATGGAAAGAGAGCGGAGAGGAGATATACACTCGGGGTACAAAATAGGAGGGGGGATGAAAAATACTATTCCGAAGGTGGATAGTGGTGGGGCTTGCCCATACATACATATATACACCTACACATACATACATACATAAATATATATACAGGGCTCTGCGTACCGCTGCAAAGGGTGCGCGGGGAGGGCTGTGCGCGTTTAAGGTAGTCGACGAGGGGATGAAGGGGCAAGGGGAGGGGGGATATTGTGGATAGCAAAAGCGGTGAGGGGCAAGGGGAGGGGCAATGTTGGGCATAGCAAAAGTGTTGCGGGGGGCGAGGGGAGAAAAAAGAGTGGGGGTTGTACGAGGGGAAGTGACGAATGGTAGAAGAGAGAAAGAGAGAGACGGAGAGAGAGAGAGTGAGAGAGCGGCGGCATACGGAGAGCCACGGCAGTGACGGCACGCCGAGTAGCCGAGCGAGAAGCGCGAGCGCGAGAGCATCGAGTAACGCGTTAATGTCGCATTTCCGCGCTGTTTTCCCGCACAATTGTCGTTCCGAGTGAGTGATCGGTGTTACCGAAAAACGTTCTCGTTCAAATACAACGATAATGGCGTCGGACGAGGAAGTCGACGAGAACTACGCGGGTAAGTGTCTCCGGATTAACGAAAGATTCTGATCGCTCGCCGCCACCACTGCCGCCGCTACCGCCGCCGCCGCGCGGCGACACAACGGGGCCCACAGATACGCTACGAGTCCGTCCGTATCGAAGCCAACGTTGGCCGCCGGCGGCACACGCCAGGACGCGCGCTTTTCGTACCACTCGCCCATGGCTGCCATGTCAATTTTCTCTCCGCTTTTCTCTCCCACGAGACTGACAACGCATCTTCATCACCCCCAACGAGTTTGCCGCCTCGAAACTCCCGTGTCGAATCTCTCGCCGCCACTCTATTTTTCCTCTCCCTCCTTCTTTCGAAACAATACATTTCGCGTCAAACCAATTTGCCTTTTCCGCCGAGTGTACACTCCACTAATTCGACAACAAATATTCAACGTCCTTTTATTTATTTACCCGCTCGGATTGTGGCATTTTTACGCATATTTTTTTTACTCGCTCCATTTTTGGATAGTTAATGTTTTCGTGCCGAAAATACTGTCGAAATTCGAGGCTAAATGAGAGAACGACAAACCATAGCGTAATGCGAGTCACACTTGTTAACGATCTATTCGAGGCATCCAATTTTCTTAGCTAGCCTGCAATTATACAGCGTGGTACGCATGCAAAAGCGGTGGAAATGTTGTTACCCTCTCGTCCTTGTGTGCGTCTCTCTCTCTCTCTCTCTCTTTCTCGCTCTCTCTCTGGTCCTACAGTATAGCATAGCATTGTTTACCGTAGAAATATGGACGTGCATTTGGCAGGTAAACAATGCTTCCCTTCCCAAATCATCCCATAGACGCTGAGTATTACACAGACGAATAGAGGCGTTGAATTTTTAGCTACAATTCGTACCGTTAGATCGTAGTGTTCCAAAACGTCTGGCGACTAATTTCTCGCTCAATAATCTCGCTTCTAACTTAACCGCTGAAAAAAAAAAAGTAGTGAGGACGGTACAAAAAGCGATCTTTGATTCCCAACATGCGTAAAATGTTGTTTGCTTTTTTTTACTCAACGCATTTCGATCGAGACGGCGATCGCAATGTCGAAGACCTTCGGAAAGTTGGTTGAATTATTTCGCGTTCACGACCCTCGCTTCTTGCTGAACTACTTGATCATTTTTGTAGATGGAGTGAACAAAAAAAAATCGAAAACAATGATAGGTTTTCAATTGTGGAGTGATTATTGAATATAGGCTCGGGATTCGGTTTTTCAAGCACCGCAATACTCCGCACGTTCTCTGTCGCGTTGTGTACACAATAGCCGGTAGCTACATATACAGCGTACCGAAACTTCATTCATAACCTCGTATTGGTCGTCGTACTCTCGAAATCCTTGGAATTTTGGGGGAATCACGGGAAAATGGGAAAAGTTGGTAGGCAGATAATGTGGATGCGAGAGTCGAATCGTGATGATAACGCAAGATATTGGGCAAGATAGAGATGGTCGCTCGAGCGAGAGGCCAAGTGCGGTGTGTGCCCTTCCAAAGAAAATGGCGGCACCACTCGCACAAAGCATTCAACGCGGATTAGCCCGAAAAATTACTTTCCATATTCGCGACTATCATTTCAACATTCCAGATCTACAAATGACCTCAACTTTCATTTGTTATCAACGAAATCGGGTGAAAATTCATTTTACGATGTTATTTCACATTGATTAACGTTAGTTTTGCAGACTTTTTTTGCCGATATATGCGGTAGATTCGATGAGCCCTGTTGCTGCATATATAGATATACAGACGCGAGCATTTTCATCGAATCAGTAGTTATCTGAATGTCGATATTTCGCGTGATATAGCGTATTTTAGCGAAAGAAGAAAAAAAATGGGGTTTTTTTTTTACGCTTATTTCGGTATTTTGTCAATGCGCCGGATGTATTGAGACGAAATTATTTGGATATTGGGGCAGGGGGAGGGGGGAGAAAAAAGATGCCTGGGAGTATTGATTTAATTATGATATACATATGAGTTTTTGCATTCTCTCTCTCTCTCTTTCTCTTAGGGGAAGAGGATGTCGAGGAAACTGGAACTTCTGCAGTCAATGTTAATGCACCTGTGGATGGATCATCAGACGCTGAAGAATCACAGAAACTGGTTAGCCTGGTTTAATAGCGGCATTGCCAAATCAAGGGACAGAGTTGTAAACCTCTATTATTCTGGTTGCTGGAAATTCTTTGTAAAATTGATAAAACAGTTACTATTTTGCAACAATTGTCTGCAGCTGTTGTAAAAAATTAATGAGATTTTTTAACAATTGCTAAGCGTTCTAAATCCCATAAGGTATGGTAAGAAATGCGTTAAAAAAGTAATGGAGTAACTGTATTAAATTGTTTTTCATAGTTGCGAAATTGAATTGGAAATGATTCTCATTGTACTTTCTCGAAACTCGAAAAATGTTTTTATAAAGGATTTTGTTATGAATTGGATACAAATATAAATGGATATTTCATGAAGAAATACAGGTTTACAAATCTGGTTATATTTAATCACATTACTTTTAATATCTTACGGTTAAGAAATATTTATTACCTAAATTATCTGATATCACCAATTTTTTAAAATATGCTGCCATGATAGATAAGAGGTACTAGAAGAAAAAAAAATGATGACCCATTAGACTCTCTGTTACAACACTTTAAATTCTTTCTTATGAAAAACCACTTTTCTTGACTTAAAAGGGTCATACCTATTCTTACTAATATGGTAATATATTGGGAGAAGTTAGACGATATCAAATTATTTATGGGATAAATATAGACATAAAATGATTCTGAAAGTAATGGGATCATCGTATGTCTGTTAGAAGACTGATGCAGTTAAAAAGT
Source organism: Clistopyga incitator (assembly GCA_947507545.1). Classification (NCBI taxonomy): domain Eukaryota; kingdom Metazoa; phylum Arthropoda; class Insecta; order Hymenoptera; family Ichneumonidae; genus Clistopyga; species Clistopyga incitator. The sequence goes on along the minus strand of OX382179.1, from coordinate 2,054,935 downwards.
TAAGATTTTCCGGGAGAGAAAATTTGTTTCCAGTCGACTGCTGAATTCTATTAAAAGTGTATGATTTAATGAATCAAGAATTTTCTAGTCAATTTCATGAATAATCAAGTCAACTAGTTTGATAAATAAATTTTAGACTTACTTTTCTCTCCTTAATTCAGAATTCTGTTTTATTTTTTTCTTGCAACATTTTTTAGTGGCCAAATAAAGGTTTTTCCTTATGTGTTCGAGAAGCAGTATATTTCTGTAAACACCAAAATTCAGTGAGCAGATTTTAAATCAGTCTATAACTTTAAATTTAGAAATATATGTAAAAATATGCACAAATTAGTTATGCGATGGCAGCAAAATTCTTTATTTCAGTTCTTAATAAACAGATATTCTTTAGCGTTGATGAATAGGCTAAACATGAAATTCCTTGACAGAAAATCTTTATTTTTTTGCTGACGCAGTTCGCTTATGTAATTAATTCATCTGAACATCATGAAAATACAATTATAATAATAAAATAATACACGTCGAAAAAGTTTTTGGGAAAAACTTGTAAGTTATATTTTTTTTGTTTGAATCAATGACAAATATTTTGTAGGTCTTTATAAAAATACAACGATTCCTTTACAAGGGTACAAAATAGAGAATCATTGTACCAATTAACTGAGCTGTAAAAAAATTTTGAAAAAATTATTATGTTTTTCCTATAGTATTATTTTACGTAGTCCCAAGATTAACGATTTGTAATTGCCATAGAAGTTTATTTTCATGATTTTCAGAAAACTCAATGCCCTCAAATAATTTTTTTGCAAAATATTACAAATGTTGAAAGTGAATTTTTTAATGCAGGAGGAGGATGATGATTATGAGCCAGAAGAGCGAAAAAAGAAGAAAGGCAAAAAGAGGAAAGCCAGAAGCGAGGATAAAAAGGGAAAGAAGAAAAAGAAAAAGAAAAAATCTGATTCTGGAGATGTAAGTTTATTAAAATGGATTGAGTTGGAGTTTCCGTTTGAGAGTTCAGGTCTTTTCACTCATTATACGCGGTGGTAATTTTAGGAAAGCGATTTTGGCGGTGGAGAGCCAACTGAAGGGGCCGGCGAGGACAGCGACTACGCTGGAAACCGAAAGAGCAGAAAATCCTCTTCCAGGAAATCGTCGAGCCACAGCACACCTGCTACGCAGACTCAAGAACCCACCACTGGAATGCCGACCATCGAAGAAGTTTGCAGCACCTTCGGCCTCACCGATGTGCAGATCGAGTACACGGATGCCGATTTCCAGAATCTTACAACTTACAAACTATTCCAACAACATGTCAGACCCCTTTTAGCTAAGGAAAATCCAAAAGTGCGTAAAAATATTCGTAATAATATTTACTTTTTATGGTTTATTTATTTCGTCGCATCAAAAACAGGGTTATTAGCGACGCAAAGTTAGTTGTTATCAGAGGTTCGGTACTTCCCGATAAGAGATAAGTGGACAAATATTCAGCGTCACTTGCGATACTAAAGACATCGACTTTTCAAATAATATCCAAAACAAAATTATTTGCTATATAGAAAAAGAAAATTTATTCCATAGTGTATTTCTAATTTTTCCAAATCCAAATGAATATTTAACGGATTTTCTAACAATTATGAAATGGCTTTTTTTTAATTGTGTTTTAACACTGCTTTGTTCGTTTAGTGATTATTGAGTTTCCAGTTTCGAACGTACAAGCTGATTTCATAAACATTTAAATTTTGGGGATTTTTAAAGGATCTTTTAAAAAAGTAGAAATTGTCACACAAATATTCGAGTATAAAGAAAATTCATTTTATCAGAAAAATTAAAAAATTTAATTTCTAACGCATTTGTTTCACGTGATTTCTTGATGACTTGTGGAGACTCTTACGATCGAAAGTCAATGTATTTAGTATCATGAATAATGTTGATTTTTTTAACGAAGAATTTCCGGATTGCTCAGTATCTGAATTGTAAACGAATGAAACTTTTGCTTAAATATTTATATGTATTTGATAATTTGATGTTTGAAGGTCCCCATGTCGAAGCTCATGATGCTGGTCGCGGCGAAATGGCGAGATTTCTCAGAATTGAATCCGCATACGCAACCGGACGCCGATGTTTCGACGGCGGCTGTCGACGACGATAGCAGAAGTTCCCGAGCGAATCGCAGCGCACCGGCTCCGGAGGTCGAGGAGGATGACGAGGAAGATGAGGACAGTGATCGCAAGCGAAAGTCTAGGGGATCTAGGGCGAAGAAGGGTAAAAAGGCGTCGAAGGTGCCGACGCTGAAGATCAAGCTCGGCAAACGTAAACGCGGCAGTTCGGTAATTATTTTTTTTGCTGTATCATATTTAAGTAATGAAATATGTAGCGAATAACTGAAACATATTTGGTATTGCCATACTACATTCTGGTTGGATGGCGTTCCAACCTTGAGTTTATTATTTATGAAACTATATAAACCTTGAATTAGAGAATATTAACATTTCAACGCCCACATTAATTGGTGTCAGTTTTTAGATGACTTAACTCCGTTATATAAGTGTTTTCATTTCGATTTCTTGAACTCTTTCAGAGTTACAGCGATGACAACTTTGATAAGGTAAAAATCGAAACATATTTAACAGTTTCGGCTAAATTAATTACCAAACATCGTATTAGTTATTTTTAATTACTAAGACCCATTGGCCTCAACAGCCAACATTTCATGGAAGTTAAACTGAATTCGACCATCAAAAGAAATGTCATTTTATAAAACTCCAATTTTATTCGTATGGAAGGATGTAACAATTGTCTAATAACAATTTTCAGTACCCTAATGTTAAAATCTTGAGAAGAAAAAAACATATAGTAAAAGCTGTGATTTTGAAAGGTCTCTTATATCCAGCGACAGATGTCGAATGGAAAACTATTAACGGAAAAGCTAACGAATATTTCAATCTATTAGCCACTCATTTGAGTATATAAAAACATGAACTTTATTCTCGAGGTAAAATATTGAGTTCGTCACAACTTTTGCTTCAGGATGAGGAAGCAGAAGGCAGTGCCGCGGGTTCCGACAGGGATTCAGACATGGAATTCGAGCAGATGTTAGCCGACGCGGAGGACGCACCTGGTGGCGAGGGTAGCACGAAAGGCGCGGATGACGAGACTGTTGAACCTACGGCAGAGCCACCTGTGCGCAGGAAGGCAAAGACTAAAATCGGCAACAAAACAAAGAAGAAAAAGAAGACGAAGACAACTTCGAAGTTCCCGGATGGAGAGGAAAGTCTTCAGGTAGAGTTAGGCAACCGTCGGCTTGTGCGTTCGCTATTGAAGAAAAAATTCACCATCATCTTTTCAATGATTTCGGAGCATGAGAGAACGCATTACCCATTGTTGCTTAGCTCTGCCTGTCAATGTTATTTATCGTAGCTACCACGCCGCATTTCAAACTGCAGTTGCCAATTACTTTTCAATAATAATCTCCAAATTTCAGACCGTTTTTATAAGAATCCTTCCAATTTCGAGTCAAGTTCAAACAAACTTTGAATCTACCACAGGATCAATTCGACTCTAAATAGATAAAGTCCACCGGGTTCTAATCATGATTCTAAACATCTTTATTGTATAGTATGTAACTTTTGTGCAAATGCCTTTTGGACAAATTTGTTTTTTGTGACATGATATCAAAGTTTAGATCTAGCTGACCAGAAAACAGATTGTTTTGAGAACTCTGACGAGTGTTGATTCAACTGCAAAACGAATTCAGTAGGAAATGTGACAATTCAAGAGTATTATTTGAAGAGTAATTGGTAGAGAAAGAAGCCAGTGCGAAAAAGCAGTGCAAAGCAACTCAAGATATCTCCGAGAAACCTAGAATGACCTCGTACGTCGACGTATTTGTTTTCCGTAGACCGACCACCAGGACTATTGCGAGGTTTGCCAGCAGGGCGGTGAGATTATTCTCTGCGATACGTGTCCACGAGCCTATCATTTAGTTTGTCTGGAGCCTGAGCTTGAAGAGACTCCCGAAGGAAAATGGAGTTGTCCTCACTGCGAAGGCGAAGGTATAACAGGTATCTTCCTCGAATTTCCCCGTGCGCCCCCAGTTCCTGCCCAAGCCCGATTTTTTAATCGTTCATGGAACAAAATTGCCTCCCAACCGAGTTATACTAACTCTATAATTTCTGTTAAAACAAAAAAATAGGTGCAGCGGAAGACGACGACGAGCACATGGAATTCTGTCGAGTATGCAAAGACGGCGGTGAATTATTGTGCTGTGACAGTTGCACAAGTGCTTATCACACGCATTGTTTGAATCCGCCGCTCTCGGAAATACCGGACGGTGATTGGAAATGTCCGAGGTGCTCTTGTCCACCGATTTGCGGCAAAGTCGCCAAGATTTTAACGTGGCGATGGAAGGAAATATCGGACGCTCCTTCCGAGGAACCCTCCACCAGCAAAGCAGCCCCCAAACCACGAAAGATTCGCGAATTTTTCGTCAAATGGGCGGACATGTCTTACTGGCATTGCGACTGGATAACGGAGCTTCAACTCGACGTTTTTCATCCACTCATGTTCCGTAATTATTCACGCAAGTACGACATGGACGAGCCACCAAAACTGGAGGAACCGCTCGACGAGAGCGACTCGCGAGTGAAACGGCTCAAAATTCAGGAAGGTGCGGCGAGCCGCGAGGAATACAACCTCGAGGAAAGATTCTACAAATACGGCGTGAGACCAGAATGGCTTGTAGTTCATCGCGTTATTAATCACCGGCTTGCACGCGACGGACGCGCGACTTATCTCGTTAAATGGCGTGAATTGGGCTACGATTTGGCTACATGGGAAGACGAACACGAGGATATTCCCGGTTTAAAACAGGCGGTCGATTATTATTTGGATCTACGAGCGGCTAACAGCTGCGACATTAGCTCGACGAGAAAGGGTAAAAAGGGCAAAGGCAAAAAATCCAAGACACGAGAGATTATCGATGACGAGGAAAGAACTCCAAAACGATACACTCCACCGCCCGAAAAGCCCACGACGGATCTGAAAAAGAAATTCGAAAGACAACCTGATTATCTTGATATCACTGGGATGCAGCTTCATCCTTATCAGCTGGAGGGATTAAACTGGTTGAGATACTCCTGGGGACAGGGCATCGATACAATTCTTGCTGATGAAATGGGTCTCGGAAAAACTATTCAGACCATCACGTTTCTTTACTCCCTCTACAAGGAGGGCCACTGCAAAGGGCCTTTCCTTGTTTCCGTTCCTCTCTCGACGATCATCAATTGGGAACGAGAGTTCGAAACGTGGGCGCCCGACTTCTACTGTGTTACCTATGTCGGTTAGTACAACAGCATTTTATCTATTCTTCAATTTATTTCGTTGACCCCTGCCCGAAGCGTAATTATAAAATAATTGTTTTCTTCTTTACTGATCTCTTCAAATTAACGAGATTACATTTTTCCGAATTTCATGCAAAAAGTTAAGTTGTCTGATTGACCAAATGATTAGTTATCAAGCTGAAAAGTCGTATAAATGCTTAAGCGAGTCAAAGAAATACTGAACTTTTACGAGATTTTTAGTGTTGTGAAAATATTGTTCCTGTTAATATTTTGCTTCCTCAGTATTTTCTATCTTGCACATAGCTTTCTATGTGAGGAAGTCGCAATTGATTATCATGGAAAATAATGCTGAAGTGATGTGCAACGGTTTACTTTACATTTCTTTTATATATTTCGTTACATTGTAAGTAAACAAAAATAATGCATGTATCGTTTCCGCTAATTTTTAGGTGACAAGGACAGTCGTATTGTAATACGTGAAAATGAATTGTCATTCGAGGAGGGAGCAGTCCGAGGTGGACGTGCTTCAAAGATTCGTTCATCCCAGATAAAATTCAACGTTTTATTGACGAGTTACGAGCTCATTTCCATCGATTCCGCGTGTCTTGGCTCGATCGATTGGGCCGTACTCGTTGTCGATGAGGCTCACAGACTCAAGTCCAATCAGTCGAAATTCTTCAGGCTCTTGGCCTCTTACAATATCGCGTATAAACTTCTGCTAACCGGCACACCGTTGCAAAATAATCTTGAGGAACTGTTCCATTTGTTGAATTTCTTGTGTCGTGACAAATTCAACGATCTTTCGGCCTTCCAAAACGAATTTGCCGATATATCGAAGGAGGAACAGGTCAAGAAATTGCACGAGATGCTTGGCCCACATATGCTGCGACGATTGAAAGCTGATGTCCTCAAGGTACGTTAATTGCACGAACTTAATTATCTTAATTTTTTATCGAGTTATCCAAGATATTGACAATGTTAAGAATGTATTACCCATATCCTAACAAAACAAATGGATTCAAATTTGGGCTTTCAGGACAGATAAAAGACAAAAAAAAGAGACTAATGTATTTAAAGATAATAAGAGTATCAACATTGATAATAGACAATGCCAAAAAATTGTAAGCAGACTTGCTTAAAATTCATGAAACTGGTAGAAGATTTATTTGCCTTCTGAAATCATGACGATGGTTTTTTCAACTGGTGAAAAATTCTCTGAAACAGGCCCTTATAAATCGCAAAGAAACTCTCCTATTTTTGAACCCATTTATCTCGAAAATATCAGCAAATTCATTTCACATGAGGACGAAAAAATTCGAGAATACTCTTGAGCCGTTTTTTTAGTTAATTTATGGACAACTTTTTTTGCAAAACCACTGTTCTTAGTATCATTGTTAAATTTCATGGTATTAAGTTGCCTCTTCTAATCAAATTAAATAATAAAAAGGTCGGGGAAAGTCAATAGATATTTTTAACATAAAATAAATGCATTTAATTCCAGAACATGCCCAGCAAATCAGAGTTCATAGTTCGAGTTGAGCTGTCGCCGATGCAAAAGAAATACTACAAATACATTCTAACCCGAAACTTCGAGGCCCTAAATCCAAAGGGCGGTGGTCAGCAAGTGTCGCTGCTGAATATAATGATGGATTTGAAAAAGTGTTGCAATCATCCGTACCTGTTTCCCGCGGCCTCGCAGGAGGCTCCAACAGGACCGAACGGCAATTACGAGTCCGGTGCGCTAATAAAAGCCGCGGGAAAGCTCGTTTTGTTGAGCAAAATGCTCAAGAAACTTCGCGACGAAGGCCACAGGGTGTTAATCTTTTCGCAGATGACAAAGATGTTAGATATCCTCGAGGATTATCTCGAAGGCGAAGGCTATAAGTACGAGAGGATAGACGGAAACATAACCGGTACACAGCGTCAAGAGGCTATAGATAGATTTAATGCTCCGGGTGCTCAACAATTTGTTTTCCTTCTATCGACGCGTGCCGGAGGTTTAGGTATTAATTTGGCGACAGCTGACACTGTGATAATCTACGATTCCGATTGGAATCCGCACAACGATATTCAGGCGTTCAGCAGAGCTCACAGAATCGGTCAGGCCAACAAAGTTATGATATACCGTTTCGTAACCCGCAATTCTGTTGAGGAACGTGTTACCCAAGTTGCAAAACGTAAAATGATGCTCACGCATTTGGTTGTACGACCGGGAATGGGTGGAAAAGGGGCCAATTTCAGCAAACAAGAGTTGGACGATATTTTGCGCTTCGGTACCGAAGAACTCTTCAAAGAGGAAGAAGGCAAAGAGGACGAGGCTATACATTATGACGATAAAGCGGTTCATGAACTCCTCGATCGTAGCAAAGAGGGCATCGAGCAGAAGGAGAACTGGGCAAATGAGTACTTAAGCTCGTTTAAGGTCGCGTCTTACGTGACCAAAGAGGGCGAGATCGAGGAAGAAGCGGACACGGAAATCATAAAGCAGGAAGCTGAAAACACGGATCCGGCCTATTGGATAAAGCTTTTGAGGCATCATTACGAACAGCAGCAGGAAGATATGGCCAGAACCCTCGGCAAAGGTAACATATTCCTTGCTTTTCCAAATAATTTTATGCTAAGAACTAAACCGACAACGTTATGGTAGTTAGTTAGTTTTTCATTAATAAGAATAAAACTGGCTTTTAAACTACATGTTCGCTGGTGCAAAAAGAGCTACCAATCATTTCAAGATCTGATGATTTATTTTTCGTATGATTTATTTATTTCTCGTATGATTTATTCAGTGTGATGACGCATGTTCCGGGCGGTCATTGTAGTCTCAATGTACTAAAAAATTTAGGGCAATTTTTATCAAAGCCTTGTGTACCGCTTTAGAATAAATCATTGATTGTCATGCGAATGCATATGTGATTGCGTTACAGGTAAGCGTGTGAGGAAACAAGTAAACTACAACGACGGTGGAGTTACCGGTGACCAAGGGGCACGAGACGATCAGCCTTGGCAGGAAAATCTTTCTGACTACAACAGCGACTTTAGTGCGCCGAGCGACGATGACAAAGAGGATGATGACTTTGATGAGAAAGGTGATGGTGATTTGTTGTCTCGACGAAGCAGGCGTCGACTGGAACGACGCGACGAGAAGGACAGACCATTGCCACCGCTTCTTGCGAGAGTCAATGGCAATATCGAGGTTTGTAAATTAGTGACGTTTTGCATCGAATGTCCTCCTGTGAATATCCGGTGTCTATCGGTTAACAATATTTAATTATCGAGTGACCGATGGTGATGAATGAAAAAGATAAACTTCAATTTACCACTTTTGTTTAGCGTATATTCGACATGATCTAAGAAAATATCCACATTCATGATAAAAGAAACTTTTAAATAATTAGAAATGTCCCCATTTAATAAATGAAAGTAAGGACAATCTCGTAAGATGAAAGGTCAAGTTTTGTTTTATGAAACGGCTGAAAAGTAGAGGGAGGTCTTAAAAAATGTTAATTTGATTTCACAGGTACTTGGCTTTAATGCCAGGCAACGCAAGGCTTTCCTCAACGCAATAATGCGTTACGGAATGCCGCCTCAGGACGCCTTCAATTCTCAATGGTTAGTTGAATAGAAACAATCCTCCGAAAATCCCTTTCCCGCTCCAGTTACTATCTCGCCTCTCGTTATTTATTGGCTCGACATATCGGAGGGCTAGATTTTTAGTCGGGACTGCTTTAATCTGTAGGTTGGTGCGAGACCTGAGGGGCAAATCGGAAAAGAACTTCAAGGCTTACGTCTCACTTTTCATGAGACATCTATGTGAGCCTGGCGCTGACAACGCGGAAACTTTCGCCGACGGTGTGCCTCGAGAGGGACTCAGCAGACAGCACGTACTCACAAGAATTGGCGTTATGTCGTTAATTCGAAAGAAGGTAGAAAAATCAATTTGTCTATATTGGCTTATTTACAATACGTAGCAACAGAATCTAACAATCGACTTGGTGTTGCATTGCAATACTATCTCTCTAAATATTCTGTAAGATAGCAACAAAAAAAAAAAAAAACGGTACATTTTGGTTTTTGGCGTAATTTTCGTAATTCCAAGTACATGATTTTTTGAAAAATGCTGTTTTCAGGAGCTGATTAATTGGTTTAAAGGCTATACTTAATGAGAAATTGAAAATTTACGTTCGCTTCACGTACTTTTTGCAGGTTCAAGAGTTTGAGCACATAAATGGCTATTATTCGATGCCCGAAATGATAAGAAAACCAGTTGAGCCAGTAAAGAACGACGGTGTTGTCGTGGATGGTGCTATCACTGCGACTAGCAGTAGCACGAGTGCTACCCCAGCGACGTCCAATGCACCCAGTCCAAGTCCCGCGGCAACGCCAACGCCGATTCCTGCAGCCGGAGCCGCAGCAGGACCACCAGCGACAGCAACAACTGCAGCTGTCAATGAGACAGCGACGAAACCTGCTTCCCAAGCTTCCGACGTCAAAGACTCCAAGGAAGAAACAAAGGACAAAGAGGTTTGTGACGTTAGCGTTGTTTTTGTTTTGTTTCGCAAGTTTTCAATTGAAACTTTTTGGTAAATCTCAAACGTTTGCTTTTGGGCTTTGCCCATTAAGAATATCAATGTCACTTGCTCAAAGTTTTGTATATTTAAAAGTATTATACAACAGATAAAAATATAAAGTCCATGTATTATTCGCTATCTAGAAATGACAAATTTCGCTACTTTGTCCTTTGCGCATGTCTCGAGCTATCATGTCTAGAGATCTTGTCTACGCTCGTGACATAGAAAAGACGATCTTCGAAAAAAATTATACCTATTCTACCAAAAACCCTCAATAACTTTCCAACAATTTACTATAAATCAGACTTTGTCAAAAAGTAATAAACAAATTACTTGTTTTTTCGTTGTACTTGTGATAGAAACAAAACTCGGGCATTATAATTAATTTTCATTTCATCACAGATTTCGGAAATAAAAGAAGTGAAGGATGAGCCTAAGGATACTAAAGAGGAAAGTGAAACGAGTGGCGAGAAGGAGAAGGAGAAAGAGAAAGAGGAAGTTGGTGCGGAAGAGAAAGAGACGGAGCCTGAAGCTGGAACGGACAAGGAGAAAGACAAAACTGAAGTGAAGATTGAAAAGCCTGTAAACAAGTCTGATGAGAAGGTGGAGGCCGCGACCGAGGTCAAACCGAAACCGGATGTCGAGGAAGACGTCGTTATCGTTAAGGACGATGAAGATGAGGTCACAAAGAAAGAGGTAATTTATAATACAAATGATTTAGCAGAAAAGATACACTGATACAATTTTTTCAACGAACAATAATACATTGTTTTCGATTTCTCGTATCCGTTTATTAACTTTTTTATATGAAAATGTCACCGTCACTTGTCACCGTGGAAAACTAACAATGTTGATTTGACTTAAAAACAAAAATCATGTCTAGCAGAACTTTCCATCTCCCATCATCATTATTTCTTGCCACATTTATTGTCTTTTATGTTTCGGAATATTCTCTAAATGTTCTATTGAAATTTCGTGTTCAAAAGTTGAAGAACATATTTTAGGTTGTGATTTAATTATTTTGTTTGCAAGACGGAATTTATGTTGTTGAATTGACTCAACGGTTCTAATGCTAATATTGCTTGCAGGACAAAGACGTAAAGGAAAAAGAGACAAAGGAAAGCGAAACGGAAGCAATGAAGCCGAAGCGCAAATTTATGTTCAACATCGCGGACGGTGGTTTCACCGAATTGCACACTCTTTGGTTGAACGAGGAAAAAGCTGCAGTGCCCGGACGCGAGTACGAAATTTGGCATAGAAGACACGATTATTGGCTACTTGCTGGAATTGTCACACACGGCTACGGCCGTTGGCAAGACATTCAGAATGACATAAGGTCAGTGATGTACTTTCATTCACATTCTTCTATTGTGCAATCGTCAACCTTTCCCAAACTTGTGAAGGTTTTTCTACCTGACGTGTTCATGCATTTACATTGATTTTTCTCAAACCCATTGAAAAGTTGAAAGAAGTTTGTTCATTTTCCATTTAGATATCACAGTAAAAATGCCAAATGAAAACAAAAATTGCGATTTATGGAAATCGGATAGCGTATCGTTTGGTTCTGACTTGACTCGATCGCTTAATCTTCTAAATTGCAATGTTACTAGATTTTAAAATGTTTAACCTGAAAATGCATTTTCTTTGCTTTGCTAAATATGCATTCAAGGACATTTTAGTACCTTATTAAATATTAAGAATGTGGTAATACAAATTGTCAACTAATCTTCAAAAAATTGCATTATAATTGATCTTTGTAAAATGGAACGATTCTTTGTAAGATCGGTGAAAATTTATTTTAGCGCGGTTTTAGAATGTTAAATATACTCTGAAGAAAATGTTTTCTTTAGTGACTGTTATAAACTAAATTTCTGTGTCTTTCATCAACAGGTTTGCGATCATTAACGAACCGTTCAAAATGGACGTCGGCAAAGGAAATTTCCTGGAAATAAAAAACAAATTTTTGGCTCGACGATTTAAACTACTCGAGCAGGCGCTCGTGATCGAAGAACAGCTGCGAAGAGCAGCGTATCTCAACTTGACGCAGGATCCGAATCATCCTGCGATGAGCCTTAACGCACGATTTGCCGAAGTCGAATGCCTGGCAGAGTCTCATCAGCATCTCAGCAAAGAGAGCCTCGCTGGCAACAAGCCTGCAAACGCGGTGCTACACAAGGTTCGTACCGTAATCTTCTTACGCAATGAAAAGGAAAAATCTAACGAAACTTAAGAAAATTATTAACGTAAACAATTTGTGTTGCTTTGCTTTTTGCTGTATTTCTGCTGTTAGATATTCTGTAAAGATTCTTTCTGGATAAATATCGATTCAAAGTGTATGACAATTCATACTTTCTTCTAAACGAACCGACTGTCGGCATATATTTTAATTTTATTCAAGAATTTGTTATCTAGTCGAAATTTTACTTCATCCTATTAATTTCATAACGAATACTCTGATCGCAAAATTCAACTATTAATGTCTGTTACAGGTACTAAACCAACTGGAAGAACTGCTGTCCGACATGAAATCGGATGTGAGTAGGCTGCCGGCAACTCTGGCACGAATTCCTCCGGTGGCCCAACGTCTCCAGATGTCGGAACGCTCAATTTTGAGCAGATTAGCTGCAACTGCACCGGGAGGCGGTGCAACACAGTCGGGTCAGGCGGCCCTTTTGGCGCAACAATTTCCCGCGGGTTTCTCGGGCGGTCAGATACAAGCGACATTCGCCGGTGCCGCTAATTTCGGAAACTTTAGGCCACAATACTCAGTGCCAGGTCAACCGCCTCAGGGCTTCACAGGTTCGTTCTGAATTCGCTTACGGGCCTCTAACTTTTCACTCTCTCAACCAAACGATTGTATCGAACGAATAAACACGAAATCAATGTTTATTCATACGTCATCATCGCTCTGCTTTATTATTCAATTCGACGTCGACGGCGCCGTTGTAAATAATCCATTTAGTTTCGTACGAACGAAACGGAAGAAGACGAATCTACGATTAACGTCTCTTTTACTTGCTTTTTTTAAAAAGTGAACATTATTTCTCTGAATACCAATGGAAAACTCACAAAACGTATATGTTTTACAGCTTAAAACAAAACGTAACAATCTGCCTGACCTAACGGCATCAAACGAGGCGACAAAAAATCCGAAACAGCGCGCGGAACGTGAGACTTCTGAGAAAATCGCTTCTCCCCGCTAACTTATTTTTCGGTATTCATCCAACACGACGAGGACACACACACACATGGATTTCTGGTTGAATTTTTAACTAGATAACGTTGGAATAAGAATTAATCGTTAAACAATACCATACCTTATTAAAACATAAATAAGAAGGAAAACGGATCACGCGACTCACACGTTTTCCTCTATTTATTATCTGTACATTTGAGGTCAGATATTCGTCACGAGAAATCGCGAGTTTTGTATCAAATGTACGAATTTCTTGACGCGGTAATTGCAATCAAGAACGTCGTCCACGACACTCTCTTTTTCTCTGCGTATCTTCCTCGGGAATTGACGAACTGGTGGGACACATCGATTGATTTATATCTTTTCTTTTTTCACCATGATCGTCACTTATTTAATAACTTTACTATACTATGTTTTACACGAATTTACAATGGTAGGATGCGCTATATTGTTTTTTCTGTTCGTCTCGGTGGAAATATCTTCTGGTTAGCAGAGTTTAGCGCTCAGGATAATTTATTTACGATTTTTCCAAAGTATATGTACGCGGATGTTTCAACAATTTTTTTTAATTCAATAAAGAAATCCGGTACAAATAAATAAATAAAGTTTTATCTCCCATCCTAGAGTATTATCGAAAATAATATAGCGCTGCTTCTTACAACAACAAAAATAAATAAATAAGATGAAATTCAGGTTGCCTTTATTTTAATTACAATTGCAGCCTGTGCCGCAAAAATGTTATACCTTTCAAGTTTTATTTTATTTTTTCAGGAGAAAATAATGATTTTCATATATATATATATAACGGCTTTCGATCGTAATCACTCGCTTCACAGCGATTACCAAAAATTTTGTCTTTCGCGGGAACTTAGTTGGTATAGTACATCACCTTAAGTAGATAGTATTAAAATTGAACTAATCATGAGGAATCTTAAAAAATGTTTAGATAGCACACTATTTGATAACTGGGTTTGAGATAAACTTTTTTTTAATTTTCAGATCACGAACCGTGTGCATGAAATTGTATGATTTATTTCAGGATGCGCAAAACTGCATGACATTCGAACGTTTTCATTTTTTTAGATCATTGTACGATCTGATTTGAAGCACCCTTTAAAACTTGGATTGGAATCCTTTTTTCGTAAGAAGCAGTGATGAATTATTTATAATTCTAATCGAGGATGGCGGAAGAAATTTTCGTTTTATTTTTTTCTTAACAAAAGTTATCATAAAAAAAATTTGTACCAATATCGAAGCTATTACATTCTGAAGGGCAAGAATTAGTATTTCACTATCGAATTATTAAACTGTTGCCAGAGTTAGCCAGCATTTATCGGAGCTGCGACTTACCAACGCATTCAATTTTATTACTTGAAAGCTTGGCATTATTTCCCTCCATTTAATTTCGATTAATGCAACGTACAAAGCTGAGACCATGCTTTTTCGTCGATTGCTCGTGACAATTCGTATTGGAATGTAATACGAATAGAGAATAATAGAGAACCTTTAGATGCTCGCGGATTGTAAATTTATGTTACTTTTGTTGCTCCTCTCTGCGCGTATTGTGTGTATTATTGACGTTCTTTTTTTTTCTACAAAGTTTAGAAAACGATTAAGTGCCGCTGTCCATAATGTAGTAATTATATCGACTCTTAATTCGAATTAAATAAAAATGTACGACGGTCATTTTTAATTGTTTTCCTGTTTTCTGTGCTAAGAACTTTTCAATCCCTTTCCAACTTCATTATTTGTCTAAGCCTAATGGGAAATTTGAGTTTTAGCTTTTTACATTCGCGCAAAATTGACGGATTAAATATCTGGTATTAAATAAGTATTTCAATACGAATAAAATCTGTGTACAATGGTGAATAAAAGAACACAAAGGCAAAGAACACAATTAAAAGTGTTTAATGAACTATGCTTTATTCAACGAACATGACTTTTGTGGTCATATATATGAATGTTTTATTCTTTGGCTCACTTGCTCATGGAGATTTTCATATTTTTACCCTAAACAAATACATGCTTTGTGCCAAGTCTTGTAAGGAAAGTTATATTGATGAAGCCTTTGTGAATACTTGTGAAAATTCAGATATCATGAAGAAGCAATATACAAGGTTTTATTTTGTATCTTTGTTTTGAATAAATTTGAAAATCTGAAGTTTAGCAAAATTTAACAACACCACTAAATATTATTCCGTTTATGTAAGAAAATATTTCCTATTAATGTACCTTTTGCAAAAGTTAATGCAATAACGTCAATATTTCGACAATTTGCTGACTACATTAAATCTGAACGATTTTTCAGATTTTGAATACATTTGATACTAATCAGTGAAAGAAGCACAGATTTACTTTTTTTACATGTATATTGTCAACAATCAAAGTCTACTGCTTCATTTGTGTGCCAAATTCTAGCCCATCGGTTTAATGTTTCTCGAGTTATGGGTAATTGAAATTGCAAAGTTCTGCAAACACACACTCACGCACATACATACGAATTTTTTTTCTGAACTTGTCTCAATGTCTTGGTCCATTCAGAGTTCGGAGATTGAAATCATGGAAAAAAATAATCCCTGAAAAAACGCTTCCTCAGTGAACAAGGATCAAAAAGGTTTGTAATATGAATGTGAAGATTAAATGTAGAGGACAAATTTATTTATTTGTAACAAAATGTTCCTATTTTAATGTTTTCTAAGCAAATTTATTTGGTATAAACAATGAGTTCCATAGTTCTAATGAAATGTGTTGAACAAAATATCACTTGATGAGCATTGTGTTGTCCAAACATGTAAATACCGTGATAAGGCTTTTCAGTGACATTCTTATAATTTTCAAGACTACTTAAATTTTATTCTGTACTTGCAGCTCTTATGTTCATTTATGAAATCCTTGTGATAATTTCATCTACAAATGAGATCATCAGTGAGTATATAAAATATGAAGCGGACGAAAAAAAGCTTGCTCACAGTTTATCACATATCAATGTTTTTGCAGAATCGAAACACACAGCTTCCATCAGTGCCGCAGCAAATCTTGTTTTTCAGCAAAAAACATGTTTCAATTTGTCCACCTGTTTAGCGATGCATCCCCGAATGATTCCACGTACACAGCGGTATACCAATAATGGGAAAGAACAGAATGACACCCGGAAAAAAATCATCAAAACCAAACATGTTCAAATCTGTATCAAGTCTGTTGTATTTTTCAAATTTGCAAGTCTTTCTGCAACATTTACAGCTCCGCATCACGGTGAAATTTCATTTACAACAGCATGACTCGCAGCGTAATATTCTATCGTATTACAGAGATAAAAAGGTTGCGAAAGAAAGGTGAGAAGGTAATGAACACTGACGATTGATAAACTTCTTTTAGAATACCAGTATAAAGAATATTTATCAAATAAATATACACTGTAGGCAAATAGGCCGAGTTGTTTTAGCCGGCGCTCTGGAGTCTTTTAGCGTCGAAAACATCGGGTAAGATGGAAATATTGTTCACTTCGGTAACTAATAATTAGCCTGTCCAGCAATTGCCGGTTACCGATCGATTTACCGATGCACGTGAGGATCTGAAGAAAATGAGATGCGCAAGTCAACTGGCAACTCCTTATAAGGTTATGAGCCGCGAGATCGTCGACGGGACGACAGCGATCAAGGATTCGCGGTTAGCCGGAAGTTTCCTTGAGCTGACGCTGCTGGACCATTTCCCTCAGGTTATTCTCGCTCTCCTTCAAGCTCCTCTGCAGGTAAGACTTGTTGGAGTCGAGGGTCTTGATCTTCTCGTCGGCGTTCTTCATCCTCGACTCGAGATCCGTTTTTATGCTCTTAATGTCATCGAGAAGAAACATGCGACCAACGGACTCGTAGGTTTTGGTGGTGGGTTCGAGGGTTGCCATTTCCTTGATCGTGAGCTCGGCGCGTTGTTTTGTTCTTCGCAGGGACTCGATTTGCACGTCGGCGAGTTTCAATTTCTGCGTTGTGTCGATCATCTTCTCCTGCAGTTCGGTGAATGCCTTCTTCAGCTCTTGATCCGGTACTCTCGAAGCCATCGTTCTCGAGTTAAGTGACCACGCTATTTGATATAATCACCAAATGATTCAACGACTATCTTAGATATTGTACTTATTCGTTACTTCGCCGAAATTTCTTCTTCGTCTTCTAATTACCGGTAAGCGATTGTTAGAAAAGGAGACGGTGCTTCGGGCTTTTCAATGTGAACCACAGTTTTTTTCGGCTACACTAACTCAACTACATTCACACCAGAGATGAGTAGAGAGATTGCCAGTGGGGCGATTATTCCTGTTTGCACTTTTTTTCAGCGCCCGACGCGCCACCATCGGAGAGTCTCCAAAGCCAGTCCACCTTTTTAATTGGTCGAGATATTTCGAGGCATATCTGCGGGTAATTTGAACGCTCGAGAGAGCTCAGTTTACGTTTGCATATAGATACCTTGAAAATGTTCTTTTCAAGGTACTTATATCGCTCATTTTTCGGAAACAATAAAATTCTAAAGGCAAGAAATTTCGAATTTAATAATTTTTTCATTTCTTTTATTCAACTCTTTACATATTGTGAGAAATCAAAAATCGCATTAAAGCGAGAAGTATTAGGTAACGCAGAATGCAATAACAATTGAATGTTTTTAACATGTACATAGCATCATCGCATCCTTTGAGAATACAACGTTAGAATTACTCGAATATATGCAAAAGACAGGTGAAAATGTAGAGCCTGTTGAATTCACATATTTCCATATTTATCTTTTAGCGCCCTTTGACATGGCTCTTCTGCGAGCGACAAGGTTTACAAGAGCACGAGGTTGGAACCGTTACGTCCTTGTTGATAACAGTGCCATCGTCACAGGTAAGTTCCACTGAGATTGTATGCATTTCTCGGGGCTCACAACAATCGCAGTTGTAGATCTGCTTCCAAGATCCTGAAATTAATCAATCGATAAGTCGCATAAAGCCAATTTCAGTTTTGGAAAATTCAAATGAATGACTTCACTCACCGGTATCAAACTGCGTCGAGGACGAGCAGCTTCCATGGCATTCCGTAATTCCCTCAACGCCCTTGATATTTTTACAATTACCGTGTCTACCGCGCTTTATTTTGAGCATTCCAATTGTCGATATGGGATCCAGGACATCGGCCGCACACGCTTCTGATTTACGAAAGCAAATAGAATAATCACATCTTGTAAGATATAAGGTAGAAATATTGAATACAAAAAAAGATTATTTGTCCACTGAGATTAACACGGGGTTAATGTAGATTTAACTTGAAACTTTAAATTGGGCATAGTTTTGAGTTCGCAATATCTTAATATTACCGAATTTATGGTAGGAAAATTATTTCGAAAAATTTCCGAATCTATACGGTTATATATTTGAACCATAATTATTATGCTTTCAAGATAATGAATTGTTGATAATAAACCATGAAAAATTGAAGTAATTGCTTGGCCATTCAAGAAATGGAAGGAAAGAACTTTTGTTCTATTTAATTGTAAATATTAAAAAATAGATTAGAATCAGAAAAAACTCGTTCTTCCTTTACAAAGTACAAAAACTCATAGAAAATAAACAATTTCGGGGACTCGCCAGAGATTATCAGAGATATATTTTCACATATCCTGTTATTACGAATGATCTAATGTATGGAGTTGTGTTTTCAGATTGTCCAACATGGGCTATTAATATTGAGGATATGAAGATCTCCGGGATCTATGTCGGTTTTTTTTTATTGACGAAGGATTGAGAATCACTTCTCCTTCCTTGTACAATGCATTACTAAGTAAAACGTGAACCTACCCTTTTGAGAGGGTGCTGTGATATTGCATCGCCGACAGCATCCATCAAAGTAACTCTCACTGTCCGTACAACCCGACAAATCAGGGCAAACTGGTGTACTACTGCTCACCATAAACTGTGATGGTAAAATATACATATAAAGATTAGTTGAAAATAATAAAAAAATAAATTGAAACCTGGAGCTATAATTTCATAGTTGACAGACCTGATTTGCTTGTTTTAGGCACGTGTACGTTGTGCAATTATCGTTTGAGTACCACACCTCGCCTGACTCATACAATGCTTCATTGACTATGCACGATGTTTGTTCGCATTCGCCGCAGCATTTTCCCTCAGGTGACTCTTTGTATCGCCATCCCTAAGAATACACATAATATTGGATTAATTTAATTCGTGAGCTCATTTCAGGAATCCCAAAAATTGATGGAGCCAGTTTTTCTCTTCGCATTCTCTACGTACCTTTGGGCAATCTTTGTGGCACATTTGGACCTCCGGATTTACAGTGACTCCGTCTGTAGTGCGAACGCACATTTCCGTTACACAATTGTTGTCCTTCAAAGTCCACTTCTCGCCTACCTGGTAAACTACGCCTTCGTAAATACAAGCAGTTCTCACAGTCTTGTTGCAGCATTGATCCGGAACCGATATTTCTTCCAGTTTAAATCGTTTTTCTTCCACTGGGTCAGGTTTCGGGCAGATTTCTGCCTTTTCTTTAACAAAAGCCTGGACAAAGATCCGTAATTATGAGAGGACGCAAGGAAATAATTTGCGAGCTTATGCTTTGCATGATTATTTTAAATGAATTTAAAAAACTGAGGTTCAGTGAATTTTTAGTCGTTCCGAGATAATAACGAACACTTCGAATTCATAAATAATCTGAACGTTTTTTACATATTGTCATATCTTACTTCGTTTATAAACAAAGTTTGGACTCGCTCATTCATATTTAGCAACAATTAAAACAATGATGTCTTTTTCTGAAATTTCAAAAGACGCTCGAATCACGAAGAAAATCACGTGTGCGTTCTGACACCGACAATCCTGGTCGTATCACGCACTGTTCTCTACTACACGAGCTTTTGCGCTGGGGGACCATAATTTTACGCCGAATAACGGTAGAAGTTAGGGCCTGAATCGTGGCTGGAAATTAAAGTTCTACGTTTAAAGGTCTTTCAGTGAAGCACGGCTAATAAATATATTCATTGCAAAATTATGGTCCGCAATGGTTGTGAAAGCTCGGTCGTGTATTTCCTTAAAACTCATGGGCGATTTTTACTTTGATTGACAGCACGAATTCCGAACGGGGTTTAATCTACTAGGGGAGTGTCCCGTCATGATAACTTACAAAAAAAACCATGAAAACGAAGCTTTCTCTGTGAGGAAGCAAAATAAAATAGGTTTCAAGCAGAAAAACTCACCACACCGTCTTCGATGAGGCATTGATACGTGATGCAACGATCGGCTGAGCGCCATTCTTCTCCAATATTTCTCAGTGTCTTGTTGATCATACAACCGACTGCAATGCATTCGCCGCAACAATTGATGCTCTTGTCTTCCGATGGAAGATATCGGTAGCCTTCTCCGCATTGGGTGATACAATTTTGAGTCTTCGTTTTCTTCTCAATCTCTCCCGTTGCATTGACGCATTCGACGGTGGTACAAATGTCTGTTAAATCCGGATACCATTTGTCGTTCACCTAATAACGATTAAAAATATTAGCATCCGACTTTTGTGATGCTACGGTTGAGTTGTCTTTAATTTTAGTAAATCTTTACATCATAGACGTCTTCACCCTGTCTGCAGGCCTTGCGTTTCAACACAGGGCAACATAAACCTTCGACGACTTTCGTTTCCATTACATATTCGTTCGATTCATTGTCATCTCGATGCTCGGGGCATTTCGTTTCAAAACAATTCACCATGGCTCGATCATTTCCCGACCGTTCACATGTACAAATTTTGCAATTACCGTCTTTCCATTCTTCACCAACTATTTTCACTGATGATGAATCTACGCTCGATAAATCGTTATCAGGTACTGTCGCGTAAAGGCAAACATCCGGAGAGAGATCTGTAATCGTAATTACAGCATTTTTTAATATAATCGTTCGGTTAATTTATTCAATAACAGCTGCATTTTATAACATTTGTTGATATCATCTTTTCGTATTTTTTTACAAGACTATTAATTGCGTTTATCATGTTTAAAAACCCAGACTTCTTTCGGGAGTCATTGCAAACAAAATGTGCGCAACTGAAACTAATACTAGCGAAAATAAGCTGGTATGCAATATTTAATGGTTTGAAAAAAAAAAAATTAACTGAATGTGTTTTATCTATTTTTACATGAAGCGTTAACTGAACCATGATAAAAAAAAACTTGGTATAAATCTTACGTGTTCATTCAATGATCGGTTCTCGTTATAGTGAGAAAAGAGATCAATATAATGCGCAAAACATTAATCATTGTTTGTAAAAACGTGTATAGATATGAATATGGATATACAAAAAGTAATGTGTTCCTTGGTGCCTAATATACATAATATATTAGGCACGAAAATCCAAAGTAAATGATAAAACTAAGAACTTACTGCATTCGTACTCGGGACAGCATGCGTTCGGTTTCAGTTTCGAGCTAATGATATGATGCTTTGGACATGTTGGTGAGCTGGGACACGTTTCTGGATTACACAATAGTTCCATTCTTGGACAACATCCCGTAGTGTTCTTTACTCGTTGGAATCCAGGTTCCAAAACTTCCACCTCAAGCCCAATTTCGTTTTCGAGAGTGGGACAAGTTTCGATCGGCATGCATTCTAAATATAATTACCACTTATAATCCAGAATATACATTCGATACGGAACTTATTTTACCGGTAATGTTTATAACATACCACATATTATTTTTTGGCAGCCGTCGATGTCAGTCCGGACCTTCATTATTTGTCCATAGCCACATTCTGGTTGCTGTTGCTCCAGGCAATTGGTTGCGGAAGTAGGCAAAGGAGCTGCGATTAATTAGTTGATGAAAGACAGCCGGGAAATCTCATTATTTTTCATTATTAATACCCCATTATTCTTCACTTTTCCAAAAACTTTCACCCTAGTGCAACATTATTCTCTACATTTCCAAAAACTCTGCAGAAGGTCAAAAAGTAATAGAAAGGCAACGTGTAATATTTGACCTGCCCTTACAACAAACCATTTTGTTGGTAATTTACCTACGCAGGAGATTACGGTTTGATATTTTGAAATTTGCACAAGTTAAAGAGATTACATCACCTCGTATTAAAAAAATCTTAGAGAGATGTGGATTTTGTCGTTTCCCCGTTTTGGAAAAAGTAACTCATCCGAAATTAGAAAGTTATTAAGATTGTTTGAGAAATTTTCGTATCGCTAATTGTGAGGCTGATAAGATATTTTGCATTGTTAGTTCTTACTATGACGATTAACATTTTTACCAAATCCCTTATAGGCGCAGTTGTCGTGAAGTATTGAGATATACGAACTCGGGAACGATTGTTTAAAACGTAATTGTTTACAAAAACAAAGGCGTCGACAGAAGAGCAATACATTGTCTCATACATACCGCAAAAGTATTTGGGGCAGCAGTAGATCTCCGATCCGGCAACGGGTACGGCAGTATATCCATCTTCGCAAATCGTTTCCACTACTGAACAATCTGTCTTTTCACATTTTACAGTTCTGTTGGAGCAAATGCAACTGGTGCATTTGTCGGGATGCCAAACGTCACCATCCACGTGGCCCTCATCGTCGCATACCAAGCACTTTTCCTGTGGTATGCAGGTTCCATTGTGCAACACTTGGTTTTCTGGACAGAAACAACCTTCGACTGGTTCCGCTTGGCAATTTTCTTCCGTCAGAGTATCACAACTCGTGTTGCATCTCGATCCACACGCCTGGTATTCCAAATCTGTAACATTTTCGTTGAGCAAGGAGAAAGGAAAGTGATTTTTGGTACCATCTGCTGGTTTAAGGGTCGACTGAAACTTACGTGAGGGACACGAATACGGACACAGATCCTTCGAGCGCCAATTAACGCATAAACCGACCTGCGAGCAACTCCTTGCATATGCATCTATGATACCGCAAATATCCCCGCGTTCGCAAAGTGTTTCTTTGCACGATTTGACAAACGTTGATGGGTCATATAATTCGTGACATTTGCCAAATAATTCTAGATCCTCGAGGATGGTGCAGGCATTGATCTCGTCCATCACCATTTGACATTTATCTCGGGGCTTACTCGAACAAGTAACGTTACTCAAAGCTCCATGCTCATCTTCTTTCAGCCAGCTCATGCCAAATGCATGAACGTCATCTGTAGTCTGCACAAGAGGGGATAACAAATTAACAATGTGGTATCGACGGCCACAGTGATACATAAATATACCATTTTTAAGGTTTGGATTTGCGTATTGAAGTTTTTTTTTTTTTTTGGGAAACTGACGTGGAAGCTACTTAAAACCAACAGAAATGATAAGATCCTGATGAAGACTTCATAATAGTTTAATTACACATTTCTGCCTGAAAGTGTAGAACATCAAGACGTGCAAATTGCAAATGTGATTTGTGACTCAATTTCTAAAAGTCCTGTCGCTGGAAATGGTAGTTATTGATTATTCGAAATGTAATGGCCATCTAAAATACTGGTACCAATGGCAACGGTATTAGACTTTTTTTTTCGATAATGTGTAAGCATTGTTAACCATAGGAGGAACTCAAATATCTGTGATTACTCTAGATATAGCTCTTTTTGGCAAAGCAATCCTACCTCTTCTTTGTCCTTCAATTTCAGATCATCATCACCAGCGCCATTGCAATTTCCGCACAATCCTTCCATGGCTCCTCCAAAAGTGTACGAGGGCAGCTTGATCGTCAAGGCAAAATTGTGATCGAAGATGGTTACTTCCAGTTGGATTGCCGGAATTAATATCACGATATTGTGACCGTGACTAGCGTCGAAACTCAGCCAATCATTTTTCAATCGTAACCCCTTAATGGCGGTACCATCCACTATTCGCTCGAGCTAGAATGTGAGTCAATTTTAGTCATTACTAGTTCAGGTTGTCTTTCTCATGGTGACCAGTGATCAGCGAGAACCTAAAAATCTTGGGAATGGGGCTAATTCAGCGTTTTGAAAAAATACTCAGGCCGATGAGGCTGCACGGGCGGAAAATTCTTTAATTATTCATGGAAAATTAGTCGCATTATGGATGGAGAAGAAACAAAGAATTCTGTATGAAGAAGGAAATATTTGTTACCATTGCTTTTGAACTATTAATAAATCAAAAGAAAATGTTGAATAGCGTATCTGCACCGTTCCAAGGCCAATGTATCAACTGTGATAACATTTTTGCATAATTTATTCATAATCGGTGTTTACCTCTATTATGTTCATACTTGGTCGATGTTTATGAAAGTTAACAAAATCCACACGTTTTTCTATGGACTCAGTAATTTATAATTTTATCTTTTCGAAGGTGGCTAAAAACGATACATCTACTGTACCGTAAATTATGTTAAATCTTTGATTTAGTCATGGACAAGGCACGAATTCTGACTGTGGTTTCGGCGGTCACCCCGGTTTTCTAAAATCGTAGTTACCTCCGTAGTTCCGGTTTGTTTGCTGATTTTTATCACGTGATTCTCGTATAGTACAGTGATAGTTTTGGTGCATACTCCGCTTTCGCAAGGCTCATTGGTCATCAGAATCTAGAAACAACAAAAAGTGTAAAGTTTTCACTATGATATATGATTCAACCCTATTAGGTCCAGTGATTGGTCGAATGACCGAAAACACGATTGGTAGTTTAATGCAAGAAAAAAAAACCATTGGAAAGTTTCAATGGTCATTTTCTCGGTTTTTGGCTGGATGGTTTTTTTTTTGCTTTTATCATCGGTCGTTTTCCGGCCGTTCTCTTTGTCGTTTTCAAAGACTATATAAAAATTGAACTATTTACCTCGTACGTGTGCTTCGCCTGATCTTTGTTTATACTACGTGAGAGAACGTAAGTGCAATTGCCTATGAATGTAAAGTTCCTTTTATCAAAAGTGATAAAATCTGAATTGGCGAAATGGGTGCAAACGCAATCGCGACATTCTGTGGGATGCACGCAGTCTTCGCCATTTCGGACCATGCCATCCGGACAGAAACATCCGGAGAAGCATACGCCTGGCTTGACTGGGCATGGATCTGGTTCTTGCAAGTTTGTGCAACTGATTTCGCACTTTTTCCTGGAATTCAATGGAGCATTCTCATTTAATTTTATCAAACGTTGCGATAAAGAAGAAAATGAAGAAATGTTAATACTTGAAACAATCGTCATGGACAAATGGTGTTGGACACTGGATGGGACAGTCGTGAACAGTTCGCCAATCTGATATGTCGACACTTTGATCAGCCGCTTGATAATCGGTCAGGAAAGACAACAAGCCACGACAACGGCAATCTTCCTCAGTCGCATTGCCAAGTATACATGTACATGTGCTTTCCAAACAACGAGATACAAATTTCTCCAAGTCCACGACAGTTGAATAGGCCTTCAGCGACTTGTCCCTGATGTTGTTACAAACCTCCCATGCTCGTTCATGAACTTGATGTGGGCAAACCTGATGAAAAGATATTTACAGTTAATACTCAATTGTAAATATTTTCACGGTTTACAACAAGCGTCCAATTAAACTGGAGGTAATTGGGTGAATTGAAGGGGATGAACCCTTGCAATTGTTTATTATTTAATATGTATCTTTATTTTTTCTCTCGCACCATTTTCCGCTTAATATCAAAAGACACGTTAGGATTCTGATGCAAACTATTCGAAAGAAATTCGTTCGAATTTCCCACAATTTTTTTCTCTACCTTTCTTCTGTTATTCTCTACTAGGTCAATTTTTTTTATTGAGGAGTTAAAATGGATTTTTTTTGTATCTGGAAAATGCAAAGAAGGCTGTTGACTCAATTCCAAAATTGATATGGATGCTCTGTTATATTTTTTACTTTTTCTTTCTAATTCGTTAGGTCATACAGTCTTAGCGATTTTTTTCTTGAGCTGTTTGGTATGTAAAATATTGCCTTTAGCGATCTTTTTAAGTTCGGGAAAGCGAAATATAAAGAAATGATTCTGTGATACTTTTAGAAAAACTGGAGTAATATCGATACCTGGGTTTCACATTGCGGAGCGCCATCCATCATCCAACTCTTTCCAAAGTCTGAGGAGCTTTTTGCAAGCGTTCCATCTGGTTTCTGCCTGTCATTTTCGACAATACCATCAAAGTAACCACACAATCCGTCCACACGATAGGCCAATTTTGTTGAGACACCCATTTTCACGTTCGAATTCGTATCCCATATAATCCAAAATCCATGTTTGTCGGAATGCAAGTACAAAGTGTTGCCGATTGGACATATTTTGAACGGACCACGATTGTCTTCCAACAGTTTTACTTGTTTTGGCGTATATTTGAAATCTCCGACACGGACACTCAAATCAGGATACAGCATAACATCAATTCCGTCGATCGTCAAAGTAAGCACTTTTAAGCATTGCGGGTGGCGCGCGGAACAGTATTTCTCCACTAAAATTCAATTAAATGTTGTAATTAATCTGTCGATTTTGGTACATCCACCGTTTCGGATTGTCGCAATTGGCAGACGGAGAAAAGGAATTAAAAGCCCATTCGTGCTCAAATCGAATAGAAAGAAGACTAAAAGTGAAATATACTTTTCATTTGATATGTCCGGACCAAAGAAATTGGATTGTATCAAAGCAACTTATTAAATCATATTTTAATTGGTTTTATAAATTACTCGTTTTTAAATTGTAACAATGCGACAGATAGTAAAAAAATCATTTAATTCACATTCAAGTATAATGTAATCAGATTGTATGATAATATGCTTCGATTTCAATTCAGTATCGAGTCAAAAAATTTTTTTATTATTTTTTAACTGATTTTTTATTTACGGAATTAATTGATATTGAAGTGATTGTCACAAAAAGTAATAAATGAAGAGAGTATATTTGTTATTTAAATTCAATTTGAATCTAAATGTGTATTTATATATATTTTTTATTTTGCACTAATCCGCTAGCAAAATACTCGCCCAGTAATAATAGTATTTTGTATAGCCATACTTACGCGTTATATACCATCTATTGTCGTCCATATATCGAGCCAAAATATGGTTGCAGATGTCGAGTTTGTATTCCAAATTATCAAATGTGTTGAATGTTCGTCCCGTAACGTTACATACAACTTCAACGGGAGGTGGAGGACTACACGTGTATTTGGGACACGCAACCAATTTTCGCATGCTCAATTTTTCGTAGACAACTTTGTATTCGGGAGGACATTCGACTTTTGGGCACTCCTTTATACCCTGTTTGTTTGGGGACGTTGTTATCGGCGGCGGCTTTGACGGAATACATGAAAATTGTGGGCATTCCGTATCAACAGGACCAGCGTCTGTTGACTGAGAACTTTGATTTCTGCAATTGACGAATTTCTTCATTAAAAACAGCTTATACAGCTTATAACCGAGCTAGTCCAAGTTTTGGGGTCAGAATAATGATATTCAGTAATGCCAGATACATAATTTAGTAGATATCCGTAAGAGTTCGGTTTGGATTTCTTGATATTATTCATTGACGCGTAGAATAAATTGCGCGAAACTTCAGGTTTCCAAATTTATTGGAAACACGTATACAAAGTAAGACCTTGCACATTGCTCTCTTTTCATTTTTATCTTTTTTCAAAGCGTTCTCTACCAGGAAGCAAAAATGTACGGATTTCTGTACTTTCTCATAAAGGTAGATTTAAAAAAGGCACCAAAAAATGCTTTTACTGTATAACTCAATAGTGTTTATCGGATTCTTCTCTTTATTTGGAAGCATCATCTACCGCTTAGAATGGTAATTCACATCTCTCCAGTGAGAGATTCCAATTTACCTGGGTTTTTTAACTTGGTTGTGTCTTCTGGAGCTGCTCTTGGTGCCGCTTTTGGTTGGCGATTTGGAGTAACTCTTGCGCTGGTAACTTTTCGTGTTAGCATATTCCGTTTTAGTTGGGGCAGGTTTGTAACCCGGCGAGCATACCGGTTTTATGCATATAGTTTTCGTTACTGTATAAATAATGTGCAAATAAGATGACCGGATAAGTGAGCAATCGATACACGAAAATATGAAGGTCTTCGTAAGAAGCGAAGAATATTTATGACTTTGCTGTAAATACCGTTAAGCGTCGTAACAGTCGTGACGTTGACCATGCTGGTACTACCGTATCTGAGACCCGTCGTTGAAAGCCCAGTCATCGGCGTTATTGAACGACAGTCTTTCTCATCATCCGGACAATCGTCGACACCATTGCACCATAAACTCTCGTCTATACAGACGTTGCTCGTTGGGCAGAGTTTGGTACCCTCTTTGCAAGGCCTGCAAATGCAGGAGCACAACTCGGTTACAATGGGTCGTAGTCCAGGCTCGTTGCAAGGTGGACACGTTTTTGGTTTACAAGTGGGCGTTCCACCGAGACTGCAAATACACTGTTGGCAATCGTCGGTCTCGTACATCGTGCCCACGGCATATCTGAAATCATTTTTCCATTTAAATTGTCAATTTATTTCCTTCGAATCGAATGTATAAGAGTAATCGCATAATAAGTAGGCCTTTTAGTTTTAGTTTTACATTGTCGCACGGAGCATTTCTGGATGTTCTACGGCAATGCCTCCACGAAATAGTTTTATGAAAGAGCGTGCTATATGAACTCTGTACGATTTTAATGAGATTTAATAAGATTTGATGAGTATCTCATAAAGCAAACAGGCAGAAAAAAGACGTTTTTATTTTTCTCGGAAATTTCTTTGACATGTCAAAAGTGAAAAGAACTGCAAGTGGTTCAGATTCCAATATAAACAGTAGGTCTCGGCTAATGATCACAGCAGTAAAGAATTACATCACAAAAAATGAAAATATTTTACAGGAGTCTATGCTGAAGAAATTGAGAATTGTTTACGATTCAGTTTTTGGGATGTCGTGAGTCAAAGAAGACTTTGATTGTTGGAATTTTCGAAAAAAAATTACCTTTTCGTTTGTTTTTGGTAAATACTTCTATGTAAGTTCTGTGCATTTAATGTTGTTTGATATTGAATCTGACCGAAATCGCAAAAGGGCTTTGAATTTTAGGTGAGTTCGCTCACTTTTCCTAAAATTACTCCTATATTCATAAATAAAAGTAATTCGGTAAAATTTCTCACTTTATCGAGCCAACGACGCAGGGGCACTCGTGTTTCGTGACACAAGTTTCGCCGTTCCACCAACCATTTTTCTCACATCTACATTCGTCATCGATTGGATGGATTATGCCGTCACATAATTTGCAGGGTCCTGTGACGTTGAGTGGTACGATGTGCGACATGGGTTTTGTCGTTTCGGTTATTTGGGCTGCAGTTGGCATGGTAGCTGCAATTTACTCAATGTATTATTCACTAATTCTTCGTTGCGTTTTTGAGTAAAATCTGTTGGTAAGAATTTAGCGGAAGCTTATCGCTTATCTATGTAGTTGGCCCAAACTTATATTAATCTTGATCAATTTCTTTGTCGAATAGTTGAAACGGATTTTTTAAAATCGTATTTAGAACATGCAAACAATTTATTGACTCAAATGATGAGCAGTAGATATTGCAGGTGTTTATGGTATTCCTGATTTTCCATTGGTTTAGCATAAAATACTTGAATTCTTACGATAT
Organism: Clistopyga incitator; assembly: GCA_947507545.1. Classification (NCBI taxonomy): domain Eukaryota; kingdom Metazoa; phylum Arthropoda; class Insecta; order Hymenoptera; family Ichneumonidae; genus Clistopyga; species Clistopyga incitator. Next base: position 2,025,255 of record OX382179.1, on the reverse strand, counting down.
GGCAGGTAACATCCATGAATCTCGACTTTCAGTCCCACGTGATTATGCCACTTCACTGGATTCACTCTTAGATATCGTGCTTGAATAGGTCTGTCGAAATAATTTGTTCTTGAGGAAGAATCATCGAAATTTCCAAGAAACTCTTTTTCCAATCCGCTTGCATCGACTATCGGATTCCACTCGCGGCCGTTAATGCTGTAAAGAACTTTGTACACAGAGGTCCAGGCATCATCAGCCCCTTTGGTCTCAATCCCAGTCAAATTTCGCAATTCCAGAAAATCAAACTGCACGTATTGATGGGGATTATCGATTTTAGGACGCCATAATCCTTCCGCGGACAGTTTCAATTTGGACAACGAAAAATCGTGGACCGAGGAAGCTGCTATCTGATTGTCGGATATCAATCCCTTGTCGTAACCCATTGGCTCATCGCAAACTGCAAAGATAAGTGATTATCTTACACATTTTCAGTAAAGTGTAATGGATTAAAAATGAGTGGGAATAATACATCTTTCCAGTTTTTAGGTTTCATGCAAAATTTCTCAGATTTCCTTGCCAATTTCTTAGATTACATCCGCGATTTGTTAAATGTGTTTCACAATTTTCCAGAAATCCGTATATTTTTCCAAAAAGTCGATTAGCATTTTCTTTCGCAGGAATGTTAATGACAAATACAATGTTCTCAATAAGCAATGTCACTGTAGTTTTTTTAGATTTTCCCCTAGTCTTACCAGTATTAAACAAATGTTTTCACAGTTGAGCAAAAAATGTCTCTGAATTATTTTGATTCCCATTGGATTTTTTCCCTTTTCTGAACATTGTGAAATAGATAAAGTGTGTCAAAAATTTCTACAGGATTCCGAGATGTTCCTCTTAATTTTTAAAAAATTCTAATACATATCTTCGCATGCGTCATTCCTCGACAATTTTTCGTCGACTACAACGTCTTTAATGTGGCTCAAAGAAATTGTACTCGAAAATGAGCAAACAATGATACGTGAAGACTTTTAAATGCCTTCGATTCATACAGATATAATTTATTAACTGGGTGAAGACGAATTAAGATCTTTCACACAGTCCAATCGTTTTGCTTGACCAAACGTAAAATAGTAACCTGGTTTTATTGATTCCTGTGTGTGCATCGTTGTTTCAAAAAACACGGATGATGGCGTGGAAGTTCCAACAATTTTTGTGAAATTTTGTGCTAAAGATGTTTTCACAGTTGCGGTTGGGAGTTTCGTTACAGTTGTTGCTTCTTCGTCACAGCCTAGTGCATCCGCTTTCATTGCAATTCCATTGTGCCAGGTGTCAGGGTTTATTCGAATAATTTTAGCCTCGATGGGTTCATGGAAAATTTGTCGGACCGGTTTCGAATGGTCGATGGGTCCTCGGAATATACGTGGTTTCTTGTCATCGTCTAGTATATATGAGTAGGTATTGCCATCTTCGGAAAATAGTACTTTGTAGCTGGTTACGTATTTGTCTTCGGAAGAGCTTCCTTGTATGATCAAGCCATATACAGGCTCGGGTTGAGGAAACTCCAGACTCAGCCTGTGAAATAAGGTTCACTCAGAATTATATATTCGGTTGTAAAGGTCCAATTTATACTCCCAAAGTTGAATTTAAGTTCAGGACTATAAAAACGACCGTACATCCGTTTCTAACCGGAAACGTGGCATCACAAATTAGGTACTTTTTCGCAAGCGAAAATCCAAAAAAAAAATCATTTCATAGAAGATACCGAGGACATCAATTTGAAATAATCGTGATTGCAATCAATTCATCGAAATCCGCAAATTCAGCGAACAATTGTGTTTTTTCACAAACTCTTCACTATATATACATGAAATTTCATCCAAATTTCCAACCACCAAACTGAAACTCCTCATATAAATCGAGTTATAAAATGGGTTCGAAAAGTGATGGAACTTATTATTAAAAACACGTTTGTAGAGTAGTTCTGAGCAAATTGCCCAATTTGTTTCATTTTTCACGAATCTTTATGAAAAACTCAAATTTGCCGAAGCATTTTCTGAGAGAAGTTTTTTGGATGAAGGCTTTGTGTTTTGTGCGGCCATTTGAGTATTAATATTGATATTTACAAAATGTTCGGACTATGGTTGAATAATCTATTCAACCATAGAATTACAAATATTGGAATAACAAACTCCCAATTCGCAAAGTATATGTATAATTCTACATAGACAAATAGAGAAAAAAAACCTACCATTGATCTTTATCCTGCGCCATTGGTTGCCACTCGTTTCCAAAGACTTCACTGATTTGACCATCAAGATTATTGGAACCCGCTCGGAAAGCAGTCTTCTTCGGCGCGATATTGGCATGGAGAGGTACAAATTGTTTGCTCACACATTCTTCTACCAAAGACACGTAGCTTGTCAGGAAAACTCCTTCCGTCTTCTTCGGAATATTTGTTGATGGTACCGTTTCCGTTGCTGGACGTTGAGTACTAAAATAAAATCGTAGGGTTAAAAATCTTATGTTACCTTTGCTCGATCGGCCTGAATACTTAAGGGGAGATTGTCAAACTCAAATTGCTGATATTCATCAATAAATATCTCATTTATTCTTTCGGCATTGACATTGAAACAAAAAATTGTTCTGTACCCTGAAATAAAGATTTTGTTGCCCCATGCTAAGAACATGTATTGCAGATGATCTATAGGAAATTTATGGGTATCAAATATCTTCACACTTTCCTGAGACAATCGGTAAGCCAAAATCGTGAAAAAATTGCTCACGTGTAGATAAGAAGAATTTTTCTGACTTGAATATAGATCTTTTTTATTTCTTGAAATTAATGAAGTAGTCATTTTTAATGATACATCCCCTCTCATCAACAAATATCCACCTTGTAGTGAAGACTTTAGGAATATAAGTCGTTTCACTGATGGTGACAGTCGTTGAAGTAGTTGCGGTACTCGTTGGTTTTTCACAAAGTGATTTATCACATGTGTAATAATTGCTTAAGCACTGGCAAATTTCACACTCGCTTTCCTTGAAAACTGCTCCTGGTTTGACAGGTTGCCCTTGATGGGATACGCATGTGCAGTCACGAATATCGACACATGTGTATTCATCTCGCCATAAAGATGGTCGAGTACAGGTTTTTCCGAGCTTCACACATCCTGAAAAAGGGGAAAACCGTACTTGAGTGTATGCTACGAGGGAGGGAATTGATTTGCGTAATTGTTTCTAATGGCAAAGTTTGTTTCCTGAATGGAGTGAGAGCAGAAATCACCCAAGGCAGAAACCTGATTTCTTCGGTGCAGTTTACGACACTTTTTCCCACATTCGCTAAAAAGTAGCCCCTTTCCGTACTTGTAACAAGGTCAAAAAATTGTTAATTCTGTTCTAATGATAAGTACGCACGTGCAGTACGTTTTCAATACTTTCACCGGGCGGAAATGAACTGTATTCTTCCCTAGGAAGTAATAAAAGAGGATTGGGCATGTGGGTCAGAGGTTCGAAAATGTGTGTTTATGTGGAACGACCTTATTTTACCGAAATAAAAATAACGCTTTACGGTTACATCTAAAAAGCTATTTCGTTTCCTCACCTGGAATGCAATGTTCTCCGTTTAAGCACCGACCGTCTTCGTTCAATTTCTCGAAGAAAAATTCACAGGTTTGATTGCAGGCCACTGCACATTCGCTCCATGATTCTCCAGGGCTGCAAAGATCTGCACAAGATCAAGATAGTTTTCCCATGAGATACCTCCGATCATTCGTTCGTCTTCCAAAAGCCCATAGATATTCGCGCAAAATTAGCCAGATTTTTTCATTTTTCATCCACGAATTTAGGATTAAATTTTTTTGCAAATAGTTTTTGTCCCGGAAACGTCAGAACCGATACAATATTTTGTGCAATAGCAGTGAGATTTTTGATTTCTGTATCACCTTCAATTTAATGAAATGATATATACCGATGACATCAAACAATGTCGGGCAAAAACGGATATATTTTATATTGTTTGCTTCTGAGATGTTCTATTGATATTGAAATGTCAATTTGACAGATGCGATATAACTTTACCAGGTGTCCTATCAGGAGATGTCATTTTCATCTCTGCATGCGTTACTATCGATGACGGCGTTGATGAAGACAACGTTGTTTCGGTAGCACAATCTGGTCTGATTTTGAGGACGGTAGCTGGCCAATCACATATTTGCAATGTCGGATTGTACAACATGTCTGGTCCACAATCCTTTTCAACCAATACAGTGCCATTGAAACTGTCGGTACACTGGTAGAAAAGTCTGCAATCGTATGGATGCTGTTGATTCGGATGACTCGCGTTGCATTGCTCTTTGGTTGGATAGACAGTTGTCGTTGTTGGTGATGGTGTAGTACCTATATTGCATTACATTCAATATATTGTCAAGCAAATAACCGGCTTTATGTTATGAACCCACTAATATTCATAGTATTCTCACGTTTTGGCGTTGTCTTTGATACAATTTTTTTCCTGCATTGGCATAAAACGCTGATTTCAAAATCCAAACATCCACGACCCTTTGTTGGCTGACAGTATAGGCCACGTTCCAAACTACACTCGACATTCATGCCCGTTTCTTTCGGCGTTTTATGCTGCCCAACGGTCCTACATTTAATGTCTACCATTTTGTCTCGGGTACAAACAGCGGAACCGGCAATCTGAAACTGTAAGATCAATATTCGCATACAAACGTCTGATACTAGACTAAAATTAATTTGACCGAAGAGCCTCACTTGGATTAGCAAGAAATATTATATATTAGGGTATGTACAAGCGAGAGACGTGCGGGATTTTTGTCAAGGGTGAAGTTTTTTGTAAATCTTAATATAGATGTAAATAACTTATCGATGACTGGGTCTGAAGATATGTGCAGTAAAAAATTCTTACAAAAAAAATTCTAACAAAAATACACGACGAGCAATCGAGCGATACGAACCCTTTTAAAACACGTGTCAAAAGCATGACACGTTCATTAATATGTACCTTGAAGGAAATTTTCAATTTAATAAGTGCATAAAGCAAAATCTTCAACTCCGGTGCTATTTTGAGTGCCTCATAGTGATATTATTGTTATTTATTCCTTAAAGTATTGGTTGAATTTACCAAGTCGACGGTCGAGGGTAGAGGTTCGATATCCGAACTGCCCTTTCCCTTTGCGGGCGAATCCTTGTTTATCCAGGCAGTCCAACCACTGACACATTTCGTCCTCTCTTCCCTAAGTTCGTCAGTTGGTGAAAGAGTAGTTATTGATGCCATTGTCGTGCACGGTTCTCCGGTGCATATTATTTTTCCGTGACCACAGAAGCAAGATTGACAATCGTCTCCACTAACTTTGTCGCCCTCGTAATACGTCGTCTAAGAAAATATGGACAATAGATTATTTCAGATAATGAAACAGGCATTGCTCGATGATGCGGTCTTATAGCTTACCCCATTAACCGTTAAACAAAAGTGTTTGCATTTTTGTTTAGGTAGACATTCACCGAAAGTATCATTTTTATAAATTTCATCATCTAGACATGGTTTTGGTAAGCAACCCTCGACACAAGTATCTTCGGAACACATGTGGGACGTGCTCTTTATCGTAACTACATTGTCACATGTTTCAGGAGGACATGTGGACATGCATGGAGAATATGAGCTACAGCCAACGTCGCACTGGATGGGACAGAGTTCTTGACTCCGCCATTTAACTGGAACACCCTTAGCGTTGCATTCGTGGGCGTAAGCAGCCAAAGCTGTGCACAAACACTCGCAATCGCCACCTGAAGAGAAACCGTATGTAGAATATTATATAGCGAATATTTATAATATTATGCAAATCACAGTAGACAAAATGTTGGAGTTGGCAAAATTTGTACCATCCTTTATTCCATTCCAAGTGGCAATTGCCACCTGAAGAAAAACCGTATGTAGAATATTATATAGCGAATATGTATAATATCATGCAAATCACAGTAGACAAAATGTAGGAGTTGGCAAAATTTGTACCATCCTTTAAACCTGTAAGTTGATTTTCATATACATATTCTGTAGTTATTGATTTAATAATCGTGTCTTGTAATTTTCAATCACCAGATTATAGAAATTCAATGCTTTGCATTGTATTTATAATGCCACCATATTAATTTGGATTTCCTATATTGAATTTTCACAAAGTTCATACACATTCGTAACAGAAAAACGAAAAAAAAAAAAAAAAAAATGTTACACTGTTGGTACAGACTAAGTACCATATTAGTCTACATAGAAACTTACCCGAATCGCAAGCGCATGTGTCGAAAATGCATTTTTGAAGGTATGGATCAAGATCCACTTCCGAGTGGCAAGCCTCGAATAGCGAAGTCTTTAAGACACCACATTTTTCGACTGCCCATGATCTTCGCTCCGGATGTATCGCGCAGGTGTCTAAAATGTCTTTTGGCTCAGAACAGTAGTCCTCTATTTTCCACGAATCCGCAAATAGTCGAGCCGTTACTTCGGAAATCCCTCCGGATGGTGTTTTGTAGTCATCTTCGCTGTCGTTGTTGTAGTCGCCGCAAAGACCTTTTGTATGGCCTCGCCATTTTGGATGCACTTTTACATAAGCTCGGGTTCCTGAGGGAAATCATATAATTAGCGAAGACTCTCGAGTGACATTAAGTACCTTTACTGTCCAAAGATACTCACCTCGATCCCATTGCACTACGACACCCAAATCCGGGCAGTCCAAGAAAACGAACAGTCCAACCTTTCTCACTGTAATTCTCTTTCCTTCAATTTTTTCTATATCCTTGCCTCTCGTTAAGGTAACGGTCTCCTGTCCTGCGCCAGATCCGACGGTAAATGTTATAGATTTCGAGCAAGAGACCCCCGAATTGCCACACGGTACATTTTGGGTGGAAACTTGAAATACTTCGTCGGTACTCAAACGAGCTTTGACTAAAACGTAGTCGCAAACCCCCTGAAAGTCGTAGAGGCGACCGTCAAAAGTTTTGTAATGCGAGTCTCCCCATGCGGAACATACGCCTGAAATCATCGAGAAAAATTGGTCTTATCATTAAATTTGTACATGGAAGATATCACTTAGAAGCTAGCACATTGGGACCTCCAGTCGTGGAAAATCTGGACATTCTGGTAGTGTCAAGGAATTACAAAATTTCTCGAGGGAATCAAGGAAATCAATCGATGATGTCAGGGAATTTTCGTATTGGTCCGAGAATGTGAGTCGATTTATAAAATTGTAAATATAAGGATTCCTTCATAAAGAAGAAAATTTCAGAATAATTATCGTCGCAGAATGCAGAGGCTGATATTCAACTCTGTCTACAAGTTTTATAGAACGTTGTTTATGATATATTATGAAGATATGGCAAATATTGAACGCGCACTAATTAATTACTAATTAACAAATATAAAGAAAATTCACGAAAAATCGTTATAATTCCGTGCAAAAATTCTAAGCTTCGGGAAAACGTTATTATTTTTTTAGAACGCTAAAAGTTGTATAAAAAGGACTGTATTCCTTTTTAGCTATATCTCAAAAATATGAAAATTCAATTTTGGTAAAAATAAAACGAAGTTTGGTGAGGAAGAGATAGGGAATCTTTCTACTGTCATCATTTGTTCAGTGGTCATCATGTTAATATCTATTAAATAAATACCCGCGCATGGCCTGTCGGTGCAATTCCATTTTCCGTTTTCGCATTTACAAGTGTTGCAATCGTAATTGATGCCAGAGCCCTCTTTGTAACTTTTTCCTCCATGATAACAGGGACACTCTTCTTCTTTTACGCAAATACCAGTAGGCATATCGAGAACGTATCCATTCTTGCAGACGCAACCTGGTTTACATATTGCGGGTGTTTGTGTGACTGGTTTGTGCATATTTCGACACGTTCGCGGCTCGACGGGCTCACAACTTGAGATCTTCAAATTTTTACTCGCTGTACACTGTTTACTCAGACCTGTTGCTGCTGGGTACATGACAATGTCCTCAGGTGTAGCGGGAAGACAATTCCATCTACCAGCTAAAAGTAGACATGAATATAAGAAATTTAAAAATAGCTTCTGACAATTTAAATCAGGATCAGTGATCACCGGGCTGACAAATTTAGCGCCCTTCACAAGATCACGTTTCGCCATTTTTGCCATGCAGGCAAACAGAAATTTATGACTTCAGATGCAAAACAGAGCTTAGGAAGTTAAAGTTATACTACTGTTAATTATGCTTCAGTTCTGTGTTATATTTTGTATATCTTTATATACCACAAACATTTTGATATCAAACTTCTTGTCTTCAAAATATTCTGTCATATGGCGATAAATTGCAGCAGTGAGAAAATAAATCACACGAAAGGTGACAAATCTTACCGGCACAAGTACATAGTTCTTGACTCCTTAATCCTGGTCTCACTTCGCGATAACCAGCCCTAAATTCAAGGCCACCATATGAACAAGGACATTGGCCGATCGCAATGCATTCCCCGTGTATGTCCAATGACTGCCCCTCGGGACAATTGCATCCTTCGACACATTCGCTCTTACAATCTTGATGAAATGAAATGTCCCCACAAGATCTCGTGCAGCTGTTTCCACAAATCTGATATTCTTGACCTCGCGGACAGTGGAGTTTGCACTCTTCCATTTCCAGCCGCCAAGGTATCTTCACTCCGATGGATGCACACTCCTGTGCATATGCTGCGATAGTGGGACACAGACATTGTTCGATTTTCGATTCACAAGCACACATATCGAACATACAATCTTTGTAGAAAGGCTCTGGATCAACGTGCCAATGACAGTCTGTAAATCAGAATGAAATGTTGATAGAAGAAATTTCAAACATACTGCAAAAAATATTCAGAAAATTCGCATACATTCATATACAGGATAGGAATTTGCAAAATATTTTTAACAATGTATATACTGTATATGAATTTGATATCTGTAATATAAATTCACTACTGGAGGGTAATGTAAAATTTATGTACATTTCTGCAAAATTCGTAATAGAAATCGCGTTTTAGGTATACGTTTTTTTAATTGCAACAAGACGTACATAATATTTTCATTTTCTTTTGTATATTAAATTGAATTTCCTATACGAGTGTATATGTTCATATACCGTATACTAAACATCACATACAATTGTGTAGCAATATCACAGGACTCTTATTTGAAATTGTTTTTTTTTTAATGTGTTTAATATACCGTTTATTAATTTTACATTATACTTTCTTGCTGCTTACCAGAAAATAAATTTGTCAATAATTTCGAGCAATGTTTATTAGCTTCAATGCGATTTTGCGGATTTGTATCACATGGATTATTGTATTCTTCTCGTGGGACGTCCGAGCATCCTTCATTGGTTTTCCATTTATTTGCAAATGGTGCTACCGATTGTTCGACGTCACCATCCGGAGTCAGAAAATCATCTTTTTGATTTGCAGTAAATGTTCCGCAAAGTCCACTGGTTTTACCTACAGGGAAATAACACATCGATATAAAAACGAGTGATGCTTTTAACAACTCAGAATTGTATAACGAAAACTACCAGACAAATTAATATTTTCAAAGATCAAATGATGATTTTTGTGGGAAATTTAATGCTCTACAAAAAAGGTGTCTTAACATTTTTCAGAAAATTCACTCCTTCAAGAGTTATTCGACATTAAAATAATTAAAATCGACATAAAAAACCATTAAAAAAAAATGTATTATTCGTTTTTTTGCCCAGTCTACTATACATACATAGGAATAATTTTTTGTCAATGCTTAAAGATGTATGGAAAATATCATACTCTTGTTGTAACCAAATTTATCTTGAAATAATATTGAATCGATGAAGAAATTTATCTAATTTTATAATAGATCTGTGATAGAGGGATTATAACATGAAAAATGATTTTCAAATGACCTGGTCCTTTTTCATTATATATTGACTCCTTTCAGGTCGCGTTAAATTTGAAGATATTGTTTAACTTTGAGACAATTTTAGATTATTTGACAGCCATCCTCTTTACTGAAGTAACTATAGCTGTCGTACCTCGAAAAGTTGGCGGTGCATTTACGTAAACACGGGATACACTGTCCCACCATACATCGAGACCATTAGGCATGTTGACGATTACGTATATACTGCTAGCAATTCGGAGCTTCATGCCGCCAACAGCCATAGGTAATTTCGTGACTGCTTCTCCGTTTACCGTAATTTGATGGTCTTGTTTCAGTTTAATGGAATCAGTGCCTAGCCGGATAGTAACAGATTTGGTACAAGATGGTTTATCGAATAAAGCTCTATCGAAGCCCATACTCTGAAAAAAATCAAAATAAAACAGTCAAAATTTTCACTGCAATGTCCGTTGGCTTTTTTTTTGGCATATGAATTTTTTAAACATATAATAAATTATTGACATCAACTTCACGATACAAAAAAAAATTATCTGTCATGTCAGTTAGCCGGGTAATTTTCGCCTAATTTTATATTGGCCCGAATAGTTATTTATAAATGCGGATATTTTTTAAGGATATTTCTCATTTGACTGAAATTGTATGTTACAGGTTTCGATTGAACGGAACGATTAATTCTTCGAAAAATAGTCTTGATCTCTGAGTGCCGATTGTGAAGGATAGACGAGAAGACCTTGGTACAGATGTGTAGTAGTGGTAAGAAGGTGCAAAAAGTAGTGAGTCGAGAACTGGTAGATGGGCTAAAAGAGTGGATACCGAGTTGTCCAGGAGATCTGGAATGGGAGATAAGCAATGCCTTAAGAACCGGCAGGCCAATAATCGCTGTCTGTGTCTATGCTGGAACTTGAGGCATCGAAACGTAATATGACCCGAGTTCGAATTTAAACGTACGTTTGTACTGTAATTTCACCTTCCTTAAACGCTTCCAAACAGGAGTTATTATTAATGGACATAATTCAATCCAAATAAGCGTCTAGAAACCATGGCCAACCCCGTACAAAATCTCAGGTCACGTTCACGATCCACAGAAATGAAGTATATTCGAGATATATAACGGTATGTAATTCATATACGGTGTATATATATAACGGCAGATAATTCTATATCTTCTATGTAACACTTATATATATATATATATTCTCTACCGGATATATCCTGAAGAGATACATCACAGATATATAGAACCTGTATTCTGCTATGTATAAGTGTATGAAGATATATCTTTGTAACGTGTGCTACAACAAAAGTGAAGTTTAATTCAAGGGCAGTTAATATTGAATTTTGTGACATGCGAAAATTTCCAATTTTTTACGGCTATGAGTCTTGAAAAGTTTAAAGAATCGGGTAGAAACATTAAACATATGCATAACAGAGTTAATGGATGTCTCATATCTAAAAAAATGGCAATAAGTAACGTGCGTATTCTAATGTTCTTAAATTTTTCACTTCAGTTGCGAAATGAGATCTCACAATTCGATACACATTTCGTATTTCGTGTAGTGAAGAAAAAATAAACAAAAATTCAGTCAATGAAGAAAAATCTTCGCTGTATGATAAAAATCAATGGCAATATCTTACTTCAGAAATAGCACCAAGACAGGCTACGTTTTCAGCTTCTATACTGTAGTTATCCCCTTTGAGCAAGTAGTAATTGCATTTTCCCATAAAATCATAATGCTTTCCGTCGAAGGTAACGTAATGAGGATCTCCGACTGCCGCACATCTCGCACTGCACCATGTTTGTGTGCAAATCCACTTGCCAGAGAGACAAGTGCAAGTGTTACAGCCCTTGGGAACGGTAGCACCAGGTTCAAACAGTTTTCCTCTCAGTCTGCAAGGACATTGTTCCGGAGATATGCATTTTCCATCGTGAAGTACCGTTCCCTGGGGGCAGAAACAACCTTCTTCGCAGTTGGGTTGCTCTTTTTCATCGGCTGCGTGATCGGAACTGCAAGACGGCTGTGATTTCGGGCCGCAGGCCATGTAGACACGGCCATTCGAGCAGGTAATCGCTAAATGAACGTTGTGCTTATTAAAAAAAATTCTGTGGATTATACGCTTCTTCTTAAAATTCTAACATTCCAAGCTCATAAAGTATATACCAAGCATTATAAGTCAGCAATTTTGTAAAAACATATAGTGTCCCAAAATGGTATGAGGCCATTTTTTGTTTTTTCTTCAATGTTTTTCGATAATTTTTTTGATTTTTATAATATATGTCATAAGAGAGAAAACAGATTTGTTCATTTCTTCATATTTTATGAGAAAAAAAATTCTGAATTTTGATTATTTTTAGATGAAGCAGTAAATAAATAATGTATGGAGGATCGTTTGTGAATGAGGAGTAAAGAATTTCTTCTTGAAATTCTAACATTTCAAGCTCATAAAGTATATATCAAGCATTATAATTCAGCAATTTGTAAAAACATGTAGTGCCCCAAAATGGTATGAGGCCATTTTTTGTTTTTTCTTCAATGTTTTTCGATAATTTTTTTGATTTTTATATTATATGTCATAAGAGAGAAAACAGATTTGTTCATTTCTTCATATTTTATGAGAAAAAAATTCTGAATTTCGAGTATTTTTAGATGAAGCAGTAAATAAATAATGTATGGCGGATCGTTTGTAAATGAGGAGTGAAAGCATGAAATTACCATGGGAATATGAATGGGAAAGGAATGGGTAGACGTGGAGGGGACACTGGAAATGAATCATAAGTATACTATAGATGATCATAGTTGATATACTAACGACAAGTATCATTGCGTCTCCAGCCGATGGAACTAACGATCTTTTGGTAAGCGCACTGCCTCACATATACATTCAACGTATTGCATGCACAGGCTCGCCGGTCGCTCTCTTGACAAGCGCAATAGTCCCATTCGCATGCGTTCCTCAGACGAGATATGTCGATAATATTGGTGCAGCCACGAAAGCGGTTATCTGATAAGAGACTCGCACAAAAGTGTACGGCGTCTTGAGTCAGGGGTTCATTAGGAATGCAAGAATGCTTCAGGTTTGGTGGCTCATCACATATTTCTGAAAATAAAATGTCAATTGAATAAATGTGTTAATTATGAATCAGTGCCTAGGGCAGTTGAAAAAAGATTTTTATTTCAAACTTCGCTTTTAATTGAGATTTTCACTGCAAAAGAGCTCACGCAAAAGTCATACTAAAATATTCGCGCCCCTGTACTAAAAATCGTATTAGTTGAGTTTCGACCTCTCGGGTTTCTTGATTTTTATGTTAATATCCTATCTCTAAGAAGCAATCATGATTTTTGTAAATTTGTTAGATTTTTAAATCACAGACCACAATATGTTCGTTATAAATAATAAATCCTTTTTTAAAATCAAATACAAATTGTGGTTGTTTCTTCGAAATAAAACACTCAGATAAAAATCGTGGATGAAATTTGAGAGGTCGAGGGTCAGGTCCAGGTCGAGTTGGTATGAAATGCTCGTGGTACGTCTTGTCGGTCTAGAGAAAAGTTTTTGTTTTGCACCTTCAGAATTGAGCGATTTTTTTCGGTATTCATATAATTTTTTTTTTAAACTTCGAAAGATGAGGCGCGATTAATTCTGCCGCACTCTCCTCAAACTTTCTGTACTTCACTCGGTGCGATATTGAACTGTTTATGAAAATGCGATACCATTCATGAAGTGTATGGAAATATAAATCATTTTTGTATTACCCTAGGGTCAATTATTTATCAATTTACGTACCGTCGATGCCTTCAACTCGCCAACTAGCCGTTAAAGTTGCAAGATTTTTCGTGCTACTTCCGCCTCGATCGGTTAAATCATCGTTGGCAATGCCATTCAGTCTCCCGCACAATCCAGTGGTCCTGTTCCACAAGCTTTCGGAGGCTTCGATTTGCACTAGCAATTTTCCGTCCCACTTGAGAGTCATTCCCACAGAATCCAAGGTAACGATAACAAAATTCGCTGCCATTTCGACTCGCAGCCCAGTGAGACGAGATGGTATCGGTAATGACTTCTTTTTGCTGCGGAAAGTAGGGCTTCCTTCACTATTCAATTCCAGCGAAAATTCTTTTTCCAACTTGAAGATCTTTAGTATTCTGTAGCATAGATCCCCATTTACACAGCCAGGAGAATTTTCCACCGTAACAGTGAAAGCATTGTCTCGGGTTTCTTGGATCAACGTATAGGCGCATGTGCTTTCGAAGCTATAAATTGCGCCATCGAATGTTTTGTAGTGCACACCGCCCCACGTGAAACATGTTTTCGGTTCTGGTGTCGATATTATTGTGCTCGAAATTCTACCCCCCTTGACGCCCTGAATAATATTGTCGATTGTGATTATTTTTATACGGCGAAAGAGACAATTGTATGAGGCACTCTTTGACGACAATTAGTGGAGACAAGGTGGGTAGTACTTCACGGTATTTATCGGGGGTACGCACTCGGAGAAAAAATGTATCCGATCTTAATTAAATTTAGTTGAAATAAGTAAATTTTCTTGTCTGTCTACCGTTTGACAGATTTGATTTTTACCTTTTGAGCTCCGGACAATAATTAATAAATTTTCATTATCGTGCTTGAAACATGATTTTTTTTTTTCGCTTAAATATTGAAGTTCCGCATTGAAAAATTTTCTTGTGGACTTTGCGCATATCCCTGTTAATACCTTGAAGTTTGAAGTAAAAAAAAATAAAAATTGGACAAAAATTACTGTAAATACTGTCGAGCTAAAATTTGTCACGTCGCGAAAACAATCAGAGAATTTCAGAAAAAGGCCTAAATTGATAGAGAATAAATAATGGTACAATAGTTTACAGAATGCCTCATTGGTGATTTTTTTTTTGCAGATACTCACGTGTCCCTTCGTTCCAAAGACGCCCATCTGAAAAATTTCCGGTGGTCCATAATAGCCTCCATTATGCTCGGATAATCCAGTTTGTGAATCATAAACGTTATGTATAGACCAAGAATGATTGGTCACTTCATAGAAAGTGTTGTGAGAACTTTTAACGGGTATAATTCTGTAGTCTTCCTGAGTTTTGCACTGTGGTATAGGCTGTGGTTCGAATGTCCCTCTCTCATATGTACATACATATTCGGATGCTGGTGGACTAGTAAATTCTACTCCACTTGGGCAACTCAATTTACACGAGTATGTGTCGGAATTGCCAGTGCACTGATAACCACCATTGAAACCCAGTTTTTCGGAGAGACATGCGTCCGAGGCTTCGAAAAAGGGAGAGTTTCCATTAGTTACAATTATCTTATAGACATACAAATTATTTATTATAGACTCTTTATAGTCGCAGGGTTAGCAACTTACAGTATTGGCACTGTGGGCCTCGAAACTCTTGAGGACACTGACACATATTTAGGGGAAGACATATTCCACCATTTTGGCACGGCGGAGAACACACGGCTTTGTTGGAAAAATAAATTTTTCATTAACAATCAATCGCACACCCAGATACGTATATTCTTAATCGGAAGTTGCATTTAATTAGAATTCATTTTCTTCACGACAAGGGAAGTCGTGAAGTGAAGAAAACATCAACGATCCAAAAAAATGTCAATAACCAGCTTTTAAAAGGTTGATGTCTCTAAATATTTATATATTTCAATGTGTGAACATTTTCTTTTATGTTTATGAATTTCCAATGCTTCAACATTTTTTTATACCATTAAATTTACAGGAAAGAAATAGTTTTCTCGGTTTTTTAAAACATTTTTTCTTGTCTGAAATCAATTTTCGTAGTAACCATAATTTTTCAAAATCACTTCGTTTTGCAGACGAAAGATATTATTAAATAATTTCAATCTGCCGGAAAAAAGACATGTGAATTTTTTTTACTTGCTGAAGAGCAATGGAAAATGTACTCAAGCCAACTTACCTTGACAGTCAGGGATGCTAACCCAGTCTTCTCGAGTTGGTTGCCATATGCCATTGTTGCAAATTAAGTTCGCGATGGACGCACCATTTGGAAAGACAAAATTTTCTAGACACGCAACTGTACATGTCCTGGAAAGAATTACAACGATAATAGCAACTGTTGATGTAATACGTTACCCTTTAGCCTTTAAAGCTTATTTATATGTTACTTTGAACTTACTTGGAGTTACATTGTCTGCGGGAATTTAAGACTGGAGGTGGAAAATTTATGCACGGTTTGTTCTCGAATTGGCACTGGGGGCCAGAAAACATTTCAGAGCAAAGACATTCGTTGGGCGCGATGCATATGCCGTTGTTTTGGCACTGCGGTAAGCAAATTGCTGAAAGAAATTATATCATTTTATTCGATAGGATTTTTCGAACGGTGCTGATCGTGTTAATGACATTTTTTAATAATTTCAGATTTTCTAAATGTGTCCTTATATCAAATATTAAATATCAAACATTTTCACATGATTAAATTTGTTTCAATTGATTTCGGTTTATTAAAAAAAAAACAATCAGCGGTACCAAAAACAAATGCGCCAATATGTGATTTTTATGCAGATTTTTAAATGCAATATATATTTTGTAAGGCCTTTTTTTTAAATGAACATATCTCGGGAACTTGAGGTAACTGAAATAAATTTTTCCACATAAAACAAAATTGTGTCCTCGTAAAGCCGTTTTTAAGCGAGAAAACGCGGAATTAAAAAAATTTGGAAAAGGAATCTTTTTTTTTCTGGTTGAAAAAATTACAGTGTTCCTACGTGACTGTCGATATTGTGAAAAACCATCAGAGTGGCTCGGATCGCGATTCTAGAGATGTAAAAAATGACATAAAACTACACCGTATGGAATCGACTTTATTTTTGTGTTATTTCAGTTTTTAAATATATGAATCGGATTTCGGATGAAAAGTCTTACGTTCACAATGAGGTATTGATGTCCAATCAGTTTCTGGAATGGACCACTGCCCTTCATGACACTTTACCGTAAGTTGTGCCTCGCCATTCGGAAATTTGTAATTGGGCTTACAATTGGCCCGACACCCACTGCAATATTGAGTGAGTCAACCAAGTGTCAAGTGTCTAAAATTTTGTCGCATTTTGTTACGGGTTAAAAAAAAACGTTTACCTGACCGAAGAGCATCTAACATCCCCGTTAATTGGTGGTTTAGGGATATCGGCACATCCTCCTTTGAATTGTTCACGTCGTGTACTGCTTGTATAATCTTTGACACTAGAGTGCGACTTTTTAATTGCATACGTCGAATTCTTTACTGATGAGAAGGTTTTTATGCTGTATATTAAACAAATTTAATAATTCAATGATTAAGATTCGTGCCATTATAGAAGAAGTCTTATTCACGCGAAACAAAAGATACGGGCTTTTATTTCGGGACAATTTTTTTCGGGGGAACTTTTTCGTAATGCTCATAAAATATATTTGGGAATAAAAAAAAGAACTGAATCTGCATTGCGTCTCCGTAATATAAAGATTAATATCTCTTATATAAATTGTAAAATCATTATTAGAAATGGAAATTACTAATTATAAATAAATATCATTTGAACTATAGCTTGCGTAAATATCAAGCTGTCAGGGAAATCTTTCCTGTAAATTGAGCACCGTCGAATACCATTTTTTAAGGTAGTTCGAGCGATGCAGTCTGGTCGAACGTGCGACTCAAAGAGAATTTCGAACACTTCTCGATGGGATTGCAGGTGCTGCAATGATGTATCAAGTATAATAATGATTCCAAAATATTGATAAGAAACTGATGACCAAAAAAATTATTCAACAGTTACCCATCTTAACTTAACGTTTTTTTAAATGAAAATAATTTGCTTATCTTTCCGAAGGCGTAAAAATTCTTTCAGACTCCAATCTAATTTTCCGAAATTACAAAAGCAATCTTTTCCCATTTTTGTTCTATTCAGAATGCGAAAATCCATCTGAATCTCTATTCGACCGCACTTTACCACATTAACTATCTAAAAACGTGGCCCGTTCTTTATTTTCCTCACTATCACCGGACAAACGGAAGACGTTCGTTAAAATTCCAATTATATACAAGGCATGTACTGAACTGAAGCATTTGTACCAGAAGTACATTATTTTAATATCTTCACAGCAATACTTGAAATTAATTGCACAGAATCTTACAATTACTCGGAGATCGATGATCCCAGAGTCTATAATTGAAAATTTTGTCTCTTTGCCACCTACCTTTTATCTATTCTATAGTTTTAATATTAATATGTAAAAAATACTTTAAAATGTAACTATTATCAGAAAGTGTAAAGCGGATTCTACTGCACTTTTCAAAAAATCCTGTTATAAAGTGAAGACTTCTGTGGTTAAATGTGTCTTCATTCTGAAGAAAAAGTAGAAAAATAAATGACTTACAAATGAAAGTCTTGGGAACCGTGTGATGATTCATCAGCAAGCACAATGTTGAAAACGATGACACTCAGTACTGCACAATACAGATGTAAGGGTGGTCGCGACATAATCGCGTTTTTACCAGGCCCAGCAGGCCGAACGTTTCAAATGTGATGAGAAACTAATTTTCGACTTTCGTTAACTATGTTCGGACCACCAACATGAAATAAAAATATGAACCCAGTAACAGCGGTATATATGCCGATCTCCAAAAGGAAACGGAACACCGATAACCCTTTTGATAAATATATTTTAAGAGTAGGTCAGGCGTAGCTCATTAAAATATGGTATTACCACTAATTGTATCACTCCTTGTATCACCTTCGCACACACATATCAGTGCATAATGATTCCTTGAACAACGTGTGGGCTCGGGCGATAAGAATTTATTTCGATCAAGGGTTGCTAAGATTGGCACATTTTATTATTCATGTCGCATACAAAAATATTTTAGCTCAAATAATCCTAATAGCACGGTGTCGCCAGCGAGAAATGAGAAATTGAGTTCCATGCTGCCTATTTCTTCTAGCAAAAACAATTTGCATTTCAGCACTTCTCTAGCGTGAAATTAATTTCGCCTTATTTCCGCTAATAAGAGCAACAAGGATTATCAACCAAGTACGTAATACTAAACGTTAATAAATAATAATACTAATAATAATTTAAGAAATCAGTATCTTTGTGTATGTACAAGGTAAAAATAATGGTAATAAATAGAACAGTTTGTAAATTCATTAGACAGTAGTTGACGTATTACACTTTAACTATAATTGTAACTCATAAAATTTTCTATACGGTTGTATTATGTCATGTCCACAAAACGGAAGCTGTAAATGTGAATTGATACGAATGGTGTTATTTAATTTGTAACCAATAATTTACTTTATATTCGTATAGTAAATTTGATATACTAGAGGAGCTTCTCTAATTTTTATGAACATCAACAGGATATCATTTGAGCATGAAAAAAATGTTTTATGGTGATATTATTGTTCGATGACATTACTTTTAAATACCAGCTCGATATTCAATGACGCGAATACAATTATATAAAAAAGCTTCTG
Source organism: Clistopyga incitator (assembly GCA_947507545.1). Classification (NCBI taxonomy): domain Eukaryota; kingdom Metazoa; phylum Arthropoda; class Insecta; order Hymenoptera; family Ichneumonidae; genus Clistopyga; species Clistopyga incitator. The sequence goes on along the minus strand of OX382179.1, from coordinate 2,005,859 downwards.
CAAATGAAAGCTTTCCGAACATGTCTAGTGATTTTTGAGTACTTTTCATTAACAATGTATATTTTAACTGACCAATCAACTTTATAGTTATAATATCGAAAAAGCAATAAATATATAATCAGGCTAAATCGAAATCTCACAGAGACTTAATCGTCCTTTGCGGCTGTCAACAGATTCGGGTTTTTACCATCAAGATCGTGATGAGATGACGGCACGGGGAAAGCCCCGAGGCCACTATCTATAAAGCTTAACAGACTGTCCTGCCCAATCGTTTGTTGCTTCGGTTTCTCCGTGGTTTTCATGGTCTCCTTCATTTTTTCAGCATCCGCTATTTTTCTCGTATTCTCCTTCACAAACTTCTCAAACTCCGATATCTGTTTACTCGTCGTACTTTCGAAATTATCCACCTGATTACCATGTTTGTCCACCCATGGTTTGTAGGTCTTGACTTTCGAGTGTCCCTGTATAATCAAATACATGGGACCCCGCAAAGGATTCGCCGGTTGTTTGTAGTGCGAGAAAATCGGATCGGTCGTGAGTGTGGGAGCAGTTGTGGTAGGAATCGTGGAAATAGTTGTCGGAGTTGGGGCAGTGGTTGACTCAGTTGTGGATACTATTTTCCTCCTCGAATCCTCGTCTTTATGCATAGCAGGTTGGAACCGATTTTGGTCCTCCGCCTTATTGACATTCAAAAAGGTACCAACGTCGTTTGGTATCATCGTCGATACGGTGGTAGTAGTTGTGTCGATCATTTCCGTAACTTTTTGGAAATTACGATGAGCCTCGTCCTTCAGTATCAAATCGCGAATACCGTTAATGGAATTAATGCTGTTGGAAGTGATGGTGGTGGGTGCTAATTGAGCGAATTGATGCTGATAAAACCTATGAGGTTGGCTGTGCAGATTTCCATTTGCCATGCCCGGAGGAGTCAAAGTCATTGTCTTGAACGGCGGCATCTGCGCGTGTCTCATATTCTGTTTCATGTGACCCATAGGCATTCCGGAATGGATGTGAGAAGGTGGTAGAGTTTCGCGGAAGTTCATTCCCATACCTGAGGCGATATGTGGGCCGTAATGCGTCATGACTTGAGCGGGTCGAGCGTGCGAAGGTTGATGATGAACCACGCGTTGTGGGGAAGAGGCTTCGAAGTCTCTATGTGGTCCGTGGTGCGCCGGTATTTGTTGATAAGGCACGGCGATTCGCGCTGGCATATGGGGCTTAGCCGAGGCTTCATTCATGAAGGCCATGCGTTGTGGGTGCGTCGGAACGTTGCCAAAAGGAAGATGCGGCATCGGTTTCTCTTCTGGTTCTTCAATTTCACTTGGAATACGGATATCCAACGGGATTGATGTCGTCTGCGTTGATTCTTCATTCTGTTCAGTCGTAGTGCTGATATCGTTGTCAGTAAAGTTTTCCGGCATCACCACCGTCACTGCGGATTCTTTTTTAGTTTTGTCGAGAGTTGTTTCCGAAGGCGGCGATGAATTGGCGAGAACAATGTACATGTTTTCAGAATTGGTTTGAGGTGCGGTAAAAGTGTCTTCGTCTTCGTCTTCGTCTTGTTGCCCTTCCATCGTGACATCCGACGATGGCTCGCTCGGCGGTATTACTTCCTTCTGGCCTATCACGATCTCTTCTTTGTCACTGCTATCGCCCTCCACGATTATGTTTGCATTTGGACCCAGAACAACTTCGTGATGCGAGGAACCGGCAGCTTGATGAACGTCTTCCTCGTAGTGATGTTGATGGTGATTATTGGACGACGCGTCCGATTGCCAGGTGACACTGTCGAGGTCTATCAAAGAGGGCAGCGTGGGTTGACGAGTTTTGGCCAACCATCCGTCCGAAATAGTCTGGCTTGATTGATAAATCAAATTGGACTTTTCCGAAGATACCGAAGGCGACGTGGACTCGTATCTGTGCTGCGTAACAGGCAAATCCGACGATGGTGTATAACTCTTGATAGTTTCTACGTGAGATACCGATGTTCCCTTTGTCGTCAGCTTTTGCCTGTCAACCGACACCTGATTATTATGTTTCCGCGGAGGTTTTGGTTGGTGAGCGTCCGGCAGGGAATAAGGATTCTGAGGATGATCGTAGATGTGATGCTTCAAATGCAGAATAGGACCTGCTTCTGTCTGGGTGCTGAACCGATGTTTATCTGGGTACAGCTGATTTTTTATGGGTCCCCCGTATGGCTGATGTGGGCGATTGACTTCCGGGATTCGTACCACCGGTGGTGGCAGCATCATCGTATCAGGTTTCGAGTGCTCATTGTAATAAGAGCTCGGATAATAACTCGCGGGAATCGATTCCAGTCTCTCTTGATTTCTGTAGTCCTTTATACCGTTTCGGAAGGTCGTCTTGCGAATCAATTTAGGAGGCTCCGCGCCCCTGCTGCCCGTAAATTCGGCTACGTAACTACCCTGATGTTCCTGGTTTCTCATGAATTTCGGGGCGTTGACGAATTTGAGAAATTGCTCGGGTATCTTGGGGCTTGTCTTTTTCGCGGTCACGCCTAACACGAGAATGTCCGATTTAGGGGATGGCTCCGTCGGGTGTGAGTCCATCCAGTATTGCACTCGATCGAGAATCGGTGGAACGTAGTCGAAGGTCGGATCGTTCTTGAGAGGATCCCCACGTCCCAGAGGGGTCCACTCGTCGTAATCCATACGCGGGGAGAATACTCTTGGACCATTGCTTTCATTGAGACCTGAAATCATCGAAATCACACACAATTATTCTTATATCATCTTATCTCCTATCTGTATAAAAGGATTTTGCTAAATATGAGCGACGTTTCTTAACAGGCGTCCCTCTCGGGGTGTTTAGAAGTTTTTTAATGGAATATGTCAGATTTATTGCGTTAACAATGCATGGAGACTTTATGGATGTTTCTGAATGCTGTAAATGATCGTGAGCTCCCATGAGTGTCTGTTTGGGTTACTTATATGTGGTCTTTATGGGTAATTGGAGCTTGAAAGACTCATAGAAAGGTGCAGTCAAGGAGATGCTTTTGAAAATTTCTTCGCGTCTCAAAAAGTGCAACAAAACTCACATGTCGTTTATTATATTTGTCTATTATATTTGTTTGTTTGCCATCTACGAGCTCCTTGGCGTTTCTGCCAATGACAATCGTTCGCATAGGATAATACCAAATGGCTAAACCTAATGTTTTACTTTTCATGCGATAATTTTTATGATGAAAATCCTTGCCAGTTTTGACTGAATGTGAAATTTAAAAGAATATAAATTAGCGTAATCCTCGTGGTAATGCAGCGATTACTGCGTAATTGGATATAGGCGTTTATTTACCAGTTTTATTCTCAAATGATGTCGAACCGCAACAGCTAACGCAACAGAAAACTAAACATGCATTGAGTAGCCACCTGGGCCGTCTGATCTGTTGTCTCATCATGATCTGTAACAGTAAAGAAATGTATAACAAAAAAATCAATTAGAAATCGGTACACTCCAATCAATTAATTAACGCTTGGGAATATGCAGTTATTAATATGGTATAAATCGTCTACATACCCTCTGGCATATGTAAACTCCTCCCACATAGTATCGAGTTTTGTTAATAAGATGACTTATGCCCGTCTCGTCGACATCCAATGAGCCACATGATCCCGGTTGCCGAACCTAACGATATAAAAATATTCTATTTAATCACGATTTGCCTTCAGCTTCAGATTCATTTCAACGAATGTCGATTTATTTTAATACTTGAGCCTATAGCACATTGACCTTATTCACTGCCATATTTTTTATTGAACTTTGTAATTTTTTTTTGTCCGCATAATTAACTAAGATGTCCGAAGATTTTAATAATTTCAATTATGAAAAAACTCTGAATAGTTATGCATTTTTATATAATTCTGTATATCAAAACGTCAATTATTTAATAATGTTTCGACATTCATCGGTCGATAGAGAGATTAATCTTCCGATATCTTTCATGCTTTCCCTATAATTTTCGAGATAACGATAAAAACATATAAATTAGGTTTAGTTTTGTCGAAAACGTTCTTTCATATTTTTAACGCTCTTGCTCCGGTAATTATCAGGTACTGACGTTCATAAGAATTCATCAAATTGTTTACTTCAACAAACATTCGAATTCATGAAATTTACTAAGAAATTTAACCGATATTGAAAATTACGAAATCGCAGGCTAAGAGTGTGTACAAATTCGAGACGAAATCCTGAGTTTTTGACAAAAGTAGTTTCAACGATTCTACTAGAACTCAACTTGATTCTTTAAACAAGTATGCAAACTCGTGCCGCACCCATAGCTTTCTCAGTATTTAACATAATTGATAAAAATTGATCTACTCTCTCATAGAGGGCATTTCAGATGAAATCACGAATAACAATAATCAATACGCACGATTTTACACTTTCATCTTTGTGATTATTTAAGCGCGATTGAATCGCTTGCGAGAATCAATATAACATTTTTCGCCCTCTAGTGACAACTTCCCTCATCACATTTCGTTTGGGATCAAAAAAATGATATTACTATTCTATCCTAATGATTATTTGATCTTCAAAGGGTTCATTGAGAATAATCTATTGAAATGGAACATGAGGATCAAAGGGTTATTCTCGGGCACATATTCTGAGCGTCGCGACAAAAATAACCCAAGAAATAGAGGTTGGAAGGTGACCGTTAAATCAATAGATTCTATGGATACTTGTGATTCGTGAGAGGATTCACTGACACCAGCATCGTCCGCAAACTCAAGAGACATAGTGTTAAGTCGACTGACTTTGAGCCGAGCAACCAACCGATATGTATTAGTATGCGTATCGGCGACTTTCGAACACATCAGAGAAAGTTTAGACGTTTAATCTCCGCGCAGGTACTACGCGTGCGTATGTATACGCACGTCTGCTGTGCACGCCCACTTTTCACGGCAAAGACGATTTAGATTAAGCACATTCTCCACAGTTTTATTTCGTTATAGTTATAGAGAGTACGCGAGAGCTTTTACGTATGTGACATGCGTACATGCTGACAATGTGACATCGCGGAACATAGCGATTCATTTGTACTACACGAATCAATCGAATTGTCGGGCTGCGGTTTATAGGTATACCAGTCACGTTCTCGATTCGTTCTCAATTTGCGTTGACCTCTTTTTTTCCGTGACCTATGATTTTACGGACTTTTTGGATATTCTCCAAGTGATACAAGGTAAAACATGTATTCACTGGAAATTAATATACATGTATGGGAAGACTGAATTTACACATTGCTATATCAAATTTAAAACACAAGGATATGATATACGAATGATACACAAATAACGTTTAAAAAAAAAGAAAAGAAGAAGCAGTGTTCAATATGATAATAAACGTTATATTGCATTTGTATATAAAATTGAATATTACTTTTTATACATAAAAATGTCCAGCAGCGTCACAACAAATTAATAAATATTACTGCTATTACAAAACTCGTTGATGAGATGAAAATTGCTATTTTTGGGATTTTTGTAATAATTTTTAGTTAGTACTGTAATGTCATTGTTAACATTTTTTTAATGGCAAGAATTAATGAATGTTATTCGATTTATGGGATAAATATTTAGCAACTAGGTTTGAGGACGGGGGAAAAACTTCGTGACGCCAAAAACTACCCTCAACCGTAATTTGATTTTCACCTTCATATTATATTATTTTCAGATTATTCTACTTCTACATTTCGCAAGTTTCATCAATTAATTATGAATTTCTACGCTGGAAATGATATATCAATTATGTTAAAAAATAAATATTTACATATCGCCATAATTGCTGTTAATCTCTTACTAATCTACATAGTAGATAAGCGTAGCGATAATGTCGCATGTTAACACTGCGATCGTCCGGAATATAATATAAATATATGTCCTTTTTTACTTTCAGAAAATACTGATACATTAAATTTTGAGGATGAGTTCCGCATATCTTCTCAACCAAAAGTTTGCACTCATTGATTTTCAAGATTTCGGAGACCAGATAACTGACAAAAAGCAAAGTACTTACAATGCCACATTTCAATAATGGCAATATTAGGATATTATTTTTAAAAAATAGAAAAATCGTTCAACAGCCTTCGGAAATCTTTATAAAACTTGTTAAGAAACTAATAAGTTTCAGATTACATTTGATTTTTTAAATCCTTATCATTTTCGATTCTTCACGTTATTTTCGGTAAACGATTGAATAGTTGACAATTTGTTATGCTTCCATTGATAGTTATTACATTAAATTTCAACAAAACATTAACAAAAACCGAAACTTTTAAATAGAGTTAATTTCATAGTAAAAAATGTGATATAAGAGTGTTTCAAACTATTGAGGGTTGAAGTTATTATCATTCATTTTTTTGCATTGTTATACAAGATCGATGTTTACCTTTAACATAATAAATGTACATCGTTCACCGATTGTTAACTGTTTAAAACTTTTATACAGAAATGTATGTGTGAAGCGTCTTCAATTACACCCTGTGAGTACTTACCGCGCAGAAGTCACGAGCCGAGTGGTACCAAATCTGCGATATTCGTTTCCGAATATCCCGCAAGATTCGACTCTACAAACTCCTTGATCCTACAAACTCAAATAACTACTTTCGTTGCTTATAGTACTCCTCGAACGTTTAAAGAACGTTTAAGAGTGCTAATATGATATTAAATTCGCACTGGAAGGCTACAAAATCACGGCATGAACACCAACTTTGATTTACCGGAAGTGGCGATATTGCATGCAAGATAAGCAAGATAAACTATAAAAAAAAAAAATCCAAAAATCAAAACAGGAGAAAACAAAAAAAAAACAACAGATAATAAAAAAAGGAAGAGATTAATGGTTTCGCTTTATTTTCTAGATGACAACAAACGGGGAAACAACGAAGAACCGACGAATGAACCGGTCGATGGAATTAGAAAGAGCGATCGTTGTCAAGATCGGATCGCGGGAGATCGACGCGATTGGAAAATGTGCGGGTTCGTCAAAGCACAGAGGTAGACTGAAGGTTAGTGGTATGTGCCGGCCGGCACTTCTGCTCGTAGTGTCTACTACCGACTCGTGATGACCAAGAGCTCGGCTGACATCCAACCGAGCGAACGAACCGGCTTGACCAATCGAACAACTTCCGACGGCCCCCACACATGTGTGCGCATCCGCCAACGTTATATGCGTTTTCCCTCGTTTTATCTGCTTCTCGTAAAACTCGTACGCGGAGAGTAGACTGCGAGCAGTCTCGGATGAGGATCAAGATGCTCGGTGTGCTAAATGTGTTTGATATATACTATCAGTGTGTATTATCGAACGGAGGAGCGCGATCGGGGGATTCCCCTCCACCCGTTTCCTGTCGGACTCGATGTACCAGGAAAGCTCGCTCCGACTTTTCTTAAGGATAAGAAAATTTCGCAGCCTCGCAAAGCCAACGTCAAAGCGTCTTTAGCTTTCCCGGATGCCCGCGCCAAATACATCCCGCGAATGTGGGAGCAGCGTCGTCTGCTACTTCGCACGGGTGATGTTTCCTAGGATAACATCACTCGATCTACCCATAATCTTATTTCGAATTTCTTCCGTTCACTTTCCTCGAATAACATCACTCAATCTCCTCGTAATCTTATTTCCAATTTTTTCGGTTCAGTTTCCTAGGATAACGTCACTCAATCTCCCCATAATGTTATTTCCAATTTTTTTCCGTTCAGTTTCCTAGGATAACATCACTCAATCTCCTCATAATCTTATTTCGAATTTTTTTGGTTCAGTTTCCTAGGATAACATCACTCAATCCTCCCATAATCTTTTTTCGAATTTTTCGCAACCCGTCGTAGCTGAGGCCTTCGTAGCTGTTGAAGAAATGATTTATATTTTAATGGGGGGTGGCTACTAATCTGGCGAAAAACAGATGATTTTTGGATTTATTTTTCTCAGGAAAGTTGCGGCACTGTTTTTTTTTTTTTTTTTCTAACTCGCAGGCTTTATTCGCTATACATTTCTCAACATTCATACGTTTTTTCAATAACAAAATATAATTATTTCTCGACTTATCCGCAGAATTGTATTATGGCTTACTTGCTATAATGGGCATAGTAACTGCTTAGAATTTTTTCGAAAGAAACCGAAAAACGCCCCTTCTCCAGGGGATGAAACTCTACCAGGAAATTAGTCCGAGAATTGTGGCAGTTGTGGATTAACTTCCATTGATTATGGTTTGTTTAGGATTTTTTTGGCTTTGGGGGCGCGTAAAGAATGTAAATGTTATAAAAACGGTACAATAGAAGATTCATCCCCAACGAAATAATATTTTGCAATATCTTCCCTAATTTCAACCCTATCGGATGATTAGTTCTCGCGATAAACCGTGTATCAGCTTCAAAAACGTAGTTAGGCATGTAAAATGTAAAATCTGAAGGGGTTTGTTACTCTACCAAAAAATGTTGGAATTCACGGATTTTGTGTTGCTTCTTAATAAAAGTGACGAAAAGATAATAAAAAAACATTGGCTATAATATTTAGATATATATGCAAAAATATAAAATAAGGGTATGCTGTTTTTAAGTTTAAAAAAATGATGAGCTTCTTACACATTTGAAAGCTAAATATTCCCCCATGCCAATTTTAGCTCCTGAGTAGGCATAAGATATTAAATCGAATGCCAATTCAAATTAGAAAAGGAAAAGTCATGTAGTATATACAAATAATTTGCAGAAGGATCCCCGCGACCCCGTGGCGGCCGGAAGACACCAAGTTTTAGGCCGTGCCAGGCGTTGCGCTGGTGCATCGCTGTTGCTGTACTCGCCTCGTCGAACGTGATCGAGGTCTCACTTTCGAGTTGTGTCTGATGCCCATGTTGGACGTTTCCCTTGACCATAAATGCCACGATACCGCTTCTTGAGCGCGATCTACGATCACGCGCGAAAACGTATAATGGCTAAATTCTTTCCCATTACTGCCAGATTAGTGGTACCTGAATTAGAAAAAAAATATAACGTGAAATATGAGTAATAATTGTTACATCAATTCCCACAAATCTACACCAACATGATGGCCACTGTTCAGGGAAAAGCCGCAAATCAGGGAAAAGTCGGAGAATTTAAAAAATGTTGTTCGAAATCAAGGAAAATCCAGGAATTTTCCTAACGATCCCCTAAAACAGGAATTTTAATGAAACTTCCAGATTAGAAGATCCGGTTAGGAAATTAAAGGAAAATTTGAGAGTGTTTAAACTATCAGGGAGATAAGGGAAACGTCGAGAATTTTTCAAATGGTTATTAAAACTAGGAAAATCAAGAAACTTGTGAATGAGCTGAAAAAATACATCTTATGTTAATCCCTAGTCAAACGTTTGCTTTCGTTAAGAATTAAATGATTACACGATCAAATAATTAAATGTCAAAACAAATGTGTAATAATTGACGTCAATATAGATGCGAAGAGTATGCTTTTCGTTATCAGTTTTTTAATGTGTGAAAAGTCATGTTTTATAAAAATATTACGAAATTATTTAGAAGTTATATATGGTCAGGGAAACTCAGAATCTATCTCATAAAAACAATCAATATTTTGAAAGGTTTTGAGGACTTTAAAAAATGTAATTTATTAATACAGTTTAAGCGTTATAATTATTCAATCGATTTAATCAAAATTATTTATTTCATTTTCTCTACTTTAATAAAACTTTTTTTTGGAAGGGTAAAAAATAGATCTTCTCTGAATATATTAATGCATCTTCAATGAAACAATCCTGAAAACTATAATTCTATAATTGCCTACGAACATGTTCGAAGCTTATTTATAATATGCTTTAGCACAGTATCAAATAAAATAAATATTTAACGCATTTGTTGTTTTGATATATAAGTACTTTATTCAATCAAGATAAATTATTAAAATTCTTCTGATGTACATTAAAAGACTTTATTGTAGATTCTTCACTTTAGAATCCTTAAAATATCGGCACATAAATGTTTGGCTCCCTAAAAATATTCATTTTCTTATACGTTTTCAATTTCATCCGCATTTCCTTTTCATTATGCGATTCGCCATTAGAGATGTACGTCGACGTACTGGATGCTCAGTGTTAACCCGTAATTCGTTGACAATCTTTCCATTGTCTCGTGTTAATACAATTAGCAGATAGATATGATTTGGTTTGCTTGAATTTAAAGAAAATTTTTAATACACGAGCACTCAGTATACGAATTTGTACGATAGATACATAAAATATACAAATGTGCTACAGACATAACAATATACATATTTCATCACATTACTAGTCATTGTTTTTCCTGCAGAGTATCTAACAACAAGTTAAACCAAAATTCCATTCAAGTCGTTTCAGACACAACAGATGTTTTCTCTATATAATATGCTTGATAGTTATACATAGCCATTATCTTTCATTGAAAAATTAGGAGTATTGCATATCAACATTTGAATAAAAATATAACATGTACACCAGAACATTAATACGCAATGTTGCAAACTGGAGCAAACTTTGATCCGTCGGAAGAACTTAAGAATATTCCACTAATAGATTACACATCTCGATAAATTAACTAAATTTCAGGTCACTGGGATTATTCTTGGCATTCTGCAACATTTTTCAAATCGCGTAAAAATCTATGATAGATAATAACTTTCATGAATTTTCCGGCTGTTAGACACTCTTTTATAACAGTCAATGAAAGCAGAGATAAAGGGGTCAAATAGGCTTACATATTTTCGATATTTCGAGGTAATATTGTTACGTAAACTCGTGAGAAGGAGTTAAATGTAATCGTACTCTTCCGTACGTAGTAAAAGTATAAATAGTTAATCAGTAAGCAGAGCTGGACAAAGCACCAGAAAGTACTCAAAGTATCGAAAGCACAAGATTGTCTAAATAATTTCACGGAGTTTTTAAGTGTGAACTTCAATGTCATGTCCATTTAGTCCGCTAGGACTTTTGTGAACAAACTCTATGATCCTACCTTGCCCAAAATATTTCTCCGATTATTTATTTAAAGACCTATGACGGATGCGTTTCTAAAAGTTATGGAGTTGCTTCAATATTGTCTACTAAATTTCTTAGATAATCGATTAATACCTATACAATTTCTTCCCATGGATCTCGCTCCCGTAATTCATAAGATAATATGAATATTTTCTTAAAATTATATTTTGACTACAGTGATACGTCCAAAATTGCACCATAAAAAATATGTAAATAATGAATTGGATTGCATATCTAATAGTGCACAGAGAGTCGATAGTACAACAGTTATAAAACAGGGGCTAAGAAGTGATTGAGTTTAGGTCGATTTATTCCATGTTTTGTCACCATGTTTTGTATACCCTAAAACTCGAACTAATCGTATCGGTGAATATTTCGGTAAAGATATTAATTTATATTAATTTCTACTTAGTACACTAATAAAATACTTGTCGTACAGCAAAGCTTTTGGTACTTAAAGTATGCGTTTCAAGTACCAAACGAGTACCTAGATACTTTAAGTACCGTCCAACTCTGGTAGTATAAAAATAGTCTAAAAACTCATACAATTAATTAAACAAAACTGATGGGTTTCATGACAGCCTATTTCACATTGTAGCTCTCAAGAAGCCAGTTCGCTGATTTTTTTCTTGTAGAAATAATGTGCGTTCAAAGTTTACGTGGAAGAGTAGGGAATAATTTCCATTGAATCCCATAAGAAACAGACCTATACCACATACTCGATACTCGTTTCTTTGCAGCTTACTCACTCGGCGCAATTCTATATCTCTTATACTCACAGATTTGCAATTCACTAGTTACTTTCAATTGCTCAGGCAAACATATTTATCAATCAATCAGCCACAAAACTAGATGGAGATTCTTCTCTTGGACCTGAATTAAGCACCAACCACTCCTCTCAATCCCCTGTACATGAAAATTGTTATATATTGTAACTATAAACAAAAACGAATAATAATAGTCCGGATGGAATACTCAACCGTTAGTTCGAGGAGTTCCGGTTGAGATGGCTTATATCTCCGAACATTCAACAAAAATTGAACGTATGTTTTGACTAATAGGGAATCGTTTCTTTTTCATTACTATTTGATTAAGTACCCTTTTTGCCATTAAAGGCGCAACATGATCCGTTGAGCAAAAAAAGAAATTCATGTTTAGTCTTTTTTTTTTGAAGTCGTAGAATTTCTGTTTATATTTGAATTTGTTATTATTTGTTTATTAATATTTCAATATGAAAATTCCATTCATAAATCAGTACTGACCTACGGATAGTATAAACAATATTCACTGTATTTGAATAATACAACTGGAAAGTGCACGTTAGAATCTAAATGAACAAATAGTAGACTGTCCAAACAATTTAATTTTGCTAGTAATAGAAACAAAAACCCAGAACATGGATTAATTTTTTTGCCCACTGGATTGAACAGAGTTCTCAATTAGTTGTCCATACTTTTGGCCAAATCTACGTGTGTTAGTCTATATCGATTTCTATTGATGATTCACACGGTAACGTTGAAGAAAGTCATCTCTAATCGATGTTGTTTCCGTTACTGCGTCGACGAGTTGCTAACGTAAAATAAATTAAGGAACAGAAACAAACATAGAAAAATAAGCCTATACAATCACTCATATCTTCAACGAAACATACAGCCAGAAAATAGTACGAAAACACCACAGCAATCGCTGGTCCCACTAAAACTGATCGACTTTTCGGTTTTCCGTTATAAATCGAAGCTGCATGCGGACAAAAATTGATGTCATCGTTGATATACCATTGAACCTCTTGTAATTTTTGAACTCGGGACAAACGATCTCTCTTAATACATAGATCCTCTCAAAACACTTTTTAAGAACGTTTGCCGCTGTATGATATGGTTAAACAATACGTATATATCAGTGGAATGATTAAGTACTAAATTGACGAGTCTTCAGTAAACCCTGTCAGTTTTTCTCAAATTTCGAGTATTTTTTACGGTCCATTTTCAAAAAACCTTTCCCTTCGGAAAAGTTGAAATAAATATTCCAATGCTGCATTACCACTTTATTCTTCAACTGATGTTACGTGCAATTAATACTGTGAGGGTTGTAGCTAACGAAATAGTCGTGATCATTTTGTAAATGCTTGTCTATGAAAGGTGGTAAAATGCAAGTTTTGAGAGGACGGTTCTATAAATTGCGAGAGATCTACGAGTTATAGGAGTTAGTGATGCGAGATTTATAATATAAAATATAATAGATTTTTGTAGATCAGCATTTCAAGAATCGGCTAACAGAAAAATAGAGCATCGCTTTTTGAGAGATCGATTATGAATCGATATGTAGCCTTTAAAAAATTAACAAGGAAATAGAATCGAAAAAACTATCGATTTTCACCAATATCTACAAAATGCAGACGCAACATTCGTTAAATCTCCATAGAAGTACCGACATTTCAGATTCATAATGTTTGATATCCACAAGGTTACAATGAAATTTTTTGCGAAACAACAGTTTCGACAATAAATTATACATTGTAATGCTCTTTTTGGGCAAGTTCAAAGTGCTGAATTTTGTAAATATGTTGTGTACATGTTTTAGTTATGTACATATTTAAACTACACAATTAAAAAACAATTCGATTTACCGTTTTTAAGAATCAATTAGAGATAAATGGAATTACGTGAAGGAAACTATGAATAATCATGATCCTTTGGTGAAAAATATCGTTCCGCAAAAAATCAAATCAGGATCTCGCATCACTAATGAAAGGTTAAATTAGCAGAGGTTCGGTACATCGATCCAGGTAACGCACGTGAGCAGGCAAGCATTCTAAGATTATAAGGTGGATGCTTCCCGGTCCGGAATATTTCTGAGCCCGGACAGTTGCCAGTAGTAATCAGGTGGTCCGCTCGTGAAGCAATATTTCATACCAAGTGGTTGATCGTTTTCGACGTATACCATGAGATAAAAGTTGCACATTTCGTCCTTGTTAGTGGCACCGATGTAGGTCCATGTGTCGCGGTTGCTCACCATTGTACATCGCGCAGCTAGTGTATCTCCTTCGGTCGCTGTGACCGTGTGGTGAACCGGATAGAACATTTGAGGCGTGAGAGGATTGCGTTTCCCGAGTTCGATCCACTCTCCGCTCGGTCTGACCAAATAACCGGACACTACTTTGCCGAGTTCGTGTGTATGGGTTCTGTACGCAAAGGGATGAATAGTTTTGTTTTCTTTCAGCGTACACGCGGATTCCATATACTCGGTCGATCTAGGTGGTATAACACCGGAAGTACCCAGCAGTATTACACTCGCCAATTTGTTCAAGGGTCGCATGGTGTAGTGCAGAATTATCCCCGAATCGTCTGTTCGACCGTCACGAAAATGATCCGTATGCGCATAATGCACCTGCAGCACTAAGTACTTTATTTGCGTATCACGGCCAACTTTGAAACCCACGCCTTCGGGCAATATTAAGTCGGGCGCGTCTCTCGCCCACGCGTACAGAATCTGGAAATTATACGAAAAGTTTATGAGTATGAATAAAATATTTAGAGCTTTGTGAGTTTCTGTAGAGAATAATATTCAGGAGGTTGATAAAATTACTTTTAGATGTCACCATAACTATAAAAATGTTGAAGGGAAAAAGCTAAAATTTTGAACACGTATATAATTCAGTTAAGAGATGTTTGATCTAAAAAATTGCAATAGGTGATAAAAGCCTTTAAATGTTGTAAAGCATTGAATATTTCTATTTAATATTGCTGAGGCTCGCATAACGAAAGATTTACAAATTTAAAATCAATTGGGACATGAAACTAAACTTTATTTGAATAGAGATTATCTAGATGTAGTATAAAATCTTTCTACAAAAAAATGTCCAAAAATGTACGTTTTTTCAAACATTTTTGAAAATAAATTTTTGAATCTCCAAATTCTCACAGAATTTAGATTTGAAAACAAGCATCAAGATGTTGGAAACAATAAAATGATTTGATACGAAAAAAGTTTCTTATTCAGCTTGCTACACAATTTTGTTTAACTCATTCATTAATCACTTTTGTTTTTATCCAAAATCAGGGTATGTTTCATGGTCTTTTGTTTTGATTGTTATCTTGTCACAAAGTTCTTCAAATATAAGTTTAATAAAATATCGGATTCAAAATATACGTGCGATTCACCCTAAAATATGAGATGAAATGGGGCACATCCGACTAATCCAACAGTGTCAATTTGCAGTTGAACCAAAAAATATCTTTTACTGAAGCGCCAAAAAGTGATACATAAGATGAGTACCTCAGAACCATCTCCACAGGGACTAGCAGCTTCTTCTTCAGAACTCAACGAGTTTGCCATTTCGCCGCAATTCCAAACTGCTTTAGCCGTACCAGGCTTTGCGCAACCGTACAGCAACATATGGTGAGCTGTATCCATTGTTGCGTTTGGTTGATATCCAACAATGTAATAGCTCTTTGACATATCCAACTTGACAGGTGTACAAAGATAAAGTTCCGGCTGAATAAAAAAGAATTCATCAGTATTTTATTTTATGTTAGTATAACATATGGATAATTGTTTTACCATTTTTCATCTTATTGGGTAATGACAATAAAATAGTAACGCTTGTCATAATCTATTTTTGGCATGCAATTGATGAAGAAATGAATCAAAGAATGGGTATTCCCAAAAACCAAAACAGAAGCTCTCAATGAGAAAGCAAATGAAGCAATTTCATTATTAAGTAATTGATTGAATCATCATATAACAAATTTGTGGAAAATGAGTTTTTCTGAGAATGATAAATAGATTTTCAGAAGTTTCAACTGGTACTTACGGTGTTTGGTTTTACGTTAGGCATGAGCAACGAGTACTTCTCTATCTCGTTGCACTGAACAACCTCGAAAACAATTACTAAACATAGTAACGACGCGAACCGTGGAATTTGAGACATTTTGAAATACGCGTGGCAAACGCTCTGTTCCGTATGCTTATCTCAAATGGTTTGATAAGCCGTTTCAATGTGTCTAACGCCGCAAATCGATATACTCACTCCCGCTATACGTACAACAAACGCCTGACCTGCTCAGACATGAAGACTAGACTGGAGATGGGAGCGGTAAACGTCAACGGTAATTTAACCGCGTTCCCACTGTATAGTTTGCGGTACGTGACCATTTTTAAATTACCAATTTGGTAACATATCTTTACCCGCCATTTTCCAAACTCGAATTATGGCTGCTTATGGGCTTTATCGGCAATATTAAGGTAGGTCGTGCACTAAGAGCAAATTAAGTTTTGTCGAAAAACAAAATTGATTTTTTTTTTTCTAAAGATATGTTTATTGAGTAGGCGGTACATGATGATAAAAAATGGGACTAAAGATAGAATAAACACTATTATCTTTAAAAAACAATAATTCTGGAGATCTATGGTGGCACACGCGAACTTACATTTGTTATTTTTTCTTGTAAGGGTTTCTGAGCGTTTACGCTGGTTGTTGATAATGTAGTTTGAAAATATGATGACATTTCTCGAGGTGGGAATTTTATGTGTTTTTTTTTTTGTCTCTGTCGTTTGAAGGGGCACTCGTGCCATGAACGAGTAACCGTGTACATAAAAATGAAGCTGATTCACCATACAGTATTGCAGCAGAGATGACAGTAAGCTAAAATCGAAGGCTGTAATCCAAATCAACGAATGCATAAGCTGACAAAAATTGTCGGCGAAGAATCAAGCGAGTGACTAAATTTTTGTAGTTTAGTAACTTATAATTAATAGCGAATATGGGAAAGAGCGCATTCCATTTGATCAGTTTGAGGTATCTGTAATTCTCGTTAACGACAGAATTAATTTTTGTCTAGTTTTTCGTAACAAAACCTAAAATGAACTGGCATAAGACTAATAAGTAATGCAACAATCGCCTTAAGACTGTTTCATATTATAAACATTCAGAATTTCGGCACAATCGTGACAAGAAAAAAAAATCAACATCGTTGAAAAGCTTGCGAACATTGAGCTTGTATAATGAATGAAGCGAAAATTTATTGATAAACTAAGCAAAAAATTAAGGTCTTCAAAAGACAGTTTTAACTTACCTCACATGAATCGGCTTGCGTCCGTTTTTATTCAATTTCGACAATCCACTACTCTTTTTACAGCTATGTCCAAAGAAAGAGATCCACGGGTCATGCAGTATATTGAAGTATGCTGTTAGAGTGTCAAGAATAATTGCTGTTAAGTACGCATATTAACTAGCTTTGTGCGCGAAGGCACTTAGCGCTACTTCTCGGAAGATTTGTATATCCTAAATTCATTGGTTGTATATTCAGAACATTAGGAAAAATATTCCTTGTATAACTTAATTTTTTTTTTTCAAACTTTCAACATGGAATTTTCAGCCGTTCAAGCTAAATGTGACAAAAAATATTCATAATAATCATGCTTTTAATTATTTATAAATTAATAATAAATGAACCAGGAGTCAGAAAATTTCGATATTTAGTTGGTTAACCCTGGTAGGCAAGCCGAGCTAATTTAACAAATGATACCAAGTTACAAATATTATTAAAACATTTTTACGGATTAATCTCATTTTACACCACTTTTTCTTGAGGTTTTTTACAACTTTTCCATTATTGCCGGTTTTTCTAGCATCTAAGCTTAAACTCAAGGCGATTACCGCATGAGTATACTAACCAGGTGACTACACTTTGCGATGTATTCCCATGCATTCCTATACAATCCCATACAATTCTATGTTAAAACCCACATGGGGATTTTCAGCAGGGTATGCCACAAAATTGAATTAATTCAACATACAATCACCGTAAATGTATATTATTAGATTGTTTTTGTTATTATATTAGTTGTGATTGAGTACAAAAAGGTCGAATCATCTTATAATCAATAGCCTTTTATATTACGTTCCTTCGCTCGATTATATTCGTTGCAACCGAGATGGAGCAGTTCTAAGCTGTTTGCAAACGATCGAAGCATTTTCAATACTTATCAAGGTGTTCTCATACAATATATTATAATATCCAAAGCAGTTTAATGTGTTACTCTGATAAATAGATATTTCCTTTGTTATAGCGACTTTATACATGTATATACATTATAGGAACAAAATATGATGCCTTTGTGTGTCGCAATATTTCCTAAGTACTAACGGTCTTACGTTATTAGTAATTATCGCTGGAATCACGAGCGCCCGCGCTACTTTGTGTATGTGAATACCAGAAATGAGCACCTTTTACTACTTTATACTTGCATTTTTATTGCTTTCATAATCAATTGAACGATAAACAATTGATGAAACTTCACTTCACGATTAGAAACAAGGATATGCAATATTAAATTAAAATGACAATTCGAATGATTATCCACTCGAAAAAGGATTTGAAAGCGCGATTCGAATACTTTTTCACATGGTTTCTTACTCGGATTGTAAGTTTAATTCAATTGAACAGATCCCTGATCAGGAGACGAAATGTTTTTTGCTCTGTAAACTTAGATATCCCCAAAAATAAATAAATTATAGGAAGAATTAAAGAAAGTACGTATATGGTAGCAGTGAAAAATGCACATTTTTGCCGAACACAAAACTCACTGATATCGCGATCGCTGCCTTAATATATTGAAAAATAAATATCCCATAAAATATTTACAAACTTTGGTATTAGTCTACTCACAACGTGTCGTAATTTGCCGTAGTCAACAACAGTACGATGTCATTGGAACTTATTGTACATTTGGAAAGAAATCTAAAGCAAAATATGCAAAGGTACAAATGTTTCAAATCAGGTAGCAAAAGAACTAAATGGGTACGTCCGACGTAATCATCAATTACGCTATTCAATGCATCGAGTTCATCAATAATATAATAAGTCATGAAAATCACGATTGGCGAAGTCAACGACGTGAACTTAAAGGATACGATCAATGCATCAATTAATACCATAAATTATCGTGACATTTCTTCATCTTTTACTATTTGGTTTTGGTTTCTTGGACTTAGTTGTACGAACGAATGTTGTCGAGCAAATTGTCCGATGACATCAATGTCAAACTGCGCTCTCCGTGCATTCCTTTGGCGTAGTTGATCTGCTGTGATACCTGCGAAAATAAAAACAAATGTATTAGCATTTGTCGTCGTAAGGAATGACGGTGAATTTTTTAACGGATGGTTACAAAACCGTCACAAGCTCGCTTCTGATCTTTGTATGACCTTTGCAACAAAAATTCTGTAATAAGCTTTTCTTGATTTAAAAAAGTTATTGACAAATCATTTTTCTGATTTAAGAAATTCATCCAAGCAACATGTTTCGAATTATTGGTTGAGAGAATAATATGCATACCCATTTCGCTACATCCTCATTGTCGCATCGGACTTTGGGCCTGCGTAAGAGTTCGGGACCGTCAACGTGAAGAGCCGTTGCTGTATCAGTTCTGGATGTCAGTTCGATGTAGTGGAGTGTCGTTCCGTCGCTCTCTATCTTATGTGTAGGCTGACAGTGCAACAAGTCTGCCAAACTGACTTCCGTTACAACGCTCTTCGTTCCCCCGGATATCACACGAACGCGTATGTTCGAGACCAAAACACGAAGGTTTTCCGTACCACTGCACAGACACTCATAGGCCACAAACAGTTCCGAATAGTCGCGTTCGTTTATCGTGTACAGAAACTCTTGGCCCTCGGCTTGCTGATAATTGTAGGGCGGCAAAAGACCTGCAGGTCCACTGGCCACTCGTGGCAGTCTGTCCCTCTTTGGTATGGTGCGATGGGCACTGAACATTCAATTAAACTATTTAATCAATGTTCATTTTTTTCCTAAATTACTTAAAGCTTTTATAGCGATACATACAATTTTTTAACGGATGTTAAAAAGAAAATATTTTTGGGTTACATTAAAAGAATTTTATTTAAATAACTACGGTTATTGCGTAGTACATTGCAAAATGAATGGAGAAACAAACTATACATATTCTTGTTTTAAAACTTTTTGTCATAATCTACAGTTATTTTTATAAACATTTTCCCATAGAGACTGTACGTTACTGATGTAACGTGATAATGATGAAATAAATTACACCACAAATTTTCAGTATATAAATAAATGGCAGCTTGCTAGCTCTGATTCAAAGTAATCAAGCAATATTTTCCTATTTCAAAATCAAAGAGAAATCTCACCTTCTACTAGTCTCTCGAACGGCCGTTGCAGTTTCCGTTGCAAGATCTAAGACACCAACGACGGGTTTCGTTATCGTTCCAACAACTCCCCTGCCGAAACCGGCGAAAAATCCCTGCAACACGTATAATTTTTAAGCAGGTAGATGTGAGTTGTACGGATTTTTGTGCGAAATTGCGAACATTAAAAATGCAATGTTATATTTTGTCATCCAATGTACACTTCTTATAATATTACTCTTACCGGAAAACCTTCATTAGCCGCGCCGTCGTAAGTCTGCTTGAATATGCTTGTCATGCCGCCCAACAGCCCAAAACCAAGTCCTTTCAATCCAGCGACCAAATGATCGCTGCTTCCCGCGTTATTCGCACGAATTTTTTGTCTTGCTTCCTCATGACTTTCGTCCATAATCACGCGGCCTAATCCGTCCGATAATGACTCTGTAACCTTGGCTGCCGAATTTGATATTCCATGAGTTACATTTTTCACTAAAGTTTTGACACTTCCTTCGTATATCAGTCCTGAAACGCCTTCGGACACATCGTTTACGAAGCCCAAAGGATTTCCCAAAAAGTCGACAGAGCCTAATATCACTGCAGCTTGCCATTTGAGCTCCTGTAAAAAAGGTATTTCTCGAAATTACAAATATACCTTCTTCATTTTGATCCATCAAAATGAAGCCAAAAGTTTGCTTACGTCTTTGTAATGTCTTATGATTGAATGTATCAAGAATTGACTGCTCTCAAAGGGATGCTTTTTTATAAAAGGTTCCAATTCGATGGTTGCATCTTCAAACTTTATTAACGTCAGTCCTAATTTTCTCTTAATCGACTGCAGATGCGGAGGCAATTTTGTCGTTGTTAGTACACTCAATTTAACCTGAAAAGTGTTAATATCGTTATCGTGGCATTACAGTGCACAACAAAAGACATTTTTTTTTCTTTAAATTTATGTAATGCTATGTAACAAATACGGGACATTTCGGGCCAAATGGAAATCGCGATCCTCCTGTTACTAATTTTCCGTTTTAATTCCGTTCCATGACTTTCGCATTACCTGACTGGGTACCAGTTTCAAGGCTCCAAAGTAATAGCGTTTAGCGTGAGCAGCCGATACTTCAGAAACGAATCTCTGAGCTTTGAAGTCGTTTTCGTCGACGGGAACATCAAGCTCGGATCTACCGGTGCCAACGAACGCCGCTAACTTTAATATCAATCGTTCTTCCAAATGTACGCACAAAGGTTTCACGCTCACTACCAAGTGCTTGTAGATCTCAGCATTTTGGTTTTTCGACGAAAGCTTTTCAGCCGCGACTTCTATCGCCGGTCTGTCAGCGTTATCAATGCGAGAGGTTCGTGCGATATAGAGAACCGATGAACATTGAGCTTCGAATAGTTGATTGTCGATCTGAACGTTATCGACTCGTAGATTGAGCGTTAAGTTCATGCTTGATTGTACGAGCTCTAAAGCTATTCCTGCGAAACGTGCGAACAGCAATTCTTCGGCAGGCTTGCGGGATACTATCGACAATCCCAAGCCCGCTGTCAGACTAACGTTCAATTGCAATTCTCGGGAGGCCATGTTCTGCTCATGAGTGTCCACTTGAGTCGGACGTTGCGTTACCGCAATATGCGACCAATCGCGTTCCTCCAGTAAGGCAAAAGTTCTTTTCTGAAACATTTGGAGGAACATAGAAATGAATTAGCACAAATCGTTGGGTTCCGATCGCATTTTAAGAAAGCTCTACACATACATTCCCAACTGGAAGTTTTAGTCGTTTGCAGAAAATAATCGACATCATTGAAAATATTGAGAGCATTGATTTCAAATAATAGTTGTGACAACAAAAATTTTTAATGCATTGTTTTCTACAAAAATTATTTAACAGCCGTTTAAAGCACGTAATTTCGTTCTTTATGAAATGCATTTCGCAATTTCCTTCTAAGAGGTACAGTTGTGATTTTTTTGGGATCTTATTTTTTGCCGCCGGAGTAAAACTTTTAATACATGTTGTGTATTTCGCGTGTTTAACGAATCGAAGTTTCTCAGTGGCTAGGATTAAGCTGAAATACTTACCCTTTCTTTGATATCCAGTACTTGCAAAACTCTCGTTGGACCGTCGGTGGTTACTCGAACTGACAAAAAACCAGAACCGGGTCGCAATCGTTGTCTGCCGACACGTTGCTCTATCGGAGGTGGATTGCTATGAATTTGCGGACCCAACACGGCTTCGCTCCCTAAAGTAATAATTTCACCTTAAAGTACTCTAATTCGGAAAATGTTGAGTAATATTAGGTCGAAATTTT
The DNA here is from genome assembly GCA_947507545.1 of Clistopyga incitator. NCBI lineage: Eukaryota > Metazoa > Arthropoda > Insecta > Hymenoptera > Ichneumonidae > Clistopyga > Clistopyga incitator. The sequence goes on along the minus strand of OX382179.1, from coordinate 1,983,381 downwards.
GGAGAAAAATCGCCACTGCTCAAGGAATGCTGGTCATTCGCGACCGAATTTTGTAAAACCATGACCGTAATTTTTGGTGGTTTAAGGAAATACTTACGCCTTGAAAACAACTTCTTCGTATACTCGACAGAAAATTTGTATAAAATGTGCGCGAACTTTTTTTATACTGAAAAACGTATCGAAAATGCTCGTGTTAAACGATAAACTATGAGAACCAATTAGAAAATGACTTTTCTGCTTATCTACAAATTTTCATTTGACAAAAATGTAAATCACAACCGTTCGCAACTACTTTTCTGTACGCGCGCATAAGATATTAGAATTGATATTTTCCATGATTCTTTCCATTAAGAGCATACGTTAATATGTAAAGTACCTTTTAAATAAGGTTCGAAAAACGGAACGTTGTTGTCATGGTTTTAAAAATAATTTGAGTTCACTTGATTAGCGTAAAATGCAAAACAACAATCTCCTTTTTTACTTCGAACCCCATAATATATATTTATAATTACTAATTATTTCCGGCAGATTGCTAGACATTTTTCTTCAAAAATCGATAACAAGTGCGTGTGATGCAAAGTGCTAATGGAATGAGAAAAAAAGCTGGCATATCAGTGAATACACTAGTGTTTAACTTTAATGCGTTAGTTAACTTTTAGTAGCATTTTCCGGATCTATACGTACACATTTGCCAACGGGCGACACTGCCGCCTGTAACATTTTTATTACCAATTGAAAACGATTCATACGTCGATATTTGATGGTTGAAAATAGTGTTTGCGTTGATATAATTCACCCCATAACGATTACCGATCAAATTCTTAATGCATGAAACAAAGTACCCGGATGTCTTGAAAAAAATCGAACAAATCTTGTGTAACTGTTGTAAGGAAGGTTGAATTCCCCGTTGACATGGCCCGGATGAAAGCTGTTACGAAACAAGGCAGAAATCGCGCGTACTCAAAGAAAGACATACGTGTTAGACTTTCAATTTTAAGAACCCTGCTCGGTTTGCACAAATAAAGTGAGACTGACAAATAGTCCTGTAAAACTAAACGTTTGCCTTCCACAAATTAACATGATTTCCAGAATGTTTCAATCAACGATAAATACTTTGTAATATTAAAAAATACCAATAGTTTTTTCTATTCTAATTTGTCATGTTGTCTATAATGTTCTTTTTCCAATTTTTATAAATCATGCTACTAAAGATGCTGTATGTATCATATAAGGCATTGATCAACGAGATATCTACTGCAGCGGGGCTATTTGTGCATGTGTACTGACTTGCGAACTACATAAAAAATATTGATTTCATTTGCAATAACAAAAAAATAGAATTCTTATGTTACAATGTTACTGAAAAATACATCTTACAATCTCCAAACGATTTCATTGTGCTGGTTACTTTACAAAAAATCTTGCATATCAATTAATTTGTTCGCACTCTAAACCGAGCAGAGCCCTTAACACATACGTCGAACCCTTTTAATACCATCAAATAATATGAACGAAATAAAAAACGGTGATGCAAAAAGTAAAAAATGGGCGAGTTGATATTCGAGACGTTCCACAAACGTAAAATTGATGTAGGAAATGAGCAGTCAAACCTTCGTGCAGTCCCATGAAACCGTCTTTGGATTGAACACACATGTTTTGGTGAGCACAGCACAATCTTCCGTCGTCGGTAAAGCGCCAAGTTTGCGTAGATCTCCGACGTGGATCAGTTCGCCTCAACGCTAGGGCACAGTAATTAAAGGGTTGCGGAGCTGTTCCCGCTATATCTAACACTAGCACTGTATCCGGAGTCCGTGAATGTTTGTCTCTCGGCGGACTCGAACCTACGCATAAAACGATCGATGAAGTACAAAAATATTTCGCTTCCTTCTAATAGCAGCGAAATAGTCAACAGTGATGTTCAGAAAGAGTTAATTAATCTTCCCCGCTAGAAAAATAATCTTATTTTAGCAATATATATAACTTGAATTTGAAAATGTAAAAATCAGTGTCATATTGATTTATAGTTACTAATGAATAGATAAAAAACAATTACTGGAATACGTTTAAAAAAACCCCTGTTTCACAATTTTGTACTCAAAGCAAGTTTCGGCGATAAAATTAGGACAAAAATTGGTGCGTCCACTACGTTATACTAGTCGATAGCTACATTCTTTCGACTGGACGAAAATTTTAACAAGTATATTAACACAAAAGTTTTCCAAAATTTATGCTAATTCTTGAAAGAAATAAATAAATTTTATTTTTCAATGAAAACTTTCATTAACGTTCGATTGTCAGAGATTCTTAAGACTATTTTATAATTTTGCATTTCTTCAATTTTTAAATGGGTAGAAATATGTCCAGTAGTTGCAATGTCTCTGCTGTCGAAAGACAGCGATATACATTCAAGTCGATGGTTCATAAGGGCGCTAATAATTATATTGAAAAGAATAAAACCTTCGTGCTGCAACTGGCCATCGCCTGTCATTCTCCAGAGTTGTGATCGTGCGCCGTACTGCTTCCTACGTAACGCAACCCAGCCACCAGGACCTGCTTCTAACACCAGCCTCTGTGTTTCCACGTCCAGAGGATCTAAGCCTCCTTCACCAGTACCGAGGTCTCCGTCGACTTTGAATGTTCCTGTTAGATAATTCGTTTCTCAACCATTCATTCTGGATTGCCGAATTTCGAGCAAATATAAAACTGCAGTTCCTATGCCAGTCATGAAAAAAATCTATCGCACCTGTAAATGCTATGTAGATGAAATTCTCGTACGTCAAACCTCGATTTTCACCCAGTACGTTTAAGTCGTAAGATGACATTACGCCACCCGGTGCAGTTACAGTCAAACTTGCCGGTTGAGTTGGTTCGTCGAGTGCGTACGGTACGGAGCAATGTGGTCTGACAGTCCACTGCAAACTCTCTAATACCGCAGTCTAAAAAAATATCGATTTAACGACGAAGAATCAAAAATTTTAAAAACTCTAAAAACGTAATCGCGAAGCGACTTTCTACAGTGTTTTCGTTATTAAATCCAATTTCACCATATTTAATACGCTTTCTTCGTTTTCGTAAATCATGAATATATATTTTTTAAGATACGAACAAAATTCAGAAATTTTAATCGCAGGAATAACTTTGTTAAAAATAAAAATTAGCCAGATATAAAGTAAAACATGTAATAAAGAAAATTAAAAGTACCAAACAATTATCGATACCAAAAAGACAATTTAGGTACTTGTGAGGGACATTTTAAAGCCGTTTCTAGAGTTTCGACAAATTTTTCTTCCCGTGGATAAAACGTCTCACCTGATTAATGACCAACGGTACTTCAGAGAAATTGTCAACTCTAACCGGAGGGGGCATCGTCTCGGCGTCAGTGAATACGATGAAATACGTGCTTTCTTGGAGCACGACATCCACTCGAAGAAAGTGCATTTTGCTTGACATGTCTCTGATGTTTATAGTCAAAGAATGATTTCCGTCTAATATAATACCGCCGGACCACAGGCAGTTCGGTACATCGAGAATTCGCACGCACAACAATTGATCTTTGTCCAGACGTGGCCAATGGAACGGCATATGACAATCTGGCATTGCTGTTATGTACGTAGCTTGCGCGTCTGGATGACTCTGTTGGCAAAAAATCGAGTGCCCTCTCAACATTTTTTGCGGTTGAGTGTTGACCATTTGTTGATATACTATTATTCATTAATTATCTCTAGAAGCTTGCACCGGTTTATCCTTTTAATTATATATCACATGCTTTCAACGCGCGAGATGGGAATCTCTTAATATACTTACGACCGTAGTGGTGAAACTTTTTTGCGCCAACTCCAAAGTGTAGGAAGATCTGTTGTGGAGTTGATATCTCGGCGACAGAGTAATGACAGTGGTAGGTCCGTATTTACCTCTTGCGGCGCGAGTCGCTACACCGATTAGATACACGACGTCAGGTCTACCATCCCGAAGAGTTACTCTCAGCCGATGGACCTGTAAGAAATTACGTTTTATATTTTTCAAATGTGGAATCCGAAATGACAAATACGGCGTATCGTAATTAAATCTCTTTTGTTATGACTTTTACCGATTTTGTTCAAAATTTATATCATTCGAAAAAGAAAAAATTACTCAGAAACATCCTCAGGTAAAAAGATTCTTTATCATAAATTCTCAAGTGTAATTTCGACCTTACATTCAACTGAAAAAAATTGTGGGCATAAAGTTCGTTGGAAATACCTGAACGCCTAATTGTAAATGAAAGTGTTGAGACCATTGTGGAACTCCATTGCTATGGACACCAGTTCCAACGCGAACAGCAAGAGTTCTGCTTGCTTCTTCATCACTGAAGGAAAACAATAATGGCGCAACCATCCGCGCTTTTTCATGCTCCTCAAATTGTCCGGCAGCTTCCAAACCTACACCTTCCTGACGAAACACCAGCGGCAATCCAGTCTTGTTTATGATCCAATATGGTGCGGTAATGTTAATCCGTATACCGGAACCTTTCTCGACAACGACAGACGCGTATAGGAATAAAATTCTCCCAGCCGAGTCCGTCAAGCGCATTCGACCAACAAAAGAACTGCTGATTTGTCCGAGCAGCAACTGTACAAGATACATTACATAGCATCGCAACATTTTTTTCATCTTCAAGTAAATCTAAATAATACCAGTATGATTTACGTACGGTTCCTGTTCCTGGATATCCATCTAACTGAACAACCATTTCGAGTTGTTCCTTGACATTCACGTGATGCAAATCTGCACTGTTCCCTGGTGCAATTCGACCTTTCTCTGGCCCTATTTCGTAAAGAAGTTCGTGCGGCAACAAATTCGTCAATGTTACCGGCGGTAACAATGATATTGTATGGGCTGCTAACATCTGACTACCGTCGACGGGGTAGTTGTCGCGTCTCACCGCAACGCATATCCTGTCGATGAGATAAGAATCATATAAAAATTGATACTCATTGGAAGATATAAGGTATCATCAGAGATGTTAACTTAAATTCTCCGAAAAATATGACAATTATGGTTTGCTTAATACCTGAATATATTATTTTGATTTGTCCTGCATGTTACATGAGTTTCCATGATTTCCGAAGGTTTTTTGACCTGCGTCCACTCAATGGGTTCCATGCAATATTGGTAAGCATTGCTAGGATGTAAAGGCCGTAAGCTTATTTGTACGCCAGTGTGCACCAGCGGTACCGAAATTGCCGATTGTGCAGCGACTTGTAAAGTTTTACCGCTTAAATAAGTGTACGGTAGTTGATCTGCAAACACAACATGTCTTATTAATAGTCTAGCTTCCAAACCCCTTCGTTATCTCTGCGAAGCTTCTACTTACATCCGATGTACTTCTGTGATTTTTCTAATTTAATGTCTACGGCGTACGCCAGTTTATTCAAGACTTGCAACGCCGATCTGATAGTCACTAATTTTCTAGCGGATCCCTCCAATTCTACCGCAAATACCAATCTAGTTTTCAAGGCCGTGGTCTGAAAGGTTAATACGATGATACTCATAAACAAAGTAATATTTTTGTCGAAGAAATTTACGATTGCTACCTGATCGTTATTGGAATTAAAAAAAACGTCGATTTAAAAATTCCCCAAAATTGAATTATCTTGCAATTATTCAATACTTTGATAAATCCACATCAAATAATTTTTCAAGCATGCTTTCGGATGATCAAACGGAAGTTTTTGACGAACCAGGGATTTTTTTTTGTTTAAAAAAACGATGTAATTTGGTAAATACCACCAAGAGCTGATAGAAATATGAAACTAATTAATTGTGCGCCAATATTAAGTTGGTTGGTTGCTCTTTATTAGAATGTGTCAAATTTTTTAAAAATTTAAACAAAAAAAAAACAATAAAAAAATGTAGACTTCAATTTCTTATAGGAGGTGGATATTGGGGTCAGCATGCATACTTTGGAAGTATAAAGAAGAAATAAATGATTTCATTAAAAAATTATTTTTTGTTATTTTCTGCTTCTTACTGCTTATTATCGTAGTTAATATGGTCTTCATGGCTTAAACTCGAGAGGCTGACTATCGATCGACTCTGCCAAAGCAATTCGCTGGCAAATAGTATTTAGAGATGTCTCAGGTACGATCTATGTTTTTCACCGAATTTCAACAATCAAATTTAAGAAATCATAAAAAAATAAAATCCCGTTTTGAGTATATAGAACGTGGATACTAAGGTCAAAATACGTACTTAAGCTGTAAAAAAGAAAGTAAACAATTTTTTTTTAAATTTATTGACACACCCTAATCGTTATACTGAAAATTATAATTTAAATTAGAACCGGACCAAAAAACCGGCCAGTTACTTCTCAAACAAGTGTTTTGTTTTAATGGTTGAAAATATTGGTATATTATTTCTAAATATAGTATAAAGGCTCGATCTACCAACTGGAAACGTTAATAAATTAGTCTGAAAATGGTAAAAGCACTAAAAACAAAACCAAAAATGACAGTAAAAATGTTACCTGAGTATCCACAGCGTCAGCAATTGCATGTCGAAAGTAAATTCCCACTCGGTCGATTGTCACGGGTTCAACAGGTTTCCAGCCTTCGACAAGCACAGCAACTTGATGTCTTCTCACGACATGCGTCGAATGATGCCTCAACTTGCCTCTTTCTTCAAAGGTAAATGGGACCGTGCCACCGGGAGTGACTTCAACCCACGTTTCGTCTCTTTGTACAGGACATTCTGTCTCCGAGTGCATACTCATTTCCCTAACGTCATCAGCGACAGCTATGTAAGTTTTGAACCACAGTTTGGACCCCGTTTCATTCTTAAGCGCAAACGGCACGAATGGTGATCGTCTTCTGTATCCCTGAAGGCAAGCCGGCGTTTTAAACGGCGCCGTATCTTTATTTGAAAGATAATAATCCTGCGTCCAATTCTGTTTGACCAAAGTAACGAGCTCCACGAGCGTGGATGTCACATTAACGTTCACCGAATCCTCGGAATCAACGTTGATCTGCAATCTCCTCGCGTTAAGCGTATTCGTTATCATCTGTTCCCACTCAATCGAGGCTTTCCAGGGCTCTATAAAAGGCTCCCAACCGCTCAGAACTCTGTTATAGTAATCGACTCCAAAAGTAGCTTTGATGGATCCGGGGCCTTCCAAAGTTTGTCCCAAAGACAAATCAATAAACACCAGTTCCAAAAGCGGCACATCTGCGTCTCTGCAATCATCAATAATGCACACTCTGAGACACGGAGTGGTAACCTGAACGACGTGAAAGAGTAATCCATTTTTTGGTGCATTTTCCGGATTAGGAACCGCATTTTGAGTCAACCAAAGGGCGGCGTCGTCCAATTGTCCATTGCAACGATCTAGCGCAGCCTCACAATCGGTTTCCGCGAAGCCTAGAGCAGATAGTTTCATAACGTGGCTTTTAGCATTAGCCGGAGGACTGCGTGATCGTTGTTTCGCCCATAAAGTCTGTTTCGGAAGAGATCTCAACATTCTCGTGAACATAGTCACATCGTGGTAGCTCAGTTTCACGCTCAAAGGTTGCAACTGAATTTCCAGACATCTCTCGTTCGTTAATTCCAAACTGGCGCCCACAGGATCAATTATGGAAAGCGCGGTTTCTTCCTCCATACCGAGAATGCAGGAGAAAAGTTCGCAGTGCGATAGATTGCAGGACAGAGGCTTTTCACCCTCTACTGGAACTGATCGATAAGCTACTATGGCTGTGCATTTGAGAATTACAGCGTTGGTATCCCAGAGTGATGTGTCTTCAACGATTACTAATTCGGAATCGGTTATATTCAGCTTGAGCTCGAAAGGAGCAGTATAAACCTCAGGAATGACTTCGCTCTCTTGCGGTACTAAGGCGCTAACGATTCCGGCAACCGGTTCAGGCTCTGGCGCGTTCAGAACCAAAAAATCTCTGACAGCTTCCCACCAATCCAAGATAGCGGTTAATCGCATGCTGTGCAACAATATCGTGGTGGCCGCGTTGTTTTTACGTCTACGATGATGAATCTCCGCTTGCACGCGACCCTCGACGCTACCGAAATTCTTCAGCGGCTGCAAAATGTTCGTGAACACATTTGAACGCTTGTTGACCGGTTCATCCTGAAATCTCGTGTCCGTCACCAGAATTTCCTGGGAAACCAGGTCTATATCTTGTGATCCATCGCTCAGCGAGTCAAGAGTAAGTCGGGATTTGATGAAATTAACGCAGGCAAGCGCAGCTATCCCGTGATTTGGATGTAGCTTGAGAGTCACGTTAACTATGTCGAGAATTATGCAAGATCTTGTCCAAACGGTGCCCGAAGTATCTTCCGGTGGCACAAAGTACTCAGCGGAATCCGTTAAATCCTGCATGAAGAGCCTAATGTCGTCCAAGTTTTCGCCGATGTTGTAGGACAGCAAACCGCGAATTAGCATATATTGAGCTGGATCAAGAGCGCAATTCATCGTTGACAGTGTTCCGTGAATGCTGAGGTCGGGGATCGCTCGACTAATGTACGTATCGAGGTTTCTCTCGATTCGTAGCTTCAAGTGACACATTTCTGTCAGCAACGAAGGTCCCAGTTTTTTAAGAATAAAACCACCAACCATGAGATTGTCTACGTTGTCTCTCTGATCATCAAACTTTAATCGTCTCGCCGAATAAACGTCCATGTTGACTAGCTCAAGAAGCATCGTATCTAGAAGACATTGAGGCTCCACCGTAGACTTGCCGAAGGAATTACTGGCGGTTAGTTCACCGAGATCGAGGAGAATCAATTCATCGGATCTCGAGCTAACTGGCAGCAATATAACAGGAGCTCCGGCATGGAGCTCAAGCGATAGTCTTGTATTTCTCTCATTAACGTTAATAACGGCAGATCCTTCGCTTCGAAGGTTAGCCATGACGGTGCGAAGCTGAGAAAAGTGCCTGAAAAAGGCCTGCAACTCGGCAACAAATCTCTGCGTATGAACGTAGTGGACAGCGGACATGTGAAGCTTAAGTTGTGCGTCGTATGGCAGTTTCCGCGAGTCCGCGTAACTCGAATACTGAAAATTGAGAGCTTTACGGCCGGAGGACGAGAATCTTTCACGATAAAATCTGCCGTGCGGTGTCAGATCCAGCAGCGACATTGAACCCAATGATCCGGAAACCTTGGTTTTCGAACTGTCTTTAAAAATGTGCATGCTCGCGTTCGAAACGTTGGCTTTCGCTATTTCCCGATTCGATTGCGTGAGAACTAAAGTCAACGATCTCACTTCGATGTCCGTTTCCGAATGCACATCTTTGTTCATATCTTCTTGCTCACTCACGGCTGAAGGTGTTTGCAGATTTATCTGAGGATTAACGTTTGTTGGAGTTCCTATACCGAAGAAATCCAACACTATCATCCAAGATTCGACGCTCACTACTAAATCCAAACAATTGAAGTCTATGCTAACAGACTTTTTGTACACGGGACGTCCATCCGGCGTTCTACCCATTTCTGTGACTGTGAAGCTAAGAAGAACGAGATTTTCTTCACTGGTGACTGCACCGGGCGAAGGCGGCGGTGTGTTTGGTGTGTCAGCGATCGAAACGGGCTTTCTCCAGTGCGGAGGGATGGTCCCGTATAAAGTGTCCGTTTCCAACCGATCCGGCAAGCTTCCCCGACCCGCATTGCTCCTCCATCGGCGATTAAGTGCCAAATCGGGACACGACTTGGAAACTCCGGCCGGAAGTCGGGCTCTCGTGGGTGCCGAGGACTGCATCATGTATCGATGTCGAGAGCCCACCGGGCATAATAGATCTTCGATAAGAAGCGAACGCAATGCCACTTGCGTTGTTGACTCGATTTTCTGCAGTTTTTCATACTTAGCAACGAAATCGCACATCGACAACTCAACGAGCGGTTGCTCCGAACGATCTTGCTTCAATTCAACGCTCAATGTCGGCAGTTCGAACAGAACCTTCACCGAGAGATCGAATTTATCGGAATAATAGCTATCCGTGTGTCTGTCGTAATTTTGAGCTTCCTGTGGCACGGGTTCTGTAATCGGCATCGAAAATAGCCTATGAATTGTATCGAGAAGCTGCTCGTACTGGCCTCGTGAGAGGGACACTTGTAGAGGTGTTATAACCACCCCGTGAACCTGAAGAATCGGATTTTCCGGGGTTTCCTGCTCGAGAAGAATATCTCGACCCAACGAATTTTGTTCAAGTTCCCGTTCTATCGTAACTTTGATCACGGTATCGTGTAGAATCGGTTTTCCAGATTCGTCGCAGGAATACAAGTCGTCGGCTCTTATAGGCAAGTTCGTAGCTTGATTTATCTTGTTGGAGACATCCAGGGAGTACAAATTCATGTCCCGCACCTCAAGAGTGACTTTGTGCTTCGCAGTGGTATCGTTGGAAGGTTCGTGTTGTAAGGACATCGTTCCCAAGTGAGCGACAAATACCTGAGTGCTCTGCGACGATCGAGGAATCACCAGGACAGGACTGTCGAGTATAACATCGAGCTTAAGTCGAAGAATGCTCGGATTATCGTTGCCGTCGATCGAAACACTCGGGAGACGTCGACGCTGAGGTCCTGACCAGTCCTCGGCATGGACTAGTCCTATAGCCATGTCCGTAGCCGCTGCGCCGATGTGCCTCGCAAGATTACTCAGATATTGCTTGAATTCATCAGCGCATGAACGCAATTCCGAAATCAAATGAGGAGCATGAGTGTACCAGACACTGCCGACTCTTATTGAAATGTTTGCCGATGTCTCGAGTTGCGATTGGTTGGAGCTTCGGGTAGCAGAGAATCTAAAGGCTTCGGGCTGATCGGACAAAGTGGAAAAGTGTTCCAATGGTTGATTAGGCGGATCGGCAAGAGGATCTCTTCCAACGCTTATTATCCTCTGATGCGTTTTACCGGTAAGCGTCTGATCCAAAACCTGAAGTCCTCCCAGAGATCCTAAAATTGACGTATTATTGGCTAATGTCGCTTGAATTCTCGCATCCGACATCGTCGCTGTCGCTATTTTCTGTCCCACCAAATGCCTATCCTGCATAACAGCGCGCAGCAACAAAACGTTAAGCCGATGAAAATCAAAGGTTATTTCCGTTCTCGTAGATGTCTTGACTTCTGTCGTTGGATTTGATATGGAGTCATTTCTTTCGACTCGCTTGGAGCGATACTTTCGAGGTGGAAAGAGACGCCTTGCGAAACCCATCAATTCCACTATAGTTTCTTGATTGGCGATTATGTCGAGATTATTGAACTGTATATTAGCCACACGAAGATTCTCCGTTGAATCGTCGACCAGTATAACTTCTATGACTATCAGAGCTTCCGAGTCCAACTGATCGAGACCTACGATCGAGTTGTTCTTGGGAGAACAGGGATTTTTCGCGTCTCTAGCCAAACTCGATAAGGCTCGAGTCAAAGCGACCGGAGAGGTCAATTTTCTGCCTACAGTTGGATCCGGCGAGCCAGGGGACACCGGAGATGTCGGAGAAGTCGGCTCAGAGTCCCTCAAACTTCCGGAAACGCTGTCCATGCCAACGTGTTTGTGGCTCGCCACCAAAAGCTCGAAATCAGGGCCAAATTCCTGCATCGCGTCGACCAATAACAATCCGTGTACAGAAAGAGAAGCGCTCAAGTCAGCGGGTCTCTTGCTTAGGGCGGTTTTCACCCCGGAGACCTGCAATTCTGCCACGCTCCGTCCACGCGATTGCAGCTCGAAGGTCATTTGATCGATAATAAATTGCACCATCATTGCGTGACTGGAATTGCGGTCCAAGCTCGTCTCTTTCTTTGGACTTTCAGGCTCGGGTCCCACGTTTGGCTGAGGCTGTGGCACGCTCGGAGACTCGGAAAAGCTCGACAATCGAGCGTACATCGTGCGAATCGCTTCGACTTTCTGCTCATTTACGTGGACCACCAATCGTGGCAAATTTCCGGATATCGTTACAGACGGAAATTGAGGATCAGAAGTGCTAACGACACGCCTCTCAATTTGCAGAGTTATGTTGAAACGCTCGAGCACGTGCAAAGTTGACATGCCACGCGTTCTCGCGTGCTTCCAATTGTCCTTAACCTTGGCAACGAGCACCTGTAGATCCGAGAGATCAACCGCGTATTGATCATACAACTTATGATGGAAAGCCAATTCCGATAAACCCGGATAATCCTCGACCGAGCCGTTTTCCTGGCTTCCCGGGGGCGTCGAGCACGGGGTCTCGAATCTTTCGTTGTCCTCGTCGTCGCTACCCGGTGAACCTGGGCGAAAAATGACTTCGCTGTTTTTGATATTGTTTGTGAGGTGCAATCGGCCAAAATCTACGACCACTACGGCGGCGTTTGAGTCGGTGAAACCCTCGACGAGGAGAATTTGCGGTGCCGATATTTTAAGCTGCAAATCCCAGGTCGATCGGTAAACAACGTCACCCTCGAGAATCTGCTCCCAATTTTTGATGAGCTGACGACGCGTTCTACGCTTCATTGCCTGGATTCGACGACTGGAAGAGTCGCGGTGCGGTTTGCTTATGAAACTCCTGAGCCACTGCATCGCCGTTGGATTGTAGACAATGTCGAGCGATCGCGAATTTACGTGCAACGAATGATCGACTGCTGTGTGAAATGGTTTTTTCTCGTATACTAATTCGAAAAGCGGCTCGGATGTTTGGGTTACGAGCTTTTCTGAAGAGGAACGCAGTCGCGAACACGTGCCAGTCACCGTTTGTGGTTGTATTAGTATGGGAAACATCGTGTTTTCGGTTAAAAAATCGTGAAGATAAAGAGCGCCGAGACTTATAGCAAATTTGTGAGAGCCAGAACGTGGACGCGACTCGTAAGTCAGATGCACTCTCTCGAATTGCAGCTCCATCACCTTCTTCGGTGCTCCCGAAGCTTCAGCTGTGCAGACGGAAATCGCGCCTTTCGAGAGGGCGAAATTGAATTGACCGAAAACAGTGTCGCGACGGAGCAACGTGTTGTCGTCAATGGTATCCGCCAAGACGTCTAAAAGCTCACCGTCGAACGTCGACGATGGAGCTTGGGGACTGGCTTGTGCGTTTTTCGAATGCCAACCCCACCACTGAGGAAACCACTGCACGAGCATACCACGAGCGGGTGGCAATGTCGCTGCTGGTTCTTGTACTGTCGGCTTTGCGGGTCTCACTTTAGCCATTGCCAACTCCCGGAGAAGACGCAAATCGTCGTAGCTTCGCTCCTGCTCAACCTTGTCTTTCATTTGTTTCGTTTCCGGTGAGAGAATCGACGTCGGAGTTTCTGAAATGATGTTTATTTAGTTTACAGACTTGTCTTTGACGAAACGTATTTACTAGGGTTGAGAACAATGTATTAGTTTTAGGACATTCTTAAGCACAACAATTGTGGAATAAAAGGCATGTTTGAAATGGTAATTTTCATGTCAAGTACAAAGTAATATTCTACTATAGGCAAGTATTTATCCTAATATATATCTTTGTTACCTAACATGTCAAAATAATTACCCAATAATTTTGTGCAGGCTTCGACGTAAGCGACGTTTTCTTTGCCTCGTTGAATAACGTCGTCCCAAGTCATTTTCGGCTTCAACGTGTCCTTGCCTATATGACAACGAGCTGCGTATTTCCACCATTCCTTGGGGGCTTCGGCAATAGAAACCATCGGTCGACATCTTCTTTGACGTCGCCGACGATCGATTTCCTCCAGTTCTCTCACGCATTTCACTATTTGTTCGTATTGTTCCTGAGAAATTATACCAGATTTCAAATATTTCCCACTATTTCGACGATCGATAAAGATCCTTTTTGTGAATTCAGAATCGACTTACGTCTGTAATGGACAGTGGTACTTGATCTAATTGTAAGTCTAAAACAATTCTTGGTCTGGCAGTCGACCGCAGCGGATTTTCCGAACGGTCTCTCTTTATGTGTGCTTTCGCACTGACAGGCGATAATAAATACTTCCATTGTGCTTTTTCCGAATCGCTCATTGCCATCTGAAAATTAAAAGTTTCGTATTTTGATTATTTCTATGGATTCTTTCTTATAGGGTTACCATATCACCAAATAGAACGATGAAGAAATAAATAAGACAAAAAATCTTGACTTCATTGGTGGATAAAATGCAACTTTTGCGTTTTTATAGTTTCTCAATGAAGATACGAACCGCCAAATCTCCGAGGTTTAAGCGGCCGAAAAACTGATCGTTTTTCAAGTGATTCCAGTAAATGGACAGACCATCGAGCTCCATGAGCTTGAACGAAGCGTCGGTGAGGTTCCATGATGTCGATCCGGGTACCCAACTCGCATCGCAGCTCTGTGCGGTTAGTCCTTTTATCGTAATGCCCAAGGCTATTCCAGAGCCTGATAATCATAGAAATAAGAATGGAATTCCAAGCTTTTGTTTACAATGTGAACATATTTTTTTCGAAACAATATTTTCAAATGGGAAACGTATTTTCATGGTGTCTATACGAAAAGGTATATTTAAGGATATTAAAGAACAATTCAAGCACACTTTCAAGAAATTTGAAAGATATTTTCACCAAAAAAGAATTTTTATTTAAGGAAATTCATGAACAGAAAATATTTACCAGTTATTTATTAGTTATTTCTAGAAATTAAAAACTTTTACCATCAGAAAAGGTCTGGTCATCCTCGTATCTGAGGTGAACATCCTTTATGTTGAGTTGGAGGTTTTCTATAATATTTGTAACCAAAGAGGTTCCATAATTCAACCATGAACTGTAACTAGCTGCGTAATAACCAGGATCTTCTTCTTTATGCGCTTGCCATCTGGCTTCCAAAGAATCCAAGCGACTGTGTTTGTATTCCTGGATAGCCTGTTCCTCAACTTCGGAGTCATACTGCAACCATATTCAATCTTTGTAGTTAAAAGTTATGCCTCATCAAAGGAGATGAGTAACTTGCTGTACAGACACATATAGCACTGTATGTAATTTGATTGATTGATTGTTTATTGAGTACAGCAAAAAAAAATACGATATTTATGAAGAAGAGTTTTTACTTTTCCATATTATTTCTGAGTTATTAATAAAGCATATTTGTATTTCCCGTACTTTCATTACAGATCAACTTAAATTAAACGTCGCGTGAGTTCTTAAACACGTGTTCGACTCTGTTATGACTTATAAAATAACTTCATGCACATTTAAACCTAACTTAACTTAAACATTAATGATTTATTAAAAAATATAAATATAAATACCTCTTCTAAACTGATTGGGCCAGCAACAAGATAGAGTTGTTCGATAGCTATCACCCAGGATGCTGTCCTTATTTGTCGGACTGGAACTTGCAGCCTAACTTTTCCAATAAATCCTGCTTTTACCTCAATTGGCAATCCAATGTGTCTGAGAGCTTCTCTCTTAAGAGGCAAATTCTCAAGCTCAACCTCCCCTATTTTATAATTTTATAATTGCTAATTATAATTGGCATGAAAAGACCTTTGTATTATTATACTATTATATATAAAAATTGTTAAAAGATAAAAAAATTTCCCATGAAAACAAAGCTCTTGATAAGGTACCAAAATGCATAGTAATTGAATATGCATTATATTGAATTAAACTTAATGCATAACTTTCCTTTACATTCAACAGCTTATAAATACTCTATATTCATCAGAGTTTTTATTTTTTCACCTTGGCACTTTATAAATAAAAATCTTACTTTTAGATTTCCAAATTGTATATGCAAAATTTTTAGCATCCTGATCTTAAAACCATATGAAATTTATTGTTACAAGAACAAAGCTTTGCACAACCCTAGTCTGTAATGGACTGCTGATCAATTTCTATGATACATCACAGTTTCAGGTACTACATTTTTGTGATTTTCATACGAATGAATAAACATCTAATTTTCAAATTTTTCATATATAACATTGAGCTCAAGTTTTTTTTTAATCAGTAATTTAGAAGCACATTAGTATATCACTATGAATATCCCAACATAAAAATTGCAGAATTATTTTCCCATGAGAACAAAGTTCATTATACCTCTTTATACCACAATCTATAAGAACCGAATGTATATCAAGTTAAATTTGTTATGCATGCATAACTCTTCCTTATAATCGAGTGCTTATAAATTATCATTATGTATCGTAGATTTTATCCTTACATCTTTGCCCTTCATAAATAAATATTAAATATTCAGATTTCTGACATGCATCATTGGAAACAGGTTTGCCAAAAAACGTGACAATATTGAAATGCCTCAATGTAAAAATGAGAAAAAGAAACGTGTTGCAGTATTGCAGCTTCTTTCTGTTGGTGGTTATAAATAGACAAGATTTTCATCATCGCAAAATAGCAAAATAACAAATATGCGAGCAAAGTATAAGCTCACCTGACAGCAACGCGATACTCAATTGATCTGTATTCAAGTCCTCCACGTATTTGCCCAAATAATTATTGAGCACCCAAGCGACGAGACCCTCCAACATCTTTCCAAATTTCTCGTATCATCAGAGACAGTCGTAGCTTTCACTATTTCACAAATGCCATTCATAGGTGTTGCACGGAGGTTAGGTACGCCGCGAAACATATATTACACGGCTTTACGTTTTCGTCGATGATGACAGTGCTCGCCGAATTAACGCTAATTAAGCCACGGCGATTAAGATTTATTTACGACAGTTCTCCATTAGTGATTTTAATTCTCTCGTAATTTTACACTCTTTGTTTGGCTCCGAAATTCGCGCTGTGTACACGACCACCACTACGACTCAATGTGCCGCTCCACACACTTACATTGCGCTTGGACTTGAAACAGCGGAAAGCACGCGCGAATGTATAGGTGTTGCCATTACGCGACGATCGTAGTGGTGTGCACGTACGAATATAGGTATGTAGTATGTACAAAGGTAGATGACTAAGTACCGTGTGGACCGTTTTAGGTCACTGACAGTTACTTCTTTTTTTTTTTCTTCTCTTCCGACTGAACAATTGCTGAAGAAGAATGTCCAATCAACTGTCAAGCACAGCGGCAGCGACCAATAAGATTACAAGTCCGGAAATGCAAGTTTTCTGATTATGGACATCAAGTTATTCGTTTATTTACTCGCAGATCATAGTGGTTCGCATGCTTCGCGGCCGCGCTTTGTTATTTGTGGAAATATGTATGAAACGATGACAACATTTCGGGTTAAGTTGGAGGTGATGAGATTCATGCCGTATTATTTGACGATTTCGAATTACTCACTTTTTTCGCATATTCGGACATCGCTACATATTTGTGTGTAGCTTCATAATAATCGCATAAAGACAGTTTTAATTTTGGGCCCAGTCCCATAAGAATACATGACGCTTAGTATGTAACTTCTTTTATTGTGACACGTGCAATAGATGATCATTTTACAGTTTTGTAGAGATTGGCCTGCGGTAACTGAAAAATATATATATTTCGATATGTTCTCGAATAATTTCATATTTTCTGATGAAATTTCAATCGAATTCGCATTAATTAATTCGTTTATTTACTCACATATCATAGTGGTTCGCATGCTTCATGCCCGCGCTTTGTTATTTGTAAGAATATATATGAAACGATGACAAAAAACATTTCGGGTTAAGTTGGAGGTGATGAGATTTATACGTGTTTCCTTTTGCATTCCAATGATTTACACTATTGGATCATTAGAGATCGAATGATGAACACTACCAATGAATAGTGGTATAGTTATAATTGCAGTAGTGATCACCTCTCATAATCATTACAATACACTAGCTACTATTATTATTAGTGTTCCAATGGTTACTGCCAATCAAACAATTTTTCTCCGCAAGGCTTTCGCTACGGATTTGTCCTTTCTTCAGTCCCGCAGTCCGCATAACGCTCGTTTGACCTTTTGCATCGAAATATATTACTTCCAATTAATGCCAAAAAATTGTACTGCCGAGCGTTCAGATCTAATTACAGTGCGAGAGCTACAAATGGTGTTGATCAATTTTAATTCCATTGCAATATAAGTCAAGAATTCATATTCGTGCAAATAAATCATTGAACGGTTATCGGCAGGTCAAAAGTTTGCTCTATTAGAGTTAAAAGTGATAATATCCGGCGCAGTGCGAAGATACAAGATAGAAACGACTGAGCGTTGCAAAGACGTTTGCATCACGACAGAGCTCGTGACCAGAAAAAAAAATCTCGATGATGTCCCGAGAAAAATCCACCGCTATAATTTTTTTTATCAGCTGTTTTATGTTTATTTTAACTTATTCCAAGCTAATTGTGTAGAGTGTTGTTGTTATTATTATGAGTGTGCTGCGTGACGAACGAACGGTAACACGATCGGGTTGCTCACAAGAATTCCACCCGATAATTGTTTTCCTTTCACTCACTCGGCGATACGACAATCTCTAGTTCCAACTAATTTTTTAGTGCTGCAGCATTTAGAGTGGTTTGCGACAACTGATTGAATATATTCTGAGTCTTTCTCATTTACTCCACCGTGTGCATAATTTTACATATGTTTCTCGGACCAGCGCAAATTTCTTATCGCTTTCAGGTGACGTTGATAGACTATTTTATTGAGTAATTTGAAACTTTGTTTATCAAAGTGGAAAAAAACATTGATTTTCCTAAATGGTGTTGATGGCAAAGTATTTTTTTTTTCTGTGGATATCTATCGAAAATGTAAAGCATTCAGTGTATGTGGTAGGTGAAGAGATTCTGTTTACCGGGTCTGATTATGTTATCTAGCACAACAAGTTATAGAACAATTTGACAATGAATATCTCGTGAGTTGAGCATACAACTGACATTTTTTATTATAATATTCATCATTGCAGCAGATAATCTCATCTAAAATATTAATTATTTTGTTCGTTCTTTTTTTAAAACCCTGCATTACCCTTTGGAACATTTTGTTGAGTTGAATACAGTAAGGGCTTGCAACTTTACTGTAGGTTACTACTCTCAATCACAACTCCATAAAATAAGTGGGAGTGCACTGTATTTACGAAATGAAAAAACAATAGAAATCGTATGCTCGGATGACCACTGATAAGCTTAAGCAGCCAAGTAAATATAGTTATGGTTACTGTATGTGTTTATGTTGCGTCTGCACTAATCAGTGATACCTTAATCTATGTCTCAAAACAAAACGGAACCCCGGTTGGAAACGTTTTTGAAAACTTTGAACATTAGCTTACTTGCCATTTGGATTTCATTGTTATTTGACGAATATCTTGGCAATTTTCATCCAAAACCTTTTGAACGACTTCAAAATCATTCTCAATACCGCATCATTATAATTGATTTTTTCAACAACAAAAATTCTTGCGATTTTGAAACATCATTTTTTTACCCATTATCAGTTTAATGTTTAAGAGTGAACCGCTATTTGCCGCCTTTTTAAATATAAGGGTGACTTATGCTTTCATAAAACCAGCGGAAAAATAAATATCATATATCTACAGGGGAACCGGCATGGGATATCGCAAATTTTGGATCGATAAAATGAAAGAAATTATTGAGAGCAATGTGATTTCGTATATATTACTGGAAAAATTAATATTATGGAAGTTTTTCAGGAAAATGGGTTAAAATTAGACGTGAAATGAGTATTCCGAGTATTATGAAATTCCGAGATATGCATGCCTTGTTTTACCGCGATATTCTTACAATAGTAAGGTATTCTCTTATATTGAACGCTCATCGGCTATTGGCGATCTGTTTTGATATTGATAGAATTTTAGTGAAGCGCCTCTCGGGTCTGAGATCGTGATCGCTTGATTCTAGGCGCGCGAAAGCGAAGCCTAATTCAAAGTGCAAACAGGAATAATCGCCCCACTGACAATCTCTCTACTCATCTCTGGTTAAAGCGTATCATCTTGCACCCCCGCAATGTCTTGGCGATACTAAAAGGGTTTAGGAAGAATAGCCCCCGGTAATTTAGACTCTGGCAATTCGGTGCTCAATGAAAAATGAAACCCATATATTGTCTCCATTTTTTGTTTTATCACATTCTTGTTTATCTGTTTGGATGTCTAATTTCTAATTTCCAGGCTCTAATTTTCGTGTTACCACCTGAACGGGTATATTAGTATAATATATAATATATTAGTGTAAACGCTGTAAAATTAGATGATTTATTTCGAATTATATCGAAAGCTTCACACTGATATAGCCCCTTAAAACCGTCATGCTTACACCCCTCAAGTGTTAAACGTACTTGCAGTGTGTCCACTGAGAAAGTGCGTCACGAGACTACAGCGGGGCATCGTGATTGGCCACTGCTGCGCAGCGAGCGTGCGTGTGTTGGTCCTACAAGCAAACGCGAAGGAAATGACAATCAGTACGTACTGGACTGTACTGGACCACTCACGTTTCGTAAACGCGCATTGAGCGACGAAACAGTCGTCAAGTTCGCACGTCATCTTTGACCGATGCCAAGCGTTGTATCGCAGTGACAAGCAAAGCGTCGTCATCGTACGTTTAACGTTCCACGAGTCTTCACACGCAGTTTCCACGAGCATTTGTGCAAGAACAAAAAAAAAACAACAAACGCTATAAGTGCAAGCGAATCCGAGAATGAGGGAAATGTTAATTGCGCTTTTTGCGCTCCTGGCTGGTAAGTTATACGATTTTACTGGAATTTCGTTACGACGAAGAGATTATTTCCTTTGTCGAACCTCGATCGCTTCGACGCGCACACAATGACAAGTTCGTCCCGATGCTCCGACGTTATTTTCGAGTACAATGCTTCGCGTCCCGTCGATAATTGCGTCGAAATCCTGTATACTTCAACTGCGATGCGCTTTGTTAATCGCTATTTATCGTATCTTTGCTATTTATCAGCTACGCATTTGAATGGATTTTTCTGTTTTTCTCATTCCCGCTGATGATTAAGCCCATCGATCTTTGTTTCCTCTCGATCCGACGCATCATCGTTTAATGGAGGTTCTCAGACTTTTTTTTTTCTGCTCTATAGTCTCACCTTTATTACTCATGGCTGTAGGTAAATGGTCAGTTTAACACTCTGGTGATGACTCAAGAATTCTTGAGCGTTCTAGGCCACGAGGGAATTAGATTTGTTGAGTTAGCGGATTTCTGGAGTCTCGTTGAGAAGCTACTGCCACGCGTTTCGTATGAAATGAAATATCATAGCTGACTTTTTTTTTTATAACTGACACGCTAAGATTATATTACATCCTCATTGTTATGCATCCTTGACAAACTTTAGCTTATGAATAAATAATAATTCGGTAACCCACATATTGTTTACTCCAAAAATTGGAGTATTTTTTGTTTATTCTTTGCTTTTGTAGTGTAAATCTAAATTTTGTATTCGGATAACTTTTAACGACTCTTGACTTCTCATATATAAATAATTTGTACATTCTTTCAATTACTTCTAGTTTGAAATATATTTAAAATATACTTAAAATGATTGATGTACTTATCTGTATGCTTATGACTATACATTTGTATATTGATCAACTCTTTGGAAAACTTCTAACTCTTTGATAAAAAAAAATTTTACGTGCACAATACAAAGCCCCTATTTGTCCCAAGACTTTTTTCATTTTTGTTGTAAAGCTTCTTCAATAAGTTTTGCAATCCTTTGATAACATTAATTTCCACACGATATGTTGTCAACATGAACCGTTATTGTGTTTTGTTTCAATGACTTTTGGCTTATAAATATGAGTGATGTGATAAAAGAAGTAATGACAATTTTCACTGAGAAGGAAATAAATATACTGTCGTATATCAAACATCAGTTCTATTCCATATATAAGTGGACCTTGTCCTCTTGTGGTTTTGCTGAGGATAATAAATTGGTGTTATCTCTCCATTCCCTCCATGTTGCTTCCGTAACAGTATTTTAAGCACAAGCCTTTGAGTAATCGTGCTATGCTGAGTGTATCTTTCCAGTTTATATGCAGTTTTTGTACCTCAATAACTGCACAGTAATAAAATAATTGAAAAGCTTTAGTCCTTACGGTAGGACAAAGTGGATAATGAAATAAAAAGGTTTAGGTTACTAAGGTGAATGAACTGAGATCTCAGTTTTCCCCATGGCTTTTTGTGACTCAGTTCTTTCTCTATTAATTCTATACTCATTTCTCTTTACATATAAATAAATGCTTTGGGGGAGCGGAACACAAATGACTCACTATTTAAGACTGTACGGGAGATGAATGTACAGCATCTGTGATTCAGCTATTCTCTGCTCTTGGATTTACAGTTGCAACAGCCAGGGTAGTAATTACTACTGAGAGTCAAGGCACTCCTCGCCTGCTGGGTGCAGAAAGATGTACTTGGGGCCCATCTTTCTGGTGTCAGAACATAACGTAAGAATGAACATTACTTGTTAAGGTGTCTGCATAAGCTTGGGGCCTGAAAAATAGTTCAATTTTCAATATATTTTGTTGATAATAATATAGGGATACTGAGGTCAGGATTTTACACACAATGCAGAGTCGTACGGTTTATTTTGTTCAATGTAAAACAATTGATAAAGCAGTTATTATTATTTAAACATACTGATGCGAAATAATATTTTTGTCCCATTCACTTTGAATCCATAATATCGAAAAAAATTCTTATTGTATGACTAGACAGTTATTAAAAATTCTAAAAATTACAAATTTAATGTTAAAAAATGGATAAACGTATAAAAAGTCAGCTTGTCATACGATAAAAAATATTAAAAACCGAATTCAAAGTGAAACGAACAAACATATTGACAGGCAACATTAATGTTTGTAATAACGATAATAACTTTATTGAATACCGATGACTTCACAACTTATGAATATTTTTAAGTTGTAGATAAAACCCCTATTACATTAACGCATTAATCTCTTTCTTTTTCATTTGACATTTTTTTGGGGCCTCAAGCATTTCCAGAACTTCAATTGAATCTCTAGAATATCCCTATTTATTTTTATTTCGAGTGATTTTATTATCAACAAATCGAGAAAATTGCTCATTAAAATTGTACAGAACTGCAGCAGGATGCAAAGCCACCCAGCACTGCATCAAAAAGGTATGGCAGACCATGGAGGTCGAGGACGACACTGACAGTGTGTGCGGAATCTGTAAGGACATGGTACAGCAAGCCCGCGATCAATTGGAAAGCAATCAGACTCAAGAAGATCTTAAGGCAGTATTCGAAGGGAGCTGCGCATTGATGCAGATCAAACCGATCGTAAAAGAATGTGACGTGCTCGTTGATCAGTTCATTCCCGAACTCGTCGAAACTCTCGCCTCGCAGATGAATCCGTCCGTTGTCTGTTCTGTTGCTGGTCTTTGTAATTCCGCTCATATCGACCAGCTGATCGAGGAACACAAGAGATTATTGCGAGAGGTAAAAAAGAGTGATGATACTTAAATATCGTTAATATGAGATAAATTGGCCGAAAGTACAATTTTCCATAAATTGTTTTTCAAAATTATAGTTTCCATCCCCCCCGCCCCCCGAAAAAACACCGTTTCTCTTTAAATTATTCCTTAAATTCGTTTGGATATTTTTTTAAATTGCAATTCCACATTATTCCCCAAGATTACCATTTTGGATAATAATGTAACATAGTCTCATAACAGTTTTTAGGTGAATTCTTATCCAAAATAGTCGACTGAGATAATTTTATTCTTAATTTCGTGAGTCCGTCTATTGCTATGAGTATCGATAAATAAAATAGAGATACGCAGAGAAATCCAGAGCCTTCTGGCTAAGGAATTGCACAAGAAAGAAAGTGCTATCTTTGACTAAGCATCCCGCGAAAAAGGGGCTTCCGAGTTATTTATAATGTCTAAACTTCTACCATAGACGTGTAAAACTCACTGTCGATTACTTTCTCTAGAATCCCGGAAAGAAAGCTTTATCGTTAAGTGACGACGAGCTCGAGCCCGACGAGTGTTCCAGATGTTACACGATCGCAGCGCACATGGAAAGAAAATTGAACACGGCATCTAGGGATCATGTACTCGACCAAATGTTGAATATCTGCGGAAAAATGAGCTCTTTCTCAGATGCCTGCTCCGCCATTGTCATTGAATACTTCTCGAATATCTATTCCCACCTCCAGGATAATTTCAAAGCCAAAAACATTTGCCATTTGTCCGGTCAGTGCAGCGGCAAATTCCACAAGCACGAGGAGGTGGGCAAGGTATGTAAACAAAAAACGGAGATAGGCAACTGTCGCCACTTTTAAATGCACACTTTTTGTTTTTCATCCCATGATTCGTTTATTATTAAGCACTCGATAAAAGTGGATTGCTCATCGTATATCGCATATTTTTTACTTTATTCAAAATTATTTAATTCTTTAACTGCCTATGTAGAAATTTCTTGCGGTGAAGAAATAGTCTTTTAAAAACAATTTCTTTTATCCTTAAAACAAAAATTCTGGAAATGATTCGCAAACGATGCATATACATATAAAAATAGTATTAAAACTGCTCTGATTTTACCATTTTTATTTAACCGAAAGCAGTTGACGCACGTCGGTGTGTGACTTCGGCGGTTCTCAAAGTTAAGCACCATTGTTTGAAGATTAATGTTTTTATAAACGTTATACAAATTTTAAACAAGTAGTTTTGTTTAAACAATGTAAACAATGATGTGTATTTAAAAGAATCAAAAGCTGTTAATTTTTTATAATGGATAAATTTAAAGAACATTTTCCATGGAATTTCTAATGACTTGTTGTTAATGTCAATGCGATAGGATCTGGAGGTCGAAGTACGTCCGTTGTCGAGTGTAGGAATGGTGGAAGTTGGCGACGATCTTCCCTGCAAACTCTGCGAACAATTGGCTGGGCATCTCAGGGATTTGTTGGTTGCCAACACTACAGAAAACGAATTCAAGCAAGTTCTCGAGGGACTTTGCAAACAAACCAAATCGTTTGCTCCCCAAGTATGTTTGTTTCTAATATGCAAATAATTTACATTCGTATATTTTTAAATACAATAGTTTAATATTTTTCCCAGTGTAAATCAATCGTCGACGAGTATTACCCAGAAATATACTCATACCTGGTTAACGGATTGAACAGCAACGGTCTCTGCGAGATGGCAGGAATATGTCCGCTTCCAGGCCAAGAAGTTCAGGTAAGCTCTGAATCCAGAAATTTTCCGAATGTTTGTATTGCAATAATTCATTGAAAATAGACTATCATCGTTTGTGGCTAACGATAAATATTTCCTTAGGAGGGATCTATCGCGCCGCTTCTTCCGGAAAAGCCGCTGGAGATTGGTGTGCGAATAATGAAGCACAGAAAAAATTTAGGCGAGCACGGTGCGGGAATCAGACAAGATGTAAAGAAAACAGAGGCTGACGAAATGCAGCTACCGATCGACAGGCTGATGGGACCATCCGTGATTGTTGGAGCTCCACAAATGGATGTTCAGGGACAACAGACTTGTGCATTCTGTGAATATCTGTTGCATTACTTGCAGCAAGTAATCACCAATCCGTCTACTGAGGTAAGCAATATATGGCTTCGAATTATGTGACGCACGTATCGCAAACGTGACCATTTGCTAAAACGGTCATTACAAATTATTCCGTAGGATGAAGTGAAACATGTGATCGGCAAGGTTTGCCAAAAACTACCGGATTCCGTGCAAAACACGTGTCACGAATTCCTCAATACGTACGGCGACGCACTCGTGGCGCTTATGGCTCAGGAGATTGACCCCTCTGTCGTAAGTATTTCATTGACCTCCGATTCGCTCAATTCTGTTTAGGAGCTATTAAAACTACTGCTTTACCGACAAATAATTCCAGCCGATATGCTTGAAGCTGTGAATTAAATCTAACCAGTATACATTCTTACATTTTTTACATTACGTGATAACATCCCTTGGTTCTGAGATAGATGGATTTTTACAAACATGATATCATAGACTTCTTGGTTGACTTTAAGTTTTAAGCCTTTCAACGCATGATTTACGAATGCTCCGTTTGAAAAATGTCGAAACCCGCAAGTTTTGAGTGGAATTTACCAAAACGTTTCTTCTTAAAATTGCGCTCTCGTGTTGTTAAGAAATTTTTACATTTGCGTATGTCAAATTAGCTATGGAAAGTGAATAAAAAGTACACTCGTTGCAGGTGTGCCCAATGATGCACGTATGCCCGTCCGAACAATTTTTGGATGCCTGGGAGAAAATCCCTAAGACTCTGATGTTAAAGAGCGAAGTTGAAGATAAACCCAGTTGCCCACTTTGTCTGCTCGCCGTCGGTCAATTGTATAATGTTATCAAGGACAACAAAACGGAGGTAATTATTGTGTACCTATACAAGTTAGATAAAACATCACTGTAGCTCACACTTTAATTATAATAGTAGTTTATACATCACTCACCAACTGTGACCATACTATTAAGAATGCTTTGAACATGCAATCCCAAGGAAAAAATTAGGCAAAAATTTTGTGAACAGTTTCATAAATATTGAACAAATAGTTTCGCACAAACAGTCTCAAACATTTTTTGCAAAACGGCAATTTAAAAATGATCAAAAAATTCTTTTTATCTTGGCTCTTGCGTCAATCAAACTTTTAGTTGGGAATATACATGTAAATCACCTTTAGACACTACCGAAATTACATTGGCTTATTAAGTAGCCACGGTTTGATAAATTGTCTATTTCAGGCCGGCATTGAACAGGCGCTAGAAAAATTGTGCAACCATTTGCCGAAGGATCTTGTTAATCAGTGCCAATCGCTGGTAGACGGTTATAGCAAGGAACTCGTTGAAATGTTGCTTGCGGATCTGTCTCCCCAAGAAATTTGTGTTTACATCAAGCTCTGCAACGCAAACAAAGACCCGGGCCCAAAGAACTTCTTTCCGATGGACAAAGATGGAGAAATCCGTAAGATATAATCTTTTTTATAATGATGTATTTGAGCTCCGTCTACGAGCGATCATTTTCGTTGACGTGGAAATTTTGGAAAATGATAACTATTGTGTCACGATTTCTTTATAACGAAAACTCACTCAAATTGGTTGCTGCACTGTAATATAGTAAAGCGACCAGAGTTGAAAAAACAATAGGGATTCAAATGTTGCTTGAGATCTTCCTGACTTGATTTATCGTCATAAATTCGGAATCGATGCAGAACAGAAATCAGTACTGAATTATGATTTATCAACAACAATATATACGAAAAATCATCGCCAGTAGATGCAGCTAAAATATATCGTGCAATGATATCGACTAGTAACTGATAAATAAAATACAATCCTCTTGTCGTTTATGACCCGCCCATCCAAACTTTTGCAATTCTCATGACTAATTTTCATTCCACAGTAACGAACGAAATTCCGGATTATCCATTGTCGGAGCAAAAACCAGTTGAGGACAGCACCACGTGTGTCGTATGCGAATTCGTAATGCAGTATCTAGAAAAAGCCATGGCCAAGAAATCGTCGAGAGAGGAAATCGAAAAAGTTGTTCACAGCGTGTGCAACCACTTACCGAAAACGGTTTCCGAGGAGTGCAATGGTTTTGTCAACCAATATGCCGATGTTGTCATTGATCTTCTGACGCAAGAAGTCAGCCCGAAAGAGATTTGCACGGTTCTTGGAACTTGCCAAGAAGAAATGCGACGCCTCCATGGTATTGTAGCCTTTCAAAAATGATAATGGAACAACTATTGTTAAACGATGTCTAAACGTCTAAACTGTCCAAACGATAAATGAACAACACAATATTTTAAAAGTTTTATTTTCTTAAATTAACGCTACATTGTGGGAAAATCAGTTAATGCGAAACTAGGCGTACGTACTGCCGAAACGGTGGCAACGGAAAATGGCGATATAGTTATAACTTTTCGAATGTGACCACGTCGCAAAATCAGGCGCTCAGTACTTTCGTCACGCTTGTAGTATCTATACAACGCCTCCTTGAAAACTACTACTTTATAATAAAGGTTTTTCTTGTGTGAAAAACATGTTTTATTTTTTACTACGTGATGAATAATATCTGTTTTTCAACGATGTTTGCGGCGACAGATTCTATCGCGGAATGCGCTCTCTGCCAGGCGGTCATCTCTACCATCGATAATCTTCTGGCCAATCCGAAATTTGACAACCAAATCGAAGAGGTTGTGTCCCGAGTTTGCGAATATTTACCGGCTGCCAAGCAAAACAAGGTAATACACGTTAATGTACGGAAAGTTCAAATCGTAGTCGAAGCTCCAATAAATTTAATTATTTCGGTTAGAATTTTGGTTCTTTACTAAAAGATAAGATCATATTGAATTCTTGCAAAGTTTGGTATCTGAAATTACTACATGAATTGAGTAATGATGCGAAGTATTGTCGTTTTTAGTGCACGATGATGATGGAGGTTTACGAACAAAGTATCATAAACATTCTTCGTGAACACGGAGACAGCAAGAAAATCTGCAGTACCATTGCTCTGTGTTCGGCGGGTGATTTCTACGCAATGAAGTCTGGACAACACAACCGCATGGTCCGATCGATTACTGATCTCGGAAAAAAACCGTGCACGTGGGGGGAAGGTTATTGGTGTAGGAACAACGACACCGCTGCCGAGTGCAAGGTACGTTCGTTAATATTTTCACCGTACCTAAATGCAATGGAATATCGTTAAAACGTGAATTTTTCGACAGTCAATTAAATTGTGTCATTCTTTTATTTTCAGCAAGAAGATCATTGCAGAACACATGTATGGAAAGGTGATTCAGCACCGGTCGCTTCGCAAGGAAATTAATATGCGAAATCGGCGCTTGCTATGAAGAAGGTTTGGTGAGGGTAAAAAAAACCAGCTTTTATCCGCCAAATACTGTTAGATCTTGTTAGTTGAACAAAAAAAAACTTACTTCATATATTAATACTATTATAACATTACATTTGATTAGAAGAGCGCTATTCTGTTGCGTGTGAATTTGCAGAAAATGACGAAATCTTCCTTAATAAAGATACGCGAAACACAGATGACTTCGTTGCTCGAATTAATAAATGATATCCAATTGCTGGAAGAAATCTCGATTTTGGTAAATCTGCAAGCTGTCTGCGAGAATATTACGATTTACATGTGAAAAAGTGATGAATCGATGATGTGGGGTGCGAAAAATCGCAAGAAATTTATATACCTACTTATACTATCGAAAAACACGTTACTCAATCAAACTCACAGCTAGATTTTTTAAGTTACATTGAATTGTAAGTTACCTGTGATAATGGGAAAATAAAATTGCGAAACTCACGTATATCTTGTCATTTCTAGCCAAGCTGCAACGAAACAGAATTCTCGAGCATCGCCTCAGGCCTGCAAATAAGAGCTCGTGACGACAGTAAAAAGCTGCGACAAAGACTTTTCTAAGGGGTTTTTAAATTATTACGTGGACTGACATTAAGGCGGATGTTTCACTAATAGAGAAAAAGTAGTGAACTTTTATTCTTCACTCGATTTTTTTCGCACGCAGAAGATTCTTGAGCTGTGTAATTCTGCTAAAACGAATTTTCCAGTGCTGATAACTGGTTGGTCTACGTTCCCTCACCATGAGCTACGTCGATCGATATGGACCCCATAGTGCGTTTATAGTCTAGGGATGGGCGCTAATGTTAATTAGACCGCCGACCAAATAATCGATTACTAACAAAACATTGAAGAATCGATCACTTCTATCAAATCATTATCCATATTTGAAAATCGAAATCGACACGTCAGCATTGTTTTGTAAAACAATTTTTAACTCGAAAAACGATTAACAGTTCGAACAACATCAGAAAATCGATGATCCTGTTTAATAGACGGAAAACCGATTAATTGGTATACGATATTCAATATCGACGAAAGAAAATATACTACATTGTTATACAGTCTCTCAAGTGGTGAACGTAACTTTAGAGTACAATGTTTGAAAACTGCAGTTTTCTATTTGTTTCTGTCAGTCTTCAACAACAAGGTGTCCTGTAGCTTCTTGAAAGTGCACGATGTGCTGGAACCGTGCAGACACAGTGCCTCGTTATATCAAAACACGGGATATATAAAAAACTTTATTTCACAAATACTCATCGTACCCAGATACACACATGCCGGCCCCGTGCCGTCACCGTGCCTCCACGTACGTTCGCATATGTGCAGGCACTTTGCACGCACGCGGTGCGTTTAAAATTTCCCAAATTGGCGGCACGCGGTGCCGGCACTGTGCCGGAATGCTGGACGAAAAGCGCGTCAGTCTATCCGGGTGTAATCGCCACAATCCTAATTACATTCTTTCAACAATTAGCACCTTTTATAATGACCCCTCAAATTATCTTATAATTGGATAAAAAAAAGATGAAATTTTTCTTTAAAAAATCGAGAAAAAGATGTAGCGATTTTGACAAACGCCCGATTACATCCCATGTACCTATATTGTATTGTGGGTGTATTTGCACCTGCTCTGTACAATTATATTCAGACGGCTCGGACTCTCGAGTGTGTTGTCCCTGCATTATCAACAACCGGAGCCTCGTCTTTCCGCTCGCGTTAGTTCCTCCGGTGAGATGCCGCCGTCTTAGAGTTTGGACGGTTCCAAGTGGTAGAATTTTTTATCATTGCGTGTAAAAGCCGCGAGTCCCCCCTCGCGAAGCGTTGTCGGGTGGAGAGTGAGCTCGGTCGCGCACCCGAGTGAGTAAGAGTGAGTGCGAGGGCCGCGGCGAAGCGTATCGTCTGCTACGCGCAGAGTGGACGGTGGCTAGGCGGAGTGTGGCTGGAACATCGTATCTCGTCCCAGCTCGATTGTATTCCTCGACAAAACGTTCCGTGCTCTTCCTTATTTTATCAATAAGCCAATCTGACAAGAATACCGTGCGGTGTTACGCGAGTGTCGTCGTCAATGTTGATAATCGAGAGTAACCGGAACATAATATCGTTGTCGTTGCCGCTCAGCTACTGTCAACAACCGGACGCCACACTCAGCGTCTCCGAGAAACGTCAAACTTTCGTCACGGCCCGGCCGCGACGAGAGCGGACCTCGGGCTGAGAAACAACACATTTGTCGTCGTACGAACCCATCGAATATCGTCACCACCGAATGCTAAAAACCTATTTATCGTATCGCGAAATTCCAGCTCCTCCCACAAAGCCTTTTTTTTCTTTTTTTTCTTCTACTTATTGTTTTCTTTATTTGTTGTTGTTGTTTCGTTATTGTTTTTAATTTTTATCCTTGGTATTCTGTGTGTGTGTGTGTGTGTGTGGGTTCGGGCGTTATTTTCTGTTTTGTCGCACGCGTACGCGAGTAAACAACAACAAATATGGCAAACAACAAAAGCACGAGCAACGCTGTGCAGAATAAGCCTGTCGAGGTGTCCCAACAACTTCAGGATGGAGAGAAGTTTATTAAGTGGGACGAGGTTAGTATACCGCTCGATCGCTCGCTCCCGTCAATTCAATTTGACAATTGGCGTACGCTCGCACTTGGGTCGTGTACTCGAGGCTTACATTCGTAGATGAGACTTCCTTTGCTTCTTCAATAGACACGGGTCTTTTAAAGTTAGTCGAGAGGACTTATCGGACAGCACAAAACCATGGAATTGATGCAAATTGATTCTGTTGAGTTACCGGCAAGCTCTATTCTTTTGTACCTTTTCTCCTGCTACCGTGCATTCTTATAATCTCAGGAGAATTGTATGGGTGCAGTCGTGCTGAGACAACCTTGGTTTCTTGCTCCCGTGTCAAGTACATCTTCAAGTTTTGCACTTCGGAGCTATCTTTGGACACTCCAAGGGGAATAAGTTCATCGGAGGTGGCAACTTGCCAATGGAAAATCAATGGTGTTAAATGAAAATTCAAGAGGGCTGTTTATTCAACATTCAATTTTACTCTCGGGTTATTGAAGAATTTTAAAATCTGTCGGTACTTTCATTATCTTGCATCATTCCATGCTGACTGAGGTGCAAATTCGTATTCCATCAGGAAAATTTGTATCATATATTCTACCAGGAACATTGTGGTTGTTATAACATTGTAGTCAAATTAAAGTATGGATACAACCAAGTTTACCTGGGTAGTGATTATTTTACTCTGTGAATTATAGGCAATTATAAACCAACGGGTATTGGAGCTCATTTTTGAAATTTCTACTTAAAAATCATTTAAGTTACTGACCATTTTAATTGATTTCAAATGACAATTTTTCCATTGCATTCCAGAGATATTGAATACATTTTTTTTGTTTTTCCATTTGAAATTAGGTTTCATGAACGAGTTATCAAAGAACTTTCTTACTTGTGGAAGCTTTGCATGTCTTCTACTAAGAAACATGCGTTTCTTGGATATTGCAGGAAAATTAAAGCAGAACACATGGAAATTTACAACATACTATACAGTCAAGTTTACCTGGATGATGATTCATATCTCATCAATTATCCCTGATGCATATACTTCTAAATTTATTAATTTACTAAATCTTTCCATTATTGTGGAATGGCAATTTTTCCACCAGTTGTCAATTGTGGTTAATGACAATTCAAGAGGATTATTAATTAATCATTAAGAAGTTATCAATAATATTTTGATATCTATGGGAATTTTTATTGCCCTATGTCATTGGACCTGATTGAACTGTTAATATGTTCTATTAAGAAAATGTTTATTTTTCCCAAATTATAGGCAAATTATAAATAAATTGGTATTTAAATCAATTCCTCAAAAGTGTACATGAATGTTAGTTTACTAGAAATTGCAATTATTTAAAAAATGTACTTTTTTCAAAATTTCAGTGGTATTTGATGAATATTTATCAGAAAAATATGAAAACTTAACATAATCTGATGTGGATTGACAAACATATTTAGCAAACAATAAGTTTGAAAATTACTCCAAGCTTAACTTGACATTTAAAAAAATGTAATTGGTTTAAATGCAAAAAGATTGAAAATTTACGACCTTTTCAACACTTATTATTTCTCGAAAAAAGAAGAAAAAAAACTATTTTCAATTTTGGGAAATGAATATGGTCGGAAAAATTGGAGCCAGTTCATTCAAAAATAATAATAATAAAAAAAGTCATCATCGTTACGCAGAATCAACAACCTCAACGTGTTTAATCACGTTAATTTATTCAGATTATTTCATTGTTGCGAAGTATTTCAATCTTAATATAATCGAAGTTTTGAGGTATATTTGATACAAACAGAATTAGCACACCAATTATGTTAATAACCGTTTTACGAGTACACGATTGAATAAATAAATCATAAAAAAATTTGCATATATCCGGTATCTTTTTTACTGAAATTCACACAATTTATTTATTTTTTATATTATCACATTATTGACAAGCCCAACAGTTAAAAAAATCAACAATACGGTTGTATATAAACATATCACAATGAAAAAATAATTTCATACAAATTCACGAAATTTTTTAATGGGGATAATTTGTTATAAAATTCTATAAAATTATGGTAAATATACATTCATTTAACAACTATCGATACATTTCAAAATCGTTTTACAAGTCCTGCAGTTTATACTCAGGAAATAATTATACGGTAATAATTGTGCTATAAATGTTCACTTGAAAAAGTAATGAATACCCATATCATTGCTTTTTACAAGGATAAAATTACGCATTCGCTCGTAAGTCTGTTGGAAAAAAAGTACTCGGTTGATTTCATGTTCTTGTATGTTTCACAGGATTCCGGAGTTGCAACGCCGGTTACATTGAGGGTGGATAAATACGGTTTTTATCTGCATTGGGTGGATCAGAATAATGAAGTGGATATGCTTGATATCGCAGTGATACGGGATACTCGGACAGGAAAACACGCCAAGATACCGAAGGTACGAAGAACTGCTTCTCGAACTTGATGGTGATCATCGGAGGGTTCTTCTTATAATAATATAGGGAGCGTGGAATTTGCCGAGTGTGCTTCCTTGGCCATGCACTCATTCTGTACACTTCACTTTCAAACGAAGCGTTCGTCTGTAATTTATAAAATAACTGGCCACAGATTGTGCAAAAGTTAAGGATACGTCTGAGTGAATGCATCCATCATTGGGTTTCATTCAAAGCCGCCCGCAATTCTCTATAATTACATCACCTTTGCTTGGATGCTCATGACGCACAGCTCAAGCACTTAATAATTATTGACAAAATTATAAATAGAACATTACCTACTTTACTTATACCCCATATACGTTTTTTTTTTTTTTTTTTTTTCCTCGGCAATAGTTACTCTTGCATGCGGCGGGTAATATAATCGCGGTTAATACGGAAGAGAAAAAGAAGGAGGTGTTTTTTTCATCATATTAATGTTTTCCTATAAATCAATAGAAAGCCTCCTCCTGGTTGACTTTGTGCATCCGATGTTTCATTATGGCCTTTCGGAAAGTTTGAATGCGCAAAGTTCTTGTCTGTCTCGTGGAGACGCGTCACGAT
Organism: Clistopyga incitator; assembly: GCA_947507545.1. Lineage (NCBI taxonomy): Eukaryota > Metazoa > Arthropoda > Insecta > Hymenoptera > Ichneumonidae > Clistopyga > Clistopyga incitator. The sequence goes on along the minus strand of OX382179.1, from coordinate 1,949,027 downwards.
CCCTTATTTTTAGAGACAATGCTGGCGGAATTATCACAGCCGCTTCGTGTCTCCGTAATGAATGCGCACGGACACCGCAATACGTGTGTGCGAACCATTGCGTGATACACATTATCACTCGTTCTTTGTTTGTGAAAATAATAATAACGATGGGACAAACGGAATGCTATTAGAAACGAATGGTGGTCTATTGACTGTTAATGGTGATGGATGGAAAACGGGGATGGGCTGAATTAGAATAATCATGAACTCAAAATATATTCTGATTCGAATGACTGATCGTCGTTTCGTGATTATTAGATTATTAGTTATTTCAGGGATAAGATAAGCATTTTGAGTTAGTTTGAATATAATGAATTATTTAATTTGAATAAATTTTCATGCTTGATTTTATTGTCAATTTAACATTGCTAATTGGCTCAGTATTCGAGGTTTTTGCGACAAGAGAAGAATCAACAAAACATTTTATCATAAGCAACAATGATACCCATAAAATATCAGTAGAATAATCAGAAAATAGTTTGACATTAAAAAAAAATTTGTTGCAAAATTAAACCCGCTAATATTTGCAAAAATAAATATTTTTTTAAAGGATTAGTCAACAGTTTCCCAAATCTCGTTTTTGTGAGTGTAATATTTTCTATGAAAACGCGTTTGAAATTCATTACTTTTTTTTAAACCATCGTATGAAAATAAGTTTTGTTCACGTATACAAATTATTTTACAAACCAATATCAGTGTTTTTGGAAACTTTAACGAAATAAATGTACGCAGATTCTTTTTATTGGTATGTCGTAAACAATGAGTTACTTAATTAGAATTGATACTTGTAGGGATTCGGTCTCCCCAAAGTTAGGGCTCGATTTGGATCTTGGGCTTCTCGTTTGCGTACGTAAACGGGCGAATGAAGCAAGTTTGAACTTAGATCCGAGTTGGCTTACGAAAATAAAAATAAAAAGTCCCCCAGAATTCCAGTTCACTAAAGTAATAGTGGAAAAGTACAGTCATTGTCTTCTCAAGACTCCTACATATTTTAATATGACTGAACGAATAAATATTCCATAATTCTCTTCATAATAAAATAATAAAAACATTATTTTCGCAAGGATTACACAGTTAATTCACTCGTTAGTACGTAATATAATTTTTGCAGGATCCGAAATTGAAGTCTCTAGTAACGATGGGCTCTCAGGATTGTCTGGAGGAGAAAACCGTGACGATATGTTACGGTTCGGATTTTGTTAACGTTACATTTATTAATTTTTGCGCAACACGAGCAGAAATAGCGCGACATTGGACAGACCAGTTGCTCCAACTGGCTTACAATTTGACACAACTCAATACCAGTACAATGTTGTTTCTGCAAAAAGCACACACGAAACTCACACTCACTGCTGACAAGTCGGGAAAAGTGCCAACAAAGAAGTAAGTCCATGCCGGATGAATGCGTCAGATAGTAAATTCTGATTGAGAGTAAGTTCAAAGTTCTCAATACCATTTTTACTTTTCAGTATCATAAAAATGTTCACGCAAAATAAGGAGGACCGCAAGCGCGTCGAGAAGGCTCTCGATATCGCATCGCTTCCATCGGGAAAGGTACATTTTCCTGTCTACAGTTTATCAAGTTATAACAAAGCTTTTTTCTTTATTATTCCATGTTTCATGCATCACGCATTTTGTGGCAGAAAGCCAAAACGCCCATTAAGTTCGTTCAGCATCCGCTCCGACAATCACTGGTGTTAAGGTAGCTAGTGTGCTCCGCACTAGTGAAATGAGGGCCGGACTTTTACAATGGTTTATGCTAAGTTTGATGCATTACAGATGTGTTATGTACACATTTCCAACCGACAGTTTTGATACGCTTGAAATTTGAGTACTCCGTAAGAAGCAGAATACTTGAAAAGATTAGACGGTATTGTCGATCGTATGAAAATTGATTTAAAATAATAACGATAGCAAATAAACTGTGTTTATTAATAATTTTAACGAGTTTACAAAAAACTGAGTTTCTTTGTCTCATAAAATAAATGTTACTGTTTTCCTGTAAATGATTGTTTACATAGTTTGCTTATGCTTTCGAAATTTATCAATTTTTGAGAATTAGTCGAGGCTTCTTTTGGAAACCTGTTTGTTCTAATACTTGGATTTTTTATGTCTGATGCAGAATTTTACAATGGACCGATTCAAAGTTTGCAACTGCTCCATGACTTAAGAAAATAAATTAATATGTACTCGGAAAAATTAGCAAATTCATTTCATGAGATAAAATGTTTTCTGAAAATTTATTGAACTAGTTTTTGCGATTGAATTAACAATAACATTCGGAATTCGGTGATATTTGAAAGCCAGAATGTCCTTAGTATCATCGAATAAGCAAGGCTTTTTATTTTCCTATGAGCGACGCAAAATTTTCATTGAATCTCTTTTCTGGTTGGAAATGAATACGTGATACATCCATAAGTTTGTTCAACATCTGCCTTTACAATCTCTTGTGTTTAAGCTCAGACACGTTCCACGCACTAAATTTATTAAAACACTCTAAGATTGTGATTTTCTACGCACACATTTGCACAATGTACTCTACTTGAGATAAAGGAATACGTGTGTTTACCTGAGTGCCATAGTTGTGTAACTTGAGTTGTAGATTACGGATGGTCATGCATCCTTCGGTATACAACCTTCGGTTGCTCTCGTCAAGTCTTCATAGCTACATATTTAATTTGTGGCAATGCTATCGTACGCGAGATGATTCAGGCTCATAAACATTGGCGTCGGCCCTACTTCTGTAGAGAGAACATTGATTTCCATAGGTTTTACGAGCTATTTTACGACGATGGGGTATATTGGTTACTGATAAAGGCATATTTCTGCCTTGACTATTGTATTTTTTGATAATTCCAATGGTTCGATGATTCAACGTATCTACGTTCAATACGTTATTCTTAGTAGACTTGAAAATGATGTTGTTTTGTATTCATTTTGTATCAGATGAAAAGAGATGCGGTAATCAATTTTTTTCCATGTACATCAAAAGCTCCTTGAAGAATACATTTGTGTAAAGTAAAAAAATTGTGAAAACGTTGGTATTGCCACAATTGATTTCAATAAACTGCGAATTTCAAGAGAGACATGACTTGACACGGTCAAGTTTTTGTACGAAAAATTCATTGCCGTAAATGTGTGAAAATACGTTCCGTTGTAGTAAAACATAATGAAGTTGAGGTTGTTAACCGAAAAAAATATTGTATGTTTCTAAATTGATTAAGATGTTTTTTTATAAACGTGACCGATACTCACTGACCACCATTACCCCGCTTTGCGCGTTGCCGCCGGCTTCATAGCCTCGGCATGGTGCGTTATTTCATTAAATTTGGCACTGCGAGGAAACTGCAGGTGCCCTGTGAAGGTTGATCGTATTTTTCTCGAGCATGCCGCTGGCACATAGCCAGTAATACCAAAGGAAGCTATAAATCCGGTTAACGTCTACTAGAGTTTTTAGGGAATCTTTATAGAATGCAACCGCTAAAACGCACCGTCGTCGAGGCGACTAATTTAGCTTGTACACACCTTTCAGGGCCGCCCCGTTTTCCACTATAATTGTCATTATTATCGTTGATTTTGTTGCAGAACGACGCAGTCTCGTTGCAAAAATTTCAATTCGAGGAATTCTTCAATTTCTATAAGTCTCTAACGCAACGATCGGAAGTTGAAAAAGTATTCGAAGAGATTGTTGGTAATTCAAAGCGTCGATTAATGTCCGTAACACAGCTTGTGGACTTTCTAAATCAGACACAGAGAGATCCCCGACTCAATGAGATATTATATCCATATGCTAACACGGCACGAGCAAAAGATCTGATTAACCAATACGAACCTAACAAGTATAATGCTAGCCGAGGACAGCTGAGTTCCGATGGTTTTCTCAGGTATTTGATGAGCGAGGACAATCCGATCATGGCTGTTACCAAATTCGAATTATCGGATGATATGGATCAACCACTCGCCCATTACTTCATCAACTCTAGTCACAACACGTATCTGACAGGTAAACGATTGTTCCATTCTTAATTAGAGTTTACGATTGTACTGACAGTGTATTTTATACCGTGATCGGGGTTGCAAGATAGCTTTCTTTTTATTCAATGGAATTAATTTGTTTCATATTCTAGTATGCATACGTTTTTTAACAGAATTTTCATATATATTCGGACGCTTGTTAGTGAGAGTTTTTAAAGTTTCTTCATTCTTAAATTGGCTGTTGAATCGTCCTAAAATCTCTCATATTGATATGAACTATGTTACGTATCCAAAATGGGCAATTTTCTCCCAATTTTCAAATAGAAGCAATAACTATTATAATAAGAAGAGAATACTTTGACAAAATATATGCACCGGAAAAATCGGCGAGATAATTTTCTTAAGACGATTAGATGTTCTAGAAATTCCTTGAAACATGTTATTGTCATATCCAATCGATCAATAATATTTCATCGTTATTGTTATAAAAAAATAACTTTATGCAAATCATGCAGCGATAGGGGTTTTTCATCGAATTCAATATATAGAATGCCCACAATACTATATTGAAGATTGATAGCTTTGCGGAATGCATTAGCGTTAAATGTTTCGGTGATATTCCAGGTCATCAACTAACTGGAAAAAGTTCTGTGGAAATCTACCGGCAATGTTTACTGGCGGGTTGTCGTTGCGTTGAGTTGGACTTTTGGAATGGAAAACTCGATGAGCCCGTCATCGTTCACGGGTAAAAATGTCTTTAATAATAGAAAGGAATTTCATAGATCGTTTGCACCATTTTATACGCTAGATTAGCAACCTGTAGATCGACACCTTCACTGTAACGATTAAACTACAAATCTATGAGCAGATACACGTTTGTGCCTGAAATATACGCTCGAGATGTGATCGAGGCGATAGCAGAGAGTGCCTTTAAAACATCGGAATATCCAGTCGTGCTCAGTTTCGAGAATCACTGCAATCCAAGACAGCAGGCTAAGATCGCTCAGTATTGTAGGGAGTACTTTGGTGATATGCTGCTTGATGCGCCCCTCGAATCTCATAAGGTATTGCTTGATACATAGAGCTCTTGATAATAATTCCTAGATGCCGTTATTTTCTTCGCTTACAGGTAGTTTTAATGTCATATCAGAGTTGGTCAGATTTTTGTTTTTGCATCTCACAAACAAAATTCTATACTGAACGAAAGTTATATATCGGATAAATATACTTTCTGCATGTGTTCGTATGTTTTATAGAAAGCAAAAGTTTTCTCTGGAATTGAAAATTACGATTATTTCTCAATTATCTACACATTTTGCTTCATATTCTGAAATGTTTTTTCGATTACGTTTTCCATAGTTTTAGAAAAAGTCACAGTTCCCTCCGACAGTTTTCGCGTGCTGCGTCGATTAACGATTTGTGAATTTCGCTGAGTATCTCTCATTTTTCCTAACGGATGATAGATATTTTCAGAAAGGTCGTTTCTTTGGCATTGTTATATGTCATTATTGACATGAATTTTGAAGTCAGACATTTTTGAAAAATGATTTTAGTTTGCCACTGTGTATAGAAACCTCGGAATTTTTATGTAGAACACGCGTAGTCCTTAATGCGATAAAACTATGGACGTCAAGGCGAAACGTATATCAAATGGGCAATAAAAAATATCATTACAAAATAACCGTCGAAAAGTAACTATGACACACTTGTTGCATTTTACGCTATTATAATGCCGTTCTCGGCAGGGAAATGAACATTTTTCATTACGCAAGTCGCTAGAGTTGACAACTCCAGCGTATCGACAGTAATTCCTTAATAATGGCGCTATATTTCGAACAATGGCCAACTCTGACTTAGGTACTTTGAGTCGCTCGAACGTTAGAATTCCGTATGAATATGTAGAATCGATTTAATCCGCACGACAGCTCGAAGCAGGTCAAGAGCTTCCACCGCCATCATTACTGAAACGAAAGATCATAATAAAAAATAAGAAGAAGCATCATCATCATCATCACCATAAGAAGCATCATAAGAAGCAGCAAGCGACTGTACCGGAAGCCGGCGAAGGTTCCCAAGAGATCGATGAGGAAGGTGCAGCTAATCCGACAGCCGAGGGTGAGAGTGGCCCGCCACCGGATATAATTCCGCAAAACGAGGTTGTAGACGGCCCGGCAACGCCTGCGAGTGGCGAACAACAGATAGGAAACGGTGAGGTGCCTCACGCTCCGATGCTTCAACAGCGACAGGGAAGCAAAGATAGTACTCAGGAAGATGATGGTTCGTACTGAGATTTCCGCGACAATGCATTTATAGCGTTTCAGTGATGCAAGCTCACTAGATACCATATAATTCTCATATAATTATTTCAGATGACGATGAAGATTCGAGCACCGAGGAGGACGAATCGAATGTCGAAGAAATTAAACTACGAATGGGCGACAAGGTTCCGGCGCCTGACAAAGTAGCTTCAACCGCCAAAGAAACAGAAGCGGGTGCTGAAATCTCGGCACTCGTCAATTATGTTCAGCCAGTTCATTTTAATAGCTTCGAGAGCGCTGAGAGTGAGTATCGACATTTTTTTGCTCATAAAGAACGCTTTGCTTTTAGGAAATCACTTTTCCCGTGACTTTCGTTACAGATTAGTTGAAATTACGTAGATCGTAAGAAAAAGGGCTTAGAAAAAACTCATGTAGAAGTACATGTGTTTCAGTGCTTGTGTTCATAGACACATTTGTCCTCTTTAAAATTCTAGCCCTAGCAGTTTTTGAGATATTGGGGTCGAGGTTTATCAAATATGACTTTGTACAGAATTTAGTATGAATCAGTCAGAGTTCAAAATTTCTAACGTTTTGAGTGTTTTTCGTAGATTTCTATTCAACCTTTAATGTGACAAAATATAGATTCACTGAATTTTTGTACTCAAATGGTCTAACTAACCATTTTACTCAATGGTCTGTGTAATTAATAGTATAAAATTTGACGAGAATCGATTAAGGTATCAGAATTTTACAAAATGAATGCCAGCGTATTGAAACTTCTTTACAAATGTAGTTCGGCGATTGCTATTTACAATGAAGCGTAACCGGGGTTAAAATTTACGAAATTTATTACCGAAAATATGTTATATATGATTATAATTTCACAAAAATACCACTTGAGAAGCACAAAGTAATGCGTATCTTTTCTGCTTCATTTTCAACTTGCCCATATTTGCTCAGATGAAATAACATTCGAGAAAAAAATATACTTGAAAATGATTATTTACTTTGGGCTTTAGGAAGTGAAGATGTTTACGATCAAATGAAAGATTAAATATAATCAATAGCAACACTGTTTTATTTTCATCATTTTTTGGGTGATAACCTTCTTTAATTAGCTTCCCTACAACTTCAATCAAAACTTTCGTCCCACGCCTATCTTCAAAGCGATCGATAATTTAATTAGGTCATCGCAGAAAAATCTATAAAACACGATAAAGTTTATGAACCCGGTTTTGACGTGGTCTTAATCGGTACTAGATGGAATATTGGCCATCTCAAAACCTTTTTGTTTATTACTCGTGTTTAATTACTCTGCTGAAAGTACTTTTCGACAGACTGAGTATTTTAATCGTCGTTTCTTCATTTTTATAAAATTGAAAATCCTCTTTCGGTTTTACCGACAATTATCGCTGCAGAAGTGTCTCATGGTAACGATGAACATGTTACTTGTTTTCCAATATCTTTTTAACGCGTCACAAAAATATTATTTGTAATAAAAATAAATATCGATGGGGTCAGTAACTACGTCAAACGGCATTGCGGTAAACACCTTAATCGCCGGCACTGACGTCGCTCCCTCCATTCTGTTTCGCAGAGAAGAATCGTAATTACGAAATGTCTTCATTCGACGAAAAACAAGCGACGACGTTACTGAAAGAACATCCATTGGAGTTCGTGAATTACAATAAACATCAGTTGTCACGAGTCTATCCGGCGGGAACGCGCTTCGATTCAAGCAACTTTATGCCTCAAGTATTTTGGAACGCCGGATGTCAACTGGTGGCTCTGAACTATCAGACACTCGGTGAGTACGATCTTGAGGATCTTCCTTGGTAAGATTCTCATACGTAACTTTGGAACGAAAAATTAAATTCACATCGAATTTGCGTACTGTACGACGAGAGAAAAATGTGAAGAAGAGATCAATAAAAATCAGTGAATAAAGATTCGAGTAAAACTGAGTTTGAATAAAAATACAGATTCAAAGAATTTATTAATGTGTCAGTGATAAAATTGTTTAATAAATACGATAAAAAAACTGTCTTCATTTTCATAATAAAATTAATTTTCAACACTTTTCCAATAATTATGAGAATAATTGTATTTTTAATTTAGGACTATTGATGAGAAGTCTAAATAATGAAAAATTTTATTCTCTAAATTTTCGTATGTCGCAGGGTATCGTAGCTCTTATCGAATTTAATTTCTGACTGAGTATTTGTATGTAAAGTTAAAGTTGATTGAAGATAATAACAGTCTCATCGAGAGGCAAAATAAAATACCGTAAGTGAATACAAAGAACTTTCTGCTGTCCACAGATCTTGCGATGCAGCTGAATCTCGGTATATTCGAGTACAATCAACGCTGTGGATATGTTTTGAAACCAGAATTCATGAGAAGAAAGGATCGACGCTTGGATCCATTCGCGGAATCCACTGTTGACGGAATAATCGCTGGAACGGTGCACATTCACGTAATATCTGGACAATTTTTATCCGATAAAAGAGTTGGAACGTACGTTGAAGTAGATATGTACGGTTTACCTGCGGATACCGTAAGAAAGAAGTTCCGGACGAAGATTATACCGAACAACGGAATAAATCCAGTATACGATGAGGAACCGTTTATATTCAAAAAGGTGAACATTTATTCAAAACATAATACTACAAATATACTAACAAAAAACTGGTGCAAAAAAGAATCTTGCACATGCTTCCGCATTATTAAGCTAACTGAATTTCTTCGAGGAACTTCTCAATGAGTACTCAAATAATTAAGACTTGATATTCTTGCAGGTCGTATTACCCGAACTCGCATCTATTCGAATAGCAGTTTACGAGGAGTCCGGTCGATTCATCGGTCACAGAGTATTGCCGGTAGTCGGTTTGTGCCCAGGATATCGGCACGTCGCTCTTAGAACAGAATGTGGTCAGCCTCTTCCACTCGCTAGTTTATTTTTGAACGTCGTTGTGAAGGACTACGTCCCTCATGGCATGAGCGACTTTGCGGATGCTCTCGCGAATCCAATAAAGTATCAGAGTGAGAAAGAGAAGAGAGGAAAGCAATTAGCTGTCTACGGGGACGACGCGGACGGATTGCCTGAAGGAGAAGTCGAAGTAAGTTTCAACCCTTTTAACAGCCTATCCACATTAACCGCTAAAATCGGCACGTTAAATTACTTGTATCAAAGAACCGTTATTTAATTACGCTTGTATTCTTTTCCGAAAAATAATTTTACGCACATATTTTTGGAAATCCGTATATTTTTTTACCTTATAGTCGATGCTATTGTCTTCGGTTGCCTGAATAATCCGTATTAAAGATCTTATTTTGACCGGCAATATATGGTACGTTGTTTACGAGTTATAATAAATTGATGAATTCAGGGATTGATTCAATGTTTTACACGGTCTTCTAATGAATTAAGAGCACTTACTGTTATTTCATGAATAATTTTGTCATTTTCGTTTCGATTTCGCGTCGCTGAATAGACCAGTTTTGTCCAACATAGGTTTTTATAATATTTTCTAAAACAAAAATGATATTGATTTTTTTTTTGATTATTCTCGTCGCAAAGTACTGAAATTATGATAAAATCAATTTTTTTTCCTTAGCCATGTATGCTATGTAAATCCTTAAGTTAAGCAGTTGAAAAACCGAACAGTAAATTAAATAAATTTTCTGAATAAAAAGATGACTAATTAAAAAAGCTGTTACATGAGTCAGCAAATGATAATTTTAGACAGCTATTTGTCGTGCCGAGCTAGTTTAATTCTTCCTTTCCCTACTAACATGCTAATTCCACTACTAACATTCCATAGACTAAGGAAAAAGTCGTTGCAAGCGGACCAAGTTCCTCTAAACCAACAGTAAGTTATCCTTGTACAAACACACTCGATTAATTATCTCAGTGAAATATTGTAAGTGAACTGGCGTTTCACTCAGGACGAAACCGCAAAGATAAAGAGATTGCAGTCGGTCGGAGAGCTGCCAGGCCTTCAACCACCTTCTGGAAGTCCTCACGGGAGACCGTCCGTAGCTGGTTTGAGTACCACGGAAACTCCGGATCTTGAAGACAGCGTATCTAGCCCAGCAGTTGCATTGATCGACGCGTCAGCCACCAAAAGTCTCCTTGCCCCCGGTGGTGGTGAGTCATTAACTAATTAATTTCTTTTGCATTCCACAAAAAACACAAAAGTCACCTTATATACTGTAAAAATGTGTAAATAACGGTTTTCAGTCGGCGATGATATCGTTGCTGAGTCTCTCGAGAAACTCATGGAAAATAAAGCTGTGAAAGAGAAAAAAGCCGAGCTGGATAAGAAACTCGAATCGCTAAGGCGAAAACACGAGAAGGTACGGAAACGCATCCTTAAATTTGCTTTTCTGCTCAGGTGGTCTTATCGCGTTGCTGAGTAAGTCCCCTTCAAAATGTAAACACAAACTTGAGTAATCCATTTTTCAGGAGAAGTTGAGGGTTCAGTCACAGAAAGCTTCTTTGGATGGTGATAAACTCAAGTCTAAGTTCTTGATCAGTCACAGATTAGTCAAACGACTTTCCACCAGAAACATGTAGGTAGTTTGTCAAATATATGCTCATTTGAATATGAATTTTATAACCGTAATTCATTCAGCTTTTCGACCGATGTTGCCTTGAGCAGTTTACCTGTGGCTGAAACACTGGAGTTCACGGAAGTCGAAAATCGAGAAGGCACGGAAGCACCTCCGGGCCTTCCAAGAAGTCAAAGCGAACGACTGCTTGCAGTATGCAAAGAACACGTATTGCAGGAGCGTGAGCTTCAGGAAAAATATCACGACAGTAGGTTCTCCCTCCTCGAGAAAGTTATGCGAACCTCGCAATCCGATCAACTTAAGACACTGCGGGTTCTGTTGGAGCGGCAAAAGGCGGATGTAATGCGTAAAATTCAAGCCATGAGACACGGCGAGGTGAGCGAATTTACAACAGTAATTTGTCATTTTATAATGATCGTGTGAAGGCTGCTGATGCATTAATTGTATGAAACAACTCCAGGTCAAGCAATTGGCCAAGGAACATAAGGACAAAGCGGAGCTTGATCGCATGAAGCGAGAAGTGGGAAAAATATCGATCGAAAAAGGTGTTAACGAGTGTACGAGGTTAACGCAAATCTACGAGAAGAAAAGATTGGAATTGGAGAGACAACACGAAGAGGTTCGGCAAAGGCTAGACGAGGAGAAAGTAAGGGTAAGTGTGTCACTGGCCATTTAATAATTTTATTACTCTAAAACCAGCGATCAGCTCCGTTTGAATGAAAAAGTATTTCATATTCCTTTTGAAATAATTAACTATGACTGATTAAGAGACCAACATACGAAATCTTATGATTTTGCGAAATTATTTGAAATAATTTCTTGTTGAATCAAAATCAAATATTTACCTATGTGTAGTTGAGGTTGAAATTCAATACTGTACGAACATCACTTTGTTCACAAAGGACTCTTTGGCTCAATAGATAAAAACGATAGCACCGCGAATACTTTTTTTTAGATTCAAACCCTTCATTATTACGTAGAGTGTAAGGAACACGTGAGGAGGAACTGCTCCCCTTGGTGACACATACGGCTCGATTGATTTTACCGTTCTTAGTTGTAGAGGTGTTAATTTTACAAGACTGGGGAGCATACACGCATCCAACCAGGCAATTTGTTTCGAACCACTCAAACCGCGATAATAACAACCTGTAGTGCTTAAAAAAAAGTAATAATTTTTAATGGCTAGAAATAATATTTAGGTTCGATGAAATTTTACATAAGCTATGAAAAACGATGAAGAAGTAGGCTATTATTTTCGAATGCACTATCTATAAATATTCGCTCATTTTCTCTATAAATGTCCACGAAACTTTTTTGCACAATTATTTAAAGATTGGATCGTCACTTTATAAAAGTTGTCGATTATTGTTGCACAATAATAACTGTAAAGTCAATTCTGTCAATAAATGTTAATCAAGCGAATTGACGGAGATTGGCAACCGCAAACATCATTCTTCATACCTTTTCATTCCAATGATGTCGTTTTTTTGGCTGAAGCGATTAAATGAGCTATTTGTTGAAATGCAGATAAAAGCTGAATTACAAGCAGAGTACAACAATCGCTACAGCAAATGTGAAAGTGGAGAACTGGCCGTTTCACCGTCGGGCGGTACCAGTATCGCAGATACACTCAGTGCCACTACACATTGACTCTTTCGTCGTAGCTGCGACGAAAATCATCAACGACTGTTCCACAGACCTGGTTGTGTCTGATTTCGCGATACGGCAGTGTCCACTGTATCGTGAAGCGGCGGGCAGAGTGCAAGCACTTGGATAAAAACCATCATCTCGTCTTCTCTTTCCCTTTAGGAGGGAGCCGAGCAGTGAGCAATCGTGTTCGGGTGTCGTATCAGCGTCTGTACAATCCGACGCGCGATAGTCTATCGCGATGAAAAAGCATTTTCAAAACGGCTTGTCCAACGTACAAAATGTCGTAAGCAAGTTCTCCCCTTCTTTATCTTTAGTTTGTATTCTTAAAGCGATGCGAATGGCTCTCGTTTCTCCTTTAACTGTAGAAACTCTTTTAATAGTAAAACTCATTTATATTTATAACTAGTCTCTCACTCGCGCTGCACATTCCGTGAGAGAAGATGAAACAGTGATAAGAGGTAACGATTGAGCAAATATTTTAGGAATCAAAGGGATATTTGTAGCCTAAACTGTTAAATTTGGTGAAATATTCTAGAATATTTGAATACTTTATCACATTTGGTAGTTCAATGTAGACACTTATCCTTAATAGATATACTAACTTGTACCAGTAAATTTAGCAATGATTTTCGATGACATTGCAAACAATTTAATAGAATCCTTTTAGTTTTACTATAAAAAGAATTTCGCGAAAAGACGATACAGTAAAACTGAGCACTCACATTGGTTTTAATTTGAGAATTTGTTTATTCCTACGAATCAGCAGTCTTTCGGAAACTGCTCGATATTACGCATTGATTTCACGTCGATAACGCCCAACTATTTTCAAATACACTGTCACACAGTATTAAAAGAAAACACAAAATGTATAGCACAAAAATCAAGGAGTAAAAAAATCGACAGCGCGGACATGAGATGGGGACGTTACGTTGAGAAAATGTGAATGAATATTCGTGAGGATTTTGCGAAGATATACAATTCTAAATACGTGTAATCTTTTTAAAAAACGATCGCGCTTCACCTTGTTGTTATATACATAAGACGTTATTTACTCGACAAAACTAATTCTAATCGCGTCCCGAACTCTAATAATTTGTCGGTAAAAGGCAACAAGAACAACAAACATACATAAACTCAAACGCGCGCAAGCCTACGAACGCTGAAACACAGACTGGGCGATAGATTATTCAGCAGTGAAAGAATACAAGTAGAATCAAATAGATCTGCAGAGTAGCGAATTGAATATCTTTTAAAGAAATGTAGACATATTTTTATTGCTGAGGAATATTTGAAAAATCATATTTCCTCTATGATGTGTTATCTTTGGATCTGAAATTTTTTTAAATCGAAATCTCTGCAGTTTGTCCTCGATTGAATAAAATTCTGTTTCGATCGAATATTAAGTCATCCGCTACTGCAGACTTAATTGATTTTGCAAGATTTTTTTCAATGTAAATTGCATACTGTTATACAAAAAAATCTGGGCGTAGTGCGAGCGTTTGGTCGAATCTCGTTGGCCTAGGATTCGAACTTGAGGAGGGGATTTGAAATTTCATAATGGGGCGAATGGTTGTCCTCGTCGATTAGATGAAATCTTGACTCAGAGTCAAGTACATAAATCCCAACTATTTCGGAATTCTGTGTCGAGATTAGCAAACGCCCGAGTTTTCGGGTTTCTGGGGAAAAAGCTATTCGCTCCGTACAGGATTCATGTTCGGAACAGGAAGCCCGCGAAAGAACAATTTAAGAACGTATCACTCAGTCGAAAGGACGATTCGATTACCGTTTTGAGTACTTTGCGAAACGATAAAAATGAGGAAAAGATGCTTCTACTTTCCAATAATGCTGCCTAAATGGAGTTAATGATTACATTTTTTGAATACTACGATGATTTATCAGAAAGCTTTTTACTTTTTATTGTGTCATGAAATGATTCTGAAAACTTTTACGTATAACGTGGCATTTGCCCACGAAAACATATCCAAGACTGGTAAACTATTTCTTCGAGTAAATGAAAATAAGAATGTATTTATTTCTTGAAAAAAAATAAAAAATAAAAAATCATAAAATTGGCACAACAAATAGAGTCCGTTTATGTGCCAAAAGTTAAGCTATTTTGAAAATATGATGAACACTTCTAACACTCCTTTATCTGCTATTTTTCAGTATTGTTATTGTAAAAATCGATGTTCTTAGTATCGACAGAATCATCGATTTCGCAAAAAAATCTTTTTCTTAGCGCAAGGTACTCAGAGTTATGATCGTATCGGCCTTTACGTTGGAAATAAATACGCGATAGATCGTTAGAGACTTGGAGTCGTCGGAAAAATTGAAATTATGGTAGATTCTAAAATCCGGCGCTTCGAATCGAGTTCATTATTCGTCGTATCTCAAAACCGAGAGACGTTTTACACGGAAAATAAGTCCGGAGTACGGGAATCCCCGGGGCGATCAACCTCTTGGAGGAAGACAATCAAAAATGTTACGCGATAAGCATAGCGGTGACATTTTCCTTGTTGTTTTTAATCGTACGATATAAATATTACTACTAATGAAGGAACCCTCATTAAATATAAATGGAAAGAAAGAGAAAAGCTAAGGTAAAAGATGCGCGTGATGTAAAATCCTCTCGTCTAATAATCGTGTTATTTATTCCGTATCTTTTTAAATGATTACTATTATTTTTACGAGAATAGGGCGAGAAAGTTATTGAAAATTACGTGATTTCTGTCTTATCCGAAGCCGACAGTTATATACACGGCATTGGAACATTCGCGTTACTCGATGCGTGTTTCTAATAGCTGATAAATGTAGCGGGACGCGTTGTGATATTAAAGGATCTCAAAGCAATCGTAGAATCGCAAGACGAAGAAAAATATAAAATTAAATAAAAAGTCTACGACTAAAGGTTGATGGGGGGCTAAAGGAAAAGTTGTGATCACAATCGCGACACTTTTGTTTATTCGCCTACATTGCCACTGATTGGGAACCGATACCCGACTGATCTGTTTGCTAGATCTGTAGAAATGGGCACTTTTCGCTAATTTTAGGTACGCGCTCACTTTTTTTATTCATCCTGGAATTTTAGTTCGTGATGAATATTATCAGCGGATTTCTTGCATTAAAATTCATTTGAAAAATTTGCTTTTTATAATTTTCGTCATATACTTCGTTGCGAAATCTAGCAAAATAAAAAAATAGAGTTGTATATCATGCGAGTTCATTAAATATTTAGCAATCGATAAATTGCAGGATGAATAAACAAAGAATGTGCTATGAAAAGTATCACAGGATGCCCAACACTGATATAATGAAAACAATTCGATACTTTTCCCATATTTAAAGCAACAACTATTGATTATTCGTGCCCAATTTTTCGCATTTTTTAAAACACTCGCAGCACGAATGCACTGCGTTTGTTTCGGGTGTACTTAATTCCCTTCCCGACAGACTCGAGCTACTCGTTTCAACGAAGTTCTATCATTTCATAGACTATTTAACCGCAATTCGAAGACAATATGTTACTACTTTTTATTCTCTTCGGAGACATTTTTCAAAGTCATCTACTGGGTTCAAATTTATACGAATTTATAATTTATCATTCTTATTTGTAAATAATTTTATTGTGTAATTTAATAGTATCTACTTTTCATTAATTTCTGATTATTGTTGTGATAAAGTCAGATAAAAATTCCATAACAATCGTGGTAATGAAAGTAGAAAAAAATTGGAATTCCGGTATCTTTTACGTTTTCCTTTTAAGAAAATGGCATACAATACTCTGTTGCATTGCCTCATACATCCCATATTTAATCCAACGAATTTGGAACTGCTTTAACGATCGAGGAATCCCTCGCGGACCGTAACTTTTGTTCTAGTTTCGATACTTTTCTCATAATTGATATTATTCAAAATCATGGTAGTGCGCTAAGCAAACTTTCATGTCAGCATCGTAATATGATACATTCAGACTGGAAATGTCAGGAATTTCGGCAAGTCTGTAAAAGTTGCAAGAACTTCAGATTTTTTTGGCAAGTCAGGACAATTTTCATTGAACAACTTTTTCATTTATTGAATCACATATATAATGCGTATTTAGCAGTGGAAAAAGAGTATAAGTTTCAATCTGTTGAGAAAAATGAATATTGTTTAGTGAGAAAAACTACAAAATTCGAATCTAGAAAAGTCATCGAATTTTATGCTCAATTTTGTGTTACCGCAATTTCGAATGAATCGTGTACCCGATTGAAAATTTGGTGAGGCTGACCGCGATACTAATCGAGCCGATTTATTCGGCCAATTGTTACCCGGGTACCAAATCTTATAATGTCACACAAGAAGTCGATTCGTAGTAGACATTTCGGTGATATCTCTAAGTTCAACTTTTCCACTTCAAATTTGAATTCGCAAGAGTCGGAACTTCATTAATTACGTGGAACCATCCGAAACGGTTGCGGTAGAAGCTTGTGATAAAAATTCGTTTGGCGCACTGATCAATGGTTTGAATCTCAAAATGATTTCCAGTTACTCAAAATGCGAGGACGTCACAAAAATGATTGGATATCTATAATACCGCCATGAAATTTGGGTTAAATGAAACATGTATCGAAAACCAGTCCCCCTGAATCCATAAAGCTGCGTAACGTAAGCAAAAAAATTGCATTTCTAGGTAGTCATTGTACGATATTATATAAATGAATCATAGAAGAAGGAGCGCAACAGTTTTTTCCATGTAACGATAGGTCTCTGCGTTAAGTCAATGTTTAGGATAGTAGTGATGTCCCAATGAGGTTACCATTTTTTAGTCTCTATTCATCGTTCGGCCGTTTCCCATTCTTCCGCCGTGAGAGATTCCTTCCCTTGGTGGAAGACGAGCGAAAAAATTACAAAAAAACTTAAAGGTGGGAGGGAAAAATGAATAGGTGGACGCGACAGCCGACGTTTGATAGCACATTAGTTAAGTAAGGTACGAGAAGCCAGCGATAGAACTCGTTAGTACGTCAGTAAGTTATAAGAGTAAGAAAATTTGTATAGCGAAAGTGTAACGTAGTTAATCGATGTCCGTATATGCAGCTTATTGTCGTAGACTAGGTATCCAAATTGGTATCGTCGGTGTATTCATTAAATCGTGCGTTTCTATCGATATCGTATTTATGAAAATGCAGAAGAATAATTTCAAATAGTGGATGTACCGTTTGAAATCGATAGCAGTGCACGCATTAAAAAATTTCGAGTTGAGCACGTGGATAATACTTAAACCATGCACAGTTACCGACAGTACACGATTGCGGAAGGAGGTTCGAATCAGCGGATGATTAAATTTTTCGTTTCTGAATTCTCGACGCTCATTTCCGTACCATAATCGAGAAACTCAATTACTTCCATGAAAAAACGATGCCAGAACTCTCTTTCGACATGTGCTTCGACAAATGCTCTTCGTCCATATATAGTTACGATCCGAAGTAGGTTCTTCCACGTTTGCTCCCTTTTCATCGGTTCGTCCTATATATATATATATATTATATACATATACATACATATATATATATATTTATCTATAAATAAGTAACGATATAAAGATTTATTATATTCGCGTTGACATATTATGTGTTGTTGCTGTTGATGTTGTTAATTCTAAAACAAAAGTAAACGTATAGCGGACGAGTAGCTGAATTGGTATCGTAATTGTTGTGCATAGAGCGAAAGAAAGCGAGAGCTCGGGCGCTCGATTCTATGAGGCAATCAAGCGCGTATTTCCTCGGCCGATTTTTCATTATGAGCGAAGCCATTATCGTTATTTACGAGATATTAA
Organism: Clistopyga incitator; assembly: GCA_947507545.1. Taxonomy (NCBI): domain Eukaryota; kingdom Metazoa; phylum Arthropoda; class Insecta; order Hymenoptera; family Ichneumonidae; genus Clistopyga; species Clistopyga incitator. The sequence goes on along the minus strand of OX382179.1, from coordinate 1,930,715 downwards.
CGATTCCGAGTCATCGGTCGATAAACATTAGTCTTCCCCCGTTGTTATAAATACAGACAGTATTATCATTATATTATATTGAAGCATGCAAGTGCGACATACCGTATAATGATTTCGCACTGAGAAAGCCACAGTTTCCGATACAACAATCATTTCTATAGGAAGTTAGGTTTTTATTGAGAATTTTTGCGTTTTCACTGAAAGAAAAATGTGAATCAACTGAAACTGCGGATTTGGAAGTGAATATTCAGTTTATCGAAAAGAATTTCGTTACGAGATATAGAAAAATCTTTTGAAAAATATGCCTGATAAAGGTTTGGGAATCGAAAGTCACTACAATCTTTTTCTAGATATCAATATTAATTTCAATAATTCAATTAATATTCTCCTTCATAACCGTAGATTTAGATGATTTCAAGAACATATTCCTTCGTTCTTTCTTGTACATATGCTCCAGTCCATGAGTGACAAATTTGACTCGTCAATAAGACCGATGGTCCGAATGTACTCGTCGGCCGGAATTACGCCGCTTAATTCATAGCGTATTCGGGATATCCGCTTGAACGTTTCAATGACGTACAAGCCGGGCTTATAAAGTTATCGTGTGAATTATCGTTGATGGATTTTACTACACAACGATGATTCTCACGATGCTGCGCCATTATTTATAGCTATAAGTGTAGTTGAAACGGCCTACAGAATAATCGTAGCGTACAGCCCTTATGCCTGTGAAAATACACACTGACGTGTCTGATGTATAGCAAGAAAGAACAAACGAGAGAAAGAGTGAGAGAGATCGTGTGCAGAATTGTGACTCTCAGCTTGTCTCGAACTCACAAAACTCTACTTAATCTCCTTCCAAAGCAATTCTAACAACGATCTCTGCGATACCTGTGTCGATTCACGACGAATTTCTTCAAATCGTTTTAAAAAAAGAAAAGAAAAAAAAGTTCAAAGTATATTCAAGCGCAGCTACTATCGCAATTACACGAAAAGTAAAGTAAACCTTTGACCGAATCTCTCTCAGTTTAAGGGCGAAGAAAAAAAAAGTAAAATGAAAAAACATACCCATGCGAAACTCTATGATAGTATTGAAGCTACGAAATCTTTTTAGTTAGTATCTAAGCTACTGCGCTATACGTTGTTTCTATACTACATATTTATGCGAGCACCGTCCCGAATACTTGGTACATACATTACCCGTATTTCGGGGCAACAAGTTATCGTCTTTGCGGTGCTTGTGAATGCGTGCTTGTCTGTGCGTGTACTCGTGTGTATGTGGAGGGTGAAAGTATAAGGGTATCGAGAGCATTGTGTCTAGGACATTTGTAAAATATTAATAATTTATATGCGAAGACGACGTTTATTTAGTTTGTTTTTCTTTTTAGTTATATCGAGCCCTTGTTTTTTACGTCTTTTTACGTCTTCCTGCGAATAGCGTTTGCATTCTTCGTTGTTCAAAGCAGAGTTGTGATCATCCGATTGCTTTCCAATGCACATTGTCAGACTTTATTTGGTAAAATATAATAACTCGTTATTTTCTCCATTATTCTGATTTTTGTTTAATTGTGGAATGAATTTCTTAAAAGGAGAAATCTAATATTTTCAAAAATGTCTAGATATTTCTTATCCACATGGCAGAATAATCTGAAAGAAATGATTCATATAAGATTATTTATCCTGTGAATTTACAAATAGAAGAAATACGAAAACAAATTGTATGTTTCCAACTCTGATGCAATGTTATAAAGTGGTTGTATCCGCGGAGTCGCTATTGTTACTAGCACGTATTAGTGTTTATTAATTTATTTAAACAATATATTCCCTTGGTATTGCGCCGTTGAGTCAAGCGCGCGATCCTAAGAATTCTTGGAGAATAGGAATGTTTTTATCTCTTTACTTTTTACGGAGACAAGAACAAGATCTGAGTATGGCAAATAGCAATAGCCGATTGTGGAAGAATCGTTACAGGTTGTGTTGCACTGTCAGCAAGCTTACCACTCAAACTTATTTTTATTTTCGTTTTCAATCGTTTTTTTTTGTAAGCTTCGCTTTAGCGATGTCAATAATAATTTTTTGTTGTTGTGTTAATCTTCGTTTATTTATTTTTGTTCCCTTAACGCTCCTTGCAGTCTTCCTTGCACTTCGATCGAGATTATAGACTGATTTCAATATGTTTTTTCTTATCACTTATTCTTACAGGAATTTCATCATGATATTACAATACGCTTCGATTGTTTATACGCCGCGACAATAAGTTTACGGTAATTTCCTAAGCGCAAAGGAATTATGCTTTTACGCAGCTCTATATTGATTAAAAGATTTGAAAAACGTGTTTTTATGTGCTCCTTAGTCGGATACAGCAGATAAAAGATATACTATATATACATAATATATATATACATATACACTCATATATATATACATATACTTACATATATTTTACGATGAAAGTACATAATCGTTAATATTAAATGCGCAATTACTGTTGTCGAAGAGACTTACTTGTGTATTCTATAAATATGGTGTGTGTATAATTCCGAGCACTGTCGTCAGCTAGAAAAATCAGGAAAAGGCTCTGAACCCATTTTGGAGCGATATGTTTGTAGATTGAGCGCTCACATCGCCCTGAGAGACTAAAATATAAGACGTTTACCCCGATTATTGTTATTTAACTCAATTTACTGAAATAGCGAGACGACAACAAAAATTCTATTCTGGACATGAAATAAAAGACTTTTACTCCAATTACCACCAATTATTGGATATATATTGAAAATATGTGAAGAAATATTGAAAACGATATAGCAGCAACAAAAAAATGGCTATTGGATGTGAAAGAAACGAGTGTATGTGAGGCTGTTGAAAAAAAAAAAGATAAATAAATAAATAAAGATACAAAAAGGGTATAAACAATCCGGTGAATATACAACAAAGCAAAACGTGGACAATACCAACTGACAGTTTAGTCTCTCAGAACGATACAATGTTTAAAAAAACGGAGCCATAAAAATAAATTTCGAGCGATTGGGACTCTCGCGTCGCTCGAAAGACGAATAGGTGAATTCGACTCTCCCACGTGTGTCTACCTATCGTACGTGTGAATATCTTCATCGATGGAGATTTCGGAGTAAGGCTTTGACCGCTAACATCGAGGCGACTTGATTTAAATGAGAAAAATGAAAGAAGATCAGTTTCACACAGAATTCGTGATCGGACAGACTTGAAAAGACGTCTCGACGCTAAGCGAGTAAAACAAATAAACAAGAACAAACGATGAGGAATTATAAAAAAAAGAAAATGATCATCCAATAATTTCTTCTCTGACTCACTTGTGCCTTGCCCTCGAACATCCCTCACTTTTTCTGTACACGAAAACCCACCCAGGTTTTTAGGCAAATTTCTTCGATGTTCGATGTCGCTTCAATTAATATATAAGTGATCATTAAGTAATATCGTAAGTCTGTAAGATGCTGTCGGTATGTACCGTTAAATTAAGATAGGCACAATGTATATTCAATTCACTTGTACGGAGTTACCGCTGGGGTTACGATTACATTATAATTACAATAAAAATAGTAATAATAATATAATTATATATTGTTAAGCGTATAAAAAAAAAAAAAAAACAACAAGATTTCGATCGGAGCTCGTACAGAAAAATCAACGGACAAGTACTTCGGCTGAGCGATAGAGAAAAAAAAAAAAAACCAATGAGTAAATGGAACAAAAATTCGTCCCGGCTCGAGAAATTCATACGCAATCGCGATTGCGGTGCCCCGAATTAACGTCGCAGTCTCCCGATTCGACGTTATTTATTTGACGACGAAATTGTGGGTCACCGCAGTCGTCAAAGCCGCAAAATTATTTTTCGAGAAATTTTCTGGTTAATCGCACAGAAATGCTTGATTATATGATCTATAAGTTTGGTCGTCGTGTGTTTAATTGAATACCCGAAATGGTATCGAACAACTATATAGATCCGCGAAATCGCGAGCGAGAAAAGTTTTCTTTTCCCATCAACCCCCATGACAAAAAAGTATAATCAAAGATATGCACGCGGATGCGGAACTTTTAATCTCAAAATATATCGGTTGTATATCCATTGTGCACAAATAATGATATATAACGAGATATATGTTCCACATATATGTATATATACACGTATATATATATATATCTCTGAGATATATATTTTTGGAATGTATCCAGCAAATATTTAAATGATATAAAACATTTTAACGCTATATATAACATATATAAATGATATATCATTGAGTATACTTGATTTTCATGAGGGTTCTCCTTAGTCCACGCGATGCTGCGTACGCGATGTATAGACATATAGGCATAAACTACGCTGGAGCATAGCGTCTTCCGTAAAGCGTATTTTCATTCTGAACTCGCGAAAGCCAGATGAATTTACGACAAAAACGTACTTGACCTCCTACTTTTATATACTCGTTCACGAGACACGGCTGAAGACCGATCTGTGAAAAAAAAAAAAAAAAAAAAAAAAGAGAGACGAGACACGAGTCTTCGTCGCGTACCTAAATACTACTATGTACTAAAGTACTTGGGTCGCTTCCATTTGTGTGTGGCTCGGCACGTGCTATCGTTGTACTTTGAAAATTACATTATTTCGCTCGGACACATGTTTGCGAAATTCTAAATTTGAAAAAAATTAAATTGAAAAACAAAAAAAAAAAAAAAACAATGGAGAAATATGTTTATATACGTGAAATTTGTAATTTTTCAAAATGCTCCGAACGACGGCTGATCCAATCGGTGTTAGACGATAGAAAAACTCGTAGAATCGACTGTATTTTTTAGTAACGGTAGAATAGCGAAATTGTTACCTGCTGTTTGGAAACCACTACCACATAGAACACTCGTATATACATAGTATATATATATATATATAAATAAATAAATAAATAAATATATATCTACATATTACGAACGATCCATGAATAATAACGATATTCTATGAATGGCTATACCGCAATGTAAAATCAAAGAAGTAGAGTAATAAAATTTACCGTTATACGACTATAATAATGTACACAGAACATCTCACGGCGTTGATTTATTTATTTCAGGCCGAGATCACTTGCGGTTGTTCAAAAAAATTTTTTTTTAAATGTTCTTTACGCTTAAGGGCTTGAAAATTTATTTCTGAAATATCATATTGATAATTGTAGTAATAGTATATATTACAGGAGCTGTTACGTTTTTACAGTACGTTTTTTACAGTTACATTTTTCGCTGTTTGTCACTTATGCTTGTAAGGTCATATTTATCCAGATGACTGAAAATTTTGATAGCATATTGATAACAAGTTTATTTTCAGCTAAACTAGTGATTTATTTGGTTTGTCTTTGACAAACAATACATAAAGTTTTTTTTGTAGAATAATTTCGCACTTTCTGGTTAAAACTGCGAAATTTTATTGAAAATCCATGTTTTTAAATAACTATATAATTAATACCGTGCTTAATCCGATTAAATTCATGTTTTGAAATAACTATATAATATTATAATATCTTAGTTCGAATATACCGTTTGGAGCAAATGTTCATATTTTTTAATTATGTTTCTCACACATATTAGAGACATGTTTTCGAAAAAAATCATTAAAAAATGGCATGAGGTATATTGGTTTTTAAATGAGGAATTTGACTTTTAGCATCCGCGACAGTGGTGACCCTTAATAATTGTTCGACTTTGCCGAACCGCTGAGACTTTACGTGCTACCATTTACAAAAATATAATAAATTATTGTCTATGAACTCGTGGCTAAAAACATACTTTTTTCACATTATTGGCTTCTTGAAGTACGCGATCAACAAGCGGTACCTGTCCAAGATGCTGAACTCCTTTGGCACTTCGCTATTCTTATTCTCGAAGATTATTTTGCATCTCGTTATTTCTCTCATCATTTCCTCTTTGTATTCTTCCTTGAGATAGTCTGGAATTCTTTTGTAAAATGGATTTACCGCCATCGAGTGATCTAAAATTGAAATAGTATATAGTTTCTGCCACCATAATTCGCTGCATAAGATTGCTACAATTTTTGTGAGATATTTCCAATATTGAAAAAAAATTGTGGATATTACACATTTTTTTCTGAGGTTTTCTCATTTTTTGACAAGTGGCAACAATTGGTAAAAATCTTCATATCTGATTAAATATTGTAGAACGCGTTGCAGTATAAAAACAATCTAGAAGAATTATTGCAAATTCTCCTTTTATATTTTTGTTTAGTCAGTAAAAAGTGTTTTCACTTCACTTCGCAACAGTTTTTGAACAAACGTCACTACTTGGTTCTATGCACGTAATTGCAAGCGCTAATTACCCCAAATACGTGATGATATACTTAAGGGATTCTCTTACTCTGTAAAACTTTGAGATTTTTGTAGACGAAGCTTTTTTCTCGGTTGCTGCAGTGAAGAACTTCGAACCCTACGTCTTCCAGTGTTTTCTTCAGTGTAGCCCTTGGATTGGGGCAATCGTGGAAGGGCGGTACGTATTTCGATGCGTCCTGTATAAATTTCAATATTATTAAGTACACAAAATATTTATAACATTATTCGAGCATTCGGTTTCTCGCAATTGATTAATATTTTTGAGTTATGGAAGTGATAAGTCAAACCATGATCATTATGAGGGGCACAAGTATTGGATCCTAATCCCATTTGTGGAAATATTTTGTTACTCCATGAACAAAAAAATATGCGGAAGTGCATTTATGTATATTTGATTTTTCTTAATATATGGCGTAAAAAAAATAATAACTTCCAACGAAAAAATTTGGCATTTGTAGATATTATATTTTTATAGTCCTGACAACATAAGTGCGTACGTACTTATTATTTACTGACCTGCATATAAGCCGTGTACCGAGGATTATCACGCATCTTGGCGTACGCGTCGAATCCATCATTGAATGACAAAAACATAATTAAACATTTTCCACCTGGACGAAGTAGCTTATGTATGTTTACGTAGGTTTGCCTACAAAAATATAACATATATTTCGTGTAACTGTTATAAAGTCGGTGACATTCGGGAACTTTGAATTACCTCGTATTTTGGCACCAATGAAGACAGTAAAAGGAGAAGACATTGTCGTATTGGCCGATTTCTTTGTTCGGTAATTCCTCAGCCTGGATGTCTAATTGGGCGAAGGATAAACGCTCCACATCCTTATATTTTTTTCTTCCATAGTCGACCATAGCTTTTGAAATGTCAGCGCCTAACAATATATATTTTTTAAATAATGTGAATGGTCTCATTTTTTGTATATGAAGTATTCTCATCTTATTTTTTTTGCCCCATAATTGGTAATATCAAAGTACCACTGATAAACACTCTGTGTGAATTTTCTCAAATTTTTTTCCATCCACTTAAAGAAAACTTGAAGGTTTCCGATCTTGAAGATATGTCTTAGAATACATGTAAATATTCTATTTCATTCTATTTTTAAATGGCACTGCAGCCAACGCGTTAAACATGACAATGCGGTTAAAAAAGTATGTAGGTAAAAATCGATGAAAATTAAGATTTTATCTTACGCATTCTCTTCACTCACCAACTACTACAGCATCCCGTGGCAACCTGGGAAGAAGCAGATCCTTTGTCACGGCTCCAGGACCGCATCCGATATCGATACACCTGCCGTGCATAGTAGCGATCTCGTCTGAAAATTCTTCGATGACATCGAGCGAATCCTGACGTTGGAGATCGCACGACTTACTGTATTCATCTGCGCTGTCCATTTCTTAAATAGAATTATTTTTTGCCTATCGGTTTTTTTTTCAAATTTTTTTAGATGTTATTTACATTTTTTTAAGTGTGTGTGACTTTTCACTTTTCAAGCTAAATTCAAGCTTGAATTTTCAAGATTTTTTTTTTCAAAATGTCACGCATTTCAATGTCAGCTTAAGTTATGTCATTATTTTGTCGATGACACACCAATATTGTTTATGGAATTTTAAAGTTATGGAATTCGGAACATTTCTTCTTATTTCATCTTTACAACATTATCATGCAATTTCGCACAAATATCGTTAAATATATTTAAGTATAGCTGTCAGGTTATTGATGGAATCAAAAAACAAAGATTTACAGTTAGTTAAACAATAAGAGTGCGGCATTACAGTTGCTTAATTTACAAAATTTGATTCAATGTGACGTGTTTACATTTTTTTTAATCTAATTAGAACTGCAGATAATATATTTTTGAATTTTATTTTTAAGGGAGTGATTTCACGACGGTTTTAAGGGTTTACCTCGTGGGTTCTGCAGGCTCTTTGGAAGACTTGTATGTATGGTAATTGTGTTAACGCGCTGTGCACTGGGTTTTGAGAGTTGTTTCGGGTTCCGATCTTTTACTGAGACTTTTCTGAACGGGCTAACTGCATTTATATGTTGCTGGGTTAGTCCCACCTCCAGCGTTTTTACTGCTGACGATACTTGTCTTTTTACTTTGTCCTATCCCAGAGCTTCCGGCTAGTGGTTCTATCGAACCTATGACAGTGGTATTTCACTCTCAGCTATGCCCGTAATAATGTTCAGTGCTTCTCAAACTGAAAAAAAAACTGACATTGATAACGTGATATCACATATGAGAATAAAAGTGAACAAAATCGTCAGACCATTGAAAAAAATCTCCCATGATTTCCACACTTCATTTTTTGTAAATCCTATAGATCTTGTTTATTTTCACGTAATTCAACGTTGTAAGTGGACATTTGTTTATGCTAAGTGAAGAAATATATTTATCTCCATTGAGAATAAAAGGAAAATTTTTTATGCTGTTACAGTAATAAACATTGGACCGCTACAAATTTATCGTTAGAAGGAACCAGATATGACGTTATGGAATAATTGAAACTAATGTGGACTAATTGACATTAGTTCATATAAATTTATGGACAGTGTTGAAAATGGTATAAATGATTTTCATAGTCCTGTCTTTAAACACCACTTAACGCCTTTGTTGGGACTGAATATTCTATTTTTGATAATTTTATATCCTAAACTTGATTACTATGCAGGTTTTAAATATTATTATTTATAATTTGGAATTTGCAGTTCTGTATCAATTTATAATTGTAATATTGATTAACGGAACGATTCTAATTGTTTGTAATTTTCGTTTTACAAATCAAAAGTTGACAACTTTTTTTTTTTTTCATTTCTACATATTAGGATAATTATTATTTTATCCTAATTGTTTTTATGATTCATTGCCAGCGCTAAGAAATATTTTTTTATTGATGGAAAACAATGGAGAAGCTAGCGGTTCTCAGTTGTTGCTATGTGAACACTGGACTGTAAACTCGAAGGGACATAAAAGCCCTTTTTTGACTCTCTGTATACAGTAGGTCCAACGCCCACCGCTGTACATTGTATAAGAGTCAAAGACCTAATCTCGAGTGTTACATAAGAATGCAGTGAGAGATTTTGGGCTAGGTCGCGGCCTTTCGTTCGCCTCGTTAAAGGGCTATCGACCCCGGCAACGAGAATCAGTGTCGCAATGAGATAGAAGGGCTCCCACTTGACGTTTTTTTTTTTTTCTTTTTGTGAGTCCGCCAGTCTCAAATCCCCTTTCCAGTATCCTTTTTTGTTCCCAGTAGAGACTTTTAAATCGATAATTTCGTACGAATTTTTACCTAAGACACATAGTCCCTTTATCGTCTCTTTTTTTCAACATTGAATTTTGTTGCATTAAATGCATTAATTTCCTTCCAATTAAAATAGTATGTACATAAAAATATAAAAATTATTAGGTTGAATATACCTCTTAATCTTCAATTATTTAAATAATATTCAATTTTCAACGAAACCTTTTTTGTCATGCATTACATCAATACATTATTGATTAAATGAATTAGATTATTTTACGTACAATAAAAATTCAAAGCTGCTTAACATTTTTTTTTCCTATTTTCTATTTGAAATTTCGATCTGTTAAAAATAGAATTTGAATTATAGAACTACGGAAGAGATGCGATTTGTATCAAAGTCTTGTTATCTTAAAGGCCAATATGACACCTCGCCGGTTGCAGCGTCAGATTTCCGTCTCACTCTATTATGAAGGTGAATGCCCCAGTCTCTTTTCATTAATCTCATCGAGGGCGAAGAAATCGTGGGGCGGTGACCGAGTGTTATCAGACGTACAGACCCGAAAAGTTGTCGGACCAGTTCGTTTGGCCCTTTCTCGAGGCACCACCTATATATCTCTAAACCTCCTGAAGAAAATCTAATTGACCTATGCCACGAATACCGGTCGATGAAGTGTAAAAGCTGCATCAAGTTTCCATCCATCTGTGAGTCTGCAATTCCGTAAACTGAGATAAAAAATCCAATGTAAACTTAATAAAAAAATGCCTATAATAAATTCTAAGAGAAATGAAAATTAAGAAAATTTATTAAAAATCGGAATTTTAATAGATATATGAAGACGAATAAATATGGTCAGTGTTTATTAAAGTAGAAATCTAATAAATATCTAGAAATTCTCTTGAGTTCAGTCAATTTAATTAGGTATTAATGTTGATTGTTAATGTTATTGGCGTGATTCTTTCGCGATTTCGACAGTTATGCAGGAATACTTTCCAATTTTCTTAGCCAAACTTTTTTGGAAAAATTTCGTAGCATTGAATTTATAGTCCAAAGTCTAAATTTTAACTTGTTACATGCTAATATCATGTGTTCAAAAGTTAGTTCAAACTGAACCACATAAAATCAGTCCTTGCTTTTGCGAAAGATAATGAAATTAATAAAATTTTATAAGAACGTATAAACTGAAGTAAATTTTTATAGGATTTACAACTTTTTATCTTTAATATATTATATCATCGATGGAAAAATATTTGCAGATACTCTTTTTACGTGACCGCAGTCACCGCCAATTTCCTTGGCTGTTGTGAGCAACGTACCGAAAATAATTGACACCTAAACATAGCAATAAATTGCCCCTATAAAATCGTGCGTGATTGGTGCCGTCGCTGTTATAATTTCCTCAGTTCATTGTTGGTCCGTACAAGCGATGGGGACGATGTTGGGCAGCCTGGATATACTTGCGCACGGTGAGACCACGAGATAATCTCGTTTCCATCGTTAAATGCATTATAACTCCTCTGTACGTGTTCGTGTGGTTCCTATAGCGTGGAAGTTGCGCCTGCAATATGTTTGATTAATAATTAGAGCACTTTCCCAACGCCCTGCACCATCCGCAACACCTTCGACGCATCCCCAATTCCGTACTTCACCCTACATGCTATATATTTGTCCTGAAAAGCTTAACGTCCCTCTGGGAGCTTCACCCACGCCGTAAAACCGTCTAAAACGTGTCCCGGATCCCCGAAGACGATGAAACCAGGCGAACCACTCGATTCATTCTCGATAGTCCACACTTCTACACTTTTCAATCTCTCTCGAATATTATCATACAGATATATTTCCGTATGGTATACGCATGGTCTTATCTCTGGCTCCCACGTATTTGCCTTTCGGACAGCAGCCTATTTACGTATGCGCCGGCACACTCCATACACGTCTCTCTGGATAACGTAGCGGAGTCGCCCTTTCCTAACTAAATACACATATTTCACGACAAGGTACTGCGAACCTGCGCTTTTTATTTCGCTGTCCCGACAATTTGGACAGTCCGGGAAATATGATTGATCTGATACTTATGAGCATTTAAATTACCAAAAATTGCCTTTTTATGCTATGATTTTTTTTACTTCCAATAAATCACAGAGTCCAATATTCATCGAATAATCCGTGGAAAAAAATGTGCGGGCAGGATCCTGCCGGAGTCCCGCATCAGTTCGTCAAAAGTATAGCTTTTGACCCAAATCGGACCTGTTCATGGATTAACTGATAGGCGTATCGGAATGAATGTTTTTCAAGTACCAGCTCGATTGCTACGTTGAAAATGATTGATAGCCCTTGACATTTTTCGATACCCAGTCCGTAGTTTTCGGAATCCAGGGTGATCGTTTCATAGTTCTTGGTGTCTATGTTAATTTCGCCATAGGTTTTGACATCCAGTGTAATTTCTCCATAGCTTTTGGTGTCCAGGTGGATATTCCCATAGCTTTCGATGTCCAAGTAGATTTTTCCATAGCTTATGGTGTCCAGGTTGTTTTCTCCATAGGTTTGGATGTCCAGGTTGATTTCCTCACGGCTTCCGGTGTCCCGGATTATCGCTTGACAGTTTTCAATATCCAGATTATTTGCTGCCGAGTTTTCAGTCAATTCTATTTCACGGTCATGAAAAAAAAATTTGACTGGTACACAAAATACATGAAAAATCCATCTCGTGAGGCCAACCAGTTATAAATTAGGCTCGTGCGTTAAATTCAATAATAGTGCGTTTCACTCATCACATTCGTAAAAATATCACCTCGTTCGTAAAGTTCGTGAAAAAATCGTCTTGTGTGCCGGTAAAACATAAAGTTCATCTTATAAGTCGAATTTTGTAAAAGTTCTTATTATCCGTAAAATCCATTAAAAGTTCATGCCGTGAGTCGAATCCATTAAAAGTTCGTCTCGTCCGTCAAATCCTTATAAAATTCGTCTTACCACACCAAGTACATGATACGTGCGTGAAAACCATGGAAAAATCGGCTTGTACCGTGCTGAAATTTCTACGATTATACGTCGGGCCTAGCACATGCTTATTTTTGGAAAGCAGAAAAAGGAATCCCATCTTGGGTCGTACTTGGTCACACAAAAATCAACCTGGACACTAAAAGCTATGAAGAAAACAATCCGGACACCAAAAGCTACGGTCAAAAAAAAAATACAGTCAAAGTTGACCAGAAAATGCAGGAAAATTTTTGAATATCAAAAAATTGTTTTGAATTTTTCATTAATGGAAATATTTTTTCGCAATTGCTTCTCAAATACCACGAGGTCCAGCCTCTTCCACAAAAATAGTATTGTTTGCCAGTTTCGTTTCGGAGAGGACCAACAATCGGAAAAAAAAAATTTAACAGAAAAATGCTGTCTCCTTGAAAGCAGAGATCCGTATCGAGCTTGCGGTCACTCTCGCTGAGTACCCGCTCATCTCATCTCCAATCTACGTTTTTTTCCTCCCCCCCCCCGAGAGACGTCTCTTTTTCCCACAACATTCTTTCTCTCTTGGTTCGCATCGCACTAGAGCGGACAGCCACCTTTTCAGGAAAGCAACAAAGAAGAGCGCCAGGCCGCGAGGCAAAGCCCCGACGGGTGCGAAAGCGGAGGAGCGGAGCCCGGAAAGTTCTGGCTCTCGGAGGGTGCAGGCTGGGAGACGCTGCTGGAATAGCGGTGTGAGTGCGCTGGGGCGAGTGGCGGCGTCGCGAAGGGGTGGAAAACGGAGGAAGCGGCAGTAGCAGCAGCAGCAGCAGCAGCAGCACAAGCTATACAGGCAGGAGACGAGAGCCGAAGGGATTTAGGTAGCCCGTTCGTTCGCGCGAAAACCGCAAGCATCCGATACTCGATCAGCCGGTGTGGAAGAGAATGGAAGAGGACGGACTCGAAGAGAAGCTCTCGCTTCGTATTTGCGACAAGCGGTGCAGTGATTGCCACGTCGAGGGCAAGACAGTCGCTAGTCATTGGCACACTTCCACTTCCTTTTGTTCAATATGTTTTTATGGGCTATGGAGTGGCGACGACCAAAGACAGATTTTCGAATACGCTATTTTTAAATATGTACCTGGAGATTATTGTGCTTTTAATTTGTTTATGTTTGAATGGAGAATAAAGAAGAATGGGCGTTTATAATTATATTTTTTAAATATATTCAAAGTGTTCGAGAGTCCATTTATTTTAATGATTTTTTTATTGTCATATGTCAATTATTCAGCATTTTGTAATGTATGCTTTGATTTTTGTTTTAACAAATTGGAATTTGTATATCAGGGTATTTGACGTAGGTTTGAATACCATACATTTTGTATACGCATGTGAATGGTCATTTTCCATATTCAATTATTAAAATTGAAGACTGCCTGGTGTAGAATTTTGGAGGAATCGGTCAGCTGGTTCTCATTTTTTTGGGAATCGGATTTTTTTTAATTTTGTAAATAACTGTTGATTCACTCCTATTTAGAAATTACCGATAGATAGAATCGGGTATACAACGGGAAAATATTCCCCATTATTTTCTGCCTTTACTGTATGAATAAGCCAAACGGGATCACCCTAATAAAGTGAAGAGTGGAAAATAATAGGGCGGCAAATATAGAAGATTCTAATCTACATTATTATATTTCATTATATTTGGTGGAAAGGAATAAGCGTCTCAAAAATTTTATATAAAGTTAGAACATGAATATGTATACAGGGCAATTTATTGATTATCGAGTGTTGAATAATATAGTACTTTTAAATCTCCGTTCAGAAATATTTTGCCGACGTCATACCGGAAAAGTTCCTTCAACACTCCAAGGAAAAACGTATTTTTTTAGCTCGTGTAACACTCACCTTTTCACTCACCTAACTTCAAATTTTCACCGAGTATTGTACTTCATATTTAATCCGATTTTGAGTCGAGTGTAAAAAAAAACTTCCCTTTTTATCAGTGATAGTCGGCTATTGTCGCCAATTGCTTTTTTGTACTGATTCCACTTGCGGCTAGTGTATCAACAACAATCAGTCCCTTTTTTATATTTTCAGTGTAGCGAAGGCATTCGGAAAAGTGGCTTTTGCGCACTACCGCGCAAAATGTGTTTGAAAAAATAAACAGTGAAGAATTGCGTATTTGTCTCATACCTGTCCAAAAAACGCTATTTTCACCTAAAATAAATTATAGGATGAACAAATAAACACCACGTATTGAAAAGGTGCTCATCTCTGGAGGCTGCTAATCGCTAATCAGATGAGAATATCCGGACCCATCGACGTACAAAAATTGTCAGCTACTGACGGGATAGTCCAGACCGGCAAGGGAATCGACTGCAGGAAAAGGGAACGAAGAAAAGGTGGTTGCGAAAGAGAGTTTGCGATCCGCCAATGTTGAAGAGAGATTGACGGAGATGAGAAATAGGGAGGGGGTTTGAGAGGGTGCGATAGAGAACGAGATTGACAGTGGAGAAGAACAGAAAACAAAGAAAAACACAGAAGAGTTGAAGGATCCTGAAGAAAGATGGATGTGTTCCGCTCGAGAAGCAGTGATAGATAGATAGAAGCGTTTTCTTTTTTTTTTCATCTTGTTTTTCTTGTTCTTCGTTTTTTATTTTTACGTGCCATCTTAGGCAATCGTTGGGTCTGCGATAACACGTTTTGAAAAAAAAAAATAATAATAATCTGCATCCTTAAATAGTGCATTTCTGCACGATGAATATTTTTAGCATATTTCTAGAAATCGTTATATAAGTTTAATGAACAAGTTCTATTTGTTGTGGGCGGTGGTTACGCTAAGTGGCCCCACAAATGTGTTATCGCGATAATATCGATAATACGTTTTCGTGTGGAGATAATTCACTTACCTTGGACCCTTCAAACTTAGTATGTACATAAAAGTCTTAATTTCTGTGCTAACTTACTATTAGCGATGTAAATAGAACTGCAAAGGAGCTAATATTAAAGAAAATCATTATCTCAGAAATAAGATGTGATACCTCTTAAGAAAAATTCATTTTTTAATTGCAGATTAATTAACTGAAAAGAATTTCAATCTATCATGAGTCTTCGCGCTTCCTTTTTCTAAAGTAATCGATTGAATTAAGATTCTAAATAAAAGTAGCAGACAATTTTATGATCCTACTGAAAAATACAACGCTTAGATGTCACGGGCGCTGCAATTCGGTGAGACGCGTCAGTTTATAGCATAGACTGATACGACTAGAATATATACTGTTAATGTCAATCGTATACTTTATAATTTGATATGTCATAGTATCAACAGTAACATTTTTATTATTGCTGTGACGAAATCCCTAATTATTCCCAGCGGTCGACGAATTTTTGGGAAGTCGTCAGTTTCGTTTTTTCTTTTCGTACTAAATGTAGTTCACATTTTTCATTACTTTTCATACGTATCTACGGCTCATAGAAATCAGCTTTATTTAATTTTTAATTAGTGCAATACCTAAGTTTTCATTATGAAACGATAATTATATATATAATATACGTCACGTTTTCCATTACGAAATTATCATTGTCACTAAAAATGTGATTTCGGATACTAAAAAACGATGGGCGCTGGTCAGGCGAAACGTGGCCCATACCTTCGGTGATAATACCACGATTTCTCCGATTGCGAATCATTTATGTGTACAGTGATTTCACCTAGAAATTTCATTCCAATCAAACTCGATTGAAGACAATTATTATACGATTTGTTGAGCGTCGTTGGATTTCGGTAAATTGACAAAACGTCGACGTGCTGTTTTGCGCTGAGTGGTTCCAAACGCTAATGCACTGCTGATGAGCTGTTGCTACCCCCCGCACATAGAAAACTCGACGATGTCGCCGGGCGCCCAGTCGTTTGGGAATTTCGACTTTAATCGCTCCAATCTAAAGTTCCTCCCCACCGTCATGAATATAGATGACGAATACACGAGAGAGCTCTCCTCTACTTCCGGGACGTATACCTACGCAAGACTATATACGACGTTTAGTCGTACGTTTCGTGGTAACTTCTTTTTAATTGGGTTATCGCGATAAGTCTATTTCGGTCAGACCTGATGTCTGTGGGGGTGGACGCAGCCTCTTTATTTCAGTAGGCCACAGATAAAGTGCTTCATTTTGTATCGTGTTTCAGAGATTTTAATTAGATCCTCACGTCCCAGTGCTGTAAATACACATATTTCTATATTAAAAAAGATTTCGTCGCCCCGTGGACAAAACGATCATTTGGTCAATTGGCTAAATTCAAGGGTTGGAAATACAAAAAGGGTTTTTTAAACAATTTTTTATCTCATTTTATCTCATTTGTAAAAAGCAATTTTTTTATCTTACCTCGAATCTTCAATCTTGCAAAGCTGTCAAATTTTTTCTGGTACATCGCTCCTTTCGCTGGAGCTTTTCAGCGTAATAAATTTAAACCATCATTGTTTCTAAATAATCCAAACTACATTTTGACTTAGTAGAATCATGAGCAGCTTTTCATCATTTTTCATTTTCCATATACGATTCAAGTAACATCGTATAGAATAATTACTCATTGGACGGGATAAGACTATGCCTTCCAATGGATCATTTTTCAAGAGGCAAAGTTTTAATGAGTTAAACTCTTATAAACCACAGTGACAGATAGTCCTGACCACGAATTTACACGAAATAAATCACTTTCAGTTAATATTTTATAATTTCATATATTATAGTGCGAGAACCTTGTCACCATTATATTTCAACAAATATTCCTAAACGTTTGGGGACGTGTGCAAAAAATGGTTGCATCTGTGTTTAAAAAATTAGATTTCGATCATTTGAGGCTGCGAAAGTTGAAGGATTGTGTGCTTTCCCCCTTTTTAAAATATCGCATGTCCGAAGAAACTGTTTTTATTGACTCATACGCGGTACATCATCGTTCTTATGAGATTGCGGTACGTCGGATCTGTGTGTGCTCTATCGGAAAACACTGAGTGAGATATATTGTGAGATTATTCGAGATTCGAACAGCGCGCTATTCTACGCTCCGTCAATTATGCTAAATTCGATTGCCTGGAGATTAATGGAAGAAGGCAGCGTCTCCGTGGAACGAGCGCTCCTTCGCTCTGTGCTTTTCTCGTTGGTCCTCTTCTTACCCCTATACCGAGCGTGGAAACGTGACGTTCGCAACGACGGAGTCGTCCGAGCGTGCATAAATGCAAACGACTTGGTGCGCGAGACTCCAAGTCGATTTCCAGGGAAATCCAGCTACAGGGATAATGAGTTGTGGGTGTTTTCCTCATGATTTTTTAATAATGATACACATTCCATTACTCCGCGTAAAAAATGCATTGATTAAGTAATTAATTATTCCCTTGAGTTGTTTATGGGAGATACTGTTTTACATAGACACCGAGAAAAAAGGAAAATGGAGCCAATGGAATTTAAGTTGACTCAACTTCTTTTGGAGGTTGAATACGGTGAACCGGGAAATGAGGTTGATGCAACCTTATGAATAGGTCGCCGCGGTTTCCTTGATTCAAACATCTTGTGTCGTTGAGAGAACTGTCTCATATTTATCTCAACTATTTGTGCCGTTTCGTACAGATTATCTTACATCAGATTATCTGGTTTATACGGCTCATTTACATCACAGTCCTCTCAAGGGCAGACTATAGTTTTTTTAAATGATTTCTATGAGGTTGCTTTTCATGAAAATCAATTCGCTCATTTTAGTGCCTGCTAAAGTGTTGTAGAAAATCTCCATGAAATCAAAGGTGTAAATAAGATAAGAACGCGGTAATTGCCTCAACTAAAGGCCATTTTTGGAACTAAGAAGCCGCGGCACCCTGTGGCAAGGTTGACTCAACCTCCTTACCCTACAATTTTTTCCAGCGTACCAACGGCATCACTACGAATTACATTGTTACATGTTTCGAAATGGTAGTGAAAAAAACAGATTTTCACCACCTTTTCAAAACGTACTGTTAGTACGCTTAAGATCGTAACCACATTTATTCACGTCTACAACAAAGTTTCTAAATAAAATTCACAAAGGGACTAAAAATATCCACCCGCCGAGATTTCGTTTTAGTAATGTTGCGAGATGAAGCAACGGCAACGTCGGATACCTCCGTCAGCTCTTCGTTCCTTCTCCTTCCTGTAAGTAAATATCCGTGTAGGTGAGAGTGTAGGTTGTGCTATAGATGTTGGGTAGACGGCGACTGGATTCGTGGCGGAATGTATCGGAAACTGGAAGACGCAGTCGGGCGTAGGAGGAGTGCAGGGAGGAGGAGGAGGAGGAGGAGGGGAAGGAGGATGAGGAGCGGCAGTAGTAGAAGGAAGGGAACAGAAGGAAAGGGAAGGCTCGACGAGCTATAGAAGGTG